>OX422207.1:390772409-392174567 GCA_949130495.1 Sambucus nigra | reverse complement strand
CCACCCATGGTTCACCTCAAGCTATTCATTTGAGCCATGAAATATCTAGGGGCTTCCGAGGAAGTCATGGCCCATATATTTTGACAAACTTTATTTGGTAGAGTAATCAAGTGGTTTCTATCTACAGATGATGGATGACCCACAACTTGGAGTGACATCTATAGAGAATTCATGAAGTAATACAAGTACAATGACGAGTTATAAATCACCCGTCGAGACTTGGAGATGACGAAATAAAAGATCAATGAGAATTTCTCCACCTTCATTTCTCTTTAGAGGAATAGGTTGTTCAAATGGTTAACCGACCCTCAAAAGAGGAACAAGTGTACATTATAAAGAATAATTTGATCCAACCATATGAGACTGGCTTAAGATAAAGTAACCACCACAATTTAAAGCCTTGATGGACATAGGAGCCCAACTTTAGGATGGCCTTATGAATCGACCTCCAAAGGTTGAGGCAGATAACCAAAAAAGGCTCCTCTTTCCCCAACCAAAATAATCGATAAGGAAAATGCAACCACTATCAATGCCATCCAAGCACCTCCATCCACACCTACACAATGGATTACTAAATAATCAAGAAATCATTAAATCCTATGTACGTGTAACACCCCGTATTTTTAGAAATATTTGAATTACATGGATACTTGTAATTTAATTTATTTGAGAAATGAAGTAAATTGTACAAATATTAATTAGTGAATATTGGATTAATATTTATGTGTTATCACATTTACTTGTGTGATAAATAAATGAAATGATATTATTTTATATTATGTAGTGCATGGATAAACGAGATAAATAACGGTATCTTACTCGGGACATGCGTGTGGGGTCGTGTTGCGAATAAGATGTTAAATTTATTATTGGTGACTCGAATGGTGATTTCAAGTGCAAGGATGATCCAGGATGGGTCAATATAGTCAGAATTAGGTACCTGAGGGTTGTATTCGGGTTTTGAGCACTTTTTAAGCTATACGGGACCTGTACGGGGGTATTCGAGTCATTTTAATGTTATTATTTAACCTAATTTCCGGATTAGGAGAATATAAAAGGCTTTTAGAGAAGGGAGGCATCCATGTATCATTATAAATCATCTTATCTTGAGAGAGAGGAAAGAGGAGATGGGGAATTTGAGAGAAAATTCAAGAACACCATGCAAGGAGGAGATTAAATAATTTTGAGTCTTGGATCATTGCAAGTTGAGGATCTCAAGGAGCAAGATAAGATTTCTACAATTATAGGCAAGTGTTTAACATTCTTTTGATATTATATGTTATGTTTTAGTTCATATCATTATTGGTGAAAAATTAATAAGAACTTTTGGGCGTGATTTACCTGACAATATGGGTTTTGGAAAAAGGATATTATGGATAATGATTGATAATTATTCCATATGAAATTGGTGAAATAAATCATATAAAATAGATAGATTCTTGACAAATAATTATTAAATTTATTTAAATATAAAGATGTTCTTGAATTATAAATCTAGAAATTTAGATGATAAACATTGAATTAAAGGGTGGATTAATTCAGATTAATTTAATATTAAACCCCATGATTGGGATGGATGTTCGATGAATTGAAGCGAGAAAATATATACCCTTATGGTGGATATTGATAGGGAAGGATTAAATTATGTTGGGATGGATTTTTGGAATCAGATTGGTTGTGAGATTAGGTGGAAATTCGTACCAAAAATGGCAACCTGTCCTGGTATGTTCCTAGGGGTGAATCGGTTCACCCCCATAGTCGAAACAGTTCGGTTGTCCTGCTCAACCTGGGTTAGGTATTATGATGTGTTATTGATTAGTCTAGGATCTGGGTTCAATTGGAAGGTCCGTAGAGGGTGTTTAGGACTTCTGGTAATTTTGGAATGTAGTATTAACCTGAAATCTGTGGGAATAAAATTGGGGTATGGATTTAGAAGTTTTTAGGATGAACGACACTCGAAAATATATTAATGGATTCAAATGGGAATTTTGGATGGAAATGGGATACGGAGTGTATTGGGATAGGCTTAGTGTCTAGAATTAAATATAATCGGGATATATAAATAAGTAAGTTGCTAATTACGAATTTGCGAGTCGGATTAGACTCAGAGAATATAGGTTAGTGCTACGAGTGACATGCACGATTAGCCGAGTTTATATGGATAAATTTGCGGGTCTATGCGGGTAATTATATATGTGTGTGTGTGTGTGTGTGTGTATATAACATACCACACTAGTGGGTTGCTATCGATGGAGGTTATTCACCATGGGTGAACTTTCCTGGGGAATCGCAGGAGGTGTAGTATCAGTCCCCGGGCTCATATGTCTGTGCATGCCCCTTATATGTGATGTTGGAATCCAAGTGGAATAATAGGGTATGATTATGACCCACTATCTTAGACTATGATGGCCTTCGGTTATGTTTAAGATTTGGGTTTGTAGGCGAGATTCTGACCCGGTGACCCAGGATTACGTGTGTATGCTATGGAGCATGATAACATACTAGATATTCGCATCCAGTGAGTTAATGCTCTGAGGGATTATAGTTATACATATATAGTGAGTGATATATTTGTATAGATACTTGATATGATATGAAAATATGTATATATTAATTTGAAGAAAGATATATACGGGTATATGACACTAATGTATGAACATTGAATTATAACTAGTGAAGTTATGCAAAATGAATTGATAAGATTATAGATGAGATTTATAATGAATAAGCAGATATGGCTTAATGTGAAGTCCAAGTTAAATAAAAGTACAGGTGGGGCATAAGGCAGCGTATGGGATTAAGATGAGTAATGATGCTAGTTAGGATGGGTAGCATAACTAGGATGTTTAAAATACATGCGATAGGTGCGCACACTAGATGAGGGGCGAAGGGTATCTCATGGGAGTGTGACACCAGTTTAAATATGAAAGACTGCATTACATATATATCAATGTATTTAACATTTGAAAAATATTTTCAAAAAGTTTTGGGCTCTGACCCGTATCAACATATTTTTAAAAAATTTAGGTGTTCAGCCATAGGGACGCCTAGCATAACCACCCTTTTAGTTAGACGATGCTACAGCAACTATGTGTACTTGAAAGGATTGATTAGAAGCTTCTATCCTTGAGATCTATATGGCTTGTACTTTAGAGTTACTTCGGGCATGTTGCCTAGCCAGTTGGTGTTTATTTTATTCGGACGTGTTCCTTTCAGTTAGTTAAATTATTGAATTATGTCTTTTATAGAGAGTTATCGATTAATTTATTTATGCGAGTGAATGTGAATTTATTATTTGCATAGTTAGTATTGTGAATGAGAATTTTCTACAAGTAAGTTAAAGATTTTTAAAATTTTGATACCCAGTCAAAAAGGTTATTAGTAATTAAAATGATTTCGATAATGATGCTAAGAATGAACCAGATGAGATTATTATTTCATAGTAGCAGAGGATTGATCACCCTTTATTGAAATAGGTGGTGTGTCACATATGGTATCAGAGCATCGGTTCTAGTTCCTTAGGATCTGTGAGGACTTACTACATTTTCAGCATTTCTTTTCTTTGATGCAGAGACCTCTGCTTAGGGCTATTGATTCAACCTGGAATTTAAGTTATCCTATTATTTTGTATAATTGAAGTGAATCTTATATTATTTTGGTTGAGTTTCGTATGTAGAATAGTAGAGGACAACCAGCGAGGGCCATTAGGAGGAATACAGGAGGAGAGGCTCGACTAGAGCTGCAGACTATTCAGGGGATGGTGACAGCAGCATGGGTCGCCACTATTGTTGCTCAGGCAGTTAAATTAAAAAAACTCTTATTGAGTGGCAGTGAATTCGAACAAGGCCATCAACGTGTTCCATAGGGTTGGTGGAGTTAATGGAATAATGGGGATAGCCGTCATGGCTGAAACTACCAGAGCCCGAGCATAGGGCAACCCCAACATGGCTAAAGGGGTCAGAGATTGGGGCATTTATAACACCCCACCTAATTAAACACCGGGTGGCCAGCCCATACCAAATTAAAACATAATATACAGTTGGCCCATTCTTAGCATCACTGTCGAAAACCTTTACAAGTCACCCAATACCCAATTAAGTTGGTGTTAAAAACTTTCTAAATTTTAATTTAACAAAATTTATTTTTAGTTTACGAATAACACTACACATATTATTCTACAACACTAATAAGAGAACAAACAACATAAAAGAATTTAAATGAAATTGGAATAAACATTCCTAAATAATTATCCAATACAGTAATCCCAAAAATAGATAAATATATTAAAATGACGCGAGTACAAGAGTATTTGACTCAGATAAAAGAGATAAATGAATTCCTTTAGGAGACATGCCCTAAATAAAAGAATAATGTGAATCAAATGAAGATAGGCATATAAGCAATACTCCATAGCTCCATAGCTCGTCATAATCCCCTAAGGTTGGTGTCCCTGCTGCTGGACACCTGCTATAGAAGGTACAATAGAATAGAGAATATGCAAGGAAACGGGTCAGAGCCCGATGTGAAAATGATTTTGAAAACAGTAAGTATTTAACAAGTGCAATAAAGTATTTATTATGTACATGTTAGTAACCAGACTCTCACTTGATATTCTCACCTCTCAGTTACAGTGCACACTTAACGTTTCCTATTAACCTCCTAGTTAATGGTTCCTCTTCACTAAATTCCATAATATGATTCTATCCCATATCATAACCCTATATGTCCCATACCATACGTAATATAATTATTCATATACGTTTCCCATTAACATGAATCGTTTCTCATTAATATGAATTAAGCTTTTCAAATCTATAAGAATAAACATTCACTAACTTAATTCCATTCTCTTTTTCTATTCACCGTTATCTACAATTATCACACCGTATATTGATTCAACAACTATATACATTCATTTAATTCATTATATATATAAACATATATAATACGGCACCCCGAGTCACTGTTGCGGTGCATGTATTACCCTGCTATCACGTCCCAGTATCGCAGGTCGTCGAATAGGGGACTAAAGGTTCGGCAAGGATTCCTCAAACCAGGAACAACAACACAAAAATTGGAGGCGAACATAGTTTCCATACCCACAATCCACGCACATACCTACATTCCCATAGTCAGCAAACTTATCAACTCCCCGATAAGTCTTTCATAGACCTATGTTCTCGAGCGAAAAATCAAAAATCCCATGGATTCATCAGGATATGACTGCCCTCACGCGCAAACCTCCCATCGATAGCAAGTAAGCTAGGTATGTCATACACATAAATCATCAATTAATCAAATAGGCATTATCATCTACATATAGATATAATATGAACAAGGTAATCCCACTACCCTATGATAATTCCCATACGTAGCATTATATCTCTTAAATACTACGTATTAAAATATTATGGCTTTACTTCTTTAATTTACTTAATCCAGAGTCTCACTCATTACTCAAGGTTTAAATAGGTTTTCCTCAATATATTTATTCAGTAAGAAATCACTCATATCCTACTGGTCCATATCATCTTATCTCCCGAATTACCACGAATTAAACTCTCCTTTAATTAGGGTTATAACCGATAGTTTCTAATCTCTTATAAGCATATCATCTTTCACCTAGGATTAAACCCTCTTGTAAACTTAAAGATGCCCATGTAATTTATTCAATCCTCATGCATACCAATCAAAATCCATTACATGAATCTAGCAACCGAAATTTCTTTCAATTTAATTAACACAATTCTAATAAATTAAATCCCAATCACATTAATTTGATTCTTATATAGGGCTTACTGATCTTCTCTAAGTCCCATTATATCAAATTAATAATCACCAAAGATTAACGAAAGGTTTGGGATACGAACAAGCATTAAAGGAAAACAACTTCACAAATTCTGGGGAGGTCGATCGATCGATCGCCCAGATAACAACCCAGTTTTATGTATTTCTTTTAATATGGGTTTCATCACTTTTGATCATTCAAACCTTCATATTAACTACCCAAATTCCTTATAAACCTTACTACTTGATATAGCAACATATGTGAATGATTTCTAATGCTCTAAACATACTAGAATCATCAAGAGTTTGAATTAAAAGCATATGTTTATCCTCTTTTTCCAGAAAATTATATTCATGATATCTTTAAGAACACACCATTGATTCTCAGAATTTCTTCAACGGATTTATGATTATTTCGTGGATTACTATCTACCTACAACATGAGTTTGATTCTTATATATTTCCATATTTCCAGAAATCCATTAACAACTCCATCTTTACCTTCGAAACATGAAAAATCTCATCTTTTTATAACTATCCTAACATGGACAATATACAAAATTAGATTGCAATCATCAAATACTTGCCTCTAATGAAGGTCTGATCCTTTGGGGTTGTATATCACAGGTGGTTCTCCTCTTCTCCGGTCACTTCCGGTGGTGGTGACCTTTGGTCCTTTGGTTCTCCTCCTTTCCAAGCAAGCTTCTCTCTTCCCAAGCAACCTTTCACTCTCTCTCACAAGGTGACCTCTAAATATTGTGTAGAAGAGAATAATGAACCTACGTTCAACTAATCTCCAAATATTTAAAATAAGACAAAATCCGAAATCACTATTCATCCCCCTTGTAAAAATGACCAAAATGCCATTTTCGGTTGTCTTTTCATTTCCAAATGACCCGAGACCCAAAACCAACATCCAAATAGACTTTTCTGACTATTTCAACCCTTCCGAATGTAACGGTGCACTCCAAATGACTATAAGGTTTATAAAAAATAAGTTTCCTTTTGTAATTTAACAAATTAGTCCCGACACGTCCCATACCGCGTCCGACTATAAATTCAAATTACTGAATTAATATCACACAGCCATATCAATAACATCACATTCATATATTACCTAAATTTCTTTAAGTAATATTCAGAATCCTTCATTTTAATACTCACCATTCGGATAAAACCCAAATGAATTAATTTATAAAAAAATCCAATTAATCCATTAATTTAAAATATAACCCATTTTAAAAGTCATTAAAATTATGGGGTATTACAGGATTACAAAAGGAGGTGTTTTATATGTGGAGAACAGAATAACATGCATTGATCTTGTCCGTAGAGAGTTAAGGGACAAGAGACGGTTGGCGAGTAGGGGCGATAATTGGGGCAATTTTGGTTTAGTTTAGACGTGAGTATTATGTCCAGGAACCGTTTGAATACCTAGTGCTATTGTCAATTAAAAGTATGAGTTATATCCATGGGTAAATAGTTAAGTATTATGTGATATGAGTGCATCACACTATTTTGTTATCACTACATTCACATGTGAGACGGGTTTAGTGGATGTATCATTAGTATTACTATTGTGTGTGCATAGATACCATTGGGTAGCGGGGCTCCCTTTAGTTACATCTGCAGGGGATTGGGTGTGAACATTGGGAGGATATGTTTTTATAAATCTAATCATTTTAGAGAGATACAATATGCGAGTATGATGTTATTTTGTGTATGTATTAGTTAGTAATGGTTTGACCATTTGTAAATTTTTACAGTAAGGCGATCGTGTTCGCCATTCCAAGGTAGGATGTGTTGTTTTTGTGATGCCTCACCTGAAGGAGGGTCGATTCCGCATAGATATTATCATGTAAAGGAGACTTCTGAGAGTATAGTTGTCTCGTTATATTTAATCATGGTGCGTAGGGATTTTATTGATGTCATTCAGGGGATATTGGATTTATCGTCGAGCGGAGAGATTGAGTTCGCTATTGATTTGGCACTGGGGAATTAGTGTTAGTAAGAGTGTGTATGATACGACTCCTTTACAAATATGGGAGAAGAGAACTAGACTTATACATTTGGGGATAGGAATTTGAATGTCCCGATCATGTGTTTTGGGTCAAAGGATCTTGATGATAGGCGATGCAAGGTGATAATGCATTGGAGAAGTTCCTTGTTGGGAGACATTTTTGGAGTCTAGGGCATTATTTTTTAACATTAATTAATGTACGTGTGGAGAAAAAACTTCCTGCTGAGACCTATTTAAAGATATAAGGGCATGTGAGTTGGATAGTTCTTTGTAGAAAGAACTGGGGAGCGCTAGTACCACCAGTTGATAGGTGGGGAAATCTCAAGGATAATTTAGTCACGATTAATAGGGTAATTGAAAAAATCTTTACTGTATAGCCACGTCGAGTATGCATGGCTGAGTTTGAGATAAATATGATATGTATGTAATGTTTGTGCTGATATGCAAATTTCAAAATAGTTATGGATAAGGGGACATGGTAATAAATATGTTGAACCGTATGCCTGTGGGATAGTAAAAGAAGAGTTGGAAAAAGTAAGAGGAACTGAACCTCGTTGAGGAGGAAGATAGTTAAGATATGTGTACAGCAAGGGGAATTATCACACCCGAGATGGGTTGCAAGACTTTGGAGACAGGGGTGAAGTATATCTCTGGCCAAGGAGGATCCAACAATTTTGAGGAAGTAATGTAGAGTCATACTCAGTTAAATTATAATGGTGGCTTGTGCATAAATGAGATGTTGATTCTACCAGGCAAAAAAGAACCTAGGAAGTGGTGTATCCTAATAAAAGGAGTAAGATGTACCACGTGACGTGGGATATAGAGCGTGTGGATCGATGTTGAGGGATATATAGTGAAATTGACTCCAGGTGAACCACTCGTAGAGGGGAAAGGTTTGGTCAGTAATGATCAATCAGAATTTTACAGTACTGGGAAATTCTAGGGATAAATAAATAACCAGATTGATAGAGTTTCGTGTTTGGTTACATACATCACGAAAACGTTTAGATTTCCTTTGAGTTGAATTGGGTTGACCGAGATGGAGGAGTTATTACAAATTTGGTTGAGTGACACTATCTAGTTGTGTGCCCAGTACTCCAATGAAGAGAGGGAATGATATTCTTAAGTCCCACCTCTGGCAGGGATTATCAGGAACCGGTGGGTATGAAGTTGCGTTTAAAGCAAGAAGTATTACCCGTAGATCGAGGAGTAGACGTGAGAGGTGACTAAAATGTTGAAGAATGTGGGGGAAGCATATACTGGATATGTAGGTAATTGGAATGAATACTTACCGTTAGTAGAGTTGAGAATATGATTTCCATAAATTATAAGCCAATTTATGAATTCAAATGCGATGGTTCACACAAATATTTCAAATTTCTTTTAAAAATAACAATTAAGATTCTCAAATTGTAATTTCTTCAAAATTAAAATGAAATTAAACAAATCAAATATTTAAATTTTCTTAAACATAATTAATTCAATTCAAGTTAGAAATAAATCAAAATACACCAAACATCAATTTTGCCAAATTAAATTAAATTCGACTTGAATTAAATTAAATAAAACTACCCAAAATAAATTTGCACCAATTTACACAAATGTTGTGGTTAAAGCAATTTTATCTTGATATACCTAATTATGCATCTAGGTGTGAATTTGATAAACAAAAAACACACAACAACAATTCGCCGATGTATGAGAAAAATCCACATTGGGAAAAACCTCGGACAACCCAGCCACAAGTCCACTAGGTATGGTTTTACAAAAGATATGATAGAAAGACTTACTCAACAACCTGATGCCCTCACAAGCCTTGACGCTTCTTCGTTCTTCTACCTCCGCCTAGTTGACCACTCAGTAATCCACCTTCATCTCGGAGTCCACCAATGGGGCACAACTACCGTCAACACACGAAGTCCACCTTCGTATGTACACTACGTATCAACACAATGGAATCCTCTGTAGGAAACTTTCTCCTTTTGGGTATAGAATAATACCCTATGCCAAAATGATGATCTCAATATATATATATATATATATTGGTACTTGGATCAAAATAAACTATTAGGTGTAAACTAGTTTTTGTGTGAAGATGCATTCATCTGGGAATCACGAAAACTAAAGGACAATTGGATTTGGATATTTTGCTAAAAACAACTTGTTAAAACTCTCTCAAGGTATCCAAAATTCTGTGGAAAAACTATACTCCCTCATTACTAAAAATGGTGGGAAAGTAGTGGGAGGTTTTAAGAGAAAACTGCTCAAAAAACTGTCAATTTTTGGCAAAATTGACATGGTCGTTCGAGAGAATTTTAAATCTCATCCGAACGAGATTGCAGACGCTAATGTCGATTGAACAAAATTAAGAACGAGATTACAAATGACATTGCAGAGATAACATCTTCGGACCTGTCGTTCGTCGACCTGCTAATGACATTACAAAAATGCTTATTTTTCTTCAAAAAATAGAAAATCTTTTTCAACTTAATTTTAGTCAAAATATGACACCTAAAATAAATTTCCAAGTCTCTCTCTATATATCATATGCATTCATACCTTTAGAGACCGTGGAAAACTTGCGAGGTTAATGACGTAAACATGGCACAAGAGCCGGCAATGATGATATCTTCAATTTATACTTAGTCACTATGTCTCAAACTCAAACGTCATAGGCTTGAAGGTCAAAAACTTATATCCTACGACTCAAATAGTTTTGTCCGGAATTAAGCCAACACTTACAAATTGACTCAATTGAAAATTTGTCCTCACAAATCTCCCCCTTTGGCTATTCCGGGACAAAACCAAAATAAA
Source organism: Sambucus nigra (assembly GCA_949130495.1). Lineage (NCBI taxonomy): Eukaryota > Viridiplantae > Streptophyta > Magnoliopsida > Dipsacales > Adoxaceae > Sambucus > Sambucus nigra. Next base: position 392,163,946 of record OX422207.1, on the reverse strand, counting down.
AATCTTATAGGTCATCAAGCTCATCTAAAATGACATAATCCCACCCAAAAATAAAAAATTGCAGATGCTTGACTGACACATGGAATGAAAAATCTTGCTTTTTTTAAAATATTTCCGATAAGATGAAAACCTGCACACTTAAACACACCATCAAACTCATAGCGAATATAACAATATAAAGTGCATTATTAAATTCTCCCCCTTTTCCAACATGATCTACCTAAGAAAAACATCTCCCCCTAAGTTATATACTCCCAAATTAAAAGGTTTATATACCATTTCCTCCCCTTTTTGTTCAGCAGTAAACAAAGGTTAAAATGAATATAATAACTCATTTCTTCCTAATTAAAGCAAATTCTCCCCATAAATGTAACGAGGGATAAGCATAATGGAAAATCAAGTATATCATGCAATGGTGTATAGAGTTACAAGTACAATAAAGCAACATGGCAGAAAAAGAGAAACTAATCCACACAAAGATTAATAGATACCAACTACGATACGATAGCAAAAAGTTACCAACTAATATCTACCAAGATAAGCATGTGATATCAATGAAAATTAGTAACAAGATAGATACCTATAATAACAAGAGGCATATATGGACCATATATCAAGGCAAAGACTCGAAAACAAATGATACCATATATATAAATACTCAAAGGATACCAATGACGCACAAGCACATATATATAGGTCTAAACACCACACAAAATACAATAAGTTTTCCACACTCATATGGCAGGAATATGTCTAAATAAACATGTGGTAAATGGAGTAAAGGGGTGTGAACTAAAGACTAAAGAATTATGACCCAATCACTTAAAAATGTTCAAGGAGTTCTATTTGATTGTAAAAACTTTATCAAACATAGATTTAGCCTCATGTGACAAGATAAAGTGAACTCAAAGAACAAAAAACACAATGCACACAAGCCTAGAATTTTGATGATTCTACAAACCAATAGAGTCATGACACAATAAGCATAACTAGGATACATTGTTATTGTGCAAAACCGTTGATATTTCCATCCAAACTCCCAAAGAAATAATAATTCTTTACTTTTATTTTGATTGAACATACCAAACTAAACTATGTATGCCTTGGCTACTTTTTACAATGCCACACTTTTTAGTCCCTTGCAAATGGTGGTTTTCACGCAAAGGAGATTTGCTCCTTCCGTAACCCTTTTCGTGCACTCTCATATATATTTTTTATACAATTCAACAAAATCTCACGTGCAACGGTTCTTACATGCAAAAATACTTCATAGTCATAAAAACATGTAGATGGCAAAATTGATAGGAGAACGTCTCACTTTTCTCAAATATACATGTGAAGTTAAAGTTCAAAAGAGCTCGTGCATGTTTGTAAGAGGCATATAAAAAGAGAATCCACTAAGCAACTCAAAATCAAACTTCTCCATGCAAGCATGATAAAGAACATTTTAAGAATTAAAATTCATAACCAAAAGTTCTAGCCACATGGAAGAGGGAGAATGATATTGGATTCAAACACAAGTATATGTCACATAAAACTTGTAAAACTAAAATACACACAACAAAAAAAAATTGTTTTTCAAATTTTAAGCAAACAAAAAATAACTCAAAAGATAAAAAAAATATTTTTGTATTTTATAGTAAGACCCAATAAATGATAAAAAAATTAAAATACAAAAGCTAAACACATCATAATCGTACTAAAACATATATAATGAACCATAGACTAGAAAATGAGAATAAACATATAGCTAGTAAGAATCTATCATGAAGTACAAAAGGTAGTGTATGTAAACAAAACTAATACAATTAACCTTTAGATTTATCAAGGAAGGAATCATATGCAAGTAAATGAGAATCATAAACTCTATCATCTAAAGACTCCTCATCGGATCTCCGAACCCACATGAGTGAAATATGATTCTCTCGGGATTTGGTGACCTTGAGGACTCTACCCTTTGACTTCCTAGGAGAATTTCTAATCCCAAAATAAAACATCCTAATGTGACCCTTTCGACCAAAATGTGTACAAGTGAAAACACGGTGAGAAGTGTTACCTAAGGATTGACCTTTTCTAGTGTTCCTAGGTGATTCTCTTAAAATAATGGTTTTGGCTTTATTAGCGAAAGTATTTTGAGTATCGAAGCCAATACCACATATGCCATCTTTGATTTGGACAATGCCTAAGATTTTATCTAATTTTTCCAACCTACACTCCAAATCAAATTTGACCCAACTCGAGTCTCTTAATTTCTCTTCAAGCTCCGTTATTCTAGACTCAAGTAAACTCCTACTCTCTTCAAACTTAAGAAGCTCTTTCTTCATAGCCTCCATTAAACCTCTAAGGATATCTCTTTCACCTTCAACAAACTCAATCTTCTCTCGAAGAGTTCTCTCACCTGACTTAAGATCTTCAATTAAAACACTTTTATTATTACCTATGGCGGGTTATCTCATTTTAGCCTTCAACTTCAAGTTTGCCCTTTTTAATTTCAACGACTCTGCATACAACTCTAGAAACGTTACTTGAAGTTAACTCTCCTCCTCTTCTTCTTCATTTTCACTTTATTTTCCACTATCTTTACCATTAAACTCGTGGGATTCACAAACATTGGCCTCGAAAGTGTCATGTATTAAGCCATCCTCGATGGAAGATTTTCACTATCGCTCACATGACTAGCCTTGAACGCGATAAAATTACGCTCAATGGGGGAATCGGGTCTCGCTTTCGGTTCACTGTCATTAAGGGTGGCATTAAATGAAATAGGTCTCTTGCCCTCCTTCCTTAGTTTGGTGGGACACTCGGATGCCTTACGGCCATAACCCTCACAACCATAAAATCTATTTGATTCGTCCCTATTATGGTCTTTATTACTATTTTTATGGAATTTCTTTGCTTTATTTTGCTTAGACTTATCAAACGTCTTATAATCATTTTTAAGTTTCTCTTTATGAATCTTAAGAAATTTTCTAAACTACTTAGCAAACAAATCCATATCATCCGAGTCAATCTCAAACTCATCATCCGCAATCGATGTTTCCTCCTTTTGGGCTTTCTAATCTATGCCCTTGTCTTTCTTCTTCTCATCCATGGAGGGAAACATGGCAATTTCATAGGTTTGTAAGTCACCTACAAGCTCTTCAAATTTCGTAGAGTTCAAACATATTTCATAGGTCTCTTATCCTCCTTCCTTAATTTGGTGGGACACTCAGATGCCTTACGGCCATAACCCTCACAACCATAAAATCTATTTGATTCATCCCTATTATGGTCTTTATTACTATTTTTATGGAATTTCTCGGCTTTATTTTGCTTAGACTTATCAAACGTCTTATAATCATTTTTAAGTTTCTCTTTATTAATCTTAAGAAACTTTCTAAACTACTTAGCAAACAAATCCATATCATCCAAGTCAATCTCAAACTCATCATCCGCAATCGATGTTTCCTCCTTTTGGGCTATCTAAGCTATGCCCTTGTCTTTCTTCTTCTCATCCATGGAGGGAAACATGGCAATTTCATAGGTTTGTAAGTCACCTACAAGCTCTTCAAATTTCGTAGAGTTTAAAGTGCCTAAAGAATTTAAAACGGTCACCTTTTGAATAAATATATCGGGTAATGACCTTAAATTTTTCTTTACTATACGGCTGTCAAATATCTTTTCTCCCAAATTAAAACGTGAATTCACAATATAGGACAATCTTGCATAGAACTCATCAAAAGTCTCATTTTCTAACATCTTAATGGTTTCAAATTTAGTGGTGAGGTTTTGAAGTTTAGAAGCTTCAACGACATTTGTACCTTCATGGATGAGTTGGAGTATATCTCATGACACCTTAGACGTTTCACACGTCATAATCTAGCGGAACTCATTTGGTGAGACTGCACTAAAAAGAGCATTCAAACCTCGGGAATTTTAGTTTGCTAGTTTAAGCTCATTCTCACTCCATATTTGTACTGGTTTAGGTACATGAATCTCTACTTCTAGACATGTAGGTTGGGATTTAACAACCGATTTCAAACTTTCTCATCTAACAATTTAAGTGCCGACCTCATAAGCACTATGCAATACGCATAATTGGAACCATAAAAAATAGGAAATTTCGAAAAAGGTATATATTCCATATTTAAACCCAATAATGATCTTAACACAATAAATTAGTGTTCCAGCTCTGATACCAATATGAGAATGTGATTTTCTTAAATTATAAGACAATTTATCAATTCAAATGCGATGGAGTAATACCCCGTATTTTTATGCTATATTAATTTTGGGATTTATTAAATTTAATGTGAATTAATTATTTAATATAATTCCGAAAATTAATTATGTTATAATTATTAACGTGATGAGAGTTAGTAATTATGGGAAATTTCTTGAATATTACTAATGAGCAAAGTAATATATAATATTGGTTATATTAAATGTCACGAGTGAATAAAATGACAATTTTGGAAATTTAAGTCGGGATGCGCCCGTATCGCGTCGGGACTAAATATTGATTAATAAAAGTGAATATATTATAAGTTGCTTGTATAGTGGTTTTGAGTGAGCCAAAGTGTCCGGAAGGGTCGAGATATTCAGAAAAGTATACCCGGGGGTTTAGTTTGGGTCTCAGGGAATTTTTAGGTCTATTTAGCATCCCGGGAGGGCATTTTGGACATTTTACATTTTTGGGTAATTAAACCCACGAAATTTAAAGGCTTATATCAGATGGATAAGGTTGGCTTATAGGGTTAAAACAACCAAAGACAAGTGACGACCATAGGAGTGGGAAGGAGAGAGCTTTCAAAGCAATCCAAAGCCCAAAATCCATCCGTTTGCACCGCCACCGCCACCAACGCGTAGATCGCGCGACGAGGAATGCACCCACACCAAATTTATCATCAAACCAGAACTCTAAAAATCCTAGGCAAGTGTTTATATTGTATATTTTTGTTAATGCATCACGCATGTTAGTCTAGGGATGATTAGGATGAGTTTCATGGAAGAAAACCCAAGTTGGAGATAGGAAATCGCATGTAGTTATGATTTGAATGATTATCTGGACACCCCTTCACATGTAGAGGGTTAAACCATGAATTTATGATGTTTTAGAAGAAGAAAATTCTGAAAAATATTGATTAGAACAATGTTAAAGAAATTTTAGGGTTCTTGAGATTTTTATGAAGTTTTTGCCTATAAATTCATGGTTATTGATGCAAAATTTCATGCTTTACGTAGAAGATGAATAATATGGGTGTATACTGATTATAGTACAAATTTTAGGAAGTTTGGGTGTGAAAATCTGGATTTGGGTGAGGTTATGTGTTAGAACCCGTAACTGGTTAACTGCAGAATTCGCCATACATGTTTGATCGATCGATCGAGCCAAGAGCTTCGATTGATCGAAGGTTCGATCGATCGAGCCCCTACCCTCGATCGATCGACCCCTCCTGGCAGACTTAAAATCCCCTTTTTAAAATTATTGAATTGATTCTAAATGAATAATACTCCTTAGACACCCTTATTAAAATATTTTGGGAGATAAAGATGACCAGTAGGATTTATAAATTATTAAGAGACCTTTAATGTAAGGCGAAATTTATATTTTTTGGGGTGTTTATATATAAGGGGCGATGGAATTTTGTATTAAAGGGGGAGATATGTAAAAATGGTTACGATGGAAAATAGATGAATACCTATTGAATTTTACACTTGGGAGGATAGAGTCCATGAGTGTTACGTAGTAAGTTGGAATAACCCCTCGAATTAAAGTTAGAGACAAACAGTTATACGTGATAACAAATAATGGGAAAATAAGGATAAATGTCGTGATTATGGGTTATGGGATGAACCTAAATTGATATGATAAAAGTAGTATATTTATATGACTGTGTATGCATATACTATATACCTGTAAAAATCATGTCCGCGCTACTTGCTATCCATGAGGTTACCGGCTGGGACAGTCTTATCTCGATGGGACCTTTATGGGGATATTGACTCGTACCCTAGAAGATAGATATCCTTAGTACAGGCTATCTGATCGATGGTCAGACGGTCCTAAGTGGCGTGAGGGTATGTTCTTACCTCTTAGAGACTTGGAATTTATGCTTCACCTCAATATTGTTTGTGTATGTGTTAATACAGTTCGAGAGTGATTCCGAACTTGTATTTCCCTTAGTACGAGAGATACGGGGATTGGATAACAGAGTATGCCCGCGTCATAATTTTTATGTGGGGTGCTGTTAGAATATATATATATTATACGAGTATTTAATATATATATATGAAATGCTGAAATTTGGAATTGTCTACCGTGTTATGGTAAGTAAGAAATGAATCTTGGCTTAAATTTGGAAATACTTGTTTTGAAAGGTATAATGGGATACTGGGAAACTTTATTAGCAAATAAGGTTTAAATGAGAACTTTGTGACCAAATGAAATTTTCCTCCTAAACAATTATATTGTTCAGTTTTAAATTTTACGAGTAACCTAAGATAAGTTAAGCCATTGGGAAGATTAGTGCGATAGGTGTGCACATTAGAAGAGAGGTGAGAATTTCTCAAGAGAGTGTCGCACTAATATGTTGTTGCATTGGCCTGTAAACATTTTAAATACTTGCTAAACAAATTTTAATTCATTTACACTATCGGGCTCTGACCCGTTTCTATTTCTCTTCCTCTCTTGTATGTATATGTATATATTACAGGTGCCCAGCCACAGGGGCGTCTTGTGTAGGATTCATTGGAAGTAACGCACTGAAGCTTAGGTGGGAGTTGCAGGCCTCTTGCTTAGACGACTTCATTTATTTGATTCCACACCTAGCTTATTTATTCAGTTGGGCATGTGTCACCCGTTTCCATTATCTAGTTGTTTTATTGGACATTGTGATTCATTTATTTCTAGTATTGTCACTTTGGGATTTATTACTGTCTGGATGTTTTACTTTAAGTTTTAAATGTTGGGATTTAGTTGTTGAATGTTTAAATTATTTGGATTATATGTTTCAGGATAATTGTGTTGTGATTCCTTAATATTGTATTTTTGTAAACATTTAGATCTTAGTTTATAAAATAAAATTTGGAAAGTAATGTCTAAAAAAATGGTTTTGACACTTAACTTAATTAATTAGGGTGTTTAAATTGGAAAAGTTATTTTTTTCGACAGTGATGCTAATAATGAACCAACTGTTCACCTTGATTTAATTTAATAAAGGAGTGATCGCCCGGTATTTAATTAGGCGGGGTGTCACAGATGGTTCACACAAATATTTCAAATTTCTTTTAAAAAGTATAATTAAGATCCACAAATTTTAATTTCTTTGAAATTAAACAAATAAAATATTTAAATTTTCTTAAACGCAGTTAATTCAATTCAACTTATAAACTAGGCCAAATACACTAAACATCAATTTTCCAAATTAAATTAAATTCGACTTGAATTAAATTTAATAAAATTACCCCAATTAAATTTGTACCAATTTACATAGATGTTGCGGTTAAACAAGTTTTATCTTTATATACCTAATTATGAATCTAGGTGTGAATTTGCAAGATAAAAAACACACAACCACAAGACGCCGATGTACAAGGAAACCCCACAATGGGAAAAACCTCGGACGGCTCAGACACAAGTCCACTAGGTATGGTTTTACAAAAGACATGAGAAAAAGACTTACTCAACAACCTAATGCCCTTGCAAGCCTTGACACTTATTTGTTCCTCTACCTCTACCTTGTCAACAAATGAGGAATCCACCTTCATCTCGGAGTCCACCGATAGGGCACATTTACCGTCAACACACAAAGTCCACCTCTGTATGTACACCACGAATCAACACAACGGAATCCTCTGTAGGGAACTTTCTCCTTTTGGGTATAGAATGATACCCTATACCAAAATGATGATCTCAAAGAATATATATATATATATATATATATATTGGTACTTAGATCAAAATAAACTATTGGGTGTAAACTAGTTTTTTGTTTGAAGATGAATTCATTTGGGAATCAAAAAACTAAAGGACAATTGGATTTGGATTTTTTTTCTCAAAGAAAAACTTGTTAAAGCTCTCTCAAGGTATCCAAAACTCTATGGAAAAACAATACTCCCGCACTACTAAAAATGGTGGGAAAGTAGTGGGAGGTTTTAAGAGAAAACTGCTCAAAAACTGTCAATTTTTAGCAAAACTGACACGGTCGTTCGAACGACTTTCAAATCTTGTTCAAACGATATTTCGGACGCTAATGTTGTTCGAACGAAACTACTAATGAGATTACGAAAAAGAGTACAGAGAAAATCTCGTTGGATATCTCATTCAAACGACCTGTCGTTTGAAATACCTACAAGCGACATTACAGAAATGCTTATTTTTCTTCAAAAAATAAAAATCTTTTTCAACTTAATTTTAGTAAAAATATTACACCTAAAATAAATTTCTAAGCCTCTCTATATATCATATGCATTCATACCATTATAGACCATGGAAAATGTTGGAGGTTGCTGACAAACATGGCACAATAACCGGAAATGATGATATATTCAATTTATACTTGTCCGCTGCGTCTTCAACTCAAACATTATAGGCTTGAAGGTCACAAACTTCTATCCTATGACTCAAATAGTTTTGTCCGGAATTAAGCCAACACTTACAAATTGACTCAATTGAAAATATGTCCTTACAAGAGTTGCGTGTAATAACTCGTATTAGTTTATCATTGGAAATATGACTTTTAAGGCTGTGTGGGAGACCTGATCATCTTCCCTCTGATTGGTTAGAGGTAGGGGACAACAAACTACTCGGCCCAGACATGTTTGAGAGTTCTTCGGTGAGGATTGGGTTAATCATAAATTATTTTGTGTAGTTTAAAAATGTCATAAGAGTCACGAAGTTGCAAACTAAAGTTTTCGAGGTCCAACATGAGTGGTCAGGTGTTGTTACGGGTGTCTCCCATGAAAGGATTTATGTGTTATGGAAAGAGGAAAAGTCGGCACCTAGGAAAGTGGGGTCTTTCCCCAGTATTGAGATAATAGAGGCAGTGGTGTATAAGCACGTCTTATTGGAACATTTTTAGCTGGTTCACAATATTTTTGCGTATCGTCATCAAGGTAAGACATCAAAAATAATGTAGTATATCAATATAAAGTAATTTTAACAGATTGGTTGCTAGCTTTGGGCCGTTTAGAGTTGGCCTTCTGTCAGGATGGCACCACTTGTGGGTGTATAATGGAGGTACCATAATGTTATCATAATTTGGTTTCGGGTACGTAAGGATGTCGTGCAGGTAAGGATCCAAATTTTTTGGTATTGGGCAAATCTGAATTTTGACGACAAAATTCCTTTTGTAAGGGGGGAGTATATAACACCCCGTATTTTTGGGAATATTTGAATTACAAATGTACTCATAATTTAATTAATTGAGAAATAAAGTGAAATAAATAAATATTAATTAGAGAAAATTGGATTACTATTTATGTATTATTATATCTACTTGTGTGATAAGTAAGTGAAATGGTATTGTGTTATATTATGTCGTATGAAGGTAAAAGCGATGGGTTGACAATATATTATTCGGGATGAGAATGTGAGGTCATGTTGGGAATAAGATGGTAAATTGATTATAGATGGCTCGGATGGTGATTTCGAGTGCACAGATGATCCACGATGGGTCAAAATAGTCATAATTAGGTATTTGGGGGTGTATTGGGGTAACGGGGACTTTTTAAGCTATATGAGACCCGTACGAGGGTATTCGAGTCATTTTAATGTTATTATTTAACCTAATTTCGGGATTAGTGGAAGATAAAAAGGTTTTAGAGAAGGGAGGAAACCACATACCATTTTAAATCATCTTATCCTGAGAGAGAGACAAGAGGAGATTGGGAATTCAATAGAAAATTCAAGAACACCATGCTGGGAGGAGATTTAAGAATTTTAGGGCCTGTATCATTGTAAGTTGGTGATATCAAGCAGAATGATCATATTTCTACAATTAGAGGCAAGTGTTTAACTTGATTTCATATTATATGTTATGTTTTAGTTCATATCATGATTGGTGAAAAATTAATATGAACTTTTAGGTGGGATTTACCTATCAGAATGGGTTTTGGAAAAAGGCTATTATAGATAGTAATTGATGATTATTACATATGACATTGTTGAAATAAATCCTATAAAATAAATAGATTCTTGATAAAAAAAATCTAAAATTGATTTAATTATAGAGATGTTCTTGAGTTAGAAATCTTGAAATTTGGGTGATAAACAATGAATTAAAGGGCACTCATATTATTTTGATATTAAACCCCATGATTGGGATGTATGTTCAATGAATTGAATCAAGAAAACATATACCCTTATGGTGACATTTATAAGTAGGATTAAATTTTGTTGGGATGGATTTTTTGAATCATATTGGTTTTGAGATTGGGTGGAAGTTCGTACCAAAAAGGTAGCCCATCTTCTCAGGGGTGAACCGATTTACCCCAATAGTCGAACAGGTTCGGCTATCCTGCTAAACCTGGGTTAGGTTTTATAATGTGTTATTGATTCGATTGGGATTCGTGTTAAATTGGAAGGTCGTAAGAGGGTGTTTAGGACTTATGGTATTTTTGGAATATAGTATTACCCTGAGGTTAGTGGGAATATAAGTGGGGTATGGATTTAGGAGTGTTTAGGATGAACGACACTCAAAAATATATTAATGAGTTCGAATGGAAATTTCGGATATAGAATTAGAATGTGGGTTGAATTTAGATAGGCTTAGTGTCCAGAATAAAATATAATCTTGATATATAAATAAGTAAGTGACATCTTTTGAATTTAGGATTCAAATTTAGACTCGGAGAATATAGGTTAGTGCTACGAGTGACAAGCACGATTGGCCGAGTTTATAAATATATGCAGGTATAAAGACAGTATATATATGTGTGATTATATATGTATGTATGGTATATATATATTAAATATACCAATCTAGTCTGATGCTATCAATGGAGGTAGTGCGCCATGGACGATCTATCCTAGAGAATCTCAACAGGTGTAGTATCAGTCCCCAGGGTCATAGGTTTGTGCATGCCCACAAGGTTGGAGTCCAAGTGGAGTAATGTGGTATAGTTATGACCCACTCGCTTAAGACTATGACCACCTCTAGTTATGTTTATGAGTTGGGTTTGGTGAGGATATTCTGACCCGATGGCCTAGGATTATGTGTGTATGCCCTGGAGCATGATAACATATTAGAGACTCGCATCCATCGAGCTAATGCTCTAAGGGATTGTAGTTATACGTATATATCGAGTGAAATATATATATATATATATATATATATATATATATATATATATACAGTCCTGCTCTTGTGCAGACTAGTCTGCATTTTAAGAATACGGACCGGACATGTGCCACCTGGCGGTGAGCCCAGAAAAGAGAGAGAGTGTGCCTATAATTTAGGCGATAGTTTCTAGGCGCACCGTTAGGTGACACATGTCCGGTCCACATTCTTAAAATGCGGACTAGTCCGCACAGGAGCATTATTATATATATATATATAAGGATACTTGATGTGATATAAAAATATGTATATATAAATGTGAAGAAATATATATACGGGTATATGACACCAATGTGTGAAATATTGAATTAATAACTAGTAACGTTTTGTTAAATGAATTATTAAGATTATAAATGATATTCATAATGAATAAGCAGATGCGAAAGCTTAATGTGATGTCCAAGTTAAATAAAACTATATGCGGGGCATAAGGAAGCATATGGGATTAAGATGAGCAGTGATGCTAGTTAGGCTCGGTAGCGTAACTAGGATGTTTAAAATGCATGTGTTAGGTGCGCACTAGACGAGGGGTGAGGGGTATCTCATGGGAAAGAGACACCATTTTAATTATGAAAGACTGTATTACGTATATAATGATGTATTTCAAATAATAGCAAAATATTTGCAAAAGGTTTTGGGCTCTGACCCATATCAAAATATTTGTATAACTTTTAGGTGTTCAGCCACTGGGATGCCTAGCTTAACCCTCATTCTAATCAAAAGATGTTGCAGCAGCTGTAGCTACTTGTAGTGATTTATTAGATGCTTATATCCTTAAGATCTATATAGTACGTACTTTAGAGTTACTTCGGGTATGTTTCCAGTTAGTTGTTGTTTATTTTTATTCAGATCTTTTCCTTTTAGTTAGTTTAATTATTATATTGTGACTTTTATCGAGAGTTATCGGTTAATTTATTTATGCTAGTTAGTGTGAATTTTTTATTTGCATACTTGGTTTTCTCAATGAGAATTTTGTGTAAGTTAAAAGGTTTTAAATTTTGATACCATACCAAATAGGTTATTTGTAATTAAAATGATCTTGATGGTGATTCTAAGATTGAACCAAATGAGATTCCTATTTTATTTTTGTAGAGGACATATCACCCATTATTGAAATAAGTGGGGTGTCATAGTACGCTCCCATGGGTAAAATTTACTAAGCTCTTAAAAAGAAGGGGATTTTAAATCCCTGAGATCTAAAACCTTTACTAAATCCCTTTCTAGAAAATTTCCACATCGATGTGTACTGCGAATATCATCAGAATATTGGACATAATGTGAAAAGATGTTGAACATTGAGATATGTCATCCATGACCTGATTGATCAAGTAAAGATTAATGCTAATGCTAAAAATAAACCTAATGTTAGTAATTATCCTTTACTAAACCGTAGATAAGGGGTTAACACCATCACTACAGAAAGTGAAATTGAAGACATATCCATCCTAATTAAGCCCATCAACTCGAAAGAAGGGAGGGAAAGATTGATTTAGGAAGCTTTGTTAATAAACATTTAGATCATGTGGTGCCGACACAAACTCACATGGATCTCAAGGTTCATAAGTTAGGATCTTTTAAAGTGACAAGTCGGGACCCCCTAGAGGTCAACCTATACAAGCCAATGTACCTTGTGTTTCGAAAAAACTTCGATTTCCTTCTGTCAGGCATAATTCACCTACACTAAGGAATCTTCCAACATTAAGAGGTAATGTAAAACCAATCCCAATAATTATGTGGATATATAAGAGGACCAAAAAACATTGAAGTCGTCCCTACTGTGTGGGAAGAAGAATTTGCAATAGAAGATAGCTAAAATTCTTGGTCTTGGTCATCACCCAATGACTCCGTAGGCGAACACTCGAGAGAAGAGGATTTGATATTTTATTTTAATGACTTGATTATATCCCTTCCTCATCAAGATGCCGATCACATTTTTTCTCTGGATTTTAATGAAATATTGATTGAATTCATCACCCCGAATTAGGCATCTGTAGAAGTTCACCACCTCACTCGAACTGGAATGTTTTACAAAGACCCTAACCTTAACATAATTCCTTCTGAAGGAAAGGTAAAGGAAAGTGGTGGTTAAAGAAAATCCGTCAGGAGAAGTCAAAGAAAATATAGTACTTGATCACCTGAAAAAAAAAGGCTAATATCTTTATATGGGGACTCCTCATGACTTCTTAGTCACATAGGGACTTCATCTTAAAGTTGTTCTCCCAAAAGGTGTTACCTATCTCCTCCAATCCTAAATAACTCATACAAATAGTAGGGAGTCTGAATCTCATAAAACAACCTATCATTTTCCATTAAAAAACTACCCAAGAAAGGACTATGCCACAATATGGTCCTAAACATTAGGTGAATGTTAAAGGACTAAGGACATCTATGGTCCTAGTTGATAATGGATCTACTTTTAATGTATGCACACTAATAATAACCAAGTTCTTAGGTTTCAAACATAAAGATATCATGCCCACAACTCAAGCAGTTAGATCCTATGATAATACTAGAACAGAAGTAATGGGTTCCATCAAACTCGCACTTGGGATTGGCTCATTGACAAGATGGTGAAATTTCAAGTGATTAGCATATTGGCATCCTTTAATGTTATTTTGGTAAGTCCATGGCTTCACAACATTGGGTGAGTCTATTCATCACTACAACAAAAGTTAAAATTCTTTTACTGAGAAAATTTAATCACCATATCAGGGGACGCTAACTTGCTCAAGGGAAAAGGACTGAGTACTCCAGTCTTGGAGATATAACATGAGAGTGGATACATTTATATCTGTGTATTATAACTAGACCCACATTTGCAGGTCATGTTTGCTAATACCAATGAATATATTCTTCCATCCTACTCTAAGTATGGCTACTACAATGTCACTTACATTATGAATAAAATGAAATTCCTACCATGAATAGGCCTTAGAAATAATAAGCAATGGACCAATGAACTTGTTAAATTACCCCATCAGTCAAATACCAAGGGGCTAGGGTATAAACATAATAACGGAATTCTTATTTCCAAAGCTAAAAGACCTGAATTCAAGAAACCATGAATTGTGCTCACAGCTTATTCCCTTAGCCTCAACAAACCATCAAAGAAAGAGAGGGCTTTCCCTTCTGTAGATTTCCTAAAACATGAGTAGACACCAACTCTGAGAAATAAATGCTAGGATAGGATATTTTCTTTAAGGGGCTTTTACCAATTAGTCCCGTTTATTAAGTATGTAGTTCAATAGGTCCTAACATCTTTTTTTTGCTCCATCAGGTCCCATGAAGTAAGATTTTTGTTCCAATAAGTCCTATTTGTAAACATATAGTGAATATTCACTGTATGTACAAATAGGACCTATTTAGAAAAAAATATTGCGATAGGAACTATTAGAAAATATTCCCTTCAAACAGGACTTAATAGGAAGATCCCGTTTCTTTAAAGACTATCCGACATAGATAGAATAGGAGGTGCATAAAATAAAAGTCCTGATTGGGATGTTGTAGAAACCCTCTTTGGACTCGGATCCTATTAAAAATGTGAGGAACACCAATACATTCTGAGAGGTGATGATGGAAGATGAAAAACAATTGAATGTTCTTCCACCTATCAACAACTGAGATTCCTTTCGAAGAAGAGATTGCATATATGATATGGAAAGAACCACCTACCACCGCCAGTAACCTCTTATTTGAGGAGAAAGATCTCGAGGAAATTTACTTTTATGTACTCGACCATATCAATCCCATTATAAAACAAATAAACTATAACTTTTAGTATCCTTGGGTGAAAAATATTAATAATAATGAATGTGCGAATCAAAGTAATGAATCTAGTTTATATAATGAAGAACTAGAAGACCACCTAAAAGATTATAATGATAAATAAATCAATCGCACGCAACATGTTGAAGAAATGACAACGGTAAATTTAAGGTCTCCAAATGAGATAAAAGAAATCAAAATAGGTTCTTCTTTAGATGATCCAGAAAAGTCTGAACCCATTCAACTCCTCAAAGAGTACATCAATGTCTTTTTTTGGTCGTATGATAAAAATTCAAGAATTGATCCTAAAATCATGGTCCAATGTATACCTGCATATCCAGATTCCAATCTAATCAAGAAAAAACTTTGTACGCTTGGACCAGAATCGTATCTCAAGGTCAAAGAAAAAGTGATGAAGCAACTAAGAATAGGTTTTCTAAGAGTAGTCGAACACCCTACATGGATGGCTAACATCATAATTTTCCTTAAGATAGGAGGTAAGGTAAGGATGTGTATTACTATAGAGACTTGAATAGATCCAGTATCAAATATGATTATTATTTGCCAAACATCGATAGTATCGCTGACCATACTTTGAAATCCTTCCTAGATGAATTTGCTAGATATAACCAAATCAAGATGCACCCAGATAATCAAGTAAAAATGTCCTCTAGTACTCTTTGGGAAATTTCTATTACAGAGTAATATATTTTTTACTTCAAAATGCTTGTGTTAATTACCAATGAGGGGTTACTACTTTGACACATGACATGTTCCATAAGGAGGTCGGAGTATATGTGGATGACATGATCACCGAATTCAAAACTTGTGAAGGGCATGTTCCATCATTAAGAAAATTCTTTGAGAGAGTAAGAATGTACCAGATGTGTTTGAATCCCCATAAATGTGACTTTGGAGTTAATAAAGGAAAGTTGTTAGGATTCCTCATCAACGAGAAGATTATCGAGGTGGATCTAACCAAAGTCAAAGTCAACCAAGAAATTTCATACATGTGTACCAAGAAAAAGTAAGGGGATTTTTAGGATGGCTTAAACACATCAATAGGTTTATCTCTCGGATGACCTCCATGTTCAAGCCAATCTTTAATCTTCTTCATAAAAAGTATATTAACATAGATAGATCTTTGTGCCAAGAGGCTTTTAATAAAATCAACACGTATCTAACCAATACCAATGTATTTAACTAACCTTGACCTGGATACCTGCCTCGCCTATAGCACACGATCACCGACACGGCAAGAGGATCCATGTTGGCCCGGTATATTGAAAAATCATGAAACAAAAGATGCCATATACTATGCCAGTTAAAAACTTACAATGTGCAAAGAACAATATATGGCTTTATAGAAATCCTTCTTATCATTATTATAGGAAACTAAAAAATGAGACTCTACATGATTTCCTTTCAAATCAAGATGATCTCTCGAATGGATCCCTTGAAGTTCTTACTCAAAAAAATTACATTCTCAAGCAAAATGGTTACTCTTGCTTATTAAATTCAACATTGAGTGCGTACATCAAATGATATTTAAAGAATGATCCATTGTGGATTATTTAGACGATTTTTCCTTTGGAAGAATAGGATGAAGCCATAACCTACTTTCAGGAAGAAGACATTTTGATGGAAGAAAGCCAATACGAATATATGTGGTAGTTATAATTTGATGGGGTAGTTAATTAGATAGGATATGATATTAGAATGTTGTTGGCTTCACCAAATGGGAAGCACCAACCTACAACCATCAAGATGAATTCTTGTTACACCAATAACATTACCAAATATGAAGTTTGAATTATAAGGATAATGATAGAGTGTGGAAAAGGAATATGGAATATTGATGTCTTTGAAGACTCTACCCATTATCTTCCAGATTCTAGGACATTAAAATATCATGATGATAGGGAAATGGTATCTAATCCTATTATTATCGTATCTTCGTTTGGGGGAGATTTATCTTAGGGGGAGACGTCTTTCTAAGTAGGTCATGCGGTCATGCGTTTAAAGGGAGAATTAATTTAGGGGGAGTAATTAATTAATTGCATTTAATATTTTGATATTCCCTATGCATTTGATGAGTTTGCTTAAGTGTGCAGTAATTATTTTAAAGCGGCATCTTTCTATGGCAAAGAGTTTGATCCTTGGGTTGTGTCAAGATTGGGCGGGTTATGTTTTGAGTCTAGTAGAGCTTGACGGCCCTTTAGGATTTTTGTTTGGTTTTTGTCCCGGAATAGCCAAAGGAGGAGATTTGTAAGGACACAAATTTCCAATTGAGTCCATATATAGTTTTGGCTCAATTCCGGACAAAAACATTTATTCATAGGATTTTATTTAATTGTAATATTCAAGACCTATGAAGTGTTTTTTGAAGACGTAGCGGCAAAGAGTATAAAGCATCATCAACATGCCGTAGTTTATGTGCCTCGTTTGTACGTCATCAACTAAGGTTCCATGCTCCCAAGGTATGAATGTAATTATATTGATATAGGCGTTTGGAACAATTTGTATTGGGTGTTAGGTTAATAAAAACTGCATTTTATTTTCAGAAAGAATCAATTAGAAACTTAAAAATAAGTATATAAAATTTCCTGGGCCAAAATCGCATTTTATAAACTTTCTGGACGTTCGTTAGAAATGTCGTTCGAACGAGTTTTTTCGTTCGAACCAGATTTCGTTCGAACGAGTTTTGTCGTTCGAACCAAGTTCGTTTGAACGAGTTTGCCAACGACCCTAACTGGACAGTCGTTCGATATGTCGTTCGAACGAGTTTCGTTCTAACGAGATATCTAACTAGATTCTAACGAGCCCAGGCTGGTCGCTCGTTAGAAGTCTCGTTCGAACGAGAGTCAAGTTCGTTCGAACGAGACGTCAGACGGGAACGGTTTTGAGCAGTTTTTGGCAGTTTTTTCCCCACTTCTCCACTTGGTTTTCAACCAACTTTTTCATACTTTATTATGTGCGGGAAACACATTTTCCAAGACAACTTTTCCATTCCATATCCATCTCTTAGAGAGAGTTTGAGAGCTAATTTATTTAGGGAAAATGTTCATGTTTTGAGTGTTAATTTTTAAAGAAAAATCCATACACACTCTAGTTTACACCCAATAGTTGTTTATCCAAGTTCTTTATATACATATCTTTACTTGGAGTTTTTGGCACCGGTTTTCTCTACCGAATTCAAGAGACGTTTCGGGTTTGCTTCTACACCCCATCACAAAGAAGACTTTTGTTGAAGATTCTACCCACACGGAGAAAGGCTCCATGCTTGGGTGACGGTGACCATATAAAGTCCCATTGGTGAATTCCGAGACCACGGTGGAGCTCCATTGGTTATCCGCTAATTGGAGGTTGATACAAGAAGGAGCATCACGACTTGAGAGGGTTCGAGTTTAGGAAGTAAGTCTTTTGTCTTGTATTTTGTAATACCGTTTTTAGTGGATTTGAGGCTAGGGCCGTCCCGAGGTTTTTTCCCGTTAGTGGGTTTTTCCTCGTACATCGCGGTGTAGTGTGACTTTGTTTATTTTATCTTGCACAATAATTTAGAATCCATTCTTAGGATAATTTCAAGATAAAATTGGGTTTAATTATCACACTCATTTAATTTGGGATTTAAATTAAATATTGGGTAAAATTGGTTTATTCAAGTCATTTGCTAAAATTGGTTTCGCCTAACTTTGTATAATTGTTAATTATGACTTAGGCAAATTCTAGGACTTGAATTTTGTTTTAATTTGTTTTGAGAAATTAAAACTTGTTGTTATATTTGAAAGTTAAAACCATCTCAACGCTTCCGCATTTATTTAAAAGGAAATCATATTTTAAACCCGGGGATATTCCACCTCTACAAATTGGTATCAGAGCCAAAAACGATAAATTATTTCGTTAAGATCCTTTAATTTTTGGCTAAAATGGATTTTTCCCCATTTTCAAAATTTCCTATTTTTGATGGTTCTAACTACGCGTATTGGAAAGCGCGAATGAAATCGGCACTTAAATCTATCGATGAACGTGTTTGGATGTCTGTTGTTAACGGTTGGACTCCACCAACACATTTAATTGAAAATGAACATGTTCCCAAACCCGTTGATAGATGGACTGAAAATGAGTTTAAACTTGCCAACTTTAATTCCCGAGGTTTAAATGCCTTGTTTAGCGCTGTCACACCGGATGAATTCCAACGCATTATGACGTGTGAGACCGCTAAAGAAGCTTGGGATATTTTACAATTAACTCATGAAGGAACGAGTGTCGTTAAAGCTTCTAAACTCCAAAACCTCACCACTCAATTTGAAACTATCAAAATGGATGAAAAAGAAACTTTTGATAAATTTTATGCTAGACTTTCTGATATTGTTAATTCATCCTTTAACTTGGGAGAGAAAATACCTGACGACCGTGCTGTAAAGAAAATTTTGAAGTCCCTACCCGATAGATTTATTCCTAAGGTGACCGTTTTAAATTCTTTACCCACTTTAGCCTCTACGAAATTAGAAGAGCTTGTAGGTGATTTACAAACCTATGAACTAGATATGTTTCCCTCTAAAACTGAAAAGAAAATTGAAAAGGGCGTTGCTTTAAAAGCCCGCAAAGAGGTTAAACAAGTAGTAGAGAGCGATAGTGATAGTGACTCGGAAGATATGGCTTTATTTGCTCGTAAATTTAGAAAATTTCTTAAATTCAACAAAGATAAATATAAAAAAGATTTTAAG
Source organism: Sambucus nigra (assembly GCA_949130495.1). Classification (NCBI taxonomy): domain Eukaryota; kingdom Viridiplantae; phylum Streptophyta; class Magnoliopsida; order Dipsacales; family Adoxaceae; genus Sambucus; species Sambucus nigra. The sequence goes on along the minus strand of OX422207.1, from coordinate 392,144,133 downwards.
AAATTTGAATCTTCTAAACATGATAAAAACGAGAAGATTTCTAAAGCCGATAAGATCCCTAAACCAAGTAATGAAAACGTTGATAGGGACGAGTCTAATAAATGTTTTGGTTGTGAAGGTTATGGCCATAGGGCTTATGAGTGCCCCACTAAACTAAGGAAAGATGGTAAGCGACCTATTTCATATAATGCAACCCTTAGTGATAGTGATAAGGAAGAGAAGCCCGAATCCCCCACTAAGAAAAATTTTGTGGCTTTTATGGCTAGTCATGTGAGTGATAATGAGAACTCATCGATTGATGACACGATTGCACATGCCACTTCCAAGGTCATTGTTCATGATTCCCTTGTTTTTAATGATAGTGAGAGTGAAGAAGAAAGTGAGAGTGAAAATGAAGAAGAGGTTGATGTGAGTGAACTTCAAAATGCTTTTCATGAATTATATAAAGAATCTATTAATTTGAAAATAACTAATTTGAAGTTAGAAGCTTGTTTAAGAAAGAGTGTCAAGGTCGTTGATGACAGTGCCTTAATAGAAGACCTTAGGACACGTGAGAGGACTCTTCGAGAGAAGCTAGAATACGTAGAAGGCGAAAGAGATAGCCTTAGGGGTTTAATGGAATCCTTGAAAAAGGAGCTTCTTGCTTTTGAAGAGCAAAATGTTTTACTAGAATCTAACATTGTTGAATTGGAAAATAAATTAAAAGATTCTAGTATTGTCAAATTTGATTTGGAGTGTCGTTCGGCAAAACTTGATAAAATGTTAGGAACGATCCAAATTAAAAATGACACTTGTGGTTTAGGCTTCAATCCTTGTAATGAATTTACTCATAATGCCCAAACCAATGTTTTAGGAGAATCAACTAGGAATACTTTTAAAGATCACTCCTTAAGTAAATCTTTTCGACATGTTCTCACTTGTACACATTGTGGTCGACAAGGTCATCTTAGGAAATTTTGTTTAGATCTTAAATGAATTCCTAGAAAATCCCATAGTAAAGTAACCACGATAGCTAACGTTCCTACACCCCAAGATAGTCATTCTTCATTAATTTGGGTTAGGAAATCCGACTTGGTTGCCTTACAAAATAGGGATTTTGATTCTCATTTACTTACACATGCCTCCTCCCTTGCTAAATCTAAAGGATAAATGTGTTAGTGTTTGCATACTTTAGCTTTTGTACTTCATGCTATATTCACATGCTAAATGTATGCTTGTTTAGTCATTCTCTAGCCATTGCCTTATTTCATATCACATGCTAGGAATTATGACTTGTTTATCTTTTTGTATTATATTTTGTGTTTGAATCGACTGCATAATATAAAAAGATTTTTGTTTATCATTTGTGTTTTATTTATTTCATTTAAGCTTAATGAAAAATACAAATGATTTTTGTTTGTCCTTTTGAGTAAATATTTATTTTTGATTAAAAATGTTAACAACTCAAAAAGATTTTGTTTTGTGTGTATTTTTGTTTGACACACTTTATGTGGCATATATTTGTGTTTGAATCCTATCGTTTACGCTTCCATGTGGCTAGAACTTTTGGTTTAGATTTTCAATCCTTAAAATGTTCTTTACCATGCTTTATATGGAGTAGTTGGATTTTGTATTGTTTAAATGGATTCTATTTCTATATGCCTCTATTCACACATGCACGAGCTCTTTTGAAATCTTAATGTCACATGTTATATTTGAGCTTTTTGAGGTGTTCTCCTATCAATCTAGTCATCTACATATCTATGACCTAGGAGGACTAGTGCATGTCAAAATCCGTTGCATGTGAGATTTGTGCGAAAAATGAAAACATGATAAATTAATATATGCACGGGGAAGGGCTCCGAAAGGATGAATTAAATCCTTTGCGATAGTAAGCCACCGTTGATTGGATCTAAAAGAAATACGTGATCCAAAGGCCTAAAAACAGAATATTTGGCATTAAACAGAAAACAATTACCACGGCCTATGTTTGTATGATATATTCATTCAAAAATAAAAGAATATATATGCTCATTGAGGGAGAATTGGATGGTATATCAACGGTTTGTACAATGTCCGTTTATCCTAGTTGTCTTTAATGTCATGACTCTATTTGGTTTGTAGAATAATCATCATGCTAGGCTTGTATGCATTGTGTATGTTTGTTCATTGAGTTCAATCTTTATATTGTCACATGAGGTTATATTTAACTGTGATGAAGTTTGCAATCAAATGAGAACTCCGTGAACGTTTCTTAAGTGTTTGGGTCTAAATTTAATTGTTGCTAGTTCACACCCCTACACTTCCGTTTCCATATGACACATTTTTGCCATACGAGTGTGCAAAATTATTGTATTTTGTGTCATGTGTGTGTTTATATCTATATATATGCAAGTACTATATTGGTATATTTCTCATGTATATATATATGATATTTGTTTGTCTTTGCCCTGCTTTTATTGCCCATATGCTTTCATGACTTATCACTTTAAGCTTTCACATGCGGTTTATTAGTTCTTTATCCTTTGCCTATTCCCGAACAAAAAGGGGGAGAATGATGATAGGGAAATGGTATCTAATCCTATTATTATCGTATCTTCGTTTGGGGGAGATTTATCTTAGGGGGAGACGTCTTTCTAAGTAGGTCATGCGGTCATGCGTTTAAAGGGAGAATTAATTTAGGGGGAGTAATTAATTAATTGCATTTAATATTTTGATATTCCCTATGCATTTGATGAGTTTGCTTAAGTGTGCAGGAATTATTTTAAAGCGGCATCTTTCTATGGCAAAGAGTTTGATCCTTGGGTTGTGTCAAGATTGGGCGGGTTATGTTTTGAGTCTAGTAGAGCTTGACGGCCCTTTAGGATTTTTGTTTGGTTTTTGTCCCGGAATAGCCAAAGGGGGAGATTTGTAAGGACACAAATTTCCAATTGAGTCCATATATAGTTTTGGCTCAATTTCGGACAAAAACATTTATTCATAGGATTTTATTTAATTGTAATATTCAAGACCTATGAAGTGTTTGTTGAAGACGTAGCGGCAAAGAGTATAAAGCATCATCAACATGCCGTAGTTTATGTGCCTCGTTTGTACGTCATCAACTAAGGTTCCATGCTCCCAAGGTATGAATGTAATTATATTGATATAGGAGTTTGGAACAATTTGTATTGGGTGTTAGGTTAATAAAAACTGCATTTTATTTTCAGAAAGAATCAATTAGAAACTTAAAAATAAGTATATAAAATTTTCTGGGCCAAAATCGCATTTTATAAACTTTCTGGACGTTCGTTAGAAATGTCGTTCGAACGAGTTTTTTCGTTCGAACCAGATTTCGTTCGAACGAGTTTTGTCGTTCGAACCAAGTTCGTTCGAACGAGTTTGCCAACGACCCTAACTGGACAGTCGTTCGATATGTCGTTCGAACGAGTTTCGTTCTAACGAGATATCTAACGAGATTCTAACGAGCCCAGGCTGGTCGCTCGTTAGAAGTCTCGTTCGAACGAGAGTCAAGTTCGTTCGAACGAGACGTCAGGCGGGAACGGTTTTGAGCAGTTTTTGGCAGTTTTTTCCCCACTTCTCCACTTGGTTTTCAACCAACTTTTTCATACTTTATTATGTGCGGGAAACACATTTTCCAAGACAACTTTTCCATTCCATATCCATCTCTTAGAGAGAGTTTGAGAGCTAATTTATTTAGGGAAAATGTTCATGTTTTGAGTGTTAATTTTTAAAGAAAAATCCATACACACTCTAGTTTACACCCAATAGTTGTTTATCCAAGTTCTTTATATACATATCTTTACTTGGAGTTTTTGGCACCGATTTTCTCTACCGAATTCAAGAGACGTTTCGGGTTTGCTTCTACACCCCATCACAAAGAAGACTTTTGTTGAAGATTCTACCCACACGGAGAAAGGCTCCATGCTTGGGTGACGGTGACCATATAAAGTCCCATTGGTGAATTCCGAGACCACGGTGGAGCTCCGTTGGTTATCCGCTAATTGGAGGTTGATACAAGAAGGAGCATCACGGCTTGAGAGGGTTCGAGTTTAGGAAGTAAGTCTTTTGTCTTGTATTTTGTAATACCGTTTTTAGTGGATTTGAGGCTAGGGCCGTCCCGAGGTTTTTTCCCGTTAGTGGGTTTTTCCTCGTACATCGCGGTGTAGTGTGACTTTGTTTATTTTATCTTGCACAATAATTTAGAATCCATGCTTAGGATAATTTCAAGATAAAATTGGGTTTAATTATCACACTCATTTAATTTGGGATTTAAATTAAATATTGGGTAAAATTGGTTTATTCAAGTCATTTGCTAAAATTGGTTTCGCCTAACTTTGTATAATTGTTAATTATGACTTAGGCAAATTCTAGGACTTGAATTTTGTTTTAATTTGTTTTGAGAAATTAAAACTTGTTGTTATATTTGAAAGTTAAAACCATCTCAACGCTTCCGCATTTATTTAAAAGGAAATCATATTTTAAACCCGGGGATATTCCACCTCTACATATCAATAAGGAAAGATTATTGTCATATTATGAAAACCTAGAGGAAGTAACTTTCCTATTTGAGGATGTCCAATTATGTTACATCCCAAGAGCTCGGAATGGTTTTATTGGTGACCTGGATACTTTTGTCTCCATGGTAGATATCCCCGGAGAAATCAATAAAGTACCAATAGATATATGAAAATAGAAGAGACTAATATTCATGCATAATATTTTCATAATCAAAACTGCGAATGAAGAGCCATTATATAATAATATATGAGAACTTCTTCAAAACAAAAAATATCCCCATGATCTAACAAGAAAAATAAATTGGCACTTATATGATGGACTTATAAGTTCACCATATGCATTGGACAATTATATAAAACACACCTTAATGACATACATTTAGGATGCCTCACTAAAGGAGAAGCAGAAAAAAGTGATGGAAGAAATCCACGGAGGAGAGTGTGGCCCTCACATTAACGGTCATATGGTGGAAAAGAAAATGATTCGACAAGGGTATTATTGGATCACCCTTCAGCATGATTTTACAAATATGTCCAGAGATGCCCAAAGTTCCAAAATTTTGCAACATTTTCCTCCAAGATAAATGTACAAAATGACCTCACCCTAGACATTTTCAACTTAGGGAGTTAACATCATTGTAAAGGTAACTCCAAAAACCTCCAACGACCATGATTTCATTCTGGTAGCCATTGATAACTTCACTAAGTGGGTCGAAGCAGAATCTTATGTTGTACTGTACACCAAGAAAGTAAGACAATTCATACGAAAGAACATCATTTGTAGATATGTCATACCCTCCGAATCAATCTCTAATAATGGAATGTAGCTTCAATCAAAACTCACATAACTTGGAAAGGAATACGAAATTCAAAGACATAAATCCTCTTTGTATTGCTCATAGACTAATCGCATTGTCAAATCATCCAATAAAAATGTCAAAGTTATATTTATCAAGATGATTGAACGGTGTCATGATTGGGATGACCAAATACTATATGAACTCTCGTGATATCAAACCACCACCAGAATATCCATTGATGCAACATCGTACTCACTCATCTATGCGATGGAAGAAATGCTACCAATAGAAATGGAAATTCCTTCCTTAAGATTATTACTTGAGAATCAGATTTTTTTTAAATTGATTAGGTATGAATAGTAGCATTTCTAGATGAATGAAGAATATTAGTTTGTTATCACATGTAGGGAGACCACAAGAGAATATCCAAAGCATGGAACAAGAAGGTTAAAGATCGGGGAGTTTAAGCATGATACCCAGTGTTGAAAGAAGTCATAAAACATGAATGGGACCCTTAACGTAAATTTTTACCTAACTAAACGGGACCATATATTGTGAAGAAGATTATGTTAGGAGGTGAAACCCTCCTAGTTAATCTTGATGGGACAGAACTAGTTAAGCCGGCTAATTTAGATTTTCTTAAGAAGTACTACGTGTGAGAAAGAAAGTCATTGAGAAAATTACTTTTCAAAATAAGAATTGCGTACGACCTTATCCTCTATAAACTAAAGAAAATTTCTCAATACCATAAATAAAATAACTTAGCCACACGATGGAGGTATGTAGGCAACCCTTGGGGATTAGGCCAACAAAACAAACACCCCTCCAGGGGGAATAAACTTTCCCTTACTTTATCTCATTTTTAGATCACTAATGAACTGGTCGTAAAGTCATATGATGAAAAAAGGGTTTTGAAGCCCACAAGAGGACTCATTTTTCATTCAAAGAAATTCATTACAAGGATAAGAAGTATAAATTATAATAAAAAAAAAACCTTCAAACTCCCACAGCACACACACAGATACTTAAAAATAGTTGATGTCAATGCTTCCAGAAGAACAAAATTCCTCTTCCATAAAAATAATCATATCACATAAACCACTACTCGTACTTGTTTCCACTTCATTAGCTTAGACATTCCAAGGAAATTTTTTTGCCTAATATTATATTAGTGGAATACATCGAATATCCTCTAATCCTAATATAGTCAACCCAAATAGCCAACGGAGAACCATCTCCCTTAAAACCACTACATCTCTAAATCTTTCCAACAACCATAGAAGGTAATCCTCAAACGGATGCATTGCCATGGAATCGAACAAATAATTAGTAATATAAAGGAATAAAGGTATTTCACTCCTCCAAAAATTCGATATTATACTTATCAACTGTGGAGAGAGAGGTTCAATAGTATACAAGCACCCCGAGTGAGGATGAATTTCATGTCGCCTTCCACATTAACGCATCACGTATTTAGGGGAAGTAAAAATATAGGAAACACAAGTCATATAGACGAATGTAAAGGAATAGTCCCATGGACAAATATTGTACTATAATCAATCACCAAGGGAAGAACCAACAAATGTAGGAGTGAGAAGATTCAGACAGCCAGTAGACCCACTATTTCTCTCTGTCCCCATGAAATGAATAATTAACTCACGGGTAATGAAGCCAATAGATTGATATGGGTAAGAGAAGGGTTCCTAAATCAGTCTCAGCCTTTCCAAGAACCATATGTGTAAGGGAAATGGGTTTCCCTTAACATAAGATCATTCTTGAGAATGATAAGCGCACAAACCATTGATGGTCTTAGATAATACCAATGGTAATTGTAATATCTTATAATTTTAATGCATTAAGTAAATGGTAAAATTATTATTTACGGTTATATATACCTGCAGTGACATGTGATGTCCCTATTTATATTTTCATTTGTGTTGTGATTAGGTTTATATTATTTGAAATGGAAATGGGTCTTCAATAAATAATTATTTAATAATTTAAGTATTATTAATCTTAGACTTATACCAGTTAAAAGATTTGTAATATGAGTTGGGTACTTTGGAATGACATTTGGGACATATAAAATGTTTGGTTAGGATTTAAAAACTTAGGTTTTAAGTCCCATAGGCTATTATATGGTTTGGACTAGACTTTATACTAATTAGAGATGATTTGGGGCTTAATGGCTCAAGGTTAATAAGGGACCCAATCTTAATTTCGTGGCTAATAAAATAGAAGGGGTGTTAGGGTTTAGTTCATTCTTAACAGTTTAGAGAGAAAACCATAAGTCTAAGGAGAGGCTAGATAGAGGAGACTACTCGGAGAAGAAAAAATTGGGGGTAAGTGGATTTGGAGAAGAAAGGATTGGGCTAAGTGGATTAGAATCACACATATTTGTGCAAGATAAGTTCACTTTGTATTAAAGCTATAATTGATTTTGTGTTATTATATCCTTATTCATTGGGTTCTAAATCTACATTTAGTAGAACTTAAGTTACATATTAAATATATAATTTTGGGAATTGTTAAATTAGAAAATTTAGATTAAATTCCATATTTTTAGAGTAATTGATGAACTTCAATATGAAATTGTTTATAGGGAAAAAATAGTGTTTGATTAATGTTGGATTCACATAACTGAAGAAAACCCTTTGATATTTCATGAAATGGTTAGGAAATTGGGGATTTAAAAATGATATGGATTTTTAGGGTTATAAGCCTTTAGATCTGATGTATAAACTCTAATTACTATATAAATAAACTAAAATTGATAAGGCTGGTCAATATTTGAAGTTTATCGAGTTAGAATGATAATTTGGGGTATATTGGAATTGTTATGACCTTAAGATAAACCAAAAATATTAGTTCTGTAAATAAGAATGGTGGCAAGGGTTGTAGGTTGAAGAAAAATAGAATTCTATAACGTCTTGTCATTTAGATGAATCAACGTACACTATTGTGTTTCGTGCGCGCGCTCTGTGCGAACGACTACATGTTAGGGTCGTGGGCACGACTAAGGCAGATTTAGTAGTTTCCCTTATTTTATGAAAATGGAAGGTCGAATGGATTTTGTGACTTTGACTATAGTAAGATATTGATTTAAGAACTTAATTACGTGGGTCTAATTACTTAAATAGGGCGTAAGTAAGTTCACATTTGGATGACGTACTTTTAACCCTTATGTGTATTAAATTTACTTGATTAGAGTATTATGTGAGATATATTGGGCATGTGTACTCCTGGGAAACATACTATAGGGGATATTCATACGGATCATTAGTGATGATGATTATATTGGTACCCTAATGCAAAAGAGGGGTTTATCTTGTTGGAGTTACGATGATTACGTGGGTAACCTAATGCGAGGAGATGAATTTACCTTGGTTATGATTACCCTGAACACTATGTGTTCAAATTCTCATTGTATCTGGAGTAATATGCTCAGGTTGATCATTTCATATAGCTTTGGGCATGGGGTTATATGACTAGTATGATGGCATTGCGACTATCCATTTGGAGATGATTTTATGGTTATATGAGTGGGACAACCTACAGCTATACCTAGTACGCACGAGCGATCGTCAAAGGTAGTAAGATTTACCTTCGTTATGTTCGAGCTTGAGAAGGGCCCGTGTGTGAGGTACAAATGTTGGACTGTTTCTGTATAATGTGCATATAGATGTAGCAAACACTTATATTGAGATATTATACAATTGAGATGTATAATATAATTAACTAATGAATAGTTCTATTGAGATATGATAAAATTGAGAAGTATTAGATGATTAAAAATTAGAATTAGTAAGCATAGGACCATTAAGATTAATAAGACTTAATCATTGGGAAATATAGACATGGAATTAGATGTATATGATATATAGGATTGTTTTGGGTTGGGATAACTTAAAAGCACCTAAAATATGAGAAGTAGATGCATAGTTTTTTGTAACCCAAACTTAGTTATATCATTATACTTCATAGGCGTGATATTAACATCAGTGTTGGCATTAATTTTCAGGGCATAGGAAATTGTGTCGCCTCTACCCTAAGATCATTTTAGTAGTTTAATTTATGTTGATACAGTTGTAGTTATCTGATGGTAGTAGTATTATTGGTTAGTTCAGTATTAGATTTGTATAGTTCATATATGGTATGTTTCCTTTATTTAATATATGCCTTTAGTTTTTATTACAATCATGCTTAGAGTGATATTCATTTTTTTAATTAGCGTGAATTTGTATTAGACCAGATCGATCTATTACTAAATTTTACAGGGTGTCACAGTTAGTATCAGAACATTCCAGGTATTAATTCTCTAGGGATCTTTAGTGCGTCCATCTCTTTTTCATGTTATATTCTCTGATTACTTTACAACTTTCTCATTTAGGACTTGTACTTTGTAAATTGACGATCGCTTAAAGAATTTTGTGACATTGTCCCCGAAGAACGATTCGAATAATACCGAGTGTATTGGGAGGTTTCCTTGTTTGGATTTTCATTATGAGATGTCCCATACATGAGGTTGACTTTGGTTAGAATTTAGGGACTTTAGGAGTGATACCCTTAGCAAGTGTGTAGCATATGAATCGAGGAGAAATGCTTTTATCACCATTCGTAATGACATTATAAGTATGGTTTTGACTACCTCATATATATGACCGTGTGGCAGTCAGTATAAGTACGAATTCAACTATCTTTCTCTTTCTACACCGAGAGAGAGATTGATATTGAGATGAAGAATGATGTTTTCATTATTCACTTTAGTGTGAGAATAATTTGTTTTGAGGTTGCATATACCTTACGAGGATGGTTTAGTGAGTTTGATCAGGAAAATCAGTAATCATCACCTATGTTCAGGTGGTGGTAGTTACCTCACTACATCAATAGGACCACTACAACTATATAAACGATAGAGGTCCTATGATTGTGAATACCGAGGCCAAAATAGTCCCAGTGACTAGAGATGATGTAGCATGGACCCCCAAGGAAGGAGGACCACACATGTAAAAAGAATTGCCTGGGGAGGAAAACCCCAAGAGGTTGCAAAAGGAGATAATATGATTTATTACGAATTTGTAGATTCAGTGAAATTATGACCAATGGGGTCATGGACAATAAGAGCAGAACCAACGATGCAAGATTTAACAGTGACGACTATACAGGCAGGGTCAATAGGGACGCTTATAAAGCTACCGTCTTAATGGTTCCTTTAGAGGAAATTGTTACACTTGTGGCGAGTGAGGTCACTTAGTTGAGAGCATAGAATAACTTGTGTTATTGAGAATTACACCAGCTGATGGGTATGATTATATTTTTAGTTCACGTGCATGAGACTGACTTAGACATCAAGGAGTTGTTACTCTTTTATAGTAGTGTGTTTAATACGATTATGAGATATATAAAGGCTATCACCAGGATTTATTTCTATGTGGATACCCAACGAGTGGGGGCTACTTTACGTTGTGACTATATAACGTAAAAATTTATTGGTCGGCTTAAGTGTTCAGCCATTTAATTGATTTAAACACATGGTCTTATGATTCTTATTATTTAGGTCTGAGCAATATATATATGCATTATGATTATATCGAATATCGGGGATAGGTTTCTAAAATTGTCATTTTCGAGCAGGGGATGTTTCGTATAGTTTACTTGGACCCGAGGGAGGGTCTAACACACACTCGTATTACATAAATGCAGGGTGTAGGAAGTCACAATATCGTTAGACTCAATATAGTTTGTCCAGAATTTTACAGGCATATGTGATGACGTAACTGGATTACCACTAGTTAGAGACTTAGGCTTTTGTATAGATTTATCATCGGGTACTAGACCCATCGTGAGGGCACCGTACAGGATGAATTCATTCAAAATGTGATAGTCGAGTGAGGAGGTTCAATAGTTTTGAGCCAGCGGTTCATATGGAGGATCATGTCCCATTAGGGATTCCAAATTTATTTGTGAAGAAGAAAAGTTAGTTCTGATTATATGTGAATTATCGCTAACTAAACAAGGTCACGATATGGAATAAGTATCCATTGTCGTGTATCGATGATCTCTTCAAATAATTAAGGGGTTTAATTATTTTCCAAGATTTACTTCACTCAATGTATTATAATTTATGTATTAGGGAGGAGAACATTGTGAAGATGTATTTTCTGAAGTGATGTTGAGCATATGAGTTATAGTTCATGCCGTTTGGGCCAACCAACTCGCCAGTATAATTCGTGGACATGAAAATTTATTTTTTTTCGACCATTCTTAGATTGTTTCATCATAGTATTTATCAAAAACATTCTAGTCTATTGTTGTGCAAAGGAAGAACACGTGGAACATTTACGATTATTTTTACACATAATATGGGAACATTAGTTGTACACTATGTTTTCTAAGTATAGGTTTTGTCTTTGAGAAGTACAGATCTTAGGACATGTTGTATCAATGGCTAGGGATTTCAGTAGATCATAGCCAAGTTTCTACAATTACAAATTGGGGATAACTAATGATGCCTATAGAAGTTAGGAATTTTTTGAGTTTGGCAGGGTACTACAGGAGGCTCATTAAGGGGTTCTCGAAGATGGTCGGTATATTGACTGACCTCACTCGAAATTTGATACCGTTATTTAGAGTGTAGGTTGTCAGATAATGTATGAAGATATCGAGGAGAAGATTACCATAATTCCTGTCCTTATGTTACCAGTAGGCGATGTGGAGTACGTGATATATATAGATGCACCACTCCATGGCCTAGGAGGCGTATTGATGTAGGAGGAGAGGCCTATACCTCATACTTTTTGAAAGATTAATCCTTATAAGGATAATTATCCCACTCGTGATTAGGAGTTGGAAGTAATAATCTTTGACCTTATACAAGATATTCTTTAGTCATATACCTTTAACCTAAAAGGGATTTGGAAAGGTCGTGATGTGAAATAAGTGCTCGTTACCACATATCAATGACTTATTCGATCATTTGAAAAGAAGTGTCTTATGGTGATGAGTTCTTCATTGATTTTAATGATGACCTCTTGATAGAGAGGAAGAATTTGTAGTAGTGGTGACTGTTAAACCCAAATTTGGGGTTAAGATAAGTGAGGGATAAAGTGGAGAACTTTACCAAGGCAAGGAACAGAGGTTGTTACTAGAAAGAGTACCTTTCTATGTTAAAGAATGTAGAAAGTTACATTTATATGAGAAATTGATTGTGATAGAAGTTATCAAGCTACAGAATGTAGTTTTGGACAATTAAATGTTTGGTGGATTACTTTAAATTCTTGAAGCAAGGGACTGTAAACTAATTTGAGGAATTCATATGGTTAGTGAGATGAATAAGATATGGGTATGATTTTTGTTGAGAAGGGGATCCTACCAGTAGAAAAGGTAAATCAGCGGAGACATTTAAAGAGTTACATTATTCGATATCCCAATGTAGAAGTAGGAGAGTTAAACAATTGAGCTTTGTTAGGGTGAAGGAGTTCCAGTGAGGACAAGTAAGCAGTTAGGATCATTTGAGTTAGATTAACCATGTGGATGAAGAGCTAAGAGTTAACAAGTTGTTGTATGAGAATGTATTCATGACACCTCAGAAGATGTGGCATTCATAATAGGGTGTATGAAGATTGACGAAGTAGAAAAATAGATTTTGTGATTAATGAGAACATGGTTTGGGGTCACAAGAGATACTTTGGTACTTTTAAAGGCCTCCTCAAGGATGGAGATTACAAAGTCATATTCCAAAGGGAAGATGGCATTATAAGGTATGGATCCTTTTTCCATACAAGTGGATAGCGTGAGGACGACATCGTTTGATCTCATCTTATCATCGCCAGTGAAGACACGATGTTATTATAGGTATATAACGAAGGAAGTTCTTACGAAATAAACTGATATTTCAATTGTTTAACAAGTTGGTTCAGTGTTAATCGGACGCAATTTACGACGAGATGCATAGTGTGTATTGGGTCGATGAATGAGTAGATGATGTGTATAGATTATGAGGATGCTATGGGAGAGATATTCCTACATTTCTTAGTATAGCTATAATGAATTTATATTTCAAGGACGAAATTACTTATTTTAGGGGGAAGAATGCAATACCCCATAATTTTAATGCATTAATTAAAATTTATTATTTATGATTATATATGCTTGCAGTTATATGTGATGTCACTATTTATATTTTCATATGTGTTGTGATTTTGTTTATGATTAGCATTGTCACGGGCTTGTCACGGGCCTTGACCGAGACAAAACTTATCGCGGTCAAGGCTCGTGACACGACAGTGACAATTCTAATGAACTTGTCATGGTCATTGACCGTGACAAAAAAAGTTGTCTCACCTAGAATTGTCATGGTCAGTGACCTTGACAAGTTGAACTTGTCAAGGTCAATGACCGTGACAATTCGGCAGATTTGGTGTTGTGTTAAGTAGTATTAATCTTAGAATTAGACTGGTTAAATGATTTGGAATATGAGTTGGGTATATTAGTTGCGTACTTTGGAATGAGGTTTGGGATATGTAAAATGTTTGGAGAGGACTTAAAAAGTTGGGTTTTAAGTCCCATAGTCTTGTATATAATTTGGGCTTGACTTTAGACTATTTTGAGATGATTTTGGGTTTAATGGGTCATGGTTAATAGGGGTCCAAGATCTAATTTCGTGGATAACAAGATAAAAAGGGTACTAGGGTTAGATTAATTCATTCTTAACACTTTAGAGAGATAACCCTAAGTCTAAGGAGAGGCTAGAGAGAGAAGACTATTTAGAGAATATGAAATTGGAAGAAGTGAACTTGGAGAAGAGAAATTGGGCTAAGTGGATTAAAATCTCACATCTTTTTGCAAGGCAAGTTTACTACGTAAAAAAATATAATTAATTTTGTGTTCTTGTATCCTAACTCATTAGATTATAAATCTAAATTTCATATAACTTGAATTATGTTTTAAATCTAAATTTAGATTTAACTTCATGTTTCTAGAGTAATTGATGAAATTCAATATGAAATTATTTATATGGAAAAATTAGTGTTTGATTAATGTTGGATTTACATAATTGAAGAAAAGCCCTTTGATATTTCATAAAATGGTTTGGAAATTGGGGATTTAAGAATGAAATGGAATTTTAGGGTTCTAACCCCCTAAATATGATATATAAGCTCTAATTGCTATATAGAACGACTAAAATTGATAAGGTTGGTAGATAGTTGGTGTTTGTGGAGTTATAATGACAATTATTTGTTTATTGGAGGTGTTATTACCTTAAAATAAACTAAAAATACTTGTTCTACACATAGGAATGGTGACAAGGGTTGTAGGTTGAAGAAAAAATAAAAATCTGGAAAGTTTCTTTGTTTAGTCGTATAAATGGCCGCTATTGTAGTTTGTGTGAGCGGTCCTTGTGAATGATCATATTTTAAGGGCCATGTGCATGGCCTTGACAGATTTACTACTTTCCCTAATTTGATGAAATGGAAAGGTGGGATGGACTTTAGGACTTAAACCATAATAAGATATTAATCTAAGAACTTAATTATATGGTTGTAATTACTTATTGAGGAGGTAAGTAAGTTAGTATATGGATTATAGAATTTTAACCCTTATATGTATTAGGTTTACTTTACTTGTGTATTACGTGCAATGTACCAGGTGTGTGCACTTGTGGGATACGTACTAGAGGGGATGTCCATATCGGGAAGGAGCGACGATGATTACATTGGTACCATGATGCAAAAGACGGGTTTACCTTGAACGAGTGACGATGATTACGTGGTTACCCTGATGCGATGAGATAGGTTTACCTTACTTATTATTACCCCGGACACTGCGTTCTAAAATTCCTATTTTATTAAGAGTAAGATGTTGGGGCTAATCATTTCATATAGATTTGGATATGGGACTATATGACCGGTATGAAGCATAGTGATTCAATTTGGAGATGATTTGATGGTTATAGGTGTGGGACAATCTATAACTATGCTTAGTACGCTCGAGCGATCCTCGAAGGTAGTAGGATAGGCCTTTGTTATGTGTTGGCATGAGATGGGCCACAGTATGAGATGAAAGTGTTGGACTGTGCCTGTATGATGTGGATATAGATGTAGAAAATACTTCTATTGAGATATTATACAATTGAGATTTATAATATAATTAAGTAATGACTACTTCTATTGAGATATAATAAAATTGTGATGTATAAGATGATTAAAAATATGAATTAGTAAGCATAAGACCATTAAGATAAATAATACTTACTCATTAGGAAATATAGATATGGGATTAGACGCATGTGATATATTGGATTGTTTTGTGTTGAGATGACTTAAAAGAAGCTAAAATATGAGAACAAGATGTGTAGTTTATTATAAACCAACCTCGGTTATATTCTTATACGTTGTAGGCGTGTTGTTAACATCAGTGTTGACTTTTCTTTTCAGGACATAGGAAGTTGTGTCTCCTCCGTTCTAAGATCATTTTAGTAGTTTGATTTACATTGATACAGTCATATTTATGCGATGGTATTAGTATTGTTTGTTGGTCAGTATCAGTGTTATGTGGTTCACATATGGCATGTTTCGGTTATTTATTTAATGCACTTAGTTTTTATTACAGTCATTCTTAGAATGATATTCAATTATTTAATTATTTTGAGTTTGTATTAGACCTGATCATTCTATTATTAAACATTAAGAGGTGTCATGGTATTGGTCTCCTGCCTTCATTCATCGATAAAACTACATCGACCAAAATAATATCAATGTATGTAGTGCTTATAATCAAGATATGATGAGACACTAGAGCCAGAACTAAGTCACCTTTATGAATGCCCCTATATCTCCTCTATAGAATATTGTACAAAAAGAACTCGATCACTTCCATGACATCAATACCGTCATCAGTAAAACACTTGCAAGCTATGAGGTGATCCATCTCCTATAATTATGCAAGAAAGAAAATTCCACTAGACCAGCCCATTAGAATGCTATAATTTTCAAATTTTGGACAAATATCTTCCAACGCGAAATGAAAGACATGATCTTATGAGCACCAAAAGTGAGAATCAACATACAGAAAGGCCTAATCAATAGTAATGGACCTCCAAGAAAACAAAAGTACTAATCCATAACAATCAATACCCTAAAGGTACCAATCATTAAAGCTATGGATGAAAGACTCTACACGGCGATTAAGAACAGCTTAATAGTCGAAATATGGGAGAGCCATATCACGAGAGATATGAAAAGAAAAGAAAGTTATTTTCAATACTATTAGAAAGAAGAGATAAAGATGTGAGTTTCCAAACTAGAGCTATGACCCTATTTACAAGGAAGAACTATGAGAGCAGGGAGTGATCGATTGGTCCTCTGGAAGGGATCCTATGATTGATCTGGCCTCCTATCAACAGAGACTCTATAGTCTGATTTTGCAGGCCTGTAAATCCTAGAATCTAGTCAAAATGACTTGTCACGGAAATAGAAACTATAATAAATCTGAAATTGTGGAAATAAGATTTTTACCATTTTGATTTTGATTTTGTCTCTTATGAATTTTGACTCATGCATGTGTCACTTGATTAAATAAAAACGGCATTCTAGGAAACACAAATACAATAACCCCAAAAAAGGGGGTATAATTTCCAAATAAATTTCTTCTCTTCCTTTATTTATATATACAAAAAACTATTTTGGGAAATAAAGTACATTCCCCTTTAATCCTTAAAAGAAAAATTATAAAATGAATAAAAATAAAAATAATATACATTAAACATGGCTACCGTGGCCCACAAATGAAGAATCTTAATCATCCTCATCAGTATCGCTCAATTCAGTATTAACTTTGGAATATCGGTACCCTCGTGAATCACTGGACCTCTCCTAGGAACCACAGGAGAATTAGGGCCTCAAAATCGAGGATGCACCCTTCAGGAAGACTTGGGGATTTTTGTTGTAGGAACCTCACCAGTCAAAGGACCAAAGACACCATTTGTGATTAATGACAATATTTTCATTTTAAATTAACAGATTTAATAAAACATACATCAAGCCTATAAGAATTTCTATTTGGTTCTGGCATGGGTGCTCCATATGACCATATTTGATTCTGGCATGGGTGCTCCATACAATTACCCCAAACTCCTTTTTGGGGATTATTTTCAGGCATAAGACCTTCAGGTCATCTCCCATCCCTCAATAAGGGCATCATACCCTTTATACATCTTCAAACCTCTCAGCAAAGCCTCAAACCCAACCTGAGCAAACAAAACCAAAGCCTCACATGAGCAAAATCTTAGATAGATCGATCCAAATGCGAAAATAGATAGTTTAGTCCCATGTGTGACCTTAAATATCTTTGTATGTCCCGATGTGATGATAAATAGTTCGGTCCCATATGTGAACTTAAATATCTTGATATGTACCGATGTGATGATAAATAGCTCATTCCCATATGTAACGTTAAATATCTTTATATGTCGTGATGTGATGATAGATAGTTTAGTCCCATCTTTGACCTTAATAGCTTCCTATGTCCCAATATGATGATAAATAGTTAGGTCCCATATATGACCTTAAATAGCTCTGTATGTCTCGATGTGAAGATAAATAATTCAATCCCACGTGTGACCTTAAATATCTCCCCATGTCCTGATGTGATGATAAATAGCTTGGTCCCATATGTTACCTTAGATATCTTCATATGTCCTAATGCGATGATAAATAATTCATTACCCTGTATGAAATTAAATAGCATCGTATGTCTCGATGTGATGGTAAATAATGCAGTCCCATGTGTGACCTTAAATAACTCCGTATGTCCCAATATGATGACAAATAGTTTGGTCATATGTGTGACCTTTGATAGCTTCGTATGTTTCTATGTAATGATAAATATTTCGATCCCATTATGACCTTAAATAGCTTTATATGTCCCGATATGGCGATACATAGTTTTGTCCCATGTGTGACCTTAAATAGCTTTGTATTTCACGATGTGATGATATATAATTTGGTACTATGTGTGACCTTAAACAGATTCATATGGCATGATGTGATAATTAATAGTTCGGTCCCATGTGTCACTTGGAATGGTTTCATATGTCTCTATGTGATGATAAATAGTTCAGTCCCATGCGTGACCTTAAATGGCTTCGTATATCCCAATGTGATGATAAATGGTTTGGTCCCATGTGTAACCTTAAATATCTTTGTATGTCTCGATGTGATGATAAATAGGTCGATATCATTTGTTACCTTAAATATCTTCGTATGTACCGATGTGATGATAAATAGCTCATTCCCTGTATGACCTTAAATATCTTCGCATTTCCTGATGTGATGATAAGTAGTTCATTCCCATGTGTGACCTTAAATAGCTTCGTATATCCCGATGTGATTATAAATAGTTCGATCACACATGCTACCTTTAGTAGTTAAATATGCTCTCTCACAACAAGATAGTTGGAAGAATACTTCACTATTACGCGATAACTCCGGAATAAGTGTTCATCAAAATGAACTTCTAAAATGCACATACTCTCGAGAATCCTATCCAAGAAACAAATTAAAAATGGCAAACCCATAAAACACCCACAGACGTAGACGGACATATATTTTTATAAAAATGTTCACTCAGGAGTGAACTCCGTTGTTAAGGAGCTCTATAAACAACCCATTCCGCTCCATCAGAGATATCTAAGGAACATGATACAATCCATCCAACCTTCAAGATCCCGAATAAGGCCTAAAACCTAATCAACCAAGGAATAACCTAAAGAACACTTAAATGAGGCATGAAGACCTAAACAAACCCAAAATAAAGATCATAAAATCACAAAAATGACCACGAAATAAGACCCAAAACAAAAACACGTGCTTATGACCAATTGGCAATGGGATTCAATACACCATAACAGATCGAACATGCTAGAATATTGGTTGGTACTAAGCCTAGGTTGTCTACATATAAAAAGAGGTCATCGCTAACAATTTCAGACAATAACTTCGCTCCTTAAATGCTAAATTTCTATTTTCTTCTTTTTCTTTCTTGAAAAGCCTCAAAACTCACTCCTTTTTACCTTCTAAACTCCCCTCAATTCCAGATCTCACTTATAACCCAAAAATTCTATCTCCATTCTTTCCCATATATACCTAAAAAGACAAAAAAAATATCCTTTTTCTTTATTCATTTTCTTTTAAAAAGCTACTTCTCTTTAAAGAAACCTTAGTTCTAAATTCCAAAAAGTTCATGTGTAACATTGCAATTACACTTCTTTTAACTTTTTTATTTTGAATTTTAGACCTAAAAGGGCAGTTTTATGCTGCAACTCCACCCAAAATTATCTTATATTCATATATTTCTTCTCCATACCTGAATTTTCTAGAAAGGTCATGTCTGAACTACATTGACTTTGATTCTTCTTACAGTGGATACATAGGCATGCTAGGGACACCGGTCCCTAAAACTCAAGTTAGATATTTTACATACTTTTGCTCTTTATTTTACAAATATCCAACAAAACTAAACAAAAACTTTCAAAACCATGAAATTCTCTCATATAGGTTAGAAGATCACTAGATCTAAGGATTCTAACAATTATTTTGCCCTTAATTTTAGAAGTCTCAACATTACTACTTTAGCGAAGTGATTTTATGAGTGAGTCGATCTCGTTCAAATATTTTTCATGAACAAAAAGCATTTACATCTTCAGATATAGTCTCTTGTCACTTTTAAAAAATCTTAAAAGATCAAAGAAAGATTATATTTATTACATCGATCCTCGATAAAAGGTAAAATACCTCTTGTCATTACAAGAACTACGTGGACTTTAAATCTCTTCGTTCGAGTAAGTAAGCTCACACGGAGTGTTGTTCGAGTGAACAAGTCTGACTTCGTATATATCTATACTTTGTCTATATTACTTACATATATATCCCACACTGCCTACACAGTTTATTTGCATACTAACTATTATCATTTTATTATTTTTTTTTCACACCATAACATGTTAATTTAAGT
Organism: Sambucus nigra; assembly: GCA_949130495.1. Lineage (NCBI taxonomy): Eukaryota > Viridiplantae > Streptophyta > Magnoliopsida > Dipsacales > Adoxaceae > Sambucus > Sambucus nigra. The sequence goes on along the minus strand of OX422207.1, from coordinate 392,123,825 downwards.
ATTTTACATCTACATTTGAGACTGAAAGGGCGGAGCGGGTGCCTAACACCTTCCCAATACGTAACCTTATCCCCAGACCGTGGACTCGTAGGTTAAAAAGAAGATTACTTACCTTCACTAGATCACTACGGAGGTCTACCCATTGTTTTGTCCTTTTTGTGTAAAATAAACTGAAAACTCCACTCTTTTCAAACCCTTTTCTCCACATTTGTCCAAAAAAGAATACGCGTGTAGGCAAGAGAGGTGTGCCTCCTCGCGTTTGGGTTCTCAAAAAATGCCTATGTCATTCAAATAAGACTCCAATGTCATTCAAATGAGATGGACGCAGTGTTCCATTTCTTCTTCCTTTGAAAAGTGACGACCATAGCCAAATCCTAACCCAAACTTAAAGCCTCTAAGCATAAAATTAGCCTTTTTCCTTCTAGTATAACCTATATGTGAGTATAAATAACTTGATGATAAACGCATTGGAGTTGTGCATCCACAACCTATGAATATTTAGTTTACACTGGGTTGGCCATCAGTACCTGCTAGATTTTCCATGCCAAGCCTATGATAAAACAATCAATCTTTTGCTTTATTTATCTCCCAGTATTTGGTGCAAAATGCAAAAGGTGAGTGAAATCTCTCTTATACTCTGTAACTGTCTGATCCTACTACTTCAACCTATCAAAATGAGCTCTCAACTTCCTCTGTTGTGACGAAAGGAAGTACTTTCCCTCAAACTTCGTCCAAAACTATGCTATGATCAGCTACTTTGTGTCTGACTTGTTGTCAAGGATACTTCATATTTGTTCTGGGTTTTAGGAAGGTTTTGGTTGGTTGGTTTGAGAAACTGAAAGGTCATTCAAGTTAATTTGCACTATTATAATCATTTCTCAAGTATTTCAAGGCTCTAGGAAGGTCTTGTGGAGTTTTATCATTGCTCTAGATTGTATGAAACATGTGATAATTATTTTTGTTTGATTATAATGATCAAAAGCTTTGCTTCATATTCTAGTTCATGGTCCTTATTCTTCTTTTAATGGTTGTGAATATCTAGGTATTAAATCAATGAAAATTATCTTGACTTTTGCTATGGAGTATGATTTCTTCTTCATACGCCATGAATGATACTTGGTGGACATTCTTGACTTTTTCATCACACTTGATCACTTGTATCTTCTTTGGGTGATTCCCTTCAGATTCTTAATTTCTTGATTGATATAATCCTTAAGATAGGTCTCATAATATTTTTAGTGCATGTTTTCATATCAATAACATTTGAGATAGGATAGCTAAGGTATGTCATATATCATTTATTCTTTTATCATACAAAATCTTTACTTTTGAAAATAATTTTCATTTCATAGGCATGGCATCGATTTTTTCGGTATGTCATGTCTTACCACTTGTATAAATCATGAACATTCATTAAAACTAGTGGAATTTGGGAGGTTCATATAGTTGTTTTTCTTGCAAAGGGTTACACTCAAAAATCTGGTATTGTGTGTAATTTAAATTATTTATGCAATTAATTTTTTTAAATCACCTCACATGAAAATTGGATTCAGTCTATAATATTGGATGTATTGATAAAATTGGCTTTCGTTGAATTAATTTGATTTCATTTGAACTGGAATTTGTTTATGGACTAATTACTTCTTGGAACTAATTGAAATTAGTTCTTTTTATTTAGGCAAACGTAAACACATGTGTGTTTGTGTTACCTTAGATTTTTCAACTAGTATTATAGTGTGTTTTCATAACCTGAATATGCATTTGGGGGTTTGGTTTATATGGTAATTCATTAACACATTGACTAATTTTCATGGCAATAATTATTCTAACTGGAAGACTTATATGAGATTCTTCTTAAAATCTCTAGATGGCCATTTTGACTGATTTAAGAGAATGGTTGGTCCCCACCCACTAAAAAGGATGAAAATATGGTCACCACGACTTTTGAGAAGTGGAATTAGAAGGACCACGAGGCTTGTAATGTCCCGAACCGGGTTGCTTGTGGGTTAACCTAGTCCGGTACAATCTGGTCGTGTTCATCGTAAGGTGATGTGAAACAACCTAATTAAGTTTTATAGTCCATTTTAGTTGATTAAAATTACCAAGTAAACATGAAATTTTATTATCAAGATATCTAAGCATGATAATAACAAGTGTGGAATCCGTTAGGCTACATCTTAGAGTTCAAGTAATCAGAGATACTAGCGCAAGGATTAGGAAATACTTACCTATAAAACAACCTCTAAAGAAGGAATATCAACTAACCCATCGTAACAAAAGGAAAGGGGTGAGCCAATGCCTAATAAGGGTTCCGTCATAGATGTAATATAGAAATAAATGGCAGAAAGAACGAATGCAATAATATAAACAATATAATTTCAACCCAATTATACATGATACTACTATTCAGTATATTCATTAGTCATGTTTTACTTTAAGACATCTCTAAGTTAGGTTAAGTACTATTAACCTTCTTCTTCTCATAGCTGTCATTTTATCATAAAATAGTCCTTTAATTCATTAAGCCACACAATTAATTTAGGAAAAATCACACTCTTTGTCCATCTTTAAATCATTCAGCTTCCTTGCAGAAATATCAATTTATACTTTAAATAAACACGCGCTTGGTATTCCTTGAAAGTAATATTTCAACATACTTCCTAGTATTTGAAAATAATTTTTCATATATGCGTAAAGGCTATGATTGTACCCCTCCATAAGGTGACTCACACATCCAGTTATTATCCTTTTATATCAAATTGTCCACACCTCCAAACGTGTCAGGTCTGGGATATGTCCCGCTATGGTCACTCAATTCCCAATTGTTAACCCTTTATTTATTTAGAGGTATTAAATCATCCTATTATAAAAAGCTATAATAAACGGTATTGTGAAATGGTTACAAAAAAAGTTGTGAAAATTGTTTCACAAAATAGTTAGTTTTCTATATATATAAAAAATATTTTTAATTTTTATTTATAAAAAATAAATATAACTAATAACAAAATTGGTATTAGAAAAAAGATATTTTTTTATTTCTAATAAATTAAATTATTTATTGATGAATATAAAATAAAAAATGAAAAAAGTTTTAGAAAAATTGTTATAAAACAAAGATATGGAAAAAACTCCACCTTAAAAGGTTGGTTTTTATTTTAAAAATAATTTTTTATTTAGAATAAAACTTTTTTACAAAAAATATCAAATAAAAATGTTTTATAAAAAGTTATAAAAAAATTTAGTTTTTATATATATGAAATAAACATTCTTTTAATTATATATATAAAAAAGTTGTGCTTATAAATAAAAAAAATTGTTACTTTTATGATAAAAAATAAGTTTAAAAAAGTGTTTTTCAAATTATGTACTATTTTTTTCTCTAAAAACGTCGAGTTATTTAAAAATAGTTACATATATATTAACAGGGATATTAACACGAATGAAATACAAATATTTTTTTCACTTTTTATCTACTAAAACGGTTTAAAATTATGCTTTTTAAAATTAAAAAACAGTTCTTAAGAAATATTAACATGAATTAAATAAAATAAAAAATAGTTCCACTTTTTATCTATTGAAAAAAATATTTTTTTCTAATTAAATTATGTACTTTTTTTGTTCTTGAAACACTTTTTTGCTTTAAAACGAAATTAGAGACAGTGGGAGGTGTGAGGAGAGAGAAAGAGAAAGATAAAATATAAAACAAAAATGTTATTGAAACATAATTTTTGACCGAAAGTGGAGATACCGAATTAGGTGGAGGGTTTCTATTGGTTAGTTTGTGGGGTCCAGGCCAGTGGAATAAGAAAACCGACCAATACCACGCTGCCACGTGTGTTTTCAGTCAAAATTTATGTCAAAAATTCGGGTCCAATAGAAGAACTCAATATAAAAAGGTGGTGGAGGTATTTTGGTAAAAAACGAAAAGTCACTAACGGTAACGGATGTCTAATAGCTTAGGTCATTTTGGGGTGCACACTAATTATGTGATAAAATCGGAGTTAAGTCTGATTAAGCATTGGTAAATTGGGATTAAGTATAAATGACCTTTTTTTATCTAGTCTCTCAATGTTGAATGACAAATTAATATTGAAAATAATTTTTTTTTTGCCACAATTTAGAGGATAATTTCGAATGCCGAAAACTTCAACTATTGTTTGTGGAATGACTGTGAATGTATGTTTCTTTGAAACTAATATTTGTTGATTTTTATTAGACTGCTTCATATTAGTGTAGTTTAGTAAATTTGATAAAGGTATAACTAAAATAAAATTGCATTTTGAAATATTCAACATTAATGATGAAAAAAGAAAGATAACTCTCAATGTTCAATAGGCCATAATTCAGATTTAAGAAGTAAATACAAAACTTTTAAGATCCATGAATCTTCTATAATTTTATCAACTTATGTATAAAAATAATGGTACGACCATTAGTGCTCCACTTTGATACTCTAGCACTTCAAAAATACTTTTTTTTTTACACTTTATGAATATTTTTTGAGATGCCATTAGTATTTTTCTATGACACTGATGGAGTAATAATGTACTAAAGTGAAGTCCTAATAACAATACCCTTAATATAAATATTACTTACACTATATGTACATATTAGAATATATACGATAATTATATGTATATATAATATAATCAAGGTTCTAAAAAATGCGGGGCGTGATTGAGGCGTGGAGTCCAAGCCTTAAGCCTTAGAAGCCTAGGCGGGCCTAAGCGTGAAAAAACGTGAAAAGCCGTTTAGGCCTTCTTAATATATTTTAATATTTTTTAACCATAACAAGGCTATTAAAATACAAAAAATGAACATATCATAAAAATATGTCTGAATATATGCAAATTAAAACACTATTTGATTATTTTGGATGAGATAATGGTCCGGTTTGTAAACAAATTCTTTAAAAGGCAACATCGTTTCACTAAAACATTGTTGTTTTTAGAAAAAAGTACGCATTAAGGGTTTTACCAAGAATAAGGCGTGAAAAGCGTAAGACGAGGCGTTTCTCCCAAACCTTAAGCCTAGGGGTGCCTAGGCGGAGCCTAGGCGGATTTTTTAGAACACTGAATATAATAGATTATATATTCAAGTAAATAAAATCTATGGTATACATTTCATATATATATATATATATATATATATATATATATATATATATATATATTATTTTTTATGACAGTTAGGTCATTTTACAGACCACACATACATTTTTTTAACGTTAGAAAATTGAATTTTTTTTATTAAAAGTTTTTGTAGACAAACTTAAAAAGAGGAGGCCAATCTTTCAAAAAAAATCATTAAAACCATCAATCCAAAAGTTGATCAGATGACCAAAAAATATTTCAAGTGATTGAAAAAATGCATATTTACCATTTTTTATCAACCATTTACATAATGAATTTATTGGAGATGCAAATGTCCTCCTCAGTATACATATTGTTTAAACAAAATCACATAACTTAACTTTTTTTAGCTTTTTAAAAAATTGGCCAACTTGATTATATATATGCACACAAAAGTGTACATATTATAAGCATTATCATTAATTTTTTTAATTAATTTTTCAATCATGTTTACAAAATCAATATGAATATTTAAAAACAAAAAAAATGATTAATAAACATTTTGGGAATAATTTTTTTTTGGAAATATTAGCAAATAAATCTTGATGTCTACCCTACTATCATTTACAAATTTAATGCTTAGTCCCTAACTTTGTTCTAGAAAATATATTGATTGGCCTATTAAAATTCATTGATTGAAAGCTAAAATATAATTATTTGTTATAAATATATGTACATCACAGCAATCTTGTCATCACGACATTGTGACAATCAATCAAAATCTCGTGATGGTATTTGAAAATGCATATTAGTGATATAAATTTTAATATTATAAACCAATGTATTTGTGATGGTACAGGAAAACTAAACAATTGTGGGCATATACAGACTTACAAGGAGACTAATAATTGTTCACCTTAATTTATAAAAATTAAAATTAAACAGTCTTAAAAATGGTATCACTTTTTTAATATTATGATACCTTTACCCTCCATTTCAAAACGAAAATAAAGTTACCTACCAATCTTTTTCATGTCAAAGTGAAGTTCTAGATCCTCATTCACTTGTGGGAATAAATTTACGACGTTAATTCTTCACACAACTCGGTAGACTGAAACAAAGTTAAATAGTTTGAGTTTGGGTTGTTAACAAGTTGAACGATTATACATGAATTACACAAGCTTGCTCTGCACAACATGAATCGATTAAAAATGACGAGTATATAAACATGATATGAAACTGATATCACAACTAGCAGTGGCAAAACTATGGGCGGATTTAATTTGAAAGGTTAAATATGGGTTGAATTAAATATAAGTTGGATCAAATATGGACGAATCAAATATGAGTTGTGCCAACCCATTGTTTTTCTACTAAAGTAAGTATTACAATTCGAGGAATATGTAAAAAAAATACATATTTTACTCACAACTTTTAAAAATGAGTATCATATTTGATTCGTATCTTTTAAAATTGGCATCATATTTGATTCTTAGCTTTCAAATATGGGATCCATATTTGACTCATAGCTTTTATATATGGGCTCTATATTTAACTCAGCTTTTAAATATGGACACCATATTTAAATGACTGGACTAATATGGGTTGTTTTATTATTTGAGCTACATTTTGCCACTATGAATCACAACTTCATAAATTGGTTGGTTATGGGTCAATATAATCTTGACCTAAAAACTAATTAAGTAGGACAAAAAACACGAAACCATTTCACATTATATAATGGTGTTGTTATACCATAGTATGAGATGGATTGTGGACTAATCAGAAGAGGACACCTGGACTTGTACATCACTAGTAATGAGGTCAGCCCAACAAATAACCTGGTCAGCCCCAGAATGAGGTCCAATAGGCAAGGTTCGACAGATCATTTAACTCCGTTAGTTAGCAGTCAAATAATACTATTAAATAACTCCATTATGACAAGCATGTACTACGTGGGTGGATGATGTCAGTAATGCACAAACATGGGGAAGATATGCAAATATTCCTCCCAAGTGCACAAACATGGGGAAGATATGCAAATTTTCCTCCCACAAGCCAATAACTAACTTTATTATTATTCTCTTACCTCACATGTAAGGCGTGTACTTGCCTAACCTCTAAAGGCAAGCCACGTGGACTCACTTTTCTCTCTCTTATAACAGTCTATGAATAGCATACTTACCCACACTTTTAGGAAATTTGAGATATTTTCCTTACAGTTGTGATGTTCAATTCTAGAGGGAACTTGAGAGACTAACTATTGTACTCAATAATGGATTTTCTAGTAATTCAATACAACAAACACTGCACTTGAGGACCTAGGCACCTATTTTGGGTCGAACCATGTAAATCCAGTTCATATTATCTTTCTCTCATATCTCTATTGTTTTCTCAGTTTAGTTTTCCCTTAATGTACATCTTTTATCTTTTATTTTCTTATAATTAGTATACTTAAGCTGAGTTGAATTAGTATATAAGTTTTAAGCGATAACAGGATGGTGCCATTTGTCGAAACGGCTTTGCCATTGTCCCTTTCCACCATGTTCAATTTTTGAAACTTGAGGATATCTGTTTTTGGTAAACCACTGCATCACACTCTAATTCATCTGGGTTTTAATGGGTTAGAGTTTCTTTTAATCAATTTTAGTTTGATTCTCATTACTTCTTTCAATCTACCAGGAAATCTACGTATTCCTATTTTTTGTTATTGCTTCCTGTAATTCCATTTGTTGTTTCTGTTTTATGATATTCCGTTTTTACTATTACGATACTTTTTTTGTGAATTGCTTGTTAAAATGAATGAGAACCTAGAAAATAGCCGAACTAGAGAGGGGATTCCATTTTCCACAGCTTTAGGTATGGGAGACTTGAAGGGGATACTAAAACTCCTGACTAAGAGCCTGGAGGCTATGTAACAAAACATGAAACAATTAACTTAAAGTATTTTCGCCAGAGATGACCCCGATCTATAATTGTAGAAACTCAAATAGCTGGCCTGAAATCCCACCTTCGGCCCTATACACGACCATGAGGTAGGCGCACAATGATAGGTAAGTAAAGAACCTTAGGATATTAGATTTGGGCTCACCCATGAGAGGACCAGATCCGAGTTCTTAAGATCTGTGTAAGAGGATAGATCCTATAGTCTTGGGGAAACATCCATCATCTGATCCATGAGGTACGATGATGAACAACATATTTAGTGTAACGTCTAAGTATTGGAGAGGTTGAGCGTAGCCTCTTCTTTTGATCGACTGAGATCAAGAGCTACACGAGCATACTAATATAGGGAACTAAGAGAGCTTAGGGAGTGCAAAAAAAGAATCTTAGAGATCTAGGATTATGAGGGTTTAATGTTCAGAAAAGTCTACACATATCATGCGAGGGTCGGCAAAAATCCGAGCACACGTCAAGAAATGAAAAGGGGTCGATTAAGAGTCATAGTCGAACCGAGACGACTGCTAAAGCGGAATTTAAAGAACAAACTTGGTAGGGATTAATTCAAATCTTGGAAGAGAAGTTGGGAAGATAAAAAAATCCTTTGCATAGGGGTTATGTTCAAGGTTTTCCATTCACTACTGCTATAGTGAGCTACCTAACATCGAAAAACTTCAAACCTCCTAATATCACTCCCAGATATGATGAAAAATATGATTCGATTCTACATATAGAGTAGTATCAAACTGCTTATGATATTTACTCAATCCATAAAGAGTTGTGGTGCAGATCTTTATATAGGACTCTCAGAAGTTCAACTCAAACCTGGTACAATGGGCTCTCTAGGAAGGAAATTTCAAATTTCAAGAAGTTAGTCAACCTGTTTGCGAACAATTTATACTTTGGCACTAAGTCAAGAAAGAGGGTGATTCACTTCGTAAGCATTCGCCAACAGGTGGATGAAACGATAATGGAGTACATCACCCGATTCAACACATAGTTGGAGGCGGTAGATTATGATGAGAATATTGTTATTACTGATATTACGAGTGATTTGTTACCCTCAAAGTTATACTGGGAAAAACACAATGGCTCGGCTCTTGGACTTGGTGGGGAAGATTATGAATGTCGAGGTGGAAATGGCGGTAAAGGAATCTAATTAAGATGGTAAGATCTCATATAAGAAGGGAAAAAAGGATTCTAAGAATTCGGCATCATAGAAGCCAAAGATATTCTACGAGTACACACCACTCACTGTGTGCCTTCACCACATCCTCGATGAAATATGAGGAAATAAGAATCTCAAGTGTCCGAAAAAGTTGAAATCACTTCCTGGATAGAGAGATAAAATAAAATATTATGAGTTCCACAGGGACCACGGCCACACTATAGATAAGTTTTTGGTCTTGAAGAATGAGATTGAGGCCTTAATCCGACGAAGAAAGATGATAAAGTACATTAACAAGTCTAGAAGAGCAACTCAACCTAAGGGCGAGCAAAAGCATAGGAGATGATATATGTCTCCTTACAAGGGTAGTGACGATAAAAACCTTGGTCGAGATGAGGATTATGATGATGGAACTTATCCATATCTTCCTACCCGGATTTTGAATGGGAGGGTAGCGACCTCACTAACCGTATGTCGACCCTTGAGACGAAATTCAGCAGCCTTTTGACCTACTACCGTCGCGATACAAGCATGATGTTTTGTTTCCAAGAGACTTTTACCGACGCCAAGGGGATCCCAACGAGCCATTGCCATCCTACACACCCAGCTCTTCCCAACCACCGCCCCAGTGAATCTATGGTTGTTTGCGACAGTTTTTAGTTGTTTCCCTTGTTCACATAATTGTATGTTTTTCCCGGTTATTGTACCACAATCCTGTTTTATAAAAATCTGCGTTTTCTACATTTGTTTGTTTTATTTATCGCACTTCTTATTTTGCCTTGTTTAGATTTTAGTCCTTTACTTGAGGACAATGCAAAAGTCTAAGTTAGGGGGGTCACAAGTGCGTATTTCTAAAACTTCACAAATTTTCAAAAATGCCCAAAAATTTCAAAAAAAAATCATAAAATTGTGAAAAACCCAAAAATATTTTTGTTCAAAATAAATAAAAATTGGGATTCAAATTTTACAAAAATATCATTAAAAGTCGGTATAAAGTCTCAAGTTGTAAAATTCAACATACACTAAGCCGAAATTGACCAAAGATGGAAATTGAGCGAAAATTGACGACTTAACGAATAACTGTGGAGATTAACAAACTCGGTGAGATTCGAGCCTTTCATCTTTGTGAAATTTATAAATCAATCCGAGTTAATTGTTAACTCAAAGTTCTTTTCAGCATCTAAAAAGTCGTCGAGGATCTCAATCCTTTCATTTTGACCGGTTTTGATAAATGTGTGTGATATTTCCGTACAAAGCGCGCTACAAATCTATAAATTAAATTAATCTCAAGACGCATATGGTAATACAATTAGTATTTTAGACAATGAAGTAGGCCCTCGTTTGTCACCCAAAAATATTGGCCATAAAAAGTAGCGAAAAATTATCCCTTTTGTAACCCAAATTAAGCCGAATAATTTTTCCTTTCGTTTGACAACCCGAAAAACCCAAAAAGCCGGGAATTGTGAAAATCGAATATATATCGAATAAAGTCCGAAAAGTGCATAAAAAGGGGCAAGAAAAAATAGATATGCTCAACAAAAATAAAAAGAAAAAGAAAAATAGAGAAAAAGATGAGAAAATGGGCAAAAGCCCGAAAAAATTACAAATGGACATCATAAATGACTTTTCCAATTCCAACCTTCCTTACCATTTTCATTTTACCCAATATACCTTAAATCCCGAAAAAGTCCTAACCGAGTCCGAATTGCAAAATTGGTTACCGCGTGGAGAGCTAATACACCAAAAGATAATAAAAGAGATTGAATGCGTGAATAAGAGGCAATGTTCCCGTTCTTAAAATTGTAATCCGTTGATGAGATCCTATCACTATAAAATTTCCATCTTTCTACTTGTGTGCATGAGTTTGCGTCCATTATTTTTACTCTTTATATCACGCACATCGAGAGAATAGCCACATTTTGAGTGATTCGTTTGAGAGAGCATTCCGTGAAAATTTGAAATCAAAACGAATTTTCGGATAAGTAACGTAATGGTCAATCGGTGGAAATTCGCGGTTAAATTTTTGGCTTCGAACACACGCACTATGAGTTGAGACTTGTAAATATGACTTGATGATGACTATTTTCTGGGAAAGTTTGAATTATACAATTTTTACGTATTTTGAATTTTCCTTGAGTCGAATTTTGTGGGTATATTCACTGCAAAACCTCACGAGACACAACTCGTCCCACTAGGGCAACCTAGGGGTTTAAAGGCTTATTGCATACGCTAAATGCAATCGCTTGCCTATGAAAAAGGTATTATATCCCAATAAAATGATTTTCAAGAGTTAAGCCTTGCTAGGATTCTTTTACATTACTCGGGATGCACAAAGTTCTAAGTTAGGGGGATTTGATAAAGCATAAATGTTTCCCAATTTATCCCTTTAATTTAGTTAATTTTAGCACCTCAAACAACGTAATCGATTCGACTTTATCTCATAATCTTGATACTGACTTATTCTAACGAGTACACTGAAGACGTGTGTGCTAGCGTTCAAATGATCAAGTTATATATTAAACACCTTTTAACCCAAACAAACCCTAAACATGCAACAAGGTGTGGTTGAAACAATATGAAATCATGAAAGAGTCATTCAAACACACATAATTAAGGAAAAATCCCCCACAGGGGCAAAACCATTTATTTTCACTATAATTTGTAAGAAAACGGCTTACAATCGGATTACAATGAAAATACAAGTTGACTAAGAATTACCCTCGGGTATCGGATTCTGTAGTCGCGGCTGGAAGAAACCCTTTCCAGTAGGGCTGCAATGAAGAGGAAGGAGCGGTCCACTTCACAAGGGTTGAACAACAGAAATGGTGTTCTTGGGTTACCAAACTTGATTCACATAGATATGGAAGATGTGTGAATCTAAAAACCTAGAATCATAGGACTCAATAGGTCAACCCGTCTTGGAAAAACCACTTCCTGTAGTGGAATTAAATAGGAGAACTTGAGCCCTAAAATTCGGAACATGATCTGAACACGATCTGTTTGAAATTATCCTCGTCGGATCGGTCCGGTCTCTTTAGGCGGATCGGTCCGGTGACATCGGATCGGTTCCTTTTTGAAGGCGGATCAATCCGGTTGGCATCGGATCGGTTCAGCTTTTTAGCTTCATCAGTTCGCTATGGATCCGGGGTATACTGGCCTCACCTCAGCAGGCGGATCGGTCCGGTACCTTTAGGCGGATCGGTCCGGAGGAACCGGATCGGTTCTTTTATTTGGGACGGATCGATCCGGTCTGTTCCATGATTCCTTTTCTGCGTTTGATATTCGGATTCCATTGATGAGTGTATGATTCTTGAATTTTCTCAACGGTGTAACGGCGTACGACATATAAAATGCAAATGGACAAAAATGTCCTTACAAATCTCCCCCTATGTCTATCCCGGTACATACATAAAAACAAACATCTGAATTATCAAAATAACAATGCCTATACAAATCTACCCTTCCATGAACCCAAAACTGAAAGAGTACAAGTGAATAAGACTGCTTCGTTTGATCTTCAAATCTTCAGGAATCTCAACGCTTTTCTCATCAGGGTGTGTAATTCAGTCATCAGAGTAGTACCTACACACATGAGACAAAGCAAAATACCAAGTGACATATCGAGTTTGAAATGAGATAAACATATATACCAATTTATGAACAAAACTCAAAATTTCAAATCTCCCCCATAAGATGATAATTCTTTCTCCCCCTTTTTATGATGTCTCCAAATAGACAAATGAGAGAAATAAATCAAATAAGCAAGTGCGGTATGCCACAAGGATAATATCACACCATGAATGAACATAAAACAACCAAGTCGGTGATAGCGTAAAAGAATGGGTGTGATCAAAATTCGATAGGAAAATCAAAGCATACAAACATGACATATGTGCACGATGAATATTGGATATTCCTAACGAATGAACTCAAATGCTTCCTTTGGTGTAAAAGAATGACAATATAAGATATTGACTTAATCAAATCAACAAATCAAAGCTCAAAATGATTTTCACACCAATAACGTCCAAAATGATTTTATGCTTTTTCAGGACTTTCAAGGAACTGCAAACCCGTTTATATTCTCCAACCAAACTCCCTCAGATATTGTATGGAATAGAGGCATTCTAAATTCTCAAACTTTGGAGAATTAATGGTGAAACCTAAATGGCCCATATATGGCATAAATTGCTTTTTATTGCCTTATCAATTTTTTTGGGCTCTTTTAACCTCTTAGGACCTCGGATATCAAAATTCCTCCATTTTTTAGGTCCTTTTTAACGGTGGCTTTTGCGCAAAGGATAAGAATCAACTTTCGCAGCCCCTCCCTGCTATGAAAATATAGACACAGTCTCACCAAAATGGTTTTTACATGCAATCCAATCTTGTCAAGTTTTATCGCATTTTATTCATTGTATAGACAGGATTGAGATGAAAACACGCAAACCAACATGAGATAGATAAGTGCAATAATCAAATATAGCCGTGCATGTGTGCAATAAAGGATATAGGAGTCAAACATGTAGGAAGATATCACTAATTACATCTCAAAGACTCCAACCAATGTAAAGCACATGGATGAAATGATGTAGCCTCTCAAATCTCTAACAAACAGTCACATGGATATATGGAATGAAGTTGTGACTTGGCTAACTTAAATGCTCATCCATAAAAGGTGCAAAAACAGAAAAATCTTTTTGGCCTTTTTCAAAAAATATTATATAAAAAAATCTTTTTGTATTTTTCAAAAGAAATATAAAAGCAAAAAGCATAAAACAAAGCTGTTCAACTAAGCAATGGTACATATAGAACAGACTAGCAATAGGAAGCATATGATATAAACATGAAGAAGCATCCTATTCTAGACATAGACCAACCCCTCAGTCAACTGTGCAAATCCCCAAAGACTTCCTAAGACTCTCAAATCTAAGGGCATCTAAAGGTTTCATGAAAATATCGGCTAACTGACGGTCGGTAGGAACAAAACTCAGGGATACGACTTTCTCTTCAACTAACTGACGTATAAAGTGCTCACGTATCCTGATGTGTTTTGTGCGCGAATGCTGAACTGGATTGCGGGATATGTGTATCGCGCTCGTGTTATCACAGGAAATGGTCATGGTGTCCTGTGATATCCCATAATCCTCCAGCATTTGCTTCATCCACAAGAGTTGTGTGCAACAACTCCCGGCGGCTATGTACTCAGCCTCTGCAGTGGACAAAGAGATGGAATTTTGCTTCTTGCTCAGCCAGGAGACACGAGCAGAACCAAAATAGAAACACCCACCAGAAGTGCTCCTACATCCATCTACATCCCCAGCCCAATCGGCATCCGAATAGGCGGACAGACGGTCATTGGTATCAAAGGAATACCAAATCCCGTATGAGAGAGTCCCACTTACGTATTTAATAATACGTTTTAGAGCAAGTAAATGTGACTCTTTTGGGGATGCCTGATATCGCGCACAAACTCCAACACTAAAGGCGATGTCGGGACGACTGGCAGTCAAGTAGAGGAGACTACCTATCATACTCCGATATAAGGTTTGCTCTACGTCCTTGCCTGAAGTGTCCTTACTAAGCTTGGTAGTGGTACTCATAGGTGTACGTGCATGATTAGCGGAGTTTAAACCAAATTTCTTCACTAGGTCTCTAGCATACTTGGATTGGGAGATGAACATCCCATCCTCTAGCTGACGAACCTGGAGACCAAGGAAGAATGTAAGCTCACCAACCATGCTCATCTCAAACTCACTTTTCATCTCCTCCTCAAAGTGGGGAGCATGCTGGGAGCATGTGGATCCAAAGACTATATCGTCCACATAGACCTGGGCAACCAAAATAGCACCGTCATCTATCCTGACGAACAACGTCATATCTACTCCCCCTCTCTTGAAGCCACGAGCTAAGAGATAGGAAGTAAGCCTCTCGTACCAAGCACGGGGTGCTTGCTTCAAACCATACAAGGCTTTCCTCAGATAGTAGACATGCTCAGGGTGCTGAGGGTCTTCAAACCCTTTTGGTTGTTCCACATAAACTTCCTCCTGTAGAATGCCATTCATAAAGGCACTCTTGACATCCATCTGATACACCTTGAAGCGCAGATGACATGCGATGGCGAGCAGAAGACGGACGGACTCAAGCCTCGCAACAGGAGCAAATGTCTCCCCAAAGTCTACACCCTCTATCTGTGTGTATCCTTGAGCGACCAACCTAGCCTTATTTCTGATTATGGTACCATATTCATCCATTTTGTTCTTGAAAATCCACCGGGTACCTATCACATTAGTCTCACTAGGTCGGGGGACTAATTCCCAGACATTATTCTTTTTAAACTGAAGCAACTCATCCTGCATAGCAGATATCCAGTGTTCATCCTTGAGTGGTTCTTTATGGTTCTTCGGCTCGACTTTGGACGTGTAGCAAAGATGGCTAACAACGTTCTCTAGCTGAGCACGAGTCTTGACCCCTAGAGTGGGATCACCAACAATGGCAGAAGGGTCATGACTCTTGCGAACCCAAGCAGGTGTGTCCCCTAACACAGGAGTAGGGTCCACAGAGTGTGAGAGAGGAACAGGTAAATCACTGTCAGAACAGTCCTCATCCTCACACTGAAGGTTAGGATCAATAACCGTTGAAGGTTCGTCATCTTGCACGGTAACGTTTATTGATTCCATAATCCTAGAGCTCTTCAGGTTAAAAACCCGGTATGCTCTACTATTCGATGAATATCCTAGATATATTCCCTCGTCGCTCCGGGAGTCGAACTTTCCTAATTGCTCTCTATCCCGTAGTATGTAGCATTTACTCCCAAAAACACGGAAATACGCCAGGTTGGGCTTCTTACCGGTCCACAACTCATAAGGTGTCTGTAGTGTGTGTGGACGCAAATAAACCCTATTCATCGTGTGGCATGCAGTAGACACTGCCTCTGCCCAAAATCTCCTAGAAACTTTATGACCTAGAAGCATAGATCTAGCCATCTCTTGGATCGTTCTATTCTTTCTCTCAACAATCCCATTTTGCTGAGGAGTTCTCACAGCAGAAAACTCATGTTTGATCCCAAGGCTATCACAATAAAGATCTACTTTTGCTTCCTTAAATTCAGTGCCGTTGTCACTACGTATCCTATTAATAGTGACTCCATGTTGATTTTGCAGGACACGGCACTTGGTCGTTAAAAACTCTACAGCATCGGATTTCTCTCTCAGAAAACCTACAATGGAGTACCTGGAGAAATCATCTACCATCACGAGGATGTACCTCTTACCACCTAGACTCTCAGTACGAGTGGGACTTATAAGATCCATGTGAATCAACTCCAGAACTCGAGAGGTGGTAATGGAATGCAACTTCCTATGAGGACTACGAATTTGTTTTCCCAACTGACAGGGTCCACAAACGGTCGAAGTTGACTTTCCAAGAGATGGTAAGCCACGTAATAGGTCCTTTTTAGATAAACGATTGAGATCTCTAACGTTCACGTGACCTAGACGTTGGTGCCACAGATCCATAGGAGTGATCGTGGCGCTGTTGCAGACAAGTGAGGATGTGGGCTCAGTCCCATAGTAATTATCCTCGGTCCTCACCCCTTGCATCAAAAGTTTACCGGCTTTATTGTAGACTTTACACGCGTCCCGGTCAAACTTTACTGCAAAGTCAGTGTCGCACAGCTGGCTAATGCTGAGAAGGTTTGCTTTCAAACCTTTGGCGTACAAAACATTTTCTAGCTTAGGAAAACCAGGTAACTCGATAGTACCTCGTCCTATAATGCTAGACTTACTCCCATCTCCAAAAGTGACTCTGCCATCTTGATAGTCGTCAAGAGTCGTAAAAAATGAGGCATCACCTGTCATGTGTCTGGAGCACCCACTATCAAAATACCACTGAGAGGTATTATGTGCTTTGAGAGCAACATGAACAACAAATGCCTTTTTATCTTTCTTAGTCACCCAAGCAGAGATGACCTTTTGTTTGCCTTTGTTGTTGTTGGTTTTAGCTGGAATGTAAGAAGCATTCACTAACAGCGAAGACATCCGTTGGAATTCTTTCATCAAACTTTGAGTCGTGGCAGCTAAGAACTCAACTCGCTCTTTCAGACTAGAAAACTCATCAGTATGACGTGGTGGAGCAGTAGTACGTCGTATCCGACCCATGCTATAGCAAGTTTCCCTAAGGTGGCCTTTTCTTTTGCAATAAGTACAAAAGAGCATAGTCAAAGGCGTACCTTGGTTTGCCTTTCTTGGTCGAACTCTCCTTCGAGGTTTTTTACGGTGACCATAAGGGGTTGTAGTAAACTCAGGAACTGGTCCAGGTGCAATTTGGGACGTGGAGGCACCATCATATCCAATTCCTTGACGATCACCAAAACCTAAAGCCGGGCCGAGGAGCATCTTTCCCATCTTCCCAGATCTGTCCTCGATTTGTACCTTAACTTCCCGTGCTTTCTCAAGATCAAGAGTCAGCAGGGCAACAAGGGCTTCAAGTTTCTTCCGAGTCTCCACGGAGGAATGGAGCTGACTCGTAAGACTAGCCACTTGCTTAATCAAGTCCCCTCTCTCTTTCTCTAAAACACTCTCTCTCTCTCTAAACAAATTCTCATTCTCGACACATGTAGAATCTCTCTCTCTCAGGGCGGTGCAAGTGGAGAACTCTCTTTCTCTTGCTTTCTTTAAATCTTCCTCTAAGCAGGTGATCTTAAGAACTAACGCTTTGTTACGCTTTGTTACGCTTTTTAGTTTTAAATGACTCGGAATATAACTCAGCGTAGGCGCGTTGTATATCACTCTCGCTCTCACTTGTGTCATCCTCCCCCTCACTCCCATCGCTCTCACTATCGAGGTGTCCCTGTGAAGCATCATCCTCAACGTCATGAGGAGAATTAGGAGTGCTCACTTGGTTGGCCATGAATGCGGTGAAGTTACACTCATGCGGTGACTCATCTCCAGAATCCACCATCTCGACCTCACTGTCGTCACTAAGGGTAGCATTAAGAACAACTTTCCCTTTCTCTCTATTCAGACGATTGGCACACTCAAAAGCTCTATGACCCCTACCATCACACTCAAAACATCTCTCACTTTCTTTCAGAGGAGGATTTTTGGAAACTTTTTCATTTTTCTTTTCAAACTTATTTTTCTCAAATTTCTTTTTATCTTTAAAAATGCCATTTTTCTTAAATTTGAGAATCCTCTTGAAATTTTTTGCGAAAAGAGCCAAATCATCTAAGTCAAAATCGCACTCAGAATCTGACGTGTCAGTCTCTCTCTTTCTAGATGACTCTACCCTCTTTCTAGCTGACCCCTCACTCCTTCTCTCTTGGGCTTTAAGTGCAATTCCCTTATCTTTAGATTTAGCATTTTTAGGGAACATATCAATTTCATAAGTTTGCAAATCTCCTACAAGTTCTTCCAATTTTAGCGTATTTAAATTTCCCATAGAATTTAGCACAGTGACTTTAGGGATAAAATGCTTAGGCAAAGAACGAAGAATCTTTTTAACAACTCTAGCATTCGGAATATGTTCACCAAGATTAAAACTAGTATTCACAATGTCAGAAAGTCTAGCATAAAATTCATCAAAGCATTCAGAATCATGCATGGTGATAGTTTCAAATTGAGTTGTCAAGTTTTGCAACTTAGACTGTTTCACAGCATTAGTTCCTTCATGTGTGAGTTGTAAAACATCCCATGCCTCTTTTGACGTGGTACACGTCATTATGCGTTTGAACTCATCAGGTGTGACAGACCCAGAAATAGCACTTAGACCCTTAGAATTAAAAGATGACCATTTAATTTCTTCATCAGACCAAGAAATGTCAGGTTTCAAGTTGGTCACATTATCAACAGTCACAGTGGGAGGAGTCCACCCTATTTCAACCAAAATCCAGACACGTTCATCAATGGCTTTTAAAGCCGACCTCATACGGGCTTTCCAATAAGCATAATTTGTCCCGTCAAAAATAGGCATTTTATAATATGACTTCTCCATTTGAACACGCACTTTTTAAAAAATCAATTTTTTCAGAAAATTGATATCTTAGAAAAATTTTGCGGAAAATAGGAATACGCGATAGATTAGCGTAACCTGCTCTGATACCAATTTGAAGACGTGTGTGCTAGCGTTCAAATGATCAAGTTATATATTAAACACCTTTTAACCCAAACAAACCCTAAACATGCAACAAGGTGTGGTTGAAACAATATGAAATCATGCAAGAGTCATTCAAACACACATAATTAAGGAAAAATCCCCCACAGGGGCAAAACCATTTATTTTCACTATAATTTGTAAGAAAACGGCTTACAATCGGATTACAATGAAAATACAAGTTGACTAAGAATTACCCTCGGGTATCGAATTCTGTAGTCGCAGCTGGAAGAAACCCTTTCCAGTAGGGCTGCAATGAAGAGGAAGGAGCGGTCCACTTCATAAGGGTTGAACAACAGCAATGGTGTTCTTGGGTTACCAAACTTGATTCACATAGATATGGAAGATGTGTGAATCTAAAAACCTAGAATCATAGGACTCAATAGGTGAAGACTTTAGGGTTGATATGCTCTGAAAATCGTGTGTAGAAGTCTTGGAAAAACCACTTCCCGTAGTGGAATTAAATAGGAGAACTTGAGCCCTAAAATTTGAAATATGATCTGAACACGATCTGTTTGAAATTATCCTCGTCGGATCGGTCCGGTCTCTTTAGGCGGATTGGTCCGATGACATCGGATCGGTTCCTCTTTTAAGGCGGATCAATCCGGTTGGCATCGGATCGGTTCGCTTTTTAGCTTCATCGGTTCGCTATGGATCCGGGGTATACTGGCCTCACCTCAGCAGGCGGATCGGTCCGGTACCTTTAGGCGGATCGGTTCTTTTATCTGGGATGGATCGATCCGGTCTGCTCCATGATTCCTTTTCTGCTTTTGATATTCGGATTCCGTTGATGAGTGTATGATTCTTGAATTTTCTCAACGGTGTAACGGCGTACGACATATAAAATGCAAATGGACAAAAATGTCCTTACATACACCAAGTTTTTGGTATTTCATACTAACTTTGCAGGTATTTAATGTCAATAAAGAAAGAAAGAAACCGGAAGAATCGAGAAAGAAAAGAAGGAAAAGTCAAAAGGGTAAAATTGTAATTTTTACTCGGAATTCGAATGAGGCATATAAATAGAAGTTGAAGACATCAAGTTCATGAGGACGTAGGAAGAAATGGCACATCAATCGGAGTCTCAGTGTGAAAATTATGAGCAGTCAGAGTTTGAAGAAAAAGTCAAAGGAAGCTCGGACAGATCCGCATCGGACCGATCCGCTATGCCAATTTCCAGAGAACCCCGGACCGCAGACGGATCGAAGCTGAAAGAAAACAAACGAACCGATTCGCACCGGATCGATCCACCCAAGAAATAAAAGAACCGATCCGAATTCCAGCCAGATCGAATCGCAGGAGGACTGGGCCGGTCCGGCTGTCGAATTTTAATTTTCTAAACTTCCTCTAGTGGAGAGTCCTAGTACAACTAAAACTCTTGGAGTTTTGTAGGGTATTTAAACTCGTCTTATTATCATTCTTAGTACGAAAAATTTAGTTAATTTTCCATTCTTTTCATAAAAATCCTAGTTTGGAGATAGCTTAGTATTTTAATTCCAAGATTGAAGATTGTTCATATTTTTTTGATTACAAGTATTTATAGTTAATGTTTTGAGTGATTTGGTAAGATTAGTGGTTAGTTTCCTCTGTCTAATTTTCTGTTTACATCATGACTTCCTGCAATTCCAAAATTATTTTCATTAATTTCAACATGGTAGGCTGGACTTTTAAGGGTCGGGATGCATGAACCCAACCCGATGTGGTATTTGTATGTACATAAAATTAATCCTCCAAATTTAATGGTTTGATTATGGTCGTATTGCGTAGGAACGCGACAATTGTATATCTTTGGTTCTCGTTTGCTTTCGGGTAACCGGGATGCTTTAGAATAAAATTCGAGTGTAACTATCACAATACCGATTTACTCGTCCTCCGATTAAGTATGGTGCGGGCTTGAACCTCATATACGTAATGCTTGGAAGTACTAAATTCTGGGTCTAATTAATAATTTAAATTTATGATTAGTTTTATATCTGCAATACACTAGGGTTGGGGGATTGTATTCCCTTCCTGTTTTCTTTATCATATAGTTTAAAGTTTCAAATCATTCTTCACCAGTATTTTAGGTAATTTAGAATAGTTGCATTTTTCATAATTTCATAATTGCATCTAGTGTAGTTGTTCCACAAATAAAATCACTTTTTCTTTTTCCTTTAAAGTCAGAGTTAGGGTTTCCTTATCTATCCAACGTCGTCACAACTCTGTTGTCCTATTTCCCTGTGGATACGATCCCGACTTACCGAGTCTATTACTAATGAGACAGGCTTGCACTTGAGCCTAGAGAGTACGCACTTCTGAGACACATTCTTAGTGATAAGGCATAAATTCTTCCCAATTTATCCCTTTAATTTAGTTACTTTTACCACCTCGAACAACATAATCGATTCGAATTTATCTCATAATCTTACTACTGACTTATTCTAACGAGTACACCGAGTTTCTGGAATTTTGTGCTAATTTTGCAGGTATTTAATGTCAATAAAGAAAGAAAGAAATCGGAAGAATTGGGAAAGAAAAGAAGGAAAAGTCAAAAGGATAAAATTGTAATTTTTACCCAGAATTCGAATGAGACCTCTAAAGATAAGTTGAAGACATCAAGTTCATGAGTATGTAGGAATAAACGACACCTCAATCGGAGTCCCGATGTGAAAGTTATGAGCACTCAAAGTATGAAGAAAAAGTCAAAGGAAGCCCGGACCGATCTGCTATGCCAATTTCCAGAGAACCCCGGACCAAATATGGATCGAAGCTGAAAGAAAACAAACGAACCGATCCGCACCGGATCGATCTTCCCAAGAAATAAAAGAATCGATCCGAATTCTAGCCAGCCCGAACTGCAGGAGGACCGAACTGGTCTGGCTGTCGAATTTTAATTTTCTAAACTTCCTCTAATGGAGAGTCCAAGTGCAGCTAAAACTCTTGAAGTTTTGTAGGGTATTTAAACCCGTTTGATTATCATTCTTAGTCCGGAGAATTTAGTTAATTTTTCATTCTTTTCAAAAAAAACTATTTGACATTCTAAAAAGGCAGATATTAACATTTTTCCAACGATGTCTTAGCCTTAGCTAATAATACTATCTTGAAGCAATGATGTCTTGGACTATTTGAGATCATTCGGCATCCTCATTTAGTGAAGGTCCTTGATTATTTTACTATCAGTGCGCTTCAACTCCAATTTATATTTCTAAAAAATCTTGTGTTATGCATACTAGACCGACAGTAAAAAAACATTCCCATGTATGCTCTGGCACAGTTCTACATTGACAATGTGTTGCCTCGGATCAAGGAGTAAAAGATAATGTCCCTAAAACCTTTTGTTGATCGCCTTGGGTAAGTTTAAGGATGTCATTCAGATCTGCATTGTATTTAGCTTTTATTGAGGTTAGATATTGGAATTGTTTTGATTTGTTTTCATGGATGTAGATAGGAGGGTTCCATACATGTGCTTGACATACTGCAGTAGTTCTTGCAGACTCGAGGGCTTTACAAGAAACTGAGTAAAAAACATATACAATGAAAAATAGATAAGAACAAATATTCTTATGAAGCTGTATTTTAGCCCTCACCTGTATTTATAATGAGTTCAACTAATAGGAAGCTACAATGCTAAATTCAAACATGATATAGTCTTTAGTTAACATACATGTAGACTCTATGACCATGTTTGCCTCTAAGTCCCTGTTATCCATATCGAGGAACATAATCCAATTAATTTAATAAGTATCTATTATCTAATAATCATGACATTCCATTCCCCTTTAAGACATCCTTATTCCAAGGATGGAATTTAAAACAATCAACTACCACCTTCTCAAACACAACCAATAGAAATTTTTCTTGTTTTTTATGTGGTTGAGTCATTTTATCAAACAATATGTATGGCTCATTCATCTTTACTATCCGAGGGTGGGGAGGTGGGTGGAGGTGGGGGTGGGGGAATTCCGAGAAATGAAACAATATGTGATTCATTTTGACAATTGGTTGCCTACTCAGACAGTCAGGTAGTTGTTTATATTATTGCATGCCTCCCACTAACATCCTATTATAAATGTTTCCCCAATAAAGTATGGCAGCAAAGGCCTGCATGTCTGAGGCCCATCCAGTGTTGTGTACATGGTATTATAAATAAATAAAAATTGACTTCAAATGTTCTGTGTGCGCGTGGCATGATTTCTTATCAGTTATTAAAAACTCTACATGTTTACTAAAAGATATTTGATTTCTGCTAGGAGATAAAAATCTTGCGAAAACAATTGCTAATGTGGTTACTTCCATTCCTTTTATTGTTCTTCGAATTAAGGCCCTAAGGCAAGATATCTTATTTTATTTTCATAATAACTACCCAATGTATATAATTTTCATGTCTGACTACTTGCTTTTCTGATAATGTAGAAAGAATCTGAACTGTAAGCTTTATGCTAATTCGTTAATTGGAGTTGGTGTTGCCTCAAGTTTGTATTATGCTTCCAGGGGAAAAGCGAGGAAGTATCTGAGGTGGGCTGACTATAAAATAATAGCCACAACAATGGTGGTAAGATATAATCTATTATGACATAGTAAAAGTTAAAACACAGGCATTATAACATAAATTTTGTAAATGGATTTTGAGTAATATCTTAGTAGCAGTTTTCATCGTGCTTGGGGATAAACATAATACATGTGTGTTATTTTTCTTGATAAGTTCCATGAATATAATTCAAATTAATAAGATTCAGATTCATTGTTATTTACAAGCGCTGACCCCCGATGTTTGTAATTCTATGTTTTCCTTATGTAGATTCTATCGGAGATACGAAAGACGATGGAATCTGTAGGCTTTCTTCAAATTGACACATCGGTTCCACATGTATGTAAATTTCTTTATGTTCATGTTTTATTGATTCATCTTGTGGTTATAGTTGTCTAATAAAAGGATCTAGAAATATTAGGCATAAATACAAGTTGTTAAAGGGTAAAAACCCAATCCAGCTCCCAAATGACCCAATAAGAGGCACGAACACCTCGCACGGGACAAATGTAACTTGTAGGAACTGATCGAGTAGTCACGAGTCTCCAGGTTTGAGAATACGAAGATAATATGAAAATATGTAGATTAGGTTTAAAAATAATCCGTTAAACAGCTCAAACCAGCTCCCAAATGGCCCTGTAAGAGGCACGAACACCTCGCGCGAGACCAATATAACTTGTAGGAACTGACCGTGTAGTCATGGGTCTCCCGGTTTGAGAATATGACAATAATTTGAAAATATATAGATTAGGTTAAAAAATAAGTCGTTAAAGGGTGAAAACCCAAACCAGCTCCCAAACGGTCCTGTAAGAGGCATGAACAATTCGCACGGGACCAATGTAACTCGTAGAAACTCATTGTGTAGTCACGAGTCTCCTGGTTTGAGAATATGACGATAATTTTAAAATATGTAGATTAGGCTTAAAAATAAGTCGTTGAACGGTGAAAACCAAAACTAGCTCCCAAATGACCCCGTGAGAGGCACAAACACCTCGCACGGGACCAATGTAACATGTAGGAACTGATCGCGTAGTCGCGGGTCTCACGAATTTGAGAATATGATGATAGTTTAAAAATATCTAGATTAGGCTTAAAAACAAGCCGTTTTAGGGTGAAAACCTAAACCAACCTCCAAACGGCCTCGTAAGAGGCACGAATACCTCGCACGGGACCAATGTGACTTGTAGGAACTG
The DNA here is from genome assembly GCA_949130495.1 of Sambucus nigra. Classification (NCBI taxonomy): domain Eukaryota; kingdom Viridiplantae; phylum Streptophyta; class Magnoliopsida; order Dipsacales; family Adoxaceae; genus Sambucus; species Sambucus nigra. Next base: position 392,098,796 of record OX422207.1, on the reverse strand, counting down.
ACCGCATAGTCGCGGGTCTCCCAGTTTGAGAATATGATGATAATTTAAAAATATCTATATTATGCTCAAAAATATGTCGTTTGAGGGTGAAAACCCAAACCAACCTTCAAACGGCCCCGTAAGAGGCACGAATACCTCGCACGGGATCAATGTGACTTGTAGGAACTGATCGCATAGTCGTGGGTCTCGCAGTTTGATAATATGATGATAATTTGAAAATATGTAGATTAGGCTTAAAAACAAGTTGTTTGAGGGTGAAAACCCAAACCAGGCCCCAAACGGCACCCTAAAAGTCAGGAACACCTCGCACAAGACAAATATAACTTGTAGGAAATGACCGTGTAGTCATGGGTCTACCGGTTTGAGAATAAGACAATAATTTGAAAATATATAGATTAGACTTAAAAATAAGTCATTAAACGGTGAAAACCCAAACGGCCCCGTGAGAGGCACGAACACCTCGCACGGGACCAATGTAACTTGTAGGAACTGACCGCGTAGTCACGGGTCTCCCAATTTAAGCATATGACGATAATTTGAAAATATCTAGATTAGGCTTAAAAATAAGTCGTTTGAGGGTAAAAAACGAAACCAACCTCCAAACATCCCCGTAAGAGGAAAGAACACCTCGCACGGGACCAATGTGAGTTGTAGGAATTGATCGAGTAGTCATGGGTCTCTCGATTTGAGAATATGACGATAATTTGAAAATATCTAGATTATGCTTAAAAACAAGTCGTTTGAGGGTGAAAACCCAAATCAGCCCCCAAACGGCCCCGTAAGAGGCACGAACACCTCGCACGGGACCAATGTGACTTGTAGGAACTGACCGCGTTGTCACGGGTCTCCCAGTTTGAGAATATGATGATAATTTGAAAATATGTAGATTAGGCTAAAAACGAAGCCGTTTGAGTGTGAAAACCTAAACCAGGCCCCCAAACAGCCCCGTAAGAGGCACGAACACCTCGCACGGGTCTAATGTAACTTGTAGGAACTGATCGTGTAGTCATGAGTCACCCGGTTTGAGAATATTACAATAATTTGAAAATATGTAGACTAGGCTTAAAAACAAGCAGTTAAACGGTGATAACCAAAACCAGCTCCCAAACGGCCCCGTGAGAGGCACGAACACCTCATAACGGGACCAATGTAACTTGTAGGATCTAACCGCGTAGTCACGAGTCTCTCAATTTTAGAATATTATGATATTCTAAAAATATAAAGATTAGGCTTAAAAACAAGCCGTTTGAGGAGGAAAACCCAAACTAGCCCCCAAACGGCCCTATAAGAGGCACAGACACCTCGCACGGGACCAATGTGACTTATAGGAACTGATTGCGTAGTCACGGGTCTCTCGGTTTGAGAATATCATGATAATTTGAAAATATCTAGATTAGGCTTAAAAACAAGCCATTTGAGGGTGAAAACCTAAACCAGCCCACAAACGGCCCCGTAAGAGGCACGAACACCTCGCACAGGGACCAATGTGACTTGTTGGAACTGATAGCGTAGTCACTGGTCTCCCGATTTGAGAATATGATGATATTTTGAAAATATTTAGATTAGGCTTAAAAACAAGCCATTTAACGGTGAAAACCTAAACTAGGCCCCAAACGGTACCGTAAGAGGCACGAATACCTCGCACGGGACTAATCTAACTTGTAGGAACTGACCGTGTAGTCCCGAGTCTCTTGGTTTGAGAATATAACAATAATTTAAGAAATATGTAGATTAGGCTTAAAAATAAGTCGTTAAACGGGGAAAACCCAAACCAGCTCCCAAACGGCCCCATAGGAGGCACGAACACCTCGCATGGGACCAATGTAACTTATAGGAACTAACCACGTATTCGTGGGTCTCCCGGTTTGAGAATATGATGATAATTTGAAAATATCTAGATTAATCTTAAAAACAATTCGTTTGAGGGTGAAAACCAAAACCTACCCCCAAACGACCCCGTAAGAGGCACGAACACCTCGCACGGGACCAATGTGACTGGTAGGAACTGACCGCTTAGTCACGGGTCTCCCAGTTTGAGAATATGAGGATATTTTAAAAATATGTAGATTAGGCTTAAAAATAAGCCGTTTGAGGGTGAAAGCCCAAATTAGGCCCCAAACGGCCCCGTAAGAGGCACGAACACCTCGCACGGGACAAATGTAACATGTAGGAACTGACCGTGTAGTCACGGGTCTCCCAATTTGAGAATATGACAATAATTTGAAAATATGTAGATTAGGCTTAAAAACCAACCATTAAACGGTGAAAACCTAAACCAGCTCCCAAACGGCCCCGTGAGAGGCACGAACACCTCGCACGGGACCAATGTAACTTGTAGAAACTGATCGCATAGTCGCGGGTCTCCCGATTTGATAATATGATGATAATTTGAAAATATCTAGATTAGGCTTAAAAATAATCCGTTTGAGGGTGAAAACCCAAACCAGACCCGTAAGAGGCACGAACATCTCGCACGGGACCAATGTAACTTGTAGGAACTGACCATGTAGTTAGGGGTCTCCCGATTTGAGAATATGAAGATAATTTGAAAATATCTAGATTAAGCTTAAAAATAAGTCGTTTGAGGGTGAAAACCCAAACAAGCCCCCAAACGGCCCCGTAAGAGGAACGAACACCTCACACGGGACTAATGTGACTTGTAGGAACTGACCGTGTAGTCGTGGGTCTTTTGGTTTGAGAATATGATGATAATTTGAAAAATAACTAGATTAGGCTTAAAAACATGCCGTTTGAGGGTGAAAACCCAAACTAGCCCTCAAACGGCCCCGTAAGAGGCATGAACACCTCGCACTGGACCAATATAACTTGTAGGAACTCACCATGTAGTCACGGGTCGCCCGATTTGAGAATATGATGATAATTTGAAAATATGTAGATTAGGCTTAAAACCAAGCCGTTAAAGGGTGAAACCCCAAACCAACTCCCAAACGGCCCCGTTAGAGGCACGAACACCTCGCACGGGACTGATGTGTAGTCATGGGTCTCCCGATTTGAGAATATGATGATAATTTGAAAATATGTAGATTAGGCTTGAAAATAAGACGTTAAATGTTGAAAACCAAAACCAGATCCCAAACAGCCTTGTGAGAGGAACGAACACCTCTCACGGGACGAATGTAACTTGTAGGAACTGATTGCATAGTCACGGGTCTCTCGATTTGAGAATATGCCGATAATTTGAAAATATCTAGATTACGCTTAAAAACAAGCCATTTGGGGATGAAAACCCAAACCAACCCCCAAACGGCCCTGTAAGAGGCACGAACACCTCGCACGGGACTAATGTGACTTGTAATAACTGACCGCATAGTGGCAGGTCTCTTGGTTTGAGAATATGACAATAATTTGAAAATATCTAGATTAGGCTTAAAAACAAGTTGTTTGAGGGTGAAAACCCAAACCAGCCCCCAAATAGCCCCGTAAGAGGCACGAACACCTTGCAGGGGACCAATGTGACTTGTTGGAACTGACTTTGTCCCGATTTGAGAATATGACAATACTTTGAAAATATATATATTAGGCTTAGAAATAAGCCGTTTGAGGGTGAAAACCCAAACCAGCCCCCAAATGACCCCGTAAGAGGCACGAACCCCTCGCACGTGAGCAATGTAACTTGTAGGAACTGATCGTGTAGTCGCGGGTCTCCCGGTTTGAGATATGATGATAATTTGAAACTATGTTGATTAAGCTTGGAAACAAGCCGTTGAAGGGTGGAAACCCAAACCAACCCCCAATCGATCCCGTAAGAAGCACTAACACCTCGCACGAGACCAATGTAACTCGTAGGATTTGATCAGGTAGTCATAACTTGCGTAAGATTTTCACTTTTATAATATAATAATAATTGCAACTATTATATGTAATTTTTTATCTTGAGAAACTTTTTTTGTAAATTACTTGGTTATTAATATTGTCTCTTTTTTGTATCCTACGTTTTTTTTTTTGCAGGATAACATTTTATCGTTAACATTTATTCACGTGGAACACACGGAGAAGTCAATGGTTTATAACAAGGGGTTTATTTATTTAATGTCGTTAATATTCATGATTCTATTTTTTTTGTTATGGCCGTGAGGGATTTTGTAGTTTTATTGTTAACTTTTATGATCGTGCGGTCTTTTCTAAGTTTATTGTTATATTTTGTGGCTGTGCGGGCTTTATATTACGCATGTTTTATATTAGCAGGTTTTAGAATGTCCAGAAAATGGAGGAAACTCTGCCCAATTTTTTTTTTGGTTTGTGAACAACTAAAGACTTGTAATATTTTGAAGTTTGTATGTACATTAGTTTATCAACAACGTACAATATTTGTAATTTGTAAATTTTCTTATTTTTGAATAATTAATTTTTTTTTTTATCCAAAAATTTGGCATAGTTCAAAATCGTGCCAAAAGTGTATCAAATTTTGGCACGATTTGAACTGTGCCAAAAGTTTACCAAAATGTGCTCAATCTGGCACAGTTCAAAAGTGTGCCACAGGTGTTCCTATTTGATCAAATTTGGCACACTTTTAAACCGTGCCAGAAAAAAATGGCCATTTTGAAACACCTGATTCTGGCGCAATTCAAAACCATGCCAGATTTGATCTGGCACAGTTTTTAACCATGCCAGATTCCTGTTTTTGGTGTAGTGTTATTCTCAACGGCGGAACCCAATTTGCCCCATTTGGGGGGCCTTCTGGCCGAGGAACCCTCATCACCTCCGCTACCGCGCCTGGATGAAGTCATTTTTTGTAAAAAAATGTTATTATTAGTACAAACATGTATATGGACTTTGAACTAATGCTGAAATTCGATAATAACAATACATACCAATACCAATATCAATTTGTATCAATTTCAATTCATACCAATACCAATACCAATTTATACCAACACTAAATTCAATTTACACACGCACACTGCCCCCCCCCCCCCCCCAACACACACACACACACTCCCAGGTCATGGACTTTGAATTCATGCTTAAATTAATTAAAATTCTAATTAACATATTTACTTAGTTACTATAAGCATTAAAATGATCAAGTACAAATGAATAAAAAGAATTAAATTATCGTCTGATAATAATAAAGCACTAGAATAATATAGCCACTGGTCATTACAAATAATTGTAATACTTATTACAAATCTAAAAATTGTTTCAAATTTGGGTTATCATCAAAATGGATTGATATTCAGTAGGTGCATCCAAGTCATCCACACTACTATTTAGATGCTTGGGCTCATGTAGGACGATTGACCACGGCTCATTGTTGATATACTTAGAACAAAACACTTGCTTGACCTTTTGAAAAGTACAAACAAACGGCTCATCGCTCACGTGTTCGTTTCTCTTCAACTTGGACAAGTCAACCATGATCAAATTGGTGCCCGGTTCAACTCTACAAGCATTTTTATCCTCAACTCTTACCCATTCACATTAAAATACAACCTCTTTGAATTTACATATTCCAATTCAAATATATTTCGAATTACACCATAGTAAGTCATTTCAGCTTCAACGAGGTTTTTATCTTTCACGCTCGCTCGAAAAAAAGTAAGAGACTTGTATGATATGCCTGAGTTCTATACATTTTTATTTTCCTCTTACACCCTTGCACCAAATACGTAACCGTTCAATCGATACTTTTTGTACTCTTGTGCCATGAACAAGGATCCAGTGGCTAGACGAGCAAGCCTTGATATCGCATCACCCATCTTTAAGAGTTGAGAATATAGATAAATTAATAAGGTTAGTTGTAAAGATTTCTTTTAATGTGACATTTAATAATAGCCATTTTAATTATAATTACCTCGTGTGACAACCACAACCTAAATAGTTGTGTGATTGTGCCAATATTTTTTGTCTTTTATTGTTCTCACAGGCTTTATATTTTCTGCATAGATTATGACGAACGTATTACAAAATTAATCATGTAAAAATTAAAATAATGTAAAAGTTAAAATAATTTAAACTTACTTTTTCCATTATTCTACATCTTTATGTGTGCAAATAGATAACGAGCTACTTGTTCATGTTGCAAACTCGTTAATTTCACTCGTTTGCCCATCACATGACCACCCTCATCGACGAACTCATCATTGTCCTCCACGCTGGTCGAGTCAGGCATATATTCTTAACTATAGATTGATGACTCCACAGTGATGTATTCCTCTGCAATTCATCCTTCAATGTATAGTGTATTCTTGACGTAAGCTTTGAAAGCTTTCGTAAATCTTCTAAACGAATACATCCACCGATATCTAACTAGGCTGCAAAGAAGTGCATCGTCGCATAGGTGTACCAACAAGTGAACACTTATGTCAAAGAAAGATGGGGAAAAGTACTTCTCCAAGACATAAATCGCTTCGTTCATCGCCAATTTTGCGTCCACTATGTGATCTCGATTGACTACCTTCTCACATAAAAGTGATAAGCAGATACTAATTTCCATAATAGCCCTTCGCAAATCCTTGTTCTTGGAGAAACTGTGCTTAAACAATGGAGGAACCAATTGCATGATCACATGCCAATCGTGGGACTTACACTTATGTAAATCATGTGTAGTATAATTCACAATCCTTTGCAAGTTGGACGAAAAATTAGGTGGAACTTTCAAATTATATATTGTGACTAAAAGAAACTTCGTTTCCTCACTCATCAAAGTAAACGCACCAGAGGGAATTATTTTCCTTCCCCTACTATCTTCTTTCAACCATAGTTGTGGCTTATGTTTCAATGCTTTGAGGTCTTTTCGTGCATTTTCTCCATCCTTCGAATCACTCCTCCCAAGGCATGTGCCCATAATATGGTCACCGATGTTCTTCTTTGCCTGCATCACATCCACTACATGGCTCACCAGGTTATTCTTCCAATAAGGCAAGTCAAATAAAATTGACCTCCTAAACCATGTCTTTCTTGTCTCAGTTTTATTCCCAGTTGGGGTCTTCTTATGCTTGACATTCTTAAATTAAGAATTCTTACCTGGCATTTTAGGTCCACAATAAGAAGATTTACTTTCAATTTTTTAGCCTAAAAGTTCTCTCGATTGTAACCTATGTTCAACCCCGCCCGAAAAAAAATTGGAACCTTTCCCCAATCTAAAACTATGAGCGGGGTGGTAAAAAATCCTATGGCAATGGTATACATTTTTTGAGCTAGCGGGGAGACAAAGAGATTCAGTCTCCTTTCCACAAATAGGACACCCCAAATAACCATGTACTACACAACCGGATAATGTCCCATAAGCTAGAAAATCATGAATTGCCCACATCAACATAGCTTTTATTGTAAACTCTTCTTTCTAAAAAAGTCAAATGCCTGCACACCCTCTTCCCACAACTCATTTAATTCTTCTCCCAAAGGAGCCAGGTAGACATCGATGTCCTCACTTCGTGCCTTTGGCCCAATAATTATCAAATACATCATCAAAAATTCAGGTATCACACACTTTGAAGGAGGGAGGTTGAGTGCGGCTAGGATCACAAGCCATACCCTCTTATTGGCGCTTAGATTTTCAAATGGATTGAAACCATCTGTTGATATTGCCAAAATAATGTTACGCTGTTCTCGAGCAAAGTTGAGATACTCAAAACTCATCATCTTCCAATATGTAGAATCAATATGATGGCGCATGAAATTTTCCCCTGCTTCTGCCCTAGCATGCCAAGTCATTGCCTCTGCTATCCATGGTACTGTGAAAATCTAGGACCAACGGGAAAATATTTCAACACTTTTGAGGCACTTTTGAGATTGTGCCTTCCTTTCCTGTAGATTGGACATATCTAGGTTCATCACATACCGAACACCGATCGAGATTTTCATATTCCTTTCAGTATAGTATTCATTCATACACACAAACATGAATTAATTTATACATCGTTCCCAAACCTTTCAAACTATTTTTCATAGTAGGATAGTTATTTGGAAGTGTATTCTGCTTGGGTAGTAAGCCTTTCACCCAATTCCAAATTCCTACTGTCAGACAAACCATATTGGGTCTACAAACAATGCAAACCAACCATGGCATGTAAAGTTGTTTGATCTTTCTCACATCCAGAGTATAACGGCTAGATCACCGTAAATTTTAAACTTTGGTATTAATCATCAAGGTTTATGCCTTTATCTTTATGAGCACCAGAACCTTGTACATCGTCAGTGACCTCATTCTCTTCCAGTTTATGAACTCCATACGTGTCATTAACTAAATTCTCTAGAATATTATGATCTACATTGTCATCCTCCCCTTGTACATCTATCCTACTTATTTAAGGTTGTTATGAAGGTTGCTCGAGGACAAAAGGAACTTTTGGTCCCTCTGAAAAACCCAAATTCGATAACTATCTCGTATACCAGATATTAACAAATGTAGTTCAACTGTTTTCCACTGAAACACCTTACCATTCTTACTCCTGGAACACGGACACAAAAACTCTTCATCATTATGACATCTCGTTACGTATTTCACAAATTCATTATCACCTCGGCGAAACACATCACCAAATCTATTTGTCTCACCCATCCACTCTTTGTATTTAGGATATCCCATCACAGCTACTACAAACAATCACCTATTATGGGTAAGAAGAGTATATTCGGGGATTATCATAAATAAAAGTGTGAACGTTTAGTTCCCATTAGTATAAACAATCACCTATTGAATGCGTACGCATAAGAACCAGAAGGATAGTTTCTATGCGTAAATTTGTTCGTGCATTCAAATTCAAATTTAATTTGAAATTGAAATTGAAGTTAAAATTCAATTTGTAATATTAATTCCTATTTACTCAATCTCCTCTAAAGGGTGAGTGGTTATATCCCATTCAAGACCGCATATTTCTGTAATATACTTAACAGCTCATGCACATTGTTCCAATTTGAGGAAAATTCAGCAGCATATCCCCATAGTTCTCCAAGTACACGACATAGATTTGTAAGTGTGAGTGTTATTTCAATTTATCAACTAAAATAACACTTAACATCGCATCATCTAGTATGTACCCAGAGAACATTAAGATATGACTGCAGAACTTTCCCCAAAAGTAACAAGTTTAAGCCACTAAGAATATATTATACAGAAGTTATGCAGTCCCAAACTGTCCAAACGGGATAATTCAAGAGATCTCATTATAGGGGTAACGACTATTGAGTGGGTCTAAGGGCTATTAAATGCGTACGTATATGAACTAGAAGGCTAGTATCTATGCGCACTATATGTAATTTACAGTATGTTTCATTTAATTATGTCTTATCACAATTCGAGAGATTTCATTTAATTATGTAATTTAAGGTATGCTTCATTTAATTTATAGTGCGCATAAGAACTAAAACTTATACCAATATCAATACCAATTCAAATTCAATTTGAATTTATACCAATTTATACGAATATCAATACCAATTGGAATTCAATGTCAATTTAGAGAAACGGGTCCTATAGAATTAGAATGTATACAAATTAAAAAGGTTATTAATGTTTAGAGCATTTCATATGTTTTAGTCCGTTTCATAAGGAGCTAAGGGGATGGTAACACTATGTAACTTCTCTTGATATACGATACTTCATTAAAAGCATGTTAATTATATTAAAGGTTTGAGTTGTCACTCCTGCCCATCACGAAACTTCGTGCATGGAATGTCTAACCAAAGTGAAATCCAAAAATTGACCCCCTCCCTCGCGCGATACCCTTTCATTTAAATAAGGTAGTTGTTAAGACAATTTAATTATGATTTAATATGAGAGTGCAAGGCAAGAAATTAAATATCTACGTGTGCAATTAGTCCAACTTGTCCAACTCAATTCAATATTAAAATTTGAATACCAATGAAATTCAATTCAATTCAATATCAATTCCAAAGGTATGCACTTTGTCCCTATTACTTTAAAGTTCTAAGTGTATACGCTTTGAACACATTATCAAAATCCATAATATTATATAAACCTTTTTTCGGTCAATTTCACACCCACTTGAGCTGATTAAATTGGGGAAGAGTTATCGAGTTGTATAATCTATAGTTCCTTCTTTAATAAGCTTTAGTTAAAATAATTTTTTTTCTACTTAAATACGTTCATGATTATCTCATTTCGAGTTTGGTATTTTTTACTAATTAACTTTGAGTTTGGTATATTTTTATTATAAAGTAATTACACTCAACGGTAATGTGTCTTGCACATGACCTCCAAAAAAGAAATTTAAAAAAATACGAAAAAATAAGGGGCTGAAAATTAAAAAAAAAATAGAAGAAAAAACAAACCCAACAACATTTCTCCACTCCCAACCCTTAGCCCATCCTCCACCACTACCACCCCCCACCCCTGCATGCCTATACAAACATAAACACACACACACCTACCCCCACCACCACTGCCCCTTATCACTCCCCCACTGGCCCACCACTGCCACCCCCCACACACACCTACACACTCACCTACCTGCACACACACACATACACATGCAGTTCTACATACACACACACACACACACACAAAAGAGAGAGAGAGAGAGAGAGAGAGAGAGAGAGAGAATCGGTGCTCGACCTAGAAGGAGAGAAAATGGTGGGGAAAAAAGAGGCGCCTAGGGTTTTAATTATAAGAGTTGTCACGGACCTGTCAAAGTCTTTGACCGTGGCAACTCTTTAAAGTTGTCATGATCATTAACTGTGACAAGTCCGTGACAACTTTACTTATCACGGACTTGTCACGGTCAATGATCGTGACAAAAAATGCATGTTTTTTATCACGATCAATGATCGTGACAAGGCTGTCCGACTCAAAGGTGACAATTTAGCCTTTTTGGTGTAGTGAACAAAACACACTAGATAATCTTTATAGTAAATTACGTACCAAGGAAGGTGAAAAGGAGATATACAAAATTGGAAAAGAATAAAGATAGATTGACAAGGAATATGAGTCCATTTAAGTGTATTAAAGACATAAATTAAAAAATATTAATTAACGATAAAGAATTCTAGATAGATGAGAAGATTATTTTCAAGGATTATTTAATGAAGAATATCCCAAAAAATATATTGAGAACATAGAATAGAATATAGGAATAGTTTGTCCAATTATTGAAAAAGGAGTATATATATTAATAAAAAAATGGGAAGGAATATAGTGGTTGGCCTGGATAAAATATCCATAGAGATAAGGAGGACCCTTAGAAGTATAAGGGTAAAATGATTAACATGTTTATTTAATATAATTTTAAAAGAAGGAAACATGCCAGATGAGTCAAGGAAAAGCACCATAATACCTTTGTATAAAAATAAAGGAGATATACAAAACTGCATTAATTATAAAGGAATCAAACTGATGAATCACACTTTGAAATTATGGGAAAAGGTTATAGAAAAAAGATTAAGAAATGAGTCAACTATTTCGAACAATCAATTTAGATTTATGCGAGGGCAATCCACCACAGAAGTTATTTACTTATTAAGACAGTTAATTGAGAAATGTAGAAGTAAGAATAAAAATTCATATATCGTCTTTATAGACTTATAAAAGGCACATGATAGAGTTCCTAGGGATATAATATAGTTGGAATTAAAGAGGAAAAGAATCTTTATAGGTTATATTAAAGATATTGAAGAAATGTATGATAACATAAAGAGTAGAGTAAGAACTATTTGTGGAGAAACTAATAATTTTAAGATTAAACTGGGTATACATCAAGGATCAGCCTTAAGTCCTGACTTATTTGTCATAGTATTGGATAAGATTACTAAGAACATACAAGAAGATGTCCCATGGTGTATGTTTGTGGATGATATAGTTTTAGTAGACACTTCAAATGAGGACTTAGTGATGAGAGTAGATACTTGGATAAATGCCTTAGGCTCCGTTTGGTTGACAATGGGTAAAAGAGTGGGTAAATTTTGTTTAGGCAAATTTTACCTAGTTTTTTCACATGAGTCTATCAAACAACCATTAGGCGAAATTAAACTCAATCTAATTACTTTATTTAAAAACAATTTTTATATTCTATTCAAAAATAATAAAAATGATTTTTAAAATATTTTTATATTACGATTTTTAAAAAAAATTGTAAAACATTTTCTTAACAATTTTTTATAATATTAAAAACAGTTTTTAAAATATTACAAAATAATTTTTAAATATTCACAACAGTTTTTTTAACCATTTAAAATTATTTTTTAAAATTTTTAAACTATTTTTATATTATATTCAAAAAGTTTTTAGCAATGTTAAAAATAGTTTTTACAATATTTGTGTATTACGATTTTTTAAAAAATTTGAAAAACATTTTGTTAACAATTTTTTATAATATTAAAAACAGTTTTTAACATATTACAAAACATTTTTTCAAATATTCATAACAGTTTTTTAACTATTTAAAATTATTTTTTAAAACATTAAAACTGTTTTTATATTATATTCACAATAGTTTTTAAAAATATTTTTTATAATATTTTTATATTATGTTTTTAAAAAAAAATTGTAAAACATTTTCTTAACATTTTTTTATAATATTAAAAATAATTTTTAAAACATTACAAAATAGTTTTTAAATATTCATAATAGTTTTTTTAATTATTTAAAACAGTTTTTAAATTGTTTTTTAAAACATTAAAACCATTTAAGAAGTTAGCAAATGTATTGGCAAATATTTCTCATTGAAATAGGTAAGCAAAGTTTGCCAATAACTTATGCATAAAGGGTGTTGTACAGAGGCAAATAATTCCCCAGCAAATTGTGCAATCAAACAGTCAAAAAGTGGGAAAATTTTTATATTTGTCAACTTTTTTGCATTTGCCTAGGTAAAAACAGCCAACCAAATGGACCCTTAGGGTCTAAAGGACTAAAAATCAATATAAAAAAACAGAATTTATGGAATATTAATTTAATAATGAGGCGTCTGATAGAATAATGTTAAATACTGAAGAAAAATTGATAAACCAAACTAATAAATTTTATTGTTCGGGTTCAATGATACACAGTAATTGGGATATTGATGAAGATGTTATCAACTGGTTGGATGAAATGGATACACGCAAGTGAGGTGTTAGACGACAAAAGGATAACTAATAAAATAAAAGGAAAATTTATAGAATTATTGTTAGGACAGGGACCCTATATGGAGCGGCATGTTGGGATTTAAAAAAAATCAACAAATCACCATGTTAGTGAGATGAGGATACTCCGATGGATGAGAGGAATTACTAAAAAGGACAAGATTAAAAATCATTATGTGAGAGAAAAGTTAGGAGTATAACCTATTAGCGATAAATTAAGAGAAAATAAAATTAAATGGTACGGACATGTGTTATGTAGATCAATAGATTCATCTATAAAAGGGGGAGATTATTGGAAATATAGGGTAAAAGAGAAAGTAGCCGCCCTAAGAAATCATGGGAGGAAATTATTAGGAGAGATCTTAAGTCATTAAACTTGAAAGATAATATTTCTTATAATAGATTATAATGGAAAAGGAGAATCCATGTGGTCGACCCCATGTTATGGGATTAAGGCAAGAATGATGATGACGATTACTCAGTAGATAATCTTATACCTATTTGGTACACAGCCTGAGATTTTAAATCATATAGAGATTCTAGGAAATCGATTTCAGGATATGTGTTTACCCCAGGAGGTGGATCCATACGTGCACTACACCAAATTTTATGAATAGTCACGGTAGGGGGTAATGGATTTGGTCAGTGATTAGTGAGTCACGGCCCAAAGCCGTGACCATGTCCAATATAGGCATGACCATTTCCACGACCAAGTGTGGTCATTGAAGTAATTAGAGTTGGTCATGGCCTTAAGACCAGACTATAGTGGGTCGCATCCCTCATCCCTCACCAAGGCATGACCATCATAACCCTAAATTCGTGCCAAAATTCCCTCCAAGTGTGGTTACAGACCTAGATTGTGATCATGTTCATGGTTGATGCCAAAAATCCATCCAGTAGGGTTACAGTTTTAGGCCATGACCACTTCAAAATGGTCTCGTGTGTGGGTCACAAAATAAGGCCATGATCAACTACTTCAATGCCATGCTCAAAGGCTGATGATATGTAAAAAAAAATATGGTCAAGCGTACAGGTCACGATCCAGAGTCGTGACTAGAGTATTTATATTTAAACTCATAAACCATTCTTCATTTTCACCTGAAATTTCCCTCTCTGTCAATCTCAAACCCAAAGTGATTTTCGATTCCCCTCTCTCTCAATCTCATGTTTTCCAGTTTTCCTCTCTCTCAATCGCAAAGGCAACTCTCAAACCCAAGCATTTTGTATTTTGATATTTATATATTTGTATATATGTGTGTATTTGTGCATTTATATGTGTTTATGTGTGTATAATCCGTGTATATGTGTGAGTGTGTGTTTATGCATTATGTGTATATATGTGTGTAATGTGTGTTTGTGTGTGTGCATGAGTGTGTGTATTGGGTTATGTTTTATGTGTGCAATGTGTGTATGTTAACATTATTATTTAATATAATGATAATAACCACAAATTTTTCTTCAAAAAAAATACCCATGTGTCGCTTCAAATTTTAGTGTGATTCTAGGTTTTAAATTCCGTGGTTAAATTTGAGTGTTCAATTTTTGTTGTAAAATTTTGAACTAATGTATTCTGATTTTTTTATTGTTGTTAGTAATTGATGTGTGTTAATATTATTATTGAATATATGAGAAATTTTAAGATATAAACTAAGAAACCCTCGAATCCCCGGTGTTCATTATGAACGTAGCCCCCGCTCATTAGGATTCTTATCTCCATCCCTATGTCTGTGTGTGTGTGTATGGGTACATATTCTAATATCTATTTATTTTAATTCTAATGAAAATTAAAACCCTAATTCTCTTGTATATTTTAATGTGCGTTTATTTTGTGCTAATTACGGTTCATGAGTAAATCGGTCGTTTAAGTACTATCCCGGTAAATCAGGTATCGAACACAGGGAATAGGACGGAGAATCGTGATGACGAATAGGAAAGACGTTTAACCCTACGAATGACTCAGAAAAGAAAGGGAAAAGATGATGATTTTTGTGATTATATCTATCAACTAAAACAATTTGAATTAAACTACTGTTTAACTACGCATGCAAGACTTAACAAACTATGAAGTTTTAACTATGGAAGGAAAATAAGGTCAGAATACAATCCCCCTACCCCTAATGAATTCACCGGATACAAAACTAGTCGAGAATTAAATAATTAATTAAGGAAAGACTTTATTCCTTTCAAGCATTACACATATGAAGGAATGAACCCGCACAATATGAAATCAAAAATCCGAATAAAGTACGTGACGAGATAGTTAACAGGCACTTCGCACTCTTAAACACCCCGGTTACCTAGGAAAAACGAGGTTAAAAGTCCTACGATGATTGTGTTAACCAACTAACCCGTTCCAACTAATTATTTAACTCAAGAACTTATTTTTATATCCATGCGAACCACTTAGGGTTGGGTTCATGCATCCCAACCTTTATAAATCTAGTCAAACATGACACATTTTCAAGCCAAATTCAGGTCCTATTCTCAAATCGGGAGTCCCATGATTGCTTGTCCAATTTCAACGTATTATGTTAGACGCGCATGATTTGTTTGTTCTGACCACAGTGCCATTTGGCAAGGGGGTGGTGTCTTCCCCCTCACAATAAGTTTTCAAGCCTAAGTGTTCCTACATTCAAATCTGGGTCCTATTCTCAAATCAGGAGTCCCGCCCGCGACTGTGCGGACGGTTGCTATGTGTTATGTTGGATGAGCATGAGGTGTTCGTGATTCTCACAGTGCAATTTTTTTGGGGTGGTGGTGGTGGCGTCCACCCCCATGGCAAATTTTCAAGCCTAAGTGTTTCTACTTTCAAATTCGGGTCCTATTCTCAAATCGTGAGTCCCGCGACTACACGACCGATAGATACGTATTACATTGGATGCACACGAAGTGTTTCTGTCACCCGTGGTACCATTTGGGGGGGAGGGGGGCGATGATGTCTACCCCCTTGCGGCACATTTTAAAGCCTAAGTGTCCCTACTTTCAAACTCGGTTCCTATTATCAAACTTGGAGTCTCACGACCGTGCGACCGGTTGTTACATGTGCCTAAATGTAACAACAACCAATAATTATCCAACACCCAAACCAATAATTATCCCGTACTCCTTCTAACATATTATGTAACAATAAACCAACAACCAATTATTATCCAACAGTCAAACCAAACGAAACCAATAATTATTCCATACTCCTTCTATCATATAAAAGATTTAAAAGATAATGCATATCAATTATATAAAAATATTAGTTAAAGAAAAGAACACCTAGCTCCTGCGATCTAAGAAGGCCATTAAATAGAGTCTTCTGAATTTGTGAATATACCAAATTGATCCCAGAGCCCCTAGTGTATTCTTATACTTATATATTTGCTGATTAGTTTCTTTGACACAATCTTCATAAAATAAAGCTAAAACTAACGTCATAGAGGGGACACAAATCAACATTAGTGAGATTCTCAAAATTTGGAAACTCTATGTTAGTGACGAGGTTGTTCTGTTTTGAAAATTATCACTTATCAAACTCAAGTAGATTGGTGGATAGGCAATTTTTGAAAATTAAAATTGCCTATCCACTCATCTCCTTGAGTTTGATCAGGGATAATTTTCAAAACAGAACAACCTCATCACTAATTTAGAATTTCCAAATTTTGAGAAAATTAGTAATGTTGAATTTTGTCCCATGTGAGACATTAATTTACCTTCATTTTATGAAGATTATATCAATGAAAC
Source organism: Sambucus nigra (assembly GCA_949130495.1). Lineage (NCBI taxonomy): Eukaryota > Viridiplantae > Streptophyta > Magnoliopsida > Dipsacales > Adoxaceae > Sambucus > Sambucus nigra. Next base: position 392,082,026 of record OX422207.1, on the reverse strand, counting down.
TAATCAACCAATGTATATATACAAGAACACATGGGAATTGAGCGGGATCAATTTGGTCCAATCATAAACTCAGGAGACTCTATTTCAAATCGAGCATCTCGTGAAAGGTGTTCTTGCCCCCAGCATTCTATTGAACATAACATATTATCGAAAGTTAACTTAATGACTCCAAATCAATATTTGGAGGCATGAAAATGAAAATTGTTCCTTCAATAACATTATGTACTCTGCATCATTAGTATGTAAAAATATTAATTTAGAGTAAGTTAACTTTTGATATTGCTCAAACATAAAGTGTCTAGAAGCTACATTTGCAAATGAATAGGGATTTTTTTTAAATGCATGACATAAGCAAAGTTTTGAAATGTCACAACTAAACATACATAAATCATATTAAACATTCATAAATTAAACAAAACATCCATACATCAAACTAAATATTCATACATCAAACTAAAGCGCTAATATAGTTTCAATATCATAATAGGATACAAATAAGATTGACACTGATTAAATAATGTTTTGATACTCAATATTCCTCTAAAAAAAGTAAAAGATCCTTCAAATTAGGATTGTCATCAAATGCTGACTGGAACTCTTTTGAAACGTTTAATACATCTACTTGAGTAGTCATACCCTTTGATGCATGAACAAAAATAGACCAATTGCCATCATTTATGTACTTAGAGCAGGTTTCTCGATCACTCGTTCTCCACGAGGATTGCACCTCCTCACCTCTTGTTCTGGTATATGTTTCGTAACGTATAATGATGATTCTGTAGTTATGTATTATTCAGCAATTGGCCCTCCAATATACCACGTATTCTTTATGTAATCTTTGAAGTTTTCATCATGTGATCAAAATGATACATCCATCAATACCTAACGCGACCACATAATAAAGCTTCATCGCATAAATGCACAAGAAGGTGGATGCTGGTATCGAAGAACGATGGAGGAAAGTAATTCTCTAATAAATAAATTTCCTCGGAAAAAGTTGATTTCGCAGATTTAATGTGCCTTATGTTTACCACTTTTGCACAAAGTAGGATAAAATAAAAATTGATTTGCATAATTGGTCAACGCAGATCTTTGTGTTTAGAGAAGTAATGTCGAAATAGCAAAGAAAATAATTGGATGATATGATCTAGTGGTGAGACTTGCACTATTTCAACTCATTTTCTTGGTAGCTTACTATTGTACTTAAATTTCCAAAATAACCCGTTAGAGTCTTCAAGTTGAACAATATGTCTAAGAGTATCTTCTTATCATTAGTAGTCAAAGTGAAAGCAGATGGGGGATAGAAATTCTTCTAATTATAGGATCATTTTTAAACCACAGTTCTTCTTTATTTCATATCCTTTAGGTCGCATCCACCCAGACATGTTCCTATCATATGTTCTGCAACATTCTTCTTTGTGTGCATCACATCAATTACATGCCTTACACGATGATCTTTCCAATATAGCAAGTAAAAAAATATTAATCGTCTGGACCATGGCTTTGCTTTATTAGGGTCATTCGGATCCTCCCTAGGTTTATGATTTAGGTTTACAAACTGAGGGTGTTTACCTAAGTACCTATTCCCCTAAATCACAGCTATCTCATGCTCCTCGATCTGTTGATAAGATATACGAGCAGGTGGTGTGCCGCGCTCGTAATCGACAAGCAAAAGGTTAAACTTGTTGTTCTTGAAAGGGTGACTGTTGGGCAGAAATCTATGATGACCCGTATAACTCGTCTTACTATTATATAGTCGACTGACTTCAGTTTCCTCCCCACATATGTTACATCCATAATAACCATGAACATTATAACTAGACAAGGTCCCATAGGCAGGAAGGTTGTGGATCGCCCACATCACTATTTCTTTACGTGTGAATTCTTCACCGTTATGATAGTCGAATTCCATCACGCATTTATCCCATAATTCTTTAAGTTCTTCGATTAATGGGGCTAAGAATATATCATTATCATCACCGGGAGCCTTCGGCCTGGGTATCAACAAGGATAACAATATGAACTCCTTTCTCATGCACAATGTCGAAGAGAGACTTAAAGGCGCTATGAAAACTGACCAATAACTCTAATTAGTACTTAAATTATCAAAAGGGTTATATCCATTTATTGAGTTTGCAAGACGGATGTTGCACGATTCTTTTGCAAATTCATGGTGACGCGCATTTGAAATTTTCTAGATGAGTGAATCAATCGGATGTCGCATCAGATTCTCACTCACCTCACATCGAGCGTTCCTGGTTATGGCCTCCACTATCCATGGTACAGTAAAAACCATTTTAACCGTGGACCAAATGAAAATACTTCAAAACCCTTTCCGGGACTTGCGATCACTTTAGATATTTTGCAGATTTGTCCTTTCCATTCTCACACACCATATATCTAGGCTCACTGTATATAGGACACTCGTCATTCTCTCCGTGCTTATTGCGGTAAAATATGCAATCATACTTGCATGCATGAATAAATTTGTGTTTCAAACCCAAAACTTTCAATATTTTCTTCATGATAGGATAATTTTCTAGTAGTGTGTTCTCTTTTGGGAGAATTTATTTAACCCACTTAAGAATTCAGGTCACGCTGTTGCCAGACAAACCAAATTGACTCTTCAAACTATATAAACCAACCGTTACATATAATACCAAATGATCTTCATCGTAATCTTTATACAACGATTTCCCAGCAATATCTTTCAACCGTATGTATTCCCGATCTTTTGGTAGTTTAGAATTAAATTGTTCGTTTACTTGGTCATAATGTGCATTATCCTGTCCGTAGGTTGGTGGTTTTGATGGTTGTATATTCCGTAAGCATTATCAATTAAGTGTTGATGAATCATTTACCACTTAAACTCATTAGGGTTCTGTCACGCGATCGAGTACCGATAATTCTTTAGAAACACAAGGTACATTTTTTGCACCATGAATGGTATGCCCATATTTTATAGTCTTGACAAATTCCACACTTTATTAAATGCAACTCAATGTCTTCTAATGACTTGTATTTTTTGTTCATACAACGAGTGCACGGACACATAATCTTGTCACTTTTAAGATTTTGTAAGCATATTTAGCACATTCTTGAATGCCCTTTACATAATTATTTATTATTCGGTTAGTCTCCCCCCATCCATTCTTTGTATTTTGAGAACTCCATTAAATAACTTCAAATTTCAGTACTGTGTTGATAAAATAGCATTCAAGAAATTAATATGATTACGGAAATGTCATGTTACATTCAAGTGATATTATTATAGCTGAAATGAAAAAAATATTATTAAAACTCAAAACACAAATAATATTCTTACAACTGAAACAATTTTTTTTATTACAACTAAAACAAAAAAAATATGAAAAGAACTTGGCCAACAAATAAACTAACCAAGTGTTAAAAAGAATTTGCATAATGCCTCAATTCCCTCCCTTCCCTACTGTTAACGTGCACAGGTACATATTTGTAGCGTTGTATATTTCATTAACCCTTATTTGAGCATCACCCTTCTGTAAAGGTCGATAGTGTACTTTAGTTTCGACAACTACGGAGATGAGTGTGCACATGTCAATAATCCTACTATTGACCAGAACCTTATAATATAACTTTCCACCATAGTCACCGTGAGTGGTTGACGATGATCGAAGACCTGTTACAAGCGGAGGCATTGGGAAGGGGAATGTTGTAGGAGGCGGTATTGGGGAGGGGAATGTTGAAGGAGGCGACATTGGGGATGGGAATGTAAAAGGAGGAGACATTTAGGAGGAAAATGTTGAAGGAGGAAGCATTTGGGATTGGATACTTCCAGAGGGAGGAAAGGAGAAACCTTAAGGAGGAGGGTGAGGGAAAGCTTGAGGAGGAATTGGGGGCTGATAACCTTGAGTAAAAAGAGTCACAAGTTTTCCAATTTGATTCTTCAAGAGTCCGAGGTTATTTTTAATCACTACACCAAAATGGGTAAATTGTCACCCTTCCAGAGGCTAGCCTTGTCACGGTCCTTAACCGTGACAAAAAAAACATGTTTTGTGTCATGGTCAATGACCGTGTCAAGCTCGTGACAAAGACTTGTCACGGTCAATGACCGTGACAATTCGTATAATATTATCATGATCAAGAACCGTGACATGTCCATGATAAATTTTCCAGCAAAAAATCCTATCCCCTCCTTTTTCCCCCACCGATTTCTTCCTTCCTTTTTTTTTCTCTCTCTCTCTCTCTACGCTGCTCTCTCTCTCTCTCTCTCTCTCTCTCTCTCTCTCTCTCTCTCTCTCCATTTATATATATATGTGTGTGTGTATATATATGTGCGTGTGTGTGTGTGTATGTATTCATGTGCGTGTGTGTGGTGGGTGGGGGGGAGGGGATGGGGCTGGGTGTGTGTGTGTGTGTGATGGGGGAAGGGGGTGGGGCAGGGATTGGTGTGTGGGTGGTGGGGTAGAGGTGGGGGGCTGCATGTGTGTGTGTGTGTGTATGTGCGCGTGTGTGTAGTGTGCGTGTATGTGCGTGTTTGTGCGTAGTGTCCCTTGTAAACGAATTGATTGATTATTAATTTTTTTAGTAAATTAATATATGATTGCCCCTCATTGTAAATTAGTAAATTAATATATGATTAATTATGAAAGTAGGATTGCCCCTCATTGTAAATTAGTAAATTAATAATTGTATACTTTAATTGTTAGTTTAATTGATGAAAATAATTAATTGAGTAGATGAATTAGAAGGAGTACGGGATACACATTTGTTGTTGACGTTGCTGTTGGATTATAGTGGATCAATGTTGGGTTGTTTAATTTTAAAAGTGGCATGACCACTGGATTATTGTCTATATGGGGGTGGAATTTTTGCAACTTTTTTTTTGAAAATTACTTTTTATATCGAATAATATATATATATATATATATATATATAATATGATAATTAAATGAAAATACTTGAAATTACATATAGTGCGTATAGATACTAGCCTTCTAGTTCTTATGCGTACGCATTTAATAGCCCTTAGACCCGTTCGAGAGTCATTACCCCTTAAATGCATGAAAAGACCTTAAATTGTTGAAACTTAAGCCACAACTATGGTTGAAAGAAGATAGTAGGGGAAGGACAATAATTCCCCCTGGTGCGTTTACTTTGACGAGTGGGTAAAGGAAGGTTCTTTTAGACACAATATATAATTTAAAGGGCCCATCTAATTTTGCGTCCAACTTGCAAAGGATTGTGAAATATGCTACTCATGATTTACATAAGTGTAAGTCCCACGATTGGCATGTGATCATGCAATTGGTTCCTTTATTGTTTAAGCACTGCTTCTCCAAGCACAAGGATTTGAGGAGGGCTATTATGCAAATTAATATTACCTTCTCACTCTTGTATGAGAAGGTAGTCAATCGAGAACACATAGTGGCTGAAAAATTGGCGGTGACCGAAGCAATTTGTGTGTTGGAGAAGTACTTTCCCCCAACATTATTTGACATAAGTGTTCACTTGTTGGTACACCTATGCGACGAGGCACTTCTTTGTGGTCCAGTTAGATATCAATGGATGTATCCATTTGAAAGATTGATGAAAGTTTTTAAAGATTACGTCAAGAATATGCGATACATTGCAGGATCAATTGCAGAGGAATACATCACCGTGGAGTCATCAATATATTCTCGGTAATATATGCCTGACTCGACCATCGTTGATGACACTGATGAGTTCGTCGATGATGGTGGTCATGTGATGGGAAAACGAGTGAAATTAACGAGTTTGGAACATGAAGAAGTAGCTCGTTATCTATTTGACACACATGAAGATGTCGAAGAATGGAAAAAGTAAGTTTCGACTATTATAATATTTAACAATATTTTAGATTATTTTATACATGATTAATTTTGTAATATGCAGAAAATATAAAGCATGTGAGAACAATAAAAGACGAAAAACAATGGTACAATCAGACAACGAATTTAGGTTGTGGTTGACACAAGAGGTAATTATAATGAAAATGGTTGTTATATAACGTTACATTACACTAAAATTTTACAACTAATATAATTAATTTATCTATATTCTCAGCTCTTAAATACGGGTGATGAGACATCAAGGCTTGCTCGTCTAGCCACTGGACCCTTGTTCGTGGCACAAGAGTACAAAAGTATCGATTGAACGGTTACATTTTCGATGCTAAAGTGTACGAGAAAAGTACTAATGTATAGAACTCGGGCATTTCATCCAAGGTTCTTACTTTCTTTCAAGCGAGTGCAAAAGATAAAAACCTCCTTGAAGCTGAAATGACTTACTATGGTGTAATCCGAAATATATTTGAATTGGATTATATAAGCTTCAAAGAGGTTGTATTTTACTGTGACTGGGTAAGAGTTAAGGATAAAAATCCTTGTAAAGTTGATCCTGTCACCAATATGATCATGGTTGACTTGTCCAAGTTGAAGAGCAACGACCACGTGAGCGATGAGTCGTTTGTTTGTGCATTTCAAAAGGTTAACCAAGTGTTTTACTCGGAGTATATCAATAACGAGCCGTGGTCAATTTTCCAACATGTGCCAAAGCGTCTAAATAGTAGTGTGGATGACTTGGCTGCTCCAATCGAATATCAATCCATTTTTTATGATAACCCGAATTTTAAACAATTTTTCAATTTGTAATAAATATTCCAATTTGTACCGAAACATCCATTTTTAATGCTTTTAATTGATTTTCACTTTATCATTCTCACTTTATCATGTCTTGCCTTAAGACATGCAATCATATTATGAGCTAGATGCTGTTGTTTTGGAATTCAGAATTGAGGTGTTTAACAGTAACAATTCATTTACATTTATAGAAATTGTACATATCTGCATGTATTCTTCTAATTCATTTTGATTTGTACTAATAACATTTTTTACAGCAAATGTGTCCTTCTGGTATTAAGGTGATGATGATGATGCTGTTTATGATGATGTCGTCTGGGCTCGGTGGTAGCGGAGGCGACGAGGGCTCCTCGGCCCCTAGGCTACCCAAATATGGCAAATTGGGGATGGTCATCGAGAACAATTCAGGGCTATTAGCGAGATCCCTCGAGCTGATAAAGACGATCATCGGCCCAGGGTACATTAGTTGGAAGGAGGTGACGTATGAGCTCAAGTTAGTTGTTTGGGTGGCACTACAGGTAATGTATTTATATTTATATTTATATTTATATTTATATGAATATTTCAATTTAAAATTCGATTTCAATTTTATTTTATATTTATGTTTATATTTATTCGCAACTAATATTTTATTTGTTGGATAGGAATAATTCTGCCTGGATCCAAAGCTACGCGATTTTGTCTTGGAGCAGTTGAGGGAGCAACACAAGACATAGAAGAAAAATATGCGGATCCGTTACTTTGGGAAGACACAAGAGTTCGTTATCCGAATGCGTGAATCCGTCCCGTCGAAGGAGCCGATCTCATTGGCAAAATGGTAACAGTTCGTTGACAATGATATCGGGGAGCTACAGTTGGCATCTCGCCAATCGGAGAGGGAAAACCGGTCAAAAAAGACGGACGTGCACTACTTCGGCCGAACGTCTTACGCCGTGGTGGAGCATAGGATGATGATCAGGGGACAAGGAGTGGCCCCGGTAGTAGGCCACATAGGCTCGATACTTATGTGGATCTTCAAACGAAGAAGGGGAAGGATAAGGAGGTGTCCCCGAGCGTCGTAGCCATGATTGTAAGTAATCAAAAAATTTACTTTTTGTTAATTACATTATAATTTTTTAATTTACTTATTTTACTAATCATGTGCTTTTTATCGTTTCAGGCAAAGATTAAGGAAGTGCATAAGTCGCAGTTTGATGCCAACAAGGCATCTTTGTCCACATATGCACTCAGCTAAGTGCTTGGCTCTGATCGCAAGGGGAGGACAAGGGGGGTGAGCTCGCGGGTGGCCAAATCTAGGATCATCAGATTGGAGACGAGCGACACCGGGTTGGCTCGAACGGTGGACTCGCATGACGCAAAGTTGTCTCGTTTGGAGGCGACGGTCCAAGATATATTCTCATTCATGAAGCATTCGTTGGGCGGAAAATGCAAGGGGAAAGGGAAGGAGAAGGTGGTGAAGGAGGAGGTGCGGGAGGACAAGGTGCAGGATGATGAGGATGTGGACCTCACTGCTTTATCGCCAACACGTGCGGACTTTGATGATCCACTTCATTATTTGGCTCCCTTAGACCGATCGATGTTGACACTTGGTTAGCCGAGTGTGTTTATACTGGACATATTTGATGGAGAGCGGATATGGCGGGGTTTAAGGGACCCGAATATCATCTAGGGTGGACTAATTCATGTAAATGAGCTTCAAGACATCGAGTCCAAGGTGCTCGTCACGCATGTGATACCCGGGAAGGAGAACTCCCCGTTGTGGTTGTACGAACAATGCGGCACGATGTATATCAGTGGGTGTGTCAATTCGTAATCGTGTGGCCTACTAACCTCCTCAGATTTAACCTTACCCAAGACATGTAGTGACATTATTTGAATTGAATTATTTTTAAGTTGGTACATTTGAATTATATTTGGTTTATATCGTGGTGCATATTGTCTATATTTTGAATGTATATTTGCATTATCTCTATTTTATTTGGATATATGATGTTTGAACAGGTACAACGTTGCTATAACAGGTACAAATATACTACTGGGTTGTGGCAATGGCCAAACTGCCCAACATATTTTTTTTCAATTCTGCCCAGAATTGTCACGGTCATTGACCGTGATAATTTTTTTAACATTGTCAAGGGCTTATCACGGTCCTTAACCGTGACAAAACTTGTCAAGGTTAAGGACCGTGACATGACCATGACAAGTCTAACGAACTTGTCACGGTCATTGACCGTGACAAGTCCGTGACAACAAAAGTTGTCACCCCCAGAATTATCACGGTCATTGACCTTGACACGTCCAACTTGTCAAGGTCAATGATCGTGACAATTCGATATATTTGGTGTAGTGAATCTTCTGTACATCCCCATCAGTCCTGGACTATTGTTCCTCTTGGGATGGTATACGACTCCTGATCGAAGAAAGTTCGTTTAGGATAGGTGCGGTGTGTTGTAATTTTGTCTTAGCATATGTGATCCAACACCTCTCGTCCTCCCTTTTTTGTCCTTTTCAAAGGTCTGGGTTAAGGCATCATTATCCAAGTCATCAAACGTGCTTGAACTTGTCTGACTGCTAATGGCCTCTAAATATTCTAAAGTCTTAACCAAGTGTGTCGGGAATTTATTATCCTTGCACCGTCAAGCATGAACATATAAGTTGGCCCGATTTGGTTGTTTAATGCAATTTGGACTATCCTTTTGTGACACCCCGCCTAATAAAATACCGGGTGATCAATCCTATACCAGATTAAAATAGGAATCTCATATGGTTCATTCTTAGCATCACTGTTGCAAATTAATTTAATTACTAATAACTTATTAGGCTGGCGTCAAAATTTTATATTAACTAATGTTTTTAACCAAACTAACTAAATAAAACATTCACACAGTTTATAAGCAACAACAGAAATGAAATAAAATAACCGAACACTCGATTTAACATAATACAACCAAATCGAATGCCGCACTAAAAAGGCAGTAAAATAATAAATGAATACAGTTGGGCTATCGGGCCGAATGTTTCTACAATACCTCCTATCTAGATCTCAAGGATATAAACGTCTATAATAAACCTGCAGGTATCCACAGCTGCTGTAGCAAATGTCTGACTCGAAAGAATCATCATCCACGCATCCCTTTGTTTGGACACCTAATATATATTGATATATAGCAAGAGAGGGAAAAATAGAGAAGTGGGTCAGAGGCCGAGTTTTAAAAATGTTTAGCAAGTGTATAAATGCCATATTTTAAAAATATGAAGTCTCTTATATTTAAATTGGTATCGTACTCTCATGAGATATACCTCGCCACTCTTTTAATAGCGCTCACCTATCGCATAACTTTTAAACAACCTAGTTAAGCTACCCCGCCTAACTAATCTATTTCACCCATCTTCTAAAAGTCCTCATAAACCCGAGTACTAAGGACTAAACTTCTCCCCATTCCCAACATTGTGCTACGTTTTGTGTGTGGGGTGTCTTGCGAAGAGAAATACAAATAAGGAACCTCCCCGATACACTACTACATGACAATGTTGATCGTCGAGATCCATTAGGCCCTCAGTACTTAACATATATTATAAAATCCCGTATATATATAGTTCTCACTAGAACCTATGATTCACATTCATATAAGTTCGGATACAATCGACCGGAAGGGGAATAACACCTTATTAATTCTTATCACTTTACACAAGTCTACTTCATATGATATCTCATTTCATATACAAGCAATATACTGTACGCAATAAGTATAATTATACCTATTATAATCATAAGTATAATAACCATCCCACCGAGCTATAACTCAAGGATGCAGTCTCATAGTGCCTATCCGCATCCAGGTTTACTCAATCAACCACGCTACCAAGCCAGACTCACTCATGGACATGGTAAAAATACTAAACGGTGGAGGCTATCATGTTCCCTCATGAGAGTGGAGTAATAATATCGAACTCATATGCAGGACGACATGACCTGGGGATATACTCTCCCTGCTCCTCAAGACAGGGGATTCACCCACATCGCGTAACCTCCCTGGATCGCACTTGAGAAAATATAAAATTTGGATGTCCATCCCTATGCCCGGGGAAGCCTGTGGAACCAGCTTCTAAGATACAAATATACCAATCGCATACAGATATATTTAATTTCGTATCATATCATATATATACAGTAACAACTCCCGTATACAATATATATCACTTCTCAATATATATATGTCTATAATTGCCACACTCTTATAGCGATAGCCAATAACCTCGAATGTTTCCATTCGTAATAGTATATAAGTATTCGCACACTTAAAATACCAAACCTATAAGTATTTTCTTACTTAATATATAAATCGCACCTTAGTCACTTTTGAGGATTTATATATAATCCCGAATATACCAATTCGTAATAATCAAATAAGTATAATCTCGACTTATTTTAGTTCCATAGGTATCTCATCACCTATAATAATAGCCGTCAATATACGTACCAGATAGCCGTTCAATCCTCTTTAGCCCACAACCTCAATTTCATCCTAATCGCATACTAGGATTTACTTAAATACATTCAGCCCATATTTATTCTATCCACATAAATATCTCTACACACTTACCAAAGACGTCTCTCTCGAATGTTGCTCGACCCGCACATTCACTAAGTCCATACCCCGGATTGTTCACTAAACTAATCCAAGGTTCTCTCTTCCAACCCGAGGTTTACTCACCCTCAATACCGTCATTTAGGAGCCCTAATATCATATCTAGAATCCCCTGTACAAATGTCCAATTTCAATATAACTCCCCCTAAATTCAAAGAAGGAAACTGCCAAATTTAACAAAAACAAATCGATTCGCCCCTAAATGTGAATCGATTCGGGCTAGAGAATCGATTCGGTCTCCATCCGAATCAATTTGGAAAGTGCTCTACTATCAGGTCCCCAAAGGCGAATCAATTCGATCTCAATACGAATCGATTCGTCCTAAGACAGCCTTACAGATCCCCTTATGTGAATTGATTCGGTCTAGACCCGAATCGATTCACCCTGTTTGGAGGGCACTGCTCGGGCGATTTCTCAATCTCCAAAAACCCCAAATATCAACCCAATCTCCATTTTTATGGTTTCTAATCTCAACCAATAACAATATAATCATCTTGACACTTATTTTTAACTAACACATTAATTTGTGGTATTAAACCATTTCTCTTGGATTTAAACCCTAAAACCATTAAAACCCTGGTTTGTCATTTCTCCATTTTCAATCTATATATATACACCATTAGCATGGATTTAACACTAGAAATCATTAAGAGTTAACAACACATCTATTTGTGATTTCAAAATCAATTTTCCCAAATTTATTTAAAGGTTCTAACCCAAAATTATACAGTTTACCAACTATAATATGAGATACACACACTCAATTAAAAAAATCAAGTAAACACTTGCCGCGTGGATAAAATTCGACAACCTCGAGTTAAATCTCGTGGAGTTTGGGCCGGAATTCCCTTTCTCTTCCTCTTTTTCCTTCCTTTCTTCTCTTCTCTTCTCTTTTTTCTTTCTTTCTCTCTCTCTCTCTCTCTCTCTCTCTCTCTCTCTCTCGTGCCTTTTAAAGAGAGAATAAGGGTTTATCCCTTATAAACCCAAAAATAACTCGTTTACTCAATTGTGAGTCCCTACTAGTCCAAAATTCTCGAAACCTAAACGCTCCCCCGTATACTTTATTCTGACTATCTTGGCCGTTCTGAAATCAACCGTGCACTCGAAATATCCATCCGAGTCACTTAACTAAAATTCACTAATTAAACCCAACACATCTCAATACGTGTGTTTTCCAAATAAAATATAATCCTTTGTCCCTTTACCCAACTGCGACATGTAATTAAAATAATCCAACTCGTTACTTAGTCCCAAAATTAAATGTCACACACATCAGAAATCATCTAACACTCATAAACTCCAAAAATTATTATTCATAGAAATTCCTCAAATTTCCAAATTATGCCCACTTATGTAATTTAAATATCTATAAAAGTATGAGGTATTACACCTTTGTCCTACTCGACCGATCATTCTTCAAATCATCACAAGATTTAGAGCCTAACCTGTGGACATCAGTTTTTTACCCTGTTTTGTTTATTCTTCTCCCTATGGATCATTCCATCACTCCACCGAAATTTTAACATTGTGAGGCACCCTGTCTTTTAGAGCTAAAATATCGGAGCTTGATGCATCATTCAGGAAATGTCTCTGTCGAACGTTTCTCCGGTATGTTCTCAGTTATTCAGTAACCGAGAAAGAACCTTATGCTTTGACTTGTCGATAAATGGAAAACTCTTGTAGAGTTGATCGTAGATGTCATCTTTTATGGCTTGATCAACAAGATTCCAATTGTCTTCTCCCACGATTTTCACACTCATTTTTTTTAGCAAAAAGCACTGGGCTTTAAATCTCAAGAGGTCATTTTTATCACTCGTGGGGTTATTCCTCAGAAGGGAGAAGTCAATGGGATTCTTTGCATTTGAGAAGGAGGTGCCGAGAGCATTGGAACAACAACGGTTTGTTGCCTACTCGTACTTGGAGTCATACTTAGAGTAGGTGAATGATCAAGAGGTGGAGTTGTGAATTTCTTAGCGTTTGGTGATGACAATTCTCGTTATTATGCATAAGATGAAGATCCTCGTAGGGGTGTGACCTCGTTACTTGGTACATTTTGGCCGTTGCCTCCCGAGATTATCTACAAAAAAGAAAAACCATAAGCGACTAAATAATTATAATAATATGAAATTATAACTAACTAATCAAGTTTATGACTATCTATCTATCTATCTATCTATCTATCTATCTATCTAGCTACCTACCTAGCTACCTACCTACCTACCTACCTATCTATCTATCTATCTATCTATCTATCTATCTATATATTCAGAGTAAGACTTTAGAATATGTTCGATGTGCCTGATCTCCATCCATTCATTATTAGTTTTTAAAAACTTATGGATTTTTGCACATGGACAACTAGGAGCAAGCGAAGCTATCGTTCATGTATAGATATCTGTGACATAAACTCAGAATCCCATCATTTTTAACTTATTGGCAAGATTCAATTTTACATGCATATGGCGCAAGACATCATAGTCTATGTTAATTATCTCTGTACGCAGTTGTATCCATAACGGGTGATTTTTTTTTCTGCCTTCCCTAACAATGTAATCAAGGTCAGGGCTACATCAGGATTGCGTGTGTGGAATATATCCTTTAAAGCGTCATGCCAACTTTTTGGTAGGGAAAATAGAATACGATTGAATAGGCATTCTTGTTATAGATCAACTGCACGATTTGCAAGGTAGTTAAATTGTTTGATCTTCTTATTCCCATGCTTATAAATAGCAGTAACCTCAATATGGAGAGCACTGATAAAATAGGTATATGTGCGATCCAATTGCAACCTCTCGTACTCTTGTTGCTAGTGATTATCACTGTGATGTGAATATGAGTCATACAAATAAGGGCTCTAATTAGCTAATAACTATTAATTCCGACATATGCGATATATGGTATATTGGTTTGATTAAGGGTTTGATTCATCAATACCATTCTTTTAACCAAGTGCATGTTAGATGTCACCGATGTGAAATCCAAACAACAATTCGTCATAAGTGTTAAGACACATTATGTTAGGGTTTATTATTTGAGAGTTTAAAAGTATTTGTGCATTATCAATCCACAAAATCCAATATACTATCCAACAACCAAACCAGTAACCAATAATTATCCCCTCCTCCTTTTATAGTCTATGTGATAAAACACAAACCCATAATCACAATATCTCACTAATGTAGGGTTATTTCTCATTAAACATATACATGAAGATTAGGGTTATATTATAATTAAAGTTAAAATAAATACATTGACATATACACGAAGATTAGGGTTTCAATTTTAACTGGGATTAAAATAAATAAACATAAACATAGGCATGAATATTAGGGTTTCAATTTTAACCAAGGTTATAATAAAATTAACATAAAATCTAAATTTAAGGTTTCAATTTTAACCACGATTAAAATAAACACACATTAACATATACTCATAAATTAACCATGGTTAAAATAAACACAAATTAACATATATTCACAAGTTAGGATTTTAAATTTAATTAGGGTACACACTAGAGACACATCTAAAGTTGTATCAAGTTTTTGGCATCACTGCCGTGGATTAGGTAGACTTTTAGGTTAGGTTGATTTAATCCAAAAAGTTAACTCTAGTTCTTAAAAATCCAAAAAAAATCAAAAATCCAAAAAAATTGAGAAAATTAAAAAGCCAAAAATATAACATCTCTCAGGTCCTTTCATGCAAAATCCGCATCAAACTCCTCCAGCCACTCCAACCCGCATTCACAAAAATCTGATAGTTGAGTACGACCCCGATAGTCCCCACACTCCTAATGCTACACAATTTTGGGTTCCACCTCCTACACCACCCAACTCTATCACGAGTCACACTTTTACGGCGTCGAGTGAGGATTTCGAGTCATTTGGAGAGAGAGAGGGAGAGAGAGAGAGAGAGAGAGAGAGAGATGTCAGAGCATGTTAGTTATAGTACGGGTGAGGGAGTGGTACCATATCATCCCATGAGAGATCTTTTATATCCCGAGTGAACTGTCACTCCGGGATACATTTTACTTTCATACATGGCGGGACAATTTCACTTTCGAAATGGGATGATCCAGATTCTTCCCACTTTTCACGGTATGGATTTGGAAAAGCCTTACCTCCACATTCGTGAGTTCTAAGAGGCATGCGATACATTTAGCGATCAATGTTGCACTCGAGATGTCGTTCGCCTCAAACTTTTTCCTCTCTCTTTGAAGGGTAAGGCAAAGACCTAGCTATAGTCTTTAGCGTCGAACTCAATTGGATTGTGGAGGGACATGCAAGCCAAATTTCTCTTAAAACTCTTCCCCTAACATCGAACGAATTCCATCAAAGCCTAAATTCAAACATTCAAACAACAAGAAAATGAGCCATTTGATCGATGTTATGAACATTTCAACGAGCTAATTAATACATGCCCACACCATGGTTTTGAAAAGTATCATATCATATCTTTCTTCCACCACAGGCTAAGCATAGCTTCTAAACAACTCATTGAGACAATGTGCGAGGGACCATTTTGGGGATTAGATACAAATGATGCAGAGGCCCACCTTAAGTATGTCGTGGAGACTATTCAATCGTGGGACACATATGATCCTAATGCCCAAACCCATATTCGATAAACATCCATCATTCCTTCTGCGTTCGGACTCTATCATTTGGACAAAGAAGCTGAGTTGAAACTTCAAATAAATAAACTTTCTAAACAATTGAAAGACGTAGTCGAATTAAGGGCAAAAGAAACACCCAGATCCACTCAATCAAGAGAGAAGGTGTGTGTAATTTGTGAGGTGAGTCATTCAACAGATGAATGTTCGATGATACCCGCCTGAAAAGTTATGCTTCAAGAAAATGTGGGAGCGATAGGAAACCTTAAGGATAATTTTAATGCCCCTCAAGGAAATTCTTATAACCCTTCGTGGAGGAACCATCCTGGGTTTCTTTACAGGAAACAACATGTTGCATTGAATCCCAATTCATATGTCTATAAAAAAAAGAAAAAAAAATATTTACATAGTACCCCAACCACCTTTCTGCATAATCCCATGAAAAACTCCCATATCTTCCGTTTCGAACTCCAGTCCCTCTAGTCGTATAAAAAAATTTCATTGAAGCAGAGTCGCACCTCCATTGAAGTAGAGTTGCACCTCCATTAATGTAAGGTACTCTTTCTTTGTCGATATCCAACTAGTTTTTAATTCTTCCATATCATCATTTGAATCTTAACAAAAAGATAATTGCACCTTTATTTCTCCTCAACCATCCTTCTCATTTTATTTTACACTAAAGAAGTTCATTCCTCTGTTAAACCTCTTGCTCAATTTAATCTGCTTTTACCCTTTCTATTATCCGTAATCTACACTGAAGAGGTGGGTGTGGAGGTGGATGCGTGAGTTTGAAATTGTATCCATGAGGAGAGAGAGGGAGATGATGGGTTTAATTTTTTTTCCAGTTTTGGGTTTTTTAATTGGGTGAGGAGTATTGTAGTCAGTTTATATAAATATGGAAGGAACCCAATTTATGGATATAATTGCAATGAATTGATAGTTAAGGGAGTTAGTTGGTTGAGTTTTTTTAGGAGGGTGACCTGTAAACCCGAAATAATTGTTAGGTGAAATTTTTCCTTTATTTATCTAATATTGCATTATTTCATTTTTATTTTAGAAAGATCGTGTTTTTTTGTATCTAACTTTGTTTGTGTTTAATAAGTTTCATTTTAATCATTTTCGTAAAATAAAAAATAAAAAACATCCATGTGGATAGTGGTGTCTGAATGAAGAAACGGCAACCAATTTATATACTTTCATGCTTGAAAAGAAAATTGTTTTAACTAAACATTCTTTTGCACCTTTCTAGCAGAGCTCAGGTTATTCATTGTGACCTTCTCAATGCATTGACTAAAACATTAAGATAATAAATAAATATTTATATTGGATCGATCAAACTTTAATGTTTTAACTAATGGAGTAAATGGATCACCATTACCCACTTAAGTGGATCAAAAAACTTGAACTCATTTTATCATGCATAATGACATGTTTGTCTAGAGATGGTCTAATACAGAAAACAAAAAAGATATAAGGAAATGAAGCGGTGAATAATACATCCACGATTTATAAATTCAACAAATTTGTGCTAGAAGAATGTCATTTCAAGGAATATTCAGAACGTAAAGAAGAAATTAAACAAAGTTTTTGGGTTTGTAAATTTTATCCCTCTAAGGTTTTTGGTTGGTAAACTAACCAGAACAATTATCGGGATTTTTGTGAAAAAAATATGAATGAATAAATATTTGAGAATTATAGAGCTATAGTGGAGGGCATTGGATACCGATTGTTTCTTTGTTACTTTTCGGTGTGGAGTTGGAGGACTAGGTCTGAGATGGTCACACCCTTACAATTTATTGTATCACATGCTTTGCGGATATGGTCAGAAGAAAAGCCTTCATTGTAGAGGATAGTGACAAAGACGATGAAAGCTAACAATATTGAGTTTCGGTTAATTGAGGGTGGTGTTGTATCATGTGATGACTGGTTCAATAAATACAATACAAGAATAGAATAGAATAGAATAGATTGGACAAGTTTAAAGAAATGTTGTCTCTAGAGAGTGGGTGAGGGGGAGAGTAGAAGAGAGCTTGGAAAAAAAATATTGCATAATTATGATACCTTTTTGCCATTAGAAGTGTTTGTTTGGAGAAGTTTATTTTTTGCCCTGAATATGATACTAAATTAAAGAAAAAAGGACCAATTAACAAGAATAAGCCCATAATTTATTTTTATAATAAATTTTAATGTAAAGAATTTATTCAAAAATAAATTAGTATCGAGAGTGACATTAACTAGGTGAAACTGGACGTTCACATCTGTCGAGTTCTTATTTTTGCCTCTCTCTTGAGACTATGTATTGCCACCCACATTTGGGAAATGTATATAAAATTTGGTTAGAGAACATCAATGCTTGCTCTGGGGCTGGCTAAAAGCAAATCGGGTGGCAACTGGTAATTTAATTTTTGGTGTTGATTATTTGGGATGGGTAATTTGATTTCTTTATTGCTTTAAACTAAATTGTTATTGGCTTAATTGTTGTTGTTAATTATTTGGGATCAAATAAACAAATGTAATCACACGAACGGTTTTTAACATATGCACGCAAGATGTTCGGTAAAATATTATAATAAAAATTATTGTGCCTCTCCCACCTCTTAAGGCTTCCCAACATGGTAACATTCTACCCACTCCAACATCCTTTCCATTTAGAACTCAAAACTGATTGAACATACTATTAACTATACTATTCAAAATATCGTATTTTGAAATTGTAATGTTATGGTTACTTCTCGAACTTATGATATTTTTTTCCAAATAAAGATAAGGTGTAATGTTCTTTTTTAGTTTTGGGGTTTTTTTTTTGTAGCTTGAAGTGCTTTTTGGTTATTTATTTAGATGATATCAAGATATTGGATCTTTTGGATGGTTTGAAATGCAAATGAAATAAAAGTATATCTGACTTATTATTGTGCATATAGTTATTGTTAGCTTTCTAGTGTACATAAAGAATTGAAACAAAATGAAGCAGAACAAGGTTGCATGAATATACAAGGCATACTTGATTGGAAAAATGTTCATTATCTATTTAGAATTGAAACAGAACATAACTGTGTATAAGATTTTTGTTTTGTTTGAAAAAGTAGATATTAGTAAGTTATTTATTCGTCAAAACAGACTTGATTGAAATCAAGTTTATAATCTATTTATTTATTATTTCTATTTTGGTCAAGTTTTAGCCTGACTTTGTTACTTTTTGGCTACAGCCACGTAATCATTCACCAAATGATATTTTAATGCCATATTTTTAAATCTGAAAGTTTATTGGCTCTTAGTTCCTAAAAATTGAAATTTGTGGATCCTAAACAACTTTTTCACTCTTTGACATTAGATATATAGTGTGAAATCTAGAAACTTTTGTGTTATTCTTATTTTCTTTCTTAACTGGGCTATGTGAGTTTTATTTGTTTTATCGACTTTTGGGTCAGTTCTTTTTTCTTTCGGGCAGCCTCATTAATATTAAATCTCATGTTTTCATTCGCAATATTTCATTGTTTTATTTTGTAGGTGATTGTTTTGGGCAGTATTTAGACACTACAAATCAGATCCAATATAAGTTAATCCTTACCTTGTTTGATTTGTGTATCTCCTACTTTAAAATTATTAAGTGTATATACCCACGTTGATATTTCTGAACATATGTATATTACAATAGGTCAACTTAATTTAATTATATTAATATGTATTATTGAGTGTGGGTGTTTATATTACTGCTATGCTCAAGGAAACCATGAATAAGACAAAAATGGCTATAGTCCATTCATGTTAATTTGTAGCCCCGATGATCTAACTATATATTTATTTCAATCTACCTTTGTAGATAGTCACTAATCTAATAAGATTTAGTAGAATGTGGCTAATCTAATGAGATCTTGTAGAATATAACTATATTTGAAAAGAACGTGACATTTTATCCTCCTATTATTAACATTTTATCCTTTTATTATTAGCATTTTCCTCTTTTTTAATATTAGTGTTTGTTGGTGTAAATAGACTAGAAACTAGCAAGTGGGCAACGCAAGATGGAAAAGGATTGGTTGAGATTTCCAAGGTTTATGATTATTATTATTATTATTACACGCACGAATATACCTTTACATATATTAGAAAATCCTAAAGTATTTTTTTGAATGAACAATATTCAAAAATTGAGAAGTGACTATGATTTCATGTTTTTTTATTACCTGTATGTATAGAGGAGTACCAAGATGGTGTGTACAAATTTATTGAATCTGCAATGAAAACTGCTAGAAAACTTGATATGATGATATGTCCTTATAAAAAAATGTAAAAATCTTTGTCAGCAAGACGAGGAAGAACTATTTGAACACCTAGTCATTCATGGCTTTGATCCTATATATAAGAAGTGGGTTTTTCACGAAGAGCATTCGACTCTTCATACTCTAATGATATTGATATTGAATTGTCAGATTTACATAGGATGTATAGAGATGCTTATGTTCAAGATGCAGTTTTTGCCGAAGATAGTTTTGAAAGCAGTAATGAAAGTTTTAAGTAAAAGTTTAAAGACACCGATACTCCTTTATATCCTGGGTGTATAAAGTATACAAAGATGTCAGCAATTAAAACTTTATACAATCATAAAGCTACACACGGACTATCTGATAAAGGGTTTAATGAACTTCTTGAGTCTTTATATGAAATGTTGCCCAGGGATAATCTTCTTCTTAAGTCTTTGTATGCAACAAAAAAGTTTTTAAAAGAATTTGCTCTTTGATATGGAAAGATAAAAGCATGCATTAATGATTGTTATTTATTTAGAAAAGAGTACGAACATTTTGATAAATTCCCTAAATGTGGCTCCTCATGGTGGAAAGTCGACGAACGCGTAAAGAAGGTTAAGAAGGGAGTATATGCAAAAGTATTGTGGTACTTTCCAATAATCCCAAGATTTTTAAGGATGCTTTTATCATCAGATAAAGCAGAGCGGTTGCAGTGGCACTTAACTCACATAAGCAAATATGGAAAGATGCGGCATCCAATTGATTCATTAGCATGGGACACAATAAATAAAAAGTGGCCTCATTTCGCATCCGATCCAAGAAATCTTAGGCTTGGACTTACAGCAGATGGATTTAATCCCATTAATAATCTTAGATCGAGCTATAGTTATTGGCCCGCCCGTAATTATAACTGTGTGCAATCTTCCCCCGTGGTTATGCATATTGTAGGAAAATTTAATGTTGACTTTACTTATACCGGGGCCAAAGCAACAAGTAAATGACGTAGATGTATATCTACAACCACTTGTAGATGACTTAATAGAGTTGTGGAATAATGGGGTGGAGATGTACGATGCATCTAGCCAATCTACTTTTATTTTAAAAGTTATTTTGATGTGGACAATAAATGACTTTCCCGTATATGGTAATTTAGTCGAACGTGACACAAAAGGGGAATTTGCATGTCCAGTTTGTAGTCCTAACACATCCTCACTACAGTTATCAAAGAGTGTGAAATCGGTATATATGGTCCGTAGACATTTTCTTCCAATGAATCATCCATGGAGGATTACCAAAAAGAGTTGGTTTGGCAGATTTAAAGAATTGAGGAAGCCACCAAAACCTTTGAATGTAGAGAAAATTTTAGATGCTCTGAAGGGTGTTGAAAATGATTTCGGTAAAGGGAAGAAGCGTAAGAGGAAGAAAGTGTTCTTGAAAAAGAAGTCAATTTTTTTTTATTTACCGTATTGACATGTACGTATATTTTAACTCATAATCCAAATGCAATTCTATTAAAAGTTTTAGGACTTTAATTTTTAATATTAATCGTCCCTCGTTTTTTTCTCTAGGCATTAGATTTACGTCATAATTTGGACATTATGAACATCGAGAAGAATATAAGTGAGAGCCGCATTTCCACATTGCTAGATGTAAAAGGAAAATCAAAAGATGGCCTCGAGTGTCCTAAATTTTTAAGAATTGGGAATTAAAAAGGAATTGCATCCTCAACCAAAAGGGAATAAATTTTACTTGTCAGAAGCACATTACAACTCTCAAATAAAGAAAAGAAAGTTTTTTGTCAAAGACTATATGATTTGAAGTTACCTGATGGTTATAGCTCTCACATTAGTCATTGTGTTTCACTGGAAGAATGTAAGTTATTGGGATTGAAATCCCATGATTATCATATTTTAATGTAACAATTGTTGTCGTTTGCTATACGGGGACTACTACCAAAGGGGCCAAGACAAGTGATTTTTCGCGTTTCATTTTTTAATTAGTTATATCAAAGTGTGATCGATAAAAGGAGAATGGAAACATTAGAGGAAGATATCGTAGAGATTATGCATGTTGGAGAAGTACTTCCTTCTCTCTTTTTTTGACATTATGGTTCACTTGCCAATTCACTTAGCTCGAGAAACCAGATTATGTGGGCCGATACAATTCGATGGATGTACCCATTTGAGAGGTAATTTAAAATGTATTTAACTTTTTTCATAATAAAAATTTTCATATGTAGTAAATAGATGTTATATTTGTATTCTTTTTCTATGGTTTGTCAATAGGTTTATGAAGGTACTCAAGGGTTATGTTAGGAATCATGCACGGCCTGAAGGATGCATAGCAGAAAATTATTTAGCTGATGTGTGTGTAAGGTTTTATAGCATGTATCTTTAAAAAAGTAGATATAGGTGTCCCACAATATCAAAATGAAGAGGTCAAAAATGAGACAATACTGGGAGGTCGACCTATTTCTAAGGGGAAGGCAATAACATTGTCTAATGACATGTTAAAAATTGCCCATCGTTATGTGCTATTTAACAATCCAGAAGTTGATCCATATATAGAGTGAGTAAAATGATGATCATTATATATTTATTAACTTTTATTATCATTAATATTATTATTAAAATTTCTCTACATTCGTATCAGAATGCATTTGAGCGGGCTAAGGAATTCCAATCGAAGTTTATCCCAAGACGAGACTATGCTACAAAAATGACACATCGAGGCATTCGCTTTGTGGTATGTGAACAAGGTGGAGCAATTTTTACATTATGCATTGTAAGAGTCTAATGTTGTTATTTATATAAAAATTCATATAATTTCATTTATGATGTTTTAAACATATTAAGGTTCAAGCAAATACGATCGAAGTATCAACAATCCTAAAGTGGCTAGCGATTGAGCCATGACGTTATGCTATCTCATATTCAGGCTACGTAATAAATGGCAAATGATTTCACACATCAATAGTTGAAAAGTCCACCCAAGATAGTGGAGTTTTCTCGAGGTGGAGACTATATGTAGATCTAGTGCAAGGGATACCACACATGGTTTTGCTAATATTTCATATTTTGGGATTATACGGGATACAATTTTGTTGAACTTTCACAAATTTCAAATGCCTATATTTCAATGTGATTGGGCCAACATTTATAGTGATGTTAAATTTGACGATGGATTCACTTGGGTTAACCTCCACCAAGGACAAAATCAGCTGAAAAAATATCATTTTATCCTAGCATCACAAGCAAGACAAGTATTTTATTCGAGATAAAGTAGAACATCAAATTGGTATGTGGTTCTCAAGGCACCGCCACGAGGTTTTCATGGGCTAGAGACATATGATGAGAGTGCTTACTTGTCATATTTACCAGTTGATGTTTCAAAACTTGACAATAATGAGAGAAATGGTGATGAGCCTCATGTGAGGATAGATTGTGAGGGTGTTATTATTTGATTGTTATTTATTTTAGCATGTAGACATTAAGCTTGTTTGATAAATAAACATTAAGGTTGAATAAGTGAAAAATATGTGAAAGTAGTATATATATGATGCAGTCTAACTGAATTTCCTTATTGTTATAAGCTTATTATATAAAGTTTCTCAATCGTCCCCTTTAAGTAGTTGATGCAATTAGCCTACTATATGTTTGTTCTTATGAGAAAAATTCTTCACCTTTTCTTCACCTCATTTCATTGTTTAAATATTACTTTGGTGTATTTCATAACACATTAGATTTTATTTTTTTTCTTTGGATTATTTTTTTAGGCTTGAGTGCTATAACACATTAGATGTTATAGGATTTTATCTGTTTGGTCCAACTTTTAAGAAAAAGAATGATGTACCCTATGAAAGTACCTTGTCACTTGAGGAATTCTTGTTACCACTTTGTTGGAATGCCTTAAACCTCAGTTCGTGTACTCTGTGCCAGTTATATATAAGTTTCCAATTGATACACTGGTACTGGGATGTATTGTTCTTATTAGTAAATCTCTTGGTTTAAGATATAAAAAGATGTTAAGAGGAGCGGCGGTAGTAGTAGCAGCAGTCACAATAGCAGTAAGAGGTCTGTTAATTCATGGAAATTTACTATAGAAGATGAATCAATAATTCTTTTTTTTTCTTTTTAATTTAGATAAATTTACACCTTTTTGATAGATCATAGAAATTATTATTAAAACTAAATACCAAAAGTAAACACTATAGATCCTAGCTTGGGAGGTTATAAGGGAGGTATCGGTTGACAAAGATCCTAATGCTTAAGTAAGAATAATATAAGAAAATGATAAAATTTGTTGCCAAGTAGTTGTAAGATTTATGTTTGTTTAATCTATATAATTGACAAAGACCTTATTGGAAAGAATATAATTTCAAACTATATAATTTAAAGATATAAATAAATTTTAAACACAAGTTGAAGGTAAACCAAATGTAAAGTGTAGAAGTATATTAATTTCAAACTGGATAATTTTGAAATGGAAAGAAAATGCACAAAAATTAAAGACATGCCGAATGTGAATGTGCAGAAGTACAGTCCGACCACATGTTCTGAACTAAACTACCCTTATTTAATAGGACGAGGTTGGTTAGACATTTCCCGCATGTGTGTCAACTCTCGTTACAAATCCTATAGTGCTTCTCAGCACAACCATCTCTAATGTCCATTTCATTATAAATGCAGGTGAATCATGTCCTCCTCTGTTTCCTTTTCAAACTATAGTTTGGGTCCACATGGTATGTCCCAATACGCTTCGTCCAGTAGCGGATGGAATTGTGGACCCCATGCCGAAACATAGTGTCACACATGTACCAATCACTAATGTAAGTGGATGGGGAAAGTTTAAGCCTCTTACAAAAAGTCGCAACATGGGAGCATCATATGTGAAATGCCTCTCACTTGCCAAGTGAGCGCCTTCCCTCAGTGAGGTGTAAGCCGTGTCTCTTGCACTTTCATGTGGTCACTTCGGCAGCCATCAATCGCAAATCCTGATCCTCTGCAAGATGAGTTCCCGCCCTACTGTACACAGTCCCTAGAAAGTTAGTTGCAAATTTAGTGAACGGATCTCCCCTATGTTGTGTTATACTTGAAAATTCGCATTGCTGGAAGGAGAGGTCTACAAGGCAATAATAAATTACTTGAACACCAGAAGATACAAGCAAGTTATGAGCTCCTTTGGTAACGCCATTGACCACTAAAGATAAGTTCATTTTCATCACCCCAAAATGTGTTCAGCCATCGTGTGCACGTGTCCATTGATAAAGGGGAATTCTTGTAACCATGTCCAAGCTAACTCGTTCATCTCCTTAATATTTTCAAATAGAGTGTCAAACTTCCACATTTGGTTTGTCGTTCCTTCCCTCCACAGAAGCGTGTTAAGCTATTTATATTAACACTTGTTCGAGTAATTTCTTCTCAAATGTCTCGTACAAAAATGGTGGAATTCATAAGGTGGTTGTGACGAAGGTTGCTCCTAGGCAGCCCTAAAAATAGTTGTATGTTTATCAGATATTAAACATAGTCCACGGTATGAACAGATACATGAGTGTGCAACAGTTGTAAGAACTAACGGTTAATCAATACTGTTTTGTCAATTATAAAAATCGGATATAAACCATAATGTTACATCGGGTTAAAAATAGTTTTGTCATGAATCCAAGATGTTTAATCTTCATATAATCACAAAATCATAAGTTCTTTATAACTATGATCAAAACTGACATTTATCCATTGTAATTGATTGGAATAAGGTGACTTAAATGCTCCTGTCAAAGCTTCCTTTGAATCCCTTCTTGAATAGCCCAGAATTACTCTCTTATGTGCCCAGAATATTTGTGAAAAAATAGGAATAATGAGAATTTCGTATTTTCTCTCCCTCCTTAGAAACAGTGTGTATTGAGATGACTCTAGATAGTGTAGAGGTCTCTATTTATAAGGGGAAGAGGACCGGAATCCTAGTGGTGGTGGGACTCTTTTCAAGTCTCCCACCAATGCCACTAACCATTATGTGACTAACGGATAAGGTTTACCCAATCATTTAATATCTTTATTTATCACATTCCTAATTAATTATCTGACATTTATTAAAACCACATAAATGGGAAATTCAAAATTTAATACAATTGAAATTAAATAATTAATTTCGACACTTAACATTAATTTCCAACAGTCTTCCACTTGGTCTTAATGAAGCACCTTATACCTTTGACTTGCTTAAGTCTATATTGTATAAGTGCTCAACTAATTTGGAAATAAGTGACAAAATTGGTTGTCTAACCTAGAATCCAAAGAGCCTCAGAATCATTCTCTCTAATCCTCTACAATAATCCAAGAAGGTATAAATTGAATCACACTATACACAATTAGAAGTGCATACATGTGTATATATTGCTTAAAATTGATTGTCTGATTAATTCCCCTTAAAATGGTGTTTTAATAATTTTTGGGAATTTTTAAACATTTTTTTATTAATGTTTTCATTAATAAAAGTGTGATTATAAAATTGGAGGGGTTACTTTGCTATTTTGAAAAATTCATTTTTCATTAGAATGTTTGATTGGGTAGAATGTAAATGCGCTTGAGACTTCAGGGTGCTGCCTGTAATTTTGTTTGACGCGCGTTTGTAAGCCACTCACATGCCTACACTTGTCACCCTCCTGTTGTATCTATTTGTGTTTGTTATGTGAGAGGGTTGCCTGGTGGATTGTTGATCGTTGGATCAAAACTTATCGATGGTCTGCATGTGTTTTAAACCTATCCTGGTGCTATCTCTATGGACCAATCACATTCAACTTAACCACCGCTATTTTATAACCCTTAGATCAAGTCAATATTAGGAAGACTTGATCTCAGCCCTTGATTGCCTTCGAATATCCAGAACCTTCCTCCACTCCTATAAAAGCCCTCTATTTCTCAACATTTCAAGACTTTTGGCAGTCGTCATTTCTAAGAGAAAAAAATAGAGAGAAGAGAGAAGTAAGAGAGAAAGGGAAAACTGTGTTAGCCAAACCCTAACCCTGACCTTAAACACTTCATTTTTGATTCAAACCTTCGTATACTCATAACCCCAAACACAAACTTGAGTGTTTGAGAGAGAGTGGTGTTACTTGGTTGTTCATATTGAAGCTGTAACCTCTTAGTCTATGATCTTATTACCAACTTAAACATTCGTGTGAAGATCTGTATTTCTTCTTCATAGAAATTGTAGATCTACACTTTGCATGTTATATTTCACTAGATCTGCATGTTTCTTTCTCGATTTATGAAAATCCTTACTGATTTAGTTTTGAAAATGTTTTATGGTTTCTATTCTTACGAAACTTAACCTTGACCTAGTTGGATTCACACTTGGAGATTTTCAATCACAAAAATATTTTTAAAACAGAGATTGATTAAGATCTTGACCGATTTAGAAGCAAGATATCCGTGGAATCTGGGATATATTTAAAGGTTAAAAAGGTTTCAAGTTCTGTAAGAAAGAAAGAAAAGAAAATCACAGCATATGGTCTTTATATGTAATTTTCTAGGACTGTCTGTAAAACTAAGTGTGTGTGAGTTCATGCATGTTGATAGGAATCACATCACAAACACTTAACACACTACTACACTGGAAGTGTTGTGAATAAGATCAAAGATTATTGAGTCGACGTAAGGAAGCTAAAGCAAAAGGAAGTTATCAAACTGGAAGAACATCATCAACAATCAGATCTATGAGAAGTTAGAAGGACACCAAGTGGGGTATATTCCTAAACTTAGAATAGGTTGATTTGTGTGCATGTATGTTGTATTGTTTGTAACTATTATTTGTTGTTAGTGGATTTTTACTTTTGTGACTTAGAAGTCACCGTGGATGTTTCCTCTATTGGGAGAGGTTTTACCACGTTAAAAACTGTGTGTTCAGATTATCTTCATCTCCTCATCTCATTCTAAAGTGTGCTGATTTTTTAAACTATCTTAGTTTTAAAACTGATTACAAAGTCTTGATTACTCTCGTACATAAATTTTGTAAACACATCTTGTTGTTTATCATTTTTATTTTTCAAAAGAAAAGGGTTTCTTCAACAAACATCTCGGAGTTGCTTATACAGTTTAATCTTGTATTAAACGGCATTAGCAACGTTTTTCAATTGGTATCAGAGCCCTGTAAACTTTTATTTCAAAAAGATCTTGTGTTTCTGAAATCGTTTTCTGAAAAACCTAACTATGGACGAGAAGAATGAAAGGTTTGGTAATCTGTCCAGACCTCCACTCTTTGATGGAAACAACTTTGCTTACTGGAAAGTAAGAATGGTTGCCTTCATCCAAGGGACTTTAGGAGATGATGTCTGGGACATTATTGAAAATGGATACACTTATCCTACTAAACCAGCCACTGAAGGAAGTGATGAGAGGGTAAAGAAAATCTTAAGTGAGTTTACCCAAGAAGAGAAAACTATTTCTCGAAATAACAATAAAGGCAAGAATGTCATTTTTATGTCTATTAATGAGTATGAGTTCAAGAGAATCTCATCTTGTGCCACTTCTAAGGAAGCTTGGGACACATTAATCACTGCCCATGAAGGAGACTCAAGAGTTAAAGCTGCTAAAACTCAAATGCTTACCCAGCTGTACAACTCTTTGATTATGTCTGACTCTGAGTCTTTTGATGACTTTTACATGAACTTAACTGATATAGTTACTAAGTTGCATGCTAATGGTATAACATATGATAGGAATGAAATTGTTTCTAAAATTCTAAGATCATTACCACAAAAGTTTGACAGCAAGAGGTATGCTATTGAGGAAATGAGTGATCAAAACCTTACCCCTGAGTTACTCAGTAGCAAACTTAGGACTGTGGAAATGGAATTAGACTTTAAGAAACAATTAAATCATTCACAAAGAAAACAGCCCAACTCTAACTTGAGTTTTGCCTCTAAGATATCTAAACTTGAGACTAATTTGATCAACTCTGACTCTGATGAGGAGTGTGATATAGACAAACTAGATAATCAGATTGCCTTAATGTCTAAACAATTTAAGAAAATTGTTAAATTTAGAAACAAACAGGCAACTAAACAAGGCAAGCCTAATTATCCTACTCTGTCTAATCCCAAACCTCATGAGAGAGGTCTTGACAAACATCCTAAGGACAACAACTTCAGACCCAACAGAGACCTTAAAAAGATTGAATGTTTTAGATGTGGGAAACTAGGTCACATTGCTCACGATTGCAGAGTTAATCTGAATAAAGCCAACACACACAATAGAGCCAATGTCTGTAAAACTTGGAATGATTCAAGTGACTCTGATGAAGAGGAACTTGAGTCATCAAATGTTCTTGACCCTTGCATGTCCTTTTATGCTAAGATCATTTACAATGATGATATGCCTGTGTGTGATAATGATGCTCCTACTCCTGCTTGTGTGAATACTGCTTTGACTGCCCTAGATGCTTTATTATCTGAAAATGTTGCTAGCTCTAGTTCCGTGTGTGTGAGTCAAAGTGATCTCGATAACGACGATGTAAATGGGTGCGTGAGTACTAAAACTGGATCGTTAGGGGTTACTACACACACTTCACTTAGCGACTCAGACACAGATGACCTCCCAGATATTCATACTTTGTATGCTAAAACTCTCAAAAAAGGCACTAGACTGGAGAAGACTGTTAAAGACCTGACTAAGAAATTAGATGATCTAAGTCTTATTGTGAAGCTGAATGCCGAAGAGTACACTAACCAATGTCTGTCTCATCAATCTGAAATTGAAACTTTTGATCAAAAATTAAAAGAGTTGACTAAAACTAATGAAACCCTGGAAATGAAATACAAGGGAACATTATTAGAACTGGAGGAAGCAAAAACAAAGACAGCTACTGTTTTCAAGAAATTTTCTAAGTTTGAAAACAATTCAAATTGTTTTACTGACTTTGTTGTTGACTCCAAGACCAATTCTGATGATAGAACCGGTATTGGTTTTTGCCCTAAGAACAAACCACAAACTACAAATCTTGAACCTATTAAGTTTGTGTCTGGGGGCAAAAGACCAATTGATACATGTCCAGATTTTCATTTTATTAAAAAGGAATTTGATCAAAAGCAACAACAGAAAGACATTGGAGAGTCTAGTAATTCTAAGGCTGACACTACACTTAAGACTAAACACTTCTGTCCTTTGATCAGAAAGGCTGAATCTACCTTTAAAACCATCCCTCCTAGGAATAGGACTTCTGAACAGAATGCTGTTAAACCCATCTTTAGAAGTTTTCCTAAGGAAATTCATCCCTCAAGCAATCAATATTGCTCGTACTGTGACATTTATGGTCATTCCTTTGAAGGTTGTTATGCTAGGCGTCTAAACACTCATGTGTACAACACTTCTGTCTACAAGAACTTTAACTATTCTAGGCAAAATCGTAACCATTATGTCCTTCCAAGACAACCTGACAAGAACTCTAACTACAGGAATAGAAAAACCAAAACTAAGAGTTCATTTAAGAGAAAGCTCCCAGAAACTTTCCTAAACCACTTAGGATCATATTATAGACAAAATGAAGTTTACATTTTGTCTACAATATGTAAACTAAGCCATTGTTTTCCAAAAATAAAGATAAGCTAAGCCATTGTTTTCCAAAAACAAAAAACTTAGGATCATATTGTAGACAAAATGAAGTTTACATTTTAGGTAAAAAATAAAATCGCCTAGAATGTATTTCCAATGCTGTGCACGATGGAAAATACCGAATGAGATTGTTTAGCTTGAAGCTTGAAGCATTTAAACAATGAGATTGTTTACAACCGAATAAAATCGTCCAAAATGCATTTCCAATCTCAATGTTGAAATGCTTCAAGCTGTGCAACGGGCATTAAAATTAAAACTTTAGTAATCATCAATAACAAAAGTTGAAAATATTGAAGGAAAGAGAGGAGAAAAAAACAAAGCTTGCTTACCATGTTGTCGCATCCCATCAAACCAAGTTACTCTCTGATACCAACGGTTGTTGATTAAGGATCACCTCCCAAACCTACATCATTAATACAAAATCAACTAACAATATAGTTCCTAAAGAAAAAAAATACTTGAACCGTGTAAACAAATGATTTCAATTTCTCTAGCACTAATATAAAATCAACTAAACTCATGAAAAAATACTTGAACCGTGTAAACAAATGATTTCAATTTCTCTAGCACTAATATAATTTCTCTAGCACTAATACATTTGGATTTTACAGATGTAGGTTTATTTCTCATTCATATTAATCCAAAATAGATGTAGGTTTATTGTCATTCATATTACATCTATTACATCTGTTTTGAATTATCAATATAAACAGATGCAAAATCCAAATGAATATGAATAATATCCTAATGCTCATTCAAAACATATTCTCAAGCGGTTTATGAAGAATCAAATACCAAATGATTGTGGATTATAACAACCATGGTATTGAACAAAACAAAACACTTCAAATGCAATAAAAGTGAAATTTCAAAGCTAAAGAAAAAAGCATTAAGGATCTAATGCAAGCTATCATCTAACAAAAATAAAGAACAACCTAAATGTTTGTTACCTAAATAAGTGAATATGATTCAAGGTGTAATACAAATAAAGAAAGTAACCTCAATTTTGAATAGCAGGTAACTAAAAGGTGTATATAGATTGATGGATGCAACTACCTTTGAATAGGATTCAAAGGTGTAATAATATTTTTTTAAGAATAATCATTTCAATTATCAATACATTTTCATAAAACAAATGGTCCATGTATCTATGCTCATAAAACAAATGGTCCATGTATCTATGCATTTTCATAAAACAGCTATTTGTCGAACCCATTGAAGATGTTCCCATAGCTTCATTGTTCAATTATGCCTTATTGTGGGTTTCCTAGATAACTACGAACTTATCAAGATCCAATTTTTTTCCTTCCTATGCCGATTATAGAGAGATGTTTATGAGAATGCCTGGGTTTAACACATTATAAACTTCATTATAAAACTATCAATTATTGACAATGGAATATAGAATGAAATCAACAACATAAATAAAAATATAATTCCACTGATTCCTAAACCAATTTCTACTCATAATTGGTGAAAATAAATATAGATTCAAGCCAAACATATTTAAAAAATTGTTAACAAAAAAGGAAGTACCTTGATTAAATAACTCACTAACTTTGATTATAAATTAATAAATAACATAATGTTACCCAAAAAATAAATATGAATGAGATCTGATCCAGATGAGTAGTGATAAAAAAAAAATCAAGATGAGTAGTGAGATCGGGTCCAGATGAGTAATGATGCAAAAAATCAAGAAAAAGATCAAGATGAATGCGAATTAGATGCATAATGTTCGTCGACCTAGAGCAGCGTGATGAAACATTAGACCATGGTCCAAATGGTACCCAAAAACTTACTTTTTGATATATATATATATATATATATATATATATATATATATATATATATATATATATATATATATATATATATATATATATATATAGAGAGAGAGAGAGAGAGAGAGAGAGAGAGAGAGAGAGAGAGACGAACCATTTGCGAGTAGGATCGTGGTCGAAATGGTACCCAAATATAATATATCTATAGAAAAAACATTAGATCTGCCAACAAAATATTATATCTGCAAAAAAACAATCTTTGATTTAAAACACTTACCCAAAATCGAACAAAAAAATGATAGATCTGGAACAACTGTTTTGCATATCAAGAAACAAATTAGGAACCCAAAATCAAACCTCAATTAGTTGTTACATATGGAACCAACTGTACGAAGAGCACAAAGCAAACCTTTACATTCATGATGAGGGCGGAGATGAGGCGGAGATGATGTCGGCAGCGGTGAACTGAGTGGGGCGGATTTGGAGCTGAGATGGTGAGGGCGACGGTGTGGGTTTGTTTTGTGAGGTCGTGAGATGACGAAATGAAAACGGGGTGAGGAAGTTTGGGTCAAATACAATTTTACCCTTCTTTTTGAATTTCGATGAAGAGTGGGAATTAATTTGAGTGAGAAAAAAGAGAGGGAACTCAAATGGTTGAGGGTAAAATAGGAAGTGTAAATAAAATTTACCTTGTGATGTCATAGTTGAAGCTTATGACATACATATATTTCTTACTTTATTATATAGATATATACACGGTAGATCCAAACCTCTTTTTTTTTAAATTACCATATTTTTAAAGGTTTATGCTAGCGACATTCAATCCCCACCACTACCCACCCCAATTGTCGAAGCTTCAACGACTTTCATCAGAGCTATGATTTAGGTGAGTAGTAGTGACATAGGGTGCCGCTGGCGCGAACCTCTGAAATTAAAAGAATATTAAATAAATGGAGTTTGGATCCACTGGCGCTCCAATTTGGGGTGAGTAGGGATGACATTGGGTTAGGTTTATATCTATAACATTTTTACAAACGTTAACATTTAATGTGTTATAACACAGTATATATATATATATATATATATATATATATATATATATATATATATATATACGGTGGATCCAAACCTCTTTTTTATGATATTGTCTTATTTTTAACGCCCCCCTCGCGGTATCTAATCCCGACCACCACCAACCCCAATTGTCGAAGCTCCAACAACCTTCATCAGAGTTCTGAATTGGGGTGACATGGAGTGCCGCTGGCGCGGACCTTAGAAAATAAGAAAATATTGGATAAATGAAGTTTGGATACACCGGCGCTCCAGTTTGAGGTGAGTAGGGGTAACATTGGATTAGGTTTATATCTCTAATATTTTCACAAATAATAAATGTTACTGTTTGTGAAAATGTTACATCGGCATCCCATGCCACCTCAAATCAGAGCTCTGATGAAGGTTGTTGGAGCTCCGATAAAGGGGGTGGGTGGTGGTGGGGATTGGATGCCGTTGGCGCGGACCGTTAAAAATAAGATAATATCAGAAAAAAGAGGTTTGGATATATATATATATATATATATATATATATATATATATATATATATATACTGTGTTATATGACCACAGTAAATGTTAATGCTTGTGAAAATGTTATAGATATAAATCTAACTCAATGCCACCCCTACTCACCCCAAATCGGAGCTCCGGTGGATCCAAACCCCATTTATCTAATATTCTCTTAATTTCAGAGATCCGCACCAGCGGCACCCTATGCCACTACTACCAACCTAAATCATAACTCTGGTGAAAGTCGTTGAAGCTCCGACAATGGGGGTGGGTAGTGGTGGGGATTGAATGTCGCTAACGTAAACATTTAAAAATGTGATAATTTTGAAAACAAAAATAGTGATTTGGATCCACCGTGTGTGTGTGTGTGTGTGTGTGTGTGTGTGTGTGTGTGTGTGTGTGTGTGTGTATATATATATAATGTAATATTAACTCAGTAAATGTAACTGTTTGTGAAAATATTATATATATATTGTGTAATATTAACTCAGTAAATGTTACTGTTTGTGAAAATATTATATATATAAAACTATTTCATAAATATATTATCACAGTAAATGTTATTGTTTGTGAAAATGTCACAAATATAAAACTATTTCGTTTTCTGATGTATGCAATAAAGTTTAATATCTATGACATTTTTACAAACCATATATATATATATATATATATATATATATATATATATATATATATATATATATATATATATATATATCCAATATGCTCCTATTTTTAAAGTTCTGTGCCACCCCTATTCACCCCAAATTGGCGCTCCAGATAATCCCGATTCCATTTATCCAATCTTATTTTCAAAGGTCCGCGCCAGCGGCACCCCATGATACTCCGGTGGATCCAGAGCCCATTTATTCAAAAGTCTCTTATTTTCAAAGGGCCGCGCCAGCGACACCACATGCCACCCTTACCCACCCCAAATCGGCGCTCTGACGAAGGTCGTTGAAGCTCCAACAATGGTAGTAAGGATTGGATGCCGTTAGCGCGAACCTTTAAATATAAGGTATATTTAAAAAAAAAGAGGGTTTGGATCCACCGGATATATATATATATATATATATATATATATATATATATATATAGTTCTGCTCTTGTGCGAACTAGTCCGCATTTTAAGAATGCGGACCGGACATGTGTCACCTGACGGTGAGCCCAGAAAAGAGAGAGATTGTGCCTATAACTTAGGCGATAATTCTATGCGCACCGTTAGGTGACACATGTCCGATCCGCATTCTTAAAATGCGGACTAGTCCGCACAGGAGCATTATTATTATATATATATATATATATATATATATATATATATATATATATATATATATATATATATATATACTGTGTAGTATTATCATAGTAAATGTTACAGTCTGTTTGTGAAAATGTCACATATATAAAACTATTTCATATTCTAGTGTATACAGTAAAGTTTACTGTTTGTGTAAAAAAATTTCTTTGAAATTTTATAGCCTTCATGGATCTTGTTTGATAGATCTTGTCGAGCAGATTTCAAAAATAGTAATTTTGCGAAAAAACGGATTTGTGAATCAAAAGTTATGATCATTTAAAGATTAAAAAAAAAAGTTCAAACACTTATGTAACTTCCTCAAGGAAGTTACGGATGGTTGGTTTTAAAAGGATAAAATTGTGAAAAAAATTCCTAAAAAGTTGGAATAGGACCTATGGGATTATTGAAAAGTCAATAGGACTTATAAGCTTGTTCCCGACAAATGGGACCTAAATATAATTATCCCTAAATTAAATAATGCCAGAATTACAATAACATCCCCTGTAATTTGGGTTAATTACATTCGATTACCCCTGCATTTAGAAAGTACACAAACCTCGCTTGTCATTGGAGTTTGGATAACAAATTCCGACTCCATGTGAAAGAGGTTGAAGGAATGAATGAAAAACACTAATATCGATAACCAAATTATATTTGAACCAAAAGTAGCGTACTATTGAGTTGTCCAGGGGGCTGTAACGTATAAGATAACCACATGATGACTCAATGGAGTATATATCAACTACAAAATACCAACTCACTGTTTCCAACTGCCAGCCACCTCCCACCTATTTTGTTTCCAAATGCAGCGAGTGTAAGCAGTCGCCCAAGAGAAATCGTTACAAGTTTTGGAAACCAATATATAATATTTTATATGTTGATTAGGTGAAAGTTCCTTTAATGCTCCAAGACATCATTACAATCACATGTTACATGTGGGAATATTGTATATTTAAATTCATTATTATACTCAAATAGGTAAAATGTCATATTCCATGAATCATTGATGTCGTCAAACCAAAGCAAATGATAGCTGAGGTACTATGTAAATTCCCAAAATACCAGGAAGCATATGTAGTTAGCCCAGAACAAAGGGGATGTCACTATAATTTACCGAAACATACATTAATGGGCACTCTATTTATTAAACCAAATCTTAATGCATCCGCAAAAAAAATACGCAGAAAAGCTCCTCTCAGTTTTCTCATATCTACAGAGTACTTTTGGAATTCAATCTCATTGCGAATATAATTTATATGCAATTAACTAGCAAAATGACTTGAGAAACTTACTAAATTGTGTTCGTCAATGCACAAATTCCCCTAATTCTCATTTGCTCGAGTACATAAAGTCAATGTAAACAATGGAGCAAGGCCAATCTGAAATGAAGTTAGACCTCGAGGAAATGATGCATATCAAAGCAGACTCCACTGCAAAACCACACAAGCCTTTAATCTTCAATAATGGAATTCTATTGGCCACTGAATCTAGAAGGCTGCCAGAATATATAAAAAATTAATGAACTCCAAGAATAGAGATAAAGAGACGATTGGAATCCACTCGATAACATTCCTAAGAGTGCGTTTGGGAACCCCAATTTCATGCATTAGAATCGGAATATTTTTGGTTCGTAATTTGCGGTTCCCAAACACACCCTAACAGAACTCTTAACTCAATAGAAACTGTAGAACTTGACAATGACAAGTAGTTAAGGGAGTACAGACTGTACCTCTCTGCTCAGAGTTCTCTGGGATAGCCAAAGGTTCTTGCCCATACACCTGTGCTTAACCAACAAATCATGTGGACTTCCTTTTTTTATAGCATTTTTTTAAAAAATAATCTACTTGGGAAATGTATTCCAACTAGAGTTATTATTTTATGAAAGATCAAAGATGATCTAATCAACCGGGGGTAGCCAGTCTTCCCCACTTTAAACCAGTCCTTTTGCTATGATGCTTTGAACCCAACCCACCTCTATGAAAAGGAGGTAGTTATACCATGTGAGTTATAGCTCACTGGGTATTTTTTTAACTGCATCAAGCTGAGACCCTTCAGATTTCTAATCATTTCAAATATGTTTTTTCTCTTCCTCAACCAAGTAATTGTTTTGTGCGAGCGCGCGCGCGAGAGAGAGAGAGAGGGTAGTTTTGTATGTCACAAAAACACATGTCCAATCTAAGTGCATCCGGTTCGCTTTTCCTTCGATCCTCCTATCGAAGGTGAATTGGTTATATGAGTTAAGACTTTCTTTTTACATCAAAGTGGTATCAGATTTATGTCAGTCCATCAACCTGTAGTCTCAACCAACAAAAGATGCCACAAAAGAAGTCCAACCACGTGGAGGAAGCATTGTCAAATGCAGGCATTGGTCACAGCCCTTACCATCGTCAACCCAACCTCCATAGCCCCTTAACAGCCTCTAGCAACCCTGCGATGCAAACCGATAAATCCCTTTCACCGAATCTAGGCCCTCCCACTGCAAAAGTCGCAGTGGTGTCGCCACATCTACGCATCAACTCAAAAAGGATTATTGCGTCGGCCATCCCTCGCTTTGCACCACTTGTGCGACTAACCACCAGGGTTTGGGGCCGCCCTTGCCCAAATCCCCGGTTTTGATGCCCTTTGCGAACCACTTTCAGGGGTCACCCACCTTTGGCTACCCACAACAAACCACCCCCGGCCACCCTCATTCTACAAAACTCCAACCAACCTCCGGATCTGCAATCCCAAGCACTCATCAGTGTAGTGTACCTCTCACTGACGTCCGGCAAGGCACAACACTCTGCCCCCAAGACGGGGCTTTCCTTTTGCACTTCTGCAACCATATAGTGACAAAAACCCTAGATATCAGCCTTCACAGCCTTCTCCAGAGTTGGAACGACTCTCTCGACGTCCAACGAACCATGACAAATCCTCCATGTGCCATCGCCATCAATCCCTTGAGCCACAGCAGCTGAAATGCCGCTCAAACCATATACCTCGGGCCCCACTAAACTCGTTAACCCTCCCCCACTTACCACTAACCCCCAACGAAGCTTGTCCGTGCCAAACAAAGGTGGCCGAACCTCCGGCGTAACCAATCAACATCGCAACAGGCTCCTATGGCAACACTCTGTTCAGTATCAATAGCATTCCCCTCCAGATCGATCAAGACCCATCACATTTCCAAAAATACTTGTCAATCCCCACTTTCAGAAATTTCCAAAACAGCCCTTCTATTCCCTCACTTCTTTCGGCCAGCCCACCAATTATTGTACATCTTATCTGCGGACCGAATATTGCGATTTGGGCTACTTTTAGCAACTCAGAATGAATGAGTATAATGAGTTCGAGGAATACTATCGGGCAGCTGAGGGAAAGATTGAGGAAAGTGAGCACTCTTATTGTACGACCAGGCACGGGGTATCAGTATGGACTCATCATGCAAAGAGTGCATTTAGAGGTCGAGTGTGACGAGGAGGCACTCTACTGGAAATCCAAGTATGACGAGATTAAGTATGAGGAGATCGGTCTTAAGGGTCGGACGCAATTATCCGAGGTACACGCATCCGCTGTTATTGTCACTAGTCGTCTGTCCTTGCATCGAGTATGAAGAGATCGAGCTTGTCTTTAGTTGTGTTCCCTTGGATGTGTCGTTCCCTGTGGACCCTGGTGTGCTTCTCACCACCGTTTCCCTCCTCTATTGCTCCTCCTTTACGTACTTGATTACGGATTTCCTCGACATCTTTGTGGGGGATTGTTGGGTCACTCATACTAGGAACTGAGATGTGGATTGGAACTGTGTTAGTGACTTCTCTCACTCTTTGGTATAGAGTATGACATTTCCGCGATTGTTCCTTCTAAAATTGATTCATTAGTTTGCGTGGGTTTGTCTTAGCATGAGTATTTGGACCGGATTTAAGACGCATTTGAGGCCTGAATTGTGTTGGCTATTCGATTCATCGCGTTGAAGTTTTGGGCTGAGATTGATGCATTCCGAAGAAAACTTCTTGTCGAGCAGCTCTGATCTAGGCACGTGGTAGCCCGTGTTTGAATTTTTGTTTGTCAGCATGCCGACAAATTTCGTGGTTTGACTCCTTTTTCAAGCATGGCAGCCCATGAAGACCAACCAATGTTCATAGGCTTTGAGTTCAAGGCGTATCTCCTTTCAACAGAGGGAGAATGATGTGCACGGGCTCCACCCCTTAGGGCCAATCGGTTAAGAGGCGAGAGAGATTCATATTCCTTTTCTATTTTATTATTTTATTATTTATTAGTTTATCTCTAGGTATTAGTTTTTATTTTAAACTCTTGGTGAGATTTCATGTTTATCTAGGATTTTATCTATTAGATTTAGATCTCTAGTTAATTTTTACTATGAATTAGGCCCTTGACCAACCATTGTAATCACTTAATTTTAATGAGAGTTTAGTAAAAGTGTGTTTACATTAGTAATAAGGACCGTTCATGTAACTGCAAACTCTAAGAACAATTTAATTCAGGTAGCAGTTTGACTTCAGAATCTTCAGATGTATATCGACACCAGAGGTAACATAGAATGCGTCTCCTCAGCACAGTTGTCATTTTAGCTTATATAAGAATTTACAGAAACACGAATCCCTCAAATGCAACATACACCTTTGGAACTTTACCAGGTTCTATAATATTCTCAATAGGCGCAGGTTATCCAAATATATAGCTAAGGGATTTCCAGGAAGCAAAACAGACCTTTGGCAAGCACTGAATGGAATAAAAACAACAAAATTCCAATGAACATGTGATGTGACACAGAAATTTAAATACAATAACTCAATAAAATGAAATAATGTGCTAATTGAATGATCGTCTCCAATGGGGTACGCAATATAAATATAGGGGAAGAGGGAAGTTTCTAGAGATAACTACCCTACCCAGTTGGAAATATTCTAGCATTTATGTGATGTCATGGACGATATCACTAATGGATGGTTCCCCCATGACACAACATGGTCTCATTTATTCTTATATACATATATGACTAAAATATCCCTCTAAACCCCTCAGTACTATCTACAAAAATATCCCTAACTAATTATGAGAATATTCTATATAGGAATACTCCCTAGTTACAACAATAAAATAAAAATAAAAATTACAATTAGCATTATTATTGATTTCTGGATTGAATCCACGTGCGCCACATGTTTCCGCATGCATCATTCTCCAGTCCTTTAAAAAAGTTTGTCTTGAGCCCGTGCCACCAAAATAAGGACTTGAAATAGATCCTTTCTTTTGGCCTTCAATGGGACTTTATAATAGTTTATGGGCACCAAAATGGAATG
The DNA here is from genome assembly GCA_949130495.1 of Sambucus nigra. Taxonomy (NCBI): domain Eukaryota; kingdom Viridiplantae; phylum Streptophyta; class Magnoliopsida; order Dipsacales; family Adoxaceae; genus Sambucus; species Sambucus nigra. The sequence continues at coordinate 392,041,329 of OX422207.1, read as the reverse complement.
TGATAACAAATGTTTTTGTCTGCTTTTTCCCCCCAAGTGGTTTGTATGTTCAAACTGAATTATATAGCAATTTATGGGCCTCCAGTTCAGGGGCGAAGCCAGGATTGTATCTTGAGTGGGGCCAAAATTTAGTGAGGGGGTGTGGCAGTGTCGAGTATTGCCGGGGGTTCGGGGGCAAGAACCCCGAGACGATTTTTTTAGAGGTTATTTATAGTTTTATACAATTTTTTAGCACTAAAAATATATTAATTCATTGACAAATACTTGTTCAACTTGTAATATAACAAGTACTCCTTCCAATTATATTTTTGTGCTAAATTTTCATGAAACAAAAAATTCAGCAATTAAAAAATAAATGACAATAATTATTCACCAAAATAAGCAACAATCAAATAACAAATAATTAATATGTTTCAGAAATTTAACAACGAAGCTAACTTAAAAAAGATTACCATGGCCAGCAGCTGAGAGTTGAGAGTGAGTCGGGGTCGCCAGGGCTGGAAGATGGGAGGGGAGGAGCAGGGCGGTGCTTCTATCTGCTGAGATGAGAGAGAGATGAAAGGAAGGGAGAGCTTTTCGGAGTTGAGAGAGGAAAAGAGTTGGAAAATGGAGGGAAAAAAGGTTTTGGTTTTAACTATTGTTTTGGTTTTTGTCCACTGACTTTGATAAGTTAATAATGAAAAAGACGTACAAGTGGAGCTGTATGTTGAGGATGATAAGACACATTCTAAAGTTTAGACCCTAGGTGAGTTTGAGTGCCTTTGGTTTACCGTAAAAAAAATTGTTTGGGGGGGGGGGGAATTTTTGAATGGGGACTGAGTATGCTGGCTATTATCAAAAAGTTAGAAATCTTGGGGGAGGCCACAACCCCCCTTTGCCATGCCGTGGCTTCGCCCCTGCACCAGTTCAAGTGTTGCAGAAGAGAGCCTATTCCAGCCCCAAGAAGTCCATAGTTGAGTATTTTAAAGGCCTCAAGAGGGCTGGTGTCATTTTTGGGTCCAGACTTGTGTTTGATCAACAACTAAACTAGTGCAAATCGAGCTGAGTCCACATTCCTTTGTCCACAAACAGCTAGACAAGCCTCACACCAAACAAGCTGCCTTCAGTCCCATCGTTGCTTGGTTCCAAACAAAGCCTAGCTGTCATGGATGCAATCCCGCCCAGCCCACCTCGCATTCCAAAGCCTTTGCCAAAGGGAAGTCCCACCGTCAGCCTTCCCACATCACCAATGATGCCGGCAATCTTCTCACCAACTTCCATCTGCTCGCCCATCCACTGGCTATCATTGTTGTCAACATCGGTATGTTCGAACGGAACCTCAAGGTGACGATCTTTACCAATCCCATCCCCAACATCAGAAGAACCATCAGAACTGCTATGGACATGGCCAGCTCCTTCCCTCCTACTTTCTCCCTGTCATCGAGCTTGTCTTGCTTTGTTTGACTGCTCTCGATGCCGCTGTTTTAGTCGAACTCGTCCTCTCCCTCAACTCCGATCTAGCCATGTTCTCTCTCGCGAACATCATCGGGACACTCCCAGGTGGTTGCGACCTGGAGATTTTAAGCTATGACTTGCCGCTGAGTTTCATTGGGCTCCTCACCAACGTTCTTCGATGCTCCGCAAGCTTCCGTTCCTTCCCCCTCACCGGCATTGCCCTTGTGTCGTCTTCCCATCTGGACTAGTGGCCAGAGCATACGAAAAACCTGACAATGTTCTATGGGTGTGGTTGCAAGAGGCTGAAATTGTAGAAAGGGGGAGGGGGGTACATTGGTTTTTGGTGGGCTTAGGTGGGGGTTTCCGGTAATGGGTTTTTTCGACGGAGTTGGTGGGTGGTTTGGAAGTAGTGGGGTTGGTGGTGTGAGGCTGGTTTATGATGAACCTCTCAGCTTGGGCATCGTCACGACGACTTCTAACCCGAGCGAGTTTGTCAAGTTTACAGTGGAAGGGTATTTATATGGTAGATAGTGGTGGATTGGATAGACAAAAAGGTGGTCGCTATGGCGGTGGCGCTAAAATAGGGGAAGTGATAGGGATCCTAACCGACTCCCAATCACAGCCGTCGAATTTATATCATGCTCGTTGAATTCATGACTCAACTAGAACATCATGAATGAACGCCACTCTAATATCAATTTATATGATGTGAAAGCATATATACAACAACCTCATAAGAAGAAATAGTCAAACTCTTATTCTCAGTTCTCAAAAATATATGGTAATTGAATGATTTGCCCAATGGAATACACCCCACATATATAGGGGAGGGGGGAAGGTTCTAGAGATAACTACCCTACCCTATTGGGAACTAGTATATGCCCGTGCGAATGGAAATTCCTTACTTCAACCCATCATAACATGCTAATGGCACACCGAGTGCGGTATACCCATTTTACAATTCACGTTTTCTGATGTGTAGTGGGTAGCGAAAGCAATTAACTACACTACACAACAACAATGATAAAATAGAGGAAACTCTCACTGTAATTCTTCATTGATAAAAGTCAAGTTGTGTTTACATATGGGAGCCAAAGGCCGTATTTATAGGGTGAGGTTAGCTTGCTATATAAGGTAACTGTCAGAATTAAAGAGAAAATATGGAAAATGACAGTTCACCGCTTCTTGTAACAAACTGTTTGTTAGTTATAACTGCAATTAGTTGTTTGTTAGATAGTGATTACAGCTGTAATCTGAATTAGAAGGATAGTTGTAGTAATTTTTCTATAAATAGCTATTGAATTGTAATTGTTGATCATTGAATTGTTGAATAACAAATATCTTTCTTCTCATTCTATTCTTTTCTCATCTATTCTGTTTTGTTCTGTTCTCATCTAATTCTTTTTCTTCCATTCCAATTATACACTCCAACTGCTTGCATAATTGTCTAGGTCAGTCTTGAATTACCAAGGCATGACAAATTGGTATCAGAGCATCGATTCTGAATGGTGAAACCAGGAAAAATGAGTTTTCCACAAACAGTCAAACCAAGTGATTCAACAATGAACCTGAAAGGAGCTATGGAGGTGAAAATGGCAGGAAGGTATGGAAGCAAAGTTCACAGAGATTCAACAATGGCAGGAAGGTATGGAGGTGAAAATGGAACAACTGAAAGGAGCTATGGAGGCCTTAGTCAACAACATGAACCTACAGTTTGAGAGACTATCCAAACCAAGTGATAATGAACCTGAAAGAAATGTTCTTAATGCCAGGGGGCTATTGGAAACTCCACAAGGGAATCAGGAGAGTCCCATCATCATTGCTCAAGAAAGAAAGACAGGAGAAACCCAACATCACCAAATTTCTCATTTCCACAAACAGTCAATATCCAAAATTCCAAGGAGATGATCCAAAAGGATGGATTCATAAGGTACAGTGGTATTTCATGCTAAATCCTCTTCCTGAAGACCATAAGGTTCTTTTTGTTGCCCTGCATTTGGAAGGAAAAGCAGCATCATGGTTTCAATCTGAGTTTTCCGATCCAAGATTTGCCAAATGGGATGATTTTGTAAATCAACTCTGTGGAAGATTTTCAGAGGAGGGTTATGAAGATGTTGAAGAATTTAACAAGCTGCACCAACAAACCACAGTGGCTGCCTATCAAGAGAAATTTGAACTTCTCAAACCCATGGTGTTGTCAAGAAATCCAGAGTTGACTGAATCCTACTTTGTTTCTAGATTCTTGAGTGGACTCAATGACGAAATAAGGGTGCTAGTTCTTGCCAGACTTCAAGAAACAGCCTTAACCAAGAAAACCTACCCAAAAAGTTCCAATACCATCTTCAATTCCACCAAGAACCAGTTTACCAATACAAATTCTTCTTATGATAAATCTATAACCAAACCTAACCCAACCTATCCCCTTCAACAAAAACAACCAGTATCCTCAAAATGTCAAACAGATTTCTGCTAGTGAAAAGCAACTAAGAAGAGAAAAAGGGCAATGCTATTTTTGTGAGGAACCATACTCATATGCTCACAAATGTAAAAAGATGAATATCCACTTATTGATTACTGAAGATGAAGTCCATGATAGGAGTAACAATTGTTGTGAAGATATGTTGGAAGTATCCCAGGAAGGGACAACGGTGAAACAAGAAGATAAAATGGGAATCTCATTACATGCCATGTCTGGATCTCTATCACCAAAAACCATGATATTCAAAGGGTCTGCTAATGGCCGAAAGCTAACCATTTTGATTGATACAGGAAGTTCCCATAATTTCATAGATTCTATCACAGTCAAAACTATTGGTTGCTTAACCATACCTACCCCTGACATGGGTGTCACAGTTGCTGATGGCAGCAAGATCTATAGTTCTGCTATGCGCCCTAAATTCACTTGGGAAATGCAGGGACATGAGTTTCAAGCTGAGATGCGATTGATCAAGTTGGGAGGATGCAACATGGTGTTAGGTGTCCAATGGATGATGGACTTAGGTCCACTATGGTAGGATTTGAAGCAATTTAAGCTGCGTTTCAATGAAGATGGAAAGAGCATAGAGCTACAAGGTTATAAAGGAGGAGTCCAATTGCACATGATTAGTGCAAAATCGATGGAGAAACTCACCAGAAAGAGCAAATATGGAATTGTTGGTCAGTTGTTCATTATGTCTACTGAGAAGATTGAGGTAAACACTCCACCTGAGTTAATTCCCTTGCTAGACCATTATAAGACCATTTTTGATGAACCCAAAGGCTTACCCCCAAATAGAACACATGATCACCATATACCGTTAAAAGAGGGCAGTGGCCCTGTAACCATAAGACCCTATAGATACCCTCACATTCAAAAAAACGAAATAGAGAAAATTGTCAAAGAATTGTTCGAATCTGGAGTGATAAGACCTTCATGTAGTCCATTCTCCTCCCCAGTTTTGTTGGTCAAGAAGAAAGATAATTCTTGGAGATTATGTGTTGATTATAGAGGGTTGAATGAAGCAACTATAAAGAACAAATTCCCTAGTCCTGTAATTGAGGAATTGTTGGATGAATTGCATGGGGCTAAAGTGTTTTCCAAGCTGGATTTGAGATCTGGTTATCACCAAATCAGGTTGCATGAGCCAGATATACATAAAACAACATTTAGAGCCCATGAGGGCCATTACGAATTTTTAGTCATGCCATTCGGCTTGACAAATGCTCCAGCCTCGTTCCAAGCATTGATGAATAGTGTGTTTAAAAACTATTTGAGGAAGTTTATCCTTGTGTTTTTTGATGATATTTTAATCTACAGTTCCTCTATGGAAGCACATAGATATTGCTTTGTCATTACTCAAGCAACACCAGTTGTATGCAAAGATGTCAAAATGTTCGTTTGGCCAAAGATCAGTTGGAATATTTGGGGCACATTATTTCTAAAGAAGGGGTTTAAGCTGACACTTCTAAGGTGGAAGCTATGGTGAACTGGCCTTTGCCTTCAAACATCAAGGCTCTAAGGGGTTTCCTTGGACTCACAGGGTATTTATAGGAAATTTGTGAGAGATTATGGCTTGATCAGCAGGCCGCTTACACAGATGCTAAGAAGAGGACAATTTCAGTGGACATCAGAAGCAAAGCAAGCATTTTAGCAATTTAAAATGGCAATGACAACTACTCCAGTGTTAGCACTGCCAGATTTTAACAAAAAATTTGTAGTGGAGACCGACGCTAGTAATGATGGGATTGGAGCCGTGTTGATGCAAGAGAGTAAGCCAATAGCTTACCTAAGCAAAGTCCTGCCTCCTCAAAAGAAAGGCTTGTCAACTTATGAGAAAGAGCTTTGAGCCATAGTTTATTCAATTGATAAATGGAGACCTTACCTCTATGGACATCAATTCATTATTAAGACAGATCATCAGAGCCTCAAATATTTGTTAGAGCAAAGAGTATCAACCATGTTGCAGCAAAAATGGTTGACCAAATTATTGGGGTTCAATTATGAAATTTCATACAAGCAAGGCAAGGAGAATAAAGCAGCAGATGCTTTGTCCAGAGTTAATGAAGATACAAATACCAATGGAGGACAATGTCATAGCATATCCACAGTGCAACCTTCGTGGTTAGAAGAGGTGTTTTACAGCATGGAAAGAGATGAATAGCGCAGCAAGTATTGGCACAGGCCAATAATGCAGCCCTACTGCCCAATTATTCACATTCTAATGGCATACTGAGATATGATGGAAAATTGTACATAGGAAGTAATGGGGAATTGAGGCATAAAATTTTGGTGGAATTGCAGTCCTCTAGCATTGGGGGGCACTCTGGGGTGAAGGCTACTATTAAGAGGATAGAAAATTTCTTCTATTAGCCAACACTGAAACAAGATGTGAAAGCTTATGTGTCTACTTGTGATGTATGCCAGAGGAATAAAGGGGAAAATATATCCTATCCTGGGTTATTGAAGCCTCTTCCTATTCCAAATTTGCCATGGACAGACATATCGATGGACTTTATAGAGGGATTGCCTCTCTGTGAGGGTAAAAACTCTATTTTGGTGGTGGAGGATAGGTTCACTAAGTATGGACATTTCTTGCCCATGACACATCCTTTTAATGCTAAACAGGTGGCTAAGAAGTTCTTTGATGAAATACACAGGCTTCATGGCCTTTCCCTTACCATTGTTTCTGATAGAGAGACTATTTTTCTAAGTAAATTCTGGACTCATTTGTTTAAAATGATAGGAACCAAATTACATCATTCATCTGCTTACCATCCACAAACCGATGGACAAACCGAAAAATCAAATCAGTGCTTGGAAAACTACCTTCGATGCATGACTAGTGACAGACACAAGAATTGGCACAAGTGGATTTCTATGGCAGAATGGTGGTACAACAGTTGTTACCACACCTCTATCAAAACTACTCCTTTTGAGGCCCTCTATGGCTACCCCCCCCTCCCCCCCCCCTCTTCTTTGCAAGCTATTCCTCAACAGCCACCCAATACAGATGCAGACTTGCATAAATTCATTGCAGAAAAGAGAGGCACTATACAGACACTAAAGGCAAACTTGCAGCAAGCACAGGAGAGGATGAAAATGTACGCTGATAAAAAGAAGAGTGAAAGGTCATTTGAATTGGGGGATTGGGTTTACCTACGCTTGCAGCCATATAGGCAGGTCACTGTAGCTATGAGGCGTAATCTCAAACTCTCAGCTAAGTATTATGGCCCATATCAAATCATACAGAAAATTGGGAAAGTTGCATATCGATTAGAATTGCCACCTACTGCTATGGTCCATCCCATCTTTCATGTGTCAATGTTAAAGAAGAAGTTAGGCGAAGGAGTTGTATCTGCTACTGATCTTCCTTGTGTCAATCATCAAGGAAATTTTGTCCTCGAGCCCATAGCTATATTAGACAGGAGGGTCATTCGTCGGGGACAAAGACTTGTGGTTCAGTTGCTAATCCAATGGTTCAATTGTTCTGCTACAGAAGCCACTTGGGAAGATTATGACAAGATCACGGCACAATTTCCTAACCTAGATCCTTGAGGTCAAGGATTAATTGAAGAGGAGGCATTTGTCAGAATTGAAGAGAAAATATGGAAAATGACAGTTCACCGTTTCTTGTAACAAACTGTTTGTTAGTTATAACTGCAATTAGTTGTTTGTTAGATAGTGATTACAGCTGTAATCTGAATTAGAAGGATAGTTGTAGTAGTATTTCTATAAATAGCTATTGAATTGTAATTGTTGATCATTGAATTATTGAAGAACAAATATCTTCTTCTCATTATACTTTTCTCATTTATTCTGTTTTGTTCTGTTCTCATCTAATTCTTTTTCTTCCATTCCAATTATACACTCCAACTGCTTGCATAATTGTCTAGGTCAGTCTTGAATTACCCAGGCATGACAGTAACCCTAAAAGCTAAAAGACTAAATGATGTCTAGTGGGTAGCGGAAGCGTATTAATTACACAACAACAACAACAACGAAATGCAGAGGATACTCTCACTCTAATTCTTCATTTCTAAAATTAAAATTGTGAATTCAAATGACGGACAAAGGCTTTATTTATTGGGTGAGGTTAGCTTGTTAGACAAGCTAACCCTAAAAGTTAAAAGACTAAGAAGGACAAATAAATATTAGACAAAATCAGTGGCGGATCCAGGATTTTTGGTTAGGAGGGGCGAAAGTCTCGAGTGGTGTCAGGGGTTCGGGGGCGGGAGCCCCCGAGGCAAAAAAAATTTGGGTTAATACAAGTTTTATACAAATTTTTGATTAAAAAATAGTGTAGACAAGATCTCAGGAGGGGCCTCCCTTAAAAATTGCACCCCTAAAAAAAAAATTACACATTTGGCATACCTAAAAATTTTTTTTTTTTTAATCTCAGGGGGGGCCTCCGCCCCTCCTGGCACCCCCCTGCATCCGCCCCTGGACAAAATAACCCCTAACAATACTTAAAAACTAAGTAAAGACGCTAAAATAGCCAAAGGACTAAAATATCCTAAACTAGAATATTCCAAAGGAATATTTATTTATTTAACTAATAAAAACAAACTACAATTAAAAATTAGAATTGTCTTCTGGATCCACCTCCTTGCGCCGCGTGTCATCACTATACATCAGTCTCACCTCCTTCGGAAAAGCTCGTCCTCGAGCGTGAGGGAAAAATTGTCAGCGTCCATGCCAAACGAACAAATGTTTTGAAAATGTTTTTTTATCAATTATTGGTGGAAAAAAAAAATCTGAAAATTTTGGGGCCCAAATAAAATATTTTTCAACACATTAAAAATTTGGGGGCGGCCTAAACTTCTCAATCTTGATAAAATCAGTTTTTGGCCTATTAAATCACAGCACCAAGTGGTTTGTCTTTCAAGATTTAGCTAAGACAAGACAAAGGCCACTTGGGCAGTCCAAACTCCTTAAAAGCTTTAAGGCTCACCCTTCCACTTAAAAGCCCCAACTCATTAATTGAAGTCGTAACTCCTTCCTTTCTCTCTTTCCAAACCCTAGCAGACACCTTACTAAACCCAACACCCTCACCACCCAACTCAGCAACCAAAGTCTCTGCTGGAGGCCAAAAGAGTCGGAGTTGATCGGAATCATGCCGACCGTCGCTGTCTCTGGTCGATCTGGTGTCCTCGGGTCCGTGGGGCTGATTTTGAGCCCAGATCTGGATGGAAGTATGGTTGGATGGTCTTGACGGCGCCGGAAGAGGCGTTTCGAAGGTTGGGGGTCTCGTCTGCAGTTCGGAGACCAAATCCAAAGCCGGATCTAGAAGGGAATGGTGCGGAGGGGGTGGAAATTGTTGGAGTGTCGGGAGGGGTAAGTGAGAGCCGATAATTGTACCGGTAGTGGTCAGTTTGATGCGGGGAAGATCGGCGGAGCTACTAGAGTTGATGACGAATTGTTGGGTCTCATCGGACGCTGGAAAAGGCTACCGGACATCAGTGAAAGCTAGTGAGGATTGTTTGGTGTTTCCCAGACAACTTGGAGTGGTATTTTCATATTTGGAGGGTGGTATGTACCAGCGGACAACCGGAGGGCTGTCACAGAAAGTTGGTGGTTGTGGTGGTTGGGTGGTGGTGGTAAATTCTTGGGACGGCTTGTGGTGGCTCCACATCGCCCTCGAATCGAGATCCATATGTCGTATCAATTCTTTCGTCGGAAATTTGATTGATTTTTGAGGTTTCAATCACAAACTGAAACTGGCTGCCACGGGAACATTTATCAGCCAAAACACCCTCTCGATTGAATGGATGTTCTGAGTCAAAGCCATAACTCGTAGCGAGTTTCGTATGCCAATTACCAAGTGACGTAAACTACACGTCAACGGCCAAGAAAATAAACCAAACCCAAACTTTTAGAGAGAGAATCAAGAGATTTATTATATTTAAAATGGAGAATGTCCTCAAATGAGGAATACAAGGGGGTATTTAAAGGTAAGGGGTAGCTTAGGCTCTAAGCTAATATTCTAATTACAAAAATGTTCCTAAACGCCTTTGCTACTTCTTTCCCTAAATACCAAACAACAAATACTAAAAACAAATACAACCAAATAAACAAACTAAAAGAAAATAACAAAAATACAATAAAATGCAATAAAACCCTAAATAGGGCCCATTTCCATCACTCTCCCCCTCTTAAGACCAAGCTCGTCCTCGAGCGTTCAAAAAATTGGGTACCCGTGAGGAAATTCCAAAAAAAAGTGCAATAAACTTGTGGGGGCCAAAGATTAATTTCTGAAAGTTGAGGAGTGCACATCCCACAAATTTTATTCTTCTCTCTTTCTTCACCCAGTCAAACCCTAGAACATTCCTCCCGGGTCAAAAACACGTCGAGGCAGAGAGTTTTCTGGGTCAGGGGTTGGGTCGGCAATTGGGAGGGGTTTTCTTTTTTGGTTCAGAGGGGTAAGGTATTTTCTGGGTAGCAGGGTGAGTTTAGTAAGGGTTTGGGGGGTTGCCGGCAGTAAGGGGGACGGAATAGGGTGGTCGACAGGGGTATGGGGCCGTTTGGGTTGGTCGGCGGGAAATTTTGGGCAGTGGGGTGGTCGGATGACTGTTTGGTGCTGAGATGAGGTTTCGGTGGGGCGGCCTGCTGTTCTGAGCAGTAGGGGCTAGGGTTTGGGACTAGGGTGGTAAGTGAGGGGGTGGATTTGGGTGGAAGAGGAGTAGTTGGGTTTAGCCCTAGGTCAGCGAAGAGTTGGGCCATTTGGGCTCGAATTGGGATTTTGTTGTCTCATTTCTTTCATTTGATTCCTCAACTCTTGATTAATCTCTTGTTGTCGCTTGGATATTCTTGGAGCCATTGGGAGTAGCGTACGATTTGATAAAAAATACACCAATTCACCAATCACCAATCACCAATGTGGAGCGACACCCGCTCTGATACCAATTTGACGTAAGCTACACGTCAATGGCTAAAAAATAAACAAAATCCTAACTTTTAGAGAGAGAATCAAGAGATTTCTTATATTTCAAATGGAGAATGTCCTCAAATGAGGAATACAAGGGGGTATTTAAAGGTGAGGAGTAGCTTAGGCTATAAGCTAATATTCTAATTACAAAAATGTTCCTAAAAGCCTTTGCTACTTCTTTCCCTAAATACCAAGCACCAAATACTAAAAACAAATACAACCAAATAAAGAAAGTAAAAGAAATTAACAAAAATGCAATAAAACCCTAAAAAGGACCAATTTCCATCACTCTCCCCCTCTTAAGACCAAGCTCGTCCTTGAGCGTTCAAAATATTGGGTACTCGTGAGGAAATTCCAAAAAAAAGTGCCAAAAACTTGTGGGGACCAAAGATTAACTTCTATAAGTTGAGGAGTGCACATCCCACAAACTTTCTTCTTTATTTCTTCTTCTCTCTTTCTTCACCCAATCAAACCTTAGAACATTCCTCCTGGGTCAAAAACACGTCGGGGCAGAGGGTTTTCTGGGTCAGGGGTTGGGTCGGTAGTTGGGACGGGTTTTCTTTTTTGGTTGGAGTTTTCTGGGCAGCGGGGTGAGTTTAGTTAGGGTTTTGAGGGTTGCCGGCAGTAGGGAGGCCAGAGTAAGGGTGGTCGATAGGGGTATGGAGCTGTTTGGGTTGGTCGGCAGGAAATTTTTGGCAGTGGGATGGTCGGGTGATTGTTTGGGGCTAGGATGAGGTTTCGGTGGGGCGGTCGACTGTTCTGGGCAGTAGGGGCTAGAGTTTGTAGGGTTGGGGACTAGGGTGGGAAGCGGGGGGGTGGATTTGGGTGGAGGGGCGGTTGGGTTATGGTTTAGCCCTAGGGCAGCGAAGAGTTGGGCCATTTGGGCTCGAATTAGGGTTTGTTGTTATCTCATTTCTTCCATTTGATTTATCAACTCTTGATTAATCTCTTGTTGTCGCTTGGATATTCTTGAAGCCATTGGGGGTAGCGTACGATTTTGAAGTAAACCACACGTCAAACGCTCCTAAAATATCTAACACACACTTTTAAAGAGAGAAACAACTCTTTTCTATAATCCAAATCAAGGTCTACCTCAAACGAGGTTACAAGGGATCTATTTATAAGTGGGGAAGGGGAACACTAAATGGTTCTCTAACCAATGTGGGACTCCCACTTTACAAATGAGCCTAATACCCATTTGTGCACACCTATTCCCAAACTTACAAATAAACAACAAAACAAAATTAATAAAAATAAAGAAAAATAATAAAAAGAAAATAAACTACTAATATGCCCAAAAGTAGTCAAAAATGGCAATTATGCCCTCGATTCACATCAATCTCCCCTCCTTGAAAAAGAGTTCGTCCTCGAACTCAAAGGGGAAGACCAACTGAATCACCCTCCAAAATTGTAATCAAGGCATGTTGGGAAGCTACTCGGACACGTCCAAATAGTCAGGTGCGCGGCGTCGCGGGAGAGAGCAATCAGAAGCTCGGTGTCCAACATTGCCACAGTTGAAGCACCAGAAGGCAATCGAACCTGGGGGAGGGGCAGTGGGAGTAGCTGAAGTGGGAACTGAAGGTATCACTGCAGGAGGAGCTAAAGCAGAAATCGAAGTAGGCAAAGTCCGAGAGGGCGGAAGAGCTGCGAGCGCTGTGTGGTAAGCCTCGACTTTGGCCGCATACTCGACCGCCTTCAGAAAGGTCGGTATCTCTCTCAGACCAAGATCGTGTTGAATGCGTGGCTGCAACCCTAATATATAGCGGTTGATCCGCTGGTCCTCCGTCTCGGGAAGACGAGCCCTGGTGCATAAAAGCTGAAACTGCTCCGTGTAGTCTACGATTGATAAGGTGTCCTGTCTGAGAGATTGAACGCGAGCAAATAGATCGCGCGCCAAGGTAGGTGGTATGAAAGACGCCTGGAGAGCAGCATTCAACTCCGGCCAAGTCTGAATAGGAGGCAATCCGACTGCCGTGCGGTGATGGCAGAGGTCGTTCCACCAAACTCCGGGCAAAACCCTGGAACTTGGTGGCTACAAGGAGGACACAGGAGCGGCCTTGGACCCGCTTGTACTCAAAAACTGTCTCCATCGAAGCTAACCAGTCGACCATGGCATCTGGAGAGAACCGTCCAACATGGGCACATCTATGCGGATATCCCCGTAGAGACTCCGGGAAAGCAGCTGAAGTGCCATCGAGAGGGGGCCCTCGTCCAGATGAGCATCGAGACCCATCACATCACCTAGCACAGGTGGGACAACATCAACAGGAGGAGGAGATATCTGTGCAGGCAGTGGACGAAGAGGCTGACCGTGCTGGTGATAGTGAGGGCAAGCAACTATCAAATGGCCAAGCTCGCCGAAATAGAAACAACGATGGTCTCGGGGCGGAGCGTGTCGGGGAGCATCAGGTGGTGGTGGTGGAGCTATCCAATCCAAAATAGGGTGGCTATCCCCAAACTCGGAGGAGGATGAGGAAGAACCCGAATGTAGTAGTGAGAGGGCGTGGTGGGAGGGTGCATGATGTGAAGGCGGGCGTAAGGGGTGATTAGGAGTGGCACCAGGGGTAATAATGGGGTGGGTGCATGGCTCCGAAGGGTAAAACAAGGTCGGAGGATGTGGGATTGGGACAACGGGGGCCGGAGGGGCTAAATAGGAGGTGGACGGCCAAAGGGGGTGGGGCAGGCCAAAGCAGGGGTGTGGTAGGGCGTTTCCCGACAGCGGATCAAGGTTGGGGGATGGGTTTTGGGTGCTGGAAATGAGTAGTTGAGGGTTTGGTGGGGCTAATTTGGGTCGGGTTATTGCGATTTGGGTCGAAAAGGGGTTGGGGAGGTGGGGCGTGGGTCGCGGGATGCTGGGGGGGTGGAGTGGGCTGCCCCGGGTCTGAATATGGCCGGAACGGGTGGGTTTTTGGGTCGCAACTGCCCCCGACTGATTTTGGGCAGAGGTTTTGACCATTGGAATATGCATTGGGGCCGGGAGGGTGGGATGGGGGGGCTGAAGTGGGACGGTTGGGCAGGAGTAGGGCAAGCGGGAAGTTAGGTAGGGTTCTTTTAGGGTTTGAAGTAGGGTTTCAAATTTTTGGGTGAGGTCTTGGGTAGTCGGGGCTTGTTTTTCAATCATGTGCTTCAAGTCTTCCATCTATTCATTAAGTTGGTTGGATTTCTTGGGATCCATTGAAGGTAGTGTACGATTTGAAAAAAAAGAAAAAAAAAATCACCAATACACTAGCACCAATGTAGAGCTTCACCCGCTCTGATACCAATTTGACGTAAACCACACGTCAAAGGCTCCTAAAATATCTAACACACTTTTAGAGAGAGAAACAACTATTTTCTATAATCCAAATCAAGGTCTACCTCAAATAAGGTTACAAGGGGTCTATTTATAAGTGAGGAAGGGGAACACTAAATGGTTCTCTAGCCAATGTGGGACTCTCACTTTACAAATAAGCCTAATACCCATTTGTGCACACCTATGCCCAAACTTACAAATAAACAACAAAACAAAATTAATAAAAATAAAGAAAAATAACAAAAAGAAAATAAAACTACTAATATGCCCAAAAAGTAGTCAAAAATGGCAATTATGCCCTCGATTTCCATCAAATTTGATAAAAAAACACACCAATACAACAATCACCAATGTGGAGCGACACCCGCTCTAATACCAATTTGACGTAAACTACACGTCAATGGCCAAGAAAATAAATCAAACCCTAACTTTTAGAGAGAGAATCAAGAGATTTCTTATATTTCAAATGGAGAATGTCCTCAAATGAGGAATACAAGGGGGTATTTAAAGGTGAGGAGTAGCTTAGGCTCTAAACTAATATTCTAATTACAAAAATGTCCCTAAAAGCCTTTGCTACTTTTTTCCCTACATACCAAGCAACAAATAATAAAAACAAATACAACCAAATAAAGAAACTAAAAGAAAACAACAAAAATACAATAAAATGCAATAAAACCCTAAAAAGTGTCCATTTCCATCACCAAGAGCGAACATCGCTCTGAGACCAATTTGATGTGCAGTGGGTAGCAGAAGCATATTAATTACACCACACCACCACCACCACCACAACAACAACAACAATAACAACGAAATGTAAAGGATAATCTCACTCAAAAAGGGCAAAATAAATAGAAGATAAAATAACCCCTAAAATAAGTGGAAACCAAGTATAAACCCTAAAATGACCAAAATACCCGAAACTAGAATATTCCAAACAAATATTCATTTATTTAACTAATAAAAATAAAATACAATTAAAAATTAAAATTATATTCCGGATCCACCTCTTTGCGCCACATGTCATCAATATACATCACTAAAAAAGACAAAATAGACAAAAGACAAAAATAACCCTTAGTTATACTTGGAGACTAAAGACCCTAAAATGACTAAAGTACTAAAATAACCTAACTTAGAATATTCCAGAGGAACATTCATTTATTTTACTAATAAAAACAAAATCAAATACAATACAATTAAAAATCAAAATTTCTTCGGACCCACCTCCTTACGCCACGTGTCATCAATATACACACTGTTCTAAAGGGCACACCTAGACTCCGCCTAGGCTTGAGGCTTAGGAGAAACGCCCCGTCTATACCTTATTCTTATAAAAAGGCTTAAGGCGCACTTATAGGGAAACGATATCGCCTTTTAAAGCCTATTTTCTACAAACTGGACCAATATGTCATCCAAAACAATCAAAAGACAAACAATATCCTAAACCTCTCGTCCAAAAAAAAGGCCTAACATTAACGATAAACTTCCGACCAAAAGTCTATCTGTTTCATTTGAAAGGTGAAGAATAAATTTTTTATATTGAATCATTTTGTATTGATTATTGATTATCAATTATTAATGAATATTGATTATTAAATTATGAAAAATAGATTTTGTATATTGCTTATTAAATGTTGAGAAATACATTTTGTATATTGATTATGAAGAATCCATATAAGAAAGACGGCTACCAAACATACAAATATATTTTCAAAAATCAAGGTATGCATTATTTTATTATATTACTAGCCTTTAAATAATAAAAAAAAAACACCTTTTTACGCCTAGGCTTCGCCTACGCTCAGAAGGCTTGAGGCTCGACCACGCCTCGCGCATTTTATAACTTTGAATATAAATCACTCTCCCTCCTTCGAAAAAGATCGTCCTCGAGCGTGAGGAGAAAATTGCAAACACCCGTGCCAAACAAACATATATTTGGAAGATATTTTTTTTTGTTATCGGGGGTGAAGAATAATTTTTCTGAAAATTTTGGGGCCCAAATAAAATATTTTCTAACTTTTTAATGATTGGGGGTTGCCCAAATTTTTTCACACTAATAAATTCAATTATTGGGCCATTAACCTCCAACTCCAAGTGGTGTGTTTCTTAAAAATGGGCCAAAATCAGACAAAGACCACTTGGGCTACCCAAACTCCTCAATAGCTTTATGGCCCCTATCTTGCACTTAAAAGCCCTAACTCAACAAATAGAACCCTGCCTCCTTCTCTTCACAAACCCTAGCATCCCTTCCACTCAGCCCAACCACCAATGGAGCTGCCGAAGGTCGAACGCCCACCGCTTGTAGTCGGAGATCATCACAGGAGGTCCAAAAGGATGGACGGCCGTCAAGTTGGCCATTCGCGACCCAACAAAGAGATTTTTCAATGATCGACCGTTGTTGTGGTGCCAGGGATGGTCGATTTGTACCGGGGAGGCTTCAACCTGGGGGGTAAGGCTCCAGCGAGGGTCACCCTGGCCCGGCAACCTCAACGGCTTATCGGAATGTTAATCGGGGTGGTTTGTGACAGCTGGATGAGGGATTTTGGCATCAGATCCAGGTGGTTTTGTGTCAGGATGAATGAGAAGGGGGCTGGGTTTGGTTATACAAAGTGGGGTGTACGCACAAATATTTTAGCTTAGGCTTTTTATTTGTTTTATTTGCACTTTGGCATATTTGGCGTATCCCGTTACAAACCAACTCGCACTGACCCGTCGAACTGAACACCAACATCTTCAAGTTCAACACTCCTCTACATCTCAAGAAGGTATAAAGACTTTTAGGAGTTTGAAATTATTCATAAAGTTATTTGGGATGTTTATTTTTTTATATAAAACGAGGCTGGAATTTTTAAAGTTTTTAAAAAATTAAATTTTTATTTCTAACCTCGTTCAAACGGGATTCGTTTCTCGTTCGAGCGACTTTACATTCTCGTTTGATCTCTACATCTAACAGGCATCTAACGGGGGCATACTATTTTACATCGTTTGAATGTCATTTGAAGCTGGTTCAAATGAGATAGTTGTTTCGTTCGAATGAACTTGGTTATCACTCAAACGAACTGCCTTTCTCGTTCGAACGAGCCTTATTTTCACTTGGGATCCTCAAGGGGTTTGGAAGCTCGAGAATAAGGTTGTTGGTTTTCACATTCCAATTACCCTAATAAGAGAGCAAAAGGCACCGTCAGCCTCGATAAGTGTGATTTCTACAAAACCACAACTTAATATACGTTTTAACCCAACAATACTCCCGTTAAAAATGATACTTTCCCTATATAACCCTACAACTGTCCAACCGACAAATCAATTTTATCGGACATGTTGTTTGATAGTGTAGCACCCCATTTCAAACCACCGATGCCTCATTAGTACAAGTTGACTTCCACCTACAAGATCAAAATCAACAACCTATATCTCTTCAAAACCCATTACAAATGATCACTCACCCCCAATAACTTTAATTAGTTGATTTTCTACTACACCTGCCTAATAGCATTCTTGAAAACCCAGAGAAGCATCCCTTTTGTCCCTATCAAGAACATTCATATCTTCCATCATATCCACTAGTAGGGCATGGCAACGGGGCGGAGCAAAGTCTAGGGAGCCATCCCCGCCTCCATCCTCGTTTTTCGGGGCGAGGAATCCCTGTCAGAAATTTTTCAGGGATTAAGTTCCCCGCAAGGACCCAATTTGGCAAAAAATATATATATAATTTTTACCTATTTTAAACCTAATTAAAAAAATAATTATTTGTATAAAAATATAATATGCAACTCATTTTATATAAAAAGTGCATTAGAATTTTTTTTACTTATAAAGTACAATATAATTAATAATACTCAAATATATTATTAATTAAAAAATATATATACAATATATCGGGATTAAAAACCATCCCTGTCCCCGTCCCGAACCCGAATAGGGATTAGAAACCATCCCTGTCATTGCCACCGTCCCTGAATTTTATCCCCCATCCCGGCACCATTAGGTTCGGATCCCAGCTGGAATCGCCATCCCTATCCACCCGACCCACCATTATAATACTCATAGTTAACACCGACTTTCTAGTACCATCATAACTCCCTTATAATTCTGTACTCTGCTCTGCCTTCTGAGTTTTACTTTCTGAAAAACGATGTTCGTCTCTCACCCTCCCTACCAGTAAAACCAAGAAGTCCCTCACTGTCGTTTATTATTGTCATTGTTGCATATTTATTAGTATGTTATCATAAACTTCTATCCCCATTCCCTCTCCTGGTCACGATCTCTCCTACATGGGTCATTTATTATTGTGTTATCAACAACTATTATCGCCATCCCCACTAATCTAGTCAAGATCTCTCCTAGATGGGTTACGCCTTGGTCTCGGTCCTCGGTCATTAAGGGACAAACTCCATAATCAGAACCCACCAACTACCACCCTCTTACAATATGATTTTTCAAAAACTAAAAAACATCAAAATTTCTAATTGTGTCGTGCAATGTTCTTTGAGGAGACTGAGCAAAAAAAAATTGTTAAACTCAACCCTAAATGAAACCATATTGAAATACCTCAATATGAATCAATATAAAAATTTACCAATTAAAAAATCTAAGTTAGACAATTTGTAAATTTGGCATTCACAAATCTATGTTGTATCGGCACCTTACTCTTACTCTATTCAACTCCACCTCAAACACCGACAATGGATGTCGTACTATATGCTAAAAGTGAAAAAGAAAAAGGAAAAATAAATAAATTAATGGATTTTTTCTATATGACAATCGATCAATAAAACAGTAGTCACTATAAGTAAGTAGCAATAATAAACCTGTATTACTTCCATCACCCTTACATGCAACTCTTCTAAACTTATGGCTCCAAATACTAATTAGACAAAAAAATGATAAATTCACCGAAATCCATTTTCAAAAAGAATCAACTAAGAGAAATATCAACAGAACTAACTACCCACTTCAACCAATTGAATCAAATAATAAATAATCTATGTCCATTGAATCAATACCAAAATCACTACTCATAAGAGATATGGCAGCGATTAAGAGTTAAAACACTCTATTACTTCTATCTTGAAAATTGAACACTTGATGTAGGAGAGGATAAATTACAAACAGAAAGACGTTTGTATTAGTTTTATTGACGAGTAAATTAAATGCAACCTCAAACCCAGATATCGCTAGCCTCCAACTCCAAAGTCCACACTGTTAAAATAAAAAAGATTGGTAAAATCCAAAACAAAAGCCAAAGCGCTAACAAGGGTTCTATCTAATTATGGCATTATCTCATGAGGGCAAAGTCAAAAAAAACAAAAATCGTGACAACAATACTTTTTTGTTACAATGATGTATAATAGGTATCTTAACCATGTATCCCAAGTACTTCTGACGTGAATCGAGGGCATTATTGTCATTTTTGGGCATATTAGTAGTTATATTTTATTTTTGTTATTTTCTTTATTTTTGTTATTGTATTTTCTTTTGTTTTATTTTAGTATTCAAAGGTACGGAGTAGTAAAGGCATTTTTCGAATTAGGGTCTTAGCTTGGAGGCTAAATTACTCCTTCCCTTTAAAAACCCACTTGTAAGCCTCATTTGAGGTAGAGTTGAACTTTGAAATAGAAAAGAGTATTTCTCTCTCTAAAAGTGTGTCCAGATATTTTAGGAGCCTTTTAACGTGTAGTTTACATCAAATTGGTATCAAAGTGGGTGTAGCTTCACATTAGTGTTAGTGCATCGGTGTATTTTTTTTTATCAAAAAAAATCGTACACTGCTCTTCAATGGCTCCCAAGAGATCCAAACAACAACAAGATGAGAATCTCGAGTTGAAACAACAAGTGGTGGAGATAAGGCAACAAGTGGCACAACTCCTTGCAGCCCAAACAACCCCCATCGGATGCCACCGCTATGCACCACTTCGAGACCGGTATTGTTTCTATTGCGGTGAGCATGACCACTTGTTCGGCACGTGCTCTCACTATCCCCGCATTCCTTTAGCACCTCCCATGCCCCAGCAGGTCCAGCCTCTTCATCCACCACCTGCACAGCTGCCACCTCACCATGCTGATGTTATTCCGCTTGTGTCAAGTGATGTGATGGGATTTGATGCTCATCAGGACGAGATCCACTATCCATGTCTCTTCAGCTACTTTCCCGGAGTCTCCAGGGGGATATTCGCATTGACATTCCCAAATTTGACGGAATTTTTTTTTTTTTTTCCATAAACGGTTCTCTCCAGATGTCATGGTTGATTGGTTAGCTTCGATGGAGACGATCGTTTACTAGAAGCGGGTTCAGGGTCGCTCTTGTGTTCTCCTCGCAGCCACCAAATTTCAAGGATTCGTCCGGGTTTGGTGGAATAACCTCTGCCACCGCCGGACTTGGCCTGAGCTGAAGGCGGACCTCTGATAAAAAAAACTTTTTTGTATATATTTTTCATCGTTGCTTGAAAGTCCTCTAATCAAAATCCTCAATTACCTACAAAATATAACAAACTCAAGTGTAAAGGTAAGTAAGGGTATCAATCCACATCAAGGGGGTAAGCTAGAGACAAATTCAATTGTAATTCACTTTTTATTTTCTTTTTGGGCTTTTGCTTTTTCTATTTTTTTTAGCTTTTAAAAATATTATAACAATTAGGTGAGGTGAGGTGAAATAACACTAAACTATATGGGCGATCAAATTACAAACTAAAAATTGACTAAAATGAAAAATAAAGTCTAACACAAAAATAAGAAATAAATGAGGTAAATAAATGTGAGAACAATCAAGGAGTGGGATTACACCACAAATTTTAGCTATTCTAATTAATTAATTGAAACTTACAAATCAACTCTCGTTGCAAATGTAATTTTAATAGTAATCTTTTAGAAAATTAAGTTTAACACCCCACAACTCTAGAAAATAGATCTACACTCCTTTTAATTAATCACCCGCTAGGATCGATCAATTAAAATTCATGTAAATCTTAGAAAATAAATTTAGAGTTGAAATTCAAGGAATAATACCACACTTAAGAAACCCCTCTCTCTAGTTCGAATCTAAAATGGGTATTATAACTTAGAATTTCGATTTTCTCTCGAAAATCATTTACCTTCTCTCGAGGCGTAAATTTAAAGGTGAATGATCAAAATTAATATTCAAAGGGAATTTTCAAGTAATCAAACTAATTAAATTAAAATAATATCAAATAAGGGTTCACCCCACCCCTTAAAAGGGGATTTAGCCTAACATCATATTAAACATGATAATCAAACAATCAAAGGCTAATAAAATAAAATAAAAGAGAAGAACAATCAAATCAAATCTCTTTAAGTGAAATTGGACTCCAATCCTTGAATTTGCAATTACATCAACAATTACACTCAAAAATGGATTCTCACTAATCTAAAAAAAAGTAAAATAAAATAAATTCTAACCTAAAAAAACTAAACTAAAAAAAGGTGTTTCTCTCTCAACAATTCTCTCTAGAATTTGATATCTAAAAGCTCCCTTTCAAAATGGTCTTCTTCTCCTTAAATAGTAGGCATGGAGCATGGGGGTATTTTCGGTAAAGGGTTTGTAAGAGCATGGGGGGTGTGCACATGGGGGTAAATTGGGTAATGCAAGTGCACATGTGCATGGCAAAGGTGTGAGGTCATGTGGGAAATGGGATGAGGGAATAAAAACAAATCAGATTTGGGTAAAAGGGTTTGGGGGTATATTGGGTAAAGTAGGAAAAGGGGGTTTTAAATGGCATGTGGCTTTTGACTTGGTCTTAGTTTGGTTTTGGCTTTTGATAACAGGTAGAAATCGTTATAGGCTTTGGAGAAATGGGTCTTTGGTTTTCAAATGGGGTTGGGTTTTGGGGTATTTCGGCCGGAGAGCATCGGGTTTGGGGACCGGGTTTTGGAGTCGGGTTCTCGTCAGCAGGTCGGAAGGTGGTCGGATCAGGGCGAGATGGGCAGCTGCGACTGGGGTTCGAGGGTAAGGTTGGAGGTCGGGGGTTGAATCGGGCTCCGGGTTCGATTTTTCCGGGTTTAGCTAGAAGGCAGGGGTGATCCGGTTTTAGGAATGGGTGTTGGGTCGAAACAGTCGCGGTGGAGGTTCGAGGGATGTAGCGCCGACGACGCCTGGGTGGAGGATGGAGGTTGTAGCACCTGGGTTAAGAGGTGAGGTGGTTCCGGCGGTGGGGCATCGGGTCTGGGGTGAGGCTGCTGTCGCCGGCGACGGACCAGGAGGGTTGAGATGTAAGGGCTGCCATGGTTGGAGTTTGAGAGAGGAGGGTTTTAATGGTGGAAAGAGGTGGGTGTTTTGGTGAGAGGAGAGAGAAAGTGTTTGAGGTTGAAGATGACTTAGGTGGGGCTAGTGTGTAGGGGCGTGTATGGGAATGTGGGTGAGGGTGAGTAAATGTGTTTGGGTGTATGTATGGCATAAGGTATTTAGGGTGTGAGGGGTTGTGTGTGTGTTTAATTCATGACCCCTAAAAAATATCTAACTAAAACTAATAAAACTAAAAATTAATTCCTAAAAATAAAAATAAAAATAAAAACTTAAATAAAATAAAAACTCAAGTCCAAAAAAAAATAAACTAAAAAAAAAAAATCCCAAAACTTAAAAATTAAAACTAAAGACCTACAAAATAAAAACTAAAAATTTAATAAATTTTAAAGACCTAAAAAAATGTAAAACCAAATAAAACTAAAAATAATTGAAATCCTAAAAAACTAATCCTAATCAAAATCAAAATAAAAGCTAAAAACTAAAAAATCAAAATAAAACATCATTAAATAAAAAGAAATAAAAAATAAATCCTAAAAATAAAAACGATTCAACTAAAAATTAAAAATATAAAAAATACGAAAGGGAACAAATCAAACACACACGGCTCGGGACAGAGTTTAGGGTAGGCTAGAGTTACGGGATTGGTAATTAGCTCCATAATTCTGCACAATTGCCTTGAAATACGCGTTTGGACACCGCAACGTGCATTCGACCTACAAAATACACAATAAAGCGCATAAGACCCAAATTGCCGAGAATTAGCAACTAAAGTACGTCTATTCGAGGTATAAAATGTACAGTTTTGGGTCCTCCAAGCGTCATTCATCCTTCCCACCTATGAGCGCGATCCATTTGCTCGCGTTCAGTCTCTCAGACAGGACACCTCATCGGTAGTGGAGTATACAAAGCAGTTTCAGCTTTTGTGCACCAGAGCCCGCCTCTCCGAGACGGAGGATCAGGGAATCAGTCGCTACATTCAGCAAAATCTCGGCCTGAGGGAGATACCGACCTTTCTGAAAGCAGTCGAATATGCAGCCAAGGTTGAAGCCTACCACACAGCGCCCGCAGCTCTTTCGGACTCACGGACTCCACCTACACTGGTTTCTGCCCCAACTGCTCCTCCAGTGACAGCTTCAGTCCCTACTTTCGCTACTCCCGTTGCTACACACCAAGGGCCTCCTACCTTCCGGTGCTACAACTGTGGCAATGTTGGTCACCGAGCTTCTGATTGCTCTCTTCCGCGACATCGCGCATTATTGGCGATGGATCATCCACCTGACTATTTGGATGCGTCCGAGGAGCTTCCCCAACGTGCCTTGATTACAGTTTTGGAGGGTGATTCAGTTGGTCTTCCCCTTTGAGTTCGAATACGAACTCTTTTCAAGGAGGGGAGATTGACGTGAATCGAGGGCGTTATTGTTATTTTGGGGCATATTAGTAGTTTTATTTTCTTTTTTGTTATTTTCTTTATTTTTGTTATTGTATTTTCTTTTCTTTTGTTTTAGTATTTAAAGGTAAGGAGTAGTAATGGCATTTTTGTAATTAGGGCCTTAGCTTGGAGCCTAATCTACTCCTTCCCTTCAAATACCCACTTGTAAGCAACTTTGAAATAGAAAAGAGTATTTCTCTCTAAAAGTGTGTATTTAGATATTTTAAGAGCCTTTTGACGTGTAGTTTACGTCAACTTCCAATAATCTTCTTATCTTTTGTGCACTAACTACATATTCCTTTTGCACTTACCAACTACAAATGTTGTCAACAATTACTTTTTATTAGAAAAACCTATAATTTCATCCCATATTCAAAAGAAACAACCCCCTGTATTCAGCACTAGATGTGCATAGCTCCAGAACTTAATAGCCATGAGAAAGACGTGTGTTGTTTGGAAACAGAGGAACAACAAAATAAAAAATAATTCAAAATCATATATAATAACACTAAAACTCTCTTCTTGAAAGAGAGTGACACGTGTTAATAATAAATTGCCTATAGTCTTTCTCCCTCATCGCTTCCTCTCTTAATTATTCCTTATTTACTATACTATTCTTTTTCTTATCTATTCACGATCTCTTTCAATCTCCCACAAAATTTCTCGAATGCTTAATCATTTATTGCCTTTTCATTACCTCTTCTCATTAATTTTTTGAACCAACTCCTGATTACAACCCATAAATAGACAGATAGTTGACAAAGAAAATAGAGAGGATGTTTGACTATTTCAATTATAAAGATCCAAAACACTGTTCAAAATCTACAGACTTTCAGTCATTAAGAAATGAAATGAAACATTTGTATCCAGTATTAAAAAATTTCCTTTTCCATAATCAATTGTTGTTTGTATCATCCATTTTCTTTAAATCTTTTGCACATAAAACAAATTCATTTTGTATGTGACTTACATCTAATATATATATATAAAAACGGTGGCTCTAATCCATTGGTTGACATGTGGCATCACAATTTATAACTCAATTCTAAATCCCTCCCAACCCTCCAAGATGCTTCAGTTATTACCTATTTGTCTTCTTTCTCCAAACGGCTGCTAACAATGGATTTTGAACAGTTCCATTCCTTAACCCACCCCTTATTCTCTCTCAAATTCAAATGACTGAACTTCTGCAACCCCTTCATATTCACTGAGACAACTTTTATACTCTTTCCATTAAATTTGAAACGATTGGAATTTAAAAAAGAAAGAAGAAGAACAGTCTTTTTTCCTGTCAAGAACTATTTTCAATATTTCCTATAAATTTGCTTCCGCAACTTGCAACCACATCCTAATCCCATACGTCTACGATGAAACTAACTAGGAAATTATCGGGACCACGAGCCGCAAAATTAGATTTCTATTTAATAGAGGATGGTGTCATATTTCGGCCTTCTCTATTCACACCTCTATCCCTTCAACTCTTCAACTGTTCGTGACATTTCAATTAGAATTTAGAAGGGAGGATGTCATAAATAATTTGAGTTGTTAAGTTTAAGAGAAATTGCATGATGGGCACTGTTTAAAGAATTGTCAGAAAATTGAGATGAAGTGTTCAAAGGAGGTGTGAGGTTTGACGTTGCAGACGAGTTAGCCATGAGGCACTGATACCATAAAGACACAGAAGATAGAAGGATAAATAGTTTGCTTTTATTTGCTTTTTGGTTCACTCGTACAATGATAAATCTGCTGCTATACACACACTGAGTAACTAATCTATGTGTGTTTGAATTGGTCTCAGTTCTATCTTTCTTTGATTCATTATTTTGTGTTTCTTTTTTAATTCCGAATATTGTGTATTTAAGGTTTTGGAGGAAAGAAATCAAGAGTTTATCATTATGGGTTACTATTTAGAGGCAAGTTATGGAGAGATATTAATTGATTTAGTAATGAAGCCATATAATTTATTTTGCAGGTTATTCTTCAGAATCAGGAAGAACCTATCAACAGGCAAGAATTACAATGGAATATGTTTTAGACATAAACAAGAGATTTTTCAACTAAATTACACCGGTAAGTGATTGATTGCTTAAATTTATAATCTTCCCACCCGAAAGTAAATAATAAGCTGAATTTAGCTTAGAGAAGTTGAATACATAAACTTGATGGAGTTATTAAGCGAACTATATATCTATTTAGGGACATGGACTAATTAGAAGGGCATATATATTTATTTATTTTATGTTCATTTTTTTCCTTTTCCTACGTCTTTCTACTTTTGTCACGTAACAATGTGTAACCATCTCTAATTTCTTATTGAATGGAATTTAATTGGTGTTTTGTGACTACAAATCATAAAGAGGAAAAATAAAATCAAGTGAGCGTAAGAGAAGGAGATGGTGGATCAGGTATACTATCCTGGAAAATATATCTAAGGTGAGTTCTTTTGTTATCATAAGTTATATTCCTTCAGGAATATATATATATATATATTGAGAGAGAGGGGGGAGTTCTCATGCATACCCCAGTTTGCATACCGCTGGCGCGGACCATTTTTGATGAAATAGTAAAAAAAATATTTTTAAGCTAAATTTTTTTATGGTTTTTAAACATTTCAGTAGGACCATAAAAAAAATCAGCTCAAAATGATTTTCTTTTGCTATTTTAAAAAAATCAGTCAAACTTTGTCGGTTTTTAACAAATTAAAAACTCACAAAGTTTGACCGATTTTTTTAAAATAGCAAAATAATTCATTTTGAGCTAATTATTTTCTTATGCCTACTAAAATGTTAAAAACCATAAAAAAAAATTAGCCCAAAAATATTTTTTTTACTGTTTTAAAAAAATGATCCGCACAGAGACTATGCAAACTGGATATGCATGAGATCCTTTCTATATATATACCTTTATAGGGTAGAGGGCCAATATATTTTTGTCTTAGTCCTTTTTCATGGTGATTATCTATCCTGAAAGGTACTTTATAATATATATATATATGATAAATTATAATGAATTAATAAATATTTTTGCTTTTTACCATGATCATTAGCTTCTTTTTCGTTATAAGTTTAGTAGCAATTTAACAAAATCTCGAAATAGGTATCATTGTTATTGTATGTATTTGTATGGCTACTCTCTCTTTATATATATAAATTTATATTGATGATTTATAGTATAGTGACACATGATGCTTAGAATGCAATAAATGGTTAAAACATGCCTGATGTATCTTTTGTTCCTATTTTCATTGTGCTCATTTTGATTTGATTTACTTGAATGGCTTTGTTATTTCTTTCCTCCACTTTCTTGCTTAAGGGAACCACTTCTTGTAATTAACTTTGATTTTTTTATGTTTAACAGGAAATAGAGGTAGGGTAATGTAAAAAAAAAGCCTTTCATTTACTCAATTTTCATATCTTGCATCTCCGTTAATATTGTAATAAATAATTTATAACTAAAACCTAGTATGTAAATAAAATTCCAGATGTAGAATTGAAATGCTTTGATTGATTGACAAACTTTTTTTTTTCGATGGTACCTGAAAAGTATTGATCTTTCTTTATCTAATTACCTAATTAGGAGGAAAGACATTCATCTTTGAACTGCATTAGTAAAATGTTTCAAGCTATGAGAATATTTCTTAAGTAAATTGTTTTAAGCTAATGTTTCTTAAGTATTGAGATAGCGTTCTTATAAACATTAAATTTTTGAATAATTAAGTCGTTTTTTAACTTCAATTTCCTTACTATTCTTCTTAATTTATGAATGACTCTTTCACAACTTGTTGATATTATATTCATGTAGATTTTTTCCTCGATGATGTTTTATTCGTATAAATGTAAAGAAATAAGTAATAAAAATACATTTTATATATATAATAATAATTTTAAATATTATTTTGCGTTGATGGATCCCATGCATCGCACAAGCCTACATATTAGTAAAAAGGAATAATATTCCCAACATTGGGAGTAAAGTTTGCATCAATGAAATAATAGCCTGTCAATGGGTCGGGTCTGGACCCGGACCCGACCCGAACCCGAGACCCGAAGACCCGTTTATTAAACGGGTAGGGTCTGGATCTTATACAAGATCCGGACCCGAAGACCCGACCCTGATTGTACATTATTATTTTTTAAATATATATACATATAGTATAAATTTATAAATATTTATAAATATATCTTATCAATATAACATGCAAGTAATATATATAAAAATATTTATTTATGTATATAATAAATATAAATAATATATGTTTTATTTATACTAATAATATTCTATAATACATTACAAAATATCTTAATTTAAGATTAAAAATAAAGAAGGGGGATAACATAAAATAAATGTATATATTTGGCTAGACCCGGATCCGGGTCTGGATCCAATATTGTAGACCCGATGAAGACCCGGACCCGAACCCGATGAAGACCCGATTACACGGATCTGGATCTCCCTAAACCCAACCTGGCTCCGAGCCGTTGACAGGTCAAGCTATGAGCATGTTTCTTAAGTAAATTGTTTTAAGCTTATGTTTCTTAAGTATTGGGATAGTGTTCTTATAAACATTAAATTTTTGAATAATTAAGTCATTTTTTAACTTCAATTTCCTTACTATTCTTCTTAATTTATGAATGACTCTTTCACAACTTGTTGATATTATATTCATGTAGATTTTTCCTCGACGATCTTTTATTCGTATAAATGTAAAGAAATAAGTAATAAAAATACATTTTATATATATAATAATAATTTTAAATATTATTTTGCGTTGATGGATCCCATGCATCGCACAAGCCTACATATTAGTAAAAAGGAATAATATTCCCAACATTGGGAGTAAAGTTTGCATCAATGAAATAATGATACTCCCTCCATCCCAAATTAAGAGTCCCTATTAAGGATATCTTCAATCAATGGCCAAGATCAACACATGTTCACTATCAGTAAATTTGGATCGTTGATTATGTCTGAAAATCAATGGCCAAGATCAACACATGTTCACTATCAGTAAATTTGGATCATTGATTATGTCCAAAAAAAGAAAGTGGACTCTTAATTTAGGACGGATGGAGTACAACGTATAGCCAAACTCCAACTTAACTGATGAAATTTCATATGCAACAACATCAAAGGCAACCAACATTTAGCCCTAACATATATATATATATATATATATATATATATATATATATATATATATATATATATAGAGAGAGAGAGAGAGGTTCTCATGCATACCCCAGTTTGCATACCGCTGACACGGACCAATTTTGATAAAATAGTAAAAAAATATTTTTGAGCTAATTTTTTTTATATAGTTTTTAAATATTTCAGTAGGGCCATATAAAAAAAATCAACTCAAAATGAATTTTTTTACTATTTTAAAAAAATCGGTCAAACTTTGTCAGTTTTTAACCACTTAAAAACTGACAAAGTTTGACCGATTTTTTTAAAATAGCAAAAAAATTCATTTTGAGCTTATTATTTTTTTATGGTCCTATTGAAATGTTTATAAATCATAAAAAAAAAAAATCAGCCCAAAAATATTTTTTTTACTATTTTAAAAAAATGGTCCTCATTTAGGGTCCTCAAACTGGGACCTCACTTGATCCTTTCCCTATATATATATATATATATATATAAAGAGAGAGAGTGACATAAACTACACGTCAATGACCCAAAAATCAAGACAAATATAATTTCTTGAGAGAAACAAGGAATTTCTTATATTTTAAAAATGGAAGCTACCCTCAAATGAGGATTGCGAGGGGTATTTATATGGGAGAATTACTTGCTAATCAAGTAATTGTCAAAATGACTAAAAAGGACAACTATTAACAAAAGAATACCTAATTAGTCCCAAACATACTTGGAGACTAATTAAAAGGCTAAAAAGGAAATAAAATAACTAACATAAAAGGAAAACTAAAAAAAAATATAAAAACGAGAAATAAATCATATTCCCATCATTCTCCCCGGCTTAAAACAAAGCTCGTCCTCGAGCTTGAAAGTTGGATATGCGTGTAAAGTCTTCAAAATATGCATCCAGGAAGACAAGCAACCAAAAAGGAGGTCACCCCCGGGGTCAAAAGTTAATCTAGGGTTTGATGGGCCGGGTATAGCAGGAATCTAGTTCAGGCTAGTGGAGGACCGGGTTGGGGTTTTCTTGGGGTCAGTTTGATAGGGAATTAGGGTGGAGACAGGTTGGTTCCCATCTTGTTCGGAGGCAGGAGGGCCAATGCAATCCTCTGACTTCCTTCTGGCCCGACCGCCCACGTTGGCTAGGGTAACTTTGTTAAACAACCCCGTATTTTGGAGGGTATTTTGGAGGGAACCGGAATCAAGGCCTATCCCTGATCGCGTGTGCCTTTGAGGAACCAAATCAAACCTGTTTTGTGGATCGAGGGCTGTTGAACTGTCGCCGAAGGCCCCTGCTAGGGTTTTGTCGGCGACTTGTGGTTTTTGGAAGTCGGACCTATTCATAAACCCTAGGAGGCTAGAATTCTGGTCCAAGGCTAGTCGCGTGTCATCCAGTACGTATTTTTCATCGGCGATCTCTTTTCCGAGCCTTTGAGGGCTGGATTCCGGGGGCACATTTGTGGTGTTAGGGTTTTGAATCTTGGAGAATTGTTGTATTAGGGTTTCAAATCGCTCTTGTTGCTTTGGTAACATCTCTTCCATTCTCCGATCGTTCTTCTCTTCCATTCTTGATATTTTCTCTCTCAATTCTTGGTGGATTTCTCTTAATTCTTGATTTCTCTTTTCTTGAAATCAATTCGTTTTCTTCGGGGCCATCGAAAAGTAGTGTACAATTTTGAATACCTACACACCAATACACCAATTGGGGAACGAAACCTCGCTCTGATACCAATTTGACGTAAGCTACACGTCAATGAACCAAAAATCAAGACAAATATGATTTCTAGAGAGAGAAACAAAGAATTTCTTATATTTGAAGAATGGAAGCTATCCTCAAATGAGGATTACAAGGGGTATTTATATGGGAGAATTACTTGCTAATCAAGTAATTGTCAAAATGACTAAAAAGGACAACTATTAACAAAAGAATACCTAATTAGTCCCAAACATGCTTGGAGACTAATTAAAAGGCTAAAAAGGAAATAAAAGAATTAACATAAAAGTAAAACTAAAAAAAATATAAAAATGAGAAATAAATCCTAAAATAAAGGAAAATAAATTCATTCCGAGAGAGAGAGAGAGAGAGAGAGAACTGTTGACAGTCCCATCCATTAGCATAATGGAAAATCTCAATTATATGAAGAGCAATCAAAACATATGTCTCGAGATTTTTATTTTGAATAAAAAAATTAATATAGTTTGTGAATTCTCTAAGAGATCCAACCCCTATATGGTAGTGATATCATTGTAGCTTCTTTGCATAAACATTTTACTAACAACTTCTTGCTTGTTCTAAAAATAATTTTCAACAACATTTTACTACCTGCTTTGAATCACTATATTAAATAATGTTATAAGTTATACTAACCTTGGAAAGCTACTGAGAGGCTTGGAGATTCTTCCTTTGCTAAATAGATCATAAAAACTCTTACTCGCACTGTATAGGAAACCTTTAAGTAGCCTGAAACCCACCTAAAAGGCTAATTTACTTTGTAATATATCAAGATGGCAAATCATAGGGAGATTTGGACACTTCAGAGTAAAAGACAAAATCCATATAATAAAAAACTTGAAAGGGAAATTGGAAAGAAATTCAGTATTGTTGTAACTCAAGCTTAGTATGGTGTGCAGAATTTGGCTTTAAAATCTGCAACCATTAAATAATCGCCAAGAATAAATAACAACAATTACTAACATCCACCAGTCCAAATTCGATGAATACATATGTTCTTACCTCAAATTTGTTAAAATGGCTATTTTCAGAAAATTTAATAATCAGTATATTATAAAGATACTTCTATTGGCACTTTTTTTTTTTTGACCTTCAGCTCCCTAACTATTTAATATTATTGAAGAAATGAGAACACATATACCACTCCTCAACATCATTTAGAAAAATAAAAATAAAATAAAATAAAATAAAAAAGAAAGAAAGAAAGAACCCTAATATTGTAACCAGTGTTGTTGTAAGTGAACTACCAAGATTGGTATTGTTTCAAAACTCTAATCAGAAAACCTGCAAAAAAAAGGGAATAATTTAAGAAGAGAAAATCTCACAATGGAGTTAACAGCGAGAGAAAAGAAAATAATAACTAAATGACGTTAATTTCAGTAATACTGATTGTCTACATTGTCCCATGAATCAACTTCATCAAAAGTAATACACGATGATGAAAAGAGAAAGTAGCTTACATTTGACAAGATTCCTTATGCCCCACCAAAATATGAGCAATCATATGAGCTGAGGTAGCAAATGACATATGCGAAAAATTTAGCTCTGAATGAAATCTTAATTAGGACACTTCATACCTTGTTAAGTGGTTAGACAAGTTCACAAAGTCCACCGCTTTAGAATCATCCCTTCAAACCATGAATTGATGTTACCGGAATACTTGAAAAATAGTAAAAACTCCTTTCAGGAAAGTATGAAAGTATCCAGTCTATACAAAAAAAGAATCACACAATCAGTTTTTACTGTTAGTGTTACCACATAGGTAGATGCTGAACTTGGTTAGGCCTGTGAAGAAGAAAGGAGGATACACAATACACAAAAATTATTTTGATGACCATTGAACATTCACTTGATAATTTCATCAAACAGTACTAACCTGGGTAATGTTTTTTTTTTTTTTAAATCCTTTTCCAACAGTGCCAAAATAAATCTACTCAACATAGGTAAATATGAGTTGTACATATCCAAGTAACATCCTTTTATAAAGAAAAAAATGAAAACTAAAATAAGGGGAAAAGAAGGCAAAAGACAAAAAACAGAAATAAAAAAATTATCATTATACGGTTTCTAAAAATCTGTATAAAGATCAACAAAACTAAAACTTTCTTTCAACTGTTTTTTCACTAATACACCCAAAAAACAGAGACATCAATAAGGAAAATTTAACCAAAACCCATGGCAATAACAGAAATGAATACTGTAAAATTGGGTCAAAAGAGAGGGAGAGATCTAGAAATTGGGTTACTTGAAACCCTGATTTCAAGACAACCATAAAAACCGTGCGCGTTTGTTTGTGTCGTGCGCATGTGTGAGGGGGAGAGAGAGAGAGAGAGAGAGAGAGGGATAACATCTAAAGTCAGGACAGTCGTGTGGTCAAAATCGCGTAAATGGAAAGTTTGCATTGAATTGATGAAGCGATTGGGCGTGTTGATGAAAATTAACATAGATAACAACCGTTAGTGTAATAGTTGGTGGATATTCTAGCATCTATGTGATGTCATGTGTGCAATCACTAAATAATAATGGGTAATCACACAACATGATCTAGAGTATTCTTATTTATATATACGAGTAAATGTCCCTCTAAACACCTTACTATCCACTAAAATGCCCCTAACTAATTATGAGAATATTCTTAGTAAGAATATTCCCTTATTACAACAATAACATAAATAAAAATTACAATTAGCACTATTCTTCATTTCTGGCTTGAAAAAATACATCAAAAATTACAAGCGCCCTATTTTTCCGCATACATCAATATTACAAGTATTGCACCTACATACTTGCCACAACCCCAACGGTAAAAGCAAAGAATTAGGGTAATATGGCTCGAATTTGTTTTCCTCGTTTTTTTTTCTCTTGCTATCTTGGGTATCCAGGCCAACTAATGCGCCAAGAGAATTTTTGGACCCTCCAATCTGCATTACAGGACACACTATGGGAAGATAGGATTCAAACTCTTGGCCTCCAGGTTGTTAGGTAAAAAAAAAACTGCCACTAGACTATCCCCTTGGAATTTCTTTTTTTTCTATATCATTACTTAGCCTTGTTGAGAATAGTTGCTGATAATGACTACGGTAAAGCAATGATGTAACCTGTTTAACAGCTCAAGAGATACAGTGTTGTTAAAAAGAATGATGAGAGCTAAAAATATTATTCCCAAAATGAAATTGGACCACCTGATTTATATCAGTGTTTACGCCTTATTCTTTTTTACAAACCGGACCAATATGTCATCCAAAATAATAATAAGACAAACAGTATCCCAAATCTCTCTGCCTCTCGTCCAAAAAAATGCAGAACATTGCCTACCGACTTATGACCAAAAGTCTATTTGTTTCATTTGAAAGGTGAAAATTACATTGCTTATATTGAATCATTTTGTATTGATTATTGATCACTGATTATTGAATGATTATTGATATTGATTATTAAATGATGAAAAATACATTTTGTATATTGCTTATTATATGTTGAGAAATACATTTTGTATATTGATCATGAAGCATACATATGAGGAAAGATGGCTACCAAATATACGGATATATTTTTTAAAATTCAAGGAATGTATTATTTTATTATATTACTAGCCTTAGAATAATTAAAATAATAACAAAAGGGAAAACGCCTTTATACACCTAGGCTTCTATGGCTTGAGGCTTGACCTCTACGCCTGGATCACGCCTCGCGCCTTTTAGAACCTTGATTTATATTCAGGAACCAACGTGATAGAAATTTCAAAACACATTTGTTGTCTCCATTTTTTTATTCACTGCGCAAACCAATTATTGCTTAGTCTGTAACTTCTGTAATGTAAAATTATCCATGCAACATAAAAAGTAAACAAAATAGATGGACAGTAAGAAGATAGTGTTAAAGGTAAATTTGCATTGGTGTGCAGAGCGTGGATAAGAACAGTTACTTCTCCCAACCCTCCTCCATACCTTACTCCTTCTGGTCCACCCGCATCACCCTCTTTCTCCACATCCATTAATTATCACTCGTGCAACACCTACTAGTGCATGTCTCTGTGTGCATGTCTATATATATATATATATATATATATCAAGGAGGAATGTAATTGTCATTTTTATATATCTTGTTGTCCTTGCATATCATATTCCCTTTGTTTTATTATGTCTCTGTGGGCATTTAAGGTATTTTATAAACAAGAATGTGATAGACCATGTGATATCATGATGGGAACCATCCTTAGTCTGTCAAAAAAGACAACAAAACTATCATAAATACCTTCCAAAACTGATCCTACATTCCTACCCACATAGTACCCCGGACTTTTAAAATTATCTGTCACTTTGTAGTGAGAAACATGGAAGAAAACATTGGATTCAATCCACACCTATATCTGCTATTGTTTATTTCTTCTGGGATTTATTTAAAAACAATGAAAAAAAGTCCTCTGGATTGAAGCGAAAAGTGTCACGCAAAAGAAAAATGTTGCCAAATTGTTATAAGGTTTGATCAACATCACTAAAACCAACAAAAACTCCTCACAATATGAACATAGCACTAAACTTCCGGCGTGGCCATATAACACAAAACCAGCAAAAATTAGTAAAGCCACTAACATAACGGAATATTATATCTGAAATTATATATTCATGAGAAATGTTTATTCAACACAAATTGACGAACAATATGTTCAAGAAACCAAAAAGGAATAGTTTCTTCAAGCTCACGAGTGGTGATAGGTGACAGGGGGAGGAGGTAAAATGATAAATCGAAAACGATAGGTGCAACACTAAAATTAACCTTTATTAAGAAGATCAATATGATTAACAAACTAAAGGTATTAGTTGAAGAGACCAATAATCTATTTGTAACGGGTAGATTCTTACAAATGCCCATATCTTTATACTTTACCAGCTAAGCAGTTCCATTTCCGAATGATCACCACTGAGATTTATATACAACCTAATCACCTTGATTCAAAATTTGCAGTATCTTTTAACCATGTAGATACTTTAGGATTCCTTCTATATAGTGTGTCAATATCACTGTCAGAGCGGATTATAGAATTACTATAACACATTATTGCTTTGAGATTAATTTGGACTTGTAGGTCCCACCCCAATCATCTGGTAATCAGCTCCACCTGATTCTTCGGATGGAAACGAGCAAACCTTCTCAAGTTGCACTGGCCAATCTTCTCCAAGTATCCTGGGGTTTGACTCCATTGTGACTCGGAAATCCAACATGGATGCAGAAAACGATCTGTTTGGCTTTTGTATGTACCTCATTGGCCTCAGGTGGCTGTGTTGAGACCTCGAACCAGCTAACTGCAAACAGGGTCTTACTAGTCGTTTCAAGAAAACATCCAATCCATTGTTCAACAGGCTAACACAATCCGTTGAGATTTTCAAACCCTCCATTTCCAACTTCTGCTCCAGCCTCTTCTTTAACGAACTAGTCTCTGGCAGCTCACCACTACTATGACAGGTCTGCGAGTGAAAAGTAGGGGCAGACCCATTACGTAGTACTTTCCTTGTTTCTTTTGTGTGTATTGAGATCCCAAGAGGAGCTCTAACTGGACTTCTGCTATAAATACCCGGGCTTTCAGAAGCCTGCTCAACCTCTTCACCCTCTTCCACAGAGTTAACTTCAACAGGTGGTCGGCTACCTAAAGAAAGCAACTCAGTAGCACTTTGCTGTTCTTGAACTTTATGAGCCTTCCCATGACGCCCAACAATTCCCATACCATCCTTCAACTTGCGTTCACAAGGAATGGGGATTCTTCGCTTTCTAGGAGACTGAGGTAACACATCTTTGCAGAGAGACTGAGGACTACTTCTTTGACACCCACTTTGGACTTTATCATCCAATGGGCTTTCAATTTTGTTCTGTTTAGGTGGGGGAGACTTGGCAAGTGATGCATTCTTTATGATTGCTCTGATAAGTTCGTTGTGAAGGCAGAGATTCTCTCTCCCTAGTAAGCTCACGCAGTGATTATTAAACTCCGATTTGCTGAGTTTAAGGCCTAAATATCTGCTAAGTAAATTGAAGTACTTCTCAGACTTCTGTTGGCCAAGCTTTCTCTCGATCTGAAACTTCATTTCCATAGTGTCTATTCGCGAGATATGCTGCTGACTCATCGCCATCTTGCTTTCCGAATTCCGCATTATCATTAATTCAAGATTACCAAGCAGTGAAAAGAAACCCTACAAAAACCAAACAAGCCATTTTCCACATCTCAATCAAAATTTCCAAAACCCTAATTCAGTTCGATAGTGTCTATATACATGACATGTTTTACATGAGACATTCCCTAATTGGCCCAATTAAATAAATTATCCTCAACAGATCCTATTAAAAAATAAAAAATAAATTTCCCACATGTAGTAAATGTTTCCTATCTGTATGAGTCAAACAGTACATTCTGATGTGAAATTGAGTAGAGATTTCAGTACAAAATGAAGAAACACGTACAGAAAGTAAGGTCAAAACAAGTTGTTATTAGTTACTAACAATCAAACACCCTCATGCAAAATTTTGATTCCTCGAGAAATAAGAAAAGAAATCAATAACAGACGCAAAAAGCAATCTTGATCGAATACCAAGTCAAAATTCAAGTTGTAGATGAAACCCTTGTGATAGATTTGGATCAAAAAACACAAATTGAATAAAATGAAAACCAAAAGTGACCTGGTCAAATTGGAGTTGGCTTATACTTCACAGCATTTGGTGCAATTGTTGGTGGATCACCACCGGGTGATCGAGTTCTAGAAATATAAAACGAGGTTAGGGCTTGTAGGCAATTGGGTTTAGGAAGGTTCTGTGAGTCTTTAGGGGTCAAAGGCACGTGCGGTTTAACAGGTGTCAAGTTGTGATTGGTGAGTAAGCTTTCTTTTTATTGTCTGTTTGGCCTTCCAATCATAGTTTTAGTTTTAGTTTTAGTTTCCCAAATTTGTGTTCCTACAAATATGACTATGAATGAGGTACGTGTAGGAGTGAGCGGAGCGGATGGGGTCAACACAAACACAATGCAAAATAATTTGTAATTATTTAAATATTAGTCAAGTATAAAATAGAGAGATGTATAAATGGATTGGCACATTGAACAACGGCCCTCTTTCGATAGCACTAAATTTTAAGATAAATTTTAAAATATTTTGATCTAAATTTATCTTGAAATTTTTTTTTTTATGTACAATACTCTTAAGTATAATTTGTCACCTTACAGTTAAAATCAATTTTTTAAAGGGCCAAAATTTTATTTGTCACCTTTGAGTGTAAATCATTCAAAGTCAATTTTTTTTTTAAAAAAACTCTATATATTTTGTAAATATATATAGTTCGTAAATTTGTATATATCTATATCTATATAATATATCAGGGGATGTGGATGTAGAAATGTATGCATGACATTTTTGCTTTCTTATGTATGATATTTTATGTGCTTCATACATGCATAACATACATATATATGGATGCATAACATACATACATACATACATAATAATTGGGTTGCGCTATAAAAATTGGGCTGGACTTTTATTGGACTGTCCTATAAAAATTGGGCTGGGCTAAAAATTTGGGTCGGGCTTTTAATTGGGTTAGGCTAATAAAATTGGGTTGGGCTTTGATTGGGCTGGGCTACAAATAGTGAGTTGGGCTTTTAATTGCGCTGAGCTAAATCGTGTCATATGCACGGGATGGGCTAGTATATACATACATACATACATACATACATACATACATAACAATTGGGCTGGGCTAATGGTCTGGGCTTTTATTGGGGTGGGCTATAAAAATTGGGCTAGGCTTTTAATTGGGCTAGGGTAAAAATTTGGGCCGGGTTTTTAATTGAGTTGGGCTTATATAATTGGGTTGGGCTTTGATTGGGTTGGATTATAAAAATTGGGTCGGATTTTTTATTGGGTTGGGCTTTGATTGGTCTGGGCTACAAATAGTGGGTTGGGCTTTTAATTGCGCTGGACTAAATCGTGTCATAGGCACGGGCATGGGCTAGTATATATATATATATATATATATATATATATATATATATATATATACTAAAATATATCAAATTATACGAGATATACAAATATACTATAATATATGAAATATATGGAACATATACAGATATAAAATATACAATCTATATAATAAATCAGGAAGAATGTATGTATGATATTCTTGCTCTTTTATGTATGATATTTTTTTCTTCTTATGTATGATATTTCATGTGTTGCATGGGTGCATAGCATACATACACATGCATGCATAGCATACATACACGCATACATACATACATACATACATACATGCATACATAACAAATGAGCTGGGCTAATGGGTTGGGCTTTTAATTGGGCTGGGCTAAAAATTTGGGTTGGGCTTTTATTTGGACTGGGCTAAAAAATTGGCCTGGGCTTTTAATTGGGTCGGGCCCAAAATAGTGGGTTGGGCAAAATCGTGCCATAGGCACGGGCATGGGCTAGTATATATATAGTTCAGATTTGCATATATTTTGCATATCTAATATTTTCCATATATCTATATATTCCGTACGTTTATATATTTCATATATTTTAATATATATGTATATTGCGTATATTTCGTACATTTATATATTTTGTATATTTAATATATTTTGTATATTTTCATATATTTCGTATATTTGATATATATTTTTAAATAGTTATATAGTTCGTATATTTTTTAAAATATTTCATATATTTCGTATAATGCATATATTTTTCGTATATTTCATAACTTTCGTATATTTTTTTTTAATATTTCGTATATTTCATACATTTCTTATATATCGTATATATTTTAAAATATTTCATATATTTTTTAAATATTTCATATTTTTTTGTTTATTTCATATATGTATATATTTATTTTTGTATATTTCATATATGTATATAGTTTTTATATTTTGTATATTTCATATATGTATATATTTTGTATATTTCATAAATGTGTGTGTATATATATTTGAGAAATAATATATATCCTATAAAATATATATATTATGTAAATAATATATATAATATATATTCCATAAATAATCTTTTCACATTTAATTTTACTTTTCAGCTTTTTGTGTTTGATAGAAAAGGTAGAAAATTGATAATTTTTCAACTTGTATCAAATATACACATGTTGGAAAGTACTGATTTGTCTTGGAATTATTTGTCCTAGAATTATTTGCATTTTTCTACTTTCCTATCAAATAGGGCCTTAGAATAATTGTGT
This sequence comes from Sambucus nigra, assembly GCA_949130495.1. Taxonomy (NCBI): domain Eukaryota; kingdom Viridiplantae; phylum Streptophyta; class Magnoliopsida; order Dipsacales; family Adoxaceae; genus Sambucus; species Sambucus nigra. Next base: position 392,001,411 of record OX422207.1, on the reverse strand, counting down.
ATAACACGAGGTTAGAATATTGTATTGTTAACATAAGGTTAGAATATTGTATTGTTGCACCAAGTTTATAAACTTCAGTTATTGATTTCAAATAATAAAATGGGCATACTTACCATACCATTTAGTCTCCACAATAATTTGATATTACAAAAATGCTTTACAACATATCGGATTTAATATTAAGCTATTACTTCATTTAATATTTGTTGTTCCGGATATTTATTTTAGAAAATAAAATAAATTATTTTTAATAATTCAAAATAGAATAAAATAATTAATTAATAAATATTTTATTTATTAACAGTAAGAAAACAAAATTTACAAGTAATATGTTGAACAAAACTAACGATAACGACTTGAAAGCTGATAACAGAATCCGAGCCCAACGATTTTATGTTGTGTCTTTAAAACGATTTTACTCCCTCAATAAGTGTCAAAGGTTGTAAGTAAGCATCTCCCAGGATAGAAGCGAACTTTTCGTCCTTGATGGTAGCAGCATTTCAAACTACCAAGGCTTCGATGAACTCAACAAATGTTTTTACTTCAAACACTAAATTTTAATTTTAACAGGAGCAGAATTATGTATACAAGATGCATGAGGGAGAGAGAATGATTAAAAAAAAAATTGTGTGAAAAAACTGAGTTTGGAGGACTCCTTTTATAGTGTTATCCATGGCCATTTAAATAGGCACCATGCCTTGTCACACACAGTCACACTTTTTCACTAAGGACGTGCCTTTTCATAATTAATTAAAATATTTTTAATTAATTAAACTTTTCACCTAAAAAGATGTAACTATTCAATAATTTTTCACTAATTAATTAAAGCTCCCAAACAGTTTGGGTAATTAAAACTTGGCCCATAAATTTTAAAAAGGTTATACTTCATTAAGACAAGCCCAAGTTCAAACCCAGAATCCGGCTCCGGTCATGGGGACAAGCTGAGCCGATCGGACGAATGGACAAAAGTCCACCTATGCATAACAATAGTCATTTCCCCTTGAAAGAGTTGGTATACCTCCAAGGCATCCAAGCCTTAGTCCTAAATAAGGAGTATATTAACTCTTCACTTTTTCCACATTCTTCTAATGTGGGACAAAAGTCCTACACGAAGTTTACTACATATTTCTCATCTCAACTGGGTGGCTTTGGAGACAATTTTCTCATTAAATCCTTAATGGGTTTAGATATGTAAATATATCACGTTATACTCCTCTCGGAGGAGTACACGATTATGTTAGGTCCTACTAAAATTGACATGCGGGCCCCACTTAGATTTGAGCTCAAAGTAGCTTAATTATGGATTATTTAAACCCATTTCCAAAGCAGCTTAATTATGACTTATTTAAACCCAATATCACGAAATTTACAAGACCAAATATGATTGTAAAAACTAAAACTAAAGTAAATGCATCTCTATGGTAAAAAAAATGTAAAGCTCTGCCGACACATTTATTTCTATGTGAATAAACTGTGAAATCAAATGTATTTCAACCAAAAGGATTTTGTATGATGGAAACACAATTAATATATGATCATAGTTCAGTATATTTTCTTTAATGCACTTGAGATTAAAATATGCACGCAATACATTATGAGATATGTTACAAGGAACATATCATCCATGCAGCCATAAAAACATGTCTAAGTTATACAATAAAGATTCAAAGCATTCATCAAAACCTAGTGGTGTTCACCACTCAAGCATCAAGAGAAGTTCAATGTGAAAAATCTAAAACGGCCCATCCACGCAAAACTAAGTACGAAATTATAAAAGGACACAATAGTAGACTTACAAAATTGACTCGGTGCCCTCGCAAGCCTTGACGCTCTATATTCCTTCAACCTTTACCACAATGACACAGAGTATCCACCCGTGAAGTTGCCACAATGCCTGAGTCCACACACCCTTAGGTATCTACCAATCTAGGCTTACCAACCATCACACAATACAGAGTCCACTGTATATAAACAAACTAGGTTCGAAATCCACCGCACGAAACAACTACTCAACAAGATAAAGAGTAAACTTTAGTGCACAAAATAAGATCTCAAAGCATATATGAAGATGAAAATTGGATCTTAAACTAGTTGGGTAAAATCAGGATTTTGGAGGCCTTTGAATATGTATAGAAAAATAATTTCGCCAAAACTTCTCATTAAAAATTAATGCCAACATTCCTTTATACAGAAAATACATTTTTCGAGGAGACACACTTTTTAAGGGTTTGTTCGAAAAAAATAAGAGGTCATTCGAACGAAACTGCATATCTTTCGTTCGAATGACCATGTTAATCTCGTTCGTTCAGACTTTGGACGAGCTTCAAAAGACATATACTCTGTTAGGAAGGATATCCTCGTTTAATCCTCATTTGAAGGTTGTTTCAACGACATATCTCATTCGAATGAACATTATAAAGTCATTCGAACAACTTAAAACTAAAAATAAATCTTGTAAAACCTTTTCAAAAATGCCTTGAAAATAATATTTAGAAAAACAAACACCTAATACTAAAATCCAAGGATTAAAATATATATACACACTCATATCTTATGAGATCCTTAAATATTGAAGATAAAACGATGCACGAAACACGACACTATAATGTAAATGCTCTAACTTGGATTCCATGGTCTTCAATCAAATAGGTCATATGCTTGAAAGGTAAACATATTCAAGTCCTAACCTGTAACTCAAAGATTTTGTCCAACCACGGAATAATCCAAAACATACAAATTGACTCAATTCGAAAATTTTGCCTTACAAATATCCTCCTTTGGCTATTCTAGGACATAACCCAAAATAAAATCCTATGGGTCGTCAAGCTTTCTAAAAACTCAATTCCTGATCCCAAAAGGAAGAAGTACAGACACTTGACAGAATCACGTTGAGCAGTTTTACTCTTGTGTAAACTTCGTCGCATCATTGCAAATCTGCACACTTAAACATACCTTCAAATGCAAAGAGAATATATAATAATATAAATTCGCATAAGAACAAACCCTCTATTTTGTCTAATAATCTCCACCTAAGTTAGGATGTCTTCCCCTAAGGTAAAAATCTACTCCTGACTATAAAAATTGAGATACAATTTCTCCCATTTTTTATTCAAGAATGGATAAAGATAAAGATGTATAATAAAGTCATTCCTCCCCAATAAAACCATTTTTCTCCTTAAATGAAACATGGGTAAGCATAAATGAAAAACAAGTATAGCATGAAGTGGTGTAAAGTGTAACAAGCAACGATAAATAAAACGTAGCAACACAAGCATAAAAAATTCAAATAATGAACAAATTATACACATTTTAATGTAAAGACTGAAACATAAGATATAAATATAATCATCAAGCATACCAATTTGAAACTACTTAAAAACTTAAAACAAAATATATGGCATACATTGACTAAATGCAAATGCAAAGACTCAAAATAAAAAATATCGTGCATATACGTACGTGCGTGCATGTGTGTGTGTGTGTGTGTGTGTGTGTGTGTGTGTGTGTGTGTATACATGTGTGCAAACTATACCAATGACACACATGCATAGATATATAGGTATAAACACCATAAATAAGGCACAAAACACGTAAGTTTTTCGCACTTGCATAGTATCGATGTGTCTAAACAAAGGTGGTACGGAGTGAAGGGGGTGAACTAGCACAAGAAAAACATGACCCAATCTCTCGAAATGTCCACAGAGTTCTATTTGGCTACATTAACTTTATCAAACAAAGATTTAGCCTCATAGTGACACACAAAGTGAAGTTATAAGTGGACATACAAGAACGATGTACATTGTCTTAGAAAATATTTATGATTCTCAAATCAATAGCGTCAAATATTAATTAACAAGGACTCATTGTGCAAACTCATTGATCTTCAACTTATAACACCCTCAAAATTATAGATATTCATTTTTTTCTTTTTCTCACTCATTTTGAAGATATCAATTTATTTTAATTTTATCTTTTCTTTTGCCTCTTTATTTTTTTAGGCTCTTGCTAACAGTGGCCTTTTATGCAAGGAAAATTTCTCCTTTTACGCCTTTTATCGTGCACACTCATATATTCAATAAAGCAACAGACTCACGAATAAAGATTCTAACATGAACAAATCTCCTATGGTAAAAAACATATGTATAGTGACAAGATTAATGAGAGAACACCTCACTTAAGTCATGTAACATATGAAGTTAAAATCCAAAAGAGTTCGTGCATGTATGGGCGGAGGCATATGCAAAGTGAATCCATTAAGCAAATCAAAGTTGAATTATTCCCTGCAAGCATGATTAAGAACAATCTCAGTATTGAAAATTATAATCAAATGTCCTAGCCACATGGATAGATGAAATGGAGTGGCTTCAAAAACACCGATATGCCACACAAAATGTGTAAAACTAAACTACACATAAACATTTTTTTTTTGAGTTTTTAAACATTTTTTCAAAAAATGACACCACTTAAAAACTAAAACTCAAAAGGAGAAGAATTTTTTTTTGTATTTTTCACAATAAAGACCCTAAAAAATTAAAATACAAAAGACTCAAACATCATAAAACTAGAAGTGACACATGACATGAAGCACAAAAGTTAGTGTATGAAAAACATGCAAATACAATCAACCATAAGATATATCATAATAAGAATCATATGCAAGCATGCGAGAATCAACCAATCTAACATTCAATGCCTCCCAAACTGATTTCTTAACCAAAATAGATGAATGCTTAATTCATCGGATTTGGGGAACCATAGTGACACGAGATATAGAATTCTTAAAACCTATTTTAATATCATAAAAAACTCCCTAAGGTGGCATTTACTACCATAATGCGAACATGTGTAAACACGGGGAATGTTACATATGGGTTTACCATGTCTAATATCCTTGGTAGTAGTTGACACTCTAAAACAAATGTTGGTCTTAACTTTAACAATGGAAGAATTTGAATCATCGAAGCTAATACCACCCCTACTTGAGTATCTTAAATCATCTTCACTACATCAAAAACCAAAAATGTTCACAAAAAAGGGGTCACGGCAAAGAGCCGTGACCGACTGGTCACGACCCAAAGCCGTAACTACATGAAAAATGAGCGTGACCAATTCCAAGACCCAGTGTGGTCATGGATCGACTTGTAGGTGGTCACGGTCTTTAATCGTGACTCTCAGGGTCACGGACCATTATGGTGCCAATTTTCCCACCAAATGTGGTCATGGATGGGGTCTCGGCTCATTGCCGTGAACAGGCATACAAATACACACCACTATAGTCACGGCTTAGGACCGTGACCATTCTTAGGAGTGAGTCACGGCTTTAGACCATGACCATGGTTTTGTTTCCACGCTGATGTGTTAAAAATAAAGGGGTCACGTCATAGGGTCACGACCCTAAGCCGTGACCATGGTCTTTATACTTAAAAAATACAGAACGGGTTTTCATTTCCCTCGAAAACTTCTAAACACTTATTTCCCTCCCTCTCTCCGGCGATTTCATTTCCCTAAATCTCAAGCTCTCTCATTCTCTTAATCTCAAAGGTAATCCAAACCCTTGTTATTTCATTGTGTGTATTGTGCGTATTTCCAAACCCTTGTTATTTATTTCACTGTGTGCGTGTATTTCTGTGTCTATTTATGTGTGTGCATATATGCGTGTGTATACGTGTGTGTATTTCTATGTGTATACATGTGTGTATTTCTGTGTGTATGTGTATACGTGTGTGTATAATCTCAAACCCTTATTAATTATTTCATTGTGTGTGTCTATTTCCAAACCCTTGTTATTTATTTCATTGTGTGTGTATTTCTGTATGTGTATTTATATATGTGTATGTGTGTGTGTATATGTGTGTGTGTGTGTGTGTGTGTGTGTGTGTGTGTGTATTGTGTACGTAGGTGTGCATAAATTATCATTGTGTGTATTGTGCCTACATTCTAGAAAAAATACATATATATGATTAATGTTGGTTTAAGTTTCAAACTAGGGCTAATTTTAATTTAATGGATATTGTTGGTTCAATTTTCAAACTAGGGCAAATTTTAATTAAATTGATATTGTTGGTTTAAGTTTGGGACTGAAATATAAAAAAATACCGGACCATTAAAAAAAATACCAAACATAAGGGTTAATTTTAGGGATTGTTGACTTAAATGACAAAATTAGGTATTCAAAACATAATAAATTAACGGTTGATGATTCATTAGAGCCATTATTTATAGGAATCGTATCCACGCCCTATTACACAATAACTAGTTAATGATTCATTAGAGCCATTATTTATAGGAATCATCTTCACGCCCTCGTTCATTATTCTCAGGAAAAATGAGTCACGGTGATAATCGATGGCAACAAGAGTATGAAAGGTTGCAATTAGTCTGCACTCGTACCTCTTTCATTAATGATCCTCATAAAGTGGGTACTCCGATTTATTGGTATGGGAATAGGAAGATTGAATAATTTAACTACCTTGTAAACCCTGGAGTTCATTTCCATCAAGAGTACTTGTTCGATCGTATTCTGTTTTCCCTGCCACAATGTTGGTTGTCAACTCTTAATCTTCCTAAGAGGCCCTCTTGTAATGTTGAGTTCCTTGCACCTTAAAACTATTCCCTTACAAACATTATCGCTCACTCTACTCAACAAAATCAAACTCCATCATCTAAAATCAGTAATGAGAACACTTGTTATAGTTTTAAAAAGTCAGGGATTCACTCGTGGGAGACTACGTGGCTTCGCTGGTCCAAAGACTATCCAGACAAAACTTCAAAGACCGTTCAGAGCATGGTTCTAGTGTTCCCGTGCCATGATTGTTCAGATTTTCTTACCAAACATGCCTTTTGAGGGAAAAAACCAAAAGTACCTCCTAAACGTCCCCGTGAGAGGTGCAAACACTTCTTATAGGATTAATTTAACTCGCAGGAACCGACCGCGTGGTCACAGGACCCCTGGTTTCCAGAAAATGACGATAATTTGAGAAAATCCACACTTATGCTTGAAAACGTGCCATTAGAGGGCGAAATCCCTTAGCGGCCCCTTTAGAGGAGCGATCACCGTGCACGGGATCAATGTAACTTGCAGGAACCGATCGTGTGGTCACGGGAACCACGGTTTGAGAATATGACGATAATTTGAGAAAATCCACACTTAGGCTTGAAAGCATGCCGTTAGAGGGGAAACCCTTTAACGCCCCCCCAAACGGCCCTTTTAGGGAAGCAATCATCATGTACGGGTCCAACGTAGCTAATAGGAGCCGACCATGTGGTCACGAGACCCCCAGTTTGAGATCGTGGCCCAAAATAGAGAATATCCACACTTAGGCTTGAAAACGTGCTGTCGGGGGGCAAAACCCCTTAGCGCCCCCTAAACGGCCCTGTGATCGGTGCAATACCTCGTACAGGACCAACGTAGCTCACAAGACTCGATCGTGTGGTCATGGGACCCCTGATTTGAGAGCATGGCTCAAAATAGAGAATATTCACACTTAGGCTTGAAAACGTGTCGTCGGGGGGCGAAACCCCTTAGCTCCCCCAAACGGCCTCGTGAGCGGCGCCATTACCTCGCACGGGGCCAACGAAGTCTGCACGAGCCGATCGCGTGGTCACGGGACCCCCGATTTGAGAGCACGACCCAAAATAGAGAATATCTACACTTAGGCTTAAAAACGTGCTATCAGGGGGTGAAACCCCTTAATGCTCCCCAAATGACCCCGTGAACGGTGCTAATACCTCGTACGGGACCAACGTAGCCTGTACGACCGACCGTGTGGTCATGGGACCCCCGATTTGAGAGCACGACCCACAATAGAGAATATCCACACTTTGGCTTGAAAACGTGCCGTCGGGGGGTAAAACCCCTTAGCGCCCCCCAAACGGCCCCGTGAGCGGTGCCAACACCTTGCACGGGACCAGCGTAGCTCACACAAGTCGACTGCGTGGTCACGAAACCCCCGGTTTGATAGAACGACCCAAAATAGAGAATATCCACACTTAGGCTTAAAAACGTGCCGTCGGGGGGCGAAACCCCTTAGCGCCCCCCAAACGGCCCCTTGAGCGGTGCCAACACCTCGCACGGGACCAACGTAGCTCGTACGAACCGATCGAGTGGTCATGTGACCCCCGATTTGAGAGCACGACCCATATTTCAGAATGCCTACACGGGTTCCTTGATCGCGTGGTCATGGGACCCCTCGATTTGAGAGCACAGTACCCCCTCGAGGTCACCCAATGAGCACTTGAAGCAACTGACCGATTAGCCTCCCGATTCGAGGAATTTTTTTTATTATTATTAAAACTAGTCACGGCCTAAAGCCGTGAAAATATTTTATGCACAATAAGTATAGTCACGGCCCAAAGCCGTGATAATATTATCTTTCTTGTAAGCGTGGTCACGGCCCATAGCCGTGACAATATCATATATATGGTAAGTTTGGTCACGACCTTAAACCATGACAAATATGGACCGCACAGAGAAATGATCACGGTTCAAAGCCGTGACCACATGGTTTAATCGTGAAGTGGCCACGGATTTGGGCCGTGACCACGCTTGCAAATAGAGTCAGGGCTATGGTTCGTGAACACATCTGTGACTATGGGGAATCCGTGACCGGGCTCTGGGTTAGGGATTTGGGTCGTGACCACCGAAATTGATCACGCTCGATTTGGTCACAGACCAAATCCACGACCCACCCTTCCTGGTCAGGGATAAAGTCCGTGACCATTAGCCCAGTTTTGGTGTAGTGCTTCTAACTTCAAAACTCTATACTCAAGAAAATAATTAGACTCTTAAAACGTTAGGAACTCCTTCTCAAATTTTCAATAATACCTACAAGGTTAACTCGCTCCCCCTCAATGTCAGCGAACTTCTCCCTAAGAGTCTTTTTACGTGACGTTGTATCCTTAATCAATTTATTATTATTTTCTATGGCTCGTCCTTTCACTCTAGCCTCAAACATCTTAGAGTCAGCTAACTCGCTCTCTAAAATATGAACTCTATCACCACTCTCTTTCTTGGACACTTTTGAATTTTAAAAATCACATTTCATGTCCTTGAGCTTCTTGTGGAGGACATCTCTTTGAGTTTGAAAAATTCGATTTCATCTTTTAATCAACAAAAAAATATTTTTCAAGAAATTTAACTATTTTTTCAAACTTCAAATTCAAAATGAGTTCATTTTTCAGCACAGATACTCATTAAACTCCTCTCGAATATAAAAATCGTTGTCATCGCTAAACACATCATATAACTTATCACTATGATGACATAGAGAGAAATAAACAAACACTAGAGATAGAGAGAGATAAACATCCAAGCAACCCTAAAATTACACAAAACTACGTATCAATACGATAACGTAGTACACCCACTCTGATACCAATTAAAAGACCTAAACTACATGCAAGGGTTTATATGGAAAGGCAACACACGCACAACTCTTTTTTATTTATTTTTCAATATTAAATTGAACTAATCAACTCAATTGAACTTAGAACCAATTAAACTTATTGTTGTGTTAAAACGATTAACTAATTTTATCTTAACCTAAATCATGCATCTAGGTAAGTATAACAAGATAAAATAAATCAATCATACAAAACACCCGATGTACAAGGAAAATCCACAATGCAAAAAGCCTCGGATGACCCAGCCATGAAAATTTCACTATGTACGGAATTACAAAAGGACACGATAGTAGATTTACATAAACAACTCGATGCCCTCACAAAATTTAACCCTCCAAACTTCACCAAAGTGACGGGAAGGTGTCCACCCGCAAAGCCACCATAACACGTGAGTCTATACACCCCCCAATATCCACCGATTCAGGCTCAACAACTGTCATATAATACGAAGTCCATCGTATGTAAACAAATCGGGAACGAAATCCATCGCACAAAACAAGTAATCAACAAGATGAAGAGTAAACCGCGATGCACAAAATAAGATCTCAAATCATATATGAAGATGAAACTTGGATCTCAAACTAATTGGTGGAAACTAAAATTTTAGAGGCCTTTGGATATTTATAGGAAAAAAAGTTTGCCAAAAACCCTCATTAAAAACTAATGCCAACATTCTTTTATCTAGAAAATACGATTTTCAAGGAAGCATGCTTTTCGAGGATTCGTTTGAATGAAAATAAGAGGTCGTTCAAATGAAACTGCATATCTCGTTAGAACCAAACTAAGCGTCACTAAAATGACCATGTTAATCGCGTTTAATCATACTTTGGACGAGCTTCATACGACATATAATCTGTTAGACATGAAATCCTCATTTAATCCTCTTTTGAAGGTTGTTTGAACGAACACTATAAAGTTTAAAAATAACCTCAAAACAATATTTAGAAAAACAGTCACCCAATACTAAAATCCAATTATAAAAATATATATAGATGCATACATTATGAGATCTTTGAATGTTGAGAACAAAGAAATGCACAAAATACAACATGATGCGTAAAAGCTCTAATTTGGTCACTACGGTTTTCAATCAAACACATCATAGGCTTAAAAGGTAAACACACTCAAGTCCTAACCTAAGACTTAAAAGTTTTGTCCAAACACAAAATAGGCATAAACATATATATTGACTCGACTCAGAAATTTGTCCTTACATAGAGAAAAAGTAAACCAATTTCACCATCATTACTTATTTTCTTTACGTTTTGGTTACGGATCTCATTATTATGACTTAAAGTAAAATTCATTGTATCTTCTCAATCGATAATGCCGTTATTGCGGGGAATCAAGGCGTTTAAATACCTTGAGCTCTTGTGTGGGTACCATTAGAAAATGATGAGTTTAGCGTCTTGTTGATTGTGGTTTGCAATGTGTTTATATTATAAGGGTTTTGGTTTTGTCTTAATTTAACCGAAGATAGTGAAGCTCTTGATTATTGTGTTGAACGTGAACGTAGATAGTGGTCGAACCAAGTTAAAACTTCGGTTTGAAAAGCTTTCATAATGGCTTTCTCTTTTAAATACTTATGCATATTGTAGATTAATTGTTTACACTTGATTTTATTTATTATATTGCAATTAATATTTACATAAAGTTAAGAATTTTCTATTAAACTCATATACCCAATTCACTCCCTCCCCCCTTCTTGGGTATATTTTCGAGCTATAATTAGTATCAGAGCCTAGCTCATAGCTATTTATTTTAAAAAATATATTTCGAGTCTAAATATCATAAACATAATCGGGCCTATCTAAAATCTTTTTAGAAAGGATGAGCTACCCATGTTTTCTAGAAATTATATAAACTTTGGAAAGTTAGAACCTCTTACTTAATCCAATCACTTGAACATTATGCTTGGAAAATAATTAGTGATAAAAACTCACCTCCTTTTGATAGATTGTGTAATGAAAAGAAAATAGATTATGCTTGAAAAATAATTACTTTTTGAGGTGCTCTATATTTCAAGGGTGTGGTAGTTCACGTTCCTTTATGTATTTGAGGTAATTACACTTGTGGCCATCCCCGAACCTCGCCATGCAGGCGAGCGCGTGGAGGAAGGATCCTTCGGTTCCCGCGCATCCCTCTCGGGAGCGCTTCGGGCGGCGTCGTTTGAGATGTGGTGTAAAAATGTAGAGAGATTCAGAGTCGCCAGTCTATTTTACTCAAAACAGACAAAAGAAAAATAGGAAGCCACCCCGAAGGATGACATCCAAAGACATACTGGTGCATGCGAAACCAAAATGATTCGAGAAGGGTTCGGAGGCTTAGTTATGAAATGGGAAGGTGTTAGGCACCCATTCTGCCCTTTCGGTCTCTCATGGATATTTGCTATTTTCCTTTATTTTTCCCTGTGATATGTGTGCATGTGTATATATATAGTGGAGATAGGAATCCTCGACTTGTATCATGGAAGAGATAAAGTGAGTCATCCGTAGGAAGGTATAAGAATAATATTAGAAAGTAAGATTTACGTGATTACCCTTACGTTGATCGTTATAATGGAACGATAACGCATATGGAGTAATACGTCACTAAGAACAAGTATATAGAATATAAGAATATTGGATTTAGAGAAGATAGAAAATGAGAGAAAAAGTGGGAAAAAGGACTCGAGTCTCGGGTTTTACCCCGAGATGCCTACGTAGCATATAAAGGCATCAAAATCCACGTAGTTCGCATACAAAATGAGGGGTGGGGTTTATCCCATAAATCTAAATGGGGGGTCTCTTATTTGTGAGTGTGTGTGTGTGGGTGGAAAAAGTGTTTTAGTTGTGAGAAAAGTGTGAGAAAATATGAGAATCCTTATTTGGAATTTATGAGCAAACCTTTTTTTTCTTATTTTTTGGGTTTTATTTATATGAAAATAGGAGATGTGCAATAATACTAAATAAAAAAGTATATTAAGACAAGTGAAATGAGATAATAAAAATGCTAAGTAATAAAACAAGTTATTGCAAATTTAAGAGAATATGGAGAGAAATATGAGAAAGATGGACCTTCTTGGAGACCTTGAGATTGATCTTGAATGTTGGAGAGCAGCCTTGCACTTGGATGATTATGGAGAGTGGCTAATTCACCATGTTTGATGAAAAGGGTGATGAAAAGTGGAAGTAAAAAAGGGATTTGGATGTTGAAATCGCGCTGCCTTCGAGAGAGGTTTTTGGGATTCGTTGAGAGCAATTTTGATCAGATATGGGCTCCCCTTGCAAATGAGGTGAAGTCCTCCTTTTATAGGCTCAGTTCACTACCGATCAGCATAGACTTGATCCTGCCTATCGGCACCTGTCGATAGGCAGGGTCTGGAACCTGCCATTTAGCAGTGCGCTTCAGGCTTTTTCGGAAAATTGGCTGCTGAGGGCAAACCGTTGGTCAGAATCGCGCACGGGGCATACCTTTGGAAAGGTAATTCAGAGACCTTTGAAAGTCCTTTGGACCGCTCCCGAGTTCGGGAGTTGACTTTGGGTCAAATATGGCTTGGAACCGTTTATCGGTCCATTGGACGGGGAATCGTTCTGACGCAAACGGATCGTTCGTCCGCATGGTAAGTCTGAATAGCACACGGGGCAGACCATTGGAAAGGTTAGGATATGTACTTCGACATTCCAAAGAGTTTGACCCGGTTTGGAGTTGACTTTGGTCTACCAGGCCCGAGAATCATTCGATGACCTCTTGGAGTCAAGCGGATCGTTCGTCCGCATGGAAAGTTGGAATCGTGCATGGGACGGATCATTGGAAAGGGGATTCAGTGACCTTAGAAGATTCATTCAGCCTCAGTCGAGCTGAAGAGTTGACATAGGTCAAACAGAGCCCGGGAGTGCCCGGTGGCCTTTGGATTAAGTTTCGAACGCAAACGGATCGTTCGTCCACATGGTAAGTCAAAATCGCGCACGGGTCAGTCCGTTGGAAAGGGGATTCAACGCCCTTCAAAGATTCATTGAGTCTTAGTCGAGACAAAGAGTTTGACTTTTTTGTCAAACTGAGCCGGGGAGTGCCCGATGGCTTCTAGGTCAGTATTCGGGACATGACCTAGGTTTGTAGTGATGAAAGGAGGTGCTAGGGACCTAAGGAGTGTTGGGGGTAACGAAATGGGGTGTCTACAACACCCTCGCCTTACTAATTTGGACACCATATATAGACCTTCTCACTTTGGGCCTAATTTTCCTTCATTTGGATTTCTGGTCTCAAGGGTGACCCCTCTTAGGACCAAGTCCCACACCTTACATTCCTTGTGGCAGGCTCTTTTGTTGAAATATAAGGTTATCCTTTGCTTGTATGCAACCATTTGGATCAGTCCATCTTCTCTCCTTTTTTCTAACTCATCCAAATACCTTTTGAGACCTTCATCATTAACCCCTGGATCGAATTGAGATACCCTTTTTGTAATCACCTCGACCTATGTTAGGATCATTGCCTCAGTGCCAAAGGTTAAAGAATGGATTTTCTCACGTTGGACCTTTGGTTGTGGTTTTATAAGCCCATAAGATGCTTGGTAGCTATTCAAACCATAACCCCTTGGAATTTTCTAACCTCTTCCTCAAGTTATGGAAGATGGTTCTGTTGGTTAGTTCAACTTGTTAATTGGCCTAAGGGTGGCCTGAAGAGGAATAATAATTGCTTATGCCATAATCTGAGCAGAATTCCCCTGAAAGATGGGTTGACAAACTATTTTCCATTCTCAGAGATGATGGCTCAAGGTAAGCCAAACCTGTAAATGATGTTTTTCCAAATGAAATGGGTAGTCTTATTCTCTGTGATGGTGGCTAAGGGCTCAACCTTAACCTACTTGGTAAAGTAGTGAATGACCACAGTACAAAACTTATTTTAACCTTTGCGGAGGGGTAGAGGCCCTAACAAATTCACTCGCAATGAGAAAATTACCACGTACTTAGCATTGGAGCCATCTTCTCGACTGGCTATTTTGGAACAAAAGCGAACGTCTGACATTTGTCACAATGTTGGACCTCAAACCCTTGTAGAAACCCTAGGATAACTTGCTAGAAGAAGAATATTATGTTCTTTGAATATTTTGATGAGTATTGGAAGAGGGTTTATTATATATTGATGAGAGCTTCCATGAGGATGAAGAACGCGTTCATGGAGACAAGCATTGGTGAGCTTTTAGAGACCCCTTAGAGGCCACATTTGGATATGGGAGGTCCTCCATCTTCTACACCATTTCCATTATTGTTGAGCTTCATTTGATCTGCGTAGACTAACTTGGATTCAAGTTTAATGGGTAGTATAATTTCAGCATGTTATTTACATATAGTAGATTAAATATACGTGTGTAGGGTATTGGTTTGCATCCTAGTGTTGATTATTAATCATGTTGACATTTGTATGGAATGAGTATCAAAAAGATGATTTAAAATGGGTCTCGGAACAAATAAATTTCAGAATATAAATAATGGGCCTTTTTATGGAACAAAAATGTAAGAAAATATTAGTTTTGTGTATTTTCTTATAAAAGAGACAATATGCATTTTTATGGAATAAAAATGTAAGAAAATATTAGTTTTGTGTGTTTTCTCGTAAAAGAGATAATATACATCTTTATGGAATAAAAATGTAAGAATGATGTTAATGTTGTCAAAATATTTATGAAATAAATATTTTTAGGTTTCTTGCAACATGGAGACTTTATGAATAAATGGTCATTTTGCCAAGTTTGAAGAAATTGATGAAATTGTTAAATGAAAATGTAAATAGTTATTAATTAATTACTTAATAAATTAATTAATTTTCTGCAATTTTTTATTGAATGCTCTTTTTATATAATATTTCTTTTTATTATTACAAACAAACATTTATCTTAATTATGGTATGTGTATATCTCTAATGTTGATAATTTCAAATATACTTACATATGCTTATATTAATTTATTTATTTTAAAACTATTTAGAATTGTGATTAAAAGTTGGCATTATTTTTTAATAAACTAGCATTACAATTCTTTATTTCTTTAAACATTTCTTATATATAGTTGCAAATTGCGAATCTCGGTAGCGGATCTCGTGAACTGTTGAACCTTTATTCAATGCTTATATTACTATCTCATAGATTGTTGCGTCTGTAAAATGGAAATCTCGGTAGCAGTAATATGTGGAAAGTCGTATGGGCTTATCTGCTCTCAAATCACAGTTATGATAAATATTTATAAACCTCCATTGTATGGTCAAATCAATTAACAGTGAGTCTCCAAAATTGTTTTCTTTATGGCGAGCTCTTCCTAAAGAACTATGTGTGTCCTTTGCTTTCCAGTTGTGACTCGATGTCACACTATATATATATATATATATAATATTTTTTCTTAAACTTTGTTTGTCTGTGACAAACTATGAATGCATCCTTGAGGTTTATTATTTATATATTGTGTGCGTACCGCGATGACAACCCTGACTCGTCTTATCCCTATCAGTTGAGTTCCTATTTTTCTTTACATGCGAGTGCAAGCATGGGCCTTCATAAATGTTGTGACTTGGTAAGTTAGTTCCCTAGCATGCAAACAATTAAATGCACATTGCCACCTATTGAAATCATTTTTTTAATCTTGATTGACGATTTTATTTGTTCAGTTATCCTTCATATTATTATTATCATTATATCTGTAAGCATTTTATCCTCATAACTGAACATTATTTCTTTTATATCAGTACGATACCAAGATTATAGAAAAATATTTAAAAATCTATTGTTGTTATCTTATTTTCATAATGACTAAATCATGCCTTGATTCTTTTCTTTGGTTACTTAAGATAGTCCGCTGTGTAACTCATCTCTACTTTGTAACATCTCTCTATGAGCTCAGTTCTCACTCTCTCTCAGAACTCTAACATTTATGAAGGATGGCTCTCATCTGTCTTCTGAAAAGAAAAAATGGTGAGCATTTAATGCAGCCCTCAAGAAGGACAAAAAAAATCTCCAAGATTCAAAATATTTTCAATGATTACATTTGTGATACACACACACACACACACACACATATATATATATATATATATACAAACAATAGTCAGCCATGATCTTGAAGCTCAACTAAAAAATATCAAACAAAAGATACATCTAATTCTATAAGAGTGGAACTCTACAAAATCAGCTGCATATATTACAAGAACAAGATTACTTGCTGATATTTTTGGCTATCTTCAAAAACACTCAATCTCAAATTTGTATCATTTCAGAAGTGTAAAATTTCATCTATTCTTTTTACACAATTTGTAAGAAATTGAAGCTGGTCATTTAAGCTTCGGGAAAAAGTTGTAGCTCGTGGTGCTGCTATAAATTGGTGGTTTGATCATACCGACAAGTGGATCACATTAGTGAAGCAAAGGATAGGGGAGCGGATCTTGGTGCATGGATGTAGGCCGTATTTAGCCGAACCAGGTTAAAAACTGGTGTTATTTAATTTATGTCATTTATTAATTTGTGTGTGATTGATTTATTTATTTTTTGTTTAATTCAGATCTCTTGACATCCTTAAGACCTCAAGACCAAAATATTTTTAATATATTTATATCAAACGATTTTCCATTTAATTGTTTATAAAATTATTTCAGTTGCTTTTGATGATTTAAAATTTAATTAAAACCTTTATTCAAAAATATTTGTTTTAATCTGAAAATATATGGTCCTTAACTTCATTTAGATTATAATTTCTAAAATTCACTACTAAGACAATTTATTAAGATTAAGCATGTTACATAAATTCATAAAAGTCTTTTAATTTGGTATATTAACTTAGGTAGAAATTAATTATTTTTTAAAAATAAAAGTTTGTTAATACTGAATTCACCCCCCTCTTGAGTATAACTTGGGCAACAATTGGTATCAAAGCCTAGCTCTAATCTATTTACTTTGATTTAAACATCTTTAGAGTCAATACGATATATGGCAAAAGTTTGTTGTCTCATCTTTTGGTGAAGGCCAATCGATTAACAAACCTCCCTTATTTTCTGGAAATAACTATAGTTATTGAAAAAATATAATGAATTTTTTTATTCAATCTAATGACTATTCCGTTTGGAAAGTTATTGTAAATGGACCTAATATTCCCATTAAGGTGGTAAATAATGTAAATGTTCCGTAAGATGAAAATGAATGGAATGATTTTGAAATTCAAAAAATTCAAGTAAATGCTAAAGCCATGAACATTTTACATTATGCTCTTGATGTAAATGAATACAACAGAATATGTTGTTGTGAAACTGCAAAAGAAGTTTGGGATAGATTGGAAATCACTTATGAAGGAACTAGTCAAGTTAAAGAAGATAAAATAAGCATGCGTATTCATAACTATGAGCTATTCAAGATGAAATCTGATGAATCCATCTCTGATGTGTTTACTAGATTCACAAATATTATAAACGGTCTGAAATATCTAGGTAAAACCTATACTGACAGTGAATTAGTGAGTAAGGTTCTCATGTCATTACCAACCACATATATGACAAAGAAGCTTGCTATCAAGGAAGCAATCAGAGAAAGACCCATTTCTCTTGATGAGCTGCTAGGCTCATTAATTACTAATGAGATGGAACTCAAAGAACTTACTGAGGAAGAAAAGCCTAAAGTAAGCAAAACTGTTACTTTCAAATCCATTGAGGAAGATGAAGAAAGTGAAGAAGTTGCTGATGATGAGGATGAAGACATAACAATTTTCACCAGAAAATTCAAAAAAATTATTGCCAAGGAAAAGGGACAATCTAAAAAAATGAAGAAATTCTTTTTAAAGAAGAAAAATGAAGGAAATTCTTCATCCAAGATGTTACAACTGCAAAGAGTTAAGTCATATCATACCTAATTGTCCAAAGGCCAAAGGAGGAAAGAATGAAAAAAAGAGAAAAGAAATGAAAAGTACAAGAAAGCCATGAAAGTCACCACATGGAGTGATTTGGATGACTCTTCTAGTAGTGAAGACTCAAGTGATGAAGAAGTTGCAAATCTATGCCTTATGGCAAATGATGATGAGGTATTTTCTGATCTTAAATCCGAAAGTGAATATGAAAATTCAAATGATCATGATGATTTTCAAAATGCTTTTGATGAACTTTATTATAACTTTGATGAACTAAGGACTAAATATATTAACCTTAAAAAGAATCATTCATCCATGTCAATAAAATATAATTATCTGTCTAAAAATGTAGAAGAAATAAAATTAGAAAATCAATCTCTAAAATCTGAAATTGAAAAATTAAAAAAGAAAGCTTCCCAACTCATTATCTTATTTCTGAAAATGATAAGTTAAAACTTCAGGTTGAAGACCTAAAGTGTTGTATTGAAAAATTTGTAAATGGAAAGAACAACTTAGATATGCTTCTTGGAAGTCAATGGTGGATGTATGATAAGGCTGGAATTGGATTTAATGAATATGAAAATAAGCAATTTTTGAAAATTATTCTAAAAATATGGGAAATTCGTTATGTACATATTGTGGAAGATACACCCCTTTTTGAACTTTTGTAAATATAGATTTTCTACTAAAGTTGCATGGATTCCTAAGGGACTATTCTTTTTTTAACCCTTATGGACCCAACACATTCTGGGTACCAAAAGAAAAATTATTCAAATGTCCATTGTATGAGTGCTTAAGAGATTTCTCCTACTAAATTAGATGTTTCTTAGATAGCGGATGTTCAAGACACATGACGGGTGACAAAAGTAAGTTTTCTAGCCTAATAGCAAAGGATTGAGGGCTAGTAACCTTTGGAGACAACTCCAAAGGAAAAATCATCGGGGTAGGTAAAGTTGGTAAGGAACTTTCCCCTTGCATTGAGAATGTTCTTCTATTTGATGGTCTTAAACATAATCTAATTAACATTAGTCAACTGTGTGATAAAGGCTATGAAGTTAATTTTAAAAAGGACTTGTGCTTAATTAAAAATGCTAAGGATAGTAGTGTTGTGTTTGTGGCCTCTAGAGAAGAAAATATACTATTGACTTTAATAATTTGTCTCATCAAAATGTAAAGTGGTTGGCTGCCCTAAATGAATCTAGTTGGCTTTGGCATAGAAGATTGGTTCATTCTAATATGGAACAACTTAATATTTTGTCTAAAAATGAGTTAGTTAGGGGGCTGCCCAAAACTAAATTTATTAAAGATAAAATATGATATGCATGTCAATTTGAAAAATAAACTAAAACTTCTTTAAAAAAAAAAGAGATATCTCAACTAGTAGGCCCTTAGAACTATTGTATTTAGATTTATTTGGACCTAACAAAGTTATTAGTTTAGGGGGTAAATATTATGCTCTTGTTATTGTAGATGATTATTCTCGATTTACTTGGGTTTTCTTTCTTGCTCATAAAAATGCCACTCACCCCATTTTTGCTAAATTATGTAGAAAAATTCCAAATGAAAAAGGTTGTAACATTATTTTTATAAGAAGTGATAGAGGAAGAGAATTTGATAACAAATATGTTGAATTATTTTATGATGAAGGTTTTGAACATAACTTTTCGGCACCTAGAACACCTCAACAAAATAGAGTTGTAGAAAGAAAGAATAGATCTTTGCAAGAGATGGCTAGAACTATGTTAAATGAACAAAAATTACCGGAATATTTTTGGGCGAAAGCCGTTAATACTTCATGTTATGTAATAAATAGAACAATAATTATAAAAGGTGTAGATAAAACTCCATATGAAATTTTGAAAAACAAAAGACCTATTGTTAGCTACTTTAAAGTTTTTGGATTTAAATGCTTTATCTTGAATGATAAAGATAATTTGGGAAAATTTGATGCTAAATCGGATGAAGAAATTTTTCTTGGATATGCACTTAATAGTAAAGAATATAATGCATTTAATAAAACGGCTTTAGTCGTTCAAGAATATATTCATGTCTCTTTTGATGAAACCAATCCTCTTTTCAAGAATAATGATGATGATGAAGCTTTAAATGAATCTTTTAATAAATTGAAATTAAATGAAAATGTAGTCTCTAACATTGATAATTCTATAAATGTTGAAAAGACTCCAAATAAAAACGAAAATGACAATGTTCTAGTTTATCTAAAAGTTAAAAATTTGTAAATAATCACCCTCTTGAAAATATTTTGGGTCAATCCTCTAGTGGTGTTCTTACTAGATTTTCCTTGAAAAATATTTGTAATAATTTAGTATTTGCATCACAAATTATACCTAAAGATATTTTTGAAGCCGAAAAGGATGAGTTTTGGTTATTAGCCATGCAAGAGGAATTGTTATAATTTGAACGAAATAATGTTTGGTCACTTGTTTCTATACCCAAAGATAAAACTATTATTCGAACAAAATGGGTTATAAGAAATAAAAAGGATGAAGGAGGTTTAATGATTAGAAATAAAGCTATACTGGTTGCACAAGGTTATAACCAACAAGAAGGAATTGATTATGTGAAACTTATGCTCCCGTAGTTAGAATAAAAGCAATTCGTATGTTATTGGCATTTGCATATTATAAGAACTTTAAATTATTTCAAATGGATGTTAAAAGTGATTTCCTAAATGGTTTTATAGATGAAGAAGTCTATGTGAAACAACCACCCCGTTTTGAAGATCCTACTTTTCCAAATCATGTTTATAAATTAAATAAACCTTTATATGGTTTAAAGAAGGCCCATAGAGCTTGGTATGATAAATTAAGTGGATTTTTACTCAAAAATAATTTTGTTCGAGGTAAAGTGGATTCTACTTTATTTATAAAGGTTCTTGATAATGATATGCTCATTGTACAAATATATGTTGATGATATTATTTTTGGATCCACAAATGAAATCATGTGCAAATATGTTTCAAAATTTATGCAAAATGAATTTGAAATGAGTATGATGGTTGAACTGAATTTCTTTTTGGGTTTGCAAATAAAACAAAGTAAAAATGATATTTTTATAAATCAATCAAAATACATTCAAGATCTTTTGGTAAAATATGGTTTAGAAAATGCTAAATCCCTTAGAACACCTATAAGCACTTCAATAAAATTAGATATTGATGAAAAAGAAAAATCAGTTACTACCACCTTATATCGGGGCATGATAGGTAGTTTATTGTATTTAATCGCTATTAGACCTGAAATTATGTTTAGTGTTTGTTTATGTGCTTGCTTTCAAGCTAATCCCAAATAATCTCATTTATGTGCCGTAAAATGCATCTTTAGATATTTAAGTGGAACAGAAGACTTGGGCTTATGGTATCCTAAATCTACATCTTTTGAATTTATAAGTTATTCTGAAGCGAAATTTTCCAGTTGCAAAGTTAATATAAAAGCGCTAGTGGTACATTTCATTTTTTAGGACACTCAATAGTCTCATGATTTAGTAAAATGAAAAATTTTGTAGCTCTCTTCACGGCCGAAGCCGAGTATATTGCCGTCGGTAGTAGTTGCGCTCAAACATTATATATGAAACAATAATTAGAAGATTTTAAGGTATATTTTCAAAATACTTCTATTTTTTGTGACAACACGAGTGCTATATGTTTAACTAAAAATCCATTTCTTCATTCTAGAACAAAACATATAGAAATCGGGCATCATTTTTTAAGAGATCGTGTTCGAAAAGGTGATGTTAAAATTGAATTTATTTGCACGAATCTCCAATTAGCGGATATTTTCACTAAACCTCTACCCGAAGATCGTTTTCCATTTATTCGTAGAGAACTCGGTATGACTCTCTTAAGTGACTTAGAGATATAATCTTTTATTCTTTTAATTTTTTAATTTTTATTTATTTCAATAGTACAATTATTCTTTTTACTACTAGACAAACATCCGCTCATATATATATACCCCCTTCTATTCTCTCCTTCCTCACACCATGAAGTCCTACTATGTAGTTTGGGTAGGAAAACAGCTCGGGATTTATACCTCTTGGGGATAATGCGAGCTTTAAACAAAAGAAGTAAGTGATGCTAAATTTAAAAAATATTCATCTTACCCCGAAGCACTTAAAGCTATAGCTCTTTATCCTCCTTTCTCTCATTGGGTGTCACCACCTCCTTGAACATTTGTCTTGCCGCCTCATTGTAATACCCCGTATTTTTATGGCTTTTATTATGGGGATTTTATTAAATTAAATTGGGATGAAATTTATTTAATATTAATTCGAATTTTAAAATAAATATTTACTAGCGTGATGAGAGTTCGTAATTATTTGGTGGAAATTACTTAATGGGTAAAGTAATACATAGAATTGGATTTATTAAAACTGTCGCGAGTGAATAATACGAAAATTATAGAATTTAATTCGAGACGCGCTTGTGTCGTATCTGAACTAAATTAATAGAATATAAAGTAATTAAATTATAAGCCGATCGTATGGTCATTTTGAGTGAGCCGACGTGTCCGAAGGGTTGAGATAGTCAGAAAAATATACCCGGGGGTTTAGTTTGGGTCTCGGGACATTTTTAGGCCTAACCGGTAACTCGGGAGGGCATTTTAGTAATTTTACTTTTTAAGGCTTAATTATGAACGAAAATTGAAGGGGTATATCTAATGGGAATTAGGGTCCTCGAGTGTAAGAAGTTGTAGAGTTGCAGAGAGGCTAAGGGAGAGGGAAGAGAGAAGCCTTCCAAGGAGGAGAGCCACCAAACTACACCACCTTTGCCATCTTTCTCCACCAATGCGTAGATCGGGAAATGAGAGACGCAACCATACCCATCAACACCTGAGAATCAGACCTTCATATCTGAGGTAAGTATCTATCTTACTGGAATCTTGGTTGATATTACACCCATGTTAGTGTAGGGATTAATTATCTTATGTCTCATGAAAATATATTATTATTTGGGAGATTGATATCACTATTTGAAGTAGAAATCATGTAGTATGAATGTCTGGTCATATGTTGTATATTAATCACGAAATTTGATGACAGTAGAGATAAGAATTTGGAAATCAAAGGAACTTTTGAGAAAAATTAGATAAACTAGGATTTGAGGATTATTTCTTGAATTAACCTTTTTGATGATGACTCTTGATGAATTAATGTAAACTTTACGTTAGAAATCATTTATAATTGTTTATATAATGATCTTTATGTTTGGTTGGGAGTTTGGTACTCACTAATGGTGATTGGGTGAAGTTTTATGGAGGAAACCCATAGGTTAGAATTACAGAATCTGGGTAAGAACTGCTTGATCGATCAATCGACTTAAGAAGGTCGATCGATCGACTGTTCGATCAATCGACCCTTTTATATCGATCGATCGACCCCTCTTGGAAATTGTATAATTTTTCCTTTTTCGATTAACTCGATCTATATGCGTAGGAACCCTTAGATATAAATTAAAGATCATAATGGGTCATGGGGAGGACCAGTAGGGTCTAAGTAGGTTCAAAGTAAATGAAATTTTATATGAGATGTAATCGTGGGATAACGAAGGCATATAATGAAGGCATATAATTTATTAGAAATCGTGCTTACATTAAGTGAGGTATTGGAAAACTCAAGAAAGACTTAGACCAGTATTTTAGTGAGGGTACACCTACTGAATTTACCTTTAGTAAAAGGAAACACTTTGAGGGACGAGAAGTACTCATTAAATGGTGACAATTGAGAATAAAAAGTAATAGGTTAATTATACGTAAGACTGGGGTGATTGGTGCCACGTATGGTTAAAATATTATTATAGGTCATGGGCAAACCTAATTGAGATATGTGAAAAATATATATATATATATATATATATATATATACCGAGTGCTAGTGTATAATGTATATATCTGTGTATAATCATACCCACACTACTTTCTATCACAGAAGTTGCCGTGCCGGGACAATCTTATCTCGATGGGACCTTTATGGAGGAAATTGAATCATACCCTAGAACATAGGATTCCTTGGTACATGCTATCTAAGAATGATAGTCAGACGGTCCTAAGAGACGCAAGGGTATGTGCTGACCTCTTAGTGACTTGAAACTATGCTTTACCTCCATTATGTGTGTATTGTGTTAATACAGTTCGAGAGTAATTCCGAACTAGTATTTCCCTTTTGTATGAGAGATACAGGGACTTGATAGCAGAGTATGCAAGCACCATAGATTTTATGTGGGGTGCCGATTAGTATATATATTGTATGAGAAATTTATATATATACTTATATCTGGAATTCTTCTACTGTGTGTATAAGTAGACAAATATTGAATAAATGCTTTTCATTATAGTGAGAACTTGACATTTCCCAGCAGTATTGAGAAATACATAATTGACTTAATTGATCCTTAAGAGGATGGTATTTTAAATAAATCATGGACATACGACTTCGTGAATTAGAATTTATGGGAGGAGAATTGGGTTAGACTTACGAATCATTTTAGTTACGATAGGCGTGCACACTAGATGAGAGATGAGAATTATCAAGATAGTGTCGCGTACTAACATGTGTGTCATATCAACTAGTGAGAATTTTAAATACTTGCTAAACTATTTTTAAAGCTATTTTATACTCGGGCTCTGACCAGTTTCCTATCATTTTTCCTTGTCTTGTATATATATGTATATATTACATGTGCTCAACCACAGGGACGTCATGCCTAGATCTTTGAACCATTGACATGGTGCAGCTAGTGTGGAAGTTGCAGGTCCTTGCAGTAGACGACTTCATCCTTGTCTTATCAGTCTCCTATTGTAGTAATCTCTATTTAGGGCATGTGTCGCCCATTTCCATATTTCTTTTAGTTCAGAGAGAGACTTGTACTCTTTATTATTTCAGTATTCAACTATTATTGGGATTGTTTTACTTATTGCCTTGTCCTGCGATTGGGATAAATTATTTGGATTGATTTATCTATTTTGGTCATTTCATTCAGATGGCGTGATTTTAATGTTATCATTTGTATTCATTAAAATGGTTTCATGGTTAATAACAACGATCGTACTTACTTTGTTAAATTACATATTTTGACATTTAGCTTAATTATTTATTAGGGTGTTAATAAAGAAAATTATTTTACGACAGTGATGCTAAGAATGAACCAACCGGGCACTTTGAATTAATTAAATAAAGGACTGATCACCCAGTATTTAATTAGGTGGGGTGTCACAGGTGGTATTAGAGCATCAGGTTCTAGTGTCCTTTATCATGTTTTCAGCTTAGCGTCTTTGATGTAGAGCCCTATTTTTAGGACTGTTGTATTCTTGCAATTTATGATTACATCTTCAGCTATTTGAGATTGATAATATACTGTAGACTAATAAACTTCCTTCTCATTTAGGATGCCTCCGAGACGAGTACCCCGAGACAAAAATGCCCAGCCGGAGCAGCCGGCAGCTCAGGCTCAGGGAATGATGAACGCAACTGAAGTCGCCGCCATAGTTGCTTAGGCGATGAATGCAGCGTTAGCAGTGGTGCAGCAGGCCCCACCCCAGGTTCAGATTGTAGCACCAGTTCCAGCATAACTTCCCATGGCATGGGAGAGCGTTAGGGTGGCCTTCCAAAAGGAACATCCCCCGGAGTTCTCGGGTAGTTTTGATATTGTCATCGCCAGCCAATGGAAGAAAGACATCCAGAGGCAACTGTGCATGTATGAGTTCACAGACATGCAGAGACAGTTACTAGCCTCCTTCAAGCTAGTGGGGGGCGCTTTGCAGTGGTGGGAATCCACCACCACCTTCAAGGAGAGGGATAGTATGTCGATTCAGACGTTTTCCATGCATACTGAGATGAGGTAGAGATTACTAAATCTTAAGCAGAAGAGTATGACGGTTGCAAAGTATGAGGAGGAGTTCACGAGGCTTCTCACTATAGTGCCGGATGAGGCACCCACCGAAGAGAAGAAAATCTTGCTGTTCTTGGATGGATTGGCCTGGAAGATTCGTTAGCATCTCAAAGGTAATCTGTCGTTGAGACCTACACTGATGTACTCAATATCGCTCTGTTGCATTGCCACGATCACCGCTTCCATCAGCAGGTAAGCAAGAGAGCAGGGGAGTCCATCCAGCAGGGTCGAACTGGAGGTAGTGGTGCCGTTCGGCCACTAGCAGCTCAGGGGCAGATCCGCCATAGTAAGCAGAGTTCCTATCAGGGGGACCCTGCCAAGAAATTTTGATCTGGTGATACCAGGCAGGGATATGGGGGCTTTAGATAGGGCTAACAGGTCCAATCCAGTCAGCATGGCCAATAGGGCCAACATCGTTAGTAGTAGGGTCAACAATAGGGCGATTAGGGCCAACAACATTTTTAGTAGGGCCATTGGCGGGGTGGTAATGGCCATTAGGGCCGAGGTAAGCTGGTCCAGAGGGGAGGAAAAATCAGGGGCTTGTGCTTTGGATGTGGCAAGAATGTCCATAGGCGCCAGGATTGCCCAGAGGGAGATAGGGCCCTACAGTAGTAAGGTCCCCGTCTTGAGCCACATAGGCCTCTCTTCCTAACCGCCCTCCCAGTGCCAGCTCAGATGCCAGCCCTACCAGCCATACCAGCAGGCCCCGTTCAGCAGGGGCAATTACAATATCGACGTGTCTATAACATCCACCAGTCAGCAGCACCGCAGGTGCTACCCACGATTGAGGGTACATTTTCTATCCATGGCACTATGGGGCGTATTTTATTTGATACTGGGGCATCACATTATTTTATAGCCACTAACTTTGCACGGGCCACGGGATTATTAGGCACAACAGAGAGTACAGTGACATGTGTAGAATCACCATTGGGGAATGGGTCTTTAATTTTCTTTATATGCAGCTTGATTCTACCTGCGGATATGCTAGTTTTAGATATGCATGAGCATGGCGCCATTATTAGCATGAATTAGCTAGCGACTTATAGTGCCATGATAGATTGCTTTGGTAGGAGTATTATCTTTGTCATTCTTGGTTAGGAAATGTTTTTGGTGGTGATGCCTCACCCTGAGGGAGAATCGTCCACCCATTTATACTACATAGAGGGGGAGACCTCTACAGAGATTATGATCCCTCTGGATTCGATTCTAGTTGTTCATGAGTTTTTGGATGTGTTTCAGGGGATACCGGGACTACCCCCAGTAGAGAGATAAACTTTGTTATATACTTGATGCCGAGCACTCAGTCGATAGCCCGTGCACCATATCGTATGGCTCCAACCGAGATGAGGGCGTTGCGGGATCAGATTGAGCAGCTGTTAGACCATGGCTTCATTCGTAGGAGCACCTCGCCTTGGGTGCTCCGGTGTTATTTATGAAAAAGAGAGAGCATTTATTGAGATTGTGCATGGACTACCGAGAGTTGAACAAGGTCAAGATATTGAATAAGTATCAGTTGCCACGAATCGGTAACTTTTTCGACTAGCTGAGGGGAGATGACTTCTTTTTAAAGATACACTTGAGATCGGGATACCATCAGGTACGGATTAGGGAGTAGGATGTGTCGAAGACTACTTTCTTAATGAGGTATGGGTCCTATGAGTTCAGAGTTATGACGTTCAGGCAGATAAATGCTCCAGTCATATTCATGGACTTAATCAAACGGGTGTTCAAAGAGTTCTTAGATCAGTTTATCATCATCTTCATTGATGACATACTGAGGAGGAGCATGTCGAGCACTTGTGATGAGTTCTTTAGTCTCTACGAGAGCATCAGCTGTATGCTAAGTATGAGAAGTACGAATTTTGGTTATAAGAGGTATAGTTTTGGGGGTATGTTGTGTCACAATTGGGAATACCCGTGGACCTGAGCAAAGTGTCGGCAGTGAGGGATTAGGGACAGCCCACAACACCAACAGAGGTGCGTAGTTTCTTGGGGTTAGCCGATTGCTACATGCATTTCATTCGAGGCTTTTCAAAAATAGTGGGTCCATTGATGAATCTTACTCGCAAGGTGGTACTATACATATGGGATGACGCTTGTCAATTGGCTTTTGACTAGGTAAAGGATAAGTTGACTTCGGCCCCAGTTCTTGCTTTACCTAGGTCGGGGGTGGAGTGCCTGGTGTATAATGACGCCTCTCTACAGGGACTCGAGGGAGTACTTCAGCAAGAGTAGCACGCTATAGCTTATGACTCTCGCAAACTTAAGCCTCATGAAATAAATTACTTCAGCAAGAGTAGCACGCTACAGGGACTCGGTCGTGTTTGCATTGCGGATTTGCAGGCATTATTCGCTAGGGGAGAAGTTTCTCTTGTTCACAGATGATAAGTCACTGCAATACTTGTTCACTCAGCAGGAGTTGAACATGCATCGACGCAGGTGGCTGGAATTTGTGAAAGACTACCAGTTCGCGATACAATACCATCCGGGAAAGGCTAACGTGGTTGCTGATGCGTTAAGCCATAGGCCGGTAGGTGAGGTAGCGAAAGTATGAAAGGCGAAGTGGAAAGAGTTAGGACACCAGGACGCAATGGCCAGATCCTTTGTATCTGTGATGACGGTCAGATATTATTACGAGGGTGATCCAGGCCCAAGCAACTAATATGTTTTGTCTGTATCAGATTATACGGCTCCTAGCTATGGGTGATGAGTCCTATTTAGTGAGTTCGTATGTAGGTTTACGATGTAATGGGAGATTGGTAGTCCCGAAGGGAGAAGACTTACGTCATGGAGTGATGATGCAGTCACATGGGTCCAAATTTACGATACATCCCGGAGGGGATAAAATGTACCAGGACATGAGGCGACAGTACTGGTAGAGTGGGATGAAGGACATTACAGAGTTCGTGTCCAAATGTACCACCTGTAAGATGGTGAAGGTGGACCACCAGAGACTGTCAGGATTACTTCAGCCGCTGGAGATACTTACTTGAAAATGGGAGAGCATTTCCATAGATTTCATCACTGGGTTGCCTACATCACAGCGGGGTCACAATTTTATATGGGTAATAGTGAAGCAGTTGACCAAGATAGCTCACTTTCTGCCAGTGTGGACAGACTACACTACGGGCCAGTATGCATAGTTGTTTATTGCCGAGGTAGTGAGATTGCATGGGGTGCCCATTAATATTGTATCTGACAGAGACAAGATTTTTGTGTCACGCTTTTGGGAGAGGTTTCATGAGGCTATGGATACAGAGTTGAGATTGAGTTTCGATTATCACCCGCAGACAGATGGACAGACTGAGCATACCAATCATATGCTAGAGGATATTCTACGCATGCGTGCCCTTGATTTTGGAGGGGGTTGGGAGCCGTATCTTCTATTGGTGGAGTTCACTTATAATAACTCCTATCAGTTTACGATCGACATGGCCCTAATTGAGGCTTTGTATGGAAGACCTTATCGTTCTCCCGCCTTTTGGCTAGAGGTGGGGGAAACAAGTTGCTCGGGCCAGAGGTGATTCAGGACACGTCAGCCATAATCGAGTTAATCAGGGGATGCTTTCGGGTAGCCGAGGACAGGCAGAAGAGCTACGCCGATGCAAAGAAATCTTTTAAGGAGTTTGGCATGGGAGACCAAGTATTACTGCGAGTGTCTCCTATGAATGGAGTAATGAGGTTCAGAAAGAATGGAAAATTGGCTCCGAGGTATGTAGGACCATTTCCCATTATAGAGAGGGTAGGACCAGTGGCATACAAATTGGTATTGCCGGAGCATTTGCACCGTATTCATGATGTGTTCCACATTTCATCATTGAGGCGATATCTTTGGGATGATATGGTCCACACTCACATCGCAATAGAGGAGATTGACTTACATCCCAACAGTTCTTATGAGGAGAGACAAGTGGCTATCCTAGACCATAGCGAGAGGAGACTAGAGTCGAAATTAGTTCCACTTGTACGGGTCAGTGGGAGCATCATAACGTGGAGGAGTCCACTTGGGAGCGCGAGGCAGATATGAGCGAAAAACACCCAGATTTATTTTTACTAGGTATTCCTTATTTTTCAAATTTCAGAACGAAATTTCGTTATTAGGGGGGAAGTATGTAATACCCCGTATTTTTATGGCTTTTATTAAATTAATTTGGGATGAAATTTATATTAATCCGGATTTTAAAATAAATATTTACTAGCGTGATGAGAGTTAGTAATTATTTAGTGGAAATTACTTAATGAGTAAATGAATACATAGAATTGGATTTATTAAAACTGCCACGATTAAATAAGACGACAATTATAGAATTTAAGTCGGGACGCGTTTGTGTCGTGTCGGGACTAAATTAATGGAATATAAAGTAATTAAATTATAAGTCGCCTGTATGGTCAGTTTGAGTGCGCCAGCGTGTCCGGAAGGGTCGAGATAGTCAGAAAAATAAACCTGGGGGTTTAGTTTGAGTCTCGGGACGTTTTTAGACCAAACCGGTAACTCGGGAGGGCATTTTAGTAATTTTCTTTTTTAGGGCTTAATTATGGACGAAAATTGAAGGGTTATATCTGATGGGAATTAGAGTCCTCGAGGGTTAGAAGTTGTAGAGTTGTAGAGAGGCTAAGGAAGAGGGAAGAGAGAAGCCTTCCAAGGAGGAGAGCCACCAAACTACACCACCTTTGCCATCTTTCTCCATCAACGCGTAGATCGGGAAACGATGGACTCAACCATACCCATCAACACCTGAGAATAAGACCTTCATATCCGAGGCAAGTATCTATCTTGCTGGAATTTTGGTTGATATTACACCCATGCTAGTGTAGGAATTAATTATCTTATGTCTCATGAAAATATATTGTTGTTTGGGAGATTGATATCACTATTTGAAGTAGAAATCATGTAGTACGAATGTCTGGTCATATGTTGTATATAAATTTGATGACAGTAGAGATAAGAATCTGGAAATCAAAGGAACTTTTGAGAAAAATTAGATAAACTAAGGTTTGGGGATAATTTCTTGAATTAACTTTTTTGATGATGACTCTTGATGAATTAATGTAAACTTTACATTAGAAATCATTTATAATCGTTTATATAATGATCTTTATGTTTGGTTGGGAGTTTGGGACTCACTAATGGAGATTTGGTGAAGTTTTATGGAGGAAACTCGTAGGTTAGAATTACAGAATCTGGGCAAGAACAGCTTGATCGATCGATCGACTGTTCGATCGATCGACTGTTCGATCGATCGACCCCTTTTCATCGATCTATCAACCCCACCTGGAAATTTTATAATTTTTCCTTTTTTGATTAACTCGATCAATATGCGTAGGAATCCTTGGATATAAATTAAATATCATAATGGGTCATGGGGAGGATCAGTAGGGTCTAAGTAGGTTCCGGTAACTGAAATTTAATACGAGATGCAACCGTGGGATAACGGGGGCATATAATTTATTAGAAAATCGTGCGTACGTTAAGTGAGGTATTGGAAAACTCAAGAAAGACTTAGACCAGTATGTTAGTGAGGGTACACCTACTGAATTTACCTTTAGTAAAAGAAAACACTTCGAGGGACTAGAAGTACTCATTAAATGGAGACAATTGAGAATAAAAAGTAATGGGTTAATTATACGTAGGACTGGGGTGATTGTTGCCACGTATGGTTAAAACATTATTATGGGTCATGGGCAAACCTAATTGAGATATGTGAGAAAATATATACATATATATACCAAGTGCTTGTGTATAATGTATATATCTATGTATAATCATACCCGCGTTACTTGCTATCACGAAGGTTATCGCGTCGAGACAGTCTTATCTCGATGGGACCGTTATGGGGGATATTGAATCCTACCCTAGAACATAGGATTCCTTGGTACGGGCTATCTTGGAATGATAGTCAGACGGTACTACGAGATGTGAGGGTATGTTCTGACCTTTTAGTGACTTGGAACTATGATTCGCCTCCATTATGTGTGTATTGTGTTAGTACAGTTCGAAAGTGATTAGGAACTAGTATTTTCCTTTTGTACGAGAGATACGGGGACTTGATAGCAGAGTATGCCACCACCATAGATTTTATGTGGGGTGTCGATTAGTATATATATTGTATGAGAAATTTATATATATACTTATATCTGGAATCTTCTACTGTTCGTATAAGTAGACAAATATTGAATAAATGCTTTTCATTATAGTGGGAACTTGACATTTCCCAGCAGTATTGAGAAATACATAATTGACTTAATTGATCCTTAAGAGGATGGTATTTTAAATAAATCATGGACATACGACTTCGTGAATTAGAATTTATGGGAGGAGAATTGGGTTAGACTTACGAATCATTTTAGTTACGATAGGCGTGCACACTAGATGAGAGGTGAGAATTCTCAAGAGAGTTTCGTGTACTAACATGTGTGTCATATCAACTAGTGAGCTTTTTAAATACTTGCTAAACTTTTTTTAAAGCTCTTTTATACTCGGGCTCTGACCCATTTCCTATCATTTTTCCGTCTCTTGTATAT
This sequence comes from Sambucus nigra, assembly GCA_949130495.1. Taxonomy (NCBI): domain Eukaryota; kingdom Viridiplantae; phylum Streptophyta; class Magnoliopsida; order Dipsacales; family Adoxaceae; genus Sambucus; species Sambucus nigra. The sequence continues at coordinate 391,968,723 of OX422207.1, read as the reverse complement.
ATATGTATATATTACAGGTGCTCAGCCACAGGGGCGTCGGGCCTAGATCTTTAGACCATTGACGTGCTGCAGCTAGTGTGGAAGTTGCAGGTCCTTACATTAGACGACTTCATACTTGTCTTCTAATTCTCCTATTTTAGTCATCTTTAGTTGGGACATGTGTCTCCCATTTTCATATTTCTTTTAGTTCAGAGAGAGACTTTTACTCTTTATTATTTCATTATTTAGCTATTATTGGGATTGTTTTACTTATTGCCTTGTCCTGCGATTGGGATAAATTATTTGGATTGATTTATCTAGTTTGGTCATTTCATTAAGATGGCGTGGTTTTAATCTTATCATTTATATTCATAAAAATGGTTTCATAGTTAATAACAACGATCGGATTTACTTTATTAAATTAATTGTTTTGACACTTAGCTTGATTATTTATTAGGGTGTTAATAAAGAATATTGTTTTATGACAGTGATGCTAAGAATGAACCAATCGGGCACTTTAAATTAATTTAATAAAGGATTGACCACCCGATATTTAATTAGGCGGGGTGTCACAGGTGGTATCAGAGCATCAGGTTCTACTGTCCTTTAGGATCTGTATGGCTTATTATGTTTTCAGTTTAACGTCTTTGATGTAGAGCCCTATTTTTAGTACTATTGTATTCTTGTAATTTACGATTACGTCTTCAGCTATTTGATATTGATAATAAACTATAGACTAATAAACTTCCTTCTCGTTTCAGATGCCTCTGAGATGAGTACCCTGAGATAGAAATGCCCAGCCCGAGCAGCCAGCAACCAGCAGCTCAGGCTCTGGGAATGATGAACGCAACTGAAGACGCCGCCATAGTTTCTCAGGTGGTGAATGCAGCGTTAGCATTGGTGTAGCAGGCCCCACCTCAGGTTCAGACTGTAACACCAGTGCCTATACAGCTTCCCACGGCATGGGAGTGGGTTAGGGAGGTCTTCCAGAAGGCACATCCCCCGGAGTTCTCGAGTAGTTCCGATATTATTATCGCCATCTAATGGAAGAAAGTCATCCAGAGGAATCTGCGCATGTATGAGTGCACAGACGTGAAGAGACAGTTACTGGCATCCTTCAAGCTAGTGGGGGCCGCTTTGTAGTGGTGGGAATCCACCACCACCTTGGAGGAGAGGGATAACATATCGATTTAGACTTTTTGGGTGCGATTTAACCGCAAATATTTTCCATCCGCCGTGCAGACTGAGATGAAGTGGAGATTACTGAATCTGAAGCAGGAGAGTATGACGGTTACAGAGTATGAGGAGGAGTTCACGAGGCTTCTCACTATAGTGCCAGGTGAGGTACCCACTGAAGAGAAGAAAATCTTGCTGTTCTTGGATGGATAGGCCTGGAAGATTCGTCACCATCTCATAGGTAATCTGTCATTGAGTACTTACACTGATGTACTCAACGCTTCTCTGTTGCATTGCCAGGATCACCGCTTCCATCATTAGGGAAGCAAGCGAGCTGGGCTAGAACGGAGGTATTGGTGCTAGTGGGCGACTAGTAGCTCAGGGGTAGATTCGCCATAGTGAGCAGGGTTCCCATTAGGGGGACCCTTATAAGAGATTTTGATCCGGTGATACCAGGCATGGATATGGGGGCTTTAGATAGGGCGAGTCCAGTCAGCATGGCCAGCAGGGCTAACATCGTCAACAGCAGGGTCAGTAACAGGGCCAACATCATTTTCAGCAGGGCCAGTGGCTGGGTGTTATCGACCATCAGGGCCAAGGTCAGTAGGGACAGAGGGGAGGAAAATTTAGGGGGAGGTTCTTTGGATGTGGTAAGAATGGCCATAGTCGCTAGGATTGCCCAGAGGGAGATAGGGCCCCACAGCAAAAGGGTGCCCATTATGAGCTGCAGAGGCCGCTCTTCCCAACCGCCCTCTTAGCGCCAGCTCAGATGCCATCCCTACCACCATACCAGAAGCCCCCATTCAGTAGGGGACATTGCAATATAGACGTGTCTATAACGTCCACCAGCCAACAGCACCGCAGGCGCCACTCGCGATTGAGGGCACATTTCCTATCCATGGCACTATGGGGCGTGTTTTATTTGATACTGGGGCATCACACTATTTTATAGACACTAACTTTGCACGGGCCACAGGATTATTAGGCACAATATAGAGTACAATGACATGTTTAGAATCACCATTGGGGAATGGGTCTTTGATTTTCTTTATATGCCGGGGAGTAGGTATAGAGATTGGAAGCTTTATTCTACCTGCGGATACGATAGTTTTAGATATGCATGAGCATGACGCCATCATTGGCATGGATTGGTTAGCGACTTATAGGGCCATAATAGATTGCTTTGGTAGGAGTATTATCTTTTCCATTCCTGGTCAGGAGATATTTTTTGTGGTAATGCCTCGCCCTGAGGGAGGATCGTCCACCCATTTATACTACATAGAGGAGGAGACCTCTACATAGATTATGATCCCCATGGATTCGAATCCAGTTGTTTGTGAGTTTTTGGATGTGTTCCAGTTGTTTTTTAACATTTATGGTGAGCATTTAATGCAACCCTTCAGAAGGATCAGAAAAATTTCCAACGTTCAAAATATTTTCAACGATTACATTTGTGACACACACACACACACACACACACACACACACATATATATATATATATATATATATATATATATTGAAGCCATAACTACAGTCAGACATGATCTTGAAGCTCAATAAAAAAATATCAAACAAAAGATACATCTAATTCTAGAAGAGTGGGACTCTACAAAATCAGCTGCATATACTACAAGAACAAGATTATTTGCGGATATTTTTGGCTATCTTCAGATACACTCAATCTCAATTTTGTATCATTTCAATAGTTTATCTATTCTTTCTACACAATTTGTAAGAAATTGAAGCAGGTCAATTAAGCTTTGGGAAAAAGTTGTAGGTCGTGGTGCTGCTGTAAATTGGTGGTTTGATCTTACCGACAAATGGATCACATTAGTGAAGCGCATGAGAGGGGAGCGGATCTTGGCGCATGGACGTAGGCCGTGTTTGGTCGAACCACGTTAAAAACTGGTGTTATTTAATTTCTGTCATTTATTAATTTGTGTGTGATTGATTTTTTTTATTTAAATCAGATCTCTTGACATCCTCAAAACCTCAAGACCAAAATATTTTTAATATATTTATATCAAACGATTTTCCATTTAACTGTTTATAACATTATTTCAGTTGCTTGTGATGATTTGAAATTTACTTAAAACCTTTATTCAGAAATATTTGTTTGAATTCAAAAATATATGGTCCTTAACTTCATTTAGATTATGTCTATAAGATAGGGAAAAAGGTTAAAGAAAGTGGATAAATGCGTGATTAAGCAACCTAAATGGGGAGACCCATATTTAACACAAGAATATGTTGTAAAAAATATTTTTGAAAGGTAAGTAAGTATTTTCTAGCACAACGAATGTGTGTGTTGAAATGATGATTTTCAATGAAAATACTAAAATACGTTTAAATAAACGAAAGGGTAAAATTCCGGTTAAGGAATGGAGTCAAATCAAATAAAGTGTAGTGGTTTCAAGTGTTGTACCGTGTTTTTTAAATGAGGTGGGAATTGCTAAATGTGAATAATGAAAACCTTTAATAAGTTTAGCGTCTATTAATTTGGGGAAGTAAGGATTTCGAAAATAAAATGGCTAAGGCATTGACATGTGTATTTCAAAGGTATACATATGTAGATATATAGATATTTTTGCATGCATGTGGTTGTAGCGTATGGGTATTCCTTTCTTCCGTTCGTTTCTATACAGTTGTATAAATCCCACTAGGCATAAGCTCACGTCCTCACTTTGTTACGGTAGGTTGGGAGCGATTCCGTATTTTAAGGGGATTTTACAGGTAAGTATACTTTATTCATTTTTACATTAGTAGCTTTGCTTACTTGGACTTCGGGATGCTCCCCATGGGTCCCTCACGTAGTAAATCTTGAAAATTTGGAATTGCATGCCAACAAGTGAAATGTTAGTGAAAATAAAACTGGACTAGCAACATTGTTTAGCTTGCTTCATTGCACTTAACACCTATAGCTCTGGAAAGATAGGGTTGACTCATGGGTAACGCTCGGGTCGGATCGGGTTGACTCACGGGTAATGCTCGAGTTGGATCGGGTTGACTCACGGGTAATCCATAAATTCGGGTCGGGGCGCTACAAATGGTATCAAAGATCTAGGTTCAAGTTTCCTTTTAAGAGTGACCTGGTGAAGTCGGGAGTGGATCTTTCAATGTCGTTGTGGTTGGGCTGGTCATGCTAGTTTGATGACAGTTTAGTTCGTATCGTTGATAGTGAAGTCTAAGAGGTCAGCATGACAAGTTAGACTAGAGTCAAGCAGCACGCATTTAAATTAATGGTCATAAATCGCTTCCGCATTTCTGATTAAGTGTGTTAATAATTTGAGGGTGTCCATGTAAACCAATAAGTGGTGACATCGAGGTTCATAGTGTGAGGTGTTTGTGCACTAGTCTTTGTGGACGTACAATATTTGAAAATGTTGATAGAATGAGATATCGCCTGTTGGGAAAATGGAACCAAGTGTGAATAATCAACGATAGGGATTGACTGTTAGAGTGTCATAATTATGTAAAATGAAATCGAGACTTAAATTATATGTAGACTTGGGTGCGACACATGTGAGAGGTCAATATCGATGTGGGAATTAGGCAAATTCAATCCTTGGGGTAATGCCATGGTTGATGGTAAATTTGGTGATAATGTAAAATTTTATGGAATAATATTTAGGAATAGGTACATCCAACCTTAGTTAACATGATGCTATCCTTGTGGGTGGGAACCTTGGCGGTCATTAGCCTTTGAATGTATCTTATAAGTCGTGATTAGAGTTATTGGCCATTCATGGAAAAAGGTCACATAAGCGACAATGAGGAACTACAATGGCAAGCGTGTGAACCTTAGGTAACCATTTGGAATAGTGACTAGGTAATGTGTTTATAAGTGTTAGCTACATGAAGAGAAAGTGTCAGGTCCCTGGGTTGTGGACTTGAGTTTAGTATGTCTCGATTCACATGCCTTGACTATAGTGAGGATTTAGATGGTCTTAATGATTGGGGTAACCTAGGAGTGAACCTAGATAATCGTGGTGACTTAGCATTAATCAATTAAGTTATGACGTTTTAGAAAAGGACCTCTTACGGCGTCAATATGGTGGGCTTCCTCATGAGCAATACCCGACGTTATATGTCCTACCATAACCTAGATGATTTTAATTTAGAGTTTGGTGATTGTAGTTTGGCATTGAGAGATAGGATCCTGCGGCGTTCGTAGGCGTGGGCCTTAATGTTCATAGGCAATGCTCGACGCTCCGTATCCTACCAAGATATATTAGTTGTGTTAGTTAGTAGATTAACATGTAATGAGATGATTGCATAATGAGGCAGCTTAGTTGTCGTGGTTGAACACTCGTTGTGAATTTAATAATGTAGCCTTGTGAGGTGGACTTCGGGTTGGTAACGTGGGTAATCACGAGAAGCCGTGTTTAAATTTCCTTAGAGATGTATACTAAGGTTTATCTCATGAGATGTTAATGCGGGTGGTAGACATTCCTAGTAGTGATGAATTTAAGATTGCATATCGCGTATTATAATGACAACAGTGTCTCTCTTCAGAACCCTTGGGAATTATCGTTACATCGAGGTTTATATGGTGATACACATTCGTATTGGTAGACTCCAGGTTGCATAGCACAGTTCAGGATATGACTTGCGATTTCTCGTATTAGACGTACGGGTTATTGGAGAGATAACTGATCCATAATGCACTTGAGAATCATTGTCGTTGTTGATACCAAATTTAATCTGCTGATGTGAACCCATCACTCAAAGACATGTGTCAACTAACGTGGAAATTACAAATACTCCTACCGATCAACTCACTGCCACCGAGCTACTCAGGCGCCACGAGCAGCTCATACATTTTGAACAGCTCAAGTGTATTGATCAACTTAGGTTCCCCGAGCAACTCATGGGCCCCGAGCAACTCAGGCGGTCCGAGCAGCTCAAGCGTACAGAGCACTCAAATCAGGATAATCAAAGAGACGACTGCGCATTAAATGCTCATTATTATCGTACAGACATATATGTCTACTAGATAACAATGCATTGTCCTTTCATATGTACATCCTCAAGGCTATAAATATATTGTAACCTCCTCATTAGAAGGGGACTCGAAATTTCTTGGAAAATCCATTATCGAGAATTCCAAGCAAACAGTCAGCAATACAAAAGCAGTGGACGTAGGACATTCTTATAAGGCTGAACCACTTTAAAAATCTTTTGTCTCATTTATTTTATTTGTGATTGATTAATTAGAGATAATCTAATTTTTTACATCAACATATTGGCGCCGTCTTTGAAAAACGACTATACTTAAGCATTTTTCACCAAAACAATTCATCATCATTGGCTGATAATCCGGAATCCAGTAATCGAAACGCTGGAATCCCTCCAAATCCATCTACTCCCCCAAACATCCAAGATCTGGCTGGTATAATGGCTAATTTGGCCCAAGGCCAGACGACCATGCAAGAAACCATGCGACAACTCATTCAAACTGTTCAAGGTGCAGTGCCAGCCCAATCAGGACAACAGAGTGTTCAGAGAAATACACGTTTACCCTCTTTGCGAACTAGACGAGTGTTATTCCCAGAGGAATCTCGATCCAGACGCACCGACTCATATCGTACAGAGAGATCTAATGATCCTTATTACCAACTTGGTCTAACTTCCTCGGTAGGAGCTACAAACTCTCAGCGAAACATCACTCTATCTCCAGAAAGGACCAGTGCTCTAGAAAGGTTGAGTAGAGTCTCTCCTTTTGATCATTTGGGCCCTAGGAGGAATATAAGTCCTCCTAGGATTGCGTCGAGGAACTCTCCATGACCATCCAATCTAAGGGAAGGCTCTGCCCAATCACGACCAACTGCTCGTAATGAAAGATCCCAAGAGGCAAGTTCAACGCGATCAATTGCTCGAACCAATAGGCCCGAGGAAGGAAATGACGTATGGAAGGGCTCTATTCAAAGGTTGGAGGACAGATTAGGGGAAATGGCTAAGGACAAGAATCCTCTGCAAAGGACTTTCGTTCAAGGGACACCCTTTGTACAGGTAATTATGGATTTTCCCACACCATCTAAATTCAAAGCTCCAACGGTGACGCCTAAATATGATGGAAAAATTGACCATGTCCTTCATATAGAACAATACCAAGCTGCTGCCGATATCTATGCAGTTCCAGATGAGATGAGATGCAGGGCATTGTAAAAAACTCTTACCAAATCTGCTCAAATATGGTACAATAATCTTCCTTGGGGGAAGATCGCGACTTTCTTTCAACTGGCCGAACTCTTTATTGGGAATTTCTATTTTGGGGCAAAACTAGTCAAATGAGTAACACACTTATTGAGTGTTAGACAGAAGACAGGTGAAAGCACCAGAGACTATATTACTCGTTTCAATAACGAGAAACTTGAAGTTATTGATTACGAGGAGAAAATAACAATTACTGCTCTGATGAGTGGCCTCTTGCCAGATAAATTGTACTACACTCTAGCCAAAGATCCGCCTAGAACCATGGCAGAACTAATGGCAAAGGCAACCAAGATAATGAACACCGAGGAACCTATGGCTGCGAAGAAGAATACAGACACTAAGGAGACTAAGGTCGAGGCTGATAGGACTGAGAAAAAGGAGCAGAAGAATAATGGTGGCAACAGGCAATCGAAAGCAAAGCAAGCATTGGAACAGTTGAAGAAATTTGGAAATTATACTCCTTTGAAGGTAGATATAAATCATATTCTGGAAGAGATCAAGAACAACGAGGAGCTAAACTGGCCAGAAAAAATGAAGGCAGATCCTGACAAGAGGAATAAATCCAAATATTGTGAGTTCCATAAAGACCATGGTCACACGACCAAAAACTGCATAGCTCTCTAGAATGAAATTGAAGAGATCATCAGGCGGGGAAAATTGACCAAGTATGTTGATCGCCGAAATGGTGGAAAGGTCAACAACCGAACAAGGCAAAGGTCTAGATCTCCTCGACGAGAAAAAGAAGATAAGAAGAGAAGTCATGAAGAAGACCCAGAGGATGACCAGATGATCCCGATCTCCCCAAAAGATCAAAGAAGCCATAACGTGAGGTATTTTAAATCCATTTTGGATCATTTGAATGTAATGTTATTACAGGAGGAGATGCAAGAGGTGGGGATATGACTGCAGAAAGGAAATCTTACCTCAATGAGGCTCAAGCTTGCTCGTATATTCAGCGAATAAATCTGGCTGAAGATGATCGCTCGAGGAAGGTGAACAAAGATAAATTGGTCATTGGTTTCTCTAAGAATGACCTGGCAGGTGTACTATATCCTCATGACGACCCATTGGTAATCAAGATGAGAATGAAGGAAGTGGTGATTTCACGAGTACTAGTGGATAATGGTAGCTCGACATATATCATGTTCTATCCCTGCTTTGACAGTTTGAATCTGAAGCTAGCCCAGTTGGATTCCTATCATAGGCCCCTCATTGGCTTTACTGGCGAGAAGGTTTTTCCACTTGGGATGATCAAGTTGGATATGCTTATCGGTACATGGACTGCTTGTCGAACAGAAAGAATACGCTTTTTCGTAATGGATAAAAACGTCCAATCATCCTACAATATCATTATGGGAAGGGTAGGTCTGAAGAAGTTCGAGGCAATACCATCTACTGTATATCAGTGTTTAAAATTCCTAACCAACTTTGGAGTAGGAGTTGTGAAAGGCGACCAGAAAGTAGCTCGATAATGCTACTATTCATCTGCTGAACAGGAGGAACATGAAGAATCTAGTAAGAAGACTACTACCTATCAAGTGGATAAAATAGGAGAGGCAGAGATTGAAATATTAGACCCTAGAGACGAGTCTCAACTCGTGAAGGAACATGTCATGAAGGCTACCGAGAATGTCATTCTGGACGACGAGCATCCAGAACGAACAACTCAAATTGATAGCATTTCTAAGGCGAAGAAAGCAGACCTTTGTATGGAGTCATGAAGACATGCCAGGGATAGATTCGAATTTCTTGTGTCACGAGCTCAACGTGAACAAGGTAATCAAGCCAATAAAATCGTGAAGAAGAGTGTTCAGTCCTGAGAAGAACCAAGCTATACAGGAAGAAGTAGAGAAACTACAAAAAGCCTCTTTTATTGAAGATGTCAAATATCCTGATTGTCTAGCAAATGTGGTGATGGTGAAGAAGAAAAATAATAAGTGGAGGATGTGTGTAGACTTCACTGATCTTAATAAGGCATGCCCAAATGATCATTTTCCTTTGCCCTGAATCGATCAACTAGTGGATGCTACCTTGGGGCATGAATTGTTGAGTTTCATGGATGCTTATTCAGGCTACAACCAGATTAAAATGAAGCCTGAAGACAGGGAGAGTACCTCTTTTATTACCCCAAGGGGAACTTATTTCCATAATGTTATGCCTTTTGGACTTAAAAATGCAGGTGCAACATATCAGCGACTGATGAACAAGGTGTTTACAGAGCAAATCAATTATAACATGGAGGTTTATGTTGATGAAGAGCAAGAAAGCTGCTGATCATCTAGTTGACTTGGGCCAGACCTTTGATCAACTAGAGAAATATCAAATGAAGCTGAATCCCACCAAATGCATATTCGGAGTACGAGAAGGCATGTTTCTCAGATATATTGTTAATCAACGAGGTATCGAGGCCAACCCTGAAAATATTAAGGCTCTATTGGAGCTACGATCTCCAATGATGAAGATGGAAGTGCAAAGTCTCACAGGGCGAGTTAAAACACGTAATAGGTTTGTGTCACGAGCAACTGACAGATGCCTACCATTCTTTAAAACACTCCGAAAAACCTTTGAATGGAATGATGAATACGAGGAGGCCTTTCGAGAATTGAAGAAATATCTGGGGACACCTCCATTATTGTCCAGATCAGTGATGGGAGAAAGATTATACTTGTATCTGGCAGTATCAAATAATGCAATTAGCTTAGCATTGATCAGGTTGGAGAATGGAGTACAAAAACCAGTCTACTATATCAGCAAAGCTTTCCAAGGAGCAGAAATCAGATATCCAAGGCTGGAGAAATTGGCACTAGCACTAATTGAAGCAAGTAGAAGGATGAGGCCATACTTCCAAGCCCATACTATAGTGGTATACACCGATATGCCGTTAAGGCAAGCTCTGCACAAACCGGAGAAATCAGGAAGATTAATATACTGGGCAGTAGAACTTGGAGAATATGATATAATTTATGAGCCTAGATCGTCGCTCAAAGGGCAGGCAGTAGCGAATTTTATCGCAGAATTCACTCAGGAGGATACCTACGAAGAGCAGAAGTTGAATACCGACCAGCCTGTGGATGCTACAGGATCATCAAATTTAATCCCCGACCAACTTACGTCGGGGGACAAACAAGAGAGGATGATCAACGAGAAATGAGAAGTGATGAAGGAGAACAAAAGGAAGCACTAAATATTCCACCGAGGAACTCTGTCTGATAAAAAATTTGATGATGAAGTACCTATATGGAATTTATATATGGATGGATATTCTTGCACTACAGGCAGTGAAGCAGGGAATATTTTAAACAACCTGGATGAAATTGATGTGGAGTATGCTCTGCGCTTTCAATTTAAGGCTTCTAATAATGAGGCTGAATATGAATCTATGATCGTGGGTCTCAATTTGGCAAAAACCATGAAGGTAGTGCAAGTCATTGTATTCAGTGACTCACAGTTGATCGTTATTCAAATGCTGGGGATGTATGCAGTAAAAGGAGAATTAATGATCAAGTATCATGCGAAGGAAATGGAAGTTGTATCGAGCTTTAATGCAATTCAGTTGATTAGAATACCAAGATCAGAGAATGCAAGAGAAAACGCATTATCTCGGTTAGAATCTGCCACACGCACCGAGCTATGAAGAATAATCCTGATAGAAATCCTAGCTGGTCGGAGCATAAACCAAGATTTGATGATAAACTTCATTGCCCTTGACTTGGGACCATCTTGGATGGATCCTATCAGGGCCTATATTGAAGAGGGGGATTTACCAACCGATAAACTCGCAGCCAAGAAACTAAAGTTTAAAGCTGCTCGTTATGTATTGACCAATGGAAATTTATATAGACAAGGAATTATAGCAGGGCTACAAAGATGTGTCCACCTCCGAAGTGAAAGATTTGATCGAAGAGGTCCATGAAAGGTCTTGTGGAGACCATATAGCAGGTCGGACGCTTTTGCAAAGAATAACAATGCAGGGCTATTACTGGTCGATAATGAGAGCTGATTGCGTAGCTTATGCCAAGAAATGTGATAAATGTCAATGCTTCTCCTCTATCCGAAGAACTCCCCAAGCATTGTTAACACCCATCACGTCTCCTTGGCCATTCGCCATGTGGGGAATAGACTTGGTCGGGCCACTTCCAACAACCCGAGGAAGATTTAAATACCTTGTGGTTGCTGTGGATTACTTTACCAAATGGGTGGAAGCTAAGCCTCTCATTGATATGACATACGACAAAGTCTATCAATTCATTTGGAAGAATATCATCTGCAGATATGGTCTCCCACATGCATTCATTACCGACCATGGAACCCAGTTTGATAACGATGATTTTGCTGCATATTATCATCAATCCAATGTGTTGAAGGCCCATTCTGCACCAGGCCATCCACAGAGTAATGGGCAAATCGAGGTGACAAATAGAACTCTGCTGAATGGTCTAAAGAAACGACTAGATGATGCAAAAGGAAATTGAATTGATGAATTACATTTTGTGCTGTTGGCTTATCGTACAACACCACGAACAGTAACAGGAGAATCTCCATACATGCTGGCGTTTAGAAGTGAGGTTGTCATACTCGCCGAATTGGGTCTACCCACGCATAGAGTGCTCAATTTCAATTCTCCTATCAGTGATTTGATGAGAAGATTAGACCTGGATATGCTCGAAGAAGTTAGGGAAGAAGCAAAAATCAGGAACGCAGCGTATCAATAACAAACAACTTTGTTCTATAACAAAAGAGTGAAGAAGTGTGATTTGAAGCAAGGAGATTATGTGCTGAAGAAAGTAGTACAAAAGAATAAAAAACTGGAAGCCAATTGGCATGGACCCTACAGAGTAAAAGAGATTGTTCGTCCAGGGACATACAGGATTGAATCCTTAGAGGGGGAGGAATTTAAGAATGCATGGAATGCAGAACATCTGCGCAAATATTATCAGTAGTTGAATTTCCTATGTAATGCAGTTTCTTCAGTATGAATAAAGTGTTGGATGTTTTACCCAGTTCTCTCTTTTTGTTGAATTTTTTTTCGAAATATTAGTGCTGCACACTATACATCAACTTCAGAGAAATTACCACCAACTCCGGTTGGTCGGTAAATCAATTACCACCAACTCCGATTGGTTGGGAATCAATCACCACCAACTCCGGTTGGTCGGCAAATCAATTACCACAAACTCCGGTTGGTCGGAAAATCAATTACCACCAATTCCGATTAGCCGGAAAATAAATTACCACCAACTCCGGTTGGTCGGCAAATAAATTACCACCAACTCCAGTTGGTCGGGAATCAATTACCACCAACTCCGGTTGGTCGGGAATCTATTACCACCAACTCCGGTTGGTCGGTAAATAAATTTCCACCAACTCCGGTTGGTCGGGAATCAATTAGCACTAACTTTGGTTGGTCGGCAAATCAATTACCACCAACTCCGATTGGTCGGTAAATAAATTACCACCAACTCCGATTGGTCGGGAATCAATTATCACCAACTCCAGTTGGTTGGGAATCAATTACCACCAACTCCGGTTGGTCGGAAAAATAAATTACCACCAACTCCGGTTGGTCGGGAATCAATTACCACAAACTTCGCTTGGTCGGGATATTAATTACCACCAACTCCGGTTGGTCGGTAAATAAATTTCCATTAACTCCGGTTGGTCGGGAATCAATTACCACCAACTCTGATTGGTCGGCAAAATAATTACCACCAACTCCGATTGGTCAGGAATCAATTACCACCAACTCCGATTGGTCAGCAAATAAATTTCCACCAACTCCGGTTGGTCGGGAATCAATTACCACCAACTTTGGTTGGTCGGGAATCAATTACCACCAACTCCGGTTGGTCGACAAATCAATTACCACCAACTCCGGTTGGTCAGAAAATTAAATACAATCAACTCCGGTTGGTTAAATTAGGCAGGAACATGGGATGCAAATCATCTCATTACTTAGGCCCAAAGAGTGACAAGTCACTATAATCAAATAATAGATAGGACGAGTTTTATTGTCCAAAAACAAAACAGAATATATCAAAATGTGCATATATTCACAAACAAAGACATTCTGCAAATTACTTAGAAGAAAATATAATGGCAAAAGACTAAAAAATTCTTCATTCAAATCAAGTAGAATTACAGATGCTGTGAAAAATACAGTTCATTACATAAAAAATCCTATTCCATTGGTTTTTTCCCTTCTGCCTTTGAAACAGGTTCTATTCCAGCAGGAGGATCATCTAAGGCATAAGGAGAATTTATAAAATTTACATCTCTCAGCATTCTAATATTCATTACAGATGGCCGATCAAGTAAATATTCCGGGCGAGATATCTCGAAGTTGGCATGAAGACTGTAATCACCAAGATACTTGGAAATCAGACATCGAGGAATTGCACGAGCAGGAATCCAGCTAAAATCAAGTTTAAAAGGAGGAACGGGTAAATCGAGCACTCTAGGCTCATAATAATCCCATAAATAATGTCCCTGCTCCAATTGTAGCACACACATAGCATTTAACCATCCCTGCTTGTACCCCTCGTTATTTGATTGCTTGATCCGAGCATCAAGATTGTAAAGGGCTTCATTATACCCAGCCATCCAAAACTCTCTAGGTTATTTATGAAATTCGTAAGTTAACCTCTCCAGTTGCTCGTGGAGATTCCTCACCAGAAGTTCTTTGTTTTCCAAGGCAGAACTCTGGGTGGATAGTTGTTCCCTGAAGTTCAGAGTCTTCTTAGACATTTCTGCTAAGGCTTGGTTCTTCGCCACCAACTGAAAAGCCTGATTTTCTAAAGTCGCCTGCGTTCTAGATTCTTCAATAGAGACTCGACCAGCCCTTACTAGTCCACGAGAAGAAGATCTTGCTCGTCCACGAGTGGATGTGGAGGGTCCAGCTCTTTTTAAAGTTTCCAACTCATCTCTTAAGTTGGCATTTTCTACCTCTAAGAAAGAGAAACCTTCATCATTAACAGGGACCAAGGCTCCCGAGGAAGATGCAGCAGACTTGAGCTGTTTTATCTCCTATTGCAAGGCAATGTTCTCCTGCTCCAACAACTTGGCAATATGTATGTGTTCTTCAACCTCAAGCTTCAGAACGATCTCTTTCTTCTCATAAGCAGAGATAAATTTATCATATCCTTTATCAGCACTCAATTGTTGATATTTCCTCTCATATCCCTGATGCAAAAGTGTGGAAGACTCTTTGTACTGCAGTTGAGGTTCCTCGATCGTTCCTTGTAGATCTTCAATCATCTCATAGTAAGCCACATTATTTCCAACTGCATGATCGAGCAAACATTTCAAGTATTGGTAAGCTTCGACTGCTCGGTCAGAAGCATCTGAACCCAAGATATCAATGATTTGAGCCTCATTTAGGTCTACATGACCTGCTTTGAAGTAGTCATTGCATTTTTTCATCAATTCGGTATCATGAGCTGATCATAGCTCCATTCTGGCCATAAACTAACAAAGCAAAGAGAAATAAAAAGAATCAATAAAGATGCAGACAGAGCAAGTCAAAGAAGAGGTCAAGATAAATAACCAAAGTTCGAATTTTTATTTCATCATAAAGGGAAAATACAAAATCTGAGGTTGCATAGAATAATAAAATAAACACCCGAGCAATTTTACACCTTATCTTTGTTTCCTATGACTTCTTCAAAAGGTTTTGAGGAAGAGACTGGTTGCTCGGAGGGTAAGATTAGCTGCTCGATAGAAGTACTGGCTGGTTGGGGTTGCTCGAAAAGATGAATAATAGGAACAACAAGGACCTGATCTCCAGTCATCATTGAAGATTCGTCTGAAGCAGCTTCATCCTCTTTTTCTTCTCCAGGAGAGGGATGAGGGCCATGAGTGTGTTGCTGGAACAATTCAGAAGTCTCAGTAACTCTCATCTCTTTCAATGCAGCCACCCATCCATCCCTACAGATTTTGACACCTACATACTCCATTTGAGAGGACGTGGCAGCTAGGCCCTTGTTACAGCCCTTGTCCCAACCAGCGCTGAAATATTTTTTAACTGCCTTCTTCCTTTTTGCCTTCTCCGAGGAGGTCCTTTCCCTAAGGAGCTCCTCGGTAGCCTTCAACTTCTCCTCCACCTCCAGCTTCTGTCGCTAAACATCTTAAAGTTTAATAACTTCCTCTTCAGCAGACTTGAGCTTAACTTCCAGATCCTTGTTGCTTTGTTCGAAGACTTTGTTGCTCTGCTCAGACTCTGTCAATTTCTTCTCCAAATCCTTGGAGGCATTCACAACTTGATTTCTTTCTAGCTCGATGGACTTAAGTTACTTCTCCCAAGCAACTTTATCTTCCTCATATTTTTGACGAGAGTCATTTAAAGACTGAGTCAGACCAATAAAAGCTTTCTCTACACCTCCCGAGGAGCTCGAAGCCTTGATAGCTTCATCCTTCTTCAAGATGCTATTAAAACACGTCACCGATTGAAAAAAATAACATTAGATCAAGATATGAACATAATATTAGAAAGTGAAAGACTCAGACTAATAATACTTACTGAGGCAATGTGTTGAGCAGCCAGGGTAGTGACTCTGTCACGATAAAGAGTGTCTTCAATGCCTTGGACTTTAGAGATAGTCCAAGATTTCACCAAGCCCATAGCAGATCTCGGAGGAATAAAAGTTCGAACACCACCTTCAGCATTTAAAGGCTGAGAGATAGGTTCAGAAGGTCTCTCAGAAGGGTTTTTCTTTAACCTCCTCAGAGGAGTAGGAGCTTTTTCAACCAAAGACGTTGTCTTTGTCGGCGATATAACAATAACCTCACTTGAAGGAGAGATAACAACAGCCTTGCTCGGAGCCACAGGGGGATTCTCAACAACTTTCTTGGCAGTAGCAGGAGGGGGTGCATCAATGTTTCTTGTCCTTTCTTTTGGGACATCTTGCTTACTTTTCTTCACCTTCACATTGGTAGGGGCAGATTTATCAAAGAAAGCAGGAGCTCTTCTCTTCTTCATTAGATCACTGATGGGAATGTTTGACTTAGAGGAAGAACCCTCTACACCAATTTCAGAAGATGGTACCTGGTCAATGTCAACTGCCACTAGACGAGGACGAGCAGTGAAGGATGAAGTGTAGCTCTTGTATTGTAATAAGTAGGAGGAAGACCTAATATGCTCCTCAGCAACATATTGGTTCAAACTCCAGATAAGTTTTAAATGCTTTAAATTAACCTCGGTTTCTTTTGGAGATTTTCTTTTACTGTCAACTGCAATAAGAAAAAATTAAATGTCAGTGATACATTTTATCAAACACAAAGAAAACAAGATTTTAATAAATAAAAACAACCTATCCCATTGCTATAAGGTGGACATCTGGGACCTTGGTATATCTCATCTCCATTTAAGGGAGGTTGTTGCCAATTTTTCATTGCCACCCCATGTTCAAAGTAATCCCTATTGGCGTTAGGGAGATTGACAACTAACGCCCTACTTAAAAACCTAGTTTTTAAATAGAATGTGGAATCACTGACAACCCATCTATAGCAATACATGATCTCTGGAATCCCTAAATGGATTCCATGGATTTGATTCAATCTATGAACGCCATTAACTATCCTTCAGGTATTTGGAGCTATTTTTGCAGGTACAACGTCAAAATATTGACAGAACTCCAAACATAGGGGATTTGGAGGAAAAGAAAAGCGACATTCAGCCACAAAGAGACTTGGGAACCAATGTCCCTCAGCCAAAGAAAAATAATCAGAAGGTTCAGAAAGTTCTTCTAAAATAACCCATGAAGGGATTGAAAATTCAGACCGAAATTTGTCCAATGACTCAACAAGATAAACCATGATGAACAAAATAAATAAAAGAAAGGTAATGAAATCTTACATAGAAAAAGGGATCAGGTGACAATGAACGATGGAAGGAACGAAGGCACAAGATAGAGAGAAAATTAAGAGTTCAAAGATACAGATTTGAAAAGTGAAAGACGATAGGATTTCCGCCGCGATTAAATACTTTACCTCGAGAATAAAGAAAAGTAATGATTACAAGGGAGGACGTTTGCGTATCCGATGACTAAAAGAAGAAAAGGAGCACCAATATTGAAGCGGTCATGAAAATTTAAAATACTTATGAGGCCTGATACTGTGCACTAAAAAAGGAGTTATATACAACTAATGCTTTCCTAAAAACCATACAAACCAATAATCTATGCAATTTTCAAGCAGAATGTTCCATACTTTTCTTCAACATCAAACTACGAAACATTGGGGGCTTCTGTTGATACCAAATTTAATCTGCTGACGTGGACCCATCACTTGAAGATATGTGTTAACTAACGTGGAAATTATAAATACTCCTACCGATCAACTCACTGCCACCGAGCTACTCAAGCGCCACGAGCAGCTCATACATTTCGAACAACTTAAGCGTATCGATCAACTTAGGTTCCCCGAGCAACTCATGGGCCCCGAGCAACTCAGGCGGTCCGAGCAGCTCAAGCGTACAGAGCACTCAAATCAGGATAATCAAAGAGACGACTGCGCATTAAA
The DNA here is from genome assembly GCA_949130495.1 of Sambucus nigra. Lineage (NCBI taxonomy): Eukaryota > Viridiplantae > Streptophyta > Magnoliopsida > Dipsacales > Adoxaceae > Sambucus > Sambucus nigra. Next base: position 391,950,834 of record OX422207.1, on the reverse strand, counting down.
TGCTCATTATTATCGTACAGACATATATGTCTACTAGATAACAATGCATTGTCCTTTCATATGTACATCCTCAAGGCTATAAATATATTGTAACCTCCTCATTAGAAGGGGACTCGAAATTTCTTGGAAAATCCATTATCGAGAATTCCAAGCAAACAGTCAGCAATACAAAAGCAGTGGACGTAGGCCATTCTTATAAGGCTGAACCACTTTAAAAATCTTTTGTCTCATTTATTTTGTCTGTGATTGATTAATTAGAGATAATCTATTTTTTACATCAATAGTCGTATTGGGGTTTGCATAGTGATAGCAAGTCATTGAGGATTGTAGTAGGTTTAGGTCATGTTTATTTATGGAAGTACTTGGAGATAGTGCCACGATCTTTGTTTGTGAGCATGTGTCATGATATGACATTCGAGGATAGTTTCAAAAATAAGTTGATCAATTCTAGGTAATGAACCTGAAGATTCATTGTGGTTTTTAGAAATAACACAAGGGCGAAGTGCTAGGCATAATTATAGTACCTAAGTGTGCTACATCTGCGGTTATTAATGACTCTGTTGGAGGAAATCATTAGGTATGAGTGATGTTTGAAAGATGAGATGCCATTGGGGTGATTATGGCTTAGTTCCCTGTAGATAGCACTAAGAGTGGTAGCAATGGTTCATGAACTGAATGTTTGAAACCGTGTGAGCACTATGTACACTTGATGAGAGTGATATCGAAAACTGATGTTAGCTATCGCGTGTTGAAATTTTAGAGGCCTAGCTGTGGCCATCCAGGGGGGCACGATGTTCGTTTCGGGGGGAAGGAGGAAGATTCCTCGAGAAAGAACTGCACCGCGGTCTCATGCCTTTCTCATCAAAAGGTGATTCAACTGTCGTCGATGTAGGGTTAATGTAGAGAGATGGAGTCGCCAGCCTATTTTGCTCAAAATGGGCAAAGAACATGTTGCCACTTCAAGAGAGCGGCATCAAGGACAAACTGATGCATACAAAACCAATAGATCGGAGGTCCGGGGGCTAAGTTATGGAATGGGAAGGTGTTAGGCACCCATTCCGCCCTTTCGATCTCTCATGGGAAAATGCTAATATTTTCCTTTATCCCCATGAAGTGTGTGTATGTGTTTATATAATGGGAATTAAAATCGTTTGACCCATAACATGGAAAAGATAGGGTAAGGTCATCCACTGGAATATTCCCAAAATAATAATAAATGTAGAAGATAGAATATGAGCGTTCATTGTGATATTGATCGTTATTGGGAAATGATAATATGCGTGGGATGAAATGTGAACAAACATATTATATGTATATGTATGATAAAAATGAGGGATTTTGAGAAATTTGGAAAATAAGAGAAATTGGAAAATTGAAAAGTTGGACTCGAGTACCAGATTTTAATCCGAGACGCCTACGTAACCTATAAAAGCATCAAAGTCCAGGTAGTTCGAATGTAGAATAGGGGTGGGGTTTATCCCATAGATTAGAACGAAGATTTATTATGGGTGTTCGTGTAAAAAATGTGTTTTTAGTTTTTAGAAAGAGTGTGATGGGTAATTTCCTTTGGAATTTACGAGTTTAACCATCTTGTAAGGACATTTTTGACCATTGTCAATATGTATGTTGTATGCCGTTACACCGTTGAAGAAATTAAAGATCGCATCTACATCAACGGATCCGAATATCAAAGCGTCTTCAACATTATAACCTCTGCGAGAATGAACTTGGTAAAGTATTGTTTTTAAGTCCCTTAAAGTTTCATACTTAGTATTGGGAAATTTTTATTAAAATAAGAAGTAAGTTTTTTCAAGCAAAATAAGGTTTTTTAAAAGATTTTTTATTTTCTGGTAAATCGGACCGGTTCGGCCATATTAAAAATGAACCGATCCGTCACCGGACCGATCCACATCCGAATCAGATCGATCCGTTGTGCACCAAAACCAGTAAACCCCGGATCGAATCCAAATCGAAGAAGGTCAATTTAAAAACGATCCGACCACGGACCAATCCGCCTCCAAAAATGGACCGATCCGCTTCTGATAATTTCGAACAGTTCCGTGAGAATTATTTTCACCAATTCAAGTTTCCTATAAATATACCTATTTAGGTGGTGTATTTTCTAAGTCTTTGAGAAACGTTTCTAAGAGTTCAAACGCAACAAGACTTCTATTTTTGATGTGCCAAATATCTTTTTGATTCACACAAAAAAATCCCAATTACTTTGGTGAATCTTTTGGAACCATAGAACACAAGCTTTGCTATTGTTAAACCTTTGTGGGGAGATCTTTGCAACCGAGGGATGTGTGTCATTGCTGAGGGAGTCTCTACAAAGTGTTATGGCTGCATGTCATTGAGGAGAGCTGCAGTTCTTCCTTTATTTTTTGGGTTGCGAGTCCTTGGAGGGTGCTGCGTGTATTCTCTCGCTGAGTTCAAGACTGCGTGTCTTTGTGGGTTGGCCGCGCGTTGATCCATTGTAGATTTCTCTATGTAATTGTAAGTTGCGATTTATATATTCATAGTGAAATAAAGGTTTTACCCGAAAGGTTTTTTTTTCCTGAAATTTGTGTCTCAGCATATTTACTGCGTTGCATGCTGCATTTTTGATGGGTTGATTTAGATGCATGTTTAAGGGCTGTATTTATTTGAATTAAAAGTAGACTCTAATTAAATAAGGGTTAGTTGGAAACTTGCAAATTTAATTTAAATCAATTATCACACATGTCATATTTTACAAATTGGTATCAGAGCAGGTTACGCTAATTTATTGCGTATTCCTATTTTCCACAAAAACGTGTGATATTGATTTTTTTTAAAAATCAGTTTTGTAAAAAAATCGCAATTTTTCAATGGAACGCCCATTTAGCGAGGAGCCTATTTTTGAAAAAGTTAATGACCGTGCTGAAAAATTAAAAAGTTTGAATTTGAAACTTTGCAAAAGAATTATAGTCTTGGAAAAAGAAAATTCTCTCTTTAAAAGTAAGATTGAATATTTGCAAGTGTTTCAAACTTAAAGTGATATTTGTTGTGAGCACTTTGGTAATTTGTGTATTGATTTTGATTCTTTGAAAATTGCCAAAAAGAAGAGTGATGAGAGATTCCTTATTTTAGAGAAGGAATTAGAGGACATAAAAAATTCTAGGGTTCCGTTTGTGCCGTTGAGGATAAAAAATTAATCGATGATTTTACGGCACGTGAAAAGACTCTTAGGGATAAGTTTGTTTTAATTGAGGGTGAGCGCGATAAACTGTTAAGTTTAATTGAAAATTTAAAAAAGAAATCCCTGTCTTTGGAAGAGTTTAATTCTTTGCTTGAGTTAAAAATTTTGAAGTTAAAAAATAATTTGACAGAATCAAGTAGGTTTGATAGTGATGGTAATGGCTGATCGTGTTCTCATACTTCTAATGCTAAATCCAAAACCATTATTTGTTTTAGAGGGTCAACTAATTCCAAGGATGTTAGAAAAGATCACAATTTAGGTGTCGTTCCACCCGTTTACACATGTTCAGATTGTGGTAGAAAAGGTCACCTTGGGAGATTTTGTTTTGATCTTGGAAGAGGTCCTAGGAATTCGAAGTCTAGTATTTTGTTGGTTCCCAAAACCCCATGTCGACGTGTTACATCAACTTGGGGTTAGGAAATCACTTTTAGATACTCTAGATTTTAGAATAGTTGAATCTCATTTGCTTGCACATGATTCTTCTCTTGCCATATCATATTGATGATTGTATTTGCATGTTTGTCATACACTAGTTGTGGTTTCATGATATATATTTGCTAGTGTAATGACATGTACTTTTTGTATATATTTTTTGTTTTGAAAAATACAAAAAGATTTAATTTTGACAAAATTTTTGAAAAATCCAAAAAGATTTTTTGTATTTTGTTTGCACCGTTTATGGATGGGCACTTAGGATGACCGAGTCACAACATCATTCCATTAATTTTATGTGACTATTTGATAGTGTTTTGAGACAATATGACAATTCATCCTTGTGATTTATAATGTTTGGAGTCATTAAGATGTAATTTAGTGTTACTTCCTACATGTTTGACTCATGATTTCCTTTATTGCACACATGCAAGGATTTGTTTGATTATTGTGCTTGTCTTATCACATGTTGATTGGGTATTTTCACTTCAATCCTGTCCTTTAAAACGAACCAAGCGCGATAAATTTTGACAAGGAAATTGTGCATATAAGAACTGTTTTGTGAGTTTGTGTGCTTTGTTTGAAGATGGGAAAGGGCTGCGAAAGGTTCTTTTGGCCTTTGCGAATACTAAGCCACCATTTAAATTGGACCTAAAAAATGGAGGAATTTTATTATCCGGGGTCCAAAGAGGTTTAAAAGGGCCCGAAAAATTTAAAGGCAATAAAAAGAAATTCATGCTAATTATGGGCCATTTGGGTTTTTTCTCCAGTTCTCCAAAGTTTGAGAATTTATATTACCTCTAAAAAGAAAATTTATATGAGGGTGTTTGGTTGGAGATTTTATAATGGGTTTGCACGTCCTTGAAATTCTTGAAAATGCGCTAAATAGTTTTGGACGTTATTGGGTGTGGAAATCATTTTGACTTTGATTTGTTGATTTGCATAAGACGATGTCATCTAAATTCAATAATATTTTCACCTAAGGATAATTTTGATGTTCATTCGTTAGGGGTACACAATTGCATTGTGCACATATGATTGATTGAGTTGATTTTATCTATCGAATGTGTTCACACCCATTCATTCCATTTCCATGACTTGGTTGTTTGAGTCTAACTTCATGGTGTGATTTTTGTAGAATATGTTTTTCTCAAATGGTATCTTATTTTTGTATGAAAAAAATCAAAAAATAAAAAAATAGTTTGTGCATTTGTTTTTTAGCATCTCCTTGCAAGAGCACATTTACCATATTGATTGATGCCTTGTTTTGTATACCGAGACACCCTGATTTTGCCTATTTGATTCATTCTTCTCATTTTTCTATTTGGGGACATCATAGAAAGGGGGAGAAAGAATTATCATATTATGGGGGAGTTTTTGAGATTTAACTTATGTTTTTATCATCTACGCTTATCTCATTTCAAACTCGATATGTCACGTGGTATTTGCTTTGTCTCATGTGTGTAGGTACGAAGATTGAAGATCAATATGTTGCACACCCTGATGAGAAAAGCTTCGAGCTTTGATGATTGTTGAAGATTAAAGAACAAACGATGAAGATTTATATATTTGTATCTTTCCATCTTTAGGGTTCATGCGAGGCTAGATTTGTATACGTCATTAGTTGATAATTCAGATATTGTTTATGTATGTACCGGCATAGACATAGGGGGAGATTTGTAAGGACATTTTTGTCCATTGTCAATATGTATGTCGTACTCCGTTATACCGTTGAAGAAATTAAAGATCGCATCTACATCAACGGATCAGAATATCAAAGCATCTTCAACATCATAACCTCTGCGAGAATGAACTTGGTAAAGCTTTGTTTTTAAGTCCCTTAAAGTTTCATACTTAGCATTGGGAAATTTTTATAAAATGATTTTATAAAAATAAGAAGTAAGTTTTTTCAAGCAAAATGAGGTTTTTTAAAAGATTTTTTGTTTTTTGGTAAACTGGACTGATCCGGCCATATTAAAAACGAATCAATCCGCCACCGGACCGATCCGCTGTGCACCAAAACCAGTAAACCCCGGATCGAAGCCAAACCGAAGAAGGTCAATTTATAAAGGAACTGGTCCGACCACGGACCGATCCGCCTCCAAAAATGGACCGATCCGCTTCTGATAATTTCGAACAGTTCCGTGAGAATTGTTTCCACCAATTCAAGTTTCCTATAAATATACCTATTTAGGTGGTGTATTTTCTAAGTCTTTGAGAAAACGTTTCTAAGAGATCAAACACAACAAGACTTCTATTTTTGATGTGCCAAACATCTTTTTGATTCACACACAAGAATCCCAATTACTTTTGTGAATCTTTTGGAACCCTAGAACACAAGCTTTGCTATTGTTCAACCTTTGTGGGGAGATCTTTGCAACCGAGGGCTGCATGTCATTGCTGAGGGAGCCTCTACAAAGTGTTATGGCTGCGTGTCATTGAGGAGAGCTGCGGTTCTTCCTTTGTTGTTTGGGCTGCGAGTCCTTGGAGGGTGCTGCGTGTATTCTCTTGCTGAGTTCAAGACTGCGTGTCTTTGTGGGTTGGCTGCGCGTTGATCCATTGCAGATTTCTTTATGTAATTGTAAGTTGCGATTTATATATTCATAGTGAAATAAAGGTTTTACCCGAAAGTTTTTTTTTCCTGAAATCTGTGTCTCAGCATATTTACTGCGTTACATGCTGTATTTTTGATGGGTTGATTTAGATGCATGTTTAAGGGCTATATTTATTTGAATTAAAAGTAGACTCTAATTAAATAAGGGTTACTTGGAAACTTGCGAATTTAATTTAAATCAATTATAACACATGTCATATTTTACACCTCTTTTATTTGTTTTTATGAAAAATAAAGTATGTGCAATATACTAATAAAAGCGTAGATGTTTATGTGTAATGAACTAAAGTGAACTAGATTGTGAATCTAAAGTAACTTTTGCAAAAAGAAGAGATTTAAAAGAGAGGGAGAAGGAATCAGAACTTCCTTGAAGCTTGATCTTGGATCTTGGATGAACTGCTTTGGATGTTGATGGATGTTGATGAGGGAGAAGGTTATTTGCCAAATTGGGTATGATAAGGATGGGTATTTAGGCTTGAATGGAACTTCTCATATGGAACTTCATTTATTTCAAGAGATCATTGATGCTGATGGATTTTCTCTCTCTTTGGGAGTGAGATCATGGCCCATATTTATAGGATAGAAGGTGGGTACCGATCGGCCTACCCCAGGGTGTGCCTATCGGTAGGTCACCCTTGACACTATGCCAATAGGCAGGGTTCAGGACCTTCCAATTGGCAGTCTCGTACAGACTTTTATTGAAAATCAACTATAACGCACAAACCGTTGATCCAAATCGCACATCGGACGTACCATTAAAAAGGTACTTCAGATACCTTCGAGAGTTCTTTGGACTTCTCTCGGGTCCAGGAGTAAACTTTGGGTCAAATGTGGCTCGAAAGCGCACGTCGATCTTTTGGACGGGATATCATCGGACCGAAACTGATCGTTTGTCCGTATGGTAAGTCAGAATCATGCACGGGGTGAACCATTGGAAATTTTAGGAGATCTACTTCGACATTCCAAAGAGTTTCTCTTGGTTTGAAAAGTTGACCTTGGTCAAACGGGGCCCGAAAGCGTTTGGTGACCTCTCAAAGTAAAACGGATCGTTCGTCCGTACCGTAGGTTAGAATCGTGCACGGGGTGGATAGTTAAAAAGCATATTCAGTTGCCTTCATATATTCATTCAGTCTCATTCAAGCTAAAGAGTTGACTTTGGTTAAACGGAGTCCGGGAGCACCCGGTGGCTTCTGGATTAATTTTTGGGAGAAAATTGATCATTCGCCCGAACAATTATGTTGTTTCACGCATGGGGCGGACCATTGGAAAGGGTTTTTAGTGCCCTTCTAAGATTCGAAGAGATTTTGCTCTGATGGTGAAGTTGATTAGGGTCAACTCGAGGCCCGAGAGCGCCCGATGGCCTCTGAATCAGTTTTTGGTATTAAAATGGTTCGTTCGTTCGAACTGTTATGCCAATTTGTGCATAGGGTGGATCATTGGAAGGGTATTTAAAGACCTTCAAAGATTCAAAAATCTTTTGCTCTAACTATAGAGTTGACCGAAGTCAAATGGGGCCTAGGGGCGCCCGATGGCCTCTAGATCGGTACTCGGAGTGCGACTTAGGTTTGTGGTGGAAAGGGGATGTGATAGGGGTTTAAGGAGAGATTTAGGATGTCCTAGAATGTGGTGTCTATAGATCCCCTCGACGGGTGCGCTTGGAATGAGTGATGGTCGTCCAATAGACACCACATGATGGAGAGAGGTCAGTTATGTGGACCTAAGGGATGTGGATGACCGATTCAGAGGGTCGGGGTAAATTCTGATCTAAAATAGGCGACGATCGAGGACCAAGTTCAATTCTGATCTAATTGAGGTGACGATTTAAGATCGAGGTCAATTATGACCTAACAAAGATGACGATCGAGGATCGAGGTTAATTTTGACCTAACTGAGGTGATGATCTAAGACCGTGGTCAATTCTGATCTAAAAGAGGTGACGACCAAGAATCGAGGTCAATTCTGACCTAAATGAGGTGACAATCCAAGATCGAGGTCAATTCTGACCTAACTAAGGTGACGATTCTGACCTAAAAGAGGTGACGATCGAGGACCGAGGTTAAAATTGACCTACCTAAGGTGATGATCCAAGACTGAGGTCAATTCTGACCTAAAAGAGGTGACGATCGAGGACTAAGGTCAATTTTGACCTAACTGAGGCGACGATCCATGACCGAGGTCAATTATAACTTAAAAGAGGTGACGACCAAGGATCGAGATCAATTCTGACCTAATTGAGGTGACAATCTAAGATCGAGGTCAATTCTGACCTAAAAGAGGTGATGAATAAGGACTGAGGTCAATTCTAACCTAACTAAGGTGATGATCCAAGACCGAGGTCAATTTTGACCTAAAAGAGGTGACGACCGAGGACCGAGGTCAATTCTGACCTAACTAAGGTGACAATCCAAGACAAAGGTCAATTTTGACCTAAAAAATATGACGGCCGAGGACCGAGGTCAATTCTGACCTAACTAAGGTGACGATTCAAGACCGAGGTCAATTCTGACCTAAAAGAGGTGACGACCGAGGATCGAGGTCAATTTTACCTAAAAGAGGTGACAATCGAGGATCGAGGTCAATTCTGAACTAAAAGAGGTGGTGATCGAGGACCGAGGTCAATTCTGACCTAACTGAGGTGACGATCTAAGATCGAGGTCAATTCTGACCTAAAATAGGTGACGATCGAGGCTCGAAGTCAATTCTGACATAGCTAAGGTAATGATCCAAGACCGAGGTCAATTCTGACCTAAAAAATGTGACGACCGAGGACCGAGATCAATTCTGACCTAACTAAGGTGACAATCCAAGACAGAGGTCCATTCTGACCTAACAGAGGTGTACTTCTCCTTCGGAAAATTTAGGGACTCCAGTGGGGAAGAGGATTGGATTTTAGGTTTTGCTAGGTAATAGTGAATGATTCGAGGATTTCGTAGCTGGGGGAAAATTTGGAGTGTCCTTTGGAGATGTTGTTGGGGAGAATAATTCTCTGGAATTCTGCTGGGGGTGTAAAAATTGTTTTCCTTGGTGAACAAGGTGCTAGAATGGATTTTGAAATTTCAGGATTTTTTTTAGAATTGTTCGGGATTATCAGGTATTTTTTCGAACCTTTTGTACGAAATTTTAAAAGGTGTGCCGACCGACATGCTTGGAGGTGTGCCAATCGGTATTGGCACGGTCTTTTGGGGTACCTCGAGTAGGTGAAAGGATAGTGCCGATCGATGCGTGGTCGGGTAAATTCTTCTTTACTTGAGACCATTTTTCCAAGATAATCTTTGTCAGATGTTGATACTTTTGTTCTTGCTGGGGATTTGCAAGTGACCTTCTATCCTTGGGGGACGGCCATTCAGCACACCGGGGTGACTAGTGGACATGCGCAAATGCGGCGCCTAATGGAGCATGAGTTCGGATACTCCTAGTATCTTGGGGAGAGGGCAATTTGACAGATCATGGAGGATAATGTTGCGGTGCCGTCGACGAGGCCCCCTATGTTCATAAGACACGTGCAGGAGATGTCTGATGATGCCCGAGTGGCTGCCATGATAGGAGAGACATACTCTCTATACATTGACATAGTGGTGATGTATGACTATCTGGACTTCGTGTCGAGTTGGCTGATGCCCCCTAGAATTTACGATGCGATGCCTCTCCCTAGGACAGGCTTGAGTCAGCAGGTGGGGTCCTCTCATAACGTAAGTGGTGCGGCCACATCAGCGGTGGCAGCGACAATGTCAGGGACTTCTTTTGTGCGGATGCATTCCCTTAGTTACAACCTTCGGCGAGCCGATGGGGGATCGGTGCATCTATAGCATCGTTTTCATGCGATGGACCCGGAGGAGTTGGACTTGATGGAGGAGGTCCTTCAACCTACAGTATGTCTTTTCTTTTGATTTCCTTGATTTCTTTCTCTTTCTTCATGCTTGACTGATTTAATCTTTTCCATTCTTCCTCGCAGCATATCAGTGTTTCGACTACCTGGCTGAAGGACATCAGGGACTGGATATCTTCGGCGACTGCTCATATTCGTTAGGCGGTTTTGGTCCCTTTTTTCTTGCTTCCGTCTGCCTCGTCCAGGGAAGGGTCTGGCTCTGGAAGTGGGGGCACATCATCTCGCCATAGGGGGAAGAGGGTGCGCCATAGGGATGGGGAGATCTTAGAGAGACAAAGGAGAGAGATAGATAGAGAGAGAGAGAGAGAAATTGGGTTCGGTCTAAGTCTCATTGTTTTTTTGCTTTTTCTTTCCCTGCAAAATGTTAATGTAATACAACAAAATATATGCAAATGAAGAATGAAGTTTTTTGTTAATTTTCTTTGATTTAGTGACTAATGCACATGCTCTTTTTACTTTGTTGCTGAGACCGTAAAAAGAATTTGAAAATTGATTTGAGAAGGATTTTATTCAAAATGGAATTAGTAAAAGCATGAGTATAAAGGAAATTCGGAATTTCCTTAAGATAAAAAACATTTTTATTGAGTTTTTTTATTTTGAGAAAAGAGGAAAAAGGGAATTTTCCCAAAATAAGGGGTTGTCGATCGGCATGACCCCTGTCCTTCCTATCAGCATATCAGTCCAGTCCAATTAATCTAAGGCTTTGATTGCACTTTCTTCAATTTCTTGGTACTTGGTAGGGAAGTTTTACTCCGATTTTTGAAGGATTTCTTATCCTTTCTTGAGAGTTTCCAAGTATAAATAGGGGTGTGAATGGGGCTTTCCTCCTCACACTTTCACTTTATTTCATTTTCACATTCCTACTTGCTTATTTTCTCTTATTTTTATAATATGGCTCTCCCTGGTATCATCGAGTTCGCCAACTACATTGAAGCCTTGGAAGCAATGTGTTCTTACAATGTCGATTACGACGCCTTCCACATGCGGCGAGTCTCTCTGTGGTGCAATCGGTCCATTGAGTGGAATATGCTGATGGAGGCAGTTGAGTTTTGGTATCCCGAGGACCATGTCTTTCGCTTCGGGTTGGATGAGATTCGTCCCACCTACGAGGAATTTTCTGCCATACTGGGGATATATCCCAGCGTTGCTGCCGCTCTGCCTGAGTTTTCCCATTATCCTAAGGAATTTTTAACGGGACTTCTTCATATTTTACCTTCAACGGCCAGGCCATTGGTTACGGGGGGAGTGATTTCCCTTACGGAGGTGTTGCAGTCTGTGCGTTCGCAGGATGCGGGTGATGCTGAATATACCGGGGCCGTCATCATAGGCATTGTTTCAATAGTTCTGTTGGTGACTGGGGAGATGCTGGTTGACCCCCAGCTGGCTACTATCATTTCTTGGATATTATACCGTTGCAATCCTGCGACGGTGATACTAGCGGAGACCTTAAATGGCCTGGATGCCTCGTGGGAAGGTTTCCCCACCTTTCTGAGGGTTAACCTTGTAATGTTGTTTATGTGGCTGTCAGAGAGGTTTCATATGGCAGTACCTCCTGAGTATCCTTTGTCGACGGTGCCAAACTTCTTCTCGCGCTATTTCATTTGGGTAGACCTGGACATTGAGAGTTGGGGGAACTAGTTTATAGAGCACGGGGCTCGAAGCTTATGCTGGTCTGTGCCTTGGTGGGGGGAGATGCTGCCCATTCTAGAACTCGGGGAGTAACAATATGTTCGATTAGTAGGCCTCAGGCAGACCTCTTTCTACCTTCCCTGGCGGTTGCTGCACCAATTTGGTTGGGAGCAAATGGTGCCACCGCGGACACCAGACTTCTTTCCTGTGGAGGACCTGACAGAGTGTATGCGCATACGGCTTGGCTTTCTATGGGAGAATCGTTGTCCGTTGACCCTCCCCTTTCAATCTACTGGATGAGTCTGACATATCTTCGGGGACTACATGAAGTAGTTGTGGAAGAAGGTAGTGTCCAGGATGCAGGCTGTGGAGACTGGTCAAAGGTGGTTTGCCATATCTGACACCATGGAGGGAGGGGTTTTGGTCTTCTCCAATCTAGTTCGGGCTTATCGCTCTATGGAGCATCTGCGATACTCTATTAATGCAGGGGAGGTTTGAGGAGCCCAGGATACAGGTGATGATGGTGTTGGTTCCTCTAGGAGCTGCGGGTAGGGCTTTGGGAAGCTTTGTATAATAGACGTGGTTTTATGCTTTGTGGGAATGATTGGGGGTGATTTTCGGGAGTAGCGGGGCTTGTTATTATCTGGGTTTTTTAGGGAGGTAGGTGTAGGGCTAGAAAGGGAAGTCATTTGACTCCTTGCGCCGATGTAATCGTATGGAAATTTCAGATAATGAAATAAATAAGTTTTTGATCATCTAGTTGTGCCTCTTGATGACTTTTGCATTTTGAATTATCCATACCAATTTCTAAGGCATAAATAATCATTTTGTTCATGTATATGTTAAAATGAACTGTTATTTTCGGGGATAAGAAAAGAATATCATTTTGTGAAAAAGAAGGGGGGCCGCGCTCATGTGAAGCGAATGAGCTGCCTACGTACCTTTGAGTTTTTTTATTTTTATTTTATTTTTATTTTTAGAATAGACTAAAAGGGAGATGAGAAGAGTCGTAACGCGCCGAGATTTTGGACTAGGGGTAGAATTTATTAAGATGGTCCAGGTTGACTGGACGCGCCATTTCTTCTCCGTCGACGTCGGTGAGCACAGTTGCACCACCCGAAAATATCTTCTTCATAATGTAGGGGACGCTCCAATTGGGCTTGAATTTCCCTCTGGGGTCCCAGATGGTCTCTACTATTTCTTTGAGGGCTAAGTCCCCTTCTCGGACACCGTGCTCCTTGACTTTCTTATTGAAGGATTGCGCTATACAACGATGGTACCCTTGTATGTGATATAGAGCTTTCAATCTCCCCTCGTCCAAGAGGTATAGCTCGTTAAGACGGATTTGGTACCAGTCTTGTTCGCTGACCTTGGTCTCAAGTATAATGCACAATGAAGGTATTTCCACCTCCATGGGTAGGACTGATTCTATACCGTACACTAGAGAGTTAGAGCTAGCCCCAGTAGAGGTTCGAACTGAAGTGCGATAGCCCCAGAGGGCATAAGGGATCATGTTAGCCCAATCCTAATAACTCTCGATCATCTTTCTTATGATATCTTTGAGATTCTTATTGGCTGCCTCGATTTCCCCATTGGTTTGAGGTTGGTATGGAGAGGATTTTTGTCTTTGAATTCCTTACTCGTCGACCACTTCCGTTACTCGTCGAAATGTAACCCATTGTCTGATACCAGCTCTTGTGGGACCCCATATCGACAAATGATGTTTTTCTTGATGAATTTGGCCACTTTCTTGGCATTCAGAACTGTGTATGACTCGGCTTCGACCCACTTGGTTAAGTAGTCAATAGCGACTAGGATGAACTCATGCCCATTGGATGCTTTCGGTGTAACTTTCTCTATGATGTCGATGCCCCATATGGAAAACGACCAGGGAGAGTTCATGTTGTATAATTCTCGCGGAGGCAAATATTGCAGGTTGGAGAACTGTTGGCATTTAAGACATCTTCAAACGTAGGCTGTGCAGTCCTGAACCATGGTAGTCCAGTAGTACCCCTGTCGAATGATTTTTTTGGCGAGCATATGGCCGTTCATGTGGGGTCCGCATTCCCCACTATGGATTTTCTGCATCTTTTCTTCAATGTCAACCCTTACGATGCAGTGTAAATGGGTTCCATCGAAGTTTGTCTTAAACAGTGCTTTATCACAGACAATGTATTGGGCGACCAGTCTGTGGAGAGTTTCTCGGTCTTTCTTGTCAGATCCTTGGGGATACCTACCGTGTTTGAGGAGGCGCCAAATATCATACTACCAGCAGTCGGCTATTTCGAGTTCTTCCTTCATGTTGATCTCAATGTGGTAGTAGTGGGTTAGTTTGTCTTATTTCTGGACAAGGAAAGGGGCCATGGTTATTCCTTCGGGAATGTCAATTATGGAGGCTAAGGTGGCAAGGGCATCAGCCAGGTTGTTTTTTGCTCGGGGCAGGTAGTGGAAGGTGATTTCTTGGAATCGGGAAGTTAGTTCTTCAAGGTGGGCATGGAAGGGTAAGAGTTTCTCATCCTTGACTTTTTATTTCCTAAGTATTTGATCGATGATGAGGGTTGAATCCCCATAGACATCGAGGTATTGGATTCCTTTCTTGTGGGCAACTTTAAGGCCTACTATGCACTCCTCGTATTCAGTTATGTTGTTAGTGCAGGGGAAATCTAATTTAATGGCAATTAGAGAGTGGGAGTCATAAGGGGAAATTAGGAAGATTCCAATTCCATAGCCTTTTTTATTGGTAGCGCCATCAAAGAACATTTTCCATCGAAGATCTTCTTGGGAGGTGTAAAGGATATTCTCATCTGGGAATTCAAAAATCCAGACATCGGCTTCTTCCATAGGTATTCAGCAAGGTAGTCAGAGATGGCTCTCCCTTTCATGGCTTTCTGTGTGACATAGGTGATATCAAACTTGGCTAGAAGCATCACTAATGGGTATTCGACTAGATAGGGCGAGCTTCTCGAGTAGGTACTTGATGGGATCCATTCGGGATACGAGTCTGATAGGTAAGGAGAGCATGTTATGCCGTAACTTTTGGGTAACCCAGATAAAAGCAACACATGCTTTTTCTAAGGCAGTGTAGTTAACTTCGTAACTGGACAATTTCCAACTGGCATAATAGATGGCTTTCTCTTTTCGAGTTTCTTTAAGGTATTAGGCTAGCAAAGCCTCGACTGAAGTATCGATCACGGTTAGGTATAGGAGTAAGGGAAGACCAGGCTGCAGTGGTATGAGCACCGGAGGTCGGGTTAGGTATTGCTTAATTCAGTCGAAGTCTTCTTGGCAAGCTTCGTTCCATACCTTGGTTGAATACTTTCGGAGGAGTTTGAAGATGGGTTCACAGATGGAAGTCAATTAACTGATGAATCGACTGACGTAATGTAGTTTCCTAAGGAATCCTCAAAATTCTTTCTCCATTCGAGGAGGTGGCATCTCAAGTATGGCTTTCATTTTAGCAGGATCTGCTTCTATCCATTTCTCACTGACCATGAATCCCAAGAGTTTTCCTTTGGTAACGCTGTAGACACATTTCAGTGGGTTAAGCCGCGTTTGGTACTATTGCAGTCTATCAAAAAAATTTTGGAGAGTGGGAACATGACCTTCTCTATTATTGGACTTGATAATCATGTCATCTACATAGACCTTTACTTCATTGTGTATCAGATCATGCAGAATGGTTGTGGCAGTCCTTTTATTGGTAGCCCCTGCATTTTTTAGACCAAATGTCATGACAGTGTAGCAAAAGGTTCTCCAAGGGGTGATGAATGCGATTTTCTCTTAATGATCAGGGTGCATCTTCATCTGGTTATATCCGACAAACCCGTCAACAAATGACTTGTGAGCATGACATGTTGTGTTGTCCATAAACATATCAATGTTGGGTAGTGGGTAATCATCCTTCAAAGAGGACTTATTCAAGTCTTGGTAGTCGATACACATGCGGACCGTCCCTCATGATTTTGGCACGGTTACGATATTGGCTAGACATGTGGGATATTTAATTACTCGAATGAAGCCCACGTTCAACTGCTTGACTACTTCTTATTTTACTTTGAGTGACCATTCGGTTCGAAGCTTTCACAGCTTTTGTTTAGGTGGTTTACATTCTAAGAAAGTTGGAACCTCATGCTATGCAGGGTCAATGCTGGGCCTATCATCCTAGGACCATGCAAAGACATCCACGAATTTCTTCAGTAGTTTTTTTAGTTGCGTGCGCTTGTACTCATCAAGGGTAGCCCCTATCCTAATCTCATGCATTTGGCTATTAGAACCAAGATTAATAACAACAATTTCATCTTCTTTAACTTGAACGTGGTTATGTTGTTTGTTATTAACCTTATTTAGATTAGTTAAGAATTATTCATTTGTAAAGTCATCATCATCAAGAGTTTGATTATAATCAAGGCAATTAATGAAAGGCACAACAAGATACTAAAATTCTTCATTTATTTCGTTAATAGGAAAAATAACATTGAGAACCTCATCATAGGAGGTCTCGATTACATCAGAGTGAGAGTAAATAACTAAAGGGAAAAGGGGATAAACATCAGGGGTAGGTTGAATATCAGCAGGTGGCACAGGTGCAGCATGCCAGTTGAGAAGATGTATATCAGCATCTTTGATAAGGTAGTATGGATCAGATGATGTAGTCCCTGAGCGGATCATGAAAAATTCCAGCCCTAGTGCCTCCATGTTAAAAGAATCCTCGGAGTCACTTCCCTCAGAATCCCTGGTATCAGCTACGATCTCTTCAGTGAATGGTTATACACAGTGTTGGGAACTTTAGGCCCCCGGGTAGCTGTCTTAAAAAAAGATCTCCATTCGTGGTTTCATCCTTTTGTCTAAGGTCCAGGGAAGCCGCAGAAGGGGAAATATTCACCCTCTCTGATAAATCTTCCATTTATGGAATCTACCGAGATAGTTCTGGCGCTTTCCAACTTTCTCTTCAGTCGAGGTTGACGGATCAATCTGAGTTCTTCTTATGATGGTTGATAGACCAAGACACATGGAGGAAAGGCCTCCTTCAACACAATAGGTTCAGTTATGCCTTGTTATCTTTGCCCTAGCCCCAGTCCGGGCATAAAGTGCATATTTTTAAAAATTTGGATTATATTAACGTTTCCATGGGGATCATATTCTGGACAAACTTTGTCTTTGAAGTTATCCCCTACTGGGAGTAGGAGTGGTTCGACCTGGAATCCTAATAACAGCATATCGTTCACCCCGTGTTATATCTCAAGTGATGTATTAATGGTGCTTGCATTCTCGGTGTTGTCACTGTCTCCCAAGATGGTGATAACTTGTCCATTGGCAAAGAATTTAAATTTTTGATGAAAGGAAGAAGACACCCCTTTGATGCTGTGGAGCCATGGTAGTCCGAGCAGTAGATTGAAACAGTCTGGGATGTCAATGACTTGGAATTCAATAACATGATTTATTGGTACAACCCCTATTATAAGCTTGATAGATCCCATTACTTCTCGACAAGTGTTATTGTAGGCACATACGGTAGTAGAGGTTGGATCAAGGTCGCTCACTTTTAATCCCAAATAGTTTAGACTTCTTAGTGGGAACACATTCGGAGCCGATCCATTATCGACGAGAGAGAGGGGAACGGTTTTGCCATGACTTTGACAGAGATATTAAGAGCATGATTGTGGTTAAGAGGAGTCTTAGGGATTTTTTCTTCGAAGAACCAGAGCATTCGAGTAGAGGTGAAAGATCCAACTAGTTCTCCACTTCTTCTGGTGTGGTTAAAGGAGGAACCGTGGGTCCTATGTGTAGTTTGATTAGGGCATTTCGGTGTAGTTGGGAAGACATAAAAGGTCCCCATAGAGTTATGTTTACTTAAGTTTTCTTCAGTTGATTAAGGACCTTACTTTCTTCAATAGTCATTTTTGGCATAGGGAGATTCTCAACACTTTTCCCTTTATCACTTACTGATGGTTGTAAGTTTGGATTCTGGTAATATCTCCCCTACCTGGTCATGTGGTTCAAGGAAGAGGGGAAAAATATAAACCCTTCTTCTTCATCGATATCGGGTGGCTCAGCTACTTAGTTGATCTCTCCTAGTAGCTCCTCGAATGATATCACTCCACATATATTAGCTATCAGACTAGTCTTTCTTGAATCTGGCTCTTCATCTGAATCATCTGAATTGTCCCCCTATCCGGTGGAAATGATATTGTCTTTCCATACAAATTTAATACACTCTACAACTTCTATGGCCTCTTCATATAATTCCTCCCATTTGGCGGGGACATACAGGACTGAAGGGACCAGGTTCCCTTATAATTTTAAAGTATCGAGCAACTCGGATATGCTACAAATATCACCAGTCTATCGAAACAAATCTTCCATGATTTGGACCAGGTCATCTAGACTGACTTCCTCAGATGGAACCAACCAGTTGTCTGACTCTCGGGCCCATTTTCGAGCTTCTAAGAATAACCCACTGAGTCTCTGATAGTCGATGGTCATCTGGGAGGGCAATTTCAGCCTTAACTCTAGGAGTTGGTTCAACACTTTTGATAATTCCATATTTTTACCTCCAGAATGGGAACAAATAATAATGCATGCTCTGGTGAGGAGTGATAAGGTTTGATCGGTAAGACTGGTAGGGTGTAAGAGGAAATATGGGCATGTTTCGAGAGGTTTAGGAGACTATATGGGTATGACTGGTGATTTACTTATCATGATTTGGGTAGATGGGTCGAGGTATGAGTCTTCTTTTAGGAAGATGGCGTTTGCATGATTCGGGAGTGGATTATGGGTAGTGTTTGGTTTAGGGTTAGCTAGTGGGGCGATGATACCCTTATCAATCAGGCTTTGGATTGTGTTTCAAAGATGGAAATATTAGTCCATGGTATGGCCAACAGTTTGGTGAAAGTCACAACGGGGAAGTGGATTTGGTAACGGACGAGGGTCCAATGGTTTGATCAGGTTTCGGTTCAAGTGAGACTGGTAGACTTTGGAGAGAGGTGCGTGAAGCTCAATATATTCCTTCCTGATTGGGTTTGGGCGATTTTCCAGTGCCCAGGAAGCGACAGGTTGAGAAATGTTGTTGATAGTAGAGATTGGGTTACTAGAAGGCTTTTCAAACTTTCTAGGAGCAAGTTGTCTAGAGGTTTTCTTCGGTTCAACTTCTGTCTTGATAAGACCTTCTTCGATTTCTACTCCTGCTTCTCAGAGATCTCAGAAGTGAGGGTAGTATTGTCCTCCCATTGTTGCTCGAATATGGGATAAGAAGTTTTTCTTCACAATGATGACTTGTTCTTCTTCGGAAGGCCGATTGGTCATAGTAGCTGCTTTTTCTCTCCACCTTGCTATGAAGTTGCTAACTGATTCCTTATGGTTATGTTTACGTAGATCTAAGTCACGATGGGTAACCTCTAGCTCCTCGTTGTACTTGTATTGTGACATGAACTCATGGGTAACGTCTTCCCAACTATGGATTCTGGATTCCTCAAGGGGTAGGAACCAACGGTGGGCGCTATCTTTCAAAGTCTGTTGGAACATATGAGCCATTATTTCTTCGAAAACCCCTAGGAGAGTCATGGCTCGGTGATATATATGGAGATAAATGATCGGGGGTCCACTGACTCCAAACTTTTCGATATTAGGCATCTTAAATTATTCTGATAACCTGGCTTTAGGACAGGGAGACATGTGGGTGTAGTCCATGTAGTTCCCAGAGATTCTGACCTGATCGAATTTCTTGGTTAGCATCTTGAGGTCTTCCTTGACCTTGTTCAGTTCTTCCTCGTTTGAATCAACAGTTACGGGTAAATTAACCCCAGCCTGAGCAAGGTTTGGCATGGGAAGCTGGGCTGGTGGCGGCCCATTAGCAGGAGGAGCACATGGAGCATGATGGTATTCTTCAGGAACCCAAATAGGCTCAGGTACAGGCGAACCCATGGCGCGAGGGAAAATAACCTCAGGATCTTTGGGGGTAGGGACTCGATTTCTTTGTATTTCATGAACCTCGATTTGAAGGTTGTCAATTTTGGGAGTGAGATAAGCCGAAACCGTCAATAAATCAAGCTGTACATTCGACAGTTGATCAGTATTCTCCATGGAAGGCGTGTGAGTCTCAAACTCGGAGGAAGTAATGAGACTGACAAAATTTTGGGGCGGCTCGATTGAAGACCGAAGCTAATAGGGAGCCAAGCCAAGGGTATGCGATCGACCTGAGAAGGAAAAAAAAGTAGAATTTATTTTCAAAAAAGGAAAAGGGAAATTTGTTATTTTTAAAAAAGGAGGAAATTTTTTTTGACTTTTTTTTTGAAAAAGATGAGGTCGGAAATATTTTTGGTATTTTTGATAAATGAGGAAAAATGTTTTTGGACACTTTTGGAAAGAGAGAGGAAAAGACGAGAGACGGGTCTCAGCATGATTATTATGTTTATTAGGTTCTCACTTATGTTAAGTTCATCTAAATGTAAAATAAAATGCCGGACAGGACCCGAGCCTGGAAAAATTGGGTTTATAACATTGTAAAGCTACGGTTGGACTTGTCACCAGACTCACGGGCAGGGTCCCATTTTAAAAATTATGCGAAAATTTAGGCGGCAGGCCGACCCAAAATTTTGGCAGAGTTTCGGGTAAAAACCAATAATCTAATATGTGTGTCATAGACTTGACACCTATATGTGGGTATGCATTGGTTGGGTTAATTGGAAGGGGTTACCCCCTTTGGCGTGACTTCCACGATATACGTCTTGATTTTGAGGGCAATCAGTATGTGTGGACAAGCCATTTGATATACCTAAGTGTACGTGAATTGCCTCACTATATACCTCACGGGGACGGTACGTGTGAGAGCGAATTAGATATACTCAATGTACGTGAATGCGTTCCCTCCGATATACCTCCCGTCTTGACTTAGGTCAAGCGGTACGATGTAGGGGGAACCGTTAAATATACGTCGAAGGTACTTGGCCGATGGAATCGCTTAGAGTAAATGCGACTTTTCGGACCAACACCTATCATGAAGTGACTCCCCAGTTACGAGACACAATTTTGGTCAATAGCAATGCTCTTTGGTGATGTTGTGTGAATCATGCATGATTCTTTTATTAATATCTTATGGAGAGAACATCTTTTTTTATCAGGCTAAACAGGGAGCAAGGTACAAAAACAAATAGTAAAGCTATACTAAGCATGGCTAAGTGATGTGTGAGTGATATGTGATTATCTACAAGTGAGTGTGTGATAAGTGAGCATGGATATATACAAGTGGAGGTGTGTGCTAGTGACACCTAAGCATGGATTTCTAGGTAAGGTGTGCAACATGTGGATATTCGGGATCCTAGGTGTACGTGGTGTGAAGTGTACATGGAGATTTCTACAACATTGTGAATAATGGCATAACCATAAGGTACATATGAATAATAAAGGGGAACATGCAAATATGGGGATATACAAGAAAATAAATCACCCATGTAAACAGAGTCTAGCCCTCTTCAAAATAGAAGTCCCCAGCAGAGTCGCCACTGTGGCCATCCCGGGGGCGCGACGTTCGTTCCAGGGAGAGGGAGGAGATTCCATCAAGAAAGAACTGCACCGCGGTATCACGCCTTTCTATTCGAAAGGTGCTTCGTCCGTCGTCGATTTGGGGTGAATGTAGAGAGATGGAGCCGCCAGCCTATTTTTATCAAAACAGGCAAAAGAACATGTTGCCACTTCAAGAGAGCGGAATGAAGGACAAACTAATGCATACGAAACCAATAGATCGGAGGTCTGGGGAATAATTTATGGAATGGGAAGGTGTTAGGCACCCATCCTGCCCTTTCGATCTCTCATGGGCAAATGTTAATATTTTCCTTTATCCCCGTGAAGTGTGTGTATGTGCTTATATAACGGGGATTGGAATCGTTCGACCCATACCGTGGAAAAGATAGGGTGAGGTCATCCACAAGAATATTCCAAAAATAATAATAAATATAGAAGATAGAATATGAGCGTTCATCGCGATATTGATCGTTATTGGGAAACGATAATATGTGTGGGATGAAACGCGAAAAAGCATATTATATGTATATGTATATGTATGATAAAAATGAGGGATTTTGACAAATTCTGAAAATAAGAGAAGTTGGAAAATTGAAAAGTTGGACTCGAGTCTTGGATTTTAATCCGAGACGCCTACGTAGCCTATAAAGGCCTCAAAGCCCACATAATTTGAATGTAGAATAGGGGTGGGGTTTATCCCATAAATTTGAACGAAATTTTATTATGTGTGTTCGTGTAGAAAATGTGTTTTTGGTTTTTGGAAAGAGTGTGATGGATAATTCCGTTCGGAATTTACGACTGTAACCCATTTTATTTTTTTTAGTTTTTTTTTATGAAAAATAAAGTATGTGCAATATACTAATAAAAGCGTAGATGCTAATGTGTAATGAACTAAAGTGAACTACATTGTGAATCTAAAGTAATTTTTTCTGGAAAAATGACTGTAGCGCATAAACCATTGATCTAAATCGTGCACGGGTCATACCGTTAGAAAGGTACTTTAGAGACCTTTGAGAGTCCTTTGGACTGCTCCCGAGGCTGGGAGTTGACTTTGGGTCAAATGTGGCACGGAAGCGCACATCGGTATTTTGGACGGGAGATCGTCGAACGAAAATGGATTCGTTCGTATGGTAAGTCAGAATCGAGCACGGGGTAGACCGTTGGAAAGGTTAGAAGATGTACTTAGACATTCCAAAGAGTTTCTCTTAGTTCAGAAAGTTGACCTTAGTCAAACGGGCCCCAGAAGCACCCAATGACCTCTCGGAGTAAAATGAATCGTTTGTCCGTACCGTAGGTCAAAATTGCACACGGGGTGGATCGTTAGAAAGGGTATTCGGTTCCCTTCAAAGATTAATTTAGTCTCATTCGAGTTGAAGAGTTGACTTTGGTCAAACAGAGTTCGGGAGCGCCCGGTGGCTTTTGGATCAATTTTCGAGGGAAAACAGATCGTTTGTCCGATTGGTTATGATGTTTCATGCATAGGGAAGACCGTTAGAAAGGGGTTTTAGTTCCCTTTGAAGATTCAAAGAGCTTTTTTTATGATGGTGAAGTTGATTGGGGTCATCTCGGGGCCCGGGAGCGCCCGCTGGCCTCTTAATCAGTTTTTGGTAGTGATGGTCCGTTCGTTCGAACCGTTATGCCAATTCGTGCATGGGGTAGACTATTGGAAAGGGTATTCGGAGCCCTTAAAAGATTCAATGAGCTTTCAATTTGACTATAGAATTGACCAGAGTCAAATAGGGCCCGAGGGCTCCCGATGGCCTCTAGATCGGTGCTCGGAGTGCGACCTAGGTTTGTGGTGGAAAAGGGAAGTGCTAGGGGTCTAAGGAGAGACTTAGGAGGTCCTAGACTGTGGTGTCTACACTAGCTGTAGTAGGTTGGTAACTAATGATAAGTGTGATGAGAGGTAACTTCGTCCTGCTTTAGGATAGTTGTGCTTACCGGTGATGGATAGGTAGCGTTAGTCCTAAGGAGGGTAACCTAACATTTTAGCTTCTAGAAGGAGACTTGTTTGTGTTTCGTTCGTTCGGCATGGACAGATGATTCTTGAGTTGGAATCGTTAAGATTGGCAGGCCAAGCCAGGGTACGGGGCAAGGCTATAGTGCTTAGCCGATATCTATAAAGAGTTATAGAATTCAAGCATACGTTGTGGGATTGCACTTCGGGTGGTTTGATTCACTGTCAGAATTTGATTATTTTCCTTTGGGCGTAGCAGTCACCAGATTCATTGTGTTTATTATATCCTCTTTGATCTCGATAATGGGAATTTATTGACTGGTTTTGATATGGGTGTGACGCGGGCTAGGCCAGTTGTGGTTGATGTGTCACGGTAAATGAGCGCGCTCTTGTTCGAATGCTCCTTTATTCTACGCCAATTTGTGTGTGCGCGTGGTCTCGCGTTATTGCATGTAGTTGCATATATAACTGATTTCTTAAGTTAACAATCTTGTTAGCTAGCCGATGTAACCAGTGCGACTGGGTTGTGTGTTATGAGGTTGTCACTTGAGAATATTATGAATATTGGAATTTGATAAGACATTGGATCGTATTGTTGCACTTGGTTAAGAATTATGCGGATTGAGGATGTGATCACTTGTATGCGTCGCGCAGTGATACCTAGGATGGCTTTAGGTTAGCATAAGGATCTCGTAGGAGATATTGATCTATTAGACCTTTGTGATAAGGTGACTGACTTAACAACCATTGGCGTGTAAAATCATAAGTGTTGAGGTTGTGTCAGCTTAGGCAAGGCGTGACCCAAGATTTGTTTGAGGAGACTTTGGTCGTGACTCCTAACATAGAACAATCCGTGATAATGAGTTCATTGGTGATGGCACCATAATTGATGAGTATCGAACATCTCGAGGTTTTGTTAAGTAGGCATGTTTGGCATGCTCGAGAATTTTGATAAGACCTTAGGGTCTGTCGTGAGTGAACTAACAATGATGACTGATGAGACTAAAGCCTTGGGGTTTGGACCGTAGTATCGAGAGCATCCTAGGATTGGAAACTAGTAGGAGGTAATTAGGTCCTAAGTTGAGGGCTAAGAATTTTGGGGACGAAATTACCTAAGGAGGGAATTTTGTAATACCCCTCCCTAGAAATAAATATATTTTTATAAATTAAGTATTTTATTCGAAAAAATTATTGGAGAAACTAATGCATAAGGAAATAGGCCAAATTGCTCAAAAGGTGACACGTCGCACGTAGGGTTTAAAATGGAAAAATTTACGTTGCATGGCCTGCATGGATGAACATTTGTGTTCAACTAGTTAGTGCAATGATATTGATAAGGTACGACGCATTATAATGAAGAAACGAGTAATCCACTACTACGAGAAAGGATACACTATAAATTTGTCAGCACGCGACACAGGAAGCGAAACTTTGCGCAATTTTTCTAGAGTTCCTCGTTGGCGATAAAAATATTATGACCACATTTTATAGGTACAAAAATATATACAAAAATACCTTGGGGGTAGAATTTGAAAAAATAAGGTTTATTATAAAGGACCTGATCGACTAGCCCCCTGGACGTAGTCGACCGACCCAAGCACGTATCGAGCAAGTTGTCCTTATTTTGTTTGCTGTTCGATTTGTAGACTTGAATCTCTTTGAGTTTTCGATATGGGGGACTTCCAATACCTGATTTGGGAAGAATTTGGGGTTATATTATGTCTTCATTTGGTAATAAACATTTGGTTTGGGTATAAGAGAAATCGTGCAAGTTAAAAGAACACAAAAACCCACCAGATTTCCTACTTCTTCTCCCTCAAGCTTGGAGCTCCCATGGAGGAGACCTTCCATCTCAAATTATTTTCACCCACTCTAACTACACCCAAGCCCATTCACCACCACTAAATACCACAACCATGATCTCAAACCCTTATAGAAATCCCTAGACAACTTACTAGAAGAGGAAGATGATGATCTTTGAATATTTTGATGCATATTGGAAGATGGTTCATTGTACATTGATCAGATCTTCCATGAGAATGAAGAATGGGTTCATGGAGACAAGCATTGGTGGGATTTTAGATACCCCCTTGGGTCCACCTTTGGAGGTGGGGGCCCCTCCATCTTCTACACCATTTCCACCATTATTGAGCTTCATTTGAGGTGGGTAGACTAACTAGGATTCAAGTTTAATGGGTAGTATAATTTCAGCATATTATTTACATATATTAGAATAAATATATGTGTGTAGGGTATTCGTTTGCATCCTAGTGTCGATTATTAATCATCTTGACATTTGTATGGAATGGGTATCACAAAGATGCTTTAAAATGGGTCTTGAAACAAATAAATTTCAGAATATAAATAATGGGCATTTTTATGGAAACAAGATGTAAGAAAATATTACTTTTTGTGTATTTTCTTATAAAAGAGATAATATACATTTTTATGAACTAAAAGTGTAAGAAAATATTAGTTTTGTGTGTTTTCTAGTAAAAGAGATGATATACATCTTTATGGAATAAAAATTTAAGAATGATGTTAATGTTGTCAAAATATTTATGAAATAAATATTTTTAGGTTTCTTGCAACATGGAGAATTTATGAATAAATGGTCATTTGCCAAGTTTGAAGAAATTGATGAAATGTCTTTATTTTGTGAAATGCACGTTTAATCCATTTGGTAGGATTTTAGTATATAAAGTTCACTTTCTATGAATATAAAATTTTAATATTTTGATAATAAATATGTGAACAAGTTTAAGGAAGAATTTATTGGGTTAAACACGAGATAATAAAAGTTGGAACTTTTGCTCTTTAAAGTATGTGTAATTGGGACTAAAAAACATAGTGAGTATGAAGTTAAAAGACTACGTGTGAAATAAAGGAAATGAGAATTTTCTTATGAAGTAGTCTTTAGTATAAGTGTATTTCTTGAATGAAGAAGTAAAGAATATGAATGTTGGTAAAAAACACTAATTAAGTATTAATGGGAAAATGTGGAATGATTAGTGCATATAACTTACTAATATTGTGAAATATTAAAACTTATGGAATAAAAAGGAAGTAAAGGTGTAAAAGTGTTTCCAATTAAGTAAAAGATTACTCCAAGTGTAAAAAAGTGTTAATGGGTTAAAACATTTAAGAATTTGGTATAAGTAACTATGGGTACCTCGTGGCCTAGGTGAGTAGCCCGATCCAAGATAAGGGAAAATTCGGCCAAAAGTCTAAGGTCTCATACATAACTGATTAAGTTATGACCTATTCAAACCCCTAAAATCTCTCAAGAGGTATCCTAGGGATTGTGGGCTAACGTGGAGGTGCCCACCACCCCCACTCTCCGAAAATTACATGTATATATTAAACCCTCAACCCGGGGCAAAAGGGACGCAATTGTAATCACTCCCCTAGAGTAAAGAGAAATATAAAATAGAGAGCACCACCGTGGACGTAGGCCATTTTTACCGAACCACGTATATTTTATATCGTGTGTGATTGCAGTTATTTTGTGTTCTTTCTTTATTCTGGTGATCGCATTTTCTTATTATTTGTGTTGAGATTAATTGTCACCTCAATTGGCGCTGTCTGTGGTAAGCGATCATTCATCCTTTAAGAAATCCTTCACCAACAAGAACCCTGAATGTCTGGTCACAACAGTAACACCCCTTAAGCAGGGGATATTCAAGAGCAACCCATTCCTCTAAGGGTTAGATCTGAAGTTCAACGCTCAAACTCAGGGCCTCGCTCAGAACGACATACCTCAGAAGAGAGTTAGGGACCAGCTAGGTCTACGTAAGTTTTCAGGCTGATCGACGCCTACGAGGCCAGGCTCCAAGAGCAAGTGGAAGATACTCGTAAGTAGGAAGCCGAGAATGCTGGCTCAAAAGAACACTGGAGAAGATGGAGAGAGAACTCCATCGCAGCACAAGGCAACGTCACTGCCGCACTCCTAACCCTCAGACGAGCAGATCTCACAGCCGAGGAAGGAGCCTAAGACGTGGATCTCAAAGAATTGAGGGGCACATGTCGGATGACGACTTGCCCAAGCAACAATAATCTGCTCGCCGATACAATAGCCCAGGCCGAGGAGACGAAGACATATGGAATTTGGGCCGAAGAGAAATGGACCAACATCCAGCACATCGGGGTGCCAGGTCGAGATCTCAGGACCCAGATGAAATCCCCTTTCTCAAAGGAGATAGAGGAAGAATAAGCCCCCAAGAAGTTCGCGATTCCCAGATTCAATATCTATGATGAAAAGACTGATCCCATCGACCATGTCAGGTAGTATATGCAGGCCATGGCCCTTTGGAATCATAGAGACGCACTGATGTGCAGGATCTTTCCGTCGATCTTACACGTCATGGCTCAAAAGTGGTTCGAGAGACTACCTCACAGGTCTAACAGAAGCTTCGAGTCCCTAGCAGAGCTCTTCACAGCTCGCTTCATTACTAACAGCTCCCACCCGGAAAGGATGGATGCTTTGTTGACTATGAAGAAAAATCCTTAGGAGAGACTCAAAGACTACACGAAGAGGTACTGGGAACTATTTAACGAGGTCGAGGACTGCTCGGAGTAGGTCACCATCGCATCCTTTATGATTGGCTTGCCCAGCTCTTGCCTCTTACACCTGTTCCTCACTAAGAAGGAGGCCACGACCATTGATGACTTAATGGTGCATATTGAAAACTACGCCAAATTCGAGGACATGACTCATCGAAAGCATTTCAAGCAGTAAACACAGTTTTTAAAGAACCAATCTATAAGATTCTGGCAAAGATCAAGGACGAACCATTCGTTAAGTGGCCCAGGAATATGGGTGGAGACCCCTCAAAGAGGAACAATGTACTGAGATGTGCTTTCCACAAAGAGGACGGACACAAAATCGAGTACTGCAAAGCCCTCAACTCTCACTTTGAAGAGTTAGCTCAGACTGGACACTTAAACGAATTTGTGGAAAAAAGGCAGAGAAGGTAGCTGCGAGTGGAGATCAGAGGCCTGACAATGTGCTCGAAGAAGATGTCAGCTACGAGTTCACAGTAATTCATGGGGATCCGATCTCAAACAGATTCAAGGAAACACAGCTCGAATGGAAGTCAAGAAGCTTATAGCCGTGATGCAAGCTTTTCATATCGATCCAACCAAAACACAAGCAGGGAAGCATCGGCGAGTAGAGGATGTCGACTATAACAAGCACATTGTGTTTATAGATGAGGACTTGGTGGGATTAAGAACCCCACATCATGATGCATTGATCATTACACTCAGGATAACTAATTACGACATCGACAGGTTGCTCATCGACCAAGGTAGCTCATCCGAAGTAATGCACCTTGACCTATTCAGTAAGTTTAAGTTAAGCGTCGCCGACCTAGAGGAAGCCACCGTTCCTCTAGTTGGATTCGCTGGAAAAGTAACCATCCCTTTGGGAAAGATTGTCCTACCTGTCAGGGCAGGAAACATATCCAAAATGATCGAGTTTCTCGTGGTCAATATTGATTTACCCTACCAGGCGATCCTCGACAGAGGATGACTTCACGCGATGAAAGTCGTCCCCTCTACCTACCATCAGAAACTCAAATACGTAACTGAACAAGGAGTAGTAGAGATCCATGGATATCGGGAGATGGCGAGAAAGTTCTTCATAGCAGACATCCGCCCCAAGCCAGAGAAGAATATTGAGAAAGTTATAAGCAAGGATGAAGAACATGAGATGCTAATGCCCTACAAATAGCAACTAAGGTATGGAAGACTAGGAGTGGAGGAGAACAGGCTCCTCCCTTCTGAAAGAGTCGTCGAGGACCTGGAGGAAGTCACTACCAGTAGCAACTCAAGCGAAAGAAAGTTCTTAATTGAAACTCCACTTACCGACGGCAAAAAGAGGGAATTGGTAACCCTACTTCGAAGTAACATAGATGTCTTTGCATGGGAGCCTTACGAGCTACCCGAGATTGATCTAAGCATTGATTGTCATCAACTGCACATCGATCTATTATTCAAGCCAGTTACACAGAACGCTTGTTGTACTGCTTCGAAAAAAGCCAAGGCAGTGGAGAAAGAAGTTGAAAAACTGTTGGACGCAGGATCCATACGGGAAGTCCAGTTACCCAAATGGCTATCCAACCCATTTCTTATCCCTAATAGCAATGAAAAGTGGAGAGTCTGCATCG
Organism: Sambucus nigra; assembly: GCA_949130495.1. Classification (NCBI taxonomy): domain Eukaryota; kingdom Viridiplantae; phylum Streptophyta; class Magnoliopsida; order Dipsacales; family Adoxaceae; genus Sambucus; species Sambucus nigra. The sequence goes on along the minus strand of OX422207.1, from coordinate 391,921,410 downwards.
ATTTCGCTGATCTCAATAAGGCATGCCCTAAGGACAACTTCCCTCTCCTAAAAATTGATTAGCTAGTGGATGCCACTGCAGGCCATGAAAGATGAGCTTCCTGGATGCATACTTTGGGTATCACCAGATCCCTCTGTACGATCCAGATCAAGACAAAACAACATTCATAACTACAGTTGGGTTATATTGCTACAAGGTTATGCCTTTTGGGGTAGAAAACCCAGGAGTAACATACCAACGGCTGGTCACCAAGATGTTCAAAGATCAAATGGGAAGAACTATGGAAGTCTACATCGATGATATGCTCATCAAGATCAAACTCATGGAAGCCCACCTCTCCGACTTATCAAGAACCTTTGAAATCCTCAGGAATTACCGAATGAAACTTAACGCAAGAAAATGTTCTTTCGAAGTCCAGTCAGGAAAATTCCTTGGGTACTTGGTTAATAAGAGAGGCATCAAAGCTAACTCAGATCAAATCTATGCCATCAATAGGGTGCAACCCCCCCATATGATGAGAGATGTATAAAAGCTCACAGGGATGCTTACTGCCCATAACCGGTTCATCTCAAAGTCATCCGAAGGTGCCAGCCGTTCTTCCAATTGTTGAAGAAAAACAAAAATGTGGAATGGAATGAGGTTTTCTCGAAGGTGCTGGAGGGGCTCAAAGCTTACCTCAGCACACCACCCTTACTCGTAATACCTCAAGAGAATGACTCTCTATACCTGTACCTCACAGTTTCCAATCATGCTATGAGTTCTGCACTAGTATGTGAAAGAACGAGGATCCATCACCCAGTTTATTACACGAGCAAGATTCTTTTGGATGCCGAATAACGATACCTACCATTGGAAAAGCTTTCTTTTGCGCTAGTAGTAGCCTCAAGGAAATTTAAACATCACTTCGAATCCCACTCCATCATCGTACTTACATCCCACCCTCTCAGAGCAGTACTGAGAAAAGCATACCTGTCAGGTAGACTATCAAAATGGTCAGTCGAGCTCGGGCGATTCGACATTGATTTCCATACAAGGAATGCCATCAAAGGACAGGTCCTCACTGCCGGCTTCATCGAGAGTTTATAGGAGACCATACTTACGACTAACACCAAACTATTCATAAAAAATAAGTTACCCCAGCGTCAGGCGTCTAGATACTATTCATTGACGTAGCCTTTTGTAATATCCCGCCCGCTCGGGGAGAGCGAACGGAGCGCTAATGCGATAAAATAAATCCAAATCCGCAAGTGACAAGGTATAGAGCATCTAAATAAACCCACAATAATATAAATCCACTAATCTCAATCTCTTCAATTACAACAAGTCTCTCGAATTAAAATTACAACTAACTCGAAAATAAAATACAAATCTCCAAAGCTCCATACATTAAAATAATACAAATCTTTTCCAAACAATCCTCGCTAAAAATCAATCTCCATAGCGCCCCAAAATCCGCGCTAACCTGCCAACTAAAGAAAATATGGGGAAGTACACAATACGACAAAAAAGATGCTAAACAAATATATATTAGCGATGAATAAAACGTAACAACACGAGTACGAATATTCAAATCAAAATGCAAATCTCAAAGCATTTATCAATATAATTTCTCAACAACACATCAATGGGTCACCAAGCCTCACTCCATTCGCATATGCTTTATCAAGCCATAGCCCGGGAATAGGTATTTTGGCTGGTACTCAACATCCGTGCCATATTAAAATCTCATGACAACGTGCTCATCAACAATATAATGATACCACATGAATCAAAATAATTTCAACAATTATTTTTCATATTTCAATGAATTTATCAACAAATATGAGTTCAATTAACAAGAATTCAAAGAGAATGACACTCGCGAGATTTAAGGAGCATATTGTGTAAAACCCCATACCTCAAACCATGATGAGAAACCAATCATCACATCCTAAAGATCAACTCAAAAGATATAGAAAATATCCTCCAAGAACAGCCTCAAAAATAGCCCCAAGAACACTTCTAATCTAAGGTTGGAGCTCACAAATCTCAACGGCCAATGTGTATATAAAAAGAAGAGGAATATAAAATATATTTTTTGCCAAAATTTGTGCCAAAAGTATGTTAAAAGGGTTGCCCACGACTTCCTTTTATAATGCAAAGAAATGAAGAGTTGGAATCCAAAAGACTCCTTTAAATAAGGCAAATAAATGAAGAGTTGGAAGTCAAAACAACTCCAAGAGTTAAAAACATTTAAAAATCATTTTAAAATCCGTTTTAACTCCGTTTTCGAAACCGTTTGAAATTCTCGCCTTTAAAAATAATAACCAACATATTTGAGCAATAAAAATAATTTTATCAAAAACTTTATTTTCCTCCATTTTCTAAAAATTAATTAAAATAGCCCAAAATTACGCGGGTTGTTACACCTTTAATTCCGAAGGGGCAGGAGTAGGCATCATGCTGATTAACCCTGAAGATGTAATACTCGAGCAAGGAATCAGGCTTGGATTTGAAGCCTCTAATACTGAAGTGAAATATGAAGCACTGATCGAAGGCCTTCAGAAAGCGCGAGTGCTTGGAGCAAAGCAACTCCAAGTGTTCAAAGACTCACAGTTGGTCTCCAACCAGATAAGTGGCGATTTCAACGCTAGAGATGAGAGGATGGAAACCTACTATTTCGTATCGAATATTGCATATTTTCGCCCTATATCTTTATTCATTCTAGCACTTTTAAGGTCCTAAATGCCTATGTTTATGCTCATTAACCAGAAAACCCTGTATTTGGATTTATACATGCTTTGCAGCGGTTAATTGTGCTTTGTAGGTATTGGAACGCTAAAAGTGAGGATCGATTGCATTTCGGAGAAGTTTCATCGTCAGATGCTACTTCAAGGGCATTTTAGTCAATTCACATTTCATCTCCAGCTCATGTAATTTCCACGGATGTGTAGTTCATTGATTTAGCATCTCGTGGCCACAAACAGCACATCGTTTCGAGTTTGGACGAAGAAGTTATGGCCATTTTCGTAATGAACCTTTCCTCCCGTGTGTGACCAAAGGATTGCAGAAAACAGAGTACCGGTCGACCGCGCTTCTGATGCCGGTTGACCGTGAGTTTTGATTTTGCCTTGTCTCGAAGACATTGTGGCTTAACTTAAAAGCGCGATCGATCTTGCCTATGCGACCGGTTGATCGCGATCACCAGATATTTGCCACTTTTGCCTTTTCTTTTCTTTTTTTCTTTTCCCACTTACTATATAAACCAATTTTGGTTTCTATTTTCATATCTTATATTTTACATTAGTTTAGGGCTTGTATGGAGCTTTGTCCTACTCCACCACTTTGGGTGTTTTGCCCACTTTGATGTATGTAAGCTTATTAATTTACGTGCTTTCTTTCCATGCTTTCTAGCTAATTTAGTATAGGTTGTGTCGGATTGAACTCACCTTGGGTTGACGCGTTGCTTTTCTTTGGTGATGCAGTTTTATGTATTTATTTCGAGTGTGTTGTCCTAGTTATTACGCGTAGGATATTTAATGGGGTATATCATGTATGCTCCATATTTACGACATTGCGTGCGTAATTTTCGGGGTATTGTTGACGCCAAAATCTTATTAGACTTTTATTCAAATTTAGGGTGTGACAACTCTGGGTTTAATTAACTTTCGAAATGAGACGCAGTCTTAATAACTCGTCGATCCATGTAATCATTTTATACTAATTAACTCGGGTGAGGGATATTCGACGCAACCTATAATTTTTATTCGCTTTTTTTAACATAGTTTAAATACACTCGCCTAGTTTAATCTTTTCCTTTTGTTATCTTTTATTTTAGTTAGAAAAATACCTTTTACACTTTTATTTTAGAAGTACTAAACCAATTAAATTCTCGCAACTCGTCTCTGTGGATTTTCGATACCCGGACTTGGCCACTATACTCCCTTAAAAGAGTGTAGTCATAAGTTTAGGTTTTTGTATTGAGGCGGTGAACAGAAAACAACGATCGGCGTTTGACATGCGCCACTTTTCACCCTTGATAAAAAATGGCGCCGTTGCCGGGGACTTATCTGTTTTATAATTTTCTTGATTTAGTATTTCGTAGCATTTTCTTTCTATTTGTATTTTTTGCCTAACATTTTTTTTAGGACTTCTACATTTGAGTGCCAAGAAACGCTTGAATTTTTCGCGCGCATCTACTTTGTGGAATTCGCCACTTCGAGCCATTTTTGGGTTAAGCATGTCTTATTCCAATTCTTTCGGTAATCATTATTATAATTCTCGAAATACCCGTAATCCTATGACTTTTGGTCAATACTTAGAGTCCCAAAAAATTACAAATTCAAAAATGACTTTGGGCGAGTATAATAAAATTCTAAACTTGGGTTATTGGAATTTTGAGGATGATGATAACGATTTTGGGCCTATAATTCCTTATAATAGGAATTTAGAAGCAAATTTCAATAGTTTTCAAAATTCTTATAATAATGAGTTTGAGTATAGTTTCGACAACAATTTTCAAAGTTCTCATTTTCAAGAATCTGCGCCTCGGCCTATAACTTTCGGTGAGGGTTTGCGCATGCTTGAAAATGAGAAAATTAAAAATTTTTATCAAGAAGAAATTTTTTTTTTGGGAGCATGAATTGGATTTATTATTTGAATTCGACGATGATTTTTCTTCCGAGACTTGAAGTCGAGGAATGTTTTGAACCAAATGAGGTTTTTACGCCTACTTTGGAACAGACCATTGTTGACTTTGCCCATTGCATAATAGATATTTAAAGTGAGGATGAAATGGAAGTAATATTCATGTGCAATGAAATGATTTCTTCTTTGTCCCCGAAAGAAGAACATTTCATTGAAAATGATCTTATTTCCTTTGAAACTCAATCTTCAAGCGATGATGACTCCTCTCTTAAGTTTGAATTTCTTTCCACCTCATTTTCATTCTCTGTTATCACACCGTCACAAGTTCCCGATGAATCGATTTTAAAACTTTAATGTGTTAAACCTTTTCGTCGATGAGGAGTACTTGCTCGCGTCGCCTTCCATGAAGGCATCTTTTCCCTTATGTGCGCCATCTACCATTCCAATTTCAAAATCCTTGGGAGGATATTCTTCTTTTCTTGGTCCCCACATATTTTTGTCACCAGTTCAATCCAAATCCCCCATCGTCCCTCCAAAAATTTTAATTAGCGATGGTTCATTTCTTCCTCCTTACACATGCCTTCCGTTGTTCAAACGAAAGTCTTATTTTCTGGAAGGCATGCATGAGAGTGAGGGTACACCGGTTATCCTCCAAAGTAAAATCGTTTTCATGGTGGACCCTCAACTATTTAGCAAGGTTCTAAAAAACGCGGGGCGTGATCGAGGCGTGGAGGCCAAGCCTTAAGCCTTAGAAGCCTAGGCGGGCCTTGGCGTAAAAAGGCGTGAAAAGGCGTTTAGGTCTTTTTAATATATTTTAATATTTTTTAACCATAACAAGGCTATTAAAATACTAAAATTGTACATATCATAAGAATATGTCTGAATATTTGCAAATAAAAATACTATTTGATTATTTTGGATGAGATAATGGTCCGGTTTGCAAAAAAATCTTTAAAGGCGATATCGTTTCACTAAAGCATTGTTATTTTTAGAGAAAAAGTACGCCTTAAGGGTTTTACCAAGCATAAGGCGTCAAAATCTTAAGGCGGGACGTTTCTCCCAAGCCTCAAGCCTAGGCGTGCCTAGGCGGGTTTTTTAGAACAGTGCTATTTAGACTTCTAGTGTATAGTTAGTGTGAAGCCTAAATAGTAGGTTGTATATAGTTAGCTTTTTATCATTTCTTTCTTTAGTATTTATTTCTTTTAATTTAGTCTCTTGTAATTAGTTGACTTTTTGTTATTTGTTTTTGCTAGGCTCAGTACTAACTTGTTTTGTAGTTTCTTTGGGCTTGTTCTTATGGGGATCGCTCCAATTTTGGGTAATATCGCCATTTTCCTCTCTTTAACTTGGTTCTTAATTCACATTGAGGACAATGCCGGGTTTTAAGTTAGGGGATGTGGGATATTCTTTCCATTCGTTGGTAGTTTCTTTGATTTTGATTACATATTATTTCCAAGCATGCTTTTCTTGTAAAAAATGAAAATTTTCAAAAAGATTTTCTTTTTTTTTTCTCCTTTTTGGGCATTTTGCCTTTGTTTCCGATGATAAATTTCAATAATTACCCGATCCAGTTGACAACCCAATGATGCATGTTTTCGATTTTAGAAGTTATTAAACTTTAGTTCTAATTATTGATATTATGAATAACTTCATGAATTAAACTCTAATCCCATAAGCACATGCGCTTTTCTTGCTATATTGATTTGGTATAAGATTTTTATAACTCGGTAATATTTTGTTGCATTGTATATACTTACACCGCGTAAGCTTTGTACCTTTCTTCGTTTGTGAGTGTATACACCATTCTTTCCTCATTAAAAACGTTGAATTCGTTGGTAATCTCTTTATTCTTTCATTTGATCGTTCATTATATGAGTTTATACTTGAAATGTGTTACTTGAGCATGATTTTCATATATTATTTTGACTCGAGAATTACGTTAAATTTAAGAAATGATCATAGGTCATCTTTGCATATCACCCATATGACACTGACCTCACCTTTTATATGTTCCCTTATCAACCCATTTGAGCCTAAATACTAGCCTTTCGTTTCATTTCCCAAAATCCCATAACCAACTCCAAATTGGAGATATATACCATACATATTACCTTACATTCCTTTGTTTGGAATGTTACATGGGATTGACTAATGTTATTGTAATGTGGTTGCAATGTGAGCATGAAAAGAGTATGAAAAGAAGAAAGTGTAGTGAAAAATAAAAAGAGAAAGTAGAAAACAAAAGAAAAATTGAGAAAAAGAAGAAAAGAAAAAGAAAGAGAAATTTATTTATGTTGTGTATATAGTTCAATAAGCTTTGTTTACTCTCCCCATTGTTATATCTAATGTTTGTTTGGAACTTGTTTTCCAATTTTGAAATTGCCCGCATTTTTCCATTATCCAAAGTTTTCATCCCCGAACACTTTGAATCCGTACATATACCCTTCCTTTCCTAACCTTAACCCCAAACCTACATATAACTGTATCAAGTCCTATGTGATCTTAGGGTGCATTTAATTTAAAAGTTAAAATAGTTTTGATAATCTGTGAAAATGCATTTCGCCTCCTTTAATGAGCGGTATCTTTCATTGAGATTATAATTTTTCATTTTATATATAGCGTTCTTCATTTGTGACATGTGCGCGGCCTAGCTTCCACTTACATTTACTCTTTATGCCCGCATGTTCCGTGTGTTAACTCACTGTTTCGAGTGAATTCACTTGATGAGTGTAATGCCCGTGAGGATTGATATATGCTTGCTTTCATATTTAGTATCCAATTTATGTAAGTTTTTTCCAAATCATTCTTTGCATGTGCTCGCTCCCCACCCACATTTTAAGGTTTCAATTCTATGAGGTGCATTATATAATGTTAATAATACGGAATTTTATTTGAATTTGTTCATTGTGCTAATAGTGCGTATGAAATCCTTTTCGATATTGATGGGCTTGTCGCATGTTGGTTTGGGCATATTTTGAGGAAACCATATGATGTTTGTGGGTTTCATCCCTGAAAACCCTCACGAGACGACACTCGTCCGCTAGGGTAACCTAGGGGTTTAACGGCTTATTGCATATGCTAAATGCAATCGTGTTCACTACGAAAGTGGCATTTATATTTCGATGCATATATACGTCTTGTACTGCTTTCTGTGGACTGGTTTTTTTTGTTTAATCACTAGGGACTAGCAATGTCTAAGTTAGGGAGTGTGATTCGTATTGAATATTGCATATTACTGCCCTATATCTTTATGCATTCTAGCACTTTTACGTTCCTAAATGCCTATATTTATGCTCATTAACCAGAAAACCTCATATTTGGATATATACATGCTTTGCAGGAGTTAATTGTGCTTTTGTAGGTATTGGAACGCTAAAAGTAAGGATCGATTGTATTTCAGAGAAGTTCCGTCATCGGATGTTACTTCAAGAGAATTTTAGTCAATTAATATGTCATCTCCAGCTCATGGAATTTCTATGTATGCGTAGTTCATTGAGTTATCATCGTGTGGCCGTAAACGGCACGTCATTTCGAGTTTGGACGAAGAAGTTATGGCCATTTCCGTAATGAACCTTTCCTCCCATGTGAAGACCAAATGATTGCAGAAAACAGAGTAACGGTCGACCACGCTTCTAATGCCGATCGACCGTGAGTTTTGATTTTTCCTTGGATCGAAGATAGTGTGGCTTAACTTAAAAGCACGGTCGACCGCGCCTATGTGTCCGGTCGATCGCGATCACCAGATATTTGCCACTTTTGCATTTTCTTTTCTTTTTTTCTTTTATTTCTTTTCCCACTTACTATATAAACCAATTTTGGTTTCTATTTTCATATCTTACATTTTACATTAGTTTAGGGTTTGTATGGATCTTTCCCTTACTCCACCACTTTGGGTGTTTTACCCACTTTGATGTATGCAAGCTTACAGATTTAGCTATCTTCCTTTTTTTCCCGCTTTATTTAAGTGCTTTCTTTCCATGCTTTCTACCTAATTTAGTATAGGTTGTGTCAGATTGAACTCACCTCGGGTTGACGTGTTGCTTTACTTTGGTGATGGAGTTTTACATTTTTATTTCAAGTGTGTTGTCCTAGTTATTACGCGTAGGATATTTAACGGGGTACATCATGTATTCTCCATATTTACGACCTTGCGTGCGTAATTTTGGGGGTATTTGTTGACGCCAAAATCTTATTAGACTTTTATGGAAATTTAGGGTGTGACAACTATGGGTTTAATTAACTGTCGAAAAGAGACGCAGTCTTAATAACTCGTTGACCCATGTAACCATTTTATACTAATTAACTCGGGTGAGGGATATTCGACGCAACTTATAGTTTTTATTCGCTTTGTTAACATAGTTTAAATACACTCGCCTAGTTTAATCTTTTCCTTTTGTAATCTTTTATTTTAGTTAGAAAACTACCTTTTACACTTTTATTTTAGAAGTACTAAACCAATTAAATTCTAGTAACTCGTCTCTGTGGATTTTCGATACCCGAACTTGGCTGCTATACTCCCTTAAAAGAGTGTAGTCATAAGTTTAGGTTTTTGTATTGAGGCGGTGAACAGAAAACAACAATTAGCGTTTGACACGCGCCATTTTTCACCCGTGATCCCCTACCTCCCCATGACGAAAGAATTGATGGCCAACTTTGAATAAGTCAGCATCCAACAATTTCCCAGAGAACAGAACAACCATGGTGACGCCCTAGCAACCCTAACCTCAGCGATTAAATTCGACTCGAATAGAACAATTCCGATTGATTTCCTCTCCCAAACATGCATCAACCAGATCGATAAAGTGCCAAGCGTGGAGCTTGTTCTCCAGGTTGAAACAAACCCCAGTTGTATGGACCCCTTAATGGATTATTTAAAGGATGGTGCACTACCAGCGGATAAGAAGACAACTCATCAGATAAGTGTCAAAGCTGCTCGCTTTCACTTATCTTCTGAGGGCAAGCTATATAAGAGATCTTTCACTGGTCATTACCTTCAATGCATTCATCCAAAGGACGCCGAGCAAGTTCAACATGAACTTCATGAGGGAATCTGTGGAAGTCACATTGGGGGCAGGTCGTTAGCTTTTCGAGCAATGAAAGAAGGCTACTGGTGGCCATACATGCAGAGAGATGTTGGAATATATGCTCGCAAATGCAAAAAATGCCAACTTTATGCTCCTATGGTTCACCATCTAGCCAACGATCTAAATTCTCTTACCATCCCATGGACTTTCACCTAGTGGGGAATGGACATCGTAGGACCTTTTCCTACCGTAGCCGGTAATCGCAAGTATCTGTTGGTCGCAACAGACTACTTTACCAAATGGATAGAGGTAGAGCTGTTGGCAAACATTAGAGATGTGGACACGGTAAAATTCATATGAAGGAACATTGTCACCCGTTTTGGGATCCCCAAGACCATCATCACTGACAACAGAACCCAATTTGAAAGTGGCCTCTTCCAGGGCTTCTACAGTGACCACGAGATCAGTTCAGCTCGTTGGCATATACTAAGAGCAGCGGACAGGCTGAAGCTTCCAACAAAATAATGATCGATGGATTGAAGAAGCACTTGGAGCGAGCCAAGGGGGAATGGGTAACCAAACTACCCCACATCCTATGGGATTACCGCACTACCCCACAGTGAGCAACTTGAGAAACACCATTCGCACTAAGATATGGTATGGAGGTAATTATCCCCTTGGAAGCTGGACTTCCTACCATGAGGACCACCCTGGTCGACTAAGGCCAGAACGATTTTGCTTTGCTCCCTAAACTTGGCCTAACTGAAGATGAAGAAGAGAGTTGGCTCTAGTGAAACTAGCGGCTTATCAGCAACAACTAGCAAGGCACTACAATAAGAAGGTTAATATAAGAGCATTCCAGGTTGGGGACTATGTCCTTAGAAAAGTTCTTGGCAGCGCTGTAAAACCATCGGATGGCAAGCTAGGACCAAATTGGTAGGGGCCATTCAAGGTGACAAGCGCCAAACTACAAGGAGACTATCACTTAGAAATGCTGGAGGGCAGGGAGATACCTCGAGCATGGAATGCAACCAATTTGAAGAAATTCTACTTCTTGTTTTTCTTTTTTAATTTTTTTACTCAATGTTGAAATTTTCAATTCATTTCTGATTAATAAATAAGTGTTTGACAGTGGAATTCCATGAGGTGTTGAAATACATTATAATTCATGCACCTTTTCCAAGTTACAGACTCCCCCCTAACGCACAAGACTAACATCACGAGATACATATTAAAGCAGGGTTAGTATGCATTGACCCTCCTCAGGCCTTCGTTATCAAATATGAATGACCTCCTAGCATTGACCCTGGCAATATATGAAGCCCTATAGGGGACCTTTAGGCAACATGACCAACCCAGGTTGGTCGCCAATTTTGTTTGGCTCAAAAATCCTGCTCGGATAGAACATCCGACACCAGGTGTATCCTTGCCATTGCCACACTTAGGCCTAAGGAAGTGTGATAACAAAACCTAAAAGGTAAAGTAAGGCAGAATGGTATACTAAAAGCATACTGAACTGGGGGATACTCACTCAACAAGCCAACTCCGCCTATGTCAAGTCTAGTCGGCTAGAAAAGCCCAAGATAGTTGAACAAGAAATCAATGAAGTAAAAAATACACAACACATGTTTAGTCGGAAAATTGCCCAAAACATAACTATTTTATTACATCATTACATATACAAGGAGTTACATATGCTGAGTAAATTAAATCCTAATGGGAACTAGATCGCGGAGCAAGATAGTTAGCCACTCTCACCCTTCGACCATCATTTAGGTGAGGAGCTAAGCACTCTTCGACTTTGTTTGAGTTTGGCTCCACGAGATGCTTTGGGATTTCATCTATGGGAACCCATCAATCGTCCCTTTTGAATGGATTTGACATCAAAGTTGAGGGGGAGATCTCATGTCGGTACTAGAGGACATAGTTCCTAGGGACTTGCAACTCCCTAAGAGCACTCAGCCACCCTTTTATAAAAGATATCTCTTCAACCTCCCTCAACTTCGTCGGAGCATCGATCCAACCCTGGTCATAACCATCAGCTCACACCTGTCGAGGACCTTTTTTGAATAGGTGCCTCAGCAGGGTAACATCTCTTCGGAGACCAGTAGCTATCACGTATGCCCTACGAACATCATCTCGAAGCTCGACAGTCTCCCTAGTGGGTCCACTATCATCAACACTAGCTCGCGGCCCAGCCAATGAAGAGGAACCACGAAGAACTCGAGGGGAAATTCTCGGTGCATTCTCCTTAAGTCGCTAGACTTCTATCCTTAGAGTTTTAGTATCTTATTGAAGTACCTCTCCAACTTGATTAACCTAGGAGGCATCCATAAGCTTGGACTTCACAGTATCCACTTCTTCTTTAACAGAATGGCCGACCTCATCCATCTCCTGGAGCCTATCTTTAAGCTTGGAAACGATCTATGATTGATCCTTATAATCCTGGTTCCTCGACCTAAGAGACTTGCAGATTCTTACAAAGGCACGACGAAATCGATTGCTCGCATCACGACCAAGAATTTTTCCTGGTTGAGAGGTAGCTGGAATATATTCCTCAACATGGATGAGCTACAAACCATATAAGTGTTGGAGAACAAATAAATTAGCACACAGAAGGGAACGAAGTTTCATTTCATTAAAAGAAGGTTCAAAGTACATCAGCAAAAAGAAAGAACAATAGAAATACAAAGATACAAAAAGATCCCTAAGAAGACTAGCTAGTAATCTCAGTGTGATCTGAGGACGCTGGTTGCTGCCCCTTACCTACAGCTGCTCTAGGTACGCCTCCCTCAGATGGAGCAGTCATCATCCCCTGACCAGGGAAAATGTGAATAGTAGTGGTCGGGGCAATTGGAATAACTTCATGAATAGCAGAAGGAGGCACCTCATCTATAATAGGTTTGGGGCCAGGGTCACGCTCGTTAATGAGGGGGGAGTCAACATCCACCTCGATAGCAAGCAATGCCTTATTCCAACCCTTCTTAAAGTTGAGACGACCAATGTAGCCGATCTGAGCCTCATTATCCTCATACGCTGTGACCTATCCAGCGTTGTACGAACTCTTTTTGAGGGTGACATCCTCAGATTCCACCTTCTTCAATTTCTCAACAAGCACTGTGTTCTCCTTAACCACCTAAGCTTGCTCGTATAGACCAAGTCATAAGACTGCCTCAGATCCTCGACCTCCTTGGTCGTCGCTTATTTTACTTTGTTATCCTTGGCAAAGGTAAGGTCGAAAGACTTCTGAGCAGCGGCAACAGCCTTCAGATTGTCTTTCAACTCAATATTCTCCCTCTCCATCCCATCGCGACTGCGGTAGAGGACGTTGAAGTTAGAAACAAACTGCAGAAAGAAAAAAAAACATTAGCAAGAGAGACATTAAAAGGAGAACTGGAAAAATAGAAGAGTTAAAAGAAACTTACCAAGGCTAGCCCCTGACTTGCCTTCAGGTCTAACTGGTTGGTCCCTATGCTAGACGACCCCTGGCGATCAACGGGCAAAACTGTTCTCTCGAGCACCACCGGAGCCAACTAAGGGGAAAGGACAACAGAATCCCCCTCAGCCAGGGAAGACACGGGCACCAAAGACTGCCCTGTCTTGGTCCTCACTTCTTCTCTCCTTCTCTCTTCCCCTCTCTCCTTCTTCTTCCTCTCTTTTTCTTTCTTCCTCTCTCTCTTTTTCACCCATGCATCCTCTTTGTTCTTCCTCTCCAGCTCATAAGCAACAGTCTGGGAGCCAGTGGAAGTATCCCCACTCCCAGATTTCTGCTTCTTCAACCTGTGAGCTAGTAACACATTATCTTCATCATCATCCTGGATTAGATTTTTCCTAGGTGGAGCCATGGTTTCCTCGCTGGAGCTATCCGAATTCTCTGAACCATCCTCTAAATGGGAAGATTCTTCGTTGCTCGATATCTCCTCACTATAATCACCTTTAGCTCCACCCCTGTCAGCTCGCTCACTCACTTCACCAGAGCTGCTTTCCTCCTCGTCTAATTAAATTAGGTCAGCTGCAACCTCTTCTGTGATATATAACTGAGGAATACTATCCACAGGTCGAGCGATAAAGTTGGGCCCGGTATTCTTGTACTCCAAAAGGAATGCGGCTGATCGCGAATGCTCACCATCAACCAAGTATTCCCTGATCTTCCAAGTCTTGACCAACTCAGCAGCTCGAATCTCGCAGAGAGCAGGTTCTGAGTTCTTTATCTTCGCTGAAAAAAGAAAAGAGGAAAATATAAGAAAGGCAGTACATTAATAGAAAATCAATGAGCAAAAGGGAATCATAGGTCCCTTGTACCTCTCCCCTTAAGTTTGGGGAGGGAAATGACAGGATCTGGAAATAAACCCCTCTTGCCAATAGTCCTTGTGGGAATTAGGTAGATTGACTACCAATACCCTATCATGACTCCAAGCTTTGAGATAAAGGAGACCAGAGCTCATTCGAAAGAAAGAGTAGCAATAAAAAATTTCAATAAGACCGAGATTGGTGCTATAGAGCTGATTGATTCTATGTACACCATTGACAATCTTCCAAACATTTGGAGAGCACTGTACAGGAACTATATAGAAGTAACTAAAGAAATGCAAGAACAAGAGATTTGGGGGGAAAGTCAGACCCCCTAGGACAACAAAAGAACATGTATCCAATAACCGCCCTCAATGTCTCTAACATTACAAGGAATAGGGGCACATTCAATATCTACCCAGTTTGGAATATAGTAAAACTTCCTAAACTCAGCTATCGACCTATTGCCTACTTTCCCATCAGACAAGAAAAACCCTAGTAGCGATAAAGAAGAGATTCCAATAGAAAAATAAAGGAGAAGGAGTTTGAAGAACTTACAAAGTAAGAATCAACTTAAGATGATGAAAATCCACAAGAAAAGAATATGAGAAGATAAGGAAGAAGCTCAAAGACGAAGGACGAGGCCTGTAAGTGAGAACGCACAGTAAGAAATTAGAGAAATCTTGAGAATACAAATAAGTTTGAAGCGACGTCAGAAAATGGCTTCTCCAAACTAGTTTAAACCCTCTCAATCATAATGCATAGAGAACGAAGCAAATATGCCGCCTGAATCTACTCAAGAAAGACGCTTTGATCCCCAAAATGCTACTCAATTCAAAAAAATGCCATTAAGGTTGTTATTTAAAATTATTGATCCCAAATTGTGCCCCAAATTTTTTAGGGGAAATTGTGGGTACCTCGTTGAACTATCCTGGCCCAGGTGAGTAGCCCGATTAAGCCCGATCCGAGATAAGGGAAAATCTAGCCCAAACTCTAAGGTCTTGTACATAACTGATTCAGTTATGACCCATTCAACCCCTAAAATCTCTCAAAAGATGTCCTAGGGATTGTGGGCTAATGTGGAGGTCCCCACCACCCCCACTCTTCAAAAATTACATGTATATATTAAACCCTCAGCCCGAGGCAAAAGGGACGTAATTGTTATCACTCCCCTGGAGTAAAGAGAAATATAAAACAGAGAACACCACGGTGGACGTAGGCCATTTTTGCCAAACCACGTATATTTTGTGTCGTGTTTGATTGCAGTTATTTTGTGTTCTTTTTTTATTCTGGTGATCGCATTTTCTTATTATTTGTGTTGAGATTAATTGTCACCACAGTAACTTAATAGTGTTTTGGTTAAAATAACACTTGTGAAAATGGAGCAAAAATGTGATTTGAAAATAAATGGGTAAAATGGTAATTGTACTTAAAGTGGAACATTTTAATGAAATGAATATGTTGGAAAGAATGTTACATAAGGGGGTCCTAAATGAATATAATTTTTAGAATAAAAATAAAGATTAAAGTATAAAGGACACAAAGTGATAAATTTTCAAGTGTAACACAAATTGGGGCGGTACAGTCCCAGGTTTTAGCTTCGGCCGGGTAAAAGGGCAAGGAGATAATGTGGATATTTGTAAAATATTAGAACACGTTAAAGGTACTCGGATGACACCGGGATAAATCAAGAAGGACCCGAAACCCTTGGGTGAAAAACCCTAAACCATTGGCCAGAGCATATGGTATGCATAACCATCGGTAAGTATGCGGTAAAGGAAGATTCTGAGAATGTTAAATGAAATATGGAACATATAAAGAAATGGGTTATGTGGTAAATGTGTTAAAACAACCTAACTTGAATGAATGTAATAAATGTTTCGGTAAAGGGGAAATGGATAAATTAATGTGTAAATCTACTAATGTCCATAAAATAGGGAAAAAGGTTAAAGAAATTGGATAAATGCGTGATTAAGTAACCTAAATGGGGAGACCCATATTTAACACAATAATCTGTTGTAAAAAGGATTTTTGAAAGGTAAGTAAGTATTTTCTAACACGACGAATGCGTATGTTGAAATGGTGATTTTTAATGAAAATACTAAAGTACGTTCAAATAAACAAAAGGGTAAATTTTTGGTCAAGGAATGCAGTTGAATCAAATAAAGTGTAGTGGTTTCAAGTGTTGTACCGAGTGTGTTAAATGAGGTAAGAATTGCTAAATGTGAATAATGAATACCTTTAATAAGATTAAGGTCTATTAATCTGGGCTTGTAAGGTTTACGAAAATAAAATGTCTAAGGCATTGACATGTGTATTTTAAAGGTATACGTATGTAGATATATAGATATTTTCACATGCATGTGGATGTAGCATGTGAGTATTCCTTTCTGCCATTCGTTTCTATACTGTTGTATAAATCCCACTGGGCATAAGCTCACGTTCCCACTTTGTTATGGAAGGTTGGGAGCTTTTCCGTATTTTGAGGGCATTTTACTGGTAAGTATACTTTATTGATGTTTTCGTTAGTAGCTCTGCTTACTTGGACTTTGGGGTGCTCCCCATGAGTCCCTTACGTAGTAAATCTTGAAAATTGGAATTGCGTGCTAACAAGTGAAATGTTAGTTAAAATAAAACTGGACTAAAAACATTATTTAGGTTGTTTCATTTCACTTCACACCTAACGCTCGGGTCGAATCGGGTTGAATAAGGGGTAACCCGTAAATTCGGGTCAGGGAGTTACAAAAATGGACCCAACATAACTCAATTACTAATTTAACTTGGTATTTTTCTATTAAATTAGTTGTTATGAATTCGAAAGTCAATTACTTGATTATTTATTAATTTAGTGCCACATAACATTGCAGGAAACTATTTCACGATAATTTGAACCCGACACCTAGGGAATAATCCAAACAAGAAAACCCTCGATACCAAATTCATGACCATTCCATAATCGTCAATAATACAAGCCACATTAAATTATTTAATTACTATTTTATTGTGTCTTAATTCCAAATTAAAATAGAATTTATATAATACATATAAACATTAAAAATGTGTATAAACATTTTAGATAGTGATATCACATCTCACACAGAAAAATAAGATAATTTCATAATTAACTTAATGCATAAAAATAAGGGGTATTACACCTACGGGATAATCATTTTTATGAAATTTTTCGAAATTGTCATAGCTAAGACAAAATTCCCTTACGTTGTATTCCCTTACCCATATATGATGTTTCGATAGTAATAGATCACAATCTATTATGTTATCGCTCCTCGAATAAAAAACGAGAGCTCAACCTTGTTTACCCTAATCCAATGGAACTCTGTTCAGTTCTTCATCTTTGAATAAATTACTAGACAAAAAATATAAAAAAACAAAATACCATACACATACGTTTAAATATTAATAAAATAATTTCATCGACAAAATCAAACATATGTGAGTCCTTCTCCTTTATGTATTATTCAACTGTCAGTCCTTTTGTCCACAAAATTCTGAACAAAAGTTCCCTGACTTTCTCTGCAATTATCATTACCAATAAAGATTTCACACTAAGTTCTTACCATGGAAACCCGAGTTTACATTCCACATGGTCATTTAGTTTTCATCAGCGAGATCTCCACCCACGATTGTCAAGTTTGATCTATAATATGCTCCATGTCTACTAAAGAAGTACATGCTTCATTCATAATGGATCACATTTCGGGACAACTTGAGAACATCACCACCTCTCAAAACCCCATGCAATTTGAAAATCAGGTCATTGGGATAAGCACAAATTTGTCTTCAAGAGGCCACTGATACAACTAGAACAAGAGATAATATACCCCCCCTCCCCAATATTGGTACACTACCTGTGGTCTCTGTCGACACATTACTAACTAATCTCTAGGATCCTAAACTAGTTCTAGCTCTGTCTCCCTTGATAATATCAGTGCCCTTCATTTCCATGTATTGTATTCTCTACATGTTTACTTCAAACAATACCATCATTACCCCAAGTAACCACATACGACCTTCCAAGGATCCCCATGAGCTGAGTTTATAGCTCCTCCCCTAGCCGAGGCTGTCTTCCACTATCGAACTAAGAGATAAAGCAGGTCCAATCTGAACTACATCTGCTCTAGGAAGCCATCAACAAGATGCAAACTATAGAGGAGCTTACAAACATCAAGAAAATGGACCTTTATCCCGAAGTAAAGTTAACGAACAAATTAAAGATGCCTATCTTTAAGACATATAAACAATTGGGACCCCCATCCGCCCATTTATCCAACTACCACTTTCAATGTAGGTTTGAAACGTATACCTAGAAGTTTTAAAAAGGGTGTTATCTTCCACAATGTCGCAGGAGCCCTTACCTAGGTATAAGTTTTAGAGAGGATGTTATCCATACCTTGAAGTTTTTGACGTCACATGTAAGGATTTATAAATGCTAAAGCAAGAGTAGGGTGAGGTAGTTGGCACTTTCGTCACTTGTTGGAGAGAGAAAGACGGTGAGATGGTAAATTGCCCCTTGAAAAATGATCAGATACAGAGCGTGATCAAGAACCTCCGGAAAGAGGTACAAAATGAACTTGGGATCACCTGGATCCCATATTTCAAAGCTCTTAACCACATAGGTTCTAAGGTTGAGGAAGATTTAGCCTCTAAAGCTACCAATTCTACCGAGGAACCTTGTCGAGTTGTAAATCAGTCCTTCGTCCATAAGAATCGCTTAGAGCTTCCATATCTCACAACACTACTCTCTTGGTCAGCCAACAATCGGAACCATGCCAAGTGCCTAACACCTCCCAAGCCATGGCTACTGCCACTGCGCCCTTTCAACTAGGACCTCCTCTAAAAACTATCAAGATGTGCCTCCTCCTAAAGAGCTTCGATCCAAGCCAAAACACTTTACAAATCTTCAAAACCTCCTCAGTCGGGTCTTCATCGCCTTGAAGTTAGATGGTCGATTAAAACCTATTAACACCAGACCAACCCATATTGGAACTAGTAAGTTGACTCACATTGTGAGTTCCATTAGGGACCCTATCATATCATGGATAACTTTTGGGCCTTGAGGTATGACATCCAAGACCTTATGGAGGCTGGGAGTATCATCTCGCCAAGTACTAATGACCCATATCATTTCTTCCCAACCCCCTCACTAATGCTTTATCAGAAACTCTAATCCCAAACACCTACCCATCCACCCAGATAGTCTCCATCCATCACTAACTAAGAATGAGTCCACACTTGCACTTCCAAGATGCCACCCCTTTGGGCATGCCATTACCTGTTATAAAAATCATCGCCAAAACTAATCCCACCATCAACCATATGACATTATTTATCATGGCCATACATTTCCTGTAAACTAACAACTATAACTAGAGCTTGTTCCTAGTCACAAAATTCGTGCTCTCAAAAGAGACGAGGCTTATCACTCCTTATTTAGAGGAAATAAATCACTTGGTCAAATGGGAGGAGATGTACAACGAGGCCCTCCAAGTAAACGACCACATCACCTTAGCAGTACCGATGCAATCAACCAAATAGGGAGAATCAACCTCCGAGATACACTTGTTCTCCCTCATAAATTCAGGAACCAATAGTGGGACCCAATTGCCCACTACTTCAAACACGTTCTCGATCAACTCTTCAAAAAATAGTGGGAATCTATCTGTCACCAAACAAAGGAGCCTATAATTTGGACACCTCAATATCCTAGCCTTCCTATACGGATAAGTGAAAGAGACAGACAATTCATGGCCGATGATCATATTACATGGAAGTATCGAGTTCGTTGTCAATTACTGTATGAATAGGAAGAAAGAACAAGGGCCCATATTTCTCAAAGTGATTCCATCTAGGAAGATAAACTAAGATCTAACCCCGGCTTGATAGCTTATGTCACACATAGAAGTCTTCTAAAAGAGAGATGGAACTTACTCCGTAAAAATCAAAGGGGCATGGTCACTAGATAATATTCCAATCCGAATACGACCGACAATGAGGGATGAGCACTCGACCCCCGCTTCAAGGACTCGAGACACGCGTTTTCCCTATATTAAACATCCACATGATATAAATGTACTCTAGGGAAAGTATCGATCCTTTTTGACTAATAGGTTTAAAATTTGGGCTACACCCTACAATGGTCAAATCGAATCCTATCTCAATACTTTTATCCCCCGAGCCCGAACAGATCTACTACACTCACCTACCAGAGAAGGTTAATACGGAATGCTTTGACCATCTTTTGATCGCTGAGCGAAACATATCTTTAGGGCTTGATGATGAGTTTGTTCGTAACCCCCAGATCTGGACTATGATGACATAATATGACTACTCCTCGATTAAAGGACTAGGGCTTCACGAATAAGGATCCACATCCTTTGAAGATCCCGACATCAAAGATTAAAATTTTGGAGTTAGGTAGATAACTACTGCCAAAAATCTTGATCGACTGGAATAACATGAACATTGGACATGCTATATGAAAGGGTGATGATATACTGCAGATAATTTACATCCAAGTCTCTCATAAGAAGGACCACCTCTCTAATTCTTAAATATCAAGGGAGGAATCAAACATCCCAATGTCAATGTATACCAAAGTATCCGGTCAATTGAATGGGGTGATTTACCAATGGAGATGCATAATACCACCTGCGATGCTATGGGGTGTCGACCCTGATCCACTCAAATTTGTTCCACCCCCTGAGAGATATCCCAGAGAAGAATCGACTCGACCTTCTCATTCTACAGTTAGCATTCGACCTTTTCATGCTTGGGGTATCACCCCGGACCCGTCACTACATAAGTGCCGGACATAACTATGGGAATACTTACCTGGATGCAACCCACATAGTTGGCATAATAGAATTTCAAGATGAGATGACCCGTCGTGACCATCCTCCACTAGAAGCTCCCTCATCTCAGATGTACTCATATACCGTTGAGATGGAACTGGTCAATCTTGTTCCTTATGACCATGCTTGTGAAATATTTAACAGCCTGCAGTATATAGTATCAACATTGACTTACACTAAATTTGTCAATGATATCTCACTTTGGGGGCTGGATATACTGAATACCGATACAATTACATCTATTGTGAGGCCACCAAAATTGTGAGAAAAATGAAGCCAAAAGAACCTAAAACCTCTTTCGATAATGAAGATCACTAAGAAACTGCCTCCGTTAATGACATATGGATGGGATCGTCCATATCTACAAAATAATCACCTGATACGCATGATCAAAAAGACGAATAAGTCTTGGCTATTGTGGCAGAAATCCCCAACCCTACCCAGAACTCTGACGTAGCCATATGGTGGACAAATGACTCGATGTCCCGAACTGTATCTAAAACTAAAAAAAACTCCTAAAAGCCTAGAACCAACCCTCGCCCTTAATTGGACTGAAGTGATGACCCCAAAACCAACACTGCCTGCCTCCGTCCTTAGATAACCTTATGCTTTATTTAGAAAAGGCTGAGCTAGAGGCCTGGGCAGTATCCATGCCTTCTTCAGACACAAAGGTTGACTTACTCACCCAATACGAAGGACACTCGACTCATTCAAACCTAGCTACTAATGAAAAAGTACCCCTTAAGAAACTATCATACCCCCTCCTCGATAAACTAATAAAGTCTAAGAATAGATCAGTCGGATGTCAGCTAACATCACCATATGGGAGATGCCAAATACATCCTGAGAACACCGAGCTTCCCTCATTCATCTGCTTTCTTAAGCTTATGTACCACAATACTTGACTCCAACTAAGATATCATCCTTTATTGGATCTATTACCCACTACACCAAATTCTCTATTTTATAAGTGTTTTAAACACTTACACATCAAACAGTAACGAATTTAAAGTGTTATAAAAGGAGGGTTTATAATTTTTTTTAACTTTTCAAAACAATTACAAATTGAAATTAGTAACGGTTCAATCGGTGAATATTTTCAGAGGCATGCGTTATATAGTTAACCCATTATAAGTGTTTAAAACCGTTATTGTTTGACAGTTTATAAGTGTTTAAAACCGTTACTATTTTAAGGTTTTTAAGTGTTTAGAACTGTTACCGTTTGATGTTTTTTAAGTGTTTGAAACCGTTACTGTTTTCCAGTTTATTAGTGTTTATAATCGTTACTATTTGATACTTTATTAGGGTTTATAACCATTATTTTTTGTCAATTTATTAGTGTTTTAAATCATTACAAATATTGATACAAATTAAAAAAATTATTTAACTAGCAAGGCCTCAACCAAAGCAATTTGATCATATCAAAATACAATACCTAACATGAGTAAAATATCAATTAAAATCCAACTCAGAATTAGAAGCCAGAAACTAAATTAAAATGAGAAATAATTTCATATATAAAGTAGTACTAAAATTCATCCATTATATGTAAGCAAAGAAGTAGTAATAAAAATTATGCAATCCAACTTCAAATGTCTAACTGAGAAGATGAAAAAGTAGTAACTAAAATCATTCAAACCAACTCCAATTTCCAAATGTACTTGTCTGTTAGTGTTCTATAAAAGCAGCTTCATGTCAACAGCCTCCAAAATGATAATATGCCATGAAATCAAAAATTTAATAGAAGGAATTAGAATTGTCTTAAATATGATTTTATTTAAAAAACTAAATTAGATACTTACTTTAGAAGTGAATCACAGAGTAGATTGGCTTTCCATGATGCCATTGTCTCGAATCCTACAAGTTGATATATGTTACCAGTCAAATACACGACAATACCAAAGATTAAAAATGAAATGGAATTCGTTTAAGTATTGTTTGGATGGAACACTTTGTAATCTCGCCTAGATTTATATGCTATTTTTAGGTACAAGACTATTAATTCGGGACCTTCTAAAAGTGAAAGAAGAGTAATTAATTTGAGGACAGGGAGTATATAAAGTGAAACCAAGATACAATAAATAAAAATGAGAAAATATGTAAGTACCTGTTAAATTGGAGAATAACTTTTGACTTGGTGATGACAGATCACAACTAGAAATGAAGGTGAAATGATATACACACCCAACAACTAGTACCTGTTAAATTGGGTCAGGCCACTCAGAGATTAAGCTATTTAAATCACTATATGCACAGATCCCACAACACAATAACTTGACTTGCAATTAGGCATCCACTTCTACCAGTTTATCATCAGGAAGAGATAAAAACTAATAAGATATCTGGTGGATTATTAAGTTCGGAAGAAATATTATAATAGAAAAGAAAAATAATAAGGAAAACATGTATACTATCATTAAGTTAGCGACTCAAGAAATAAGCCAATCTTGCGGTTGCCTTATTGAATAGAAACCCAGGTCTAGAGTGAACGAAAATTGAATATCTTTTTTCGTCACTTCCCTGCAAGTACAACCAGAGTACTTTCGAAACTTAAAGGGCAAAGATAACAGCACTAAAAGCATACATAAAAAAATTGTACATTATCCTCAGGAAAAAGAAAATAGAATAATTAATACGACTTATTTACTAGGGTATACGTCTTCAAAATGTGTGATGGATCCCCATTATCATCTTTGAATAGGTTTTCAATGTCAATATGTTGGCCATCTCAAATAAAGAGTTGTATTTCATTTTTGGCTGTCTCAAACTAAAAGACGTGCTTCTAAAATCTGATCTACTAAACAATATAATATTCTTAATTTGCACATTTCAAAAACCGTTTCAACACAAACTCACACCTTATTCCTTGAAAAATGATGACCAATCGATGTGAATTATATGGTTTTCTTTCTTCTTCAAGATGCCACCTTCTCCCTTAAATAAAAAATATCAATCACCAACTCATATTATTAAGAACAACTCAGGGCAACAAATTGAAAATGCTGAGGATAATATAAAATTGATATAAATACCTTGAGCAGGTCAAACACCTTCTTAACAATATATTTCTATTGGACATTGTCTCTTTTTTGTTGCTCCTTATCAGGATGGATGCACAAAGTTGCCTTTCTATAAACGCTTTTTACTAAGGCACCCGTAATCAAATCAGTCAAAGAAACAAGTTGCCAAATGCATTCACCCCAAAGAAATTGATCATCATTTAAGAGAAAATCAATTGGTTTGATAGAAAAACACAGAAAATAACACCCCAAGAACATTTAACAAATGGCTAAAGATATAAACATAGTTCACCATTGAGTTTTCAGAAATTGAAACCAACGAATCATGTTTTTATTGGAAAAACAAATAATGCACCATCAATTATTACAAGATTGTAACAAGTTTGGATTTAATTAAATATAGTAAAATTAAATTCATTATAGTGATATCCATCAGTTCAAATTTCATATTAACATTAGCTAAACTAGACAGCTCTTTAACAAACAATGTGAAACCACATTACATCATCTGATAGTAAGCCACTCGCCTTCATGACAAACAATGTGAGCTGAGTCAAAATCATAACATAAATACAATGTACATCAATCATAAAAAAATCATATAAATAATTTAAATTCATAATAAGAAGAGAAGATGACCAAAATATCATTTACGATTCATTGGCCAGTGATATGAATCATGTAGCGAATTTTACATGAACATGAATCCGAGTGAATCTTATGATTCATTATACAAGCCTTGATTTAATTCATACGATTTGATTTGATAAATAGCTGGTTAGATTCTTGAATAGTGTGTAGAAACTAAGTAAACATGGCCATAGTAATTTTATGACGCTATTGATATTGGGAATGAAAATGCATTCGAATGAATCATATGATTTTGACAACTATAATTGTGTTTTGTAGCTTTTGTCCAAGTTAGGAGTACCCGGATCCTAAACAAAACATCTCCATTAGGTCATATTTTGAAAAAAATGAGTGATATTTCATTCCAGAGGCAGTTACCCAAAGTTGATAGTTTCTACCCTCTGGTAAGAACTCAAATTTTCCTAACAAAGAACCCACTAAATAAAAATCACAAGCAACATGCATATCTTAGAGAAAGTACATGACATTTATAACGATAATTCATTCAGTCAATTTCTGAAAAACAACACTTGAAGTTTGTGGTTGAACATAACAAATATGAGTTTTTTGAGTAATTCATTATGATGACCCGCCCAGTCAAAACAGATGGAAGAATGATAAAACGGAATAACTTGCGAGTCCGATGGATGATTGAAACATAATTATCCAAGAAATCGGGAACATGTTAACAACCCATATATACAACAAAGATAAAAAAGGGTATGATTAAGATGTAGCTAGACCAGACATGGGTACGTTATCAACCTTAGTCTCATGAAAACTTGCAAAATTCATTTAGAAAATTATGTGTCTCGAACACATACATGCATAAGATGTGATTTCATTTTTAAAGGATTTAATACCCTATAAATTAGTAAGCATCAAAGAGGTTTCAAATGATTAACAAGATGCAAATAATCGAATGCACATATTGCAATGTTGATAGAAACACCCACAAATTTCCCTCTTTCTCGGCAGCCCAACGCTTGATCTCAACATCTAATGTTTCGCCAACCCTCTGAAATCATCAGTATAGATCAAGATCAGGGAAGATAAATATTACAAATTGATGTCAAGCAAGAATTAATTTAATTGCATCAATGTACCAAGTTAGACTACAAGAAAAATAAGTAATATACACTGAAAAGTCATTTTTGTCTGGCATGAATACCAAATATTTCAAATTTGAGGTATAACAAATAATCGAGAATGGTTTGTACAACAAATTTTAAGAATTAATCATGACCATACGATTTTAAAAGTGAGATAACTAGCATTCTTTCGACACATCGACAATGAGTTTAAAAGTTTAATAGAAAATGAACAACAAATTGCAAAGATAATGTTAACCTCTATATTCAATTGAAGGCCTGCTTGATAGGCTCATTTTCCATGTCACATAAGGAATCTCTCATTTTCCAGCTTTCGGGAGCATTTGATATCAATTATTTGCCTTGGAAATGTTTTCCAGCTTACACTAAGTACTACTAGCTAATGCATTGTTTAAAAATTTTCCACGGAATTCAATTCTTTGGGGATGGGGTAAGAATTGTCTTCCATGGAAATTAATACCTTTAAAATTAATTCCACCCTATGATATCAAGTAGTGCCTAAGTTTCAACCCAATTCCAAGTCCACTAAAGAACATATACTAAATATTATTCATTATAATTATGCAAGAAAATAAAAACCTTATATAGTTCACTTGAAAATTCACGATGGGTTCAGTACAAGTATAACATATTTTGAGTTTGAAGTACAACAAATATCGAGAACAATTTGCTTGACAGCTTCTAGTTGTTTATTATCATCAAATGATTTAAATGCCTGTTTGGTTCAGGTTTTGTCACTTAGCTGGAATCCTTGATCAGCACATTCACATATTGATAAATTGCGACATCCTAAGGAGATGCACATGGTTAGGCAAAAAAAGTGAGGGGGTTCGGTAAAGTTTTTAATTTTTTATTATTTGATTATAAGCATTCAATAATTTAGTCAAGGAATCGTTCTAAAGGACTAAATAAACCTTATGTAGCAAACAAATTCTAAATAATATATGAACACGGAGGGGTCAGCCACATCAAGCAGAGGATCACTAAAGAAAGCTCCATTTGGAGTCAGTGGTGGTGCATTTACCATATATCTCAGCGAGTTGAGGATCAATTGGCTAGTTATAGGTCCGTGAGGTTCAATAAATAAACTAGTAATCAATGTGAATAATGCTTAATGAGTAGAGACTAATATAGTAACAAAAAATGGTTGCCTAACGTGGTATTGAGATTATAACCTTACTAAACCTAAGTGATGGGGGCATGAGAACATGAAATCCCTAGTGAAAAGCACACCAACACCACAAAAATCCAATCAACAATAGGCTACCAGTACTATGAAGTACACCTCAACATAAAGATTGATTGTATGAAAAAATATCAATCTGTTAAGAGTTCAAATGATGACCATTGCACAATAGATAAATCTAGAAAGAATAAAAATTGTAGTAATGAAATACGAGGCAACAATGAGGCTAAGGCCCTTAAAAGTGGTTGGTTCATTTCTAGTCTCAAGCAACAAACCTTATCTGCGGATTATGATATGTGATTATTCGGGGGTGTATGATTATTTGGGGGTGTATGATGTGTGTCATAACATACCTTGCAAATGTGTTAAGTTTCAATAACCTATGGTGTTGATGTAAAAAACTAGATTTGATCTAATTAATTAATAACAGATAAATATGAAATAAAAAATAAGACAAAGGATTTTTAAAGTGGTTCAGCCTTATGAAAATGGCCTACGTCCACTGTTTTGTATTGCTGGATATTCTTGCCTTAATCTTGATTACAATTTCTAATGATCAATTACCCCGTTATGGAGGGTGTTACAATGTATTTATAGCCTTGGGACTGTCCGTATGAATAAACGATATGCCGTTATTTAATAGAAATATACATATGTACAATAAGAATGTTCATTAAATCCGATGTTCATTGAATGTGCAATTATCACTTGATCTTCCTGGCCAGATGCTCTGCACGTCGAGTAGCTCGACGCGTTAAGTTGCTCGGCATGCTAAATAGATCGAGGTGATGAGTAGCTCGGTGCTGCGAGTTGCTCGGTGAGTATAAGCATTTGCTACGTAAGATGACACATGTCTTCATATGATTGGTCCACGTTAGTTGACTAATTTTCGTATCAACAGAAGCCCCCAATGTTTCACAGTTGAGTTTTGATATGAGTGTGGAATATTTTACTCGAAAGTTGCTCGGACACTTTTTTATGTCTTGATTAATTACAGATCTCCAACATTTAGGAATTTTCCCTTTAGTATTGTCATTTTAGTGTGAAAGGGAAAACATGTAAATATTTTGAATCTGTGACAAACGCTTGGGTATTTGCGTCTTTTTCATCATTTAGCCACCGGAAACACAATCGCCTTTTCTAGTAATCATTTCTTTTCCTTCTTCCTGATGCAAGGCATTTAAAGGCGATAGATACGGATCGTTATCTACTTTTTACCTCCAGGTTTCTAAACTCTTTGTCTTCTCGTTCTATCTTTGTATTATCTTTCTTTCTGTCATCCGCCTTAGCAGATTTCTTAATCCCTCTGTAAGAACTTCTTCTTTCTTCTTTCTTCTTTCTTTGCTTTAGCCACCATGGTTTATCTTATAGAATTATTCGATAAGTTCCGAGTTGATTTTGCTATTACCTCTTGGGTTGTTCTAGAAGAAACTCCTTGCCCTTGTTATTTATTTTCTTTAGCTAAGGGACACAGGTTTTCTTCCCTTTTTGTAGCGGAATGTGGTTTTTGTTTTTTCGCCTAATCCCTTGTGTTTGGAGTTTTGCCAATATTTCGATATTATTCCCGCAAGAGTAGCTCCAAATACATGGAGGGTAGTTAATGACGTACATAGGTTAAACCAAATTCATGGGACTCATTTAGGGATCCCTGAAATTATGTTTTGTTATAAATGGGTTACCAGTGATACCACATTTTATTTAAAAACTAGGTTTTCCAATAGAGCTTTAGTGGTCAAGCTTCCCGATGCTAATAGGGACTATTTTGATCATGGAGTTGTGATGAAAAATTGACAACACCCCCAATTAAAAGGAATTGATGTTTACCAAGGTCCCAGATGTCCACTATATGGAAATGGGATAAGTTGTTTTTAATTCTTCGATTTGGCTCCGTTTATATTTGATGAAATGCGTCACTGATATATTTTTTTATTTTTTTTTGCAGTTGATAACAAAAGAAAGCCCCCAAAAGAGAGTGAGATTAATATAAAAGCTTTGAAACTCATTTGGGGTTTGCATCAATCAGTTGATGGGGAGCACGTTCGAGCTGCTTCTTATTTGTTGAGATACAAAAATACTACTTCCTCTTTTATTGCTCGTCCACTTGCCCCTCCTGTGATAATTGATCTTGATCAAGTTCCTTCATCTCAAGACGGTATGAAAGAATCTTCTTCTGATTTGGGTATCTATATTACTGATTTGATGACGAAGAAGAGGAGAATGCCTAAATTCTTTGCCGAGGATGCTCCTGGCACTGATGGGGCAAAGAAGAGCAAAGGGGATGTCCCAGCTGAAGTGATGAAGAAAATGGATAGTAATCCATCCAATGTAATAATTCCACCTATCAAGGAGGTCGACAGGAAATCACCTGCTGTCCCAAAAGAGGCAACACCTTTGATTGAAGGTGTTGCGTTACGCAAGAAGAGGCAGCACCTTTGATTAAAGGTGCTCCTTTAAGGAGATTAAGGAGAGGTCTTACAAAAATACCTATAGGAACTGATGATGAGCCTTCTGGTATCGAGGATCTTTCTTTGAGAGCGAAGACTCCAACCCTTATTGATCCGAGCTCAGACAAAGGCTTGATCAAGTCTTGGACCATCCTTGAATATCGAGCTACTAAGGGTTCCCATTCTCGGGAGAAGGTCACTAACTTAGCAACCCAACATATTGCGTCAGTAAGTATCACCATCCTTACTGCTTTTACCTCCATATACAGTATTCATATTCTGATTTGAGCTTCTTTTCTTTTTCAATTTATGACATTTTTTAATAGTATCCTGGAGAAAGATGAGGCTATCAAGGATTCAACTTCCTTCAGTGGGGTGGAAGAAGCTTTTGTTGGGTTATCTCAATCTTTGAAGAGCTCTTAGTGAAAGTATGAGAAAGATAAAGCTTCATGGGAGAAGAAACTTCTATCTGCAGAGACAGCTCGCTAGTAAGATGATATAGCTCGGGACCAAGCTATAAATGCCTCCAAGGAGTTGGAGGAAAAATTAAAGGTCGCCATTTCCAGCAAGGAATAAGCTGATGGAAAGCTTAAAGTGGCTGAATGGCGTAAGAAAGACCTGGAGGAGAAAGTAAAACTTGCTGAGGGACATGCTTCTTCTGAGAAAGCGAAGAGAAAAGCTGTTGTAAAGAAGTCCTTCAGCTCTGGCTGGGATAAAGGATGGAACAAAGCCCTAACTACTATTACTTTCCAGATGAAGTATGCAAGTTTGAAGTACTTCAGAGATGGATGAGTCACAACACTGAAAGAGTTGAGTGTTGCAGACGATTCTGAATTATTTCAGAAACACACTCATGGACCTCCACCTACTATTGACGAAGAAAAAGAGGATGAAGCTGCATCTGATTAATCTTCTATGGTGATATTAGAATAAGTACCTACAATTACCTTTCCTCATACCTCCGACCAAGTTCAGCAAGTGACAACTTCTACCGAGAAACACAAACTGCCCTCCAAGTAGCCAACTTCTTCATCCAAAGCGGCTGATGACGTTATAGGGAATAAGGAGAAGATGTAGAGTTGTTTGGATCTTTAATTATGTTGTTCTTTTGCTTTTCCATTTGTTGTACCTTTGGTTGTAGTTGCTTCTCTCGTTGATTAATAAAAAGGACTTTGTCATTTATTCTGAGTTTCTCCTTTAATTGCGCTGTCTGTATTGTTGTTGATGGATTTTTGTTTTTCCTTGCTAGTTTATTGCCAGGATGGAACTCTTGTTAGCTCATGATACGAAGCTGATGAAAAAATGTAATGATTATTTCAAAGCTGGATGGTCCGAAAATTTTGACAGTTCGCCCAGTTTTTTTAATGTATATGGAAAATAATTAGAAATCCTTCCATGCCTTAATTGTTGAGTAATTAATACATGGGTTTAAATCTAATTAATTATGAATCAAGGTTAATTAGGATTTGAGGGCGGATTAGTGTGACATCATAATTAAAGTTAATTGGGATTTGGAGAAATTAGGTGTGACACACTAAGGTTAAATTTTGGATAGTTTGTTTCAAAATGATTATATACGGATGTGGTAGACGAGTCCGGGAATAATGGTTGTGCAATACCGAAATGTAAATTTATTTAGGTAAAGGCTAATTAATTTAGAGTCGGGGATTTAGACTCGGGTGATGTTATTCCGGGCCAAGAGAGTAAGTCCGAATATATTGGTTGGGGTGATACCAAAAGAAATTAATGTGCAAATTAATTTATAATAAGAGTTGGGCAATAAACTCAAAATAAAATGGAATAGGCTTGTGTCATGGACTTAGTGCACGGTGTAGCCGGGATAATTTATATTTATATATATACGGCGTGTGATAGTATATATATATGGTGTGTACAATTAATATCAGTGAATAAATATTATAATTATATACTCTAGTGCTGTAGGGGGAGGTTGCGCGTAGTGGATAAATCCCCTAGCTTGAGGAGTAGGGCGAGTATAATCCCAGGTCATAGCGTCCATTATATGGGTGAGGGGCATCTCACTTTCAGGGAAGGAATATGACCGCCTCCAACATGTACGTATTAACCAAGTTAGTGAGCGAATCAAACTTGGGGTAACTAGGTTATGTGAACATACCTAGTGGGATAGCACTATAGAGAATTTATGCCCGGTGAGAATTTACTCGGGAAAGTACTATTATTAAATGTTATATTAGTTTGCTTGTGAATACTATAATGTGATTGAGTACATAATTAGGTAAATAATTATATACGGGTTAAGTAATACAAAGCATGAGTTGCATTATATGTATAAGAGATGTGGAAGTTATATGAAATTTAAAAGGGAAATGATTTAATTAAGTTGATAATGATAATAACTTAAAAATCATAATTAAGGCATACTCGGTTAGAGTAGGGTGGTTGCAAGGGGTCGTATATTTTATCTAGTCATAAGATAAAGCTCTAGGTAAATTTAATTAAGGCATTAGTAGTGCACATTAGAGGAGGGGTGAGGATATCCTCAAGGGAGTGCGGCGCTAACTAAAATATGGAGAGCATGCATATTTATATATTACTGCAAGTTAATCATTTGCTAAATGTTTTTCAAATGTTTTTGGGTACTAACCCTTGCTATAAATTTTTAAAAACCTTTTAGGTGTCCAGCCACAGGGACGCCAGGCTTGACTCTATTTCAGGAATCCGTTGCTGCAGCATATGTGGATGTTTTGGGAGTTTTGATAGACGCCTCACTCTTTCATTATAATATAGAGACTTATATCAGTTATTTCTAGCATGTCGCTCACAGTCCATTTAGTTTTGTCAGATTTGTTGTTATTGATTACTTGTCTTTATTTTATATTTGTTGAAGTTGGGCCGATGGTTTATTCGGTCACTCATTTAATTGTGAATGGTTGTTTCAGTTAATTAAGATTATTATGTTGTTTTATTTTCGCATGAATTTCATTTGTGTTAATGAAGGATAAAACTTGGCACCAAACTAATTTTCTCACTTAGGTGGTTAGTAATTAAAAAGGCGGCAGTGATGTTAAGAATGATCCACCTGAGAAATCTGTTCTAACTTAATTTAGGACTGATCACCCGACGTTAATTAGGTGGGGTGTCACAATACCCTACACCCAAATAGACATTTCCGAAACCCCGAGTTTCTACATTTGGTCCCCTAATGCTACCTAAATGGGAAGGAGTTGGAATATTATGAATATTTTCTAAAAACAAAAGTCTTAAATCAGGACACCCTATACCCCAATAAACACCACTGAAACCCGTGTTTCTACTGCTAGTCCTAATTGTTACCTAAAATCGGAAGGGGTTGAAATATTCTAGATCTTTGATAGCACCAAGGGAAAAAATAGGGATACCCTTAACCCCAATAGACACCACAAAAACTCATCATTTCTACATATTGTCCCTTGAGAAAACTAAAACTGAAAGGTATTGGAACATTCTCGATCTTTGCTAAAATCAAAGTAAAAAATTAGGATAACTTGCAACCTAGAAAATCTTTCTCCCACTCAGAGTTTAGGTTATCGTATGTTCAGACTTAATCTCCCTCCTCTCATTTCTCACTAACCAGGAAGGATAACCAGTCACGAAGTGACCAAAAATGTCCCAGGAGTTTTCTTCCCCCTAGAGTTTGGGTCATCATAAGTTCACATTTAATCTTCCTACCATCGGTTCCCGTTAACCTAGAAGGACAACTAGTCGTGAGGTAACTAAAAAACATAGATTTCTCCCTCCCATAGTTTAGGTTACCATATATTCACACTTAAGCTACCTACCCTTAGTTCTAACTAACAAGGAAGGATAACTAGTCATGAGATGACTACAAACCCCTGGAGCATTCATTTTCTGGGAGTTTGGTTAACTTACGTTCACACTTATGCTACATATATTCGATTTCCACTGACCAAGAAGTTTAATTAATTGTGAGGTAATCCTAAACTATTATCCCCTGCCCTAACATAACGTCAAAACCCATCCTTGGTCTTATATCACACCTCTAGGTTATTAATTACCATGGGTCCCCATACAACCTCAACAGAGACTATTTAGGTCTCGATCATACTCTTATCCCCTCAGATAAAGAACCCGTATCAATCCACGATTAAGTATGAAATTGATGGCCATATTTCAACGAACAGTACCCATAAGCGCACAATCCTAGTAGACCACCTCTATGGACACCTCGATTTGCAATCAGGGTTTGAGTTATGTGATACCCTATTCCTTAATGAGACATCATTTTCATAACCCACTGACTTCCTAAGGTTGCAGTTGATATCCTAAAGATCCCAACTTAGGTGATTAGAAAACCCTAAAACTCTCGTGATCATAGGGCACTCACGAAAATATGCGAAGTATGGCCCACCATGGGCTTAACCAACTTTACAATGTACCCTAAAGATCCAAACACAATTTATCAAATACCCCTTTACGCCTGTTTATGCCTCAATTCAAAGGTCAAAGCCAAGTTAGTCCTGATTGAGACGATTTACACTAAATATCACTTTATGAACATTTTCGACTTACAAAATTACAAACATTGCAAACACAAAAGTTGTAAAATATTTGAAATAGATTTTTAACGGTGAAGTCCACGTTCCAACCGGAGATTGCATCAAAACCCTAGGGTCCCTGGACTAAAGAAATTTACATTACATACACTTTAAGGGTATTTTGGACTACCAAATTTCAAAACTGGGTAGTTGGTAACCATAAACAGGTAGGTCTTTGAATTATGTTTCCAATGGTAAAAATCTCACTTCAATCAGAGTTATGAGTCTAATGTTAGGAAAATAATAAGAAATTACGACGAAGACTTAGTCAACTAAAATGGGATTGATCCAATCCAAATTTGAATCGATTCATAATCACAAAAGTTAAAGACTTGGCCTCAAAGTCTATTGGAAGTCAACCAAAATTCAGATCGATCTAAAATACCTGGAAACACATGTTTTTCCCATATATAAATGTCCCCGCCTCCTCTTCAAATCACCTATTCACCACGCTTTTCTCTCTTTAGAAAATTAGTTTATATTCTTAGTTTAAATGCTTTGTTAATTAGTTTAATTTCTTTATTAATTAGTTAATTAGATTAATTGCTTTATTAAATTAGTTCATCGATTTAATTTTTTTATTAATTAGTCAAATTTCTTCATTCATTAGTTTAAATTATTTTATCGCTTTCATAACTTGTTTAAATTAGTTTATTTTTTACTAATTATTTTGATTAGTTTATTTATTCGATAACTAGTTTATTGCATTTATAAATATCTTACTAGATAAATAGGCAATGAATTATCATCCTACCCCTTTGAAAATAGTGTTCTCCTTTGAGATTTTGGAAGAAATTGAAGTATATTCATTATTGTTAACACTCTAATGATTAAAGGGATCATCTTCCATGTAAGCTTCACACATTGCATAACTAATAGCTTACCTGAAGTTAGATTATAATCATTGAAACATCTGCGATATTCCTAGATGAGACACACATATTTCAGAGGTCGAAAAGTAATCGACAACCTCCCTAGTATTTATAAAAATACCCCAAACCCAATGTTGATTAGGTTTTCTAACTTTCTGCAATCTCAAGTGATCGAGATACTTGAGCTCGTCTTGAAAATTCCAAAGAATTTTGTACTTCATAAAAGTCATTTTCTCCTCAAGGAAAGCTCATATTTTTTAAGAGTCATTTCCCCCAAATGAGATTCGTACTTTTGAAAAGTTTCCTCCGAAAGAAAAACATAATCAAACCTTTGTGCACATTCCATGAATGTCAGCATTTCTAAACGAAGATTTTCCCGACAAATGGGAGCTCTTCCCACTTTGGCATCCCAACAGGGGACACTCCCCCAATAAAAATTCGAATAACTCTACAAGGGTAAGGAAGCGCTGCCTAAATATTGGGTCAAACACCCCACGAATGTATTGTAATAAACTGTCCATATTTGTTTATCTCTTTTAGCTCGACCCCCGTTTAGGGATCGGGTATGTACTTTACAACATTTATATTTTAATTCCTTGTTTTTAACCTAGCACCTTTATGAAAGGACTTGATATGATCATATCTTAAATAAATGCTAATCAAATTCCACAACGACTAAATACAAACACGAAAACACACTTTTTAAAACCGTTTTGAGGAAAGTGTAAGTGAGTCGAGTTAGTCCGAAACTTTGCATACGCTAAAGTCCAAAATTTGCCTACTCTCACGTCTTTTCCAAATGAACAAAGCCCATACCCGTGGAGGCTCCCCGAATATGTGTTTTCATATTAATTACTCATCAAAGGTCGGCCTTTCATAATGTATTTTTAACATATAAATATATCGATCCTTCACAAAGAAAAATCTATATTAAGGACCGGGGTCCAAAAATACCATAATGTTGTATATTGTATACCCAATAACCCATCGCCTACACTCGTAAATATGTCACATTTATTTGACCTTCGTTGTCTTTGATACCAAGTCTCCTTGGGTATGTAGTCTCTAAATCAAACTAAACTCATGAAGCCCAATCCTAATAATACGTCCCTCGTCATATTATTTCTTAGGAATTCATCCATCCCCATTTCAAATTACCCCTAAATCTACCTCTACCTCCATATTCAAACATGTTCAAAACATTGCATCCTTAGCGTTACACTTCTAAACTACTCCGGAGGTTCAATAACATATTTGAGTTAGTGATCTCTCCACATGTGATGGATGTCTTTGTCGAAAACTTCAGGTCAACTCCTTTTCTGAACATCCATTTAAGCTACCCTCTGTCCCATGGATGTCTTCTCTGCCTCCTAAGACAAATCCTACACTTTCACACGCATAATATTGGAACACGTGAACACCTGAACTACATAGGATTTAATCTCGTGGCCATATGATTGCATAGGCAAAATACAGAGTACTTCTCGTGAGCATAATCCTTGATAATATGTCTCATAATATATTTCCCCCGATCGATATGCATCCATCTCCATCCCTTTCTAAACCAAACGAGATATCAAATCACCTTAAAGTCACGATCTCATGCGCACCCCCACGCAAATGTGCAAACACGGACACACTATATGCAACCTAGCAACGTAGGCTTTGATTAAAAGACTTCTTGGGTTCATAGGTGCAATACTTAATCCTTCTCATTAGCACAATCCTTTAAAATATATATATCCCAATATGTTATCACAATAGAAATGCACCCATCTCTCACCTTACCATTTTATTTCTCCTCATTATCAAACTATCTTATAGTTGATCTCTCTCTCACTTTTACAAACATACTAATGACCTCCTCTATACAATCACGGAGTCATGCACAAGCGCCCTTATCTGCCTACAACAGTTAAAGTGATTCTCCTACACTTATCACTGGTACCATTCCATACATAAGCACCTATCTACGTTTAAGGGTCTCAACCTAAGTTCTCTAATAATGTTCTAAAAATAACTAAAAAGTATCAATTAATATTAAGAGTGACAATAAGCATATAATTAGGGCAGCATAAAGAACAAGTGGGGTTCCCAAAACCTTCCCCCATCATAACTCGATTCCCAATCCCACACAACAAGAAACTCTGGACCCCCGGTAGACTTAAACTTGCCTTGGGATTAGCCCGAAAGGGTTAACCCGAATATTTTGTTGTTTTTATATAAAACGAACTGGTGACTCTGAACAAAGTAACCCAAACCCCTTATCTACGGAACACACTTAAGCCTAAGCCAAAAACCAGGGGTGTGCGATTTAAATTGGGCATGGCATTAAACATCTTCCAGGGGTAAGTCATCGACCCATATTAAATCGATAACCTAACCTCGGTGGGAAGTAATGGATCGAGAGACAAGCACTTCGAGCATTTATTGTGAACTCACACAAGTTATTCCTCCCCCTCGGAGCACGCATCACCATTTGAGACCTATAATTCCATAAGAGGCAGGTGTTTTCGACTTCTCCCTGATCTCTTAATCTCCATTTGTTACTACTTAGTTAGGATGTAGGTGTCAAACGTGCATGCTTACTCTCTCTACTACTCTTTATATTTAATCGAGTCAGATTTATTTAGTTGTATTATCTCAATGGATTAGTGTATTGGGATGGTTATATAAATAATATTAGATTTTATTATTGTCAGCTATGGTATCAGATGTTCATGGGTTGGTTCACTTGCTGATGCAGTGATTTATCTCATGCATTTAGTTTTATTTCCAGTCATGCTTAGAATGATATTCAATTATTATGATTCCCTTAATTTTGTATTAGACATCATCAATCTATTTATGAATTTTACGGGGTATCACGAGGAGTGGGCAATACGATGTTTGTGAAAACAAAGATGAAAGATGTCCTAGTTTCTCAAGTTTAGGTCGATGATATAATTTTGGATCTACGTACTAAAGTCATACGCATGAACTCACTAAGTTCAAAAGTGAGTTTGATATGAGCATGGTTGGTGAGATTCCCTTATTTTAGGTCTTAAAACTCGTCAAACCAATGCTAGGATATTTGTTTCTTAATCCAAGTATAACCGAGAACAAGGGAAGTAATTTGGATTCAATTCGTCTAAGAAGTCATGCACAACGATATGTTTCACTAAAAAAATTAGCAAAGATCTTGAAGGTAAAGATGTTGATTAAACCCTTACCATAGAATGATATGGAGTGTATTTTAACCCACTACTAATAGTTTGGATATAACAATTAGTATAGGTGTTTATACTCATTTTCAGACAAGTCCGTAGGAGTACCACTTGTTAGAAGTTAAGTATGTAAGCGGGACCCTAAAATATAAAATTTCATATTAATTTAACACCAATGTGTCTTTATATTCCTACTCCGACGTCGAAAGATCCAGAGATGCGGATGGACAAATAGCACCTCAAAAAGTTGCTTTTATTTTAGTAGCACACTTATTTCTTGGCATTGCATGAAACAAAGTTCAATATTATTGCCAAGGGCTAAGGCCGAGTATATAGCTACTAGTAGGTGTTGCACGCAACTTCTTTGGATGAGAAAAATACTTAGGGATTATGGGATAGATCAATATATTATAATTATAGAGCACGATAACAGGAACACGATCAACATATCTAGAACCCAATTCAACACTATCATACAAAACACATTGATATATGCCAACACTTTATTCCAGAGCTAGTTGAATAATTATGCCTCTAAGTTATGTGAAAACCAAGGCTCAATATGTAAATATCTTCACTAAACCCTTTAACTCCGTTAGGTTTGAGAACATTAAAAAATCCATTGGGTTGTGCTCTGTTGATTGAAGTTTAAAATCTTTATAGATTAGGATTGACATCTCATTTTGTCTTCATTTTCATCCTATAATAGTGTAGAGAGTTCATGTAAAATTATAATAACTCTACACTTTCCTCTATTTATTTTTCTAAAATCCAAAAAGATTTTTTTTTTATTTTTTCTAAGAGAAACCAAAAATATTAATTATTTTTTTGGAATCTATGAGATAACTTGATTTATATAACATTTCGTTTAATCATTACCCATTTTTTAGGTTAAACGTTCCTCATAAAATGATATTATATCCATCTTAATCGCACTTAACCATTTTAGGACGTTAACTGAGGTCTAGTAGAGATACATGTGATTTAGTTGTCCCATTCCACAAACACATACACGAAAAGAATTAGGGTATATCTTCTATCCATATCTATCAAAAAGTCTAAATTTTTGTGTTTTAACTCATTCAGGTCTAATACTTTTTCTTTGCTGCATTTTTTAGCATTGCACATAAGAATAATTTCTTGTGAGGAATAATGTAAAAAATTGTGAGGGGTGCAATGGGAAGTGTTGGGCCTGGTGTGGTGAAAGCTCCATTGGCAAAATTTATTTATTATGTGGTCATACAAAACTCATAAAGTTTAAAGAAAAATAATATATTAAATTTGTTTGAAAAAGAATACTTTGACGGATTTATAATTTAAAGACCAGTGGGTGTGCAATTTTTCATCTAGTATGTGATTTATTTATATTTTGGCCTTATTGATATGTTAACACATTCGAATAACATTATAAATTACGTCATTTTGGTTGAGTCACCAATTAGGCTATGGGGATTAACACGTGGGTGAACAATTAGGCTAAGGGTTCGTTATGTTGATTGAATAGATGATATTCAACCAAATGAGTGTACGCATAACTAACCCATTACCCCATGACTTAATTGTGTGTGTTTGTTTTTGGTTAAATGTATGTATATTTAATTAAGCAAAAGAAATATTACAAGAGAGGCCCAATTCGGACAAAAAAAACACCCCATACAACACAACACAAAACCCATACACTACCAAACTATGCAACCCAAAACTACATGGACTAAACAACACAAGGCTAACATGCTAAAAAACACAAAAATAGAAAACCATATATCAATCATACAACATGCGTAAATGACCAAACACTCAGCCAAAGTGAAAAAACTAGAAAACGACCATTATAGGCCACTACCTTAAAATCATCAAAGAATTTATAGTAGAACTTATCAAAAACATAAAAAACCACGAAGAGAAACTCTATCTCTACAACTTCCTTTATTCAATATTCTCACCCCAACCTACTCTACCATCTGATCTCAATCCATAGAAGAACTAGGAACAAGCTTCAACCATCATATATTAACGAGGTTATCATGAGATCCCTCAACCAGACCCAAAACCATGAAAATATTAGTTAAAACCCTCTGGAACTAGAAATAAAAACACCTCCACCTACCAATAACAAAGCAACTTCAAAAAACTTGAATCACCTTAACACCATAGAAGGCCAAAACTCAACCTTGTATTAAATCCGATGATTAGGATGAAGCCATAACACACCAGGAGGAATGAGGTTTAAAAACCTCAAGAACATATATATTGAAGCAACAAAGTCTACTCGAAAAAATGGGGGCATTTGAATGGATAAGGTTCAAATTGCCTACTCGAAAAAATCAAGTGAACCATCAAATCTAATCATGTGCATGGTGGCATCTGATTTTGACATTTTGCTATAAATTGCCTTATTTTCCCTCCATTTGTAAGAAAGACTTTTCTCTCATTTCCAAATGTCTTGTCTGAGGAGATTTTCGTGTTTGTGAGGCTTTATTTCTCTCTATATATCAAAATTCAAAATCAGTTGAGAGTTTAAAAAAAAATAGATCTAGAATGAGATCTATACTTTTATGAGCAGGTTTTAAGTGAACTGAATTCATAAACCTAACCAAAGTTACATATATTTATGTCATTCTATTATCAAGTACTCAATGACCTAAAATTGGAGATGCTTTGATTCATTAGAGGATTGGAGCATACCGTGACTTGAAGGAAGATCGGAGTTCTTTGCTCAATTAATGGAACTTAGATTGGGTTTCCATTTGTTATGGGGGGTTCAAGGTTCTTAGGTATCTACACAATTGTTGTGACAACCCGCCTAGTAAAATAATAGGTGGCCAGCCCAATACGCTAATAATCACAGGAATCATAGATGGTCCATTCTCAGCATCATTGCCGATTAAAATAATAGTACGAGATCACCACCAATAATTTTATAAAATGGACTGTCAATAAAAGAAAATTTTGAAAGTAACAGAAAAACATTTAGAAAATCCCATTTGCAAAAACGGTGGGTATCTAAAATAGGTAAATAAAGATGACAATATCATAAATAATCATCGAATAAGCTGTCGGTGCACAGACTAATAAAAGTAATTACACCGAGTATTACATTTCAATATTTACAATATAGTAAATGAGTGCAAGACTTGGACAAA
This sequence comes from Sambucus nigra, assembly GCA_949130495.1. Lineage (NCBI taxonomy): Eukaryota > Viridiplantae > Streptophyta > Magnoliopsida > Dipsacales > Adoxaceae > Sambucus > Sambucus nigra. The sequence continues at coordinate 391,880,408 of OX422207.1, read as the reverse complement.
CACGTCCGAATAAACAACTGAGCACAACTAGAGTACAAGGGAAAGAAGCGTCTAAACAAGTAACCTACAACATTCGCAATATGCCGTAGCTCCATAACAAACATAATGAAAATGTAAATACGGTGTCCATGTGGTAGAGCACCTGTAACGACAAAGAGTATGCGCAGAAACAAGAAATATAAACGGGACAGGGCCCGATTTGATATGACTCCCATGTGAATAAAATGCATGACACTTAAGTGCGTAATTCTCTCGCAGTTAATAATAAAATTTCTCACCTCTCAATCTAAAAGCAACCTAGAGCAATATCAATGATGATGTTCTAGTTAAACAAAGAACAGAAGGCTAACTTCTCTCCAGTCTCAACACTATGCCCTTATTCGTGCGTGGGGTGTCTCGCAAAGCGAAATCCAAACAAGGAACCCCCCCGATACACTACTACTAAGCAAGGTTGATCGTCGAGATACGTTAGACCCTGTCCTAATTAATCTGAGTACTAAAGGCTAACTTCTCCCCAGTCACAACACTATACCCTTATTCGTGCGTGGGGTGTCTCGCAAAGCGAAATCCAAACAAGGAACCCCCCCGATACACTACTACTAGGCAAGGCTGATCGTCGAGATACATTAGACCCTTAGCACAATATTATATATATATATATATATATATATATATATATAAATGAGAGGTCTCATCTACTGCTACTCAAGGATACATAACTATATCCATTCACCATCAAAACATAATTCCCATTTCTTTAGGAATATATAAATGGTACAACATTTTATCAAATGTTTACCAATCAATTTCATCGTACTAATTCATTTCATAATTCCATTCCTTATCAGGAAATATAATCATAGTTTTTATTATCTTTGTGGCGTTTCATTGTGCTCTTTATGGCACTATGTAAAAATACCTTCCTTATCAGGAATATCATCATCATCAAATGCTCTTTGTGGCATTTCATTGTGATCTTTATGGCACTTTATCATGCTCTTTATGGCATATCGTACATCAAGTCCAACTTGATTTAGAATAGTTATAATCATATATATATAACGATTCTAAGACCGCCCGTCCGGGTTTCCCCACTATGCGCGCCCTTAAATGGCTATCATCTTCCAGGGCCTATCATTTAGACAACCTGGGATCCTACCGAAACGTCGAGAAGCGGCCATATGCCTGCGGGGTAGTCATAACCACACCCGAAATTACCTACCCATCGCAGAAAAATATACAACAAACGTTCATATGGCCTAGGGACTATATTCGCCCTGCATTTTTAGTCAGGGGGCTTCACCACAACGCGCGAACTTCCCTTAAGATAGCAATTTAGAGAGGGTGTGTATCCATACCTTTTAACATTTATGAAAATCATCTTCCTTTTCATTTGAAAAAATCCATTCTTTACATTATCAAAATCGTTTGTACTTATTTATTAGTACAACATTTAATAATATTCATTTCTTATTCTTAAAGTCATATTTTATTAATGACTTAAGACCCGAAGTGCCAACAACCTCAACTAGTCCCCAAGACTTCAATATAATATCATAAACCATTTAAAAGTAAATCTCCCTCAAGGAGTGTCTCCCAAATGTCTCAACATTCATATTTTATCTTCAATTAATCTTTCGATTAATCTCCTATTTCATTCGGACACCAACCTATACACTTTAGCCCTCGGGGTAAGCCCAATCATCCCATTAATCTTAGGATATTAGTCTACCCAAAAACCACCCTCTTGGACTCCCCATACTTCCCAAAGGAAGGCCCCTAAACCTTGGACCTAAAAGAAAAAGGGCTAAAAAAAAATCAAACTAAGAAAATCTCACAAAAACAGGGGAACCGAATCGATTCGCCCCTTGGGCCGAATCGATTCGCCCTTGTGAATCGATTCGCTAAACAGCCGAATCGATTCGGTGAGCAAAAATGACTTTCTACAATTGTCCTAATCGATTTATTCTTATCCCAAATCGATTCGGTCTACCAGACCTGTAGCCTACCCTTTATCCGAATCGATTCGCCCCTAGGGCCGAATCGATTCGGTCCTGAAATCTTGCCCAGTTTGGGCTACGGGTTGTATGAACCCTAAAATTCCAAAACCTCAAATCTTTGATTTTTTTCCAACATCAACAACATCTAATTCTCCCAAATCATTTCTATACCATTAATAACTAATAGTTTATCATCAAATCAAATTAAAACTAAGATTTAAGGGTTAAATCCTCAAAATCAACAAAGAACCCATTTAGGGTTTAAACCTCCAAAACTTAACTACACATGCAATTTATCACATTAAATCACATCTATCAAGTAAGAAACTTGCCTCGAGATTCATAGTCTCGGATCATCTTCTGGTAGCAACGATTTCCGGCCTCAATTTTCCATTTTCTCTCTTTTCTCTCCATTTCTCCCAACTCTCTCTCTCTCTCTCTCTCTCTCTCTCTCTCTCTCTCTCTCTCCTTTGGCTTTTCTCACAATTGAAGAAAAAAAAAGGGATGGGGGACTTAAACGGGTCTTAAAATACAAATGCCCTCTTTTAATGGTAATACACCATTTAAAATGACTCGTATCCACATAATTGAGTCATAACACCCCAAAAGTGCCCAAAACTCCAAAATACAACTTGGCACTTATTTCGACTATTCTAAAAACAACCTCACCCCCTATTTTGGCATTCGGGAAAGTTTGAACAAATTTTATGTTCTAAATTCATTTTATTTAATTAATTTTACCCAACTTAAAGTATAGGTCATAACCGTCGTTTTACATACGACGACGCAATATATCACAATATAATGCTATTTACATTCTCATACGGTAAATAGACAAAACATAGTAAATATTATCCCTTAATATCACGGGAGACAATATTTACTCCAACTTTTCCCATTTTATAGAATTAGCCCATCGGGAAAAATAATATAAAATAGCCGCTCAAAAGACTGGGTTGTTACATACTCCCCCCCTTAGAAGGGAATTTTGCCCTCAAAATTCAGGCATACAGTATAGCCATATAAAGGTATACTATACTAAACTATCGTTCTATCAATCCTAGCAACCCCTTGGTAAAGAAAAATGGCGTCCCTATTGGGCTCGGACTAAGGTCATCATTTTCGATCTTAGCCTACATTCTTAGTGCTCTACATAGCACCTAATCGTTCCTCTAGAACTATCGATCCTACCTTTCTACTATGGAAGGAGATACTTTTACCTCCCGGCACCCTACTTACAAGAAATGATCCGAATAATTGTACGGAGGTTTTGATCCCTACAAACTACTACTCCCATCCGCACTTCCTTAGCGAAAGAGGATATTCAATCGATAGTCCCTCACTAACTTCAACTTCTTTCTCGTGAGAAGAAAAATTTCCTGCACAGGAAGTAGTGCCTCTATCCCTTAAGGCGAATACTACCGCTACGAACTCTATATCAAGCGGGGGATAATACTTTTCACAAAATTTAAGTCTGTGAGACGCATAAACAATGGGTTCATGCGCTAGCATTAATACTTCCCGTTCCTGGCAAAGACTCGTTCATCGAATTCACTCTCGATCATAACAACATAGGTGTAGGAGTAAAAGTCAGCTCATACTTTAACTCCTCTGAAGATAGGTTACTGGCGTAACGCTCTATCTAAGAAAGGCCCCTCCATCAATGGCCTAACATTCTGAATTACTCAAGATCCTAAACTTCCTCGTTCTAGGGACTAAATCCCACTTAGAGTTAACCCACAAACCTAGTGGGGTCAACTCCCTACCATCTTCCAAAAATCATGCTACATGGCGTAAGGGCTTTACATCTTAATAATCCTAAAGTCAACCCATCTATCCTAGTTTAGTCGTATAAGTATAATCCTAACTATATGCCTAGTGTCCAAGACCTTTCCCAACTTTTGACAGTCGCTCGGTTTCATGCGTGGGACGTCTCGCCGAGGCGAAATCTAATCAAGGAACCCTCCCGTTACACTACTACCTCGCATCGTCGGTCGTCGAGAAGTAACGGTCGAAGACACATAATCGGGATCTCTAAAATCCTAACTCTAAGTCTTACCACTACAACAAAAATATGAGAATTTTAACTGATCGAGCGCTTACTTTGTGTAAGGCGCTACCAATACTTTATCCCAATATACATACATACATCTTTTATAGATGGCCTTATTATTAAGGCATAAACATAAGTCTCTATTCGACTTTCATATCTTAGTCTTCCCCACATCGATTAGAGGAAACACTATCACAGTGCTCATATATCGCACATCAACTTAGCCCTTAATCATTCATTTACGTGATTCTTGGCCAAACCTTTCCAACCCAGCATCTCAACCAATAGACAAGTAAAGAAAGAAAAAGAAAAGAATATGCGACATCTCTCCACTTCCAACTTCGTTAAGGTTCATGCATGGAGCGTCTCGCAAAGCGAAATCCAAACAAGGAACCCCTCCAACACAATCCCCTTAACTTGTTGGTCGTGGAGATCAGGAAACATCATACACAAGCAAAGCAAACAAGGCAAGCAATCAAACAAAAACAAAACAAATAAAGCAAAACAAAATAATTAAAGAAAATGAAAACTACCTACACGCCGTAAACCATCTCTATAAAGTCTCAATCCTATATCTAGGTGAGATATTATAGAACAACTAGCTCTTCTCTAGAACTAGAAATAGGATAGCCTCGCGATTTATTCGCTTGCTATCGCACCAACCAATCCGAAAACATCTCTGAAGCACCTTATACTCTTGACTCACTTGAGTCTATCTAGTTCGGAAATTGTGATAAAATTATGTTTAACCTAGAATCCAAAGAACCCCAGAGCTTGCACTACTATTTCATCATTGATTGAAGTGATCTAGACCTCATTACCAACACTCACACACAGTAGAATGGATCATATACATCTCATATTGCATATTAATGTGTGTACATATGTTGAGTGTGTTTAAATCCCTAATATTGGTTTTTAAATATTTTTTTGGGATTTTATAAACTTTTTAAACTAAGGTTTTATTAATTAAATCTTGGTTTTAAAAGTTTGTGGGGTCAATTTTCTATTTCATATTGTTGGTTTAATTCGCCTAAAGTTACCTTGGGTAGAATCCAAAAGCGGTAGAGACTTCAGGGTGTGATTTTAATTACTTTCAGACACGCGTTTTATCTCTATTCATTAGCCAACATTTGTTGCTTTCTGATTGGTGGAAAGTGTGTTTCTTTATAGAGTGTAAACCAGCGCCTGTTTTCAACCCTTAGATAACTTTTATCAACGATCTGCATGCGCCCCTTCATAATCCCTGTGAACCCCATATGAACCAATCAGGAGGATTTTAATCACCGCATATCGTGAACCCTAGGATTAAAGTCAATCCATCTTGACTCAATCTGAACCCTTGATTTTGGTTCTCATTCTTGAATCTTCTCAGCCTCCTATAAAAAGACCCTTCGTCTCAGCCTTAGAAGATTTTTGCCATTTCGTCCTTTTGAGAGAAAAAAGAGAGTAGAGAGAAGAGAGAAAAGAAAGAGAAAGAGAGAAACCAGAAGAGAGAGAAAGAGTTAGAAAACCTAACCCTAACCCTAAATCGTCTAAACAGTTCAAACCTAAAATAAACCTTCAAACCCCTGTATTTTTCCCAAACACAACCTTGAGTGTTTGAGTGTTTGAGAGGTGATTTGAGAGTTAGTTTGTTGTTGTAACCTCTTCATTCTTTAGATCTTGTTTTCAACTTAATCATTTTCTTAGATCTATTTTTCTGTTATATAGAAATTTCAGATCTGAGTTCTTCATGATATATTACACTTAGTTTGCATTTTTTATTTCTCAGCTTGAGAAATATATTATTGATTTGCTTTCTGTAAATGTTCTTAACTTTGAAATCAACAATAATGTTTTCTATTTCTAGTTCTCTTGAAACAAGACCTTTGACCTAGTTTGGAATCGCACTTGGTGATTTTCAATCTAAAAAATCTTTTCAAAGCAGAGATTGATTAAGATCTTGATACGTCTTCTGAGCAAGATAGCCGTGGATTCTGGGATTGTTTTAAAGGTAAAAAAAGTTAAGTTTTGTGAGAAGAGAGAAAAAGAAAAATCACAGTATATAGTCTTATATGTAATTTGTTAGGACTGTTTGTACATTATAAGTGTGTGTGTTTTCATGCATGTGTTAGAGAGCACCTCCACAAACACTTTCACTCTACCACACGAAAAGTGTTGGTAATAAGATCTTGAGAAAAAGAGTCAACGTAAAGAGCTTGAAAAAATTGGGAGTTAACAAACTGAGAGGACAACATCAACAATCAGAACTGCAGAGAAGTTATGAGGACACCAAAGGGTACATTCCTAAACTTATATAGGTCTGAGTTGTATGCTTGTTTGTTATATAGTTTGTAACTGTTAAAATTGGTTTATAGTGAAATTTTGGTTTTACTCCGTAGAGGGAGTCGTGGATGTTTCCTCAGTTGGGTGAGGTTTTACCACGTAAAAAATATTGTTCTTAATCTTCTTACATCTTCTCATCTCATTCTTGGTTGTGCTGGGTTTAAAAGTTTGTTTAAACTGTTTTATAAACCTGTTGATCAAATCTTGAATAGATCTCGTACATACTTTTATAAAACACATCTTGTGTTCAATTAGTTTTGGTTTTTAAGAAAAGAGTTTCTTCAAAAAGCTGTTCGGAGTTACTTAAATAGTTTAATTTTATTAAACGGCTTTAGTAACAGAATTTCAATCTCTACTCGTATATTACATATAATATAAGTATCACACACCACACATATCATCACTCGCTCCATAACGAGTGAAAGAAAATATAAAACTTCCCTATCCTGGAAGCCAAGTGGATATACTACCACAAGCTCAATATACACACTCGAATCTAGGGTAAATACAATACCATTTTATCTTATCATAAAGAACGCTCCACTCTCATCTACGGTGGAAATTCCCACCAACATACTTGCCAAATTTTCTGGCCACCACCAATGGTTCCTAGACACATCATTCTAGTCTTAACCGAACCAACTACTTAAATATCAGGCTACTTTAGCAACCCCTCACATAGTTCTCTCGACCATTCTAACCAAGAGAACATCCTATCGGCCTCCCCTTCCTTAGTTCAATGACCCTTCCCCGGGTGGATGTCCACCGATGGGGTCTCATGAACACCACTTGTCCTGAAGTTTTGACAATACTTACTCGTGAGCCTATCATTCTATCGAAGGGATCTCTCTCTCTGGGTAAAACTTCTTGTACCACCCTACTATGGAGACTACCATTTCCGCCACTTCAGCCTTACTCTTATGGGTGAGAAGATTTTCCTCAAATCTTCGCACCTGGGCACTTCTATACCCCTCTCTAAGCCAAAACACCCGGGCCTAATACTTCCACCGAATGAGATTACACTATCTCCAATCCGGCCGAGCTTCCATATGTGGTACTCATCAAGGACTTCAATCTTTAGATTGACACGGCTCGGAATCCCAAGCTTAGTACCACTCTCTACTGACAGCGGCACATGGAAAATAATTCTACTGTACTTAGTAGTCACAGTAGCAATATAGAAAATGCTACAAAAGGGAGCGGCCCATATCCCTGACTACAACTCACAGCTCTTAAAAATCTCGTCCCGCGACGCCTTCACGACAACCTCCATTGATGCCCATCATCTGACGACTTACTAGTCGCACACGAATGCACAAACGTTTTTTGGGGTTCTCATACCATGGAAGAAGAACGAAATCTCACTAGAGAAATCAATGATCTTAATCTTAAGGCTCTATATCAAATCAGAAGTAACACTGAAAGCAAATTACATCCGTGCGGATTCCTAAGGACTCTAGAACCTAATGCTCTGATACCATCTGTGACAATCTGCCTACTAAAATAATAGGTGGCCAACCCAATACTCTAATAATCACAGGAATCATAGATGGTCCATTCTCAGCATCATTGTCGATTAAAATAATAGTACGAGATCACCACCAATCATTTTATAAAATGGACTGTCAATAAAAGAAAATTTTGAAAGTAACAGAAAAACATTTAGACAATCCCATTTGCAAAAACGGTGGGTATCTAAAATCGATAAATAAAGATGACAATATCATAAATAGTCACCGAATAAGCTGTCAATGCACATACTAATACTAATAATTACACCGAGTATTACATTTCAATATTTACAATATAGTAAATGAGTGAAAGACTTGAACAAACACGTCCGAATAAACAACTGAGCACAACTAGAGTACAAGGGAAAAAAACGTCTAAACAAGTAACCTACAATATCCGCAATATGTTGTAGCTCCATGACAAACGGAATGAAAATGTAAATACGGGTGTCCATACGGTAGATCACTTGTAACGGCAAAGAGTATGCGCAGAAACAAGAAATATAAACGGGTTAGGGCTCGATTTGATATGATTCCCATGTGAATAAATACATGACAGTTAAGTGCGTAATTCTTTCGCAGTTAACAATAACATTTCTCACCTCTCAATCTAAAAGCAACCTAGAGCAATATCAATGATGATGTTCTAGTTAAACAAAGAACAAAAGGCTAACTTCTCTCCAGTCTCAACACTATGCCCTTATTCGTGCGTGGGGTGTCTCGCAAAGCGAAATCCAAACAAGAAACCCCCCCGATACACTACTACTAAGCAAGGTTGATCGTCGAGATACGTTAGACCCTATCCTAATTAATCTGAGTACTAAAGGCTAACTTCTCCCCAGTCACAACACTATACCCTTATTCGTGCATGGGGTGTCTCGCAAAGAGAAATCCAAACAAGGAACCCCCCGATACACTACTACTAGGCAAGGCTGATCGTCGAGATACATTAGACCCTTAGCACAATATTATATATATATATATATATATATATGAGAGGTCTCATCTACTGCTACTCAAGGATACATAACTATATCCATTCACCATCAAAGCATAATTCCCATTTCTTTAGGAATATATAAATGGTACAACATTTTATCAAATGTTTACCACTCAATTTCATCGTACTAATTCATTTCATAATTCCATTCCTTATCAGGAAATATAATCATAGTTTTTATGCTCTTTGTGGCGTTTCATTGTGCTCTTTATGGCACTATGTAAAAATACCTTCCTTATCAGGAATATCATCATCATCAAATGCTCTTCGTGGCATTTCATTGTGCTCTTTATGGCAATTTATCATGATCTTTATGGCATATCGTACATCAAGTCCAACTTGATTTAGAATAGTTATAATCATATATATATAACGATTCTAAGACCGCCCGTCCGGGTTTCCCCACTATGTGCGCCCCTAAATGGCTATCATCTTCCAGGGCCTATCATTTAGACAACCTGGGATCCTACCGAAACGTCGGGAAGCGGCCATATGCCTGCGGGGTAGTCATAACCACACCCGAAATTACCTACCCATCGCATAAAAATATACAACAAATGTTCATATGGCCTAGGGACTATATCCACCCTGCATTTTTAGTCAGGGGGCTTCACCACAATGCGCGAACTTCCCTTAAGATAGCGATTTAGAGAGGGTGTGTATCCATACCTTTTAACATTTATGAAAATCATCTTCCTTTTCATTTAAAAACATCCATTTTTTACATTCTCAAAATCGTTTGTACTTATTTATTAGTACAACATTTAATAATATTCATTTCTTATTCTGAAAGTCATATTTTATTAATGACTTAAGACCCGAAGTGACAACAACCTCAACTAGTCCCCAAGACTTAAATATAATATCATAAACCATTTAAAAGTAAATCTCCCTCAAGGAGTGTCTCCAAAATGTCTCAACATTCATATTTTATCGTCAATTAATCTTTCGGTTAATCTCCTATTTCATTCGGACACCAACCTATAAACTTTAGCCCTCGGGGTAAGCCCAATCATCCCATTAATCTTAGGACATTAGTCTACCCAAAAACCACCCTCATGGACTCCCCATACTTCCCAAAGGAAGGCCCCTAAACCTTGGACCTAAAATAAAAAGGGCTAAAAAAAATCAAACTAAGAAAATCTCACAAAAACAGGGGAACCGAATCGATTCGCCCGTGCGAATCGATTCGCTAAACAGCCGAATCGATTCGGTGAGCAAAAATGACTTTCTGCAATTGTCCGAATCGATTCAGTCTTATCCCGAATCGATTCGGTCTACCAGACCTGTAGCCTACCCTTTATCCGAATCGGTTCACCCCTAGGGCCGAATCGATTTGGTCTTGAAATCTTGCCCAGTTTGGGCTACGGGTTGTATGAACCCTGAAATCCCAAAACCTCAAATCTTTGATTTTTGTCCAACATCAACAACATCTAATTTTACCAAATCATTTCTACACTATTAATAACTAATATTTTATCATCAAATCAAATTAAAACAAAGATTTAAGGGTTAAATCCTCAAAATCAACAAAGAACCCATTTAGGGTTTAAACCTCCAAAACTTAACTACACATGTAATTTATCACATTAAATCACATCTAGAAAGTAAGAAACTTGCCTCGAGGTTCGTAGTCTCGGATCATCTTCCGGTAGCAACGATTTCCGCCCTCAATCTTCCATTTTCTCTCTTTTCTCTCCATTTCTCCCAACTCTCTCCCTCTCCTTTGGCTTTTCTCTCAATTGAAGATAAAAAAAGGGGCGGGGGACTTAAACGGGTCTTAAAACACAAATGCCCTCTTTTAATTGCTAATACACCATTTAAAATGATTCATATCCACATAATTGAGTCATAACACCCCAAAAGTGCCCGAAACTCCAGAATGCAACTTGGCACTTATTTCAACTATCTCGACTATTCTAAAAACAACCGCACCCCCTATTTTGGCATTCGGGAAAGTGTGAAAAAATTTTATGTTCTAAATTCATTTTATTTAATTAATTTTACCCAACTTAAAGTATAGGTCATAACCGTCGTTTTACATACAACGACGCAATATATCACAATATAATGCTATTTACCTTCTCATACGGTAAATAGACAAAACATAGTAAATATTATCCCTTAATATCACGTGAAACAATATTTACTCCAACTTTTCCCATTTTATAGAATTAGCCCATCGGGCAAAATAATATAAAATAGCCGCTCAAAAGCTTGGGTTGTTACAATTGTGTTTATGTCAGTGGTATATTCCTAACATTTGTAAAATTTATTTTGCCAATATAAATATAAATTGAGTGTGTTTAAGGTTTTTTACCCCTATGTGTGTGTGGAGGTGGGGGGTCCTAGTAAAATTTGTCTTGTGGTTTGTTTGTATTTGTTTATATCTCTATCTAATACGCTTGATCACACACTTCAAATTAGGTTGTTTGGATCACTCAAGTTAGTTTAAAATTTTACTTAGGTGTATTAATTTGTCCATAATCACCTAAATCTATTTGATTTACTTGTGTGTGTGTTTTCTACAATACTTTTAAACTAATTTTGTTATAAGGATTTAAAAAATCGAAAGTAATTTTTGGAAACTTAAAATTTGGGCACGTAGAGTAAACAAGCCTATTCACCCACCCACCCCCTTTCATTCACACATTATTCTCAGTTGGCATTATATCATTGGTGCTCACTTCTGTTAGCATTGATGTGCTAGAGTTAGATCCTAATTTGGGTGTTTGCTTATTTGTGCCTATTTTCTTATTTTGTGTACTTCTATGGATACTGCAGACATGTATGTGTTTGGTGTAAGTTTGGATAATTTTCAATCATCATCATATTCTTCATTAACTAAAAACACTACACTTACATCGAGTGAGTCTAGTTTTGATATTGCACATAATGAGAATGATGAGAATGATAATGAGGAATTGAGTGAAATTAACCATGCGTATAATAAGTTGTTTCATCAATCGCTTAAAATTGAAAAATCTAACATAAAATTTCAAAACAAAATCAAAATGTTTGAAGAGGAGGGTGATTTGTTAAAAGAAAATAGGTTTTGATTTTAGAACTCAAGAGTCGGTTAAAGCATATAAATGTTCAAAATATGTCTTTTTAAAGTAGAAAAGAGGATCGTTTTGAAATTAATAGTAAAATTGAAATGGAACAAAAGATATTATAACTCAAGGAACGTGAGTATACAATGGAAATTATTTATGTTAAGAATGAATTGGAAAATACTTTGAAAGTCAAACCTGCTTTAGAAGATCGTTCAGATAAAATGAATAAAATGGTTTTTAAGAAATCGATGCTTACGAATGGTGATGAGGGAACTGGTTTTAATCTTTTTTATCCCCCTTCACACGATATTATGGATTTTGTACGTGAAAAGAAAAGTGGCGCATAAGAGTGTTCATCTGAATCTAACAAAGGAAAATAGATTTCAAAATAAAAGAAGCTTGAGGAGAAAGTCTTGTCCGTTAAAATTACAAATGTGGTTGTTGTAAAGTTTGAGAAGAATCAAAAAATTATCCAACCCAAAGTTATTAAAAAACCTCAAAAGCAACGTTTATTACACCTCACAACGTAATTAAATAATAAGGGTTAACGCCCTATTAATAACCTTAAACCCAAAGTTTCTTAAAAGGCCAAATTTTGGGCCTCCAAAAGAGCGCAAAACACTACCCAGACTGACTCAAAACTTATCGTAAAGATATTCCTACCCCTTGGGTTCAATATAAAGCACTAAAAATACATCTCCAAACCTTCGTATCACTCTAGAGTCTGGTTCAATCGGTAACACCTCACAACGTAAAAACAAAATCAATAACTTAATTGTTTCACATATAACTGTGCATAATCAATTCTCATATAATTAATATCAATGATTAATTATTTTATAACATGGGGATCTTAAATTACATAACAAGTAAAACTTAATTGTCACATAAATTATGCACTTATTATTACCATTTCACATAAATAATAATTATTCCCACTTGGTTATTTATTTTCATAATTAATAATAAATATATACCACAAAAATAGGGATATTACAGTTTTTCTGGAGGTCTTATCCCAAAAGGTTTTTCCTAGTATAAATCCTCATCTCAAGTGTATGACTTACCTTTTCGCATGTTGAATCTTTTATATTTTTATTTAGCATATGTTAACAAAATTTTCATTTTGTAAATCTCGTTTTGTCACTTAAATGTTAGGATTCACCTTTGCCTGAATTTTGATTGAAGAAAAAATGTTACCCCAACCTTGGAAATTATTTTAATTTGGGTAGTTTTTCTTAGTCGGCATTTTCTATGGCTTTTCTTCAGTCGCATATGCTACACTCACACACTCATATAGTAGCATTGCCTCTGCTTATTATTGTTTGTTTAACCTCTTAGAGGAAGATCATATATTTGTGTAGGTATAAATGGGATTTGGTAGTGAAATATTTGAAGATGAACCTTTTTGTAATTTTAATCGTGACTTTATCGGATACGTTCCTCCAGCCAATTTTATTAGTCATCCTACTTTTGACAAAAAAGTGAAATATTTGAAAACTTGAATATAATTAAAAATCATGGTTTTATCTGATTTTTTATTATAACAAATTTTGTGTGTCATTCTTTTGTCAAAAATGAATATGAATCTAGTGTGAAAGAATATGATGTAAAAGACTCTCTAATTATAGATACTAAATATGATGAACTTTATGAATAATATTTAATACTCTTTAAAAAAAATATTATAAAACATTAAAAAAGAGTAAAAAGGAGAAGTTTGATATAAATTTAATGCATCTCTTGCTGATCAACATCAAATTGATCATTCTCAAATGTGTGAGAAGATAAGTTGTAAAAAAAAGAGTTTTCAGAAGTTGATTTGGATTCACCACAAAAATTTAAAATATTAAAACCTTTTTAAAAATGTGTCACGACATAGCTTTGATGTCTAAATCTCTTAGAATGAGAGTATTCCCTTTTCACCTTCTACCAGCTCCCTATTTATTATAGAACTCTTAGAGAGAGAATCAGTGCACTGTCATAGCAGTGCTTTGACAGCTCTGAAGTCTGACGATGTTAGGAGGGAGGTGAAATGTTGGATAAAGTATTTCCAGGTGTTGTAAAATGGTTGTTGGGTGCATTAAATTTTTATGGGAACATTCCGTGTAAGTGGAGTTGGGTAGTGGCGGTAGGTGGAATTGTGTTTTATTTTCTACCTTCTCTGCCAAACTGGTTGAGGAAGCTCTGTCAAGGTATTTGATCTTAGGACCTGATATAGGATGGTCTTATATTATTCTTGGTATGTTTTGTGCTGATACACTGTGGCATTAAGGGCTAAGAAATCTAGTGAGGCCATTTTCCTTTAGACTGAAGTCGGTTCTGAGCGTCCCAAACTTGACGGAACTTTGGGTTTAAGATCCCTAAGATTTCTTGGAGAGGTATTCACAAATAATTAACCTTTACCAGAAGAAGGATGCAAGATTAAGGTCTTTGGCAATACCATGGCTTATCTTTGAGAGTGATAGAAGTCAATAGAACCAAGTATCACTCTGTCCGAGGTTCGATATCAGTTGAGGAGTATCTTTTATTATTAAAGGGTGTTTAAGGGATTTAAGAGTCTTTAAAAGGTTAAGGGTTAAATAGGGTATCATCAATATCCCCGTATTGCTCTTTTGCAAGAATTGCAAGACTTCTCCCTTGTATTAATCTAGTGATAATGTCGTAAATTGCCATTGAAATACCGGTTATGGCCAGATCCCATCAAGAAGGAGGATTTAAAAGGTTGAGAACATTGATGTGACATTTTATTCGGGGTTGGACAGATTGAAGAGTCAAGTTTTGGGGACTATAAAGAAACCCCTTTGGGAGAGCTAAGGCTTTACACTCTTCACACAACTCCATACCCAATAAATTACCCATAATTAGAAAATACAAATCCCACCCCTTGAGCATGTCCAAAGTTTAAAATTTTCCCTCTAAACTGTTATTCTGTCATTTTATATATTATACATCATTATTTCAATTATGAGAGTTTTCTAAGTTGATATTATACACATATTAATCAAAACAATAGAGCTTTTACGTCCAAAATGGTACATGTTTAAAGAAACCAAAAAAACCTCCATTAAAGCTTGAACTTCAATAGTGGAATTTGATTCCTTGACTTTGAACCAGTTTCAAACTGAGGAAATGGTTCCTTAGAAACACATGAGCTTTAATGCAATGATCGTTTCTAACAAATTATAATTTTTGAGCTCCAATTTCTTGAAGATGTTTTCTATTTTAGAAAAATAAAAACCATAAATTCTCTATAACCATACCACCTCAATTCTTCAAACCAAAACCAAATTCTTCCTTAGGACACTAGAAACACAACCATGTTCATTAAACCTCTACCATTTTCAGTAGATCTTCAAAAGTTCAGTCAAATTTTCTAGAAACACACAGTTTTGTAACTTGATGAATACTGAACCTCAATCCACAAAGCTTATATTTTTCGATTCCTTGTTAAAAATTAGGTGGGATTGGTTCAGGAATCATCTCAAATGGATTAAAAATTAGGCGTTATTTCGAGTCAAAGTTTTTCAAAACCTAGGTCAACTGTCGAGAGTTTGAAGATGAACTTTCAAACTAGAACCTTCAATCAAGTGCATGAGGGAGTGTGGCCAACCAAAAAATTCTCATTCTTTTCCAAATTCTATTACTCATGATGCTTCGCTTATTTCTATACCCATTTTGTAATCTGGTAAGTATGGGATAATCAGTTTAAAAGTCCTTGACGTTCTTAGTATGTAAATATCTTACTTATCAGACATCTGAATTCCATACACACTCCACCCTTTTGGTAAGTATGGGATAATCAGTTTAAAACTCCTTGAATTTCTTATTATATAAATATGTTACTTATCAGATATTTTAATTCCATACACACTCCACCTTCCATCTATACATATAATTTTTTATAAAATTGGTAGAACCTCCTTAGCATATTTTTACATAATTCCTTTTTCCTCTGGATGCCCCCAAGAAAAAGAGGATAGTCTCTCTTCCCTTTTTATGACACACATGGGTCACCTGTTTGCATATGTAACTATTTGGACAGAGACTAAGCCAGATGGGAGCAAGGAGTGACACTTTACTATTACCTACTTTATATTTCATGTTTATAATAAAATGCAATTCACCCCTATGGTAGTAGTACATTATATGTGACTTTTTTAATGAATAAAGTTTTTTTTGCCTTAACTTTAATTCATTTTTTTACGTATACTCTTGTGTACATTCATACCAGAAAGCAGGCTGTGACAAGTTTGTATCAGAGCATGTTTTAAAATTGACACTATGTTTGGTTAGATTCTTATACAGGGAAATTTCTATAGTCTATTAGTTATTTTATATTTCGTAATTGCTTTATCGATATTATATAGTAAATTCCATTTTTCAACATGAATATGTGGGACTATCTTTTATTTAGTTTGGATATCATCCCCAATAATAGGTTGGAAACTACTATTAGAGAAGAAGCATTTTCACGACTCAAAGAAATGATTCGCACTATTGATGAGGAATTGATAGATTCGAGCAGTGACTTGAAGCGATTGGTGTTAACAATAAAGTCTAGGGAGAGGTACAAGTGATGAGAAAAATAAGTGATTATGTGGATGATCCGGTTTTACTCTAAGAAGCAATCAATGTTGCTTTAGCCAATGCATAGCCATCTCCACCACTTTATCCTGAGGCTACATCGAACGGTAGACTTATTATTGGACTTTCTTAAGATTCAAGTGATTCTACTGATGATGATCCGCCAGAGCCTGATGATTTTTCCGTGGTTTCGGATTCTGGTTATTCAGAAACTGATATTGTTATTCCTTCTTAAGTAAATCCAAAAACAAGGAAGAAAAGCGTCCCTCCTAATGTTACATAACGAATAAAACAATGTATATAGTGTGCCCAACTATTATGTTAGGAGGTTGACCAACTCTGACTTGTGTAGAATAGGTAATCTTATAACATACAACTCTCTTGTAAACTAATATACTTTCGTACAATATAACTAGGCTTGTGATATATACACTTTTTAATAATTTTTCTTATATATTTTTTTGATTGTTATATCATATTTTAGGATGGTTAGTACTCGAATTCCCTCCACCGGAACTCAAACTTAATAGACCCACACTGAAGGAATTATGCAATGCCTCTAAGAATTGACATCACTATCCCAACAACAATTAATTACTCACCCATCTCCAAAGTAAATATCAGATGAGACCCGTAGAATGAATGCTCTCAAAGAATTTTTGAGACAATTACCTCTTTCATTTCTTAGAAATACAGGTGCCAGTGAAGCTGAGAAATGGATGCGTTTGATTTTGAAAATTCTTAATGGTGCAAGGATAGCTGCCAATATTTAAGTAATTCTAGCTATCTACATGTTCAAAGGTGAAGCTAATTTCTGGTGACAAGCCGTGTCTCGTAATCATAATTTCACTATGTTAACTTGGGAGCAATTCGAAGAAATCTTCTTCAAAAAGTATTATTTTTGAAACTTAACGAGATTAACAAGTTGTAGATTTCTTAAGGTTACAATAAGAAAATTTATCCATATCTCAGTATGAAGCCACGTTTATCGAGTTGTTTTGTTACGCCATTAAGTACCTATATGAAGAAATGAAAGCAGTTTGAAAAGAGGACTACATCCAAGAATCAAGACTTCTGATGCGCCTTTCCAGATTCGAGGTTACTCTCAACTTATTGGCATCGCAACCATTGTTGAATAAAATTCTTCCAATGTTTTACGATTCCCTCATCTCGTTACTAGAAATAATCATGTTGTTAGGACTTCACCTAAATCTCAACCCCATCCTTATCCAAATCCAACTGGACAAGTTTATTCCCAAATTCTCCATAGAACTACCCATCCATTGATTCGTTGTCATAAATGCCAAGAAGTAGGATATATTGGCCTGCAGTGTCCTAAGTTGAAACCTCCTCCAATCCGCCGTCAGTTAGGTAATCCCCCGAGAATTCAGAATTCCTGTCCTATCCAAAACCAACCCAAAACAAATCTTGTCAAGAAAATTCTACCAATCCCTCATCATGAAATGATTATACTATACGACTATAGAAGGGTGTCTACCTACAAAAAAATATAAATAAAAATATTTTTTATTGGAAATATTGAGAAGAAACCCACCCAGGTCCCGGCAGAAACTCATATTGAGAAGGAACATCCCAGGGTCCCGACAGAAACTCATATTGAGAAGGAACACCCCCAAAGTCCCTCCACCGAAGAAGTACCATATTGGAGAAGGAACCCCAGGGTCCCTCCACTGTAGAAGCCTAAGTTGAGAGGGGCTACCGTAAGGGTTCCTGCAGAAACTCAAGTTAAGAAGGACCCCGTAAGGGCAACGCAGAAGTCTAAGTTGAGAAGGGCCACCGCAGGGGTCACTGCAGAAATGACATCTGAGAAGTGCCCCACAAGGGACACTGCAGAAGCCCAAGATCGAGAAGTTCCACTGCAAGGGTCGCTACAGAAATGACATTCAAAGGGTGCCGCCGTAAGGGACACTACAGAAGCCCAAGATCTAGAAGTGCCACTGTAAGGGTTGCTGTAGAAATGACATTCGAGAGGTTCCGCCGCAAGGGTCACTGTATAATTGACGTTCGAGAGGTGCCGCCGCAAGGGTCACTACATAAATGACATTTGAGAAGTTCCCCGCAAAGGCCACTGCAGAAGTCCAAGATTGAGAGTGGCTGTCGCAAGAGTCACTGCATAAATGACATTCGAGAGGTACCACCGTAAGGGCCACTGCAGAAGCCCAAGATCGAGAAGTGCCACTACAAGGGTCGCTACAGAAATGACAGTCGAGAGGTGCCGCCCCCAGGGTCACTGCAGAAATGACATTCGAGAGGTGTCGTCGTAAGGGTCACTACGGAAATGACATTTGAGAAGTTCCCCACAAAGCACACTGCAGAAGCCCAAGATTGAGAGTGGCCACCGCAAGAGTCACTGCAGAAATAACATTCGAGAGGTGCCGCTGCAAGGGTCACTGCATAAATGACATTCGAGAAGTTCCCCGTAAGGGTCACTGCAGAAGTCCAAGATTGACAAGGGCCGCCGCAAGGGTCACTACAGAAATGACATTCGAGAGGTGCTGCCACAACGGTCACTATGGAAATAACAATTGAGAAGTTCCCCGCAAAGGCCACTGTAGAAGTCCAAGATTAAGAGTGGCCGCTGCAAGAGTCACTGCAGAAATGACATTTGAGAGGTGCCACCGTAAGGGTCACTGCAGAAATGACATTTGAGAAGTGCTCCGCAAGGGTCACTGCAGAAGTCCAAGATTGAGAAGGGCCGTCGTAAGGGTCACCACAGAAATGAAATTTGAGAAGGGCCACCACAAGGGTCATTTCAGAAACTCAAGTCAAGAAGGGCCACTGCAAGGGTCCCCACAGAAGTCCAAGTTGAGAACGTCCACCGCAAGGGACCCTGTAAAAACTCAAGTTGAAAAGGGCCACTGCGAGGGTCACCGCAGAAGTCCAAATTGAGAAGGACCATCGCAAGGGTCCCCATAAAAACTCAAATTGAGAAGAGTCACCGTAAGGGTCCATGTAGAAGCCCAAGTTGAGAGGGACTCGGTAAGGATCCCCGCAGAAATGACATTTGAGAAGGAACCCCCCAAGGATTCCTCAATAGAAAAAATGATGTTTGAGAAGGAACCCCCTACTAGGGTTCCTCAATAGTAGAAACTTACTTGGAAGGAGGGACCCACAAGGTCCTCCCCCCTCAGCTCCCAAAAAACTAAGTTAAGACGATGGGGTGTCTACCATAAGCAACCCCTCATCATGAAAAAGAATAGAATTTCTAACACTTATTTTCTTGTACAGGTTGCCTAGTTGAGCAAGCAGGGCTCAAGTAGGCCAGTTGGGACCTCCTGGGAGTTTTGGCTTGGCGGATGAGGGACAAGGTATGTTAAGCAATCTCAACCACTTAGCACTATAGGATTGAGAGAATACTAGTAGGAGACCCTAGGGTCGCCCAGTCCTCACACACCTCACACTTAGTCACAAGTGAAGTGAGCAGCCAAAGGGCTGGCTGCTCACAAGAAAAGAACTGTTTATAAAATGATTTTAAAGGAGAGGGTTCTCTAAACCCCTCTCAAGAAAAATGATTTTAGAAGGGGGTCCTACAGACCCCCCTCAAGCTTACAAAGATTTTAGAGGCGGTGGTCCTCAAGCCCCCCCTCAAGTTTACAAAGTTTGTACCAAAAGTTAATGTTTCAAAAGATATTTAGCAAATCAGATATTTTGTCCCCATTAAAAGACATATTTGCTTTTGAAATTTGTTTGGCACCCAGGGGGCATCTTCTAGAGGGGACAGGCAGAGCTGCGTGCAGGTAGGGACAAATAGTACACTACAGACTTTGTCCCTCACCAACCCTCTAAGTTTTGGTGCCAAAAGTGCCAACCCAGCCTTAGTGCCCAAGTATAAATAGGACCCCTGGGCAAGGTCATTAAGAGAAGAAAAATTCAATAGCCAAGTTACCATGTC
This sequence comes from Sambucus nigra, assembly GCA_949130495.1. Classification (NCBI taxonomy): domain Eukaryota; kingdom Viridiplantae; phylum Streptophyta; class Magnoliopsida; order Dipsacales; family Adoxaceae; genus Sambucus; species Sambucus nigra. The sequence goes on along the minus strand of OX422207.1, from coordinate 391,859,960 downwards.
AAAATCACACCAAAACCTCTCTAGTATTCTCTCTCTGCTCATTCTCTTAGTGCTGAGTGCCTTGTTCTTTCACGCCCCACTGACAACCATCATTCTCAAGTGTTTCCCTTGAGAAAATTACTATTTTTGCTGTGAAAGTTCATCTTCTTGCAGGGAGTGAGTTGAAGCTTGAGTTCGATTGTTACCAGAAGGAGAAAGATTCTTACGAAGTTGCACCAGAAGACCTTAAAGACCTTACAGGCAGTATCTATTGGAGTGGGTCACGCCTCACCCTTTCCAGTTATTCATAGACCCCAGTCTCACTACCCTCCTACAACATTTGAAATATTGAGAAGGGTGTTTACCTACAAAAAAAATATAAATAAAATTATATTTTTATTGGAAATATTGAGAAGAAACCCACCCAGGTCTCGGTAGAAACTCATATTGAGTAGGAACCCCCAGGGTCCCGGCAGAAACTCATATTGAGAAGTAACACCCCCAGAGTCCCTCTACCGCAGAAGTACTGCAGAAGCCCAAGTTGAGAGGGGCCACCGCAAGGGTCCCTAAAGAAACTCAAGTTAAGAAGGACCCCGCAAGGGCCACCGCATGGGTCACTGCAGAAATGACATCTGAGAAGTGCCCCGTAAGGGCCACTCCAGAAGCCTAAGATCGAGAAGTGCCACTGCAACGATCGCTGCAGAAATGACATTCGAGAGGTGTCGCCGTAAGGGCCACTATAGAAGCCCAAGATCGAGAATTGCCACTGTAAGGGTCGCTGCAGAAATGACATTCGAGAGGTGACGCCGCAAGAGTCACTGTAGAAATGACATTCGAGAGGTGCCGTCGCAAGGGTCACTACGGAAATGACATTTGAGAAGTGCCTCGTAAAGGCCACTGTAGAAGTCCAAGATTGAGAGTGGTCGCCGCAAGAGTCAGTGCAGAAATAACATTCGAGAGGTACCGTCGTAAGGGCCACTGCAAAAGCCCAAGATTGAGAAGTGCTACTTCAAGGGTCACTGCAAAAATGACATTCGAGAGGTGCCGTCGCCAGGGTCACTGCAGAAATGACATTCGAGAGGTGCCACCGGGTCACTATGGAAATAACATTTGAGAAGTGCCCCGCAAAGGCCACTGCAGAAGTCCAAGATTGAGAGTGGCCGCCATAAGAGTCACTGCAGAAATAACATTCGAAAGGTGCCGCTGCAAGGGTCACTGCATAAATGACATTTCAGAAGTGTCCCGCAAGGGCCACTGCAGAAGTCCAAGATTGACAAGGGCCGCCGCAAGGGTCACTGCATAAATGACATTCGAGAGGTGCCGCCGCAAGGGTCACAAAGGAAATGACATTTGAGAAGTGCCCCGCAAAGGACACTGCAGAAGTCCAAGATTGAGAGTGGCCGCTGCAAGAGTCACTGTAGAAATGACATTCGAGAGGTGCCGCCGCAAGGGTCACTGCAGAAATGACATTTGAGAAGTGCTCCGCAAGGGCCACTGCAGAAGTCCAAAATTGAGAAGGGCCACCGCAAGGGTCACAGAAGAAATGAAATTTTAGAAGGGCCAGTGCAAGGGTTATTTCAGAAACTCAAGTCGAGAAGGGCCACTGCAAGGGTCCCCGCAGAAGTCCAAGTTGAGAAGGGCCACCGCAAGGGTCCCTGCAGAAACTCAAGTTGAAAAGGGCCACTGGGAGGGTCACCGTAAAAGTCCAAATTGAGAAGGACCATCGCAAGGATCCCTACAAAAACTCAAATTGAGAAGAGTCACCGCAAGGGTCCCTGTAGAAGCCCAAGTTGAGAGGGACTCTGTAAGGATCCCCGCATAAATAACATTTGAGAAGGAACCACCCAAGGATTCCTCAATAGCAAAAATGATGTTTGAAAAGGAACCCCCCTACTAGGGTTCCTCAACAGTAGAAATTTACTTGGAAGGAGGGACCCGCAAGGTCCTCCCCCCTCAGCTCCCAGAAAACTAAGTTAGGATGATGGGGTGTCTACCATAAGCAACCCCTCATCATGAAAAAGAACAGAAGTACCAACACTTATTTTCTTGTACGGGTTGCCTAGTTGAGAAAGCAGGGCTCAAGTAGGCCAGTCTGGACCTCCTTGGAGTTTTGTCTTGGCGGATGAGGGACAAGGTATGTTGAGCAAGCTCAACCACTTAGCACTATAGGATTGAGAGAATACTAGTAGGAGACCCTACGGTCGCCCAGCTCTTACATACCTCACACTTAGTCACAAGTGAAGTGAGCAGCCAAAGGGCTGGCTGCTCATAAGAAAAGAACTGTTTGTAAAATGATTTTAAAGGAGAGGGTCCTTTAAACCCCTCTCAAGAAAAATGATTTTAGAAGGGGCCTCCCTCAAGCTTACAAAGATTTTAGAGGAGGTGGTCCTCGAAACCCCCCCTCAAGTTTACAAAATTTGTACCAAATATTACCGTTTCAAAAGATATTTAGAAAATCAGATATTTTGTCTCCATTAGAAGACATATTTGCTTTTGAACTTTGATTGGAACTAGGGGGCATCTGCCAGAGGGGAGAGGCAGAGCTGCCTGCAGGTAGGGAAAAGTAGTTCATTGTAGACTTTGTCCCTCACCAACCCTCTAAGTTTTGGTGCCAAAAGTGTCAACCCAGCCTTAGTTCTTAAGTATAAATAGGACCCCTGGGCAAGGTCATGAAGGGAAGAAAAACTCAATATCCAAGTTACCATGTCAAAATCACACCAGAACCTCTCTAGTATTCTCTCACTGCTCATTCTCTTAGTGTTGAGTGCCTTGTTCTTTCACTCCCACTGACAACCATCATTCTCAGGTGTTTCCCTTGAGAAAATTACTATTTTTACTGTGAAAGTTCATCTTCTTGCAGGGAGTGAGTTGAAGCTTGAGTTCCATTGTTACCAGAAGGAGAAAGTTTCTTGAGAAGTTGCACCAGAAGACCTTGAAGACCTTGCAGGCAGTGTCCATTGGAGTGGGTCATGCCTCACCCTTTCCAGTTATTCATAGACCCCAGTCTCACTACCCTCCTACAACATTTGAAATATTAACAAGGGTGTCTACCAATAGAAAAAAATATATAAAAATATTTTTTTTATTGGAAATATTGAAAAGAAACCCACCCATCTCCCAGAAGAAACTCATATTGAGCAGGAACCCCCCATGGTCTCGGCAGAAACTCATATTAAGAAGGAACAGCCCCAGAGTCCCTCCACTGCAGAAGTACCATATTGGAGACGGAACCCTAGGGCCCTCCACTGCAGAAGCCCAAGTTGAGAGGGGCCACCGTAAGGGTCCCTGCAGAAACTCAAGTTAAGAAGAACCCTGCAAAGGCCACTACAGAAGTCAAAGTTGAGAAGGGCCACCGCAGGGGTCACTGTAGAAATGACATCTGAGAAGTGCCCCGCAAGGGCCACTGCAGAAGCCCAAGATCGAGAAGTGCCACTGCAAGGGTCGCTGCAGAAATGACATTCGAGTGGTGCCGCCGTAAGGGCCACAACAGAAGCCCAAGATCGAGAAGTGCCACTATAAGGGTCGCTGCAGAAATGAATTTGAGAGGTTCCACTGCAAGGGTCACTACAAAAATGACATTCGAGAGGTGCCGTCGCAAGGGTCACTATGGAAATGACATTTGAGAAGTGCCCCGCAAAGGCCACTGCCGAAGTCCAAGAATGAGAGTGGCCTCCGCAAGAGTCACTGCGGAAATGACATTCTAGAGGTACCGCCGTAAGGGCCACTGCAGAAGCCCAAGATCGAGAAGTGCCACTACAAGGGTCGCTGTAGAAATAACATTCGAGAGGTGCCGCCGCCAGGGTCACTGCAAAAATGACATTCGGGAGGTGCCGCTGCAAGGGTCACTACGGAAATGACATTTTAGAAGTTCCCCGCAACGACCACTGCAGAAGTCCAAGATTAAGAGTGGCCGCCACAAGAGTCACTGCAGAAATAACATTCGAGAGGTTTCGCTACAAGGGTCACTGCGTAAATGACATTTGAGAAGTGCCCCGCAAGGGCCACTGCAGAAGTCCAAGATTGACAAGGGCCGCCGCAATGGCCACTGCAGAAATGACATTCGAGAGGTGCCGTCGCAAGGGTCACTACGGAAATGATATTTGAGAAGTACCCCGCAAAGGCCACTGCAGAAGTCCAAGATTAAGAGTGGACACTGCAAGAGTCACTACAGAAATAACATTCGAGAGGTGCCGCCGCAAGGGTCACTGCAAAAATGACATTTTGAAAAGTGCTCCGTAAGGGCCACTGCATAAGTCCAAGATTGAGAAATCTCGCCGCAAGGGTCACCGCAGAAATGAAATTTGAGAAGGGCCACCGTAAGGGTCATTTCAAAAACTCAAGTCGAGAAGGGCCACTGCAAGGGTCCCCGCAGAAGTCCAAATTGAAAAGGGTCACCGCAAGGGTCCCTGAAGAAACTCAAGTTGAAAAGGGCCACTGCGAGGGTCACCGCAAAAGTCCAAATTGAGAAGGACCATCGCAAGGATCCCCATAAAAACTCAAATTGAGAAGAGTCACCGTAAGGGTACCTATAGAAGCCAAAGTTGAGAGGGACTCTGTAAGGGTCCCCGCAGAAATGACATTTGAGAAGGAAGCCCCCAACGATTCCTCAACAGCAAAAATGATGTTTGAAAAGGAACCCCCCTACTAGGGTTCCTCAACAGTAGAAATTTACTTTGAATGAGGGACCCGCAAGGTCCTCCCCCCTCAGCTCCCAGAAAACTAAGTTAGGATGATGGGGTGTCTACCATAAGCAACCCCTCATCATGAAAAATAACAGAAGTACTAAGACTTATTTTCTTGTACAGGTTGCCTAGTTAAGCAAGCATGGCTCAAGTAGGCCAGTCGGGACCTCCTGGGAGTTTTGGCTTGGCGGCTGAGGGACAAGGTATGTTGAGCAAGTTCAACCACTTAGAACTATTGGATTGAGAGAATACTAGTAGGAGACCCTAGAGTCGCCCAGTCCTCACACACCTCACACTTAGTCACAAGTGAAGTGAGCAGCCAAAGGGCTGGCGGCTCACAAGAAAAGAACTGTTTATAAAATGATTTTAAAGGAGAGGGTCCTCTAAACCCCTCTCAAGAAAAATGATTTTATAAGGGGGTCCTCAAGAACCCTCTCAAGCTTACAAAGATTTTAGAGGAGGTGGTCCCCGAGCCCCCCCTCAAGTTTACAAAGTTTGTACCAAAAGTTACCGTTTCAAAAGATATTTAGCAAATCAGATATTTTGTCTCCATTAGAAGACATATTTTCTTTTAAACTTTGATTGGCACTAGGGGGCATCTTCCAGAGGGGACAGGCAGAGCTGCCTGCAGGTAGGGATAAATAGTACACTGCAGACTTTGTCCCTCACCAACCCTCTAAGTTTTGGTGCCAAAAGTGCCAACCCAGCCTTAGTGCCAAAGTATAAATAGGACCCCTGGGCAAGGTCATGAAGAGAAGAAAAACTCAATATCCAAGTTACCATGTCAAAATCACACCAGAACCTCTCTAGTATTCTCTCCCTGCTCATTCTCTTAGTGTTGAGTGCCTTGTTCTTTCACTCCCCACTGACAACCATCATTCTCAGGTGTTTCCCTTGAGAAAATTACTATTTTTGCTGTGAAAGTTCATCTTCTTACAGGGAGTGAGTTGAAGCTTGAGTTCCATTGTTACCAGAAGGAGAAAGTTTCTTGAGAAGTTGCACCAGAAGACCTTGAAGACCTTGCAGGCAGTGACCATTGGAGTGGGTCACGCCTCACCCTTTCCAGTTATTCATAGACCCCAATCTCACTACCCTCTTATATTTGACGACTACCGTCTATACACAATTCGCATGATGTGATAGAAGGTACACAACTTTTCCATAATCTTCTTGCTCATATTTCATTTGATTATGGTTTGACATATTCATTTATAAGCCTTAAACTAGATAGATTTTTACAAATATTGCCTACATCTTTAATTGTTCCATTGGAAATAAAATTGTAAAATCTAGCGAGGTTTAGGTACGATCTTTGTAAATTTGAAAACCTTAAATATTTGCGGATTTGATATTATTATCGATATGAATGTTTTGTCAAGACATCACTCTTATATCAATTTTCATGCAAAGAAAATTTATTTTCTAGACCAAGAAAATTGTTCCTTTGTGTTTTAAGGATCAGGTCATTCTGAACCATCAATCTCCTAAATTCAAAACTCCTCTTCCATAATTCCTAGAATTTTGGAACAATTCAAAGATGTTTTTCTAGAAGAATTACTAGGAATGTCCCCTTCCCGACAAATAGAATTTAGTATAAATCTTTATCCCAATAATTTCCCTATTTTGATACCTCCATATCAGATGGTGATAAGCACACAAAACTGTACAATTTATACCCCGAATAGATGTACTTTAGTTGCTAATTCTCGGCAATTTGGGTCTTATGCGCTTACATGTTTATTTTGTAGGTCAAATGTGCATTGCAGAGTTCAAATGCTTAAATCAAGACAATTGCGCATTTTATGGAGCTAATACCCTTTTCCCGTATTCTAGCCTACCCTAAAGCCTGTGTGTATTTCGTTTGTCCCTTTTTATTATTTTTTAGATTTTTAGTTTGAGCCATTTTTATTTTTAGAGTTTATTTTAGATTTATTTAGGTTTTATTTTCTATTTTTATATTTTAATTTTATTGGTATATTTTAATTTTACCTTTATCTTTATTTGTTTTAATTATTAGTTTTTAGTTTTTATTAGGATTAAAATTTTTAAGATTTCATTTATTTATTAATTTTATTAAATTTTATTTTTTCTGTAGGATTTTAGTTTTTAGTTTAATATATTTCTATTTCTTTTTAGTTTCAATTTTATTTGAGTCTTTGTTTTATTTTAGAACAGGATTTTATTAGGTTTTTATTTTATTTAATAATTTTATTTTATTAGTGTTACTTTTATGGGTCCAACTTAAACACACACGCCCTAAAACCTACACACTACCAAACACACCCTAACATCTCACTCATCCCCACCTTATTCCCCTACACCTTCACCACACACAAAAACTCTCAAACCCATCTTCTTCCCCCCTCTCTCTCTCCTCTCTCTTTACACTACCAAACTCCATAAATACAAAAAACTTCCACCCTCTCTCTCATATCTCATCCCCCATAACCCGATTCCCCCTAACTCTGAACTCCGACCATAACCTGAGCTCCCCCTGCGACTCCCATCATTGCCGCCAACAGACCCTTCGTCGGCCGGAAAACCAGCACACCAACCTCCGTCGCGTCCCCGACCTCAATCCCATCTCCGGCGAACCGTCGTCCGGACCTCCAATCAAAACAGTCCGTCGACGACCTCCAACAACCAGCTGACCCATTAACCGAACCCGACCCAACTCCGACGAGCCCCTGTTCGCAAATTCGTCCGACCCATTCCAAAACCTCTGCCCGCGACTCATACCTCCATGCTACACCCACGCCTCTACCCATTTTATCCATGTCCAAACCCATTTCCTCCAAACCCATGTCATTCCCTTCTCACGAATTTCATCAGCCAATACAAAACCAAAGACCAAAATTAAAATAAATCCCACATGTGGATAAAACCCCTTTATTCTCTTTTACCCAAAATAACCCCAACTACCACTTATACCCTAATTTCCAAAACTACCCCTTTAACCATATCAGATTTTATTCCCAAATCCCCTCACCCACATAACCTCACACTCCTCTCACCATTTCCATGCACACTCAAGTCCATTCCCAAAAATACCCCCAATCACCATTAACCAAATCTGATTTCTACCTCACCCCATGCATATGTGCACTCCCAATTATCCAAATTAGCCCATGCTCCATGTGCCTACTATAAATGAAGATGAAGACCCCATATAAGAAAAGGAGCTTTTTAGATAGGAATTTCTAGAGAGAGAAATGTGGAGAAAAACACCATTTGTAAATAGTCTTATTTTATTCTTTTTATTTTTTATTAGATATTTGTGAGGTTAAATATTGATTGATATTTAATTGGGTGTTCATTTAATTTCAAATCACTTGGATACTCAATTAGAGGGATTGTATGCTTCAAATTGGAAGAGTAGAGTTCAACTTTCTGAAACAGATTTGGTTTGCTTGTTCTATTCCCTTCTATTTTAATTTAGTAGCCTTGATTATTTGTTCATCATGTTAGGCTAGAAAACCACTTTCAAGGGGTGGGGTAAAATCCTTATTTGATGTTATTTTAGTTTAATTAGTTTGATTACTTGAAAATTCCCTTTGAATGTTAATTTTGATCCATCACCCTTAAATTTATGCCTCGAAAGAGGGTAAATGATTTTCGAGAGAAAATCAAAATTCTAGTTATAATACCTATTTTAGATTCGAACTAGAGATAGGGGTTTCTTAAGTGAGGTGTTATTACTTGAATTTCAACTCTAAATTTATTTTCTAAGATTTACATAAATTTTAATTGATCGATCCTAGCGGGTGATTAATTAAAAGGAATGTGGATTTATTTTTCTTGAGTTATGGGGTATTAAACTTAATTTTCTAAAAGTTTACTATTCAAATTACATTTGCAACGATAGTTGATTTGTAAGTTTGATATTTATTTGGGAGAATTCTATTAATTAAATTAATTAATTAGAATAACTAAAATTTGTGCTGAAATCCCATTGCTTGATTGTTCTCACAATTATTTACCTCACTTTATCTCTTATTTTACTTTAGACTTTATTTTTCATTTTAGTAACTTTCTAGTTAGTTGTTTTTATATCACATTTAGTTTAGTTTATTGTTATTTCACTTCACCTCACCCAATTGTTTTAATATTTGATAAAGCTAAAAAAAAATAGAAAAAGCAAAAGCCCAAAAAGAAAATAAAAAGTAAATTACAATTGTGTTCCCTTTGCTTTACCCCCTTGGAAGTGGATTGATACCCTTATTTACCGCTACACTTGAGATTGTTATATTTTGTACACCTTTATTTTATTTTTCATTTTAAAAAATTGTAATAATCGAAGACAAGCGTGATAGGGAAACTGGGCAAGGTAGAGAGAGGGCGTCTAAAGGCGAGGAAAAGAAGCCTCTCTACCTTGGGTCGGTAGGACTCTCGGGGACAACTGAGATAGGCGTAATCTCTCCCTGATGGACTCAAATTTTTTGGCACCCCACGGCGTAAAAACCGTGGGAGGTACATTCCTCAAACCCTCACTCCTCTCCTGTTAGCGAGTCACTTATTGTGTGTACTTGTGTGCTCTTGTGTGATTTTATTCTTGCATTTATTTTTTGAATGGTGTGATGAATTAAATTACTAAGACCTACACCCGGTCACTCACGAGAAGGGATTTCATCACCCGACTCACTCGCTTACCATTTGTGTGCTACCCTAGCCATCACTAAATTTAAAATCCATTCACTAGGTATCCCAATAGGAAAAATTTTTACAAAGGCGATCACTAAAATATTTCCGTGATTTTTTATCGCCCGCAGACTTAATTAAAATTTGATTACCCTTCCACAAAATTTAAAGATAAAAATTAGCTATGTGCTAGTTAGGAAATTTTCTTGACTTGTGTGTGTGTCCAATTCATTTTTCGGTAGTCGGTTTTAGTTGGTTCTTCCAAATCAAAGAGTCTACCTACTTTCCCCACCCTTTTCTTCCCAAAAAAAAATTCCAAAAATATTTTCTTTCTTTCCTTTTCGAAAAATCCAAAAATATTTTTCTTGCTTTATTTTTCACAAAAATCTAAAAATATTTTCTTCTATTATTTTTATAAAAAAAATCCACAAATATTTTCTTTCTTTATAAAAAAAATTCAAAAATATTTTCTTTCCTTTTGAAAAAATTTAAAAAACTCCAAAAAACATTTCTTTTCTCATGGCCGAAGAACGTCCCTTACGGGACTACTTTGGTCATTTTTCATTGTCACGCGACATGTGCGAGAGTGATCCTGAGCCGTCTATTTATGATATTTTTAGTGGTTTCACCTCTCGCACAAGTGCCTTTGATACTCTTGACCCATCCATGCATACACCTCATATTCCATCACCCTCAGTGTCAAGTATCGACGTGTCTCATCCTTTGTTGTGCACCCACTGTTATAATGCCGATCACATGTCCCATGAGTTCCCTTACATTACATATCTATCCGAACCCACCGTGGAACATGTGTATCCATTTGACACTATTCCGGAACCCACCTCGGCCCATTGTTCTGATATACCCAATTCCGAGTGGTGTGAGTGCCCAAGTTATTCGTGGAGGCCTGATCATCCTCCCACGCAATACGAATCCCAACCCGATGTTGCGAATCCTCACACGTTCCAACAGTCGTCATGGAAACCTTGTGCACCCATTCACGATCAGTACCCTCACTACGAAACCCATGAGTATCAACCCATTGTCCATCACGAAAGCGATCCTTTCGTGTATGATGAACTTGGCCCCACTCCACCCACTTCATTTGAGTATTCTCCATATAGTCATGATCATAGCGAGTTGTGTCCACATCAACCACCGCCACCACCCATCATTCCACCGCCATCATCCACCTTCGATCTCGAAAGTATCTTGAAAAAGTTCATACTCAAGAAAGAGCAATCCACTCAACTTCAAAATGCGTCCCTCCAACGGCTTAAATAAAGATTAAATGAAATTGAGTGTAAGCAAGAGTCGGATATTCCCATTGCTCCACCCATCGTTTCACCCGAGTGTGATGATGATGTGTCCTCTTGTGACACGGATTTTGAGTGTGATCAACCCTACCACGCCGAGAATCTCGAAGTTGAGACCATTCCATGGTCCGGGCCCCAAGTCGATAATTGTGTTGACTTGTCCTTCGATAGTGAGCCTGATCCAATCCCACTATGTCCAAATGAACCCATCATTGCAGTTCACACTCCCGTCATATCGAAAAAAATGCCCGAGATTTTACCTTATGCCCCAATTGCATATGTCTCTGACATGCCCATATCTTTTAGGTTAGCTCCGGCTATGAGTGCTCACCATTTTCCTGAGATAGACTCCGTGATAGTTCTTAACTATCCGGATATGGATGATGTCCCACCATGCATGTCTCCCTTGGAGCCCGATATTTCTAGTGATTCCTCTATCTCCGATCTTGGTGCCTCATCTTACCCACCCACCACATTCACCGATGCTACTCTTATGGAGAAGTTGACCACTCTATATTTAGAAACCACACTCCCTTGTGAGTATTCCTTTACTCCTCCCAATGAGTGTGTGTCTCCCACACTTGAGTTGGATCATCTTCCTCCACCGTTTATCCCACCCAACCCACCCATTATCCTTTCTGCCCCACCACCTGGTTTGGATCTTGATTTTACACATTTCAAGTTTCCATCTACATTTTTAGATCCTCGCCTGAAATCATCCACCACCCATGAGAGTTTTTATGGTGATACTCTCCAATTCCGTGACACCGAGCTTGTCCTTCCATGCACACCGCTTCCTTGTGGTGTTGATTTTTCCCATAAATAGCTCCCTGGCGTGTCACGGCGCGACCATTACCATCACCCATTTATAGAATGGCCGTGTGATTTCTATAAGGCCCGCCCCATTACACTTTTCACACCTTTTTGCCTCCCTCACCAACTAAAGCACCATTCTTATAGGGTCCTTGTTGCCCTCACCTTTCACCTCAATAAGGCCCGTGATCGATGCTTCATCACCCATGCCATTCTCACTTTTAACCTAATACCCACCCACCCATGGTCCACCGATGCTTTGCATCATGAGATGCAATTTGCCATACAAGTGCATTGACCTGTTTTAGCCTCTATCCAACGAGACTGACACTTCAGTCTTGTTTGGGGGTGATTCTCATCACCTAATTTTTCTACCACCCCGAGATTTCCTAGTTCCTATCTTTAGGGTGAGAATGGTTTGGTCTGGCTGAAGACATTTAACTTAGCGCCACCGGGAGGCAGTCCGCATTTCTTGTACTAGTCTGATCCTATTTGGGGGTAGTATTTCACATCACCCTATGATTTATCATGCTTATAGACTTGTACACATTTTTTTCTCTTATCATTTATTCAGGTTTATTACTGGCTACATCTGTCCACTTCATTAGCGGTTCATTCTGGTAATCTCTTTCCTACTTTATGCTCTCAATTTTAAAAATCATTTTACCTGACATCGAGGATGATGTTCCTTTTTGTTTGGGGGTGGGGAATTTTATCAAAATCGTGCCTCTTTTGGAAAATTTTGAGTTTTAAACCTGATTTTTAAAATTTCGTGCAGTTTCTTTCATCTCATTGAGTGAAATGAATTTTCAATCATCCATCTTTCAAAAGTGTAGGAATCAAGCTAGAGAATATCTTTTTATAAATATCTTATGTAATACATAACAAGGCATGTTGCACCATGAATTCCTAGACTCAACAAAATTTCCGCACTTATCATGTCAATAAGGTTTAGAGTTGAGGAGTACTATAATTATAAAGAGAACCTTAACGATCACTAGTAGAGACTTTAACTTATGAGATTCATGCCTTTCACCCTTTCAGAGTGTCTTACGCAATCTCTGAGTCACAAGTTGATTCAACTTCGTTTGGGTCCGCACTTTAATTGTTGTATGATTTCATTATTCTTAATTTTTGGGTTGATCACTGAGAACGACATCACTTTCAAGTTGTAAGGAACGCGTGTCTTGAAATTTGTCCCGATCACTAGATTTTCACCCATTCACTAGCCATTCACTTCACCCATTACATTCCCATGTTTTTCCATATTTCCCACATCATAGATTCCCCACTCCATTCATATATCATCCATCATCCATCATCATTTTTGATAAAAGAGTGTTTTCCCAAATGTTAAATGCCGTCATTGTTGGTTTGAAAAGTAAGAGAAAAACAAAAAAGAAAAAAAAACATAAAAATAGCAAAAAGAAAAGAAAAATCGAAAAAAAAGAGAAACAAGAAATGAAAGAGAGTTAGTAGTTGGTTTTGAAACAATGACATTTGTGCCTAAAGTGTATACACTCTTCTCACATATCGTATCCATCTTTTATCCATTACACATCCATCACTAATTACTCATCCATACATCCCCATTCTACCACATATCCCATTTCATTTTCCCCTCACCCATATACATCCATATTTTTCCTAGGTGTTCGGGCAAATGAAAGTCAACATGGTGAATAACTCGACGTTCTCACTATAGTGATTAGAATTTCTTTCATGAGATCACTTTTCTTTCAAATTGTTCGTTATTTCTTATATGTATGTGAGACGTTTAAACTTGCTTACATTTACTCACCTCCTCACACACAAGAGTGATACACTTACCCTAATCTCGAGTGTTCGTTTGAGAGAGCTATATCCAGTGAGATTCGAGGTTGAAGCGTTGATTTGTGGAGAATGAGGGTACGGACGTTTGTGGAGAATGAGGGTACGAACGTTTCCAGAAAGTAAAGAGAAGTAGAAAAATCTAATAGATCTAAAATTGGGGCTACTCACACTAGTGGGGGTAATGGTTAGGCCCAAGTCCGATACAAACTTACAAGTACACCTTTTTTCAAACTTGGTATTCTTTCTCGATGAATTATTTTTTTGTAATCAAATATTTCCTAATCAGAGAATTGTATTCTTTTAATCGAATATTCTCTAATCGGTGAATTTATATTTGTAGAAAAAAAAAGGTCGATAAGCGAGATTCCAACTCTAATCCCAACGATGACAACTCCTACTTCAATCTTAATGCCAATATCACACGTGTTGATGTGTGGATAACCTCCCACTCTAGGGAAAATGGGACAGTCCCGAATAGCATTGCTTCAAGAATAGTAAGTGTTTGCAAACAATAATGATTTAATAGTATAAAGCATATGATTAGTTATGTTCAATGAATTGCTAATATTTTCATTACATAATATATTGTAGGAGAAGGTTGAAGACAGTAATGTCGAGCTTAAAGAAAATGGGTATTGACCAATCCCAATCGTTGTAAACTAATGCGTTGTCCTAATTATTTGGCATAGATAAAAAGGGAAGCACTCGAGGTGTAGGGTCTTCAGTGCCACTATCGTCTATTAAAGCTTCCATGCCAGCCCTTGCTCTACTTCGAACCACAAAAACTAAAAATGAATTTATGAAAGATCAATTGAATACAATGGAAGCATCTGTGAAAGGCATGGAGAACAAACTTGCTGACTTGGTTACATTTGTAAAGTCTAATATGGGGAAGCATCACTCCAGCCTAACAAATGAAGAAAGTTCCATACATGTAACCTCTGTTTCATCTAATGAAACACGGTGCGTACTAGAAGATGGTGTGTCATGTGAGATTAAAGGTTTGAATGGGAAGGTGATTTCTAAGGGAACGATAGACGTTATTATTCGTGAAAAAGTGCACTCGCCCACCATTGATTATGAGCAAGAGGTAGTAGTGATACTAGACACGATATTTGACCTCAATATCGGTCTTTACTTAGGCCAACAGGGTGGAGCTAAGGATTTGAGAGACGTTGGTACTGGGAGCTAGGTTGTGTTCCGAAAGCACATGCCAAGCGTGTTTATTGATTTCCATTTTTTATTTTTTTATATGTACTTTATAATTATGGATTTTCATGGATTATGCTAGGTGTTGTTGTCTTATATTTTTGTTAGGAACTTTCCATAATGGACTGTATGTCTTTTGTGTTATTATGTTATATGCATGTTTTGATCTTTAACTAATTTTTTTCTTTATTAGCTAAAACCTTTTTAACTCTGTCAATGTAAATATATATTTTGAATTATCAGTTCCAAGCCTGGATAAAGGAGGAGGGAAGAGGTTTGAAGAGTTAGCGGATAGTAGGAAGACCTAGTTGATGTCCTCATAGAAAGTTAAGGATCTATTGATTTGATTAATTACCTAAGCATCAACTGATTTGATTAATTACAATTATTTTAAGTATTTCATATTGAGATCGAGAGATGAATGAATTTGTAGGGCATGGGAAAACCACTTCACAACATTGAAAATGTCATTAAAGTTGTTGACATAATGGTAGATGAGCAAGGCCTTCAATTTAGTCCTCGTAAGGTTACTGTTTCAACCAGTGGTCTTGTACCCCAGTTGAAACTTTTCCTTCATGAATCTAATTATTCTTTAGCAGTTAGTTTGAATGCTACAACTGATGAGGTAATTCCCTTTCGACCTCATCAGTGTATGTTTATATGTGTACCTCTTTTCACAATAAACATTACAGGTAAGAAACTATGATTATTTGAGTCACAAGATTTTCCTTTATAGGTTAATAGTGTTGGTAGGTGAAGTTGTTACCATAGACATTCTTGTGCAGGAGATTCTTATAATTCTCATGTATTTTTGTATGTACCAGTTGTCACGAACTTACTTCTCCGTGCTTCTGCCATTCAAGCTTTGATTTTTATTTAATGATATGTAAATTACGTTTTTTTCTGTAGGAGATTCTTGAGGATTGTGGTCGGGCTTCTATCTGAACACAAGGCTCTACAACTAATCCTTTTGGATCCACCTTTGTACATGGTTATCCGAATGTTGCATTTTAGTTGAATTACTAATTAAAATTTGATTTTTTTTGCTATCTTGTTGTCTTCTGTAAATTTTATCCTCCCCGCTCATGCATGTATATATGTATATATATTCCCATTATGTTAAGTCTGTCATTATGCTGTTCTTTTCTTTCGTCGTTAAGCAATGGTAATTGGATTTCTTACTAGGTTCTAGCTGATATTTACAGGTTATGAAGAATGGTTATATTGCAACTGTCACTCTCTTCCAAACATGATGAGATGTTTATGGTACGGGGATTTTCCACTTACTCATTACATAGGAATTCTCTGCATGCTCTTCCTATTTATATTATTTCATGGCTCTTTGCTCATTGGGTTTTGCTTGTGTACTCATAGAATGGGAACATATTTGTTGTGTTTTCAATTTCGCACTAGAACTTTTCTTCCTCAAATGTGTTATTTGGGGGGTGTTGGGTGGATTTTAGTTGAAAGCATTTAAGCTATTAGTAAAACTTAAACCTTAAGTGTCTTGATGATCCAACTCTAAAGGAATCAAATTGATCACATGTTCAAATGTGGTTGTATTCTTGATTAAAATACATCTTGTTGTCATTTTGATGAGTGGTAGGATATCACTGGGACTATACTATACTATGGCAGGGCCAAATGTGGTTGTTGATTACTTACGGGTCCTAGCCATCAGTTAGAATTTAGCAACAGTTTTTTTTAAGTCCATCTTTGATTGTCAATGTTTTGAAATGTATTTTGAAGTCTGGCAATGAACCAACTATTTTGAATTTGCAATCATAGACTAGCCCAAATGTTTTGAAATGTATTAATTTACTTCAAAATCAACAAAACCATATGTTGATACGAAAATTAGTCAGCTGACGTTGACCAATCATATGAAGACATGTGTCATCTTACGTAGTAAATGCTTATACTCACTGAGTAACTCACAACACCGAGATACTCATCACCTCGATCTATTTAGCATGCCGAGCAACTTAATGCGCCGAGCTACTCAACGTGCAGAACATCTATCCATGAAGATCAAGCGACAATTGCACATTCAATGAACATCGGATTTAATTAACATTCTTATTGTACATATGTATATGTCTATTAAATAACGGCATATCGTTTATTCATACGAACAACCCCAAGGCTATAAATACATTATAACACCCTCCATTACGGGGTAATTGATCATTAGCAATTATGATCAAGATTAAGGCAAGAACATACAGCAATACAAAACAGTGGACATAGGCCATTTTCATAAGGCTGAACCACTTTAAAAATTCTTTGTCTTAATTTTTATTTCATATTTATCTGTGATTAATTAATTAGATCAAATCTAGTTTTTTACATCAACAGATTGGCGTCGTCTGTGGGAATGACTATACGTAGCATTTTCACTAACATATTCATCGCAAATGGCTGAAATCCTAGAATCTAGTAACAGGAACAATGACTGAGTTCCCCCAATCCATTTGCTCCCCCAACTCTTCAGGATCTCACTGGCATGGTAGCCAATTTAGCCATGGGGCAAACAGATATGCAAGAGACCATGCGTCAACTAATTCAGACCGTCCGTAATGGCAAACTTGCCCAGTCAGGTCAACGAAGTGTCTAGAGACCCACTCATTTGTCGTCTTCAAGAACCAGATGTACGTTATTCCCAGATGTTTCTCAGTTCCGATGCACTGGGTCTCATCATACCGAGGGGACCAATGATCCCTCTTATCAGTCTGGTCGGACCTCTTCTATAAGAGCTACAGATTCTCAACGAAATGTTACTCTAGACCCAGAACGAACAAGCGCTCTGGAGAGGTTGAGCAAAGCCTCTCCCTTTGACCATTTTGGCCCTAAGAGGAATAAAAACCCTCCTAGGATTACGTCGAGGAATTCTCAATGACCAGATGATTTACGGGAAGGTTCTGCCCAATCATAACTAGCAACTCATAATGAAAGATCCCAAGAGGAGAATTCAGCGAGATCTGTTGCTCAGACGAATAGGTCCAAGGATGGAAATAATGCATGGAAGGGCTCCATTTAAAGGTTGAAGGACAGGTTAGGGGAAATAGCTAAGGCCAAGAACCCCCTCCAAAGAACTTTTATCAAGGGATCACCCTTTGTCCAAGCAATTATGGATTTTCTTACACCATCAAAATTTAAAGCTCTTGTAGTAACGCCTAAGCACGATGGAAAAACTGATCATGTCCTTCACATAGAGCAGTACTAAGCTACTGCTGATATCTACGCCGTTCCTGATGAGATGCGGTGCAGAGCATTTTTGGGAACTATCACCGGGTCAGCCCAAATATGGTACAACAACCTTCCTCGGGGGAAGATCGCTACATTCCATCAGCTGGCAGAGCTCTTCATAGGGAATTTTTGTTTTGGGGCAAAGTCAGTAATGAGAGTAGAACATCTATTGAGTGTAAGGCAGAAAATATGAGATAGCACCAGGGATTATATCACTCATTTTAATAATGAGAAACTTGAGGTAATCGACTACGAGGAGAAGACATCCATTACAGCTCTGATGAGTGGTCTGTTACCCAATAAGTTGCACTATACACTGGCCAAAGATCCCCCCAAGACCATGGCAGAACTGATGGCAAAGTAAACTAAGATCATGAACGCCAAAGAGGCCATAGATGCGAAGAAGAATACTGACGTGAAAGCAAAGACGAAAGCTACAGTTAAAACTGAGAGGAAAGACCAAAAGCATAATGGGGGCAGTAAGAAGCCAAAAGGAAAGGAAACTCTAGAACAGTTGAAGAAGTATGGGAATTATACTCCCTTAAAGGTGGATATCAACCACATTCTGGAGGAGATAAAAAACAGCAAGGAATTAAATTGGTCGGAGAAAATGAGGACGACTTCGGACAAGAGGGATAAGTCCAAATATTGCGAGTTCCATAGAGATCATGGTCATACGACCAAGCGTTGTATAGCTCTCCAGAATGAGATCGAAGATCTTATTCGATAGGGAAATTGAGCAGGTTCTTTGATCGTCGAAATGATGAAAGGGATAACGAAAAACAAGGGCAAAGGTACAAATCTCCTCACCGAGCAAAAGATGATAAGATAAGGGACCATGAAGATGATCCAAAAGATGACCCCGAACTTCCCAAAAGGCCAAGGCAACCCGAACGCGAGGTATCTTCAATCCATTTTGGATCATTTGAATGTAATGTTATTACAGGTAGAGATGCAGGAGGTGGGGATCACACGGTTGAAAGGAAATCTTACCTCAATGAAGCCCAAGCTTGTTCTTATATATAGCGCATAAAACTGACTGAAGATGATCGCTCGAGGAAGGTGAACAAGGATAAATTGGTCTTTGGTTTTTCTAAAAATGACCTGGAGGGAGTTTTATATCCTCATGATGATCACTTGGTTGTCAAGATGAGGATGTGGTGATCTCATAAGTATTAGTAGATAATGGTAGCTCTGAAGACATCATATTCTACCCATGCTTTGACAGTTTAAATCTGAAGCTAGCCCAATTGTAGCCATATCACAGGCCCCTCCTTGGCTTTACTGACGAGAAAGTCTTTCCACTTGGGACGATCAAGTTGGATATGCTAATTGGTACTTGGCCTGCTTGTAGAATATAAAAAGTACACTTTTTAGTAATGGATAAAAACATCCAATCACCCTACAACATAATCATGGGGAAGGTAGGTTTAAAAAAGTTCAAGGAAGTTTCATCTACGGTACACCAATTCCTAAAGTTTCTGACCAACTACGGAGTTGGAGTCGTGAAGGGTGACCAGAAAGTAGCTCAAGAATGTTACTATACATCTGCTGAACAAGAAGAATTGTAAGAAGCAACGAAAAAGACCACCACATACCAAGTGGAGGAGTCTGAAGATGCAGAGATCGAGACTCTGGACCCCATATATGAGTCCGAGCTTGTTAAGGGTCCGGTTATGGAGACCACGGAGAATATCATTCTGGATGACGAACATTCATAACGAACAACTCAAATTGGCGCCTCGCTGGACCCGTCAATAAAGCATGAGTTAGTGGCATTTTTTAGGCATAAAAAGCAAGCCTTTGCATTGAGTCATGAAGATATGCCAGGGATAGATCCAGCCTTCTTATGCCATGAGTTAAATGTTACTAAAGATATCAAGCCGGTGAAATAATGAAGAAGGGTATTTAGCCCCGAAAATAACCATGCTATCCAGGAGGATTTTGAGAAGCTACAAAAAGCTTCCTTTATTGATGATGTCAAATATCATGATTGGCTAGCTAATGTGGTGATGGTAAAAAATAAGAATAACAAATGGAGAATGTGCATAGATTTCATAGATCTCAACAAAGCCTGCCCAAAAGATCATTTTCCCTTGCCCCAAATTGATCAGCTGGTGGATGCTACTTCGGGGCATGAATTGTTGTGCTTTATGGATGCTTATTCCGGCTACAACCAGATTAAGATGAAACCAGAAGATAGGTAAAGTACTTCTTTTATCACCCCAAGGGGTACATAACATTATAATGTTATGCCATTTGGTCTTAAAAATGCAGGTGCAACGTACCAGCGATTGATGAATAAGGTGTTCGTAGAACAAATTGGCAATAATATGGAGGTTTATGTCGATGATACGCTGACGAAGAATAAGAAAGCCGCAGACCACATAGCTAATCAGCACCAAAATTTTGATCAACTGGAGAAATACCAGATGAGGCTAAACCCGACTAAGTGTGTTTTTGGTATACGAGAAGGAATGTTCCTCGGATACATTATAAATCAGCGCGACATTGAGGCAAATCCTGATAAAATCAAGGCTTTGTTAGAACTTAAATCTCCAACCACTAAGAAGGAAGTGTAAAGCCTTACGAGGCGTGTTACATCTCTAAACAGGTTAGTAAATACCTTCCATTCTTTAAGGTGCTTAGAAAGACTTTTGAGTGGAATGACGAGTGCGAACAGGCATTTCTATCTTTAAAGAAATACTTGGGGATGCCACCATTACTTTTCAGGCTGGTGATGGGAGAAAGATTATACTTATATCTGGATGTCTCTGAGAGCGCAGCCAGTTCAGCGTTGATAAGAGTTGAAGATGGAGTACAAAAACCTGTGTATTATACGAGAAAAGATTTCTGAGGAGTAGAGGTAAGATATCCCAGGTTGGAGAAGCTAGCCTTAGCATTAATAGAGGCAAGTAGGAGGATGAAACCTTATTTTCAGGCCCATACCATAGTGGAGTACACTGATATGCCACTCAGACACGCTTTGCACAAGCCAGAAAAATCTGGAAGACTGATGTATTGGGCAATCGAACTAGGAGAGAATGATATTGTTTATGAGCCAAGTACCTCACTCAAAGGGAAGGCGATAGCAGATTTCATTGTGGAATTTACTTACCGTGCTACTGCCAACCAACAAGGGTCTAATGCAGATGTTAGGGAACTATCGGATACCACCCCCGATCAACTCCTATCAACAGAGGCAACGAAGGGAACAAATATCGAGCATCAAGTACCATCAGACAACGACCCAGTGTCAGGAGATGATAATTGGCAGTGTCGAATATTCCATCAGGGAATTTTATCAGATTAAGAATTTGACAATATCATCCCTATATGGAATTTATTTGTCGATGGCTCTTCGTGTGCCACAGGAAGCGAAGCCGGTATAATTCTTCACAGCCCAAATGGATTGGATGTGGAATATGCGTTGTGTTTCCAGTTCAAAGCTTCTAACAATGAAGTTGAATATGAAGCTATGATCGTGGGCCTCAGTTTAACCAAAACACTGAATGCAAAGCAAGTTGTTGTGTTTAGTGACTCACAATTAATCGTAAATCGGATTCTTGGATTATATGCAACGAAGGGAGACCTGATGTCAAGGTATCACTCTAAGGCTATGGAGATTCTGTCCACTCTTACTGCAGTTCAGTTGATCAGAATACCGAGATTAGAAAATATGAGAGCTGACGCACTAGCTCGGTTAGCCTCAGTTACTAATACCGAGCTACGAAGAATGAGTCCTATTGAAATTCTGACAGACCGGAGCATAGATGAAGATTTAATGGTGAGATTTATCACCCTGGATATGGGACCATCTTGGATAGACCCCATCAGGGCATATATCGAAGACGGAGTTGTACCAACTGATCAACTTGTAGACAAGAGCCTGAAGTTTAAAGATGCTCGGTATGTACTGAACCATGGTGTTTTGTATATAAAGGGTATCATAGCAGGTCTATAGAGATGTGTGCATTCTTCTGAAGTTAACGATTTGATAGCAAAAATTCACGAAGGCTCTTATGGAGATCATGTAGCAGGTCGAACTCTCCTACAGAGGATAATAATGCAGGGATATTATTGGCCAATGATGAGAGCTGATTGTACTGCTTACGCTAAGAAGTGTTATAAGTGTAACCATTTTTCTTCGATTCAAAGAACTCCCCAGGAATTGTTAACTCCCATTACTTCCCCTTGGCCATTTGCCATGTGGGGTATAGATTTGGTCGGGCCTCTGCTGACTACCAAAGGGAGATTCAAGTATTTAGTAGTCGTTATTGATTATTTCACCAAGTGGGTTGAAGCAGAGCCTCTCATTGTCATGTCCGATGAAAGAGTTTACCAGTTTATTTGGAAGCATATTATCTGCCGATATGGCCTTCCACATGCTTTCATCACTGATCATGGTACCTAATTTGATAATGAGGACTTCGCAGCATATTGTCGTCAATTCAATGTCCAGAAAATCCATTATGCACCAGGTCATCCCTAGAGTAATGGACAAACTGAAGTAACAAACAGAATTCTCCTAAACGGGATGAAGAAACGTCTAGATGATGCAAAAGGAAATTGGATTAACGAGCTACATTTTGTGTTATGGGCTTATCGCATAACACCCCGAAAAGCAACTGGGGAATCTCCTTACATGCTACCCTTTGAAAGTGAAGCAGTCATACTAGCTGAACTGGGCTTACCCACATAGAGAGTGATTAATTTTAACTCTCCTGTAAGCGATTTGATGAGACATTTAGACTTGGATATGCTCGAAGAAGTAAGATAAGATGCGACACTTAGGAACGCAACTTACCAGCAATGAACTGCCATATTCTACAACAAACGAGTCAAGAAATTTGATCTCAAAGAGGGAGATTACGTTCTCAAGAAGGTGATTCAAATGCATAACAAGTTAGAAGCCAACTGGCATGGGCCCTACCGAGTAATTATAGTTGTTCGACCAGGGACCTACAGAATGGAGACATTGGAGGGAGAAGAATTCAAAAATGCATGGAATGCACTAAACCACCAACTACAGTTGTTTCAGTAACACAGATTCAAATGTACTTCAGTTGTTTCAGTCTAAATAAAGATGATATTTTCTCCATATTCCTTTTTTTCATTTTTTCGGAGTACTCGTGCTACGCACTAAACCACCAACTACAGTTGGTCAGCATATCAGCAACCACCAACCACGGTTGGTCAGCATCAATCAATTTAACCAACAATGTTGGCATAACAATCATACAAGACAAAGCCTGTTTGATCATGGGTAACCTCAAGAGGAATCCCAAACTAGGCAAGAAGATGGGTGACCTCACGGGGCATCCACTGTCTAGGCACCAAGGTAATCCTAAAAAGATTACTAAAACTAAGAAGGATCATGGGATGAAAATCATTCCATTGCTTAGGCACTTATGGGTGACAAGTCACTACAACTAGGCAGCAAGTGGGGCAAGCTCCATTGTCTAGGCAATTAAAACAAAATAGTACAAATTGTCCCTCTATAGATATATATGCATTCATCAACTGATATTATGTTATAAGAAAAACATCTTAAAAATTATTTCCAAGGAAATAAAAGTGCATAAAGATGAAATTTTTCTTCATTAAATACAAGCAAGAAAATTACAAAAGATGAAGTTTTCTTCATTCAATAAAAATTTCCTATTCTATTGGCCTTTTTCCCTAAGATTTTGGTACAGGTTCCATTCCGGCTGGAGGGTCATCTAAAGCATAAGGAGAATTGATGAAATTCATATCTTGTATCATCCTAGTGTTGCTCGAACATGGTCGCTCAAGAAGATGAGGAGGTCAAGATATCTCATAATCTTCATGAAGATTGTAATCACCAAGGTACTTGGAGATCAAACATTGAGGTATGGCACGAGATGGAATCCAACTGAAGTCTAAGTTAAAAAGAGGTACTGGTAAGCCGAGAAACCCAGGTTCATACCAATCCCACAGGGAATTTCCTTCCTCAAGATGCATAACACCAAGAGCATTTAACTATCCTTGCTTGTGTAACACCCCGCCTAATCAAATACCGGGTGTCCAGTCCCATACTAAATTAAAACAGAATATACAGTTAGCTCATTCTTAGCATCACTGTCGAAAACATTTACAACTCACCCAATACCCAATTAAGCTGATGTTAAAAACTTTCCAAATTTTAATTCAACAAAAATCCATTTTTAGTTTAAGAATAACACAACACATTTTATTCTACAACACTGATAAACGAACAGATAACACAAAAGAATTAAAATGCAGTTGGAATAAACATTCCCAAATAATAATCCAATACATCAATCCCAACAATAGTAAATTTATTAAACTGACACAACTACAATAGTATTTGGCCCTAATAGAAATGATATAACTGAAATCCTTTGGGCGACAAGACCTAACTAAGAGAACACTGTGAATCAAATGAAGATAGGCGTCTAAGCGATACTCTATAGCTCATCATAATCATCAAAGTTTGGCGTCCCTGTTGCTGGACACCTGATATAAAAGATCCAATAGAAAAGAAAATATGCAAGGAAACGGGTCAGAGCCCGATGCGAAAATGATTTTGAAAATAGCAAGTATTTAACAAGTGTAATAAAGAATTTATTATGTACATGTTAGTATCCAACTCTCACTTTCTATTCTCATCTTTAAATTAGAGTGCACACTTAAGTTTCCTACTATCCTCCTAGTTGATGGTTCCTCTTCACTAGTTTCCATAATATGATTCCATCCCATATCATAACCCCATATGTACCATACCATACGTCATATAATTATTCATATACGTTTCTCATTAACATGAATCGTTTCTCATTAATATGAATTAAGCTTTTCAATTCTATAAGAATAAGCATTCATTAACTTAATTCCATTATCTTTATCTATTCACCGTTATCTACAATTATCACCCTAGATAGATTTAACCACTATATACATTCATTTAATCAATTATATATATATATATATATATATGCATATATAATATGGCACCCCGAGTCACAGCTGCAGTGCAATGCATTACTCTGCTATCATGCCCCATCATCGCTGGTCACCGAACAGGGGACTAAAGGTTCGATAAGGATTTCTTGAACCACAAACATCAACATACAAATTGGAGGCGAACATAGTTCTCGTATCCATGGGTCATGCACATACCTACGTTTTCACAGTCAACGGACTTATCAACTCCCAGATAAGTCTTTTATAGACCTATGTTCTTGAGAGACAAATCAAAGATCCCAAGGATTCATCAGGATATATGACTGCCCTCACGCGCAAACCTCCCGTAGATAGCAAGTAAGCTAGGTAGGTCATACACATAAATCATAAATCAATCAAATAGGCATTATCATGCCTATAATATACTATCAACAAGGTACTCACATTACCCTTAGATTATTCCCATACGTATCATAATATCTCTTTAAATCCCACGTATTAAAATATCATAACTTTAATTCTTAATTTAATTATCCCTGAGCCTCACACAATACTCAATGTTCAAATAGGTTTTTCCTCAACATATATACAGTAAGAAATCACTAATACCCTACTGGTCCATTTCTTCATATCTCCCGAATTACTACGAATTAAACTCTTCCTTTAATTGAGGTTAAAACCGATAGTTTCAAATCTCTTATAAACTCATCTTCTTTCACTTAGGATTAAACCCTCTTGTAAACTTAAGGATATCCAGGTGTTATATTCAATCACCACTATTGGTCCTATCTTTAATCCTCATACATATATTCAGTATCCAACAAATAAATCTAGCAACCGAAATTCCTTTCAATTTGATTATCATTATTCTAATCAATTAAATCCCAATTAATTTAAATCTTAACTAGGGCTTGCTGATCTTTTATAAGTCCCATAATATCCAATTAATAATCACCAAAGATCTAAAAAAGTTTCAGGATAAGAATCAACAATAAAAAGAAACAACTTTTGCAATTCTGGGGAGGTCGATCGATCGAAGGCAGGGGGTCGATCGATCGATCGCCCAGGTAACAACCTAGTTTTTTCTGCATTTCTTCTACTACGGGTTTCATCATTTTTTATCATTCAAACCTTCATATTAACAACCCAAATGACTTTTAATCCTTACTCCATGATATATCAACATATATAAATGATTTTTAATGCTCTAAACATCCTAGAATCATCAAGAGATTGAATTAAAAGCATGTTTATATCCTATATTTTCCAGAAAATCATCAACATAATATCTTCAAGAACACATCAATGGTATTCAGAATTTCTTCAACAGATTCATGGTTATTTCGTGGATTATTAACTACCTATAACATGAGTTGATTCCTATATATTTTCAGATTCCAGAAATCCATTAACAACTTTACCTTTATCTTCCAAACATGAAAAATTATCTCCTTTTATAACTATTCTAACATGGACAATATACAAACTTAGATTGCCATTATCAAACAATTTCCTATAATGAAGGTCTGATCCTTTGGGGTGGTGTATCACAGGTGGTTCTCCCTTCTCCGGTCAACCTCCGGTGGTGGTTGGTGATGGTTACCTTTGGTTCTTAGTTCTTCTCCTTCCAAAGAAAGCTTTACTCTTCCCAAGCAACCTTTCACTCTCTCTAGGAAGATGACTTCTCTATTTTGTGTAGAATAGATGAATAACCCACGTACACTTAATCTCCTAATATTTATAATAGGACAAAATCCAAAATCACTATTCATCCCACTTATAAAATGACCAAAATGCCCTTTTGGGTTGTCTTTTCATTTCCAAATGATCCGAGACCCAAATCCGACATCCAAATAGACTTTTCTGACTAGTTCAAACCTTCCGGATGCAACGACGTAGTCAAAATGACTATAAGGTCGATAGAAAATAAATTTCCTTTTTAATTTAAATAAATTAGTCCCGACACGTCCCATATCGTGTCCGACTAAAAATCCAAATTACTGAATTAATATCTCACAGCAATGTCAATAATCATCACATTCATATATTACCTAAATATCTTTAAGTAATATTCAGAATCGTCCATTTTAATATCCACAATTCGAATAAAACCCAAATGAATTAATTAATAATAAAATCCAATTAATCCATTAATTTAAAATATAACCCATTTTAAAAGTCATAAAAATTACGGAGTATTACAGCTTGTTCCCTTATAACAGGATTTCATCCCGAAATTTGGAAAGATAAATCATACTAGTACGGTCAACTCTAAGTATAAATCTCACATCGCAAGAAATCTAAGTAGTACCGCCCCTACAATACATTAACGAAAATCCCCATTGATGTTATACGCCAAGCCTCACCATATAGTTTCAACTGAATCCAATTTAATTTTTATCCAACCTTCTCTATACCATCCTCGTGACAAACTTTAGAAAAATAAATCCTTAATCATTAGATAAATAAATCCTGAAGTCACAACTACTTACTGTTTCACAATTATGAAAAATACTACAATCTAACCATCCAGGGCGCCCATACACCCTATCGTACCACTTTCATAATAAAATGGATATGGTTACCCACATAATACTCGGATTTAGAGCAAAGGTTATAAACTCATATCCTAAAGACCTAACTTATTTTGACTCCCAACGGTTATTAGTTTCATGCGTGGGGTGTCTCGCAAGCGAAATCCAATTAAGGAACCTCCCCGATACACTACTACCTAAAGTAGTCAGTCATCGAAACTCCTCAGGTTCGTAGTCAATAGTATATAACCTCCCTACAGATTTTATCGATCGCAATTAAAAAGTCTACTTATCTATTCTCTTATTAAAGACAATGTGCTGGATAGTAGTAGTACATACGCTCTCATATACCACAAGTAAATCCATGCCGATAGTCACATCATTCTCGGACATGCCCAAACTAAGTAATCCCATGATAAAAATTAAACCCACATGATAACATATAGAATATAGGTGTCCCATAACCCTCGGTGAGTCTACGTAAATAACAGTGCTATAGGCTAAGTTTAGCAACCCTTTTTCCCACACAATATTAATCGCTACAAAAATCAATATACGCTTCATAATTCCCTAGATAGAAAACATACCCTCATTTGCGGGTGGTGGTTATTGAATCGCTGCCTGATGGAGGTTATATACACGCCCGTAATGACCCTGTTGCACGAGTACTGCTGGAATGGGAGGTAGTGATAGTACTGGAGATGGAGCTGGAAGAGAAGCTGGTGGAAACACTGGTGTCTGTGGTTCCTATCGAGCATTTTGTTGTTGAGGGAATTTGTTTTTATCAGGATAATCTTGTCGTTTATGGCCATACTTGCCACACACGAAACATTTTCCTGTAAACTTTCCACCACTTTGCCCCTGTTGACCCCGACCCTGATGGCTATTACCTCATTTCCCTTGGCCCTGATAAGCCTGTCTCTAGCCTTAATGGCCCTGTTGTCCTTGCCCATTACCTCTATCCTCAAATCGAGAATATCCAGATCGCAAGCGCTTAGCATAATCCCCTGTCTGGGAACCCTGCTCACCCTGATGCTGATGACTCTGCCCTGACTGATTCCCACTAGAACTGCCCCCAGTAGTCTTGCCTTGCTGGCTTGACCCAAACCCCCGGTTGACACCCTGAGCATGAAAGAAGTTATCCTGGCAGTGAAGCATTGCAGCATTAAGAACATCTGCATAAGTACGTAGTGAAAGATTTCCTAATAAATGTTGGCGAATCTTATAGTTCAACCCATCAGTGAACATTAAAATTCTCCTCTCCTCAGTGGGTACTTCTGTTGGTACCAAATTAGTTAGTCGCGTGAATTCTTCCTCGTATTCCACCACCGTCTTCTCTCCCTGCTTCAAATCGAGTAGTTTCAGCCTCATCTCTGTCTGGATAGTGGAAGGAAAGTACTTCCCATCAAACCGTATCCAAAAGTCTTGGATAGTCATTATATCTCTCTCCTCCATAGTGGTCGTATCTTCCCACCATTGCAAAGCTACCCCTACTAGATTGAATGTGGCTAGTATTTGATTTTGAACCTCTGTGCATTCGAGCATTCTCAAGTGCCTTTGGATATCTTTCTTTCATTGGCTAGCAGTCACAACATCTGATCCTCCCTGAAACTCAGGTGGGTGTGCCTTTTGAAAAGCATCCCTCGCTCGTTCCCATGCAGTCGAAAACACTTGCCCTTGCACGGGTGGCACAACAGGTGCCTGTGCTGGAGCCTACTGAACAACAGCTAGAGCTGCATTGACTACCTGAACGACAATTGCAGCAACTCCGGTCGCAGTCATCGTACCCTGAGCTGGGGCGGGCTGAGGTGCACGTCAAGGAGGCATCTGAAATGAGAGTACACTATCCGTATTTGATATAACAAAATAACTGAAGATCATAGGCATAAATAGATAAGCAATAATCCTACTCATAGGGCTCTACATCAAAGAACGCTAAGCTGAAAACATAATAAGCCGTACAGAACCTAAAGGACACTAAAACTTGATGCTTTGATACCACCTATAACACCCCGCCTAATTAAATACCAGGTGACCAGTCCCATACCAAATTAAAACAGAATATACAGTTGGCTCATTCTTATCATCACTGTCGAAAACATTTACAACTCACCCAATACCCAATTAAGCTCATGTTAAAAACGTTCCAAATTTTAATTCAACAAAAATCCATTTTTAGTTTAAGAATAACACAACACATTTTATTCTACAACACTGATAACCGAACAGATAACACAAAAGAATTTAAATGCAGTTGGAATAAACATTCTCAAATAATAATCCAATACAGTAATCCCAACAATAGTAAATGTATTAAATTGATACGACTACAATAGTATTTGACTCAGATAGAAAAGAGATAACTGAAATCCTTTGGGCGACATGGACTAACTAAGAGAACACTGTGAATCAAATGAATATAGGCGTCTAAGCGATACTCCATAGCTCCATAGCTCGTCATAATCCGATAAGGCTAGCGTCCCTGTTGCTGGACACCTGATATAGAAGATGCAATAGAAAAGAAAATATGCAAGGAAACGGGTCAGAGCCCGATGTGAAAATGATTTTGAAAATAGCAAGTATTTAACAAGTGCAATAAAGAATATATTATGCACACGTTAGTATCCAACTCTCACTTTCTATTCTCACCTCTCAACTAGAGTGCACACTTAATGTTTCCTATTATCCTCCTAGTTAATGGTTCCTCTTCACTAGTTTCCATAATATGATTCCGTCCCATATCATAACCCCGTATGTCCCATACCATACGTCATATAATTATTCATATACGTTTCTCATTAACATGAATCGTTTCTCATTAATATGAATTAAGCTTTTCAATTCTATAAGAATAAACACTCATTAACTTAATTCCATTATCTTTCTCTATTCACCGTTATCTATAATTATCACCGTAGATAGATTTAGCCACTATATACATTCATTTAATTCATTATATATATACATATATATAATACGGCACCCTGAGTCACAACTGCGGTGCAATGCATTACTCTGCTATCATGTCCCATCATCGCTGGTCGCGGAACAGGGGACTAAAGGTTCGGTAAGGATTTCTCGAACCACAAACATCAACATACAAATTGGAGGTGAACATAGTTCTCGTATCCATGGGTCACGCACATACCTACGTTCCCACAGTCAGCGGACTTATCAACTCCCCAATAAGTCTTTCATAGACCTATGTTCTTGAGCGACAAATCAAAGATCCCATGGATTCATCAGGATATATGACTGCCCTCACGCGTAAACCTCCTGTAGATAGCAAGTAAGCTAGGTAGGTCATACACATGAATCATAAATCAATCAAATAGGCATTATCATGCCTACAATATACTATTAACAAGATACTCACATTACCTTTAGATTATTCCCATACGTAGCATTATATCTCTTTAAATCCCACGTATTAAAATATCATAACTTTACTTATTAATTTAATTTTCCCCGAGCCTCACTCAATACTAAAGATTCAAATAGGTTTTTCCTCAACATATATACATTAAGAAGTCACTAATACCCTACTGGTCCATATCATCATATCTCCTGAATCACTACAAATTAAACTCTCCCTTTAATTAAGGTTAAAATCGATAGTTTCAAATCTCTTATAAACTCATCTTCTTTCACTTAGGATTAAACCCTCTTGTAAACTTAAGGATATCCAGGTGTTATATTCAATCACCACTACTGGTACTATCTTTAATCCTCATACATATATTCAGTATCCAATAAATAAATCTAGTAACCGAAATTCCTTTCAATTTGATTACCATTATTCTAATCAATTAAATCCCAATTAATTTAAATCTTAACTAGGGTTTACTGATCTTTTCTAAGTCCCATAATATCCAATTAATAATCACCAAAGATCTAAAAAAGTTTCCGAATAATAATCAACATTAAAATGAAACAACTTTAGCAATTCTGGGGAGGTCGACCGATCGAAGGCAGGGGGTCGATCGATCTATCGCCCAGGTAACAGCCTAGTTTTTTCTGCATTTCTTCTACTACGGGTTTCATCATTTTTTATCATTCAAACCTTCATATTAACAACCCAAATGACTTATAATCCTTATTTCATGATATATCAACATATATAAATGATTTTTAATGCTCTAAACATCCTAGAATCATCAAGAGATTGAATTAAAAGCATGTTTATATCCTATATTTTCCAGAAAATCATCAACATAATATCTTCAAGAACACATCAATGGTTTTCAGAATTTCTTCAACAGATTCATGGTTATTTTGTGGATTATTAACTACCTATAACATGAGTTGATTCCTATATATTTTCAGATTCCAGAAATCCATTAACAACTTTACCTTCATCTTCCAAACATGAAAAATCATCTCTTTTTATAACTATTCTAACATGGACAATATACAAACTTAGATTGCCATTATAAAACAATTGCCTATAATGAAGGTCTGATCCTTTGGGGTGGTGTATCACAGGTGGTTCTCCCTTCTCCGGTCAACCTTCGGTGGTGGTTGGTGATGGTGACCTTTGGTTCTTAGTTCTTCTCCTTCCCAAGAAAGCTTAACTCTTCCCAAGCAACCTTTCACTCTCTCTAGGAAGATAACTTCTCTATTTTGTGTAGAAGAGATGAATAACCCACGTACACTTAATCTCCTAATACTTATAATAGGACAAAATCCAAAATCACTATTCATCCCCCTTATAAAATGACCAAAATGCCCTTTTGGGTTGTCTTTTCATTTCCAAATGACCCGAGACCGAAATCCGACATCCAAATAGACTTTTCTGACTATTTCAAACCTTCCGGACGCAACGACGCAGTCAAAATGACTATAAGGTTGATAGAAAATAAATTTCATTTTTAATTTAAACAAATTAGTCCCGACACGTCCCATACCGTGTCCGACTAAAAATCCAAATTACTGAATTAATATCTCACAGCAATATCAATAATCATCACATTCATATATTACCTAAATATCTTTAAGTAATATTTAGAATCGTCCATTTTAATATCCACAATTCAGATAAAACCCAAATGAATTAATTAATAATAAAATCTAATTAATCCATTTATTTAAAATATAACCCATTTTAAAAGTCATAAAAATTACGGAGTATTACAGCTTGTTCCCTTCATTGTTTGATTGTTTTAACCGAGCATCGAGATGGCACATAGCTTCATTGTATCCAACATTCCAAAACTCCCTAGGCTGTTTGTGGAATTGATATGTCAATCTCTCAATATTTTGATGAAGCTTCTTAAAAAAATTTCTTTACTCTCCTAGGCAGAGTTTTACTTGGAAATTTAATCGGAAAGACTTTGAATTTTTTTAGACATTTCTGCCAGAACATGATTTTTTATCGTCAATTGAACGACTTGATTTTCTAAAGCCAGTTGGGTCTTCGTCTCTTCAATATTAATCCGACCAGCCCTTGCTTGACCACGGGTAGAAGGCCTTGCTCTGCCACGAGCATACGAGGTAGGTTTGGTTCGTGTCAAAGTCTTAACTCTTCTCTCAAGGCAGCATTTTCAATTTCCAAAAAGGAAAAACCTTCATCATTAACTGGGACTAAAGCTCCCAAAAAGGTCGAGGCAGCAGATTTAAGTTGTTTCATTTCTTCTTGTAAGGAAATATTCTCTTCCTCCAACAGCCTGGCAATATTCCTACGTTCCTCGATCTTAAGTTTCAGCACACTTTCCCTATTTTTATGGGCCGAGATATATTTGTCATGGCCTCATTAACACTCAACTGTTAGTACTTTTTCTCATACCCTTCGTTTAGGAGTGCAGTGGTTGCTTTGTGTTGAATTTGGAGCTCCTCGATCACTCCTTGGAGGTATTCCATCATTTCATAATAAGCCACATTGTTAGATACAGTGCAATCAAGTAATCATTTTAAATATTGGTATGCATCCACTTCTCGCTTATAAGTGTCAGGTCCGAGGATATCAATTATTTGAGCTTCAGTAAAGTCTATGTGGAATCACAAAGAAGAAGTCAAGGATGAACACTGGATATCTGCTATACAAGATGAGTTGCTTCAGTTTAAAAAGAACAATGTCTGGGAACTTGTCCCCGACCTAGTAAGACTAATGTGATAGGTACGAGGTGGATTTTTAAGAATAAAATGGAAGAAAATTATACCATA
Source organism: Sambucus nigra (assembly GCA_949130495.1). NCBI lineage: Eukaryota > Viridiplantae > Streptophyta > Magnoliopsida > Dipsacales > Adoxaceae > Sambucus > Sambucus nigra. The sequence goes on along the minus strand of OX422207.1, from coordinate 391,826,597 downwards.
ATCAGAAATAAGGCTAGGTTGTTCGCTCAAGGCTACACACAGATAGAGGATGTAGACTTTGGGGAGACATTTGCTCCTGTTGCAAGGTTTGAGTCCGTCCGCTTACTACTCGCCATCGCATGTCATCTGCGCTTTAAGCTATATTAGATGGATGTCAAGAGTACCTTTGTAAATGGCATTCTACAGGAGGAGGTTTATATGGAACAACCAAAAGGGTTTGAAGACCCTCAGCACCCGGAGCACGTATACTATCTAAGGAAAGCCTTGTATGGTTTGAAACAATCACCCATGCTTGGTACGAGAGGCTTACTTCCTATCTCTTAGCCCGTGGCTTCAAGAGAGGGGGAGTTGATATGACGTTGTTCATCAGGAGAGATGACGGTGCTATTTTGGTTGCCCAGGTCTATGTTGACGACATAGTCTTTGGATCCAAGTTCTCCCAACATGCTCATCACTTTGAGGAGGAGATGAAAAGTGAATTTGAGATGAGCATGGTTGGTGAGCTTACCTTCTTCCTTGGTCTCCAGGTTCGTGAGCTAGAGGATGGGAAGTTCGTCTCCCAATCTATGTATGCTAGAGACCTAGTGAAGAAATTTGGGTTAGACTCCGCTAAGCATGCACGTACACCTATGATTACCTCTACCAAGCTTAGTAAGGACACTTCAGGCAAGGACGTAGAGCAAACCTTGTATTGGAGTATGATAGGTAGTCTTCTCTATTTAAATGCCAGTCATCCCGACATAGCCTTTAGTGTTGGAGTCGATGCAAAATATCAGGCGTCCTCGAAAGAGTCACATTTACTTGCTCTGAAACGTATTATTGAATACGTGAGTGGGACTCTCTCATACAGTATTTGGTATTATTTTGATACCGATGACCGTTTGTCCGCCTATTCGGATGCCAATTGGGCCGGGGATATAGATGGTTGTAGGAGCACTTCTGGTGGGTGTTTCTATTTTGGTTATGCTCTTATCTCTTGGCTGAGCAAGAAGAAAAATTCCATCTCTTTGTCCACTGCGGAGATTGAGTACATCGCTACCGGGAGTTGTTGAACGCAACTCTTGTGGATGAAGCAAATAATGGAGGATTATGGGATTTCACAGGACATCATAACGATTTCCTGTGATAACACGAGTGCGATACACATATCCCGCAATCCAGTCCAACATTCGTGCAAAAAGCACATCAGGATACAGGAGCACTTTATACGTTTGTTAGTTGAGGAGAAAGTCGTATCCCTGAGTTTCGTTCCCACTGACCGTCAGTTAGATGATATTTTCACGAAACCTTTAGATGCCCTTAGATTTGAGAGTCCTAGGAAGTCTTTGGGTATTTGCACAGTTGACTGAGGGGTTGGGATGTGTCTAGGATAGGATGCTTTCTCATATTCATATCATATGCTTCCTATTGCTAGTTTGTTTTATATGTATTATTGCTTTGTTGTACAGATATTTCTTTTAAAAAAAAATCCAAAAAGATTTTCTTTTTATAAAAATTTTAGAAAAGCACAAAAAGATTTTTGTATTTTTTTGCACCTTTTATGGATGAGCATTGAAGATAGCCGAGTCACAACTTCATTCCATTTATCCATGTGACTGTTTGATAGCGTTTTGAGACGCTACATCATTTCATCCATGTGCTTTACATTGTTTGGAGTCTTTGAGATGTGATTAGTGATATCTTTCTACATGTTTGACTCCTATCTCCTTTATTGCACACATGCACGGCTTTATTTGATTATTGTACTTGTCTATCTCATATTGTATTGAGTGTTTCCATATCAATTCTGTCTATACAACTAACAATATGCGATAAAACTTGACAAGATTGGAATGCATGTAAAAACCATTTTGGTTAGAATGTGTGTTTATTTGAAAACAGGTAAGGGCTGCGAAAGGTTCACTTAGCCTTTGCGATTCTAAGCCACCATTAAAAAGGACCTAATAAATGGAGGAATTTTATTATTCGGGGTCCAAAAAGGTTAAAAGATCCCAAAAACATTAAAGGAAATAAAAAGCAAATTATGCCACATATGGGCCATTAGGTTTCACTATAAATTCTCCAAAGTTTGAGAATTTAGATCGCCTCTATTCAAAATATATATCTGAGGGAGTTTGGTTGGAGAATATAAACGGGGTTGCACTTCATTGAAAGTCCTGAAAAACCATGAAATAAGTTTTGGACGTTATTGGTGGGGAAATCACCTTGAGCTTTGATTTATTGATTTGATTGAGTCAATGTCTCATATTACCACTTTTTTACACCAAAGGAAGATCTTGAGTTCATTCGTTAGGAGTATCCGATATTCATCGTGCACATATGTGATGTTTATATGCATTGATTTCCTATCGAATTTTATCACACCCCTTCATTTTTGCTATCATTGACTTGGTTGTTTTGTGTTCGTTCATGGTGTGATTGTTCTTGTTTGATATATTTTGTGTGAAATTTTTTGAAAAGTTCAAAAATAGAAGTTTATTTCCCTGTGACACCCCGATTTTGCTTGTTTGATTTATTCTTCTCTTTTGTCTATTTGGGGACATCATAAAAAGGGGGAGAAAGAATTATCATATTATGGGGGAGTTTTGAGTTTTTGAGATTTGATAAAGTATGTATGCTTTCATCAAAAATTGGTATCTATGTTTATCTCATTTTAAACTCAATATGTCACTTGGTATTTGCTTTGTCTCATGTGTTTAGGTACTACTTTGATGATCTCTAAATTGCACACCCTGATGAGAAAAGCATTGAGATTCCTGAAGAGTTGAAGAACAAATGATGAAGTCTTATTCATTTGTACCTTTTCAGTTTTGGTTTCATGGAAGGGTAGATTTGTATAGGCAATTTGTTATCTGATAATTCAGATTTTTATGTATGTACCAGCACAAACATAGGGGGAGATTTGTAAGGACATTTTTGTCCATTATCAATTTGTATGTCGTAAGCCGTTACACTGTTGAACAAATTCAAGATCCCATTATAATATCAAAGAATCTTCATTATGGAATATGATTTCTGGTAAACCGGACCGGTCCGCCCATTTTAAAAAAGAACTGGTCCGCCCCAGACCGATCCGCCCTGTCTACAAAAGAACCGATCCGCCTCCGGACTGGTCTGCCTCAAGTCAGACCGATCCTCTATTGCTTCAAACTAGTGAACCCTGGATCGAATGTAAATCGAAGAGGCCATGTTCAAAAATGAACCGATCCACTATCAGACCGGTCCGACATCAAAAGCGGATAGATCCGCCTGAGATAAAATCGAACATATCGTGTTGAGATTTTTTCGACCCAGGTTTTCTTATTTAAATCAACTTTGGGGATTTGTTTTGTAAGACTTACATAGACGATTTTAAGAGTCCTAAATACTCTAAGTCTTCACCTTTTTGAGTCCCAAAATTCTTGTTTTGATTCACACAACTGTTCAATCCTTTGTGAATCCCTTTTGTAACCCAAGAACACAACCTTGTGTTTGTTCAACCCTTGTGGAGAAGACCGTCCTTCTTCTTCATTGCTTCCCTCCGGGAAAGGGAAAGTTCCAGCCGACAATACCGGAACTGACGTCTACGAGTATTTCTGTGTCACTGTATTTTTACTGTAATCCGTGTAACCGTTCCTTATAATATTATTTTGAAAATAAAAGGTTTTGCCCCTTTGGGGGATTTTTCCTCACATATGTGTGTTTGAATGTTCTTGCATGTTTTACATCTTCTTCAATCACACCTAGTTGCATTTTTAGGGTTTAATTGGGTAAAACTGAGTTTAATTATATAATTTCTTAATTTGAATGCAAGCGCATAACTCTTTCACATACCCCTTGACTGGCCTATCGGCATGGGGTCAAGTCAAATTGTACCTAAGCTTCGATTTCATTTTCCTGCTCATCAGAGTACTCTTGTAGGGCTGAAAATTAGTCGAATTTCGAGAGTTCTTGTCTTTTTCCAAGGGTATTGAGTATAAAAGGAGGGGCATGGGATGTTCTTTCTCCACCAATACCCATATTTTATCTTCTTGCATTATATTTCTTATTACCAAATGGCTCTTATCATATATGAAGAATTCTCCTCTTACCTTGATGGTCTAGAGTCCATGTGCTTATACAATGTGGATTACGATGCTTTTGACTTGCGTTGAGTTTCTCTGTGGCGTAATCGAACCATAGACCGGAACTTGTTAGCAATGGTGGTACAGTCCTGGTACCCTAAGGACCGTGTCTTTTATTTTGTCCTGGATGAAGTTTGTCCTACTGATGAAGAATTCTCAGCTATGTTGGGGTTTAGCCCTAGAGTGGAGGCGGCCATGCTTGACTTTTTCCGTTCTCTCCGAGTATTTATGGCGATGTTGCTCCATATTTCTCCTTCGGTGGATCGACCGTTGGTTACTAGAGGGACTATTTCTCTTCAGACAGTTATGTATTCAATGTGCTTGAGGGGTTTTGAGGGATATATCTTTGCCAAAGCTATCTCTATGGGCCTTATTACGAGGCTTTTGCTGGGGATGGAGGTCTTGACAACGGATACCCAAGTGGCTGCGATAACGACATGGATGTCTTACCTCTATATCCTGCGGTCGTGGTGCTAGTTGAGAGTTTCTGAGGGGGATCCCGATAATGTTGTTCATGTGGCTTATAAAGAGGTTTAGTCTGGTGGCCTCCCCTGAGTATCCCTTTGTAGGTGTGAAAATTTCTTTATCCATATTTTCTTTAGTTTTGGCCCATCTATAGAGAACCGAGCTAACTGGTTTGTAGAGCACAAAGCCCAGTGTATATGCTTCTCAGTTCCATGGTGGGGGTGGGAAGACTTACAGACTGTCTTGCAGCTTAGAGAGTATCGGTATGTGAGGTTGGTGGGCCTTCGAAAGACTTCCTTCTATTTTCCATGGTGGCTTCTACGCCAAGTCAGGTGGGAACAAATTATGCTCGCTCGCATAACGAACTTCTTCCCAGTGGAAAATATGACCGAATCGATTTGGATGCTGTTGGGATCTTTATGGAAGTGTCGTCATCCATCTATCCATCTATTACAGTCTGTGGGAGGGTCCTAACATGTGTCTGGGGACTACTTGAAGGGATTAGAAAAGTGGGTAGTAGAGAAAATCATTGCGAGAGAAGTGAAAGGTGGTTGATTGCCTTCAACACCATGGAGGAAGGTGTTTTGGTATTATCCAGGCATGTTCGGGCGTATCGCTCCATGGAGAGAATACAGAGTATTAACCAAGAGTGGGAGACCTGAGGACCTCCGAGTGTCGAAAATGAGGATAAAGTGGGGCCGTCAGGCAGTTGAAGGCAATGTTTGTGAAGCTTGGGTGATTTTTTGTGAAACTAGGGAAACTTTGGGTGTTTTATGCTTTGGGGGGTTTGGATTAATTTTCAGTGAATCTTGGTAAGGGTTAAGCTTGTTTAAGAATAGTTTGGTCAGTGGAAGGGGGTGGTCTGTTTGATTCCCTTCGTCGATACTTAATGTAACAACATTGTCTTCCCTATTCAGAACTAAAGATTGATTTTAATCATATTTTTTTATACCTCTTGATGAGTTTTGAATATGAATTATCTATTCTAATCGCTAAGGCATACATAATCCTTTTATTCATGTAAATGATAAAATGGACCGCCGTTCTAGGAGGTTAGAAAAGAATTGCATTTTGTGAAAAAGAAGGGGATCGGGCACATATACGTCATATAGGATGTTTACCTACCTGTGGGTGTTCTGAAATTTTTTATAAGTCTCTTTTTTAAAAGAAAAGGATTTTGAGAGGATCAAGTCCCACGTAGTTCTGGGTAGGGGAAATGAAGAATTATTTTTTTGAATAGAAGGGGGATAAGAACAATCCTAGCGTACTGAGACTTCGTTCTAAGGGTAAAATTTCTTGAGACGGTCCAAGTTGACTGGGCTCACCATATCTTCTCCATCGAGGTCAGTAAGCATCATGACGCCTCTTAAGGGAATCTTCTTTACGATGTAGGGGATGCTCCAATTTGATTTGAATTTCCCTTTAGGGTCCCAGACGGGTTCTACGATTTGTTTGAGAACGAGATCTCCTTTTTGGATACCACGGTTATCAACTTTTCGATTAAATAATTGCGTTATCCAATGATAGTACCCCTGTATATGATATTGAGCTTTCAGTCTCTTTTCATTCAAGATTGATAATTCATCAAAGCAGCTATGATGCCATTCTTCTTCATTAAGTTTCCTCTCGAGGATGACGCAGAGGGAAGCTATCTCTATCTCAATGAGTAGGACCTCTTCCATTTTGTACACTAGAGAGTAGGGGGTAGTCCCAATAGGCATTCTTATTAAAGTGCAGTAGCCCCAGAGTGCATAAGGAATCCGGTCGGCTCAATATCTGTAACTCTCAATCCCCTTACTAATTATGGTTTTGTGGCTTTTATTGGCGGTTTCAAAAATACCATTGGTTTGGGGTCAGTAAGTAGAAGATTTGTGTCTTTGAGTTTCATACTCATATACTAGTTCTGTGACCTCAAATTTGAAATGGATCCCATTATCCGATACCAAATCATGAGGAACTTTGTATCGACATATGTTATTCTTTCTGATAAACTTTGCCACTTTTGTGGCATTCAACACTGCATGTGACTCGACTCTGACCCATTTGATGAAGTAATTTATGGCAACCTGGATGAATTCGTGTCCGTTTGAAGGTTTGGGAGTAACCTTCCCTATGATGTCAATGCCCCAGGTGGAGAAAGGACAAGGAAAGGTCATGTTGTATAGTTCTTGAGGAGGCAAGTGTTGGGTATTGACAATCTGCTGGCATTTGAGGAATCTTGGGACGTAGGCAGTACAATCTTAAACCATGGTAGTTCAATAGTACCCTTAACTTATGATATTCTTGGCAAGCATATGACCGTTCATGTGGGGCTCGCATTCCCCATTGTGGATTTTCTACATCATTTCTTCAACATTAGCCCCTGCTATACAGTGCAAATATGTTTCATCAAAGTATTTCTTGAACAATGCTTGTCGCTGATGATGTACTGGAAAAAAGTTTATGAAGGGTTGTACGGTCTTTATTATCTACATCTTGGGGATACCTACCATGTTTAAGGAGGCACCAAATATTATAGTACTATAACCTGGCCATATCAAAATTTTCCTCGGTAACAAGTGCAATGTGGTAGCAATAAGTGGGAATAGATTGCTTCTGAATCAAGAAAGGGGCCATTGTTATTCCCTCAGTAATGTCTACTATGGAGGCTAGGCTGTCAAGGGCCTCATCTAGGCCATTATATTCATGAGGCAGGTGGTGGAAGGTGACATATTTGAACCGGGAGGCCAACTCTTCTAGGTGGGTGTGGAAGGGTAGGAGCTTCTCGTCTTTGACTTTCCACTTTTAAGGATTTAGCCAACAACGAGAGCAGACTATCTATAAATATGTAGGTGATGGAGTCATTTCTTGAGGGAGATTTTAAGGCCTACTGTTCATGCCTCATACTCAGTCATGTTATTGGTGCAAGAGAAGTCTAGTTTGATGCCAATGGGGGTGTGAGAGTCATCAGGAAGATTATGAGTATCCCAATGCCATATACTTTCTTGTTGGCATTTATATTAATGAACATTGTTCATCTAAAGTACTCTTAAGAGGTGAAAAGAATATCTTCATCCGGGAATACAGAGACCTAAACATTGGTTCCTTCCATGGGGTAATCATCAAGTTAGTCGGATATGGCTTTCCCTTTCACAACTTTCTATGTGAGGTACACAATTTTGAACTCGGCTAGTAACATCAACCAATAGCCCATTCGAGCTTTGATAGTAGGTATTTTATGGGATCCATACGGGATACTAGTCTGATGGGGAAGCAAAGCATGTAGTGCCATAATTTCTATGTGACCCAGACCAGGGAGACACATGCTTTCTCCAAGGAAGTGTAGTTGGCCTCATACCCGACTAATTTTTGACTGGGATAATAAATGGCTCTTTCCTTACGGGATTCTTCAATATACTGGTCTAGCAAAGCCCCTGCTTCGGTTTTCATCACGATCAAGTATAAGTGGAGGGGAAGACTTAGATATGGAGGCATAAGCACTAGAGGTGGGGTGAGGTATTGCTTTATTCGGTTAAATTCATCTTGACAATCCTCATTCTAGACTTTAGTTGAGTCTTTCCAAAGAATTTTGAAAATGAGTTCACAGATAGAAGTTAGTTAGCTGATGAATCGACTGATGTACTTCAGTTTGCCCAAAAATCCTCGGAGTTCCTTCTCTGTCTGTGGTGGTGTCCTCTCAAGTGTGGCTTTCATCTTGGCAAGGTTTTCTTTTGATTCTATTTTCACTGACCATGAATCCCAAGAGTTTTCATTTCATGATGCCAAAGATGCACTTCTGTGGATTTAGTCTCATCTAGTAATTTTATAGTTTCTTAAAGAACTTTCGAATGGCGATCATGTGACCTTATCGAGTCTTAGACTTAATGATCATATCGCCTATGTAGACTTCGCCCTACTTATGAATAAGGTCATGCATGATGGTTGTGGTAGTCCTTTATTAGGTATCCCCGATATTCTTGAGTCTAAATGGCATGACGATGTAGCAAAAAGTTCCCCATGGGGTAATGAAGGGGATTTTCTCCTGACTTTGTCTCGTTGTATCTGGCAAATCAATTAATAAACGACTTGAGGGCGTGGCTAGCTGTGTTGTCCACTATCATATCGATATTTGGCAATGAGTAATCATCTTTCGAGGATGCTATATTCATATCCCGATACTATATACACATGCAGACCTTTCCTACTGATTTCGGTAGGAGGAGGATATTGGCGAGCCACGTAGGATATTCAACTATATGAATGAAACCCACGTTCAATTGCTTGACCACTTACTCTTTGACTTTGAGCGACCATTTGATGCAGAGTTTTCTTAATCTCTGTTTTACTGACTTGCATTCTGGAAATGTCGGGATCTCATGCTGAGCTATTTTTGGGTCAATGCTGAGCATGTCATCGTAGGACCATGCAAAGACATCAATGAATTCTTTTAGTAGTTACTTAAATTATGTTCGCTCATGCTCATTAATGGTGGACCCTGTCCTAATATCACTCTGATGGCTACTAGAACCGATATTAATAACAACATTCTCATCATCATCCATTTGAACGTGGTTATGTTGTTTGTTATTTTCCTAATTAAGATCAATTAGGAATTGTTCATTTGTAAAATCATCATCATCAACGGTTTGATTAGAATCAATACAATTAATGTACGACACAACAAGATACTCAAAATCCTCGTTAATTTTATTTTCGAGTAAAATGTCATTGAGAACCTCGTTAAAAGAAGTCTCAGTTACATTGATATCAGAAAAAGGAACAACAACATCAGATGAAGAGATTTGGATAGGGTAAATTATAGGGTCAGGTTGAATCTGTATAGGTTGGATTGGCACGACATTCCAGTTGAGGAGAGGCATGTCAGCATCTTTAATTTGAGTATACGAGTCCGATGGAACGGTATCTAAGCGGATCATATAGAGACTCAGCCTCAGTGTCTTAAGGTTGAGCGAGTCCTCAAAATTAATTTCCTCAGAATCCTCGATAATTATCACGTCTTTCTCTATGAGAGGTTGTACTTCATATTGGTAGTCCTTGACCTAAGAGTTTCTATTATGAAAGAAGATATCCATCCCTGGTTTCATCTTCTTGTCCACATGGTCAGAACATGATTCAGATAAGTTGTAGAAAGGGAAGTCTTCAACCTCATTGAAAAATCTTCCGTTCAAAGAGTCTCTAAAAACAGTCTTTTCACCCTCTAAGCTTCTTTTTGGTTATGAACTCCAGAGTGCTTTGAGTTCTTTTGGTGAGGCTAGTAACTCAGGCTACATGGGGGGAATGCCTACTTTAGGAAGCTGAAGGATCCCTTGCTGGAATCACACTCACCCCATTCTGGGCATGAAGTGTATGTTCTTAAATATCTGAATCAAGTTGATGTCACAATGAGGGTTATGTTTCGGACAAACTTGATCTTTGAAATTTTCTCCTGCTGGAAGGGGAATTGAATTAACTCTGAAGCTAGAGAAGAGCATATCATTCATCTTGTGCTGAATATTTAATACTGGATTGCTAGGGATGGCATTATCTGTATTATCATCATCTCCCAAGATAGTGATAACCTGACATTTGGCCAAGAACTTCAGTTTCTAATGATGAAAAGAAGATACCCCTCGGATGTTGTGGAGACATGGATGGCCAAAGAGTAGATTAAAACATGCAGGTATATCACTGAATTGGAATTTGGTGATAGGATTGATAGGGACAACTCCTATTACGAGTTTTATGGACCTTATTACCTCTCAATGATTATTATCGTAAGCACGTACGACGACAGAAGTAGGAGTGAGATAACTAACTTTAAATCCAAAATAATTAAAGTTTATGAGAGGACAAACATTGAGAGAAGATTCGCTGTTAACTAGTGAAAGTGGGACTGTCCTTCTGAAGACTTTAACGAATATGTTGAGGTCATAATTGTGATAAGGACCAATCTTCAATATCTCTTCTTTGAAAAAGGAGAGGAGTCTGGAAGAGGTCAAGGACCCAACCAAGTTTACGGCTTCTTCAGGAGTGGTGGAAGGAGGTATTATTTTCCCAATGAGGAGTTCTATCAAAGCATTCCGGTACAACTAGGAGGGCATGAAAAGACCCTATAGGGAGATATTGTCTTGAGTTTTCTTGAGCAGGTCAAGGACTTTACTCTCTTCAATGGTCATTTCTAGTATGGGAAGTTATTCGACAATTACCCTTCATTTATTTGTCTCGATCACATGAGGAATCGAATCTTTGTAGTATCTCCCTGACATGGTTATGTTCTTTATTGATGAAGGGAAGAACAAGAACCCCATGTCCTCATCTATCTTTGGATGAATGGCCACCTTATTGATTTCCCTAATGGAACTTTGAAGAATATCATTCCATACAAGCCGGCTACTAGACTGGTTTCTTCCCAACTGAGTTCATCATCTGAACTATCAAAGTCATCTCCCCATTCGGGGAGATTATGCCCTCTTGCAAAGAGAAATAAAAACATTTAATAACCTCGATGGCTTCATCGTACAAATCTTCTCACTCAGTAGGGAGGTGCAAGAATAAAAGGACCAATTGTCCTTGAAGCTTTAAAATATTGAATAACTCAGAAATACTACAAATTTCTCTTATTTTTCGAAATGCATCGACTATTATTTGTATCACATCATCTAGAATAACTTGTTCAATAGGTACCACCCATTTATTTGATTCTTGATCCCATTTTTAATCTTCCATGAATAAGACAATGAACTTATGGCAATTTCCTACAGATTGGGCACAGACGATGATGCAGTCCCTCGTAAGGAGTGACAAAGCTTGATTGGTAAAATAAGTAAGGTGTAGGAGAAAATATGGGAAAACCTTGTGTAGTTTTGGATTAAAGGTACGATGGGTGCTTACCTGGGCACGATTTGAGTAGACGTGTAAAATTTTGGGTCACTCTCTAGAAAGTTGGCATTTGTATGTGTGGAAAGTGGGCTATGAGTGGTATTGGATTTAGGATTGGCTGGTAGGGTGATGATACCCCATTGAATTATTCCTTGGATCACATTACTAAGGTAGAAGAATTGGTCGGTGGTATGGCCAGCGGACTAGTGGAACTCACAACGGGCATCGACTTTGAAGTTTTTAGGGAGTGGATTTCGTAATGGATAAGGGTCTAAGAGTTTCATGAGGTTTCTGCTTGACAGGGGTTGGTAGACTTTGGATAAGGGAGCATGGAGCTCAGTGTACTCTTTTTTGGTTGGATTAGGGAAACTTCTTGGTGCTCAAGAGGTAGCAGGTTGGAAAATGTTGTTAATGGTTAATACTGTAGCACTAGCGGTCTTCTCATACTTTTAGGGGGTGAATTGTTCGATCAATTTCTTTGGCTAAGATTCCACTTTTCTAACTCCTCCCTCAATTTCTACACTAGACTCTGAAAGGGATCGAAAGTGTGGGTAATACTGTCCTGCCATGAATGCTCGGATATAAGGCAAGAAGTTCTTTTTCACAATATTGACTTGTTCCTCCTCGGAGGGTCTGTTGGTCATGGTAATAACTTTCTATCTTCACCTTCCTATGAATCTCTTGACTGTTTCCCACGGGTTCTTCTTAAGAATCTCTAGAACTTGCCACATAACCTCTAGATCCTCATTATACTCATACCGAGACATGAATTCTCGTGCGACATCCTCTTAATTATGGATATTATATTTATCGAAGGACAGAAACCACCAGAGGGCTCTCTCTCTCAAGGTCTGTTGGAACATCTGGGCCATTATCTCTTTGGAGGCACTAAGGAGGGTCATCGATTGGAGATATCTTAAAAGGTGAAAATTTGGGTCCGCTTCCCCTGAACCTATCAATGCCTGATATCTTGAACTTCTCTGAAAGTCTGGCTTTGGGATAGGGAGACGTATAGGTGTAGTCCATGTAGTTAACGAATATCTTGACTTGGTCAAACTTCTTTGTCAGCAGTTTGAGGTCTTCCTTGACCTTATTCAATTCCTCATCCTTAGGATCCATGGATACTAGCAGGTTACCCCCTAGTTGGGCAAGGTCCAACTGAGGAGTTAAGATGGCGGCGACCCATTAGTAGGTGGGGTACGCGCAATATGATGATAATCTTCTAAGACCCTGACAGGCTCAGGATCTGGTGGACCTATGGGACGAGAAAAGAAAACTTAGGGTTTTTAGGGAAGATTATCCTAGTGATGCTGCATTTCATGGACCTCGGCTTGAAGGTTATCAATCTTGGCACTGATCTGGACTAAGATGGTCATCTAATTAGGCTGCACATTCGGTGCTTGGTCAGTGCTCTCCATGAATAGCTCGTGAAGGTAAATCCCAAACTCGGATGAAGTAGCAGAAAGATAGAATGGAGATTAGAGGAAATTTGATGAAAGATAGAAGCCAATAGGGAGACAGGATAAAATTGGGTATGCGATCAACTTGAGAGGGAAAATGGTTCGAATTCATTTTGAAAGAAGGAGGGAGAGAATTTTTAGTATTTTGGAAGGCGGAGAAAAAATGTTTTTGGGAATTTTAAAAAAGGATAGGAACCTCAGCACAATTATTAATGTTATTATTAATTTTTCACTTGTATTAGGTTTGCTTAAATCCAGAAAAAATGCCGAAAAAAACCCGAGCCTGGGAAAATAGGGTTTAAAAAATATATAAGACACGGGTTATCTTATTTTCAGGCTTTGAAAAAGGAGAAATAACGCGAATTTCAGGCGGTACGCCGACCTGAAATTTCGATAGAGTTTTGCATGGTAATCGACAAACTAAATATGAGTGCCCTAGGTTTGACCCCTATCCGAGTTTTATGCAATTATTGGGTTAGTGGAAGGGTTGCCTCCTTTGGCATGACTTCCACGATATACATCTTTACTATAAGGGAAATCATTCATCGGTCAGTGTGGACAAGCCATTTCATATACCTGAGTGTACGTGAATTTCCTCACTATATACCTCGTGGGGATAATACGTGTGAGATAGAATTCGATATACTCAACGTACATGAACGAGTTCCCTGCTATATACCTCCAGTCGTGAGTTCGATCAAACGGTACAATTTGGGGGGAACCGTCCAATATACGCCGAAGGTACGAGGTTAATGTAAGGTTAGAGTCATATCGCTTAGTCTAACTGGGATCTGCAGAATAAACTCCCATCACAAAGTGACCCCCTAGTACGTAATAAAATTTTGGTCATTATCGTCATGCTCTTGGTGATGTAGTGTGCAAAAAATGCATGAGTCTTAATTAACATATTATGGAGAGAGAGTACTTTTTTATATTTTTTATTGGCATTATGAGTGATACACTAATGAGGGAGAATATACATGTATTATTGTTGATACCAAATTTAGTCTGCTAACATGGATCAATAAAGTGAAGACACATGGCAATCTACGTGGCAACAACAAACACTTCCGAGGAACTCACACGCTCCGAGGAACCATACTACAACGAGAAACACTGTTTCCCCGAGGAACTCATACGCTCCGAGGAACGAGAACTCTCCGAGGAACTCTTGAGAACCGAGAAGCTTAGGCGGTCCGAGCAACTCAGGCGGTCTGAGCTGCACCTCGAACAAAGCATTAATAGCGGGATAACCAACAGTTTGATTGTTCATTAAATGCTTATCATTCAGACGCATACGCTTAATGAGCATTGAATGTATCACCCTTTTATATGTACATCATTTAATGTATTACCCTTTCACATTACAGCCCCAGGGCTATAAATACATTGTACAATCCTCATTGTAGAGGGATCGGAATTTCTTGATAGAACTTGTAATCGAAAATTTCCAAACACTCAGTAATAACATAACAGTGGACGTAGGACATTCTTAGAAGGCTAAACCACTTTATAAAATCTTTGTCTCATTTATTTATTTGTGATTGAATAATTAGATATGATCCAAGTTTTTACATCAACAGATTGGCGTCGTCTGTGGGAATGACTGGTAATATCGTTTTCCATAAAAAAAATCCATCACAAATGGCTGATATTCCAGAATCAAGCAATCGAAATGATGGAAGCCCTCCAAATCCATCTGTTCCACCAAATATTCCAGATCTGGCTGGAATAATGACAAATGTGGCTCAGGGCCAGACCGTCATGCAAGAAACTATGCGTCAAGTCATACAAACCCTCCATGGCGGTGCATCAACCCATTCAAGACCACGAAGTATTCAAAGAAATACCCGTGCATCTTCTTCGCGTACTAGGCGTACCAACTCATATCGTAATGAGGAGTCTGAAGATTTTTCTTATCAACCTGAACGAACTTCATCAGTGCGAGCCACAGATACTGAACAACGTATCACTCTCTCCCCAGAAAGGGCCAGTGCGCTAGAAAGATTAAGCAGAGTATCTCCTTTCAATCGATTAGGTCCTAGGAGGAACAAAAGTCCTCCTAGAGCCCCATCGAGGAGTTTTCGACGACCATCAGACTTAAGGGAAGGATCTGCCCAGTCGCGACTAGCTGCTTGTCAAGAGAGATCCCAGGAAGCCACATCAACGCGATCAGTTGCTCGAACCAACAGGCCCGAAGAAGGAAATGATGCATGGAAATACTCTATTCAAAGGCTGGAGGATAGATTGGGGGAAATGGTTAAAGCTAAGAACCCCCTACAACGAACCTTTGTTCGAGGAACACCTTTTGTCCAATCCATTGTAGATTTTCCAACACCATCAAAGTTCAAAGCACCTGTTGTGACCCCCAAATATGATGGAAAGACAGACCCTGTCCTTCATATAGAACAATACCAAGCTGCAACCGACATCTATGCTGTTTCAGATGAGATGAGATGTAGGGCATTCTCGGGAACTCTTACCGGATCTGCTCAAATATGGTATAATAATCTTCCTCGGGGTAAGATTTCAACTTTTCTTCAACTGGCCGAGTTATTTATTGGGAATTTCTGTTTTGGGGCAAATCTTGTTAAACGAGAAAGGTGAGGAGGATCGCCCGAGAAAGGTGAATAAAGAGAAATTGGTCATTGGTTTATCAAAGAATGACCTTGCAGGTGTTCTATATCCTCATGATGACCCACTGGTGATCAAGATGAGAATGAAGGAGGTTATAATTTCAAGAGTACTGGTCGACAATGGTAGCTCGGCAGACATCATTTTCTACTCGTGCTTAGATAGTTTAAATCTAAAGCTATCTCAATTGGAGCCTTATCATAGACCGCTCATCGGTTTTGCTGGCGAGAAAGTATTTCCACTTGGGACGATCAAATTGGATATATTCATTAGTACGTGTCTTGCTTGTCGAATAGAAAGAACACGCTTCTTTGTGATGGATAAGATTGTTCAATCATCATACAATATCATCATGGTAAGAGTAGGATTGAAGAAGTTCGAATCTGTACCATCTACAGTGCATCAGTGCCTAAAATTTCCAACAAATTTTGGAGTAGGAGTTGTTAAAGGTGATCAGAAAGTAGCTCGAGAATGCTATTATTCATCCGCCGAGCAAGAGTAACTGGAGGAATCAAGGAAAAAGACTACTACTTATCAAGTGGAAGAAGGGGCAGAAATTGAAACATTGGATCCTAGAGATGAGTCACAACTCGTGAAGGGTCAAGTGGTGGAAGCTACTGAAAACATCATTCTGGACGACAAGCACCCTGGACGAATTACTCAAGTAGGTTCGTCGTTGGAAGCCTCACTAAAACAGGAATTGATAACTTCCCTAAGAAGCAGAAAACAAACTTTTGCGTGGAGTCATGAGGATATGCCTGGGATAGACCCAAATTTCTTATGTCACGAACTCAATGTGAATAAGGGGATCAAGCCTGTGAAGCAGAGAAGAAGAGTGTTCAGCCCCGAGAAGAACCAAGATATACAGGAGGAAGTCGAGAAGCTCCAGAAAGCTTGCTTAGTTGAAGATGTTAAATATCTAGACTGGTTAGCCAACGTGGTGATGGTAAAGAAGAAGAACAACAAATGGAGGATGTGTGTAGAGTTCACTGACCTTAACAAAGCATGCCCAAAGGATCACTTTCCAGTGCCCCGAATTGATCAACTAGTCGATGCTACCTCGGGACACGAGCTGCTGAGTTTCATGGATGCTTATCCTGGCTACAATCAGATTAAAATGAAACCTGAAGACAGGGAGAGTACTTCTTTCATTACCCGTAAGGGAACTTATTGTTATAATGTTATGCCTTTTGGTTTGAAAAATGCAGGTGCGACATATCAGAGGCTGATGAACAAAGTCTTTGCTGAACAAATCAGTTGCAATATGGAAGTCTATGTTGACGATATGCTGACGAAGAGCAAAAAAGCTGTTGATTATCTAGTTGACTTAAGTCAGACTTTTGATCAACTAGATAAATACCAAATGAAGCTGAACCCAACGAAGTGCATATTTGGAGTACGAGAAGGCATGTTTCTCGGATACATTGTCAACTAACGAGGTATTGAGGGGAATCCTGAAAAGATCAAAGCTCTATTAGGGCTGCGATCTCCAATGACGAAGAAAGAGGTGCAAAGTCTTACAAGACGAGTAGCAGCACTCAACATATTTGTATCACGAGCAACTGATCGATGTATCCCATTCTTCAAGACACTCCGAAAGACTTTTGAGTGGAATGATGAATGTGAGAATGCTTTTAAAGACTTGAAGAAATACTTGGGAGCAAAATTATACTTGTACCTAGCAGTATCGAAGAATGCAGTTAGCTTGGCGTTGATAAGAGTGGAGAATGGAGTACAAAAACCAATCTATTACATAAGTAAGGCCTTCCGAGGAGCAGAGATCAGATATCCAAGGCTGGAAAAGTTAGCACTGGCCCTGATTAAGGCGAGTAGGAGAATGAGGCCATACTTCCAAGCTCATACTATAGTCGTATATACTGATATGCCGTTGAGGCAAGCCCTTCATAAACTAGAAAAATGAGGGAGATTGATGCACTGGGCAATAGAGCTCGGTGAATACGATATAATCTATGAACCCAGATCATCACTTAAAGGGCAAGCTGTAGCGGATTTTATAGCAGAATTCACCTATCCTGATACCCCCGAGGAGAAAAAGTTACTCGCTAATCAACCTGTGGATGTTACAGGATTAACAAACACAAGCTCAGACCAACTTCGGTTGGTAAAAGGGCAAGTGGATGTTACAGGATCATCAAATTCGAGCTTAGACCAACTCCGGTTGGTAAAAGGGCAAGAAAAGATGGTCGACGAAGAGCGAGAAATATCAAGGGAAGATGAAAGGAAGCAACAAATATTTCGCCGAGGAACTCTGTCAGATCAGAAGTTTGAAGACGAGTTACTTATATGGAGGCTATATGTAGATGGCTCATCTTGCACAACAGGCAGTGGGGCAGGGATAGTTTTGAGCACTCCGGACGAGGTCGACATGGAGTACGCCCTACGTTTCCAATTCAAAGCTTCCAATAATGAGGCTGAGTATGAGGCCATGATTACAAGTCTTAATTTGGCAAAAATTATGGAGGCGCAAAAAATTATTGTCTTCAGTGATTCTCAATTAATTGTAAATCAAATGTTGGGAATATATGCAGCCAAAGGAGAATTAATGATCAAATACCATGCAAAGGTGATGGAGTTGGTATCAGAATTTGCTGCTATTCAGCTGGTCAGAATACCAAGAATGGAGAATGCAAGAGCAGACGCCTTAGCTCGATTAGCATCAGCTACTCGTACCGAGCTACGAATAACAATCCCAATTGAAGTTTTAGCTGGTCGGAGTATAGATGAAGATTTGGCGATGAACTTTATCACCCTTGATTTAGGACCATCTTGGATGGATCCCATCAGGGCATATATTGAGGAGGGAGAATTACCAATTGAGAAGCTTGCAACCAAGAAATTGAAGTTTAAATGCTCGGTATGTATTAACTAACGGTATTTTATATAGACGAGGAATTATGGTAGGTTTGCAAAGATTTGTACATCCCTCCGAGGTGAAAGAATTGATTGAAGAGATCCATGAAGGGTCTTATGGAGCCCATGTAGCAGGTCGGACGCTTTTGTAAAGGATGATGACGCAGGGATACTACTGGCCGACGATGAGGGTTGATTATGTAGCCTATGCCAAGAAATGTGACAAGTGCCAGCGCTTTTCCTCCGTCCGAAGAACTCCACAAGCATTGTTGACACCCATCACTTCCCCTTGGCCATTTCCCATGTGGGGAATAGATTTAGTTGGACCACTGCCAACGACTAGAGGAAGGTTCAAATACCTCGTCGTCGTAGTGGATTATTTTACTAAGTGGTTGGAAGCTGAGCCTCTCATTGATATAATGTACGAGAAAGTGTACCAATTTATTTGGAAGAACATCATTTGTCGATATGGTCTTACTCATGCTTTCATCACAAACCATGGAACATAATTCGATAACGAGGAGTTCGCTGCCTATTGTCATCAATCAAATGTGTTGAAGATCCACTCAGCACCAGGACACCCTCAAAGCAATGGACAAACTGAAGTGAAAAATAGAACAATTCTGAATGGTTTGAAGAAAATACTGGATGATGCAAAATCAAACTGGATCAACGAGTTACAGTCAGTACTGTGGGCTTACCGAACTACTCCCCGAGTAGCAACTGGAGAATCTCCATATATGCTAGCGTTTGGAAGTGAAGCTGTTATACCTGCCGAGTTGGGCCTCCCAACACACAGGGTAATGAATTTCAATTCCCCTCTCAGCGACTTAATGAGAAGATTGGATTTAGACATGCTCGAGGAAGTTAGAGAAGAAGCATCCATCAGAAACGTTGCATACCAACAACGAACAACTCTAGTCTACAACAAGAGAGTGAAGAAGTTCGACCTGAAAGAAGGAGACTATGTGATGAAGAAAGTAATTCAAAAGCACAATAAGCTGGAGGCAAACTGGCATGGACCATACCGAGTTACAGAAGTTGTTCGACCAGGAACTTACCGAATAGGAACTCTAGAAGGGGATGAGTTTAAGAATGCATGGAACGCAGAGCACCTGCGCAAGTATTATCAGTGATGAATAAAATGTAGATATTATGCCGAATTCTTTCTTTTTATTGAAAGTTTTTCGGGGAATACTAGTGTTACACACTACTCGGCAAAGCTCGGGCTACTCGAATTTTTTTTCGAAAATGCCAACTAAGGTTGGTCGAGAAACCTATATTCCTCCGGGAAGTAAAGCTACCAATATTCCTCCGAGAAGTAAAGCTACTTGTATTCCTCCAGGAAGTAAAGCTACCAATATTCCTCCGGGAAGTAAAGCTACCTATATTCCTCCGGGAAGTAAAGCTACCAATATTCCTCGGGAAGTAAAGCTACTTGTATTCCTCCGGGAAGTAAAGCTACCAATATTCCTCCGGGAAGTAAAGATACCTATATTCCTCCGGGAAGTAAAGCTACCAATATTCCTCAGGAAGTAAAGCTACTTGTATTCCTCCGGGAAGTAAAGCTACTTGTATTCCTCCGGGAAGTAAAATTTGTATTCCTAAGGGAAATAAAACTATATGTTTCTCGGGAAATAAAAGTATTCCTAAAAATGCCAACTTATGTCGGTTAGGAAGTAAATATATTCTCGAAAATGCCAACTTGAGTTGGTCGGGAGGTAAAATTATTTCAAAAAGACTAACTATGGCTGGTCGGGGATAGAAACCCACCAACTGTAGTTGGTTGACAAGGAAAATTTATCGACCTTGGTTGGTCGGAAACATTTAAAGAGAAAAATCTACCAACTATGGCTGGTCAGGGATAAAAACCCACTAACTGTAGTTGGTCGATAAGTAAAATTTAAAGTGATCGAGCAACATTTTTTATACTCGTAACTTTTTAATTATTACTAAGTTGGTTGAGAAACAAAATATTATTTTTGCCAAATGATTACCATAAGTTCAAACTACTCGACAATAAGTTGATCGACAAACTACACAATATTGTTATCTTTTTATCAGATACACATGCACAAATATAAAGTGTTTTACAAGACAATAGCAATTAAGATTGCGAACAGAAATGAAAGTCTTTCATTAAATCCAAAAACAAATTACATTGATAATGAAATGAAAGTTACATTGATATTGAAATGTATACTAACTATTACATCAAAATTCCTACTCTACTGGTCTTTTCCCTTCTGCTTTTGACACAGGTTCCTCGCCAGCAGGCAGATCATTTAAAGCCAGGGGAGAATGTATGAAGTTGAAATCCTTTAACATCCTGACATTCATCACGGATGGTTGATCTAAGAGGTGCTCGGGACGAGATACCTCGGCATTTGAATGGAGATTGTAGTCACCGAGATATTTGGAAATCAAGCTCTGAGGAATGGCCCGAGCAGGGATCCAACTCATATCTAGTTTGTATGGTGGCACAGGCACCGGGATCATGGTAGTCCCACAGGTAATGACCCTGTTCGAGCTGCAGCACACCTAAGACATTCAACCAGCCTTGCTTGTAGCCCTCATTATAGACATGCTGGATACGATCGTCCAAGTGATAGAGAGCTTCGTTGTATCTAGCCATCCAGAACTCCCTGGGCTATTTGTGGAATTGATATGTTAATCTATCTAGCTGCTCGTGGAGATTTTTAATGAAGATCTCTTAATTCTCCAAGGTAGACTTCTGAGTGGAGAGCTGCTCTTACATGTCCCTGATCTTCTTTGACATTTCAGCCAAAGCCTGGTTCGTCGCCATTAATTGGAAGGCCTGGTTTTCTAAGGCAGACTGAGTCCTTTGTTCCTCGATAGGAATTCGAGCTGCTCTTGCTCGTCCCCGAGGAGCTCTTGCTCGACCACGAGAAGATGTAGATGGGCCAGACCTCTTCAAGGTTTCCAACTCGTCCCTCAAGTTCGCATTCTCGATTTCTAAGAACGAAAATCCCTCATCATTCACTGGGATCAAGGCATTTGAAGTGGAAGCTACAGACTTCAACTGAGATAACTCTTTCTGCAAGTTGTTATTTTCTTACTCTAATAGTTCAGCTATCTGTCTGAACTCCTCGACTTCTCCCCTCAGAGTTCTCTCCCTCACCTCGTAGCTAGCAAAACGCTTCTCGTAGCCCTTGTCGGCAATGATCTGTTGGTACTTCTTCTCGTACCCCTCATGCAATAGGGAAGTTGATTCTTTGTATTGTAGCTGAAGGTCTTTGAGGGTGCCTTGGATATCCTCGATCATATCATAATAGGCCACATTATTGGCCACTGCTTGATCAAGTAGACACTTCAGATATTGATATGCTTCAACTTCCTGTTCTGAAGCATCTTGGCCGAGGATGTCGATGACTTGTGCTGCACTCAGGTCTGTATGACCAGCCTTAAAGTATTGATTACATTGTCGTAGCAGCTTTGTATCATGGGCTGATAGTACTTCCATCCTGGCCAGAAACTAGCAGAGAAAGAAAAAGCAACAATCAATAAGAATCAAGACAGCGTATGAAAAAGAGACAATAGTATGAATAAACACAAGTTCGAGTTTTATTATATCATAAAGGTCAAAAGTACAAGATTTCAGAGTTACAAATTCATGGTTACAATTGACAAAAGCAAAATATAAAGATAAACCCTAACAACTCTACACCTTTTCCCTTCTCCTAAAACCTTCTCGGGAGGCTGGGACGAGGATGTAGGTTGCTCGGAAGGAGTAGAAAGTTACTCGGGGAGCACTAGCAGTTGCTCGAAAGAAGTAACGATTTGCTAAAGTTCCTCGGCAGTAGGCTGGACGGCTGGGGGATGATCTCCCATCACCATAGAAGACTCTTCGGAGGCAGCTTCGTCCTCTTTTAATTCTTCAGGAGTTGGAGGGGGAACAGGGATGTGTTGCTGAAAGAGTTCAAAATTTTCATCCACTTTCATCTCATGAAGAGCAGCAACCCATCCATCCGTAAAGTATTTAAGACTGCCATAGTCCACTTAGGACACCATGGCAACCAATCCCTTGTTCCACCCCTTGTCCCAGCCAGCGCTGAAGGACTTCTTCACAGCCATTTTCCTTTTTAACTTTTCCGAGGAAAGATTCTTGGACAGCAAGTCATCAGCAGCTTTCAATTTTCTCTCAGCCTCCTTCTGCCGATTTACCTCCCGAAGTTGAGACAACTCCTCTTCATCAACCTTGAGCTTATTCTCTAGCTCTCCAGCATTCTTGAGCTTCTCGTCGAGCTCTTTATTTTTCCCCTCCAAGTCCTTTATTCTCTTCTCCAACTCTTTGGATACTTCAACAGCTTGAGCTTTTTCCTGCTCGGTGGAGGCAAGCTTCTTCTCCCAAACAACCTTGTCAGTAGCATATGTCTGCCAAGAATCCTCTAGAGACTTAATAACTTCCTCCAGAGCTCCCTCCATACTAGACGAGGAGCATGAAGCTTTAATCGCCTCGTCTTTCTTCATAATTATATTAAAGCAGCTCGTCAACTGTGAAAAGAAAAAGAAGCAAGTCAGTAACAGAAATGACAAGGGAAATATGAAAAGTTCGAAGTAAGAACACTTACAGAAGCAAGGTGGCGAGCATCTAACGAGGTAACCATGTACCGAGTAAGGTTTTCTTCAGTACCTTGGACTTCGGGAATGATCCAGTACTTTATCGAGCTCATGGCAGAGCTCGGGGGAATAAAAGTAGGAACCCCAGTTCCAATGGTTGGGGGCTGAGTGATGGTGTCAGCCAAATTGACAGAGGAGCTCTTCTTCAGCCTCCTCGGGGGAAAAAGTGCAGATTCAACCAAGTAAGAACCCTCGGTCGGTGATATTACAATCACCTCTCCAGGAGCAGCAAACCTGCTCGGAGCCACTGCGGGCTTCTCAACAACCTTCACAACAGCAGCAGCCGAGGAAGGCGCATCAGTCTTCTTTGTCCCTTCTGGGACATCAACCTTTCTTCTTTTAGCCTCTCCAGCACCAGAGTAAGGTTTCTCAAAAAGGGTGGGAGGTCTTCTCTTCTTCATCCTTTCACTTAAAGGAATGTGTAATTCAGGCGAAGAACTTGTAGAGGCTGGTACTGGTTCTGCTTCACTTATCACCGGACAAGCAGTGAAAGAAGTGGTGTAGCTCTTATACTGCAGCAAGTATG
Source organism: Sambucus nigra (assembly GCA_949130495.1). Classification (NCBI taxonomy): domain Eukaryota; kingdom Viridiplantae; phylum Streptophyta; class Magnoliopsida; order Dipsacales; family Adoxaceae; genus Sambucus; species Sambucus nigra. The sequence continues at coordinate 391,803,039 of OX422207.1, read as the reverse complement.
AGGCTGACCTAATGTGCTCGTCAGCAACACTCTGATGCAAACTCCAGATAAGTTTTAAGTGCCTTATATTTACGTCTGCTTCCTTTGGACACTTTCTTTTGCTATCAACTGTAAATAAATAAAAATTAAAATATCAGTAGCACATTTTATCAAACACAAAAGAAGCATGATTTCAAAATAAATAAAATGAAATAAAAATAACCTATCCCATTTCCATAGGGAGGGCATCTGGGACCCTGATAAACTTCATCTCCAGATAAAGGAGCATGTTGCCAATTTTTTATGACAGCCCCGTGCTCAAAATAATCCCTATTATCATCCGGGAGATTGACTACTAAGGCCCTATTCAAAATCTAGTTTTTAAATAAAAGGTGTTATCACCAACTGCCCATCTATAGCAAAACATGATTTCTGGAATCCCTAGGCGAGTTCCATGGATTTGATTTAACCTATGCACCCCATTAACTATTCTCCATGTATTGGGGGCTATTCTTGCAGGAACAACATCAAAGTATTGACAAAATTCCAGACATAAGGGATTGGGTGGAAAAGAAAATCCACACTCAGTAATAAAGAGACTGGGGAAACAATGTCCCTCAGCCAAACGAAAATAATCAGAAGGCTCAGAGAGCTCTTCCAGAACAACCCAGGAACGAATAGAAAAATCAGAGTGAAACTTATCAAGAGATTCAACAGGGTAAACCATGATGAATAAAAGAAATGAAGAAGAAGGAAGAAAATCTTACAGAAAAAGAGTGGATCTGATGACAACGAACGATTGAAGAGATGAATACACAGGAGAGAAAGCAAGGATGGAAAACTCAAAAATACAAATTTGAAAAGGTAGAAGACGATGGGAGTTTCTGTGAAGTTTAAATACCTTACCTTGGGAAATGGTAAAGTAATGATTACAAAAAGAAACATTTACGCTACCGGTGGCTAGAGGAACAAAAAGGGCGCGACAATCGAAGCGAGAAGAAACGATTACGCTACAGGCGGCTAAAAGGACAAAAAGTACACAGAAATCGAGGCGGTTGTGAGAATTAAAAAAATCATGATTCTACGAATTTGGAAAGAGAAACAAATACAAGGGAAACACTCCTAAAAATCAGGAGGATTATTTAAAGCTATCATATTCCGAGAAAGAATGTTCCACACTCCTCAAATTTCGAACTATGAAACATTGGGGGATTCTGTTGATAGCAAATTTAGTCTGCTGACATGGATCAATAAAGTGAAGACACGTGGCAATCTACGTGGCAACAACAGACACTTCCGAGGAACTCACACGCTCCGAGGAACCATACTACAACGAGGAACACTGTATCCCCGAGGAACTCATACGCTCCGAGGAACGAGAACTCTCCGAGGAACTCTTGAGCACCGAGAAGCTTAGGCGGTCCGAGAAACTCAGACAGTCCGAGCTGCACCTCGAACAAAGCATTAATAACGGTATAACCAACAGTTTGATTGTTCATTAAATGCTTATCATTCAGACGCATACGCTTAATGAGCATTGAATGTATCACCCTTTCATATGTACATCATTTAATGTATTACCCTTTCACATTACAGCCCCAGGACTATAAATACATTGTACAATCCTCATTGTAGAGGGACCGAAATTTCTTGATAGAACTTGTAATCGAGAATTCCCAAACACTCAGCAATAACATAACAGTGGACGTAGGCCATTCTTATAAGGCTGAACCACTTTAAAAATTCTTTGTCTCATTTATTTATCTGTGATTGAATAATTAGATATGATCTAATTTAATACATCAACAATTATGAAAGTAAATCTTGTATGGAGACTATATTAAGCATGGATTAATGGGAATACATACAAGTGAATGTGTGTGGTAGTGAACCTATACATGGATCAACTATAAGTGGTGTGTGACATCTATAAATGAGTACATATACATGTAAACACCACATTCTAGGGCGCCCTCTATCTCTCCTTAGGTCCCTATCACCTCCCCTTTTTACTAAAAACCCTAGGTCATATTTTGAGTACAGATCTAGAGGCTATCAGGCGCTCCCGAGCCCCGTTTAACTCTGGTCAACTCTATCGTCTGAGTGAAATCTCAATGAATCTTTGAAGGTCACTGAATCCCTTTTTTAACGTTCCAACCGGTGCATAAATTGGCATAACGGTTCAAATAAACGAACTAATTTACTACTAAAAATAAATTTGAAGGACATCGAGCGCTTTCGGGTCCCGTTTTGACCTCAATCAACTTCACCGTCAAAGAAAAATCTTAACAAATCTTCGAAGGTCAGTGAAACCACTTTCCAATGGTTTCCTCGGTGCACAAAATGGCAAAACCGTTTGGACGAATGATTCATTTTCCCCCAAAAACTAATCTAGAGGCCACCGGGCATTCCCGGGCTCCGTTTGACCAAAATCAACTCTTCAGTTCAAATAAGACTAGATTAATGTTCGAAGGACACTGAATACCTTTTTCCAACGGTCTTACCTATGCACGAATCACCCTTGTGGTACAGACGAGCGACATGTTTTAGTTCGAAAGGTCACCGGGTTCATACGGGACCTGTTTGACCAAAGTCAACTTTTTGAATTGAGCGAAGCGCTTCATAAAATTAAAGTTCCACGTATAAAATTTCAAATGGTCCACACCGTGCGCAATTCAGACTTACAGTTTGGACAAACGATCCATTACTATCCGATAATCTCCAGTCCAAAGGACCAATGGGCGCTTTCGAGCCCTATTTGGCTCAAAGTCAACTCCCGGACCCGGGGGAGGCTCCAAGGAATCTTTAAGGTCTCTAAATTACCTATCTAATGATATACCTCGTGCATGATTTGGATTTACGAATTGCGTTCTATGACCATTGTTTTGACAGGGGTATCGATTCGTAGGTCTATTTCCCTACCAATCGGCAGTGTGTCTAGGGTCATGTGCCGATTGACAGGGCTAGGGGTATGCCAATCGACATTACCCCTCCCATATAAAATGAGGGCATGAGCTCACTTCCAAGGCACACCTCAGATCCATCAATATAAGTGATCTCGACAACATTCTCTTGCAATCAACGAGGTTTTCTTGTGTGAAATTCCTTTCCATCTTTCATTCCCATCATTTTCATACCCAATTTAGAAAAATCTCATTCTCTCTCTTCCAACATTCATCTGAACTTGCAAGGGATCTCATCAAAAATCACGGTCAAGCCTCAATTCTCCAAAGAAGGTCTAAATACCTTTTCCTCTCTCTAATTTTTTTTTTATTTTCGCATTAGTTATACAAATTCTCAATTTAGGTCTTACTTTATATCATACAGATTAATATCTCATCTTGTATTAGTTATATTGCACATAATTTATTTTCTATAAAGAAACCCAAAACAAAGAACAAGAGGGTTACACTTATAAATTCCAACGGGATCATTCACCACTTTTTTTCAAAACTAAAAAATATCTTTTCTACACATACACATATAATAAACTCATGTTAGAATCTATGGGATAAAACCCACCCTTGTGCCGCATGTGAAATATGTGGACATTCATGCCTTTATAGGCTACGTAGACGTTTCGGGCTAAAACCCGAGACTCGAGTCCAATTTTCATATTTTCATCATTCCCCTATTTTATCTTTATATTATTCATATATATCATGCTTATGATTAATACTTGCACGTCTTATCCAACAAATATTGTCATTCCATTATAACGATTAATATTTCGATAAGCGCATACTTCATATTTTCTAATTATTATTTTTGGGAATATTCCTTTGGGTGACCTCACTTTATCTTTTTCGTGATATGAGTCGAGTGATTCCGATATCCATCTATATATAAACTCACACTACTCGGAGAAATTAGGGAAAATAGTAACATAAACCCATGAGAGACTGAACGGGCAAGATGGGTGCCTAATATCTTCCCATTCCGTAACATAGCCCCCAAACTTCTAAACTATTCGTTTCGTAAGCAATAGTTTGTCTTTAATGCCTCTCTCTCGAAGCGACGACATGATCTTTTTTCTGTTTTGTGCAAAATAGGCTGGCGACTCCATCTCTTTACATTAACCACATCGACGACAATCGAGCACTCCTAGAAAAAGGGTGCGAGTCCTTCTCTCTCTCTATGAGTACGCGCGCGCGAGCGTCGAAAACCCCTTAGATGGGATGAAAGATCCAAATGAGGGATGACCATAGTGGAAACTCCACTTAGGAAACTTCTTAAGAGGGCTAGACTTTGTTTGCATGGGTGTTATCATTTTTTGCTCTTATTCACCTACGTGTATGTTCCCTTTTTCTCCTCTATTATTTCTTGCATATATTTACCTCATGAGTATATCACTCCTCACACACTTGTATATACTCTATATGTACACTTCACATTACTTACATGTAAGATCACTTATATGCACATATTTTACACACCACTTAGAATATCTATTCTTAGGTGTCACTAGCACACACCTCCACTTATTACACTTGTATATATATCCATGCTCACTCACACTTATCACACTCCACTTGTAATTAGTCCAGGCTTAGGTTCACTACCACGCACTCACTTATAAATATTCACACATAGTATAATATTCATGCTCCATGCCAGATTTACTTTTCATGATACTTGTACATTCTTCCCTATTATTATAGTTCTCATCATGCCAAATAAAATACTCTCTCCATAATATACTAATCAAGAATCATGCATTTTGCACACTACATCACCAAAGAGCATGGGAATTGACTAAACTTTTGTCCTGTACTGTGGGGTCACTTTATGATGGGTGCTGGTCCGGTAGGTTACAGTTAGCCTGAGCAATATGACTCTCACCTTCCATTGGCCAAGTACCTTCGACGTATATCGAACGGTTCGCCCCTCATCGTACCATTTAATCGAAGTCATGACAGGAGGTATGTAGAAGGGAACTCATTCACGTACATCGAGTACATCCAATTACCTCTCACACGTACTGTCCCCATGAGCTCTATAGTAAGGCAATTCACGTACACTCAGGCATATCAAATGGCTTGTCCACATGTACCGATTGCCCTCAAAAGCAATACGTATATCGTGGAAGTTATTCCGAAAGGGGGAACCTTTCCACTAACCAAACAAATGCATACCCTCATATAGGCGTCATACCTATGGATCTCATATTTAGATAGCCGGATATTACTCAAAACTCTGCTGAAATGACAAGTCGGCATACCACCCAAATTTTCGCGCGATTTTATCTTTTTCAAAATAGGACCCTATCCATGAGTCTGGTAACAAGTCAAACCGTGTTTTACATATTTTTCTAACCCAATTTTTCCTAGGCTCGGGTCCCGTCTGGCATTTCTTTTGCATTTCGATAAACCTAATACAAGTGAAAACATAAACATAATAATAATCGTATTGAGACTCTTCTCTCATTTCCCCCTCATTCCTTACCAAAAGTGTTAAAAAAAAATTTCTCCATTCTTTTTAAAATAGCAAAAAAATACATAAAATATTTTGTCCTTCCCTTTGCAAAAAATATCAAAAACATTTTCCTCTTTGTTGAAGAAGATTCTTCCTTTTCTCTTTCAAAAATAAATTCAAATAATTTTTCCTCTCAGGTTGATCGCATATCCGACCCTTGTCCTCGCTCCCTATTGGCTTCGGTCTTCCGTTAAACCGCCTTGAGGCTCCCTCAGTTCCCGCGCTAAAATGTAACCTGATTTGATGACGATCCTAGTCCAATTTTCCATTAAGATTAACAACCTTCAAACTGAGGTTCATGAGATGAAGTGAAACTGGGTCCCTAGCCCGAGGTTCTCTTCTTTCACATTATGGGTCCGCCCGCACCTAAGACCATTTTGGTCCCGAAATAATATCAACACGCTCCACGTTCATTTTTTTAATAGGCCACTGCCAGCTTAGCTCCCTATACCGAATCTTGCCTAATCAGGGGCTAACCTTCCAGTAACCATCGATCTTAAGGAAGAACAGTTGAACAAGGTCAAAGAGGACCTTAAAATATTGACCAAGAAGTTTGATCAAGCCGAAATCTCTAATAACTACATGGATTATACCCATATACCTTAAAGTGAGGTTGCCAAAAATATTCAAGATGCCTAACATTGAGAAGTTCGGGGGCAATTGTCCATATTCGAAGTCATCACCGATCCGTAGTTACCACCGATTCATAACTATCCTTGTTGCCTCTGAAGAAATAATGGCCAAGATGTTCCAGTAGACTTTGAAGGACAATGCTCTACGTTGGTTCCTATCTCTCGAGGAATCTAGAATTCGCAGTTGGGAGGATGTTGCCTATGAATTCATGTCACAATATAAGTACAACGAAGAGCTGGAGGTTACACGCTGTGATCTAGAACTTCTCAAGCAGAATTTTTGGGAAACTATCAGTAATTTCATAGCAAGGTGGAGAGACAAAGTGGCCACCATGACCAATCGAACTTTCGAAGAGGAGCAAGTTAGTATTGTATAGAAAAACTTCTTACCCCATGTTCGAGTGACGATAAGAGGACAATATTACCCCTATTTTTGAGCCCTATGGGAAACAAGAGTGGATATCAAAGAAAGTCTTGCCAAAATAGAAGCTCAGCCAAAGAAAACATCTGTACAGTTCACTCAAAGAAAATATGATAAGCCTGCTACAGTTTCAACCATCAATAACATCTCACAGCCTGCTACTTCATGGGCACTCGAAAGTCGTGCCCACCCAATCAGAAAAGAATACATCGAGCTTCATGCTCCAATATCTAAAGTCTACCAAGCACACTTTTGTGTTGAAATCTCATCGAGCCATTGGAATCTCTTCCATTACCAAACCCACTTTTTAAAAATTCCAAACCCAATGATCATTATGATTTCCATCAAACTAACGGCCACACTACTAATCTGTTCTTCCATCTATGGATTTTAATCCAAGTTTTGATTTACCGGGGTATCGTCACCCCCAGCCAATCCTAAATTAAACACCACCCATAATCCACTACCAGATCATGCGAATGTAATCTTCCTTGAGAATGATCCAGAATTTCACCCGTCTACCCAGATTGTACCCAGTAAATCAGCCATCATACATGTTTATTCACCTAAACCCCTTAAAGTTTGTCCATATTTTCTCCTACACCCCACCTGTTTTCCCGACCAGTCCCTGTCACTTCTTACAAGAGAATATATTACCATTCATAGCCATTCTGGGAGGAAAGATATGGAATTACCAATAGCACTGAACCAACTCTTGGAGTTTAGGCTGAAATTTCCCTCAGAAATGACCATTGACTACGAAAAGTTCAGCACATTGTTCATGGAAGCCCAAAAGTGGGCTCGAGAGTTAGATAATTGGGTAGTACCTGGCGACGAAGTCAGTTAAGATGATGCCATCTAAAGTATGGAAGACTGATGTCGACATATCGGTGAAATTTAATGTATGTTTGAGCTATTCGAAGCTTTTAAATTATAAGGGAGGTTGGTCCCTTCGCTTATGCATCTCCCCGTTGAGTTGGAGCATCAATACAAAGAGGCCGTTAAGGTTGTAAAATGCATTAACTTCTCATGGAAGGATGACATCTTGCCACCGGATGGGGGTATGAATTTGATAGTTTAGATGAAGAGCAAAGCTCGGAAAAGACTATCCTGGTGATCACTGTATATGGGATGATATCATTTTAAGATCTGTTAGGAGAGATTAACAAAGTGGTCGAACAACTCGAGATAGATGAAGAAACAGTGTCTCCTTTTTTCCCTTATTCTGTGAACGATATGACTAGATTTGGTAGGTACTACCAGAGTCTAAACCCTCAATCAGTAGCGATGGATAAAGGAAAAAGTATTGTTAAGAAACCCCCATGATAAAAATGACCATCGAGGAGAGCAAGATCCTCTACCAATTTAAAAAAACTCAAGCAAACATCACTTTGTGGGGACTTTTCATGTCTTCCCAACTGTACTAAAATGCCTTGATAAAATTGCTTACAACCACTATCCTTCCTTCCACCACTCCAGAAGAGGTCATGAACTTGGTCGGGTTCTTATCTTCTACTAGAATGTTCTCCTTATCTGAGGAAGAAATCCCTAAGTTTGGTCCAAATGACAACTATGCTCTCAATATCTCTATCGAGGTGATGGCTAAGGCAGTCCTGCTTTTGCTTGTCGATAATGGATCAATACTTAATATTTTCCCATTAAGGACCCTTAACTGTTTGGGTTCAAAATTAAGCAACGTTGCTCTAACTTTTGCCGTAGTACATGATTATGACAATACTCACCGAGAGGTGATGGGATCCATAAAGCTTACAATAGGGGCTGGCCCTATAAATCCCATTACTGAATTCCAAGTCATTGACATACCAGCTTTTTTTAATATAGTGCTCGATCACCAATGGATTCACAGCATCAAGAGGGTGTCTTCATCCCTCCATCAGAAACTGTAGTTCTTCGCCAAGGAGCAGCTAGTCACCATTTTGGGCGACGATGATAACACTGAGAATATAAGCACCAGTAATTCGATAATACAGTTACAATATGGGGCTAATGATAGGATTTTATCTAGTTTTCAAGTAGAACCACTTACACACCTAGTAAGGGATGATTTAAAAGATAGAGTCTATCCGAAGCACAACCCTCACAGTTATGTCAATGTGATACATATGTTCAAAAATATGCATTTAATGCCCGGAATAGGGCTAGGACAAAGAGAACAGGGGATACTGGAACCCATAGTGATGAAAAATACCTTTCCTCCATGTGTCCTGGGTTATTAACCATCATCAGAAGAGCTCAGAATGCTCCGCGAATCTCAATTCAAGAGAAGGATATAAAATGCTAAGATTATCTCAAGGGATTCCTTGAATGGGAGATTCATTAAAGAGGGTGAATATTTTCCCTTTTATGGGTTGCCCGAATAGTGGTATGATCATGTGGACAAGAAGGAATAAAGATCTTTTCCAAGACCATTACTCATGTGACGAAAGCTCCCAACATCATGTGAAATCGCTCGTTGATAATACTAAAGTTATTAGCGAGGATTCTGAGGTAAGTGACTCTGAGGATTCATTCAATTTGCAGACACTGGGGCTAACACTCTGCATGATCCACTCAAGCGCTACATCATCAGTTCCATCCATTCTGATCAAGACTTCTAATGCATCCCTCCTTAATTTGAAAGATGTACCAGTTCGACCTGCTGAAATGTAACCCAATCCATATGTTTATCCTATTTCTTCTTTTGTTCCTCCTTGTTCTGATCATAATGTAATCGAGACATCCTTTAATGAGGTTCTCAATGATGTTTTTCAGAAGAATGAAATAAACAAAAATTTTGAGTATCTTTCTGTGCCTTACATTAATTGTCTTGATTCTAATCAAACTCTTGATGATGATGATTTTGCAAATGAACAATTCTTAACTGATCTAAATAAGGTTAATAATAAATAGCATAAACTTATTCAAATTAATAAAGATGAAATTGTTGTTATTAAACTCGGTTCTAGTAGCCAACTGCGTGAGATTAGGATAGGGTCCACCCTTGATGATCATGAGCACGCACAATTCGAAGAACTACTGAAGGAATTTATGGAAATCTTCACATGGTCCTACGACGACATGCCCGATATTGATCCCAATATCGCTCAACATGAGATTCTAACCCTCTCGAAATGCAAACCGATTAAATAAAAATTGTGAAAACTCCACATCAAATGGTCGCTCAAAGTTAAGGAATAGGTGGTCAAACAGTTGAACGTGGGCTTCATTCGGTGATCAAATATCCCACATGGTTAAATAAGATTGTACCTATACCAAAATCAGGAGGAAAGGTTCGCATGTGCATTGATTACCGAGATTTAAATAAGGCCTCTCCAAAGGATGATTAATCGCTGCCTAATGTCGATATGATTGTGGATAATACGGCTAGTCATGCTCAAAAGTCATTCGTTTTGTCGAATACAATAAGATCAAGATGCACCCTAATCATCAAGAAAAAATACCATTCATTACCCCTTCGGGAACCTTTTGTTACACAGTTATGTCATTCGGTCTAAAAAACATAGGGTGTCCCTACCAAAGGGCTATCGCAACCATATTGCATGATTTGATACACAAATAATTTGAGGTCTACGTAGATGATATGATTATCAAGTCTAAGACTCGAGAAAGTCATGTTACCGCTCTTCGAAAGTTCTTCGAACGACTACGACGATACCATATGCGACTTAACCCACAAAAATGTGTCTTTGGTGTTATCAAAGGAAAGATTTTGGGATTCATAGTTAGTAAAAAGGGTATTGAAGTCGACCCTACCAAACTGATAACCATACTCGAAAGGCCACCACCCTGAATGGAGAAGGAATTCCCGGGAATCCTTAGAAAATTATAATATATCAACTGGTTCATCAGCCAGTTAGCTTCCATTTGTGAACCTATATTCAAACTCCTCCAAAAAGACTCTGAAAAAGGCTAGAATGAAGCTCGTTAGGAAGCCATTAACCAAATTAAACTGTACCTTACCCAACCTCGGTACTCATGCCACTGTAACCTGGTCTCCCCTTACTCCTATATTTGATCGTGACATACACTGCATCTAAGGCTACACTAGTCACAAATTGTCCAGATACGAAGTCAACTACACGGACTTAGAGAAAGCATATGTCGCCCTTATATGGGTCACTAAAAAATTACGGTACTACATGCTCAATTTTTCCATCAGACTTGTCTCCCGAATGGGTTCTATTAAATACCTTCTTGAGAAACCTACCTTGTCCAGTCGGATGGCCCTATGGTTGAAGCTTTTAGTCGAGTTTGATATTATGTATGTCATGCAAAAATCCTTGAAAGGAAGATCCATCTCTGACTACCTTGCCGATTACCCCATGGAAGAAGCGGATGTTTGGATCTCCGAATCCCCGGATGAAGATATCCCTTTTTACCTCCCAAGAAGACCTCCCAAGGAAAATATTCTTTGACGGTGCTGCCAACAAGAAATAATACATCATTGGAATACTCTTAATATCCCCTAATGATTCTCATACTCCCACTGCTATCAAGCTAGATTTTCCCTGCACTCATAAAATGATCGAATACGAGGCGAGCACAATAGGCCTCAAAGTTGCTCTAAAAAAAGTAATCCAATGCCCAGATGTCTATGGGGATTCTTCCCTCATCATCATTCAGGTCCTTAAATGATGGAAAGTCAAAGATGAAAAGCTCTTACCCTTCCACGAACACCTAGAAGAGTTGGCCTCCCAATTTTGAGATATCACCTTCCACTATTTGCCCAGAATAAGGAACAACTTAGCCGATGCCCTTGGTACTTTGGGCTACATGGTGGACATGTCCGAGGGAATAATGATGTCCCCCAAGATGCTAATAAGAAAGGTCGAGTAACCCTCCATAAGCTGGCTGCCCAGTACTTTACCTGGGATAAAGCAATGTTCAAGAGAAACTTCGATGGAACCCACTTACACTGCATCGCAAGGGTTGATATTGAAGAGATGATGCAAAAAATCCATAAGGGGGAACGTGGACCCCACATGAATGGCTATATGATGGCCAAGAAGATTATCCGACATGGTTACTATTAGACTACCATGGTTCGAGATTGAACCACCTATGTTCGGAGATGCCTTAAATGCCAACAGTTTTCTAATCTCCAGCACTTGCCTCCGGGGGAATTATATAGTATAACTTCTCTTTGGCCGTTATCCACACGGGGCATCGATATCATAGGGAAAGTTACACCCAAAGGCTTTAATGGGCACGAGTTCATCTGGGTTTCCATTAATTATTTCACCAAACGGGTCGAAGTTGAGTCATACGCAATGCTGAATGCTAAAAAGATAGCCAAGTTCATCTGAAAGAACATCATCTGCCAATATGAGGTCCCGTACGAGTTAGTGTAGGATAACGGGTTATATTTTTAGGCAAAAGTCACAGAATTGGTCGAAGAGTATGGGATTCAGAGACAAAAACCTATAACAAACCAATGGTGCAGTTGAAATCGCCAATAAGAATCGTAAAGTAATCATTAATAAAATGATCAAGAGTTACTCAAGTTTGGCCGATCAGATCCCTTACGCCCTTTGGAGCTACCACACTTCAGTTTGGGTATCTACTAGGGCTACCCCTTACTCTCTAGTATACGAAATGGAAGCAATCCTACCCATTGAATTAGAAATTCCTTCACTACGCATCATGATTGAAAGCAAGGTAAGCAAAGAATACTAGCATCAGAGTCGTCTTAATGAGTTGTCGCTCTTGGACGAAAGGAGGTTAAAAGCTCTATATCATAAACAGGGGTACCCGGGCCGGATAGAGAGATCATTCAATAAGAGAGTCAAGGACCGTGGTGTTTGAGAAGGGGATCTATCCCTTAAAGAAATAGTAGAAGCCATCTGGGACTCCAGAGGGAAATTCAAGCCAAACTGGAGTGGCCCCTATATCGTGAAGAAGATCCTGTTCGGTCGCGCTGCTGTGCTCACTGACCTTGATGGAGAAGAGTTGGACCGTCCAATCAACCTGTACCATCTCATGAAATTCTACCCATAGTTTTAAATCTCGGCGCTCTACGACTCCTCTCACCCCCCTTCTATTATATATATATATATATATATATATATATATATATATATATATAAATTCATCATTTCCCTCTACTCAGAACTACGTGGGGCCTGATCCCTAAAAATCTTTTTTCTTTCAAAAATGAAACTCATAAAATTTTCAAAACCCCATAGGTACGTAGGCAACTCATACACTTTATATGGGCACAACCCCCTTCTTTTTCATAAAAAGCTATTCTTTTCTTACTTCCGAGAATGATAGTTCATTTCATCATATTTACTAGAACAAAATGATTATGTATGCCTTAGCGATTGGTATAGGTAATTCAAATGAAAAACTCATTAAGAGGCACAACAATATAAATAAATTACTTTTTTATTCCATTTTGGGAAACTTTGGCACGATTACAGGAAATATCAGTGTAAGGATTCAAATAACTACCCCCTCGCCAAGCTAATTATCCTAAAAACAAAACAAATCAAACTATTCCTCAACAACCTTCCCAAATTTATTCCCACAATCAAAGATAACCAAAAAAATAACCAGCTTCACAAATATCACCAGCTTCACAAAAGACCCTTCCCGCCGCTACCAGAAGATCCAGCCCATCATCATCTACATCTTGAGGCTCCCAAGCTTTTCCTGCCTAGATAGTGTGATAAAGGAACTCCATGGAATGGTAAGCTCGGTCCAGCCTAGAAAAAACCACTACGCCTCCCTCCATGGTGTCAAACATGTCAAGCCATCTCTGACCGGTCTCGTCGGCAAATATCTTAGACACTACCCTCCTCTAGAGCCATTTTATGTAGTCTTCAAAATCATGCTAAAATCTGCCAACAGATTGAGAAGGACGGGTGTAAGGCCGAAGACTCTCCCACAAAGAGCCCAACCGCATGTGCATGCCTTCCATACCATCCTCCACAGGGAAAAGTCTAGAATACGGGAAGACACGATTTGCTTCTATGCAACTTGACACTGTAGATGACAAGGAATATAGGAGGAGGTCTACCGAAGGCCAATTAACTGAACATACTGGTATTCCCCTAGTTCTAGAATAGGTTGCAACTCCCCTATCAGGGTATTGACCAGCGCAGACATCGAGCCCCATGCTCCACAAACTAGTTTACCCAGTTCTTGATGTTCGGTCCAAAACTGATGAAATAACAGGTGAAGAAATTTGGCACAACTGCCAAAGGATATTCAGGGGAATCATGATTGGGCGTGAACTATGTCTTCGTGCAAGGACAATGCCATTGTCTTCGGTTCACCGACACAATAAAAAAACCTAAACTATGACTACACTCGATAAAAGGGAGTATATAGGCTAGTTCGAGTATCAAAAATTGATAAGGAGTGTAGGACAGATTGTAATATATTTATCACTTCTAAAATAAAAGTGTAAAAGGTGATGGGTTGGAAATAAAAAAGGGGAAAAACGAGAAGTTAAAACTAAACAAGAATTAATAAAACGAGAGTTAGGGTCACATCCCCGCTAAGGGTTAAACAATGCATAATTAGAATTTTGGTTCAAAAGCATTTAACCGAGCATATTCAATTAATTATAAACATCACACATGAAGGAAATTAATCCAAAAATGAGAGATAAAACATTTAATAAAAAATGGTCACACATGGATTAAATTTAGAATATCACTTTATACACTAACGTTGCATGATAAAGAAAGTTAAACGCAAAATATTCCAACTTTAATACATGGGTTTCAATTAAACGCAATTTTACACAAAACCTAAGTTTCGGAGCTCAAGACCCATTAATGGCGGAAACATGACCCCAACCCTTAAACTAATTACAACACATATTTAAAGCAATAAGTAAACCTAGTTAACAAATGAAAACAACTAATTAACCAACAAAAAGTAAATACAAAGAAAGGGAATAAGGTAAAAAGCATGTATTAAGGAAGAAGATAATGAATATTAACAACACTTACAAAGGGGAAAACACCCAGAAGTGGGGAGAAGGGCCAAAGCTCACAAAACAAACCCTAAAAAAACAAATAAAGATAAAATATATCTCTTCAAAATGAAGAGAGAAACTATATGTACAAAAACCCTAGTGGCAAAATTAATATAAGAAAAATAGGGGAAAATAAGGGCGAATCGATTCGGCAAATATCCGAATCGATTCTCATAGGAAAAATCTTCGAATTTGCATTACGGAGAATTGATTCGGAAAGGAAAGCTTGGCCACTGTCTTCAATCGAATCAATTAGGCAAAGGGCCGAATCGATTCAGACCTACTTTATCAATGATGTTGGCCTTGTGATTTTGTTATAAATATTCTTTCATGAAAAATACCATAACTTCTTCATTGGGACTCGAATTCACGCATCGTCAGCTACCACGCGAAGATGACACAGAGGACTTCAACTTTCAAAATGCTACCAAACTTCACACTAAGCATCGTAATACCTAAAAAAGCTCAATTATACCTCATATAACATGTTAACATATAAAACAAAGGTTTTATGGTTAATAAGCATAAATATAGGAATTAAGGTACCCAGGGGGATAAAATGCATAAGAATAAAGGGTTATTAAATGCCATATTCATGCTGAATCAGACCACCAAATGAAATCTCTCAGACAACCGCATGAACAACATGACAGGGCTACCTCTTAAAAAATCTGAATGGCCTTCCTGCAAAGAACTGAGACCATTCAGGGTCTCTTCTAGTACCACCGTCGCAGGATTACGATGATATAACATCAACACAGTAATGGCAGCAATTTGAGGGTCCACTAGTAGGTCCTCGATCAGCAAAAGTAGCTTTGAAGTTAAGCCAATGGCGATGGCTCCAACATATCTCACATCATTGACATCCCACAGACTCACGGAACACATCATAACCGGGAGGGAGATCATTCCTTAAGTAACCAATGACCGAGCTACCGACGGTAAGATATGGAGAGATTCCACCAACAGTTCCCGAGGAGATTGAGAGAATTCAGGCGTGGCCGACGTCATACTAGGATTTACCCCCAATATAGAAGAAAACTCCTTATAAGTTGGGTAGATTTTATCCAAGCTAAAATGAAAAACATGATCTTTTGGGTACCATAATTATACCGCCATCATCAGCATGTTCCAGTCAATCTGCCAGTAGCGCCACAGAAAAACCCGACGCAATTTAAAGGAATCATAGTCTACATTATATGAACACATAGCCTCTAAATTCTCGAGATAAGACTTAAATTCTGCACTTATGGGAAGGGCCATTTTGAAAATAACAGGACACAAGCAATAAATAAGCAAAAGGAAGAAAATGTGGATGGGTGGAGAAAAAATTCTCCACCTTACATCCTTGCATACTTGAAAAACTTGGCTAAAGACAGGGATCCTGTAAAATCCAGATGAAACCCTACCCTATCAAGGACAAAGTAGCTAAAGAAAGTTCAATCAAAGCCTTTAGGTGATTTGAATAGACTAACCTAATGATAGGCAGGATAAGGGTATTCCGATCGGCATCCCCCCTATGGCAATACCTGATCCTCATGGCGGACGGGTGGCATGATGGAGGATCCAAGGTCCCACGCGTCCCTCTCGGGAGTGCTTCGGCCGGCGTCATTTAGGTGAGGTGAAAAATGTAGAGAGATAGAGTTGCCAGTCTATTTTACTCAAAATAGACAAAAGAAAGGGAGCCACCCCGAAGGACAACATCTAAAGACATAGTGATGCATACAAAACCAAAATGATTCAAAAAAGGTCCAGAGGCTAAGTTACAAAATGGGAAGGTGTTAGGCACCCATTCCGCCCTTTCGGTCTCTCATGGGTTTTTGTTATTTTCCTTTATTTTCCTCATGATATGTGTGCATGTGTATATATAGTGGAGATAGGAATCATCGACTTGCACCATGAAAGAGGTAAAGCGAGTCATCCGTAGGAAGGTATAAAAATATAAAAATATAGGATTTACGCGATTATCCTTACATTGACCGTTATGATGGAACAATAACACATGTGGAATAATACGCAACTAAGAACAAATATATGTATATATATAATACAAGAGAGTGGAGTTTAGAGAAAATAAAAAATGAGAGAAAAAGTAAAAATAGGACTCGAGTCTCGGGTTTTACCCCGAGGCACCTACGTAGCCTATAGAGGCATCAAAGTCCACGTAGCTCGCTTACAAAATGAGGGGTGGGGTTTATCCCATAAATCGAACCGAGGGATTCTCTTATTTGTGTGTGTGTGTGTGTAGAAAAAGTGTTTGAGTTGTGAGAAAAGTGTAAGAAGAGTATGAGAATTCCTGGTTGGAATTTAGGAGCAAACCCTCTTTTTCTTATTTTTTGGGTTTTTATTTATATGAAAATAAGAGATGTGCAATAATACTAAATAAAAAGTATATTAGGATGTGTGAGATGAGATAATGAAAGTGCTAAGTAATAAAACAAGTTATTGTGAATTGGTGAGAATTTAAGGAGAGAGTTGAGAAAATTGGACCTTCTTCAAGATCTTGAGCTTGATCCTGAATGTTGGAGTGCAACCCTTAGACATGGATGATGATGGAGGGTAGTGAATTCACCAAGTTTGATGAAAAGGATGATGAAAAGGGAAGGTTGGAAAGGGATTTGGGTGTGGAAATCACACTGATTTCGAGAGAGGTTTTCTGGGTTTGCTGAGAGTGATATCTATCAGATCTGGGCTCTCCTTGCAAGTGAGGTCAGGCCTCCTTTTTATAGGCCCAGGGAATTTCCGATCGGAATAGCCCTATTCCTGCCAATCGACAGGTGCGTTTAGGCACTTTGCCGATAGACAGGGTCTGGGACCTGCCGTTTGGGAGTGTCTTCCAGGCCTTTTCGGAAAATTGGCCTCAGAACAGAAATCGTTGATCAGAATCACGTACGAGGTCAACCATTGGAAAAGTAATTCAGAAATCTTCGAAAGTTATTTGGACCGCTCCCAGGTTCGGGAGTGATTTTGGGTCAAATCTGTCTCGGAAGCATTCGTCAGTCAATTGGACGAGGAATCATCGGATGCAAAAAGATCGTTTGTCCGCATGGTAAGTCTGAATCACGCACGGGGTAGACCATTGGAAAGGTTAGGAAATGTACTTTGACATTCCAAAGAATTTGATCCAGTTTGGGGAGTTTAATTTGTCAATCGAGCCCTGGAAGTATTCGGTTACCTTTCATAGTAAAATGGATCGTTTATCCATACCGTAAGTCAGAATTGCGCATGCAGTGATCGTTGGAAAGGGGTTTTAGTGCCCTTTAAAGATTCATTCAGTCTCGGTCAAGTTGAAGACTTTGACTTTTGGTCAAATGGAGCTTGGGAGTGTCTAATGGATTTTAGGTCAGTACCCGGGGTATGACCTAGGTTTATAGTGATGAAGGGAGGTGCTAGGGACCTAAGGAGAGTTTAGGGGGTAACCGAATGGGGTGTCTATAGAGCCCCTCGATGGGTGAGTTTGGAACAAACGATAGCCGTCAAATAGACACCGCATGAGGCTTTTGAGGGAGGATGACCGATTCAGAGGGTCGAGGCCGATTTTGAGGACTTGAGGGAGCGAGGATGACCAATTCAGGGGGTCGAGGTCGATTATGAGGACCTAAGGAAATGAGGATGACCAATTCAGGGGGTCGAGGTCGATTTTGAGGACCTAAGGGATGGTTTGGAGGAATGGTTTAGGCCGATTCCATGAGGAGGTGCTGGGGATGATCGATTTTATGGGTTGAAGCCAATTCTGAGGTTTTAAAGATGAGGGTGACCGATTCTACAGGTTGAAGAAAATTACGAGGGCTTAAAGATGAGGGTGTATGATTTTATAGGTCGAAGCCAATTATGTGGGCTTAAGTAGAGATGACCAGTTCTGCGAGTCGAAGCCAATTATGTGGGCTTAAGATGAGGGTGACCGATTCTACGGGTCGAAGCCAATTCTGCGGGCTTAAGGTGAGATGGCCAATTCTGCGGGTCGAAGCCAATTCTGCGGGCTTAATTAGAGATGAGGTGACTAATTCAGCGGGTCAAAGCCAATTCTGCAGGCTTATGTAGTGATGACTAATTTTGCGGGCTTAAGGTGAGATGAAAAATTCTGCGGGTTGAAGCCAATTCTACAGGCTTAAGGTGAGGGTGGCCGATTCTTCGGGTCGAAGCCAACTGTGCGAGCTTTAGGTGAGATGAACAATTCTACGGGTCGAAGCTAATTGTACGGGCTTAAGTAGAGATGACCAATTCTGCAGGTTAAAGCCAATTCTACGGGCTTATGTTGAGATGACCAATTTTGCGGGTCGAAGCCAATTATGCGGGATTAAGTAGATATGACCAATTCTTCTGGTCGAAGACAATTCTGCGGGCTTAAGGATGAGATGACCAATTTTGCGGGTCGAAGCCAATTCTTCGGGCTTATGTAGAGATGATCAATTTTACGGGTCGAAGCTAATTATGCGGGCTTATGTAGAGATGTTCTTAGGGAACTCTGCTGGGGAAATTTATCTTATGGTTTTGTTTAGGGCTAGGGAGTCGATTGCTGGGGAAATCTTTTGCAACTTTTGAGGAAAAGACAAAATTCCACTAGGGAGATTTAGGCGGCCCAGGGTTTGAATGTATTTCTTGGGGAAAATTAAGGCCTTTGGGTCATAGGGGGTGATATTTAGATATCCTCTAGGGATGTTGCTGGGAGGAGTTTTACTTTATTTTTGAGGGTTCCGCTTGAGGGAGTGCGAAATTTTCTTGGTGAAAATGTTCTAAATCCTTCCTGAGATTTTTAGGATTTTTTTGAGATTTTTTAAGGCTGTCTGGTATTTTCTAGGAATTTTTGTATGAAATTTAAAGGGGGTGTCAGTCGGCATGGTTCAGAGGGTGCCATTCGGCAGTGGCACGAACTTTTGGATTGCCTAGGGAAGGTAAGGGGTTAGTGCCGATCGGTGGGTGGGGGGTCAATGCCGATCGGCATGACCCTTGGCATCTTATATAAAGGGGGTGAATTCCCCTCATTTTTCACAGCTTCTTAATTTTTGCGATTTTCCTCTACAAATCGTTATAGCATTCCGATCTCTAAGAAATAGCTGCCTTTGTGAACACTCCAGCGCATAGGGAATGGTTGACTGTTGATAACTGGGCGAGGGCCAGGGCGCCTCTTACTTTGGGGAGTGAGAACTCCTTTGATGCATTCGAGCCGGTTGCGGATGAGTGGACCTTGTTACGAGAGTCATCGCGTCATTGCTCTTCGAGGGTGGTGAACCCTGGTGGTTATGTAATAAAATGACTTTTGGCATTCTTCTCTTTTTGGTGATTTTTCCTTCCTTCTTGAATTTTCACAAGGTTTCTTCTTTTGACAGTCTGATATCTCTTTGAAGAACATGCGTGCCCGTGGGACGATGGGGCTTAAGGACATCTGGGAGCATCTTCCACCTGTGGTGCATTGGGTGGTATCATCAACAGGTTTTGGGAGGTTTGCGTCTGCGATGGATGAGATGCCTCGATCAATAGCGATCTTATGCGCTTTGGGGGAGATATGGTGGGATGCTACCCACACCTTCCATTTCGGTTTTGGGGAGATGAACGTGACTCCCATAGGCATGCAGGAGCTACTGGGGCTGAATTATGATGAAGAGCAGATAGAGATGGATCTTTCTCTGAGGGTGAGGGCAACGCTCGACGATGTAGGGAGGATAGTTTCTGGGGATTCCATCCGACTGTCCTTGTTGAAGGATATTCTGCTAAGTAGGGTGGATGATGTGGAGGACGGGCTGCAGGTGAGGCAGATGGCCCGGTTGTTCATATTGATGGTGTTGAGAGGTTTCATGGTGGCGTTAAGTGGTGACGTCGTTCATTTTTGGTTCTTGCCTTATTTGAGGGTATTTCGTACATCCCTCTCTATGGTTGTGGGAGCCTAACTTTGGCGACCCTCTATTTTTCTTTGGACGCATTCAGCCGGTGATACCGATTTTTTTTTACTGGAGCCACATATCTCCTTGAGGTATTCTTTAATTTGTGCATTTTCCTTTCATGCATTCACATTTTCCTTTTGCATCTCTTTTTTATTGTGAATTCTTGTCTTTGGCAGACGTGGTTATATGAGGTGATTGGATGCAATACCCAACTGATTTCCTTGAAGGACGAGACTGTTGGGGATTTTTACCGATTGTAGCGATGGCGCAAGTCCAATCGACAGTCGAAGGGATCTCTCTCTGGAGGCTGTGTGTCAGGTCTTGAATGGCCTGGCCAGTGTTAGGGTAAGAATCTTTCCTTTTCAGTGTTGGTTTTTTGGCATGTTCTTATTTTGTATTGACTTACGCCTGCTGGGTATTTTTAGGAGACTTTTTATCCTTGGGGGACATCCATTCATGATACGGGGGCGATCGGGGTGAATGCGCAGATGAGGCATTTTTTGGCACATGAGTTTGTCTATTATTAGTATCTCGTGGAGCAGGTGGTTCGGCATATTACCGAGGAGGAGGTGGTGGTACCACCGGTGCAACCTCCCACGTTTATGAGGCGGGATCGGCTGCTGCCGGGGGATGCGATAATCGCAGCGATGATCATCAAGTCCTACCTTTTCATTCCCTTCCTTTTCTTCCCTTTTGATGTGCGTGCCGGATTATGTCCTTTATCTGGGTGTTCGATTGCCGTTGATGTAGGATGGTATGTAGAAATAGAGTCGCTAGTCTATTTTGCACAAAACAGGTAGAAGAAATGATGCCACCTTGAGAGAACAACATTAAGGATAATACTGATGCTTGCGAAACCAAGTAGTTCAAGGGTCCAAGGAGGACTAAGTTACGAAATGGAAAGGTGTTAGGCACTCATCTTGCGTGTGCTTATGTGCATAATATAAAGGGAGAACGTAATCGCTCAACTCGCGTCATGGACAAAAGCGAAGTGAGTTTATCCTTATGTGTGTTCCCAAAATAGTAATTCAAAGTATAATGTAAGTGTTTGCTGATTTACATGTCTTTATAGAAGAACGAATGCATATATCAGACAAGATACAATTAAGCAAGCAAATAAAATATATTAAGAATATATAATGATAACAAGGTAACAAACGGATATATGAGGACTCGAGTCTAGGGATTTACCTAAGATGCCTACGTAGCTTTAGAGGGCATCAAAGTCCACATAGTTCGAAGACAATACTAGGTGTGGTTTAACCCCTAAATACAATCAGGGATTTTTCTTATTTGTGTGTAGAAAATGGTGTTTTAGTGTGAGAAAAGGTGACGATAATTCCCCGTTTGGAATTTACAAGTAAACCATCGTTTTCTTATTTTTGGGTTTTTTCTTATGAAAATAAAGTATGTGCAAATACTAATAATAAAGGTTTGGAATTAAGGTGTTTAATTTCATGAAATAAACTATTAAAGTGAAATCAAATTGACTAATACAAAAATAAGAGAATTTAAAGATGAAGGAGGAGAATTGGACCTCCCTATGAAGACATGGAATGGATCTTCATTTTAGAGGCCCTGATCTCGTGATAATATGATGGAGGTATGAGGAGATGGTGAGAATTGCTAAAAGGAGTATGAAAAAGATGGAGGGAATGTGGAAAATGGCCTTTTTAAGAGGGGAACAACTCTTAATTCGAGAGAATGTTCTCTAAATTGCTGAGAGGGATGTTCAGGGATTCTGAGGTGTGTCCTTAAAAGTGAGGTCATGGCCTTTATTTATAGGGAAAATGGGGTGACGATCGAGATGGTCCTAGACTTGAATATTTTAATAGAACAAGAGACACACTGCCGATAGGTAGGGTCTTGGGGGTGCCATTTGATAGTCTGAGGAAGATTTTTTGAAAAAATGATCGTAAAATACGAACCATTAGTCAGAATTGTGCATGGAGCAAACCATTGGAAAGGGTATTTAGATACCTTTAAGAATCCATTGAGTCACTCTCGGGTTCAAGAGTTGACCAAAGTCAAATATGTCTCTAAAGCGCCCGTTGGTCACTAGACATAATTTTTTTTGAGGAACATGGATTGTTCGTCCGAACTGCAAGGCCATTTCGTGCAAGGGATGGATTATTGAAAAGGTATTTAGATACCTTAGATATTTCATTCATATTCATTCGGTTCAGAGAGTTAACGGTGGTCAAATGAGCTCGAAAGTGCCCGATTACCCTTCGAAGTGAAATAGGTCATTCGTCCGTATTGCAAGGCTGATTTGTGCATAGGGAGGGCTATTGGAAAGGGTATTTAGAGACCTTCAAATATTCATTAAGCTGAGTTCAAGATAAAGAGTTGAACGATGTGAAACGGGGCCTCAGAGGGATTGATGGCCTCTTAATCAGTTTTGGGGGTAAAATGCATCGTTCGTTTGAACCGCAAGGCAGAATCGCACATGGGGCAGATTATTGGGAATGGGATTCAGAGCCCTTGAAAGATTCATTGAAATTTCACTCAAGAGGGGAAGTTAACCGAAGTTAAATGGGCCCAAAAACACGCGGTTACCTCCAGATTAGTACTCGAGGTATGACTTAAGGTTTGCGATGAATGATTGAGTGCTAGGGACCTAAGGAGGTGCTTGGAACAAATGAAAGATATAAAATGATAGACACCACATCGACATCGGTAATAGGTTATTAGGTCAATTTTGAGGACCTAGAGATTGATCGATTCGAAAGGTCGAGGTCGGTTCTAAGGACCTAAGGAGATGAAGGTGATTGATTCAGTGGGTTGAGGTCGATTCTGAGGACGTAGAGAGATGAGGATGACCGATTATGCAGGTCGAAGATGTGTTAAGATTTGTTTAAAGGGGCTAGGGAGACCAATTCATCAGGTCAAGGTCAATTCTGAGGACTTAAAGTATTATTGGGGGTGACCGATTCAATGGGTCGAGGTTTTTTCTGAGGACCTAGGGAGACAAGGATGGTCGATTCAGCGGGTCAAAGCTGTGTCAAGATTGGTTTCAAAGGGTTAAGGATACCAATTCAATGGGTCGAGTTCGATTCTAAGGACCTAAAGTGATAATGGTGGTAACAGATTCAGCTGGTCGAGGTCGATTATGAGGACATATAGTTGTAACGACCAATTTTGCAGGTTGAGGTCATTTCTCAGGACCTAATGTTGGGAAGACCAATTCTAAGGGATGAGGTTACTTCTGAGGAACTTAAATTGTAGTGACCAATTCTGAGGATTGAGGTCAATTCGGAGGACCTTAAGTCGTGACGACCAATTATAAGGGTCGAGGTTAATTTTGAGGATCTTATGTTATGACAACCAATATTGATGATCGAGGTCTATTCTGAGGACCTAAAGTTGTAGTGATCAATTTCGACGATCGAGGTCAATTCTGAGGACCTTAAGTTGTAGTGACCAATTCTAAGCGTTGAGGTCAATTATGAGGAGCTTGAGTTGTGAGGATCAATTTTGAGGGACTAGGTCAATTCTGAGGACCTAAAATTGTATTAACCAATTTTGAGGGTATTTTGAGGGTCGTGGTCAATTCTAAGGACCTTGAGTTATGATGACCAATTCTAAGGTCTGAGGTCAATTCTGAGGACATAAAGTTGTAGTGAATAATTTTGGGGGTCGAGATCAATTATGAGGGTATTGAGGGCCGATGTCAATTTCGAGGGCCTTTAATTATAGAGACCAATTTTGAGGGTCGAGGTAAATTCTAAGGACCTTATGTTCTAGAGACCTATCCTGAGGGCTGAGGTAAATTCTTAGGACCTTAAGTTGTAACGACCAATTCAGAGGACCTTGAGTTGTGACGATTAATTCTGAGGGCCGGGGTCAATTCTGAGGACCTAAAAGTTATCGCAACTAATTCTGAGGGTCAAGGTCAATTCTAAGGACCTTAAGTTGTAGAGACTAATTTTGAGGGTGGAGGTCAATTTTGAGGACCTTAAGTTGTAGTGACCAATTCTGAGGGCCGAGGTCAATTGTAAGGACCTTAAGTTATATTAATCAATTTTGAGGGTGAGGGTAAATTCTTAGGACCTTAAGTTGTGACGACCAATTTTGAGGGCGAGGTCAATTTTGAGGACCATAAGTTGTAGCAACCTACTCAGAGGGTCGAAGTCAATTCTGAGGACCTCAAATTGTAACGACCAATTCTGAGGGTCAAGGTCAATTGTGAGGACCGTTAGTTGTAGCGACCAATTTTGAGGGTCAGGGTCAATTTTGAGGACCTTAAGTTGTAGTCTGAGGGTCAAGGTTAATTTTGAGGATTGAAAGTAATGCGAGGAATTTCTCTCCTGGGAAAATTTGGATCTTTTTAAAGGTGCAAGTGAACTTATGGTTCCACTTGGGATTTCACTAGTGTACCCCAATGACTAAATTTCCCTTATTAAAATGGGGGTGGCATATTTAGAATTGAATGACACATATAAATATAGAAAAAGTGCCTCGTCTTTTTAAGACTTTTATTTTGGAGAGAGACAAATTTTATCTACATGATAGCAAGTTCCTTATTTGTACTAACATTTTTGTGGTTATGGAAAGAGTTCCCTTTTCTTTTCTTGGTGATTAGGCAAGAGCCGTTTGATGTAGCTTGTGGAATCGGGGTGCCATAATGTTGGAAAATATTATATTTTTTCACAAATTAATATTATGACCAAATAAGTATGCTGGTAAACTTTGAGACATTATAAAAGTATAACCTGCACTTTAAACATGGTGGGACCAAGTACGTATGCATTCCTTGTTGCAAGATGAGGGGTGAGAGCTAATGGCTTTTCATCCTTTGAAGTATGTGCTCTTGAGTTTAGGAAGATTACAGTTGTTTCAGTGGTTACACACGCACTTCAGGTTTGTCACAATCATGTAAGGTATGAGCCATACATAAAAATAGACAGATTAATTATGAGAGTGTCAACAATTATGAATGTACTTATTTTTCTTCTTACATTTCACTGGGGAATAACATTTTCAAGTGGATGGATGGATAATCCATGGTTCATTATTTAGTCATGTATAGTATGAATGCTTTTAATCATTTAGACAAGGGTGCACAAGAGAATGCAACTTTGAGATAACTTGATAACTCATTTTAAGTATGCATAAAAGGGTGTGAGAGGTGAGATATGTTTGTATATTCACATGGAAAATATATCGAGAGACACATTATCGAGGCTCGAGCTCACGAGAAGGATTCGGTATTGAGCCCACATACTCGCGTAACTATGAGATCAAATCCTACGTAGTTCGGGTTGTCACATGTTTGAATGTGATGTGTATGCAAGTGGATCAAAGGTTAACTTTGTTGTTGGTTCAGAATAAGAGTCGACTTGAAGTCACTAAAAAAGACATTCATCACCTATTGGAGGATAACTAACTTGAAGGCGGTGTTGAACTTTTAGGCTAGTTCGGAGGTGTAGTGCTAAGCATGTCATGTTTTAGACATCCTCGTCTAAGGAGGTAGAAGTAGAAGTCATGGGAGTTAGGAATAGAGACGGATGTATCTTTAAGAAATAATACATCGATAGACATATTATTATTCTTGGGCTTCATGAGTTTAGTTCAGTATAACACCTACATACCCAAGGAGACTTGGGATCAAAACTAACGTAATTCCAACGATGGTTTTGGATAATATATAGGGATATAGGACTAGATATGGGGGCACCCTAGGAAATATTACATCGAGAGACGTATTTTGAGGCTTGGTCTTCATGAGTTTAATTCGGTATAACACTTATGTACCCAAGGAGACTTTGGATCAAAGTCACTGTAGTTCTAACGATGGGGTTAGATAATATAAAGGAGTGTACGACTAGAGATAGGGACATCCCTTGTAAATAATACATCGATACACGTATTATGAGGCTTAAGAATCACGAGTTTGATACGGTATAGAGCCTAATACCTAAGGAGACTTGAGATCAAAGCCAACATAGTTCCAACAATAGTGTTGAATAATTTATATGGGTGTAGGACAACATATGGGGAATCCCTGAAAAATAATAGGCCGATAGACGTGTTATGAGGCTTGGTCTTCACCTATTTAGTTAGGTATAGCACCTACGAACCTAAGAAGCCTTGATATCAAAGCCATCTTAGTTTCAACCAACGGGGCATTTTTTGGGTGTAGGCGATGGGATACCGAGTATACAATATACATCATTATGGTATTATGGATCCTAGTCCTTAATATAACATTTCCATTGTATGGGATTAATATATTTATATGTTAAAAGGATGTCTACTCATAGGGTGACATTTGGAAAGTATTTGTAATGAAAACACATATTTGGGGTGTCGTTGCAAGGACGTGCTTTGTTCGTTTAGAAAAGTGGATGGAGTAGTCGGATTTTAGACTTTGACATGTGCAAAGTTTCGAACTTATTTCTCTCATGAACGCTATTCTCAAAACAATTTTTGAGAGTGCGCATGATCTTAATGAATTAACTTATTTAACTAAATGTCCCAACACAACTCCAATTCTAGAAAATTTTAATTACTAACTAAATTATTTTTACATAAGCTAAATGATTGAATCACAAAAATTAAACTAAGCATGCAATCAAACACGACAAATAAAGGAAAATCCCTTTTCAGGGAAAAACCTCTTTTTCAGCACTTTAGAAAGTTTTTACAGTACAGTCGACATACAATGCTCTTAAAAAATTCGTCCAGTCTAGAGTTGTCCATAGGCAACGGTCCACCCTAGGTATCCACCGATCGACCTTTCCTTTTTTCTTTAGCAACAATCCCTCATGTCACAAGTTCAGTAGTAGAGATCCCTCTCCACAAGTGTATATCATATTTGAAACTTTTAGGGTTTTAAAAGGATTCACAATTATATTTGGGGGTGATGATTTTTGAATCAAAAGGTGTTTAGAAATATGAGATTTGATAACTTTTGCACTAGATATGCAGGTTTTATTATTTCAAAACTATTACAATTTTTTTCTTCAAAATAGGTATTTATATAGCTGACACAAAATTCAAGACGACAGTTCGTATAATGTTAATTCGTTTGAACGTGAATAGTAGGTCGTTCAAACGAAAAGGCATTTCGTTCGATGTATACATCTAACAAGATTCTAACTAGAATTCTATGTAAAGAAATCCAACCTTGTTAGATGTTCGTTCAAAGTAAATATCTAACGAAGCTGTCAAACTCACTTGAACGAGGCCAATAAGAAGTTTATTTTTAAAACGGTAAAAATCTAGCCTCGGAGTTTTCTAAAAAACACATCCCTAATATAAATATTAAAAATTAAGAACTCCTAAAAGTTTTATACCTTCATGAGATGTAGAGGAGTCTTAAACTTGGAGATGTTGAAGTTTGGTTCGACATGTCAGTGCATGACGGTTTGTAACGGGATACACCAGATATGACGAAGTGTAAATAACTACAAATAAAAGGCCTAATCTAAAATATTTGTGCTTACAAATTTAAAAAGTATGTTTTCATGTTTTATGGTTTTTGATTAACATGGGTCTAACATAAGAGCATGTCAAGTTAATTAACAGAGGTGCTGGGCCATAAATCAGGATTTAAAATAAAAACGTTGTAAAGTGCATATTGGTCCCCTAAATTGGGGTCGAGTTAAAAGAGATAAACAAATATGCACAGTTTATCACAATATATATGGGGTATTTTGTCCAAAATTTGGGCGTAGGTTTTGTATCAAAAATATATATAGGGGTGTTTAACCTTAAGTTTGGGCAAGGTTTCCTTACCCTTGTAGTATGAACTAAATTTTTCTAGGAGAGTGTCCTCACTTGATGTTTTCGAGGAGATCAAAGCTCCGCTTAGTCGAACATATTTTCGTTTAGAAGTGAAAACTTTTATGGAATATACACATAGGTTTGCCTCTATTTTTCTTTCAACGGTGACTTTTCAGAATTATGAACCACTTTTGGGACTTAAGCGACTTTTTGAAAGTACAAACTTTGTCAAGAAAATGCAATTTCTCCTAAGTACAAACTTCTTTGGGACTCTTCATAATGAGTTTGAGTATCTCATATGCTCAGGGGAGAAGAAAGTGAAAAAACCAGATTGAGGTCGAGTTTTGGTGCCCTTTTTGCGGTTGGTGGAGATACCCATTTATAGGGGTCTGGCACATGGCATTTAACCAATCAGTTAAATCCCTTGGATGGTGGATCCAAAGGGTGGGATGTGTGTATGGATGAGAAGAGATTCTCAAATATATTATAATGATAACTCTAGGGTGATAACCGATTGATTATTGATTTGGGGGTCTTTTAACCTATCAGTTATCGATTTGGAAGGGTCTTTAAGTGATCGATTAAAGGACCAAAAGGGTGTATTTGTCTTGTTTTTTTCTGCTTTTTCATATTTTCCTTTTTAACCCTGTTTTTTTTTATATTTCTTTAACCCGTTAAAATTCTATATTTGGCCTGGGATTTCGGTATTTTTAAGGATTTTTCTAGGGTTCGTGTCCATGGTCATCTGTGACAGGACAAAAAGTACCATACCCTGATTGCATCTGAGGTTATCAAAAGAGGCAGTTGACTAAGAGGGTGTGCGTGTAGAAAATTTTCATCGAAATTGATGGTTTGATTAGTCCTTAATGGCACAAGGGTTTGGGTTATTCATCGAAGGGGATGAATGTATAATATAGACCCCAAAGGTCTCTACTTAGGTCGCATGAGGACCTATGGTAAGAGAAAACCTAAATGTGCAGTGCAGGATCGGTGATGGGTGCTCGATGTTTTTCTAGGGCTAGGAATGTTGTTTAATGATTACTTCAGGACTAGTTAACCTTCCTGGATTATGAGAAATAAGGGTGGGCTTCTCAAGTGTGAACGCGCAGTAATTAAAATAAAGAGAGGGAGAAAGATCCTCTAGGGTTTTTTATTACCTCGCAACCAGTAAACATTCCCAGTTAGTGGGAATCGAGGATTAATAGATTAATTTTGAACATACGGTAACCCAAACTACGGGGGAGAGAAAGATCCTATGGTGATCTGATTAACTCATGACTAGTTGTCCTTCGTGTTAGTGGGAACCAAGCATGAACATATGGTAACCCAAACTCCGGGAGGAAGAAAACTCTGAGGGGTTCCTGATCACCTCACGACTAGTTATCCTTCCTAGTTAGTGGGAACTGAGTGTAGAGAGATCAAGTTTGAATATACGATAACCCAAAATACGGGAGGGAGAAATCTCTAGGGAGGTTTCTAGTTACTCCACAATTGGTTATCCTTCCTTGTTAGAGGGAATAGAGGTTAGGGAGGTTAAGTGTGAACCTACGGTAACCCAAAATTCGGGATGAATAAATATTTGAGGGTTGAATGGTATCTTATTTTTTACTTTGGTTTTAGAAAATAGTCAAAATACTCCAACCCCTCTTGTTTTAGGTTGCATTAGGGGACCAAATGCAAAAGCACGAGTTTTTACTAGTGTCTATTGTAGTGTAAGGTATCTTAATTTTTTACTTTGGTTTTAGCAAAGATTCAAAATATTCCAACCCCCACATATTTTAGGTCACACTGGGGTACTAAATGTAGAAACACGAGGTTTTGGACGGTGTCTATTGGGGTGAAAGATATCCTATTTTTGACATTGTTTTTAGCAAAGGTTCAAAATATTCCAACACCTTCCTATTTTAGGTTGTATTGGGGACCAAACATAGAAACGCGAGGTTTTAGCGACATCTATTGGGGGTGTAGAATTTCCTGATGACTGTTTAACCTCTTTAGTTTGTGGGAACTAAAGGGAGGTGGCTTAAGTATGAATGAAGGGCAATTAAAGAACCAAAAGGGCGAAAGATATAGTGGTTTATAGAATCTTGATTTTCAACTTTGATTTTAGCAATGATTCAACATATTCCAGCCCCTTCTATTTTAGGTCGTTTAGGGACTAGGTATATAAACGTGCAATTTCGGTAGTGTCTATTAGGGTATAAGTTCTCCTCATGATTGATTAACCTCTGTTGTTAGCAAGAACTGAATATAAATGGCTTAAATATGCCTGGAGGGCGATTAAAACACTGAGAAGGAGAAAGCTCTGGGATTGTAGGTTTTATAAATTTTTGACTTTGGTTTTAGAAAAGATTCAAAATTTTCACCCCTTTTATTTTTGGTCACTGAGGTAACCATGCATAGAAACATGAGGTTTCAATGACATCTATTAGGGTGTAGGATTGCCTCATGACTGGTTAACCTTTCTAGTTAGTGGGAACTGAAAAGAGGTGGCTTAAGTATGAGCATGGGGCGATTATACACAAAGAGGGAGAAAGGTCTGGGGGTGCTGGGTATCTTGATTTTTGACATTGGTTTTAGTAAAGGTTCAAAATATTCCACCCCCTTCAATTTTAGGTTGCTCACGCGATGAGATTTAAAAATTCGGGGTTTTGGCAACATCTATTGGGGTGTAGGATCGCCTCATGAATGGTTAACCTATTTTTTTAATGAGAATTGAATATAGGTGACTTAAGTGTAGAGGGAGGGAATTATATTTTAGGTCGCATGAGGGACCAAACTGGTTTTGAGTTCAGGGCTCCCTATTTTAGGTCGCATAGTGTATCAAATCCGTCTGAAGCGTAGGGCATCCTATTTTAGGTAACATAGGGGACCGAATTGGTATAAAGGGTAAGGATACCTATTTTAGGCTGTATAGGGGATTGAATTTGTTTGAAGCGTAGAGATTTCCATTTTAGGACGCGTAGGGGATCAGATTGGTTTAATGCACAGGGATTCTTATTTTAGATCGTGTAGGGGAAAGATATATTTTAGAGAATAAGGCTCCTTTTTTAGGT
The DNA here is from genome assembly GCA_949130495.1 of Sambucus nigra. Classification (NCBI taxonomy): domain Eukaryota; kingdom Viridiplantae; phylum Streptophyta; class Magnoliopsida; order Dipsacales; family Adoxaceae; genus Sambucus; species Sambucus nigra. Next base: position 391,771,855 of record OX422207.1, on the reverse strand, counting down.
CATATAGGGGACCAACTTGGTTTTGAAGCTCATGACTTCCTATTTTAGGCCACATTGGAATCTGAAATGATTTTTAAGTGCAACGCTTCCTGTTTAAGTCACTTAGAGGAACGACATTGGAATTCGATTGCGTAGAGGGTCGAATTGGTTTTAAAGCATTTGAACTTCCAATTTATGTCGCTTACATGATTGATTTAGTTTTTAAAATCATGGATTCCTATTTTAAGTCATGCAAGGGACTAAATTATTTTGATGCATAAGGCTTCCTATTTTGGGTCACGTAAGAAACCGAATTGGTTTAAAGCACATGGCTTCCTATTCTATGTCTTGTTAGGGACCGAATCTGTTTGAACCACACGGGTTCCTATTATAGGTTATGTAGGGGACCAAATTGTTTTCAAGCATTGGGCTTCCTATTTTAGGTCTCATAGGGGACCTAATTGGAGCAGATAACTACTTTGGTTTTTCTCAGGAGAGTCTTTAATTTTGTTTGCCTGGTTGGAGTTATGGGGCACTATGGGTTACTCATGGGAGTATAAGGATTTTTTTTAGACTATCATGGGTAGGGTGAGTCTTAAAACGGGTTTGGGAAAATAATTAGGGTTTTTAGAAAATATTTTAAGGTCTGGGTAAGATTCTTAGAAGTGTTTGAGGCTTTCGTGAGTTTGATAGGGTGGAGTTCGAGGATTTAAGGGAGTTTGCTTGGGTGGAGTTAGCGACTTTATTAGGTTTTTCTTATGCAGTGTTTGAGGCTGAGACAAGGTGCTCATTGATACGTTACGAATATTGCATTTTCCACCTATTAACTTATGCAATTTTAGCCTCTGGGTACCTTAATTCCTCTATGTATGCTCGTTATCTAGACGACCTCCATTTTATATGTTAACATGCTATATGAGGTATAATTGATATTTTGTAGGTATTTCGGTACTTAGTCTGAAGTTTGGTCGCTTTTCGAAAACATGTCATTGAATATTACAGCTTCGGGGGAATTTTAGTAATTTTAGCAATTTTAGCATTCGGGTTTTGATACCTAACTACTCGCGTGGCCACCGACGGTGCATGATTCTGATGTATAATGAGGGAGATATGGCATTTTTAAGATGGTTTTAGCTTCAAAATCACACTCAAGGTCACATTCAAGGGCATTTTAGTCATTTCATAATTTGTTTTCTGGCCTAATGTCTTCTTGGATATTGTATCCCTCTGAGTTATCTTTGCATAGCCTCAAGTCGTGACTAATTCTGAGTTATAGTGAAGAATTTAGGGCATTTTGTGTAAAGTTGGACAAAGCTGCAGAATTGCGGACCATAGGGTGCGAATCGATTCGCACACCCGTGAATCGATTCAGGTGAAAGTCCGTAAATTTCATTTTTTTAACTTGGTTTTTGGTGGGGTATATGTATGTAAACATTGTATTAAGTTGGGGAACTCATTTTTTACGTGATATTAGGTTAGTTTTAGGTTAGAGAGGGGATTTTTTGGGTGGGGCTTCTCTCTCTTAGGCTTTGTACCATTTGGATTGTTGTAAGCACTATTCTTCTTCTTCCTCATTTATTCAACTTGTTTTAGCTTATTTCTTGCTTATTCTTTACTTTCCATGCGTAGATAACTTATTGCTTTCATTTATTTATTTCTTTCTAACTTAGCTAATTAGTGTAAATTAGTTTAATCATGCCTAATCCTTAGTTAAACAAGGTCGGGATTGTGTGTCCGCCATTAATGGGTGTTGAACTCCGAAAGTTGAATTTTGTGTAAAATCGCATTTAATTGAAACCTCACGTATTAAAAGCGGATTGTTATGCATTCAACTTTCTTTGTCACGCAATGTTAGTGTTTATAGCGACAATTCGAATTTTATCCGCATGCGACCATGTTTGATTAAATGTTATTCAAGCAACTTTGGGTTAAATTCCTTCTTACATGAAGTTTATTCTTAATTAAAATGCCCGGTTAAATAGCTTTCGATCCGAAATTATGATAATTAGTTGTTTAGCCTATGTGGTGGAATTCGACCCCGATGCTCGATTTACTTTTGTGTAGACTTAACTTTTTCTTTTGCCTTTGTCACCATTACCCCCCATTACCTTTTACATTTTTATTTTTGAAGTAGCAAAACAATTACTGATCTAAAATTTAATCACTCCCTATGGATTTCTTACGATACCTGACTTACCGCTGTGCTTGTTTGTCAAGTGTAGTTGTAGTTCAGTTTTTTTTATTTGAGTCACCGAACTGATAACAATGATTTACGTATTATACGACACACGATTCCCGATCGATAAAAAATGGTGCCGTTGTCGAGGATTGTTTTCGAGATTGTAATTATTTTATTATTTCATAGTATTTTTTCTTTTGTATTTGTATTCTTTATTTTAACCTTTTTTGCAGGATAGCATATTTGAGTGCTAAGAAACTTTGATTCATGGTTTCTCACTTTCTTTCTTGGATTCTCCATCTACAAACAACTAGGTAATCATGTCCTACTATTATAGTTATTACGGTCATTCAAATGATTCTTACTTTGGGGATAGTTTTCAAGTTTTCCATTTTCAAGATTTTCTTGAGAATGAAAGACTTGAAAACATTTATTGGAATGGAAATATTTATTGGATTCATTATTCGAATCCAATGATGATTTTTATTTCGATAATTTCGAAGACGAGTTTCAACCAAATGAGGAGTCCGAGATTCTAAAGCCAAGGAATCCTACTTTGGAAGAAACTTTTCTTATTTACTCCCACGGTTTGGAAAGCCTATTTAGTGCTGGATTAAGACATGAATCACTTTGTGATGAGATGGATTCTTTGCTGCTAAACAACGAGGAGGTGGAAACTTGTGTTTCACAATAATTTTTCAAAGAATTTCTCATCGAATGTGAATCTTTCTCTCCCGAAATTCAATCTACTTCCGACGATGAGTTGATTGAGATTGAATTTATATCATCACCATATTCTTTTTTCGTGATTGAACCATTAGAATTACCGATTGATTCCTCTGGGTCGGTACAAACTTTTAAAACTTCTACACCTTTTGACGACGATGACTCTTTACCGAACTTGTTTTCCAAGATGGATAGTATACCCATGTGTGCACCACCTTCCCTTCCAATTGGAAAACCTGGGGGCGGCGAATTTATTTTTCTTGGATCCCAAGTGTACCTCTCCCCCTTATTATCCAAATCCCCCATCGCCTGACAAAAAAATCAAATTGGCGATGGTTCACTTTTTTCACCACCTACATGCCTTCCGTTGTTCAAACGAAATTCTTATCTTTCGGGAGGCATGCACTCTAGGGAGGGTCCACCGTTGATCCTCCAAAGTTAAATCCCATTTTGGGTGGACCCTCAACTATTTAGACATCTAGTGTATAGTTAGTGTGAAGTCCAAATAGTAGGTTGTAAATAGTTAACTTTTTTATTCTTTTGTACTTTAGTTTTTCTTTCCTTTTTAATTTATTCTAGTGTAATTAGTTAAACCTTTTCTTATTTCTTTTTGTTATGCTCGGTGCGAACTTATTTTTTAGATTCTTTGGACTCGTACTTATTCGGGGATCGCTCCAATTTTGGGTAATATCATTCTTTTTCTATCTTTGTATTGTGTTCTTAATGCACATTGAGGACAATGAAACATTTAAGTTAGGGGGTGTGGGATATTTTATCCATTTCTTTTTTTTTCCATGGATTTTATCACATGTTAGTTACTAAGTATGCTTCCTTAGAAAAAAATCAAAAAATATTCAAATTTTTTTTTTCTTTTTTATCTTTTATTGAGCATTTTGCCTTGTTTTCGATGATAAATTTTAATAATTACCCGATCCAATTAAAAACTCAATGATGCATGTTCTCAATTTTAGAAGTTATTAGACTTTAGTCCTCACATAATTGATATTATGAATAACTTCATGAATTAAACTTTATCCCATGACCACATGCGATTTTATTGTTATATTGATTTGGTTTAAGATTTTTATAACTCGATAATCTTTTGTTGCATTGTATAAACTTACACCGAGTAAGCTTTGTACCTTTCGTCGTTTGTGAGTGTACACACTATTCTTTCTTCTTTTAAAATGTTGAATTCGTCGATAATCTCTCTATTATTTAATTGATCATTCATTAATTGAGTTTATATCTTGAAATGTGTTACTTGAGCATGATTTTCATATATTGTTATGACTCGAGAATTGCATAAACTTTATGAAATGATCATTGGACATCTTTGTTATATTACCCATATTGGCCTTGACCTCACCTTATATATTTCCCTAGTCAACCCATTTGAGCCTTAATATTAGCCTTCCATTTCATCACCCAAAATTCCATAACCAACTCCACATTAGAGTTATAAACCATACATAATACCTTCCATACCTTTGTTTGGAATTTTACTCGGGATTGAATGATATTATTGTCTAGCGGTTGAAATTAAGCATGAAAAGAGTGAGAAAAGTGTAGAAAAAAAGTGTACTGAAAAAGAAAAGAAAAAGCGAAAAATAAAAGAAAACAAAAGAAAAAGTTAGAAAAAAAGAAAAGAAAAAGATAAAGTTTGTATATGTTGTATATAGTGTTCAATAAGCTTTGATTACTCTCCCATTTCATATTTAATGCTTTTTAGGGAAATCATTTTCCAATTTTGAAATTTCCCACAATTTTCCATTATCCCGAGTTTTTCATCCCCGAATACTTTGAATCCATACATATTTTCTTTATTTCATAATCCGAGCCCAGCCTACATTACAACCCTATAAATTCCTATGTGATCCTAGGATGAGTTTAATTTAAAAGTTTAAATAGTTTTGATAATATGTCAAAATGCATTTCGCCTCCTTTAATGCGCGGTATATTTCATTTAGATTACATGTTTTTATTTCCTATATAGCGCTCTTCATATATGACGTGTGTACGGCCTAGTTTTCATTTACATTTACTCTTTATGCCCACATGTCCCGTGTATTACCTCCATGTTTCGAGTGAATTCATTTGATGAGTGTAATGCCCGTGAGGATTGAATACATGTTTGCTATAATGCTTATTCAGTTTATATAATTTTTTGCCAAATCATACTTTTCATTTTCTCCCCCCCCTCCCACTTTTAAAGTTTCAATTCTATGAGGTGCATTCAACCTATTAATAACAATGAACTTTCGTTTGAATTCGTTCAATATGCTAATAACATGTTTGAAATCTTTTTTTGTTGTTGAGTTTGTCGCATGTTGGGTTGGGCCTATTTTTTGGAAACCATAAGATATTTGTGGGTTTCATCCCTGAAAACTCTTACGAGACGACACTCGTCCACTAGGATAGCCTAGGGGTTTAACGACTTATATTGCATACGCTAAGTGGATTCGTTTGCCCGCGAAAGTGGCATTATCCTTTTTTGTCCCTATTTTGTACCATCTCTTGTTCTTGTAGTTCTTGTTGTTTCCTATTTCATTGCTAGGGACTAGCAATGTGTTAGTTGGGGGTGTCATACGTCACGAATATTGCATTTTCCACCCATTAACTTATGCATTTTTATCCCCCTCGGGTACCTTAATTCCTATACTTATGCTCGTTATCCAGAAAACCTTCATTTTAAATGTTAATGTGGTATATTAGGTATAATTGAGATTTTATAGGTATTTCGGTGCTTAGTGTGAAGTTTGGTCTTTTCGAAAAAGTTTTGTTGAATATTGAAGCTTTGGGGGCATTTTAGTAATTTCAGTATTCAGGTTTCGATCCCGAACTCTTCACGAAAGTTTAATACCTTTGATTTATCTTCACGTGGCCACCGACAGTGCATGATTCTGATGTATAATGAGGGAGTTATGGCATTTTTAGAATGTTTTTAGCTTCAAAATCATGCTCAAGGTCACATTCTAGGGAATTTTAGTCATTCCATAATTTGTTTTTTAGCCTAGTGTCTTCTCTGATATTGTATCCCTCTGATTTATCTTCGCATAGCCTCTAATCGTGACTAATTCCGAGTTATAACGAAGATGTTACGGTATTTTTCGTAAAGTTGGATAAAACTGCAGAATTGCAAACCTGTAGGGTGATAATCGATTTGCACGCCTGCGAATCGATTCGGGTGAAAGTCCGCAAATTTCATTTTTAAGTTGGTTTTTGGTGGGTTATATTTATGTAAACATTTTATTAAGTTGGGGAACTCATTTTTTACATCATATTCGGTTAGTTTTAGGTTAGAGAGGGGATTTGTTGGGTGAAGCTTCTCTCTCCTAGGGTTTGTACCATTTGGATTGTTGTAAGCACAATTCATCTTCTTCCTCATTTATTCAACTTGTTTTAGCTTATTTCTTTGCTTATTCTTTACTTTCCATGCCTAGATAACTTATTATTTTCATTTATTTATTTCTTGCTTTCTTAGTTAATTAGTGTAAATTAGTTTAATCATGCCCAGTCCTTAATTAAATAGGGTCGGGGTTGCGTGTTCATCATTAATGATTGTCAAACTCCCAAAAGTTGGATTTTATGTGAATTCACGTTTAATTGAAATCTCGCGTATTAAAAGCGGATTGTTATGCATTTAACATTCTTTGTCACGCAACGTTAGTGTTTATAGCGACAATCCGAATTTAATCCGCATGTGATCATTTTTGATTAAATATTTATTCAAGCAACTTTGGGTTAAATTCCTTCTTGCGTGACGTTTATCCTTAATTAAAATGCTCGGTTAAATAGCTTTCGAGCCGAAATTCTGATGATTAGTTTTTTATCCCATGTGGTGGAATGCGATCCCAATCCTCGCTTTACTTTTGTGTAGGCCTAACTTTTTGTTTTGCCTTTGTCACCATTACCCCCATTACCTTTTATATTTTTATTCGTGAAGTAGCAAAACAATTACCGATCTAAAATTTAATAATTCCCAGTGGATTTCTTACGATACCCAACTTACCGTTGTGCTTGCTTGTCAAATTTAGTTGTAGTTTAGGTTTTTGCATTGAGTTGCTGAACCAATAACAACGATTTGCATATTACACGATGCACGGTTCGTGACCGATCAAAATGTGGCATATTTTATCCATTTCTTTGTTTTGTCCATGGATTTTATCACATGTTAGTTACTAAGTATGCTTTCTTAAAAATAATTCAAAATTTTGATTTTTTTCTCTTTTGTTGGGCATTTTGCCATGTTTTCGATGTGAAATTTTAATAATTGCCCGATCCAATTGACAACTCAATGATGGATGTTCTCGATTTTAGAAGTTATTAGACTTTAGTCCTCACGTCATTGATATTATGAAGAACTTCATAAATTAAACTTTATCCCATGACCACATGCGATTTTCTTGTTATATTGATTTGGTTTAAGATTTTTATAAATCGGTAATCTTTTGTTCCATTGTATATACTTACACCGAGTAAGCTTTATACCTTTCATCATTTGTGAGTGTACACACAATTCTTTCCTCTTTGAAAACGTTGAATTCGTCGATAATCTCTCTATTCTTTCATTGATCGTTCATTAATTGAGTTTATATCCTGAAATGTGTTACTTGAGCATGATTTTCATATATTGTTCTGACTCGAGAATTGAGTAAAATTTATGAATTGATCATAGGACATCTTTGTTATATTACCCATATTGGCCATGACCTCACCTTATATATTTCCATAGTCAAATCCTTTGAGCCTTCATATTAGCCTTTCATTTCATCACCTAAAATCCCATAACCAACTCCACATTGGAGTTATAAACCATACATATTACCTTCCATACCTTTGTTTGGAATGTTACTCGGGATTGAATGATGTTATTGTCTTGCTTTTGCAATTAAGCATGAAAAGAGTGAGAAAAGTGTAGAAAAAAGTGTAGTGAAAAAGAAAAGAAAAAGTGAAAAACAAAAGAATACAAAAGTAAAAGTTAGAAAAGGAAGAAAAGAAAAGGAAAGAGAAAGTTTGCATATGTTGTATATAGTGTTCAATAAGCTTTGATTGATCTCCTATTTCATATTTAATGCTTGTTATGGAAATCATTTTCTATTTTGAAATTGCCCACAATTCTCCGTTATCCCGAGTTTTTGTTCCCCGAACACATTGAATCCGTACATATTTTCTTTATTTCATAGCCCGAGCCCATCTTACATTACAACCCTATAAAGTTCTATGTGATCCTACGGTGAGTTTAATTTAAAAGTTTAAATAGTTTTGATAATCTGTAAGAATGCATTTTGCCTCCTTTAATGAGCGATATCTTTCAATGAGATTACATCTTTTTATTTCCTTTATAGTGTTCTTCATATGTGACATGTATGAGGCCTAGTTTTCATTTACATTTATTTTTTTATGCTCACATGTCTCGTGTATTACCTCCCACTTTCGAGTGAATTCATTTGATGAGTGTAATGCCTGTGAGGATTGAATATATACTTGCTTTAACGCTTATTCGGTTTATATAAGTTTTTGCCAAATCATACTATTGCGTTTGCTTTCCCCCTCCCACTTTTAAAGTTTCAATTTTATGAGGTGCATTCAACCTATTAATAACGACGGACTTCTGTTTGAATTATTTTAATATGCTAATAACATGTTTGAAATTTTATTTTGTTGTTGTTGAGTTTGTCGCATGTTGGGTTGGGCCTATTTTGAGGAAACCATATGATTATTGTGGGTTTCATCCCTGAAAACCCTTACGAGATGACACTCATCCACTAGGATAACCTAGGGGTTTACCGACTTATTGCATACGCTAAATGCAATCGTTCGACCGCGAAAGTGGACTTATCCTTTTTTGTCACTATTTTGCACTATCTCTTGTTCTTGTAGTTCTTGTTGTTTCTTATTTCATTGTTAGGGACTAGCAATGTGTAAGTTAGGGGGTGTGATACGTCACGAATATTGCATTTTCCACCCGTTAACTTATGCATTTTTAACCCCCTCGGGTACCTTAATTCTTATATTTATGCTAATTATCCAGACAACCCCCATTTTATATGTTAACATGCTATATGAGGTATAATTGAGCTTTTGTAAGTATTTCGGTGCTTAGTGTGAAGTTTGGTCGCTTTTCGAAAAAGTTTCGTTGAATATTGCATCATCGGGGGTAATTTAGTAATTTTAATATTCAGGTTTCCAACCTTAAATCTTCACGGAAGTTGAATCTTTTTTATTTATCTTCGCGTGGCCACCGTTGGTGCATGATTTCGATGTATAATGAGGGAGTTATGGCATTTTTAGGATGGTTTTAGATTTAAAATCACACTCAAGGTCACATTTAAGGGCATTTTAGTAATTTCATAATTTGGTTTTTCATCCTAATTTCTTCTCGAATTTTGTACCCCTCTGAGTTATCTTCGTATAGCCTCCGACTGTGTGTAATTTCGAGTTATAACAAAGAAGTTATGCTATTTTTCGTAAAGTTGAACAAAGTTGCAAAATTGCAGACCTGTAGGGTGCAAATCGATTTGCACACTTGCGAATTGATTTGGGTGAAAGTCCGCAAATTTCATTTTTTAAGTTGGTTTTAGGTGGGATATATGTAAACATTGTATTAAATTGGGGATATCATTTTTTACATCATATTAGGTTAGTTTTAGGTTAGAGAGGGGATTTGTTGGGTGAAGCTTCTCTCTCCTACGATCTGTACCATTTGGATGGTTGTAAGCACTATTCATCTTCTTCCTCATTTATTCAACTTGTTTTAGCTATTTCTTACTTATTATTTACTTTCCAAGCCTAGATAACTTATTGTTTTCATTTATTAATTTCTTGCTTTCTTAGTTAATTAGCATAACTTTGTTTAATCATGCCTAGTCCTTAGTTAAACAGGGCCGGGGTTGTGTGTCTGCCATTAATGGGTGTCGAACTTCGAAAGTATGATTTTGTATAAAATCGCTTTTAAATTGAAACCTCGCGTATTAAAAACGGATTGTTATGCGTTTAACTTTCTTTGTCACGCAACGTTAGTGTTTATAGCGACAATACGAAATTAATCGGCATGTGACCATTTTTTATTAAATGTTTATTCAAGCAACTTTGGGTTAAATTCATTCTTGCGTGAAATTTATGTTTATTAAAAATCTCGGTTAAATATATTTCGAGCCAAAATTCTGATGATTAGTTGTTTATCCCGTGTGGTGGAATGCGATCCCGATCCTCGCTTTACTTTTGTGGAGACTAAACTTTTTCTTTTGCCTTTGTCACCATTACCCCCATTACCTTTTACATTTTTATTCCTGAGGTAGCAAAACAATTACTGATTAAAATCACACCCTGTGGATTTTTTACGATACCCGACTTCTCGATGTGCTTGCTTGTCAAGTGTAGTTGTAGTTTAGGTTTTTCCCATTGAGTCGCTGAGCCCATAACAACGATTTGTGTATTACACGACGCACGGTTCGCGACCGATCAAAATGTGGGATATTTTATCCATTTCTTGGTTTTGTCCATGGATTTTATCACATGTTAGTTACAAAGTATGCTTTCTAAGAACAAATTTCAAAATTTTCAAAAATAATTTTTTCTTTTTTCTCTTTAGTTGGACATTTTGCCTTGTTTTCGATGATAAATTTTAATAATTGCCCGATCCAATTGACAACTCAATGATGCATGTTCTCTATTTTAGAAGTTATTAGACTTTAGTCCTCACATCATTGATATTATGAATAACTTCATGAATTAAACTTTATCCCATGACCACATGCGATTTTCTTGTTATATTGATTTGGTTTAAGATTTTTTAACTCGGTAATCTTTTGTTGCATTGTATATACTCACACCGAGTAAGATTTGTACCTTTCATCATTTGTGAGTGTATACACTATTCTTTCCTCCTTGAAAATGTTGAATTCATTAATAATCTCTCTATTATTTCATTGATCGTTCATTAATTGAGTTTATATCTTGAAATGTGTTACTTTAGCATGATTTCCATATACTGTTCTGACTCGAGAATTGCGTAAACTTTATGAAATGATCATAGGACATCTTTGTTATATTACCCATATTGGCCTTGACCTCACCTTATATATTTCCTAGTCCACCCCTTTGAGCCTTAATATTAGCCTTTCATTTCGTCACCCAAAATCCCATAACCAACTCTATATTTGAGTTATAAACCATACATATTACCTTCCATACCTTTTTTTGGAATGTTACTCGGGATTGAATGATGTTATTGTCTTGCTTTTGCAATTAAGCATGAAAAGAGTGAGAAAAGTGTAGAAAAAAAGTGTAGTGAAAAAGAAAAGAAAAAGTGAAAAACAAAAGAATACAAAAGTAAAAGTTAGAAAAGGAAGAAAAGAAAAGGAAAGAGAAAGTTTGCATATGTTGTATATAGTGTTCAATAAGCTTTGATTGATCTCATATTTCATATTTAATGCTTGTTATGGAAATCATTTTCTATTTTGAAATTGCCCACAATTCTCCGTTATCCCGAGTTTTTGTTCCCCGAACACATTGAATCCGTACATATTTCCTTTATTTCATAGCCCGAGCCCATCTTACATTACAACCCTATAAAGTTCTATGTGATCCTAGGGTGAGTTTAATTTAAAAGTTTAAATAGTTTTGATAATCTGTGATAATGCATTTCCCCTATTTTAATGAGCGGTATCTTTCATTGAGATTACATGTTTTTATTTCTTATATAGCGTTCTTAATATGTTTCATGTGTGAGGCCTAGTTCTCATTTACATTTACTTTTTATGCCCACATGTCTCGTGTATTACCATCCAGTGTCGAGTGAATTCATTTGATGAGTGTAATTCCCATGAGGATTGAATATATACTTGCTTTAACGCTTATTCGGTTTATATAAGTTTTTGCCAAATCATACTTTTGCGTTTGCTTTCCCCCCTCCCACTTTTAAAGTTTCAATTCTATGAGGTGCATTCAACTTGTTAATAACGACGGACTTTTATTTGAATTATTTCAATATGCTAATAACATGTTTGAAATTTTATTTTATTGTTATTGAGTTTGTCGCATGTTGGGTTGGGCCTATTTTGAGGAAACCATATGATGTTTGTGGGTTTCATCCCTGAAAACCATTACGAGATGACACTCGTCCACTAGGATAACCTAAGGGTTTACCAGCTTATTTCATACGCTAAATGCAATCGTTCGCCCGCGAAAGTGGCCTTATCTTTTTTTTCACTATTTTGTACTATCTCTTGTTCTTGTAGTTCTTGTTGTTTCTTATTTCATCTTTGGGGTTATTTTTGTAATTTTAGCATTTGGGTTTCTATCCCTAACTCTACACGAAATTGAAGCCCTTTTATTTCTCTTCGCATGGCCACCGACGGTACATGATTCTGATGTATAATGGGGGAGTTATGGCATTTTTAGGATGATTTTAGCTTCAAACTCACACTCAAGGTCACATTCAAGGGCATTTTAGTCATTTAATAATTTGGTTTTTTGGCCTAATGTCCGCTTAGATATGGTATCCCTTTGAGTTCTCTTCGTATAGCCTCCAACCGTGCCTAATTCCGAGTTATAACGAAGAAGTTGTGGCATTTTTCGTAAAGTTTGACAAAGCTACGGAATTGTAGACGTGTAGGGTGCGAATCGATTCGCACACCTGCGAATCGATTCGGGTGAAAGTCTGCAAATTTCATTTTTTAAGTTGGTTTTTGGTGGGGTATTTGTATGTAAACATTGTAATTAGTTGGGGAACTCATTTTTGACATCATATTAGGTTAGGTTTAGGTTAGAGATGGGATTTGTTGGGTGGAGCTTCTCTCTCCTAGGGTTTGTACTATTTGGATTGTTGTAAGCACTATTCATCTTCTTCCTCATTTATTCAACTTTTTTTAGCTTATTTCTTGCTTATTCTTTACTTTCCATGCCTAGATAACTTATTGTTTTCATTTATTTATTTCTTGCTTTCTTAGTTAATTAGTGTAAATTAGTTTAATCATGCCTAGTCCCTAGTTAAACAGGGCCGCGGTTGCGTGTTCGCCATTAATGGGTGTCAAACTCCCGAAAGTTAGATTTTATGTGGATTTGCGTTTAATTGAAACCTCGCGTATTAAAAGCGTATTGTTATGCGTTTAACTTTCTTTGTCACGCAATGTTTGTGTTTATAGCGACAATCCAAATTTAATCCGCATGTGACCATTTTTTATTAAATGTTTATTCAAGCAACTTTGGGTTAAATTCCTTCTTGCGTGAAGTTTATGCTTAATCAAAATGCTTGGTTAAATAGCTTTCGAGCATAAATTCTGATGATAGTTGTTTAGCCCGTATGGTGGAATGCGATCCCGATCCTCGCTTTAATTTTGTTTAGACTTAACTTTTTATTTTGCCTTTGTCACCATTACCCCCCATTACCTTTTATATTTTTATTCCTGAAGTAGCAAAAAAATTACTGATCTAAAATTTAATCACTCCATGTGGATTTCTTACGATACCCGACTTACCACTGTGCATGCTTGTCAAGTGTAGTTGTAGTTTAGGGTTTTTTCATTGAGTCGCCGAACCTGTAACAACGATTTGCGTATTACACGACTGATGGTTCGCGACCGATCACTCATGGATTCATGAGGTTTCGTAGGGGTTTGATTTTGTAGCATCAGATGGGAAAGTTTCAATATCCCCATGTGACAACTCCCTTATTCTCATATGCTTATGTTCAACACATACATTTCCACATCTTCTGACTGCGAATGATACTATAAATCCTACCAACTAGGGTGCCAATACACCCCGTATACCAAGCATAATTGCACAAATACTACTTGGCTCCTACTAGCCTTAAATAATAAAATAACTCTCAAGTCACGATTTTTACCTCGTTCTTTACCAACAGTGTCGGAAATATGCCCCCCCCTTCTTTTATCAAAATACCAAAAGCATTTCTTCTCTTTTTTTACCAATAATACCAAAAATGTTTTTTCCTCCTTTTCATCCAAATGCCAGAAACATTTTTCCTCCTTTTTACCAAAAGTAACAAAATCATTTCCCCTCCTCTTCAACAAAACAAAAATCTCTCTTCTTCCTCTTTTTAAAAAAAATAAAATAAATTTGATTCTTTTTTCATTCTTAGGTCGATCGCATACTCGATTCTTGGTCTGGCTCCCTATTGGCTTTGATCTTCTGTCAAATTTTCCCAAAGCTCCGCCAGTTCCCCTGTAACTTCATTTGGGTCCGAAATCCACCTTCACCAGTCCTCTATGGAGAATCACGATCAAGCACCGAACATACAACTTGATCTGATGACAGTCTTGGTCCAACTCAGTGCTAAGATTGACAACCTTCAAATCGAGATTTATGAGATACAGTGAAACCGAATCCTCGTTACCAAAAAACTCGAGGTTATCTTTCCTCGTGCAATGGGTATGCCCGCTCTCAAGACTATTTGGGTTCCCTAAGAATATCAGCATGCTCCTCCTGCCAATGGGTCGTCGCCAACTCAACTCCCTATGCCAAACCTTGTCTAGCCCAGGTCTAACTTACCAGCACCCATTGATCACAAAGTGAAAGAAATGATTAAGGTCAAGGAAGACCATAAGCTGTTGTCAAAGACGTTTGACGAAGTTAAGATATCCGGGAACCACATGGACTACACCCACATGTCTCCTTACCCTAAAGAAAGATTGCCGAAGAAATTTAAGAAGCCAACCATCGAGAAGTTCTGGGGCAGAGGACCCCCAGTTATTCATCTTTTCCACTATCACCGTTCGTTGACTCTCCTTGGTGCCACTAAAGATATATTGGCCTAAATGTGCTAACAGACTTTGAAAATAGCGCTCTTCATTGGATTATGTCCCTCGAGGAATCCAGAATCCATAGTTGGTAAGATGTTGCCCGAGAATTCATGTCACAGTATAAGTACAACGTAGAACTGGAGGTTACACGCCGTGATTTAGAACTTCTTATGAATAACATCAAAGAAACTATCAGCAACTTCATAGCAAGGTGTAGAGAGAAAGTTTCCACCATGACCAACCGACCCTCCAAAGAAAAAACAACTCCGCATAGTGAAGAAGAATTCCCTTCCCCATATCAGAATAAATATAGGAGGTCAGTATTACCCACACTTTTGAGCCTTCTAGGAAGCAGGTTTGGAGATTTTAGAAAATGTTACCAAGGCGAAATCTAAGCCAAAGAAAGTGTTCGTATAGTTCACTCCCAAAAAGTATGAGAAGCCTGCCAATGACATAGTTTTAACGATCAACAATATCTCCCAACCTGCTACCTCTTGGGTTCTAGAAAGTCGCTTTAACCCCGCCAAAAAATAATACATCAAGATCCATATTCCCCTCTTCAAATTCTACCAATACTTGATAAGACGAAATCTTATTAAACCTTTGGGCCCTCGTCCTTTACCAAACCTAATTCCCCAAAACTTCAAAACTGATGCCCACTGTGATTTTCACGAGTCTTCCAGTCACACTAATGATTAAGGATTGCATCTCCGAAATGTAATCCAAGGACTAATTGGACGAGGTATCATCGCCCCACTAGCCAATCCTAAACCCAGCACCACTCATAACCCCATTCTAACCCATACCAATGTCATCTTTCTAGAAAATGACCCAAAATTCTACCCATCTACCCAAATTTTTCATAGTAAAGCACCCATCATACCCATACTCTCATCCAAATTTCTCTAAGTCTAGCCATATTTTCTCCTACACCTAGCCTGCTTCATCGATTGATCTATGTCACTCCTCACGAGGGTTTGTATTGTCGTTCGTAATCGGTCCAAAGGATGAGATATGGATTTACCATCTTTTCTCAACCAACTCTTGGATTTTTGGCTGAAATGACCATCGACTATCAGAAGTTTAGCATCCTATTCATGGAAGCCCGAAAGTGGGCTCGAGAGTCAGATAATTGGGTGGTACACGTTGATGAAATCAGTTTGGACGATGTAGTGCAGATTTTGGCAGATATGTTCCGACAGACCTGTCAAATTTGCAGTGTTTCTGATCTACTCATTGATTTAAAGCTTCAGGGGTGGTTGGTATCTTCACTCTTACAACTCCCCATTCAGTGGGAGTAAATATATGAAGAATCCGTCGAGATCGTGGAATGCAATGACTTCTTTTGGCAAGAATACATCATTGCCACCTGATGGGGAGACGAATTTGATATCTCTGATGATGAATTGAGTGAGGAAAAGGTCAGTCTGATAATCAGTATGTGCAGGATGATCTCTTTCGAGGAACTATTGGGGGAGATCAATAAAGTAGACGTATAATAAGAATTTGATGAAGAAACATAGTTTTTATTCTTCCCCACCTCCATTAACCACATGGCCAGATCAAGGAGACACTATTAAGATTCGAATCCTTAGCCATCAAGAATAGACAAGGGAAAGGGAGTCACCGAAGAACTTCCCATGCCGAAGATCTCCGTTGAAGAGAGCAAGATCCTAGATCAATTCAAGAAGACTCAAGCCAACATCACTGTTGATGTAAAAAATTAGATTGTGTCTAATTATTTAATCACAGATAAAATAAATGAGACAAAGAAGTTTTAAAGTGGTTCAGCCTTATAAGAATGGCCTACGTCCACTGTTTCTGCTATTGATGACTATTTGGGAATTCTCGATTACAAGTTCAATCAAGAAATTTCGGTCCCCCTACAATGAGGGTAATACAATGTATTTATAGCCCTGAAGCTATAATGTGAAAGGGTAATACATTAAATGGTGTACATGTGAAAGGGTAATGTATTAAATGCCCCTTAAGTGTATACATCTGAATGATAAGCATTTAATGAACAGTCAAAATGTTGGTTATCCTGCTATTAATGCTTTGTTCGAGGTGAAGCTGGGACCGCCTAAGCTGCTCGGACCGCCTAAGTTCCTCGGTACTCAAAAGTTCCTCGGAGAGTTCTTGTAAGTCGGAGCGTCTGAGTTGGTCGGGGAAGTAGTGTTCCTCGTTGTAGCATGGTTCCTCGGAGCGTCTGAGTTCCTCAGAAGTGTTTATTATTGCCACGTAGATTGCCACGTGTCTTCATCCAATTAAGCCATGTTAGCAGACTAAATTTGGTATCAACAGAAGCCCCCAATGTTTCATAGTTCAAAGTTTGAGGAGTGTGGAACATTCTTTCTCGATGTATGGCGATTTTAAATGGTTATCCTGAAATTTAGGAGTGTTTCCTTTGTATTTATTTTTCCTTCCAAATTTGTAGAATCAGGCTTTTTTGAATTTTTATAACCGCCTCGATATCCGCGTACTTTTTGTCCTTCTAGCCGCCGGTAGCGTTATCATTTCTTTTTGTAATCATTAACTTTATCGTTTCCCAAGGCAAAGTATTTAAACGCTGCAGAAAATCCCATCGTCTTTTACTTTTTCAAATTTGTATCTTCGAGTTTTCCATCGTCTCTTTCTCTCCTGTGCACTCATCTCTTCCATCGTTCATTGTCAATAGATCCCTTTTTTTCTATAAGATCGTCTTCCTTCTTCTTCATTTCCTTTATCCATCATGGTTTACCTTGTTGAATCTCTTGATAAATTTCGTTCTGATTTTTCTATTCCTTCATGGGTTGTTCTCAAGGAACTTTTTGAACCTTCTGATTATTTCCGTTTGGCTGAGGGACATTGGTTCCCCAGTCTCTTTATTGCTGAGTGTGGATTTTCTTTTCCCTCAAACTCTTTATGTCTGGAATTCTGTCAATACTTTGAAGTAGTTCCTGCAAGAATAGCCCCCAATACATGGAGAATAGTTAATGGGGTTCATAGACTAAATCAAATTCATGGAACTCGCATAGGAATTCCAGAAATCATGTTCTGTTATAGATGGGCTGTTGGTGATAATACTTTTTATTTAAAAACTAGATTTTTAAATAGGGCTTTAGTGGTCAATCTCCCGGATGCCAATAGGGATTATTTTGAGCATGGAGTTGTTATAAAAAATTGGCAACATGCTCCTATATCTGTAGATGAAGTGTATCAGGGTCCCAGTTGCCCTCCCTATGGCAATGGGATAGGTTATTTTTATTTCATTTTATTTATTTTGAGATTATGCTTCCTTTATGTTTGATAAAATGTGTCACTGATATTTTAATTTTGATTTATTTGCAGTTGACAACAAAAGAAAGTGTCCAAAAGAGGCAGCCGTTAATATAAGGCACTTAAAAGTTATCTAGAGTTTGCATCAGACTGTTGTTGACGAACACATTAGGTCAGCTTCATATCTGCTTCAGTACAAGAGTTACACAACTTCTTTTACTGCTCGTTCGGCGATAAGCGACGCAGAGCCAGTACCAGCTTCCACCAATTCTTCGCCTGAGTCACACGTTCCTTTAAGTGAAAGGATGAAGAAAAGAAGACCTCCCACCCTGTTCGAGAAACCTGCCTCTGGTGCTGGAGAGGCAAAAAGAAGTAAACATGATGTCCCAGAAGGGACAAAGAAAATTGATACATCCCCTCCTGCTGCTCCTGTGAAGGTTACCGAGAAGCTCCCAATGGCCCCGAACAAGGCGGTTGCTCCAGGGGAGGTGATTGTCATATCACCGACCAAGAGTTCTTCCTTGGTCAAAACTGTTCCTGTTCCTCCGAGGAGGCTGAAGAAGAGCTCCTCGGTCAATTTGGTTGACACTGTCTCTCAGCCCCCGACTAGTGGAGTTCCCACTTTTGTTCCCCCGAGCTCTGCCATGAGCTCGGTGAAGACTTGGATCATTCCCGAGATCCAAGGCATTGAAGAAAACCTTTCTCGGGACATGGTTACCTCATTGGCTGCTCGCCATATTGCTTCTGTAAGTCTTATTGTTTTTAACTTTTCATCTTTCCCTTGCTATATCTGTCTCTGACTTGCTTTCATTTTCTCTTCACAGTTGGTAAGCTGCTTTAATACAATTATGAAGAAAGATGAAGCTATTAAAGCTTCAAGCTCCTCATCTGGTGTGGAGGAAGCTCTAATGGGCCTGTTGCGATCTTTGGAAGATTCTCGTCAGAAGCATGATGCTGACAAAGCTTCTTGGGAGAAGAAACTTGCCTCAACCGAGCAGGAGAAAATTTAAAGTTGTTGAAGTCTCCAAGGAGTTGGAGAAAAATTTAAATATTCTGGAGGAGAAGAATAAAGAGCTTGAAAGGAAGATCAAGAATGCTGAGGAGTTTGAAGATAAACTTAAGGTTGCTGAGGAAAGGCTGGGTCAGCTTCAAGAAGTAAGTCGACAGAAGGAAGAAGCTGAGAATAAACTGAAGGTTGCTGAAAATATTCTGTCCGAGAAGCTTTCCTTGGAGAAGTTAAAGAGGAAATCAGCTGTGAAGAAATCTTTCAGCGCTGGCTAGGATAAGGGGTGGAACAAAGGCTTGGCTGCCATGATGTCGCAAGTCGAATATGGCAGCCTAAAATACTTTAAAGATGGGTGGGTTGAAGCTCTTCAGGAGATGAAGGTTGATGAAACTTCTGAACTCTTCCAGCGACACATCCCTGGTCCCCCTCCAACTCCTGAAGACAAAGAAGAGGACGAAGCTTCCTCTGAAGAGTCTTCCATGGTGATGGGAGATCAAGTTTCTCATCCCCCAGCCATCCAGCCTACTAACGAGGAACTTCAGCAACTCATTACTTCATCCGAGCAACTGCCAGAGCTCCCCGAGCAACTTTTTGTTCCCTCCGAGAAACCTACCTCCTCATCCCAGCCTCCCGAGAAAGTTTTGGGAGACAAGGAAAAGGTGTAGAGTTGTTCGGGTTTTTTTCTATTTTATTTCTCTTTATCAAATGTAACCCTGAACATGTAACTCTGATCTTTATGATATAATAAAATTTGAACTTTTATTTATGCTTACTGTCGTTTCTTCTCTTCATACTTTGTTGGTACTCTTATTGATTATTACTTTTTCTTCCTCTACCAGTTTCTGGCCAGGATGGAATTACTGTCTGCTCATGATACAAAGTTGTTACGGCAATGCAATGAATACTTTAAGGCTGGTCACACAGATCTGAGTGCAGCACAAATCGTCGACATCCTCGGCTAAGATGCTTGGAACATGCAATTGAAGCTTACCAATATCTGAAGTGTCTGCTTAATCGTGCGGTGGCCAATAATGTAGCTTATTATGATATGATCGAGGATCTCCAAGGCACTCTTGAAGACCTTCAACAACAATATAAGGAATCCACTACCCTCTTGCACGAGGGGTACGAGAAGAAGTATCAGCAAATCATTGCCGACAAGGGATACGAGAAGTGTTTTGATGCTTACGACGTGCGAGAGAGAACGTTGAAAGCCGAGGTCGAGGAGCACAGGCAAATAGCCAAGTTGTTGGAGCAAGAAAATAACAACTTGCAAAGATAAGTATCTCAATTAAAATTTGCTGCCTCCACCTCAAATGCTTTGATCCTAGTGACTGACGAGGGATTCTCGTTCTTGGAGGTCGAGAACGCCAACTTGAGGGACGAATTGGAGACCTTGAAGAGAGATGGACCTTCTACTTCTTCTCGTGGACGAGCAAGAGCTCCTTGGGGACGAGCAAGAGCCGCTCGGATTCCTGTCGAGGAACAGATAACTCAATCTGCTTTAGAGAACCAGGCCTTCCAGTTGATGGTGAAGAACCAGGCATTGGCTGAGATGTCTAAGAAAATTAGGGACTTGGAAGAGCAGCTTTCAGCGCAGAAACCTATCTTGGAGAATAAATAACTCTTCATCAAAAACCTCCACAAGCAGCTGGAAAGATTGACCTATCAATTTCACAAGCAGTCCAGGGAGTTCTAGATGGCAGGCTACAATGAGGCTCTCTACCACTTGGACAACCGTATCTAGAATTCCAATAATGAGGGCTACAAATAGGGATGGCTGAATGCCCTAGGTGTGCTGCAACTCGAACAGGGTCATTACCTGTGGGATTACCATAATCCTGGGCTGCTGGACCTACCCGTGCCACCATTCAATCTAGATATGAGTTGGATCCCTGCTCGGGCCATCCCTCGGTGTTCAATTTCCAAGTACCTCAGAGATTACAATTTTCATTCCAATGTGGAGATATCTCATCCCGAGCATCTACTGGATCGACCATCCGTGATGAATATCAGGATGTTAAAGGATCTTAACTTCATAAATTCTCCTCTTGCTTTAAATGATCCGCCTGCTGGCAAGGAACCTGTTTCAAAAGCAGAAGGGAAAAAACCAATAGAATAGGAGTATTGATGTAATAAACTTATATTTCATTCCTGATGTATTCTGTTCTACATTTAATGAAATAATTTTATTTGCAAATCTTGACTGCTATTATTTTGTAACACTTTACATCTGTGCATGTGTATCTGTTAAAAAGATAACAATATTGTGTTATTTGTCGACCAACTTATTGTCGAGTAATTTGAATTTGTGGTAGTCATTATAAAAAGTTACTAAGTTTTTTCTCGACCAACTTACTATGTTGTTTCTCGACCAACTTACTAAGTTGTTTTTCGACCAACTTACTAAGTTGTTTCTCGACCAACTTAGTAATAATTTTAAAAAGTCACGAGTATCAATAATTTTGCTTGATTATTTTCTCGTATTCATAAAATGTTTCCGACCAACCAAGGTCGGTAAATTTTCCTTTTCGACTAACTACAGTTAGTGGGTTTTTATCCCCGACCAACCATAGTTAGTGGATTTTTCCTCTATGAGGAGCTTTGGCACTTTCTGGAATAATTTTACCTCCCGACCAACTTTAGTTGGCGTTTTCGAGAATATATTTACTTCCTAACCAACATAAGTTGGCAATTTTAGGAATACATAGTTTTACTTCCCGGAGGAATACATAGTTTTACTTCCCATAGGAATACATTTACTTCCTAACCAGCATAAGTTGGCATTTTTAGGAATATATTGTTTTACTTCCCGGAAGAATAAAGTTTTACTTCCCGGAGGAATATATAGTTTTACTTCCCGGAGGAATACAGTTTTACTTACTGGAGGAATACATAGTTTTACTTCTCGAAGGAATACAGTTTTACTTCCCGGAGGAATACATTGTTTTACTTCCCGGAGGAATACATAGTTTTACTTCCCGGAGGAATACAGTTTTACTTCCCAGAGGAATACAGTTTTACTTCCCGGAGGATTACATAGTTTTACTTCTCGGAGGAATACAGTTTTACTTCCCGGAGGAATACATTTGTTTCTCGACCAACCTTAGTTGGCGTTTTCGAGAAGAAACTTGAGTAATCCGAGTTTTGTTGAGAGTTTTGTCGAATTTTTCCGAGTAGTGTGTGTAACACTAGTATTCCCCGAAAAACTTTCAATAAAAGGAGAGAATTTGGCAGAATATCTTCATTTTATTCATATTGCCTGAACTGCGTTACATGAGAACATACATCATTGATAATACTTGCGCAGGTGCTCTGCGTTCCATGCATTCTTAAACTCCTCCCCCTCTAAAGTTGCTATTCGGTAAGTTCCTGGTCGAACAACTTCTGTAACTCGGTATGGTCCATGCCAGTTTGCCTCCAATTTGTTGTGCTTTTGAATCACTTTCTTTAGCACATAGTCTCCTTCTTTCAGGTCGCACTTCTTCACCCTCTTATATATTGTAGAACAAAGTTGTTCGTTGTTGGTATGCAGCATTCCTGATGGCTTCATCTTCTCTAACTTTCTCGAGCATGTCTAAATCCAATCTTCTCATTAAGTCGCTGACAGGGGAATTGAAATTCAGTACCCTGTGTGTTGGGAGGCCCAACTCGGCAGGTATAACAGCTTCACTTCCAAACGCCAGCATATATGGTGATTCTCCAGTTGCTACTTGGGGAGTAGTTAGATAAGCCCACAGTACTGACTGTAACTCGTTGATCCAGTTTGCTTTTGCATCACTTAGTCTTTTCTTCAAGCCATTCAACAGTGTTCTGTTTGTCACTTCAGTTTGTCCATTGCTTTGAGGATGGACTGGTGCTGAGTGGATCTTCAAAACATTTGATTGATGACAATTGGCAGCGAACTCCTCGTTGTCAAATTGTGTTCCATGGTCTGTGATGAAGGCATGAGGAAGACCATATCGGCAAATGATGTTCTTCCAAATAAATTGATACACCTTGTCGTACGTCATATCAATGAGAGGCTCAACTTCAACCCATTTAGTAAAATAATCCACAACAACCACGAGATACTTAAACCTTCTCCTGGTCGTCGGCAGTAGCCCAACCAAATCTATTCCCCATATGGCAAATGGCCAAGGGGAAGAAATGGGTGTCAATAATGCTTGGGGAGTTCTTCGGATGGAGGAGAAGCGCTGACACTTGTCACATTTCTTAGCATAGGCTATGCAATCAGTCCTCATCGCCAGCCAGTAGTATCCTTGCGTCATTACTCTTTGCAAAAGCGTCCGACCTGCTACATGGGCTCCACAGGACCCTTCATGGATCTCTTCAATCAAATCTTTCACCTCGGTGGGATGCACACATCTTTGCAAACCTGCTATAATTCCTCGTCTGTATAGAATACCGTTAGTTAATACATACCGAGCAACTTTAAACTTCAATTTCTTGGCTGCGAGCTTGTCAATTGGTAATACTCCTTCTTCAATATATGCCCTGATGGGATCCATCCATGATGATCCTAAATCGAGGGTAATAAAGTTCATCGTCAGGTATTCATCTATACTTCGACCAACTAAAACTTCAATTGGGATTGTTCTTCGTAGCTCGGTATGAGTAGCTGATGCTAATCGATCTAGGGCGTCTGCTCTCGCATTCTCCATTCTTGGTATTCTGACCAGCTGAATAGCAGCAAATTCTGACACAAGTTCCTTTGCCTTTGCATGATATCTGATCATTAATTCTCCTTTGGCTGCATATATCCCCAACATTTGATTTACGATCAATTGAGAATCACTGAAGACAATAACCTGCTGCGCCTCCATAATTTTTGCCAAATTAAGACCTGCAATCATGGCCTCATACTCAGCCTCATTATTCAAAGCTTTGAATTGGAAACGTAAGGCTTATTCCATATCGACCTCGTCCGGACTGCTCAAAACTATCCCTGCGCCACATCTTGTAGTGTAAGATGAACCATCCACATACAGACTCCATATAGGTAACTCGTCTTCAAATTTCTGATCTGACAGAGTTCCTCGGTGAAATATTTGTTGCTTCCTTTTATCCTCCCCTGATATTTCTTGCTCTTCTTCGATCATTTTTTCTTGCCCTTTTACCAACCTAAGTTGGTCTGGGCTCGAATTTGATGATCCTGTAACATCCACTTGCCCTTTTACCAACCTAAGTTGGTCTGAGCTTGTGTTTGTTGATCCTGTAACATCCACAGGTTGATCAGCGAGCAAATTTTGCTCCTCGGGGGTATCAGGATAAGTGAACTCTGCTATAAAATCTGCTACAGCTTGCCCTTTTAGCGACGATCTGGGTTCATAAACTATATCATATTCACCAAGTTTTATTGCCCAGCACATCAATCTTCCTCACTTTTCTGGTTTGTGAAGGTCTTGCCTCAATGGCATATCAGTATATACTACTATGGTATGATCTTGAAAGTGTGGCTTCATTCTTCTACTTGCCTCGATTAATGCTAGTGCCAATTTTTCCAGCTTTGGATATCTGATCTCTGCTCCTCGGAAGGCCTTACTTGTGTAGTAGATTGGTTTTTGTACTCCATTCTCCACTCTTATCAATGCCGAACTGACTTCATTCTCGGACACTGCCAGATACAAATATAATTTCTCTCCCATCACTGGCCTGGATAACAGTGGAGGTGATCCCAAGTATTTCTTCAAGTCTTGAAAAGCCTTCTCACATTCATCATTCCACTCAAAAGTCTTTCGGAGTGTCTTGAAGAATGTGAGACATCGATCAGTTGCTCGCGATACAAATCTATTGAGTGCTGCTACTCGTCCTGTAAGACTTTACACCTCTTTCTTCATCGTTGGATATTGCAGTCCTAGCAGAGCTTTGATCTTTTCAGGGTTAGCTTCAATGCCTCGCTGATTAACGATGTATCCGAGAAACATGCCTTCTCGTACTCCAAATATGCACTTCGTCGGGTTCAACTTCATTTGATATTTATCTAGTTGATCAAAAGTTTGGCTTAAGTCAACTAGATGATCAGCAGCTTTTTTGCTCTTCGTCAGCATATCATCAACATAGACTTCCATATTGCAACTGATTTTTTCTGCAAACACTTTGTTCATCAGCCGCTGATATGTTGCACCTGCATTTTTCAAACCAAAAGGCATAACATTATAACAATAAGTCCCCCTAGGGGTAATGAACGAAGTACTCTCCCTGTCTTCACATTTCATTTTAATCTGATTGTAACCAAAATAAGCATCCATGAAGCTCAGCAGCTCGTGTCCCGAGGTAGCATCCACTAGTTGATCAATTCGGGGCAGCGGAAAGTGATCCTTTGATCATGCTTTATTGAGGTCGGTGAAGTCTACGCACATCCTCCATTTGTTGTTCTTCTTCTTCACTATCACCACATTTGCTAACCAGTCAGGATATTTAACATCTTCAATAAAGCAGGCTTTCTGGAGCTTCTCGACTTCCTCCTGTATAGCTTGATTCTTCTCGGGACTAAATACTCTTCTTCTCTGCTTCAAAGGCTTGATCTCCTTATTCACATTGAGTTCATGACATAAGAAATTTGGGTCTATCCCAGGCATATCCTCATTACTCCACGCAAAAGATTGCTTTCTGCTTCTAAGGAAAGTTATCAATTCCTGTTTAAGTGAGGTTTCCAACGACGAACCTATTTGAGTAGTTCGTTCAGGGTGCTCGTCGTCCAGAATGATGTTTTCAGTAGCTTCCACCACTTGACCCTTCACGTGTTATGACTCATCTCTAGGATCCAATGTTTCAATTTCTTCCCCTTCATCCACTTGATAAGTAGTAATCTTTTTCCTTGATTCCTCCAGTTCCTCTTTCTCGGCAGATGAATAATAGCATTCCCGAGCTACTTTCTGATCACCTTTAACAACTCCTACTCTAAAATTTGTTGGAAATTTTAGGCACTGATGCATTGTAGATGGTACAACCTCGAACTTCTTCAATCCTACTCTTCCCATGATGATATTGTATGATGATTGAACATTCTTATTTATCATGAAAAAGCGTATTCTTTCTGTCCGACAAGCAGGCCACGTACCAATGAATATATCCAACTTGATCGCCCCAAGTGGAAATACTTTCTCACCAGCAAAACCGAGGAGGGGTCTATGATAAGGTTCCAGTTGAGATAGCTTTAGATTTAATCTGTCGAAGCACGAGTAGAACATGATGTCTGCCGAGCTACCATTGTCGATTAGTACTCTTGAAATCATTACCTCCTTCATCCTCATTTTGATCACCAATGGGTCATCATGAGGATATAGAACACCTGCAAGGTCATTCTTTGAGAAGACAATGACCAATTTCTCTTTGTTCACCTTTCTCGGGCGATCCTCCTCAGCTAGATTTATTCGTTGAATGTATGAGCAAGATTGAGCCTCACAGAGGTAAGCTTTTCTCTCGGCAGTAAGGTCTCCTCCTCCTGCATCTGCACCTGTAATAAAATTACAATCAAATGATTCAAAGTGTATTGAAAATACCTCACGTTCTGGCTGACTTAGTCTCTTTGGAAGATCGGGGTCGTCTTCTGGATCAACTTCATGGTCTCTCTTCCTGTTCTCCTCTGCCCGACGAGGAGATCTAGACCTCTCTCTTGCTCGGTCGTTGTTTCTACTATCATTCTTCCGATCAACATAGTTTGCCAGTTTTCCTCGTCTGATGAGTGTTTCAATCTCATTCTGAAGAGCTATGCAATTTTTAGTCATATGGCCATGATCTTTGTGAAACTCACAATATTTTGCCTTATTTATCCTTTTGGGGTCTGCCTTCATTTTCTCTGGCCAATTTAATTCCTCCTTATTCTTGATTTCTTCTAGAACATGGTTGATGTCTTTCTTCAAAGGAGTATAATTATCAAATTTCCTCAATACTTCCCAAGTCGACCTTATTTTTGAGTGTTTGTCATTACCATTGTTCTTATGTTCTTTCTTCTTAGCTTTATCACCTTCCACCTTGGTTTCTTTGGCATCCATATTCTTCTTCGCAGCCATAGCTTCCTCGGCATTCACAATCTTGGATGCTTTTCCCATCAGGTCTGACATGGTTCTAGGTGGATCTTTAGCTAAAGTGTAGTACAACTTGTTAGGCAATAGTCCACTCATCAATGCAGTAATCGCTGTCTTTTCCTCATAATCAATAACTTCGAGATTCTCGTTATTAAAACGAGTTATGTAATCTCTGGTACTCTCACCAGCCTTTTGTCTAACACTTAACAAATGTGCTACTCGTTTAACAGGATTTGCCCCAAAATAGAAATTCCCAATGAATAACTCGGCCAGTTGAAGGAAAGTTGAGATCTTACCCCGAGGAAGATTATTATACCACATTTGAGCAGATCCGGTAAGAGTTTGCGAGAATGCTCTGCATCTCATCTCATCTGGAACATCATAGATGTCGGCTGCAGCTTGGTATTGTTCTATATGAAAGACAGGGTCTGTCTTTCCATCATATTTGGGGGTCACAACAGGTGCTTTGAACTTTGATGGTGTTGGAAAATCTACAATGGCCTGGACAAAAGGTGTTCCTCGAACAAAAGTTCGTTGTAGAGGGTTCTTGGCTTTAGCCATTTCCCCTAATCTATCCTTCAGCCTCTGAATAGAGCCTTTCCATGCATCATTTCCTTCCTCGGGCCTGTTGTTTCGAGCAACTGATCGAGTTGATGTGGCTTCCTGGGATCTATCTTGACGAGCAGCTGGTCGCGACTGGGCAGATCCTTCCCTTAAATCTGATGGCCGTCGAAAACTCCTCGATGCGATTTTAGGAGGACTTCTACTCCTTCTAGATCCTAATAGATCAAAGGGTGACACCCTGCTTAACCTCTCTATCGCACTAGTCCTTTCTGGAGAGAGAGTGATACGTTGTTCAGTATCTGTGGCCCGCACTGACGAAGTTCATCCAGGTTGATAAGAAAAATCTTCAGATTCCTCAATACGATATGAATCAGTACGCCTAGTACGTGAAGAAGGTAAACGGGTATTTCTTTGAATACTTCGCAGTCCTGAATGGGTGGGTGCACCACCATAGAGGGTTTGTAGGAGTTATTGCATCATTTCTTGCATGACTGTCTGGCCCTGGGCTAGATTTGTCATTATTCCAGCTAGATCTAGAATATTAGGCAGAGCAGATGGATTTGGAGGGCTTCCAGCGTTTCGATTGCTGGGTTCTGGAATATCAGCCATTTGATGAGTTATTTTTGATGAAAAACGATATTACCAGTCGTTTCCCATAGATGGCACCAATCGGTTGATGTAAAAAATTAGATTGTGTCTAATTATTTAATCACAGATAAAATAAATGAGACAAAGAAGTTTTAAAGTGGTTCAGCCTTATAAGAATGGCCTACGTCCACTGTTTCTGCTATTGATGACTATTTGGGAATTCTCGATTACAAGTTCAATCAAGAAATTTCGGTCCCCCTACAATGAGGGTAATACAATGTATTTATAGCCCTGAAGCTGTAATGTGAAAGGGTAATACATTAAATGGTGTACATGTGAAAGGGTAATGTATTAAATGCCCCTTAAGTGTATACATCTGAATGATAAGCATTTAATGAACAGTCAAAATGTTGGTTATCCTGCTATTAATGCTTTGTTCGAGGTGAAGCTGGGACCGCCTAAGCTGCTCGGACCGCCTAAGTTCCTCGGTACTCAAAAGTTCCTCGGAGAGTTCTTGTAAGTCGGAGCGTCTGAGTTGGTCGGGGAAGTAGTGTTCCTCGTTGTAGCATGGTTCCTCGGAGCGTCTGAGTTCCTCAGAAGTGTTTATTATTGCCACGTAGATTGCCACGTGTCTTCATCCAATTAAGCCATGTTAGCAGACTAAATTTGGTATCAACAATCACTTTGGGGGACTCTTCATGATTTCCCAATTACATTGAAATGCTCTGATTAAGTTTCTCACTGGGCCCACAGTCCATCCTTCCACCATTCCATAAGAAGCTGTGAACCTAGTTGAATCATTAACCACCACTAGACTCATATCCTTTTTCGAAGGAAAAATTTTAAAGATTGGTGCATATTACAACTATGCCCTAAACATCTCTATTGAAGTAATGGGGAAGACGATCCTTGTCTCATTCATCGACAATGGCTCCGTCTTCAATGTGTGACCAATAAGAACCTTTAATTTCTTGGGGTTGAATGTAAGAGACCTAAATTCTACTTATGTCGTAGTGCATGCCTATAAAAACACCCACCAAGAAGTGATGGGATCCATAACACTCACAATAGGGGTTGGCCCTATCAATCCCATTTGTGAGTTTCAAGTTATTGACATACCCCCATGATTCAATATGCTGCTTGATCAACCGTGGATTTATAGAATTCGAGGTGTATCCTCCTCCCTTCATTATAAGTTAAAATTCTTCACAAGGGGAAAGTCACTACCATTTTAGGAGATGATGACAGTATTAAAATACCGGCACCAGCAATTCGGTACTATAAATACAACATGGGATGAATGACATGATTATTTTTGGCTTCAGGGTTGATCCACTTCCCCTTACAGTAGGGGATGACTTCAAAGATCGAGTTTGTCCAGATCATATCCCTCAGGTCAATGTCAACATGATACAGATGTTCAAGAATATGCACTTTATGCCCAGACTGGGGCTGAGGCGACGTCAACAAGGGATACTGGAACCCATTGTCCCGAGAAGGCCTTTTATCCATGCGACTTGTGTTATCAGCCTGTAGAGTGGGGTTAAAGAAATTAACCACAAATACTCTAATAAAATTACCCCATAGATTTGATCATATATTAATTTATGATTTATCAAGTTTTACTACAATTCAGACTCTATACAGGCAGAGATAATATTATGCACGATTTAATATACCGTGTGTATCGCTAGTTTGATGAATTAAACATGATAATGCTCTAGTATTAATTTAAATCAATAATTTGAGATATCCCCACATACTGTGACAAGTGCACCATAAATATTGGACATTTGGCTCCACAGAAAACATGACATGTGTCAAGCCCACTTGGGCATTTTTTCTACAAAAAGCGGGTTTCCCCTCATTTAGTAGGATGATGTTCTTGGGGGAAAGGGAAGGAGATCAAGTCTAACTCTTCTCCTCCACGAACCTCTTGAGATCCCTTACGGGTTTGATAGTGACGAGAAAATTTTCATGGTTTTACCATGAGTTTTACGTATATTACACGGTATATGGGCGTTTGGAGGAGACTTGCTATATTCGGCACCCCTTACGCACCAAAACCACCCAAAAATCAAGTTTTTTGGCGTATCGTAAGATCATCGAACTATGCAGACTTTGATTTTGTGAAGATAATGATACACAGGCGCAATAACATTTCTCAAGTATACAATACGCTTAATGTGATACTTCCCCAAATATTTACTCACATCTTACACATCTGACGCGACTGAAAATGTGTCTCAGAAGTGCATTCACTCTAGGCTCAAGTGCAAGCCTGTCGCTCAAGTAATAATACCAGTAAGTCGGGTATCAATCCTCAGGGAAAAAGGACAACGGAGTTGTGACGACGGGAAAAGACGAAGGAATCCTAACCTTGACTCTAAAAAGAAAGGAAAAATGATTTGGGTTTTTGAATGATTACAACTAAATTCAATTATGAAATTATGATAAGATGCAATTATATTAAATTACCTAAACTATAAATGAAAGATGATTTTAAAACTTTTGAACTAAGGGATGAGAAAAACAGGACGGGAATACAATCCCCCAACCCTAGTGTATTGCAGTTATAATACTACTCATAAATTTAACTGATTAATTTGAACCGGAATTTAGTACTCCCAAGCATTACGTATACGAGGTTCAAGCCCGCGTCATACTTAGTTTGAGGACGAGTAAATCGGTATCGCGATAGTAACACTCGAATTGCATTCTAAATCATCCCGGTTATCCAGAGGAAAACGAGATATAAAGACCTACAATTGTTATGTTCGTACGCAATACGGTCATATCAATCACTAAATTCAGAGGAGGAATGTTATACACGTGCAATTAACACATCAGGCTGGGTTCATGCATCCCGGCCTTGGAAAATCTAGCCTAACATTTTGAAAGTGATGAAAAAAGTGTTTAATGTGCAGGAATTCATTTTTAATCTAAGGAAACTTGTAAATTGATGTTAAATAGAATTGAAAGGAAGGATTAACTCTCTAATCTCACCCAAGCAGTAACACAGCAATGAAGAACACAGAATTCCGAATTAACCTTGAATCTTTGGAATTAAACTAGAAATTGTATCTAAACTAGGGCTTGCTGGAAAAGAAAGAAAAAATCTCTTATTCTTCCTAAAATCTCCGTCCAAATAACAATAATAAAATGGGTTTTATACCCTCCAAGAATTTAGGAATTTCAGTTGCACTAGGACACTTTAGGAGAAGATCGGATTTTGCAAATCTCGATACCCGGACCGGTCCGGGTCTTAGGCAGACCGATCTGCCTCTAAAGCGGATCGGTTCTTTTTATTTTGGGGCAGACCGGTCCGGGGGCTGATCGGTTCTTTTATTTTTCACCTTGCATCGGTTTGCTTGTGATCCGGGGTCTACTAGAGTTTGGCAAAGCGGACCGGTTCGGGATGGGGGCGGACCGATCTGCCTGTTGACTTTTTGCTCAACTTTGACTGCTCATAACTTTTGTTCCGGGACTCCAATTGAGGTGCCATTTCTTCTTATGTGCTCATGAATGTGATCTATTCAACTTCTCTTTAGGTACCTCATCCGAATTCCGGGTGGAAATTACACTTTTTGCCCTTTTGACTTTCCTTCTTATCTTTCTTGATTCTTCCGGTTTCCTTCTTCCGTTTCTTGACATCAAATACCTGTAAAATCTCTACGAAATACCAGAAACTCGGTGTACTCATTAGGATCAGTCAGTAGCAAGATTATGAGATAAATTCAAATCGATTACGTTGTTTGAGGTGCTAAAAGTACCTAAATTAAGGGAGAAATTAGAAAGAATTTATGCCAAATCAAACCCCCCTAACTTAGAACTTTGCACGTCCCGAGCAATGTAAAAGAATCCTAGCAAGGATCAATTCTTGAAAACATTTTATTGGGATATAATACCTTTTTCA
This sequence comes from Sambucus nigra, assembly GCA_949130495.1. NCBI lineage: Eukaryota > Viridiplantae > Streptophyta > Magnoliopsida > Dipsacales > Adoxaceae > Sambucus > Sambucus nigra. The sequence continues at coordinate 391,739,841 of OX422207.1, read as the reverse complement.
CGGGCAAGTGATTGCATTTAGCGTATGTAACAAGCCTTTAAACCCCAAGGTCACCCTAGTAGGACGAGTTGTGTCTCGTGAGGGTTTGCAGAGAATATACCCACAAAATTCGACTCAAAGAAAATTCAAAATACGCAAAAATTATGCAATTCAAACTTTTCCAGAAAATAGTCATCATCAAGTCATATGTACAAGTTTCAAACCGTAGTGTGTGTGTGCGAAGCCAGAATTATAACCGCCAATTTCCACCGATTGATCATTACGTTACTTATCCGAAAATTCGCTTTGATTTCAAATTCCCACGGAATGCTCTCTCAAACGAATCACTCAGAATGTGGCTATTCTCTCGGTATGCGTGATATAAAGAGTAAATGTAATGGAAGCAAAATCACGCATACAATTAGAAAGACGAAAATTTCATAGTGAAAGGATCTCATCAATGGATAACGGTTTTCAAATCGGGAACATTGCCTCTTATTCGCGCACTTAATCTCTCTTATTATCTTTTGATGTATTACCTCTCCACGTGGTAACCAATTTCGCAATTTAGACTCGGTTAGGACTTTTTCGGGTTTTAGGGTATATGGGGTAAAATTGAGAAAGGTTACGAATTTCAGAATTTGGAAACTTTCTTATGATGTCCGTTAGTGCTTTTCCGGGCTTTTGCTCATTTTTTTTCTTTTTCTCTATTTTTTCTGTTTTTCACTTCTTTTCTTTCTTTGCTATTTTTGTTCAGCATATCCATTTTTTGTTGCCCCTTTATATGCACTTTTCGGACTTAAATTCTGAAGTTTTTCATTTTTCACAATTCCGGGCTATTTGGGTTTTTCGGGTTATCAAACGAAAGGGACAATTTATTCGGCTCAATTTGGGTTGCAAAAGGGGTGATTTTTCCCGAATTTTTATGGTCAATATTTTTGGGTGACAAACGATGGCCTACTTCATTGTCCAAAATGCCAATTGCGTTACCATATGCGTTTCGAGATGAGTTTAAGTTTAGAGATCAATTTTGGCACTTTTTTCAAAGCAATATTGCACACTTTTTTCAGAACCGATCAAAATGAAAGAATTGAGATCCTCGACGACTTTTTAGGCGCTGAAAAGAACTTTGAGTTAACCATTAACTCGGATTGATTTAAAAACTCGCAAAAAGTAATAGGCTCGAATCTCACCGGGTTTGTTAATCTTCACACTTATTCATTAAGTCGTCAATTTTCGCTCAATTTTCATCTTTAGTCAATTTCGGATTTGTGTATGTTGAATTTTACCAATTTGAGACTTTAAACCGACTTTTAATGATATTTTTGAAAATTTTGAATTCCAATTTTTATTTATTTTGAACAAAAATATTTTTGGATTTTTCAAAATTTTATGATTTTTTTGGAAATTTCTGGGCATTTTTGAAAATTTGTAAAGTTTTAGAAATACGCACTTGTGACCCCCCCTAACTTAGACTTTTGCATTGTCCTCAAGCAAAAAGGACGAAAATCTAAATAAGTCAAAATAAGAAGTGCGATAAATAAAACAAACAAATGGAGAAAATGCAGTTTTTTATTACAAACAAGAATGTGGTATCATTACAAGGATAAGCATACAAACTGTGAACAGGAAAAATAAAGAAAAAGCTATTAGAACCACACCAAGCTTCACTGGGGCGGGGGATGGGAAGAACCGGGCACGTCGGGACCATAAGGGTTATGGTAATATGAGGCAGTGGCTCATTAGGATCCCCTTGGTGTCGATAGATATGTCCGCTTGGAAGCGGAGAACTATGCTCATGTTGCGAAGGTAGTCGATCAAAAAGTTGTCGAAGTTCGTTTCAAGTGCCGACATTCGGTTTGAGAGGTCGCTTCCTGCCCACTCAAAATCTTGGTCGTCCTACTCGTCCGGGGTAGGGAATGAATGGGATTGGGGAGAAGGGGGGGTGAATCTTAGGAAGGGGATAAGTCAAATCTGCAGAAGGCGGACCGATCCAGGGTAGGGGCGGACCGGTCCGGGTGCTTTAATATTCAAAAATCAGACTAGCGGACTGGTCCTTTTTAAAATTAAAGGAACCAGTCCGGGGGTGGACCGGTCCGGCCTTAAATTAAAGGAACCGGTCTGGCCCCAGGGATTTTGGGCTGGATTTTCCTCAAACTCAATTTCGATCTCTCTTCTCCGAAAATTTTCACTTTTTCAACATACTCCCTATCAATCTGGATTAAAACCCTCTCGATTTCGCTGGTCAACGCCCTTTGACTTGAAATTCTCGAAACACACGAATGCTTTACCAGAATGAACCTAGTCATATCGACTCTCACAACACACACGACTCTCACCCCATATACGTCAGGGGTGCGACGACCTCGCTATAATAGCTCACTCTACCCCGTAAACGGGGTCCGATAACCAGACAGTGTCGACTTCTTTCGTACATGCCTCTAGATATGGATTTAGGCGTTGTACATTCACTTTGAATGTATTTCCCCCTTTTAAATCGTTTAATTCAACAGCTCCATGGGGGAAAACATTCTTCACAACGAACGGGCCAGACCATCGTCACCTCAACTTGCCCGAAAAGAGATGAAGCCTAGAGTTGTAGAGAAGAACTTTTTGCCTAGGAAGAAACTCCTGTCGTCGAATGATGATATCATGAGCAAGTTTCATCCTTTCTTTGAAATTTTGGCATTCTCATACGCATCAATGCGTATTTCTTCTAACTCATTGATTTGAAGCTTCACAGGCCTTATTTATGGCATAGTTCAATTGCTTAATTGCCCAATATGCCTTGTGTTCTATCTCGACGGGAAGATGGAAAGGTTTGCCATACATAAAACAAAAAGGAGACATGCCGAGTTGATTCGTATATGCGGTATGATAGGCCCATAGAAAATCGTTCAATCGAAGTGACCAATCCTTCCGGGTAGGATTGACGGTCTTTTCAAGAATGTTCTTGATTTCCCGATTCGCTAGTTCGGCCTGCTCATTCGTTCATGGGTGATAAGTCGTTCCAACTTTGTGAACGACGCCATACTTTCTCATGAGCTTCGCGAATGGCCTATTGCAAAAGTTGGTGCCATTATCACTAATTATCGCTTTCGGTGCACCGAAGCGGGAAAGTATGTGTTCTTGCAGGAACTTTATCACCACTTTGTTATCATTCGTCTTGTTAGTTATAGCCTCCACCCATTTAGAAACGTAGTCTACCGTGACAAGGATGTATAGGAAACCAAAGGACGGGGGGAAAGGACCCATGAAGTCAATACCCCAACAGTCGAAGATCTCAATGATGAGTATGGGGGTAAGAGGCATCATGTATTGTCGGGTAATGGCTCCTATCCGTTGGCACCTATTGCAAGATTTGCAAGCATCATTTGCATCCCGGAATATTTTTGGCCAATAGAGGCCGCATTGCAGAATTTTAGCGGCCGTCTTTTTATTCGAAAAGTGGCCTCCACAAGCTTCCGAATGACAAAACTGGATGACTTTTGGGATCTCGTCATCCGATACGCATTGTCGGATGATTTAGTCGGCGTAATATTTAAAAAGGAAGGGATCATCGTAAAAGAACATGCGCGACCAAGTAATAAACCTCTTTTTATCTTGCGGTGTCCATTTGGGAGGGACGACTCCAATGACAAGGTAGTAAACTATATCCGCAAACCAGGGTAAAGAAGAGGTGGAAAAAAGTTGCTCATCCAGAAAGTATTCGTCTATGGGTACGGGGTCACTAGGTACGTCGGACAAAAGCCGTGATAAGTGGTCGACAACGACGTTTTCTACTCCTTTTTTATCTTTGATGGAGAGATTGAACTCTTGTGGGAGTAGGATCCACGTTATGAGGCGCGACTTGGCATCTTTCTTTGCAAGTAGGTATTTTAAAGCCGCGTGGTCGGTGAAGCAAGTAATGGGAGAACCGATGAGATATAACTTTAACAAGGGCAAAAACTACCGCTAGCAACTCCTTCTCCGTGGTAGAGTAGTTGAGTTGAGGTCCGGTAAGGGTCCGGCTAGCGTAGTAGATGACATGAGCTTGCTTATCTTTTCTTTGGCCCAAAAAAGCCCCGATCACATAATTGGTTGCATCACACATATGTTCGAATGGTAAGGACCAATCCATAACTTGCATGATGGGAGCAGACACAAGCATGGTTTTTAGTTTTTCAAAAGAGCTTTGGCATGCATCCGTCCACTCGAAGGGGATGTCCTTCATGAGTAAGTTGCTTAAGGGTCTAGCGATGGCGCTAAAGTCCTTAATGAACCTTCGATAAAACCCCGCGTGGCCCAAGAATGAGCGCACATCCTTAAGCAATTTTGGTGGGGGAAGATCAACTATGACATCGATTTTGGCTCTATTGACTTCTATCCCTTTGGATGATACTATGTGGCCAAGAACTATTCCCTCGGTGACCGTGAAATGGCATTTCTCCCAAATCATCACTAAGTTCTTTTCCACACACCGGACAAGTACTTTTTTCAGTTTTTCTAGGCAAAGGTCAAAAGAGGTGCCAAAAACGCTGAAGTCGTTCATGAACATTTCGAGTCCTCTTTCAACCATGTCACTAAATAAGCTCAACATGCACCTTTGAAAGGTCGCGGGTGCTTTACACAAACCAAATGGAATACGTTTGTAGGCAAACGTACCAAAAGGGCAAGTGAAGGTAGTCTTCTCCTGGTCAAGTACATCCACCTCAATTTGGTTATATCGGGAATAACCATCAAGTAAGCAATAGTAAGGATGGCCCGCTACTCTTTCAAGCATTTGATTAATAAATGGCAAGGGGAAATGGTCTTTCCTAGTTCCCGCATTGAGTTTTTGATAATCAGTGCAAACGTGCCACCCGGTGGTGGTACGTTGGGGAACCAACTCTCCCTTAGCATTCTCGATCACTGTCATGCCCGACTTCTTTGGGACGACTTGAATGGGGCTCACCCACTTTCTATCCAAGATTGGGTAGATAATCCCAGCATCTAATAACTTAATAATCTCTGTTCTCACAACTTCTTTCATGTTGGGATTTAGTCTTCTTTGCATTTCTCTAGAGGGCTTGACATCCTATTCGAGATGGATCTTGTGAGTGCAAATTAAAGGGCTTATCCCCTTTAAATCAGCGATGCACCAACCAAAAGCACCTTGGTTCTTCCTCAAAATTTTCAATAATTTACCCTCCTGCTCTTCATCTAGGCAAGAGAAGACAATAACAAGAAGTGTATCATCCTCTCCTAGGTATGCATATTTAATATGGGAGGGGAGTTTCTTTAATTCAAGGGTTGGAAATTTATCACTAGAGGGAACCATGCGTGTATCCCTCGGAGGTAACTCCTCAAATCTAGAAACCCAATTAACATCTCTCGCATCCTCGTCCGATGCACTCTCATCGAGTAACTCACTCAACTCCCTAACCTCCCTCTCGAAATCAGTGTACGCCCCCTCTCTCTCGTGTCTCGTCGCTAAACAGGACTCTAAAGCGTCACCACGGTAATTCTCCTCAAAGTACTCCTCTACTATCTCATCTATGAGGCTCACCGCGTGAAGATCATATTCCTCCCCCGTATGTTGGGCTATGTGGAAGATGTTGGTCTCTAAGGTCATGTTCCCAAAAGTGAGTTGCATTCGCCCATTCCGAGTATTGATGATTGCATTAGTCGTAGCTAGGAATGGGTGCCCAAGGATGATGGGAACATGGTTGCTCGAGTTGAAGGAGGGCTCCGTGTCCCAAATGACAAAATCTACTAGGAAGTAAAAAGTGTCAATTTGGACGATCACGTCCTCGACTATGCCTCTTAGGATCTTCACGGTTCGATCCGCTAATTTGATAATGACCTTTGTGGGCTTGAGGTCGCCCAAATAAGGTTGCCTATAAATGGAGTAAGGTAGTATGTTTACGCTTGCTCCCAAGTCAAGTAAGGCTTTTTTGATTTTGTTTTCTCCAATGATGCAGGAAATGGTGGGTGCACCGGAATCTTTGAATTTAGGCGGGAGATCATTTAATAGAATGGAGCTCACGTTATGGGCTAGAAAGACATTCTTCTTCACCTTCGTCTTTCTTTTTACCGTCAGCAAGCCTTTGATGACTTTTGCATAAGCTGGAATTTTCCTAATGGCATCGAGGAAAGGTAAATTCAGCTTTACTTGCTTTAGCACATCTAGCACGTCCTCACGTGGGTTTCCTTTATGGGAGGGAATCAACCTATGAGGAAACGGGGCCGCGGAGGGTGGTTTCACTACTACATCAGGCTCACTAGTGTCTTCTTTGTCACTCTCATTCAAGGGGACATCTTCGGCCTCTTTCGTGCCGGGCGAAATCTCCTTGTCTTGCGTTGCGTCGTGTGGAGGAGGTGATAAATCAACGACTCTCCCACTACGAAGAGTGGTCACAGATTGACATTGCTCCTGATGTTCAGTGGAGGTGGAGCTAACACTAGTTTGACCTTGGGGAGGTCTTTGGACTTGGGCAGGAAACTTGCCCTTCTCTTGGACACTCAGCGAGGATTGTATCTTTGACAGACTTACATTTATGTCGCCAATCAGACGATCATATTTGGCATTGGTTGCGGTCTGGCTTACGATGAATTGATTAATGGTATCCTCGAGAGTTCTCCGCGGTGACGGAATATAAGATCCTTGAGGTGGTGGTGCTTGCACATGTCCTTGCATGTGTGGAGCTTATTGAAAGTGTTGTGGTGGAGGAGGGGCAACATGTGAAGGAGGGTTCATTACGGTATGTTGTATCCCACAGCTAAAACCGTGATGGTTTTTCCACGAAGGGTTGTATGAATTCCCGAGAGGTGCACCGAAATTACCCTTAAATCCTCCTATACCACTAACTTGCTTCTGAAGCATCACTTTGTAGGCGGGTATAGTCGGGCATTCCCCAGTTGAATGTCCCGCCTCACAAATTGCACACACCTTCTCGAAGGGGTTTGGTATGGATCCAGCTGGTCCTTTTCCACATGTCTCGCATAGGTCCCGAAATACTTTCTCAAGGGTCTCCAATCGACTATCCGTCATAGAGTTCTTATCTACGTGGAATAGACCGGATGCCGACGGAGTGTTGGTCACTTGACGATTTTGATTTTGAGCATTAGGATCAGATGTATCCCAGGATTGGGTAGTCTCGGCGACGTACCTCAGGTGAAGCTCGGCATCATGGGCATCTAAATCGATAAACGAACCACTTCCCATGGTTTAAACAAGTTTCTTGGAGTTAATATTCATCCCGTTATATAGAAAAGAGATGATTTGCGCTGAATCAAATCCATGATGGGGACATGAAGTAACTAACTCATTGAAACGCTCATAACATCGATGAAATGGCTCATTTTCAGATTGTCTGAACGCTTGAATTTGAGCCTTTATGGAGATTGTTCAATGTGTTGGGAAGAACTTCTTGAGAAATATCGATTGCAACTTGTTCCAAGATGGAATCGGGCTTGGAGGTAAAGACCATAGCCAGGTCTTAGCTTTATCCTTGAGCGATAAAGGGAAGAGTTTGAGGCAAATCACCTCTTGGGTGCAAGTTTGATCATTGAGAGTATCGCACACATCCTCAAATTCCCTAATATGGAGGTATGGCTTCTCAGAATCCATACCATGGTAATGAGGTAGCATATGGATCATCACATTTTTTAAACGGAATTTCCCGGCATTATACGAGAGTATAATGCATCCCGGAGTGACAGTGCGCTCGGGATATAAGAATTCTCTCAGCGGGCGGTATGGGGGCTCTTCCTCACCGGCAGTTGCACTACCGTGTTGCGACATCTCCCTCTCTCTTAATGACTCGGTGCTCTCACTTGGTGTGATCGAGGTGTACTCGGGGGTGTGTCCTATGAAGGAAAACATAGTGTTGTTTGAGATTGAGTGTGACGGTGTGGGATGTGGGATCCAGAACTGTGGGGCGTTAGGAGTGTGGGGGCTATCAGGGTTATACTCAACGATTGGATTTTCGTGAATGTTGGTTGGAGTATTATGGGGTGTGGGAGTGAGTTCAGAATTTTGCATTAGTAGCTTGTGAGAGATGATGGTGAATCTTTCTGTGCTTTTTGAATTTCTTATATGTTTTTGGATTTTTGGTCAAAGCTTTAGATTGAATCGATCTAATCCTAAGTATACCTAATTCCCCGGCAACGGCACCAAAAACTTTACGCGACTGAAAATGTGTCTCAGAAGTGCGTTCACTCTAGGCTCAAGTGCAAGCCTATCGCTCAAGTAATAATCCCAGTAAGTCGGGTATTGATCCTCAGGGAAAAAGGACAACGGATTTGTGACGAGGGGAAAAGACGAAGGAATCCTAACCTTGACTCTAAAAAGAAAGGAAAAATGATTTGGGTTTGGGAATGATTATAACTAAATGCAATTATGAAATTATGATAAGATGCAATTATATTAAATTACCTAAACTATAAATGAAAGATGATTTTAAAACTTTTGAACTAAGGGATGAGAAAAACAGGATGGGAATACAATCCCCCAACCCTAGTGTATTGCAGTTATAATACCACTCGTAAATTTAACTGATTAATTTGACTCGGAATTTAGTACTCCCAAGCATTACGTATATGAGGTTCAATCTCGCATCATACTTAATCTAAGGACGAGTAAATCGGTATCGCGATAGTAACACTCGAATTACATTCTAAATCATCCCTGTTACCAAGAGACAAACGAGATATAAAGACCTACAATTGTTATGTTCCTATGCAATATGGTTGTATCAATCACTAAATTCAGAGGAGGAATGTTATACACGTGCAATTAACACATCAGGCTGGGTTCATGCATCCCGTCCTTAGAAAATCTAGGCTAACATGATGAAAGTGATGAAAACAGTGTTTAATGTGCAGGAATTCATGTTTAATCTAAGGAAACTTGTAAATTGATGTTAAATAGAATTGAAAAGAAAAAGAAGAATTAACTCACTAATCTCACCCAAGCAGTAACACAACAATGAAGAACACAGAATTCCGAATTAACCTTGAATCTTTGGAATTAAACTAGAAATTGTATCCAAACTAGGGCTTGCGGGAAAAGAAAGGAAAAATCTCTTATTCTTCCTAAAATCTCCGTACAAATAACAATAATAAAACGGGTTTTATACCCTCCAAGAATTTTGGAATTTCAGTTGCACTAGGACTCTTTAGGAGAAGATCATATTTTGCAAATCTCGATACCCGGACCGGTCCAGGTCTTAGGCAGACCGATCTGCCTCTGAAGCGGATCGGTTTTTTTATTTTGGGGCAGACCGGTCTGGGGGCGGACCGGTTCTTTTATTTTTCACCCTGCATCGGTTTGCTTGTGATCCGGGGTCTACTAGAGTTTGGCAAAGCGGACCGGTTCAGGATGGGGGCGGACCGCCTGTTGACTTTTTGCTCAACTTTGACTGCTCATAACTTTTGTTTCGGGACTTCGATTAAGGTTTCGTTTCTTCCTATGTGCTCGTGAATATGATGTCTTCAACTTCTCTTTAGGTACCTCATCCGAATTCCTGGTGTAAATTACACTTTTTGCCCTTTTGACTTTCCTTATTGTCTTTCTTGATCCTTTTGATTTCCTTCTTCCGTTTCTTGACATCAAATACTTGTAAAATCACTACGAAATACCAGAAACTCGGTGTATTCATTAGGATCAGTCAGTAGCAAGATTATGAGATAAAGTCAAATCGATTACGTTGTTCGAGGTTCTAAAAGTACCTAAATTAAGGGATAAATTAGGAAGAATTTATGCCTAATCAACATCCTTCACCAGAATAACTCAAAATGCTCCTCCAACCATGGTTGAAGAGAAGTTTTGAAGTTGCTAAGACTGTCTCAAGGGATTCCTTGAATGGAAGATTAGTCAAAGAGGGTGAAGGATTCCCCTTTTGTGGCTTTATTGAACTATTGCATGATCATGTGGATAAGAAGATGAATCTAGGGATGGAAATCTTCTTTCAAGACATCTAGTCCTGGGCCGAAGAGTGCCAACATCAAGTGCAACCTTTCACTAAGAAAACAATAACCATTATAGATATATCCTAGGAAAGTGACTCCGAAGACTTGTTCAACTAGAAGATACTGGGGTTGACACTCTACATGATCAAGCACTATATCATCAGACTCGTTCATTCTGATCAAGGCCACTGATGCGCCACTCCTCAACTAGAATACTGTACTAGTTCCGCCTACTGAAATACAACCAAACCTAACTATTTACTGTCTCTCTTCCTCTATTGTTGTTCCTCATTTATCTGATAACAATGTAATCGAGACCTATTTTGATGAGGCTTTCAACGCTATTTTTCCTGAAAATAAAATAAACGAAGATTTGAGTATCTCACTGTGCCTTATATTAATTTTCTTGATTCTAATCAAACTCTTGATGATGATGATGATTTTGCAAATGAACAGTTTTTAACTGATCTTAATAATGTTAATAACAAACAACATAATCGCGTTCAAATTAATAAGGATTATTATTATCAACCTCGATTCTAGTATCCAACAGTGTAAGATTACGATAGGGTCCACCCTTAATGAGCATGAGCACGCGCAATTCGAAGAGTTGATGAAGGAATTTGTGGACGTATTTGTGACGATGAGGTAAAAGCGTGTGAGGACATAGTCGTTGTTTGATTTTCCTTCGCGATGCAAAGAAAAACTAAACTCTGACTACACTCAATTGAAGTATAGCAGTAAGTTTGGGTATCAAAAATCCACATGGAATGTTGGACAAATTGCAATTGAATTATTACTTCAAGAATAAAAGTGTAAAGGCTGATGGGTTTAAAATGGGAAAAGGAAAAAACAAGAAGTTAAAACTAAATAAGAAAGATAAACAGGATTAGGGTCACATCCCCGCCGTGGAGTGAAACAACGCGTAACTAGGATTTTGGCTCAAAAACATTTAGCCGATCATCATCAATTAATCATAAACATCACGCGTGAAGAGAATTAACCCAAAAATACGAGATAAAACATCTAATAAAAATAGTCACGCATGGATTAAATTTATATTATCGCTATAAACACTAACGTTGCGTGACATAGAAAGTTAAACGCATAATATTCCAACTTTAATGCATGATGTTTCAATTAAATACGTTTTGACCCAAACCTATATTTCAAAGTTTGAGACCCATTAATGGCAGAAACATGACACCAACCCTTAAAATAGATACTACACATATTAAAAGCAAGAAATAAACCTAATTAACAAACACAAATAAAAAATAAACAACAATAAACTGACTACAAAGAAAGTAAATAAACATTAACTAAGGAAGAAGAAGATGAATAGTACAACAATACTTACAATAAATGAGTAAACACCCAAAGACAAATGGAGGAGAAGGTGCATCCCAATAATGAAAACCTAAAAACTAAACAAATAAAAAATATCTCTCAAAATGAGAGGATAAAAATATTTATACTAATAGATGACAAATTTGTAAATAAAGAAAGTTGGAAAACATGGTCGAATTGATTCGGGTGCCAAATCGAATCGATTTGGAAAGGGGGAGCTCGAATGCTTCTACAAGGAGAATCCATTTGCTGTACAACCAAATCAATTTGAAAATGATATCTGGTGTACTGGTCCAAATCAAATCGATTTGACAATGGGCCGAATCGATTTTCACCTACTTCTTTTGCTCTCTTCCCATGTTTTTGATTTGGTTGGACTTTTCTTCCATGGAAAATCCCGTAACTTCTTCGTTCGGATTAGAAATCGCGCACCGTTTACATCCATGCGAAGATGACAGGGAGGGCTTAAAATTTCGTGAAGACATTGGGCCAAATGCCCTGAAATGGCTAAAATTCCCTTGCGCATGTGATTGTCGAAGGAACTTCCCCGGAATCCTACCGAACTTCACACTAAGAATTGTAATACCTACAAAAGCTCAATTATACCTCATAAAGCATGGTAGTCATAGAAAACGGAGATTGTCTAGTTAACGAGCATAAATATACGAATTAAGGTACCCGAGGGGGCTAAAATGCGTAAGAATAAATGGTGAATAAATGCAATATTTGTGCCGAATCAGAGTTCCTAACTTAGACATTGCTAGCCCCTAGCAATGAAATAGGAAGCAAAAGTAACTAGAAGTAAACCAAAAGATAGTTTATGTTTACTATAAAGATAAAAACCACTTTTGCGGGCGAACAATTGCATTTACCGTATGCAATAAGCCGTTAAACCCCTAGGTTACCCAAGTGGACGAGTGTTGTCTCGTGGGGGTTTTTCGGGATGAAACCCAAAAGCCTCATATGTTTTCCTCAAAATATATGCCCAATCATATGCGATAAGCCCAACAATAACGAAAAAGATTTCAGACACATTATTAGCAAAGTGAAAGAATTCACTTAAAAGTCCGTTGTTATTAACATTATAGAACGAACTTCATATAATTAAAACCTTAAAAGTGGGAGGGGAGCGAGCACATGCAAAGTATGATTTGGCAAAAAATTATATTAACCGGATAAGAAACATTAAAGAATGCATAAGTAGTCAATTCTCACCAAATATTACACTCAACAAATGAAATCACTAAGAACGGGAGGTAATACACAGGACATGAGGGCATAAAGAGTAAATATAAATGGAAACTAGGCCACACACATGTCACAAATGAAGAACTCTATATAGAAAATAAAAAAATTGTAATCTCAATGAAAGATATCGCTCATTAAAAATATATTTTCATAGATTATCAAAACTATTCTGACTTTTAAATTGAATTTACCCAAGGATCACATATGACTTTATGAGGTTGTAGTGTAGGTTTGGGGTTAAGGTTATGAAATGAAGAAAATATGTACGGATTCAAAGTGTTCGGGGATGAAAACTCAGGATAATGGAAAATTGTGGGCAATTTCAAAATTGGAAAATGATTTCCATGAAAAGCATTGAATATATCAGCCGAGAGAGACAAGGATTATTGAACTCTATTGTGGTGACAATTATGATTCAACACAAAGAGATAAGAGAAGCACAATCACCAAGCAGCATAAGGAATACAAAATGCCAATCACATAACAAGAGATATACATGGTTCATCAAAGGTGTCTACGTCCATGGTGGTGCAGTCAGTATTATTTCTATTTACTTTGGAGAGTGATTACAGAGAATAACGTGTGTCCTATTCCCCGGACGTAGGGTTTATTATATACATGTTCATTTTTCAGGGAGTGGGGGTGTTGGACTCCCCAACGTTTTCCATCTTCTCCTAGAACCCCTCTTAATGGTCACATGGGAGAAGACTAAATCATAACCGATTAAGATATGGGGGGTCTGGACTTTGGGCCGCTATAATTGGGCTACTCGTCTAGGACCATCATTATAATTTCGGGTATCCACAATTGCCCCTAAGTTTGTTGGGCCATACTTTGGGCTCAATAAATTTAATGATTTGTCATAATGGCCCCCTTGTACATCGTGTAGCTCTTCCCAAAGTTTGAGGGCTGAGTTAGGCGGAACTTGCTTCGTGGTCTGTGCATTATGATTAGTAATACTCAAAAGTTATCCAGAACAGTCATTTCTCAATCGTCGTTTCAAGCTTCCCAGTACTCTCCCATTTTCTGCGAGTTCTAGCGATTCACGTTCTCTTCTCCCGGTCTTCATTCTTATTTCTTTCAATCTTCCTCATCATTTGGGCTTGTGATTCTTCATCGTTCAAGTTGAACTTTCACCTTGTAAGTCCCCTGTGCCTTCTCTTTGTATTTTTTCTTTGAATTTGTAGTTTTTTAGGGTTTTCTGATGGCAAAGATCGGTAATAGATCGGTTTTTGAGTTTAGAAAGTTTTACAATATTCCTGAGTGGGTAGATATTGAGTGCGCCTCTCCCCATAGAAACGTTAGAGAGATAGAGGGTTCCCATTGGATCCATGTCTTGTTGCTTTCCCAAGGGGGACTTACTTTTCCTCCCAACAATCTATTCTTGCACTTCTTTGGTTATTTCAACATTGTTCCTGCACAGTGTTCGCCCAATGTGTGGAAGGTAATCACGGTGTGCATAGAATAAATCAGCTCCATGGCACCAAATTAGGGCTCGTTGAAGTATTCTTTTTCTATTCTTTTTCTCGAACTAGTTCTGGTGTTCTCTATCTCAAATCCAGGAGTCCTGACAGGGTATTGGTGGTAAACCTACCTGATTCCCATAAGGACTATTGGCAAGATGGTTGCCTTGCTAGAAATTGGCAGTTTTCCCCCCAGGCTGAGGGTCCGAGGTCTGATAGGTTCTCTGTTCCCTTTCATGGGGAAGAATATATGGGTAGTCTTTGCCCTGTTCTTTCGATTTCTTTACTGATTTGTGATCTTTCTGACTTTTCTTATTTTTTCTTCAGCGAGGTCGAAGAACTTGGAACCTGCTCTCAGCGAGGTTCGTCTTTCTGAATTGGTCAAGGCTTGGAATATCAGGGAGCCCTTAGCCAATGGCGAGCATCCCCGGTATGCTGCTTTCTTGCTCGAGTACAAAACGTTGGTTCTAGATTTATAGCGAGGCCGGTAGATAGCATTCTTGAATTTGATACCTCTGAAGAAACTGTTGTTGATCCTATTTAGTTGAACGAGGAGGAGAGCAGTTCTGAGAGTGATATTGTAGGCGGTCTTGAAGGAAATTTTAGCGAGGGGATCCCCAGTAGTGATAGCTCTTCTGACTCGGAGGAAGTTTTTGAAGCCCGAGAATCTTTGAGAACGTCTAGTAGTTCAGGCGAGGAGATGGTTCCTCCAAGGAAAAATTTGATTCGGGACGATGATGATAATGATCATGTGCTCCTCGCTCAGAGGTCGAAAGAGCAAAAGTCCAGCTCTGGGGCTGTAGCTATTGGTTCTCGGTATTCTGCTCAGGAGCGGGAGAGGAAGAGGAAAGAAGAAGAACAGGTGAGAGAGAGAGAGAAAAAAGGAAGAGGAAAGAAAGAAGATAGAGGAGAAGAGGGGAATGGAGAAAGAGAAAGAGGAGGAGAGAAGAAATATGGAATCGATGACGAAGGCTGGGCAGGCCTTAGTCCCGGTGTCTGCATTGCTCAAGGGGGCCTCAGTTTTCATTTCTCCTCAATTGGCCCTTGCACTGTTCGAGAGGACAGTTCTTCCTGCAGATCGCCAAATGGAGCTGGGGTCTGATCAGTTGGCCTTACAAGATGGCCAGAGGCTAGCCTTGGTAAGACCTTTTCATTTCTCTAATGCTTTAATAAGTTTTAGCTGTTTCCTTTTCCTGATGTCTTCCTTGTTTTTACAGTTTGTGACTGACTTCGCCGTGCTCTATCTCTCTCACGATGAGCTGGTCAGAAGGAACAACGAGCTGGAGCAGCAGAATGCTGCCTTGAAAGTGAGGGGCACTCAACTGGAGGTTGATCTGAAGACTGATGACGCTGCCCGAGCTTCTTCTGACCTGGCCCTCATCAATTCCAACCGAGAGAGGGATGCGGCGGTTAAAGAGCTGAGTCAGGCCTATGACTTGGTCTGCTCGAGCAATTTGGACATCGTAGAGGAGTATAGGGTGCTGACCGAGCAGCTGAAAGAAAAGGATTCTAAGACAGCTACCATCAAGGAGGACTCTTATAACTCCGGGTGGGCTGCTGCATACGAAGATGCTGAGGTTCAGATAGGCTACATCAGCCATCTGAACTTCAAGAAAGGTTGGAGCAAGGCCCTCATAGCCGTTGGTGTCGATGTCGCCTCTCCTCTGTTCGACGAGCATGACCCAGGTCCGAAGCCAATTATGGAGGAAGCCCCTGCCCCAACCATCGAAGGCCTTGACCCTGCCTCCCAGACAATTCATGTCGATGTTCTCCCTGCCTAGGCGATAAAGGTTTTCCCTACGGAGGGGGATGCTTCTACTAATGCTGACAAGGGGAAGCAGCCAGCTACTTCTGGGCAGACTGAGGTTGCTAGTTAATTTACTTCTAGGAATACTTTGTATCTTTGCTTGTAATTTTCCTTTTTGCTGCTCGATGTACTTTGACCCTTATTAATGAAATGAAAAGGTTTCTTTTCCCTAGTGCACTGATTTATTTTTCTTTCCATTGCCTTTTTATTTCTTGTAGTCGATTGATGTTGATGATTATATACCATCCACTTCTCAATTGGGAAGAATGCTTGAACCTGATGTGAGATCTGAAGTTTGTCATACCTTTGTGAGAATTTGCAAATCACTGCAATTAAGAAACAAGTGCTTCATAGAGTAGACTGAGCTTGTTGTTAAACTGAAGGACAGGCTCTAAGAGATGGAGGAAGCTGGTGCCTCAGTCCAGGAGGAGGTGAATACATTAATAAGAGAGAAGCTTCTAGATGCTTTTGAGATCAACCAGGTTAGGGAGATTCTTTAGCATGAGAACGAAGCTTTGAAGGGAGAGGTCTTGCGACTTAGGGAGCATGCGCCGAGCACCGCTCTTGTAGTATTGCTAGGTTCTTCCTCATCGTGAGCTAAAACTGGCTCGAGCGACGTTCCTCATCTGCTGCGAGGCTCTACCCATCCAATCGTTCCGCGAGTTGGCTGAAGCACTAGGATATCAGTTAGGGAAATGGAAGAGCTTCGTGGTGATGTCCAGCGAGCGTATGTGATTGCTGCTGGGCTGCAGAGGGACGTCACCCGGTTGAGGCATTTGTGTAAGAAAGGACCTCGACGAGTATGGGTCGATGGTTACAATCAGGGTTGGCTAGATGCTCCAACGAGGCTGATAGAGTTTGAAGAGATCACCTTCATCAGGGGGTGGTTGAGTGCCTTGAGGGAGCTACAAGTTCCAAGGAACTCAATGCTCTAGTACCGGCATGAAATATCTCCTTCCATTCGAATGCCTAACCCCTTCCGGAGAGGGTCAGTGGATACCCATTGATGCCATTCCTCGACAGCTATTGGAGTAGGATGCGAACAAAATCGAGGAAGAGTTAGTACCCCCTCCCAATGATGGTCGAAGAGCGCAAGTGGCTGATTATCTTTCTCGGAGGCCTCACCCTCACTAAGATTATCTCAATAGTAAGTCTGTGTATTTTGTATTAAAGTGATGTAAAGTCGATGTTTTGGGCGAGCTCGCCAACTAAACATGTATAGTATTTGCTATAAATGTGATGATTTAATATAAAATTTATGTTTTGTGCAAATTTGCCGACTAAACAAGTGTCTTATATTTTCCACATCTTTGCTCAAAAATCTTGAGCCTATCTTGGCTGACTAGATTTGTATGTTCGAATTATCAAGTAAGTGTCCTTCCAGTCCAGTATGCCAACGAAAAACCATTCTGCCTCACTTTACCTTTTAGGTTGTGTCGTCACACTCCCTTAGGCCTAAGTGTGTCAATTGGTGAGGACATGCCTGGTGTTGGATGCTCTATCCGATCAGGATTTTATTCAACCAAACATTGTTTGGTGACCAATTTTGACTTGGCCATATTGCCTAAGGATCTCCTGTAGGGCTTCATATATTGCCAGGGGCAATGCTAAGAGGTCTTTCATATTTCATAATGAAAACCTGAGGATGGTCATTTCCCTGCTATAGTGTAATGGTCAGTGTGACTGTTACTTGGAACAGGTGTGTGGGTTATAAGGTTCATATATTGACACCTCGTAAAATGAAAATTAGTTCACTGATACTTCGTAGAATGAAATTGCCAAACAACTTTTCATTAATGATAAGGAAATGAACTTCCAGTTTCATAATTAAAGCTCAAAATAAGAATCTAGAAATAGAATTTCTTAAGGTTGGCTGCATTCCACACTCGGGGTATCTATCTTCCTTCCATCGTTTTCAAGTGATAGGCTCCCTGCAGATCATCTCTAGTTATCTTGAATGGTCCTTCCCAGTTTGGCCCTAGCTTTCCGTCAGATGGTTTTATTGCGCTGCCTAGGACATTCCTCAGGACATAGTCCCCAATTCGGAATGTCCTTGGATTGACCTTCTTGTTGTAGTGCCTTGCGAGTTGCTGCTGATAGCTTGCTAGTTTTACTAGGGCCAGCTCGGGGCGTTCATCTTCTAGCTCGAGCTCGGCGAGCAATGCTGCATCATTATGGCCCTGGTCGACAAGGCTGGACCTCATTGTTGGCACGCCTGCTTCTAATGGGATGACTGCCTCCATTCCATACGTCAATGAAAATGGGGTTTCCCCCATTTCTCGTCGTGGAGTGGTACGGTAGGCCCATAGAATATGCGGTAGTTCATTTACCCATGCGCCCTTGGCTCGCTCTAATCGTTTCTTTAATCCGTCGATCACTGTTTTGTTGGAAGCCTCGTCTTGGCCATTGCTCTGGGGATAGGCCACCGAGCTGTAATGGTGTTTGATTTCATGCTCGTCATATAAACTCTTAAAGGAGTTGCTCTCGAACTGCGTTCCATTATCAGTGATGATTGTCCTGGGGATGCCAAAATGGGTGATTATATTTTTCCATATGAATCTTATCATATCTGCATATCGGATGTATGCTAGGGGTTATTCCTCGATCCATTTGGTGAAGTAGTCAGTTACGACCAATAGATACTTGCGATTGCCAGCAGCGATAGGAAGTGGTCCTACAATGTCCATTACCCATTGGGCGAATGGCCATGGGATGGAAAGTGATGTTAGGTTGCTAGAAGGTTGGTGGACCATAGGAGCATGAAGCTGGCATTTCTCGCACTTGCGAACATATTTGGTAGAGTCCCTTTGCATATATGGCCACCAATAGCCTTCCTTCATTGCTCGGAAAGCCAGAGAGCTTCCTCCAATATGGCCTCCACAGATTCCCTCTTGAAGTTCATGTAGAACTTGCTCGACATCTGTTGGGTGAACACATTAAGGGTAGGGACCAAAAAATGATCTTTTGTATAGCTTGCCCTCACGGGATAAGTGAAAGCGAGCGGCTTTGACTCTTATCTGGTGAGCAGTCTTATTATCGGTCGGAAGTATACCATCCTTCAAATAGTCCCTTATAGGATCGATCCAACTGGGTGCTGATTCAATTTGGAGCACATGTTCCACGGTTGGCAGTTCATTGTCACGATTAATGCTCGAATGAGCGAGGAAGTCGATGGGGATTGTCCTTTTTAAATCGGAATCGATTGCCGAACTCAGGGCCGCTAGGGCGTCAGCATGGCTGTTCTTCCCTCTTGGAAACTATTGGACGCTGACTTCCTCGAAGCCAACCATTAGCCTTTTTGCCAAGGTGAGGTAGGCTGCCATCCTATCATCCTTTACATTGTAGTCTCCACTTATCTGATTGGAGACCAATTGCGAATCGCCGAACACATGTAAGTGTTTTGCCCCCAAAGTGTGTGCCTTTTAGAGGCCGACTATTAAAGACTCATATTCTGCTTCGTTGTTGGAGGCTAAAAATCCAAGCTTGATACCCTGTTCGAGGATTGTATTCTCCAGTGAGATGGGGACAATGCCTACTCCTGCCCCCTTTGAGTTGGAGGCTCCATCAATAAATAATTTCCAGACTCCCTCCGTTGCGTGGTTCTCTCCTTGCTTCCCTGGTTGAGGTTGGTCGAGGTGCTGTTCGCCTATGAATTCGGATATGAAATCGATAAGGACCTACCACTTGATTGCGTTCCTTTGTTGAAATTGGATATCAAATCGTCCGAGCTCGACTGACCATTTAGACAGTCTGCCAGACAAATCCACTTTCCTTAGGATTGCTTTAAGGGGGTACGATGTAAGGACGATGATAGTGTGTTCTTCAAAGTAGTGTTTCAGCTTTCTTGAAGCCACTACTAGTGCAAAGGCGAGCTTCTCCAGTGGTAGGTACCGCTGCTCGGCGTCTAGTAAGGTCTTGCTCATGTAATAAACGGGGTGCTAGATTCCTACTTTTTCGCACATTAATGTAGAACTGACAGTGTGGTCAGAAACGGAGAGGTATAATTACAGGGAATCTGTTTTCTGTGGTATGACGAGTAGTGGTGGGGAGCTAAGGTAAGCCTTGAGTTCATCCAATGCCCGTGAGAAATCTTGATTCAATTTTATCATTTTGTTTCCTTTCAGGAGGTGGAAGAACGGTTTGCACTTCTCGGAGGACTTTGATATAAAATGGTCCAGTGCAGCAAACATGCCAGTGAGCTTCTATACATCACGGATTGTTTGAGGAGGTTGTACCCTATTTATTGCATCGATCTGGTCTGGGTTAGCCTCGATGCCTCTTTTGCTGACCAAGTACCCAAGAAATTTTCCTGATTGGACACCAAAAGAGCAATTGATTGCATTAAGTTTCATTCGGTATTTCGTGAGGATTTTGAAGGTTCTTGATAGGTCCGAGAGGTGGTTTTCTTTCTTCCTGCTGTTGATGAGCATATCATCGATGTAGACTTCCATGGTGTCTCCCATTTGGTCCTTGAACATCTTGGTGACCAGCCGCTGGTAGGTTGCCCTGCATTTTTTAGCCCGAAGGGCATGACCTTGTAGCAGTATAACCCAACTGTGGTGATGAATTCTGTTTTGTCCTGGTCTGGGGTATACAGAGGGATCTGATAGTTCCCTGAGTACGCGTCCAGAAAACTCATTCTCTCATGATCTGTAGTGGCGTCTACCAGTTGATCAATTTTTGGGAGGGGGAAACTGTCTTTAGGGCATGCTCTATTGAGGTCAGTGAAGTCGATGCAAACTCTCCACTTCTCGTTACTCCTTGGAACTACTACTGGGTTGGATAACCATTTGGGGAATTGTACCTCCCGTATGGATCCTGCATCCAACAGTTTTTCCACTTCTTTTTCTACGTCTTTTGCCTTCTCGGGTGCAGTTCGCCGTGTCTTCTGCGCGATTGGTTTGAAGGTGGGATCGACATGAAGATGATGGCAAACCATACTAGGATCAATTCCAGGCAGCTCGTATGGTTCTCATGTAAAGACGTCTATATTGTTCCTTAGCAGGGTCGTCAATTCCTTATTCTCCTGATCCGTGAGAGAAGCTCCAATCAAGAAGATCCTGTTGTCATCGCAATCTCCAGCTGTGATTTCCTCCAGGTCCTCGATGACACGTTCAGAGGGGAGGAGCCTGGTCTCCTCTACTCTGGGCCCTCCATATTTTAATTGCTATTTTGAAGGTATCAGACCTCCTTGTTCTTCAACCTTCTCGATGGATTTGTCGACCTTCTTCTCTGGTTTTGGGAGGATGGCTGCTATGAAGCACCTTCTTTCCATCGCTTGATCGCCATGGATATCCATTACTCCTCTCTCAGTCATATATTTGAGCTTCTGATGGTAGGTCGAGGAGACTGCCTTCATCGGGTGCAACCATCCTCTACCGAGGATATCCTGGTACGGTGAGTCAATGTCGACCACCAGAAACTCGGTCACATGTCCTGCCCTTACTGGCAACACGATCTTTAACAAGGGCATAGTCACTTTCTCAGTGAAGCCAACTAAAGGGACAGTAGCTTCCTTTAGGTCGGTGATGCTTGACTTCAATTTTCTGAATAGGTTGATGTACATTACCTCGGAGGAGCTTCCTTAGTCGATCAGTAACTTGTCGATGTCATAGTTAGATATTCTGAGAGTAATGATCAGAGCATCATGATGTGGGGTTCTTACTTACACTAAATCTTCCTCTATAAACACGATATGCTTACTATAGTCGACATCATCTGTTCATCGGGGTTTTCCTGACAGCGTCTTCGCTGGATCGATTTGAAAATCTTACATCACCGCTGTAAGCTTTTTTACCTCCATTCGAGCTGAATTTCCTTGGATCTGTTTCACGTCAGATGCCCCATAAATTACTACAAATTCATGGTCGGCATCGTCTTCGAGTACATTGTCAGGCCTTGCTTCTCTATGGGCAACGACTTTCTCTACCTTTTTTTCCACGAATTCTTTCAGATGCCCCGACTGGGCCAGCTCTTCGAGGTGGGACTTAAGAGCTTTGCAATGCTCGGTCTTGTGTCCTCCCTCTTTTTGAAAAGCGCATCTCAGAGCGTTGTTCCTTTTCGAGGGATCTCCTCCTATCTTCCCGGGCCACTTAATAAATGGCCCGTCTTTGATTTTTGCGAGAATTTTGTAAATTGGTTCTTTGAAGACGGTGTTGTCCTCCTGAAATGCTTTCGAAACATCATTCTTGCCTCCGTTCTTGGAGCCATTTTTGCCCCCATTTTTTTCTCCTTTCTTCTGGTTCTCAGTCTTGTCACTGCCGTTGGCAGCGAGCTTAGTTCGACAGTTTTCCCCTGTGCTAAGGCGGGTCACATCTTCCACCTTGGCATATTTCTCGATGCGGGCCATTAGTCGTCGATGGTCATGGCTTCTTTTTTCGTCACGGACTGGTACAGAAGGGAAGAGCTGGGTAGTCCAATTTTGAAAGAGGCCACTGCCACTTGCTCCGATAAGTCCTCAACCTCGTTGAATGACTCCCAGTACCTCTTCGTGTAGTATCGAAGGGTCTCTTGAGGCGTCTTCTTCATTGTCAGCAAAGCATCCATCCTTTTGGGATAGGAGCTACTGGTAATGAATCGGGCCGTAAAGAGCTCGGTCAGGGACTTAAAACTCCTGATGGACTGGTGGGGGAGCCTTTTGAACCATTTTTGTGCCACGTCATGCAGGCTCGAGGGAAAAATTTGGCACTTTAGTGCATCTCGATTATTCCAGAGAGTCATGGCCTACCGGTACTGCCTGACATGATCAATGGGATCATCTTTACCATCATAAATCTTGAACCTTGGACTAGAAAACTTCTTAGGGGCTTCCTCTTCCTCCATTTCCCTCAAGAAAGGTGATTTCATTTGAGTTTTGAGAGCTCGCCTAGCGAGTTCTCGGGTCGATCTGGTACCGTGATGTGCAGGGTGTTAGTCCATCTCCCTACGGACCAGACGTCGTATGTTCTTGTTGCTACGATCCGGGCTCTTATGATTGTGAGCTAGTCGCAGTTGCTCGAGCAAGTCATCCTCTGACTCGTTTCCCTCATCTTTTTGGGATCCGTGCCCGGGGCTCCTTCCTCGGCTGTGAGACTTGCTCACCTGAGGGCTAGGAGTGTGGTATAGACGTCTCTTGGTACCACGATAGAGTTCTCTCTCCATTCTTTCTAATCTTCTTTTGAGGCGAGCATTCTCAGCTTCGTGCTTGCGAGAAGACTCCCTTTGCTCGTGGAGCCTTGCTCATATACATCAATTAGCGTGGATATCTGTGTGGACCTCGCTGGTCCTTTGCTTTCTTCTGAGACTGGCCTTTCTAAGCGGGCCCTCTGATATGAATGCCGAACTTCAGATCTATTCTTGCGAGGAGCAGGTGGTTCTTGGATATCCCCTGTATAGGGAGCATTACTACTTTGACTAGACATTTCGAACTCTTTTCTAGGTGTGGGCTTTCTTAGGGAAGATAAACGTTCCCACATGCGGCGCCAATTGTGGTGACAATTAATATTCAACACAAAGAGATAAGAGAAGAACAATCACCAAGTATAATAAGGAATACAAAATGCCAATCACATAACAAGAGATGTACATGGCTCATCAAAGGTGTCTACGTCCACGATGGTGCAGTCGGTATTATTTCTATTTACTTCGGAGAGTGATTATAGAGAATACCGTGTGTCCTATGCCCCGGACCTAGGGTTTATTACATACATGTTCATTTTCAGAGAGTGGGGGTGTTGGACTCCACCACGTTTTCCATCTTCTCCTAGAACCCCTCTTAATGGGAACATGGGAGAAGACTAAATCATAACTGATTAAGATATGGGGGGTCTGGACTTTGGGTCGCTACAATTGGGCTACTCGTCTAGGCCCATCATTCTAATTTCGGGTACCCACACCTATATAAATCATATATAACTTTCTCTTTATTTTCATTTCTTCTTTTTCTCATGTTTTTCTTTTGTTTTTCACTACACTTTTTCTTTTACTTTTTCACTCTCACGTGCTTCATTGTAACCACGTAACACGAACATCATTCAATCCCAAGTATCATTCCAAACAAAGGTATGGAAGGTTATATGTATGGTTTATAACTCCAATATGGAGTTGGTTATGGGATTTTGGGTTATGAAACGAAAGGTTTTATTAAGGTTAAAAGGGGTTGACTAGGAAAAACATATACGGTGAGGTCAAGGTCAATATGGGTGATATAACAAAGATGGTCTATAATCATTTCCTAATTTTAATGTAATTCTCGAGTCAAAACAACTTTGAAAATCTTGCTCAAGTAACACATTTCATAAATGAACTCAATTAATGAACGATTAAATGAAAGAATAGTGAGATTACCGACGAATTTAATGTTTGCAATGAGGAAAAAGTAGTGTATAAGAGTCAAAATGAAGGCATGTCTCGAATCTCACTTATGTAAGTACATACAATGCAATAAAATATTATCGAGTTATAAAAATCTTTAAACCAAATCAATAAAACAAGAAACGTGTATGTGCTCATGGGTTAAAGTTTAATTCATGAAGTTATTCATAATATAAATGATTTGAGGACTAAAGTCTAAAACTTCTAAAATAGAGAGCATACATAATTGAATGTCTATCGGATCGAGCTTTTATTAAAATTTATCATTGGAAACAATGGCAAAATGCCCAAGAAAGGAGAAAAAAGAAAGAAAATATTTTTGAAAATTTTCAATTTTTTAACCAAAGCATTCTTAGTAACGAACATGTGATCAAATCAACGAAACTAAATAATGAATGGATAGAACATCCCATACCCCCTAACTTATATATTTCATTGTCCTCAATGCAAGTCAAGAACACAACATAAAGAGAGGAAAATAAAGACATTACCCAAAATGGAGCGATCCCCGATAAATACAAGTTCATTAAATCTACAAAACATGTTAGTAACTAGCATGACAAAAAGTTTAACTAATTGCACTAGACTAAAAGTAAAAAGAAAGAAAAATAAAAAACTAACTATTTACAACCTACTATTCTACTTTCTATCTAATTATACACAAGAAGTCAAAATTTTTGAGGGTCCACCCAAAATACGATTTGACTTTGGAGGATCAACGACGGACCCTCCCTTAAAGGCATGCCTCCTGGAAAATAGGAATTTCATTTGAATAACTGAAGGCATGTGTAAGGGGAAAGAAATGAACCATCACCAATTAAAAATTTGATAGGGGTGGTAGGGGTGTTGGGTGCTAAGGGGGATAACACCACAATGATCTCGGGGAAATTAAAATCACATCCCCAAGGTTTTTCAATTAGAAGGGGGGGGCGGGGAAAGTGCAAGATAATAGCCCATAAAATGAAGCATCTCAAAATAACATTCCCGTTCAATAATCGGGTCAAAGTCCTCAAGACTTTCAACCTATTCTTGTGATAAATTTAATGGTTCAAAAATAGTAGGGAATAGAGGAAAGGAAGTACCATCAAACTTAGTACAATCAAAAGAATTAATAAGAGGTTGAAATTCGAAAAAGTGATTGGATCACTCTCTATTATTTCTTCCTAGAAAAGGGGTGGAGGTGAAATTCAAGTTTCAACCTCAACTCACCTTTGTGAATAAGCAATAATCTCATTGAGTTGGGCGTTAATTTCTAAATACCAAGATTCAGAACTCTTGAATCGGTCATTGGATTTCTTTATCATTAACTCCCGATCAAACAAACAATAAGACATAACATCTTCTTGTGAGTTTTGCTCATAGCTAACGAATCCCCCTTCTCCCAAGGCGATGAGGGATTACTTACAAATTCTTGAATTTCATGCTCAAAATGCGCTCATTTTCAAGAATTTTTAGGCATTCTCTCATAGTCTTGAGAGTATAACTTGGAAAACTATTCTCATAACAATTAATGTTATCTAAAGAGTTATAGTGAGATATTTCAAAATAGGTAATGTGATGAACACTAAAATTTCAATTTCTCGAAACAATCTAGCACAAGTCAAAAAGAAAGGGAAAAATAAAGAATATGAATACGGATACAAAAAATATTATGAAATAGTAAATCATCTACAATCTATAACAAAACATTCCCAGCAATTATGCCATTTTGATGAGGCGATAAAGTGTGTTCATATGAGGATGCAGTCGTTTGATTCGCTGCCACGATGCTAAAAAAACCTAAACTCTAAATACACTCAAATGGAGTATCGCGGTAAGTTCAGGTGTCAAAAATCCACAGGAAATGTTGGACAGATTTTAATCGATTTATTACTTCAAGAATAAAAGTGTAAAAGTTAATGGGTTTCAAACAGAAAAAATAAGAAGTTAAAACTAAACAAGAAAGATAAAATGGGATTAGGGTCACATCCCCACCGTAGGCTAAAACAACGCGTAAACAGGATTTTGATTCGAAAATATTTAATCGAGCGTCATCAATTAATTATAAGCATCACGCATGAAGGGAATTAACCTAAAAATACGAGATAAAACATTTAATCAAAAATGTTCACACATAGATTAAATTCGTATTATTGCTATAAACACTAACGTTGCGTGAGAAAGAAAGTTAAACGCATAATATTCAAACATTAATGCACGAGGTTTCAATTAAATGCATTTTGACCCAAAACCTAGATTTTAAAGATCGAGACCCATTAATGGCTGAAACATGATCCCAACCCTTAAAATATCTACTACACATATTAAAAGCAAGAAATAAAACTAATTAAAAAACACAAACAATAAATAAACAACAATAAACTAACTACAAAGCAAGTAAATAAACATTAACTAAGGAAGAAGAACATGAATAGTACAACAATACTTACAATAATTGGGTAAACACGCAAAGAGAAATGGAGGATTGGGTAGCTTCCAATAATGAAACCCTAAAAACTAAACAAATAAAAGATATCTCTCAAAATGAGAGGAGAAATCTATTTATACTAAACCCTAGATGGGAAATTTGTAAATAAAGAAAGATGGAAAAACAGGGCCTAATTGATTCGGGTGCCAAATCGAATCGATTCGAAAAGGGGGAGCTCAAATGCTGCTACAAGCCGAATAGATTCGGTGGACAACCAAATCGATTCGAAAATGATATATGATGTACTGGTCCAACTCGAATATATTTGGCAATTGGCCGAATCGATTCACACCTGCTTCTTTTGCTTTCTTCCCCTATTTTTGATTTAGTTAGACTTCTCTTCTGCAGAAAATCTCGTAACTTTTTCATTCAGACTCGAAATCGTGCACTAGTTGCGGCCATGTGAAGATGACAAAGAGGTATTCAACTTCCGTGAAGACATGGGCCAGATGCCCAAATTGTGAAATGATTAAAATGCCCTTGAGCGTGTGATTATCGACGAAACTTCCCCGAAATGCTATCGAACTTCAAACTAAGCACTATCATACCTATAAAAGCTCATTATACCTCATAAAGCATGTTAGTCATATAAAACGGAGGTTGTTTGGTTAACGAGCATAATTATAGGAATTAAGGTACCCGAGGGGGATAAAATGCATAAGAATAAAGGGTGAATAAATGCAATATTCGTGCATGGTCCCATGACGACATGCTCAACATCGATCCCACGATCGCCTAACACGAGATTCTGACTCTCCCATAATTCAAACCGGTCAAACAAAAATTGCGAAAGCTCCTCACTAAATGGTCACTCAAAGTCAAGGAAAAGGTAATAAAACTGTTAAACACGAGCATCATCCGAGTAATCTAATATCTCACATGGCTAGCTAACATTTTACCCGTACCGAAATTAGGTGGAAAAGTCCGCATGTGCGTCGACTACAGGGATTTGAACAAATCATCTCCGAAGGACGATTACCCACCCATATCCAACATTAACGTGATTATGGGTAACACGACTATTCATGCTCTCAATTCATTTGTCGATGGATTCGCTGGATACAATCAGATCAAGATGCACCCTGATCATAAAGAAAAAATTGCCTTCATCACCCCTTGGGGAACCTTTCATTACACGATTATGCCATTCGGGCTCAAGAATGCAGGGGTTACCTACCAAAGGGCTATCAAAACCATCTTGTATGATCTAATACACAAAGAGGTCAAAATCTACATGGATGATTTGATGATTAAGTTTAAGGCTTGAAAAGGTCACGTTCCCCCCTTCAAAACTTCTTTGAACGACTGTGATGATACCAGATGAAGTCAAACCCATAAAAATGTGTCTTCGGAGTTACGAAAGAAAAGTTGTTGGGATTCATGGTTAGAGAGAAGTGAATCGAGGCTAACCTTGCCAAACTAAAATCCATAATCGAAACTCCACCACCTAGAATGGAGAAGGATGTCTGATAATTCTTAGAAAAATTACAGTATATAAGCCGATTCATCAGCCAGTTGATTTATATTTACAAACCAATCTTCGAACTCCTCCGAAAAGATTCTACCAAAATTTGGAATGAAGCCTGTCAGGAAGCCTTTAACCTAATAAAGATGTACCTTACCTGACCTCCGGTACTCATGCCACCGTAACTTGGTTTCCCTTTAATCCTATACTTGGCTATAATAGAAACCACAGTAGGGGCTTTAGTATCCTGATACATTGAAGAGCCTCGTAAAGAAAGAGCCATCTACTACACCATCCAAAAGTTGGTCGGATATGAAGTCAACTATTGTGCCTTGGAGAAAGCATATGTTGCCCTAGTCTGGGTCACTCAAACATTACGACACTACATGCTTGGCTTTCGCATCACACTTGTGTCTCGAATGGACCCCATCAAATACTTTCTTGAGAAACTCGCCCTGGCTAGCCGGATGGCCCTATGGTTGATGCTGCTATCTAAGTTTAATATTATGTATGTTTCATAAAAATCCATGATGGGGAGAGACATCTCCGATTACCTTGCTGACTACCCTATGAAAGAGGTTTGTATTTGGGTCTCTGAATTCTCAAACGAAGATATTCTCTGAACCTCTCAGGAGGATCTCAGATGGTAAATGTTCTTTAACAACACTGGCAGTAAGAAGGGATACTCCTGATCACCCCTGATGACTCTCACACTCCCGTTGCCATTAAATTGGATTTTTCTTGCACTAATAATATGACCGAATATAAGGCATCCACTGTAGGCCTCAAATTCACCCTCAAGAAAGGTATCAAGCACCAGGATGTCTACAAGGACTTCTCCCTTATCATGATCAAGTTCTTAGAAGATGGAAAGTCAAGGACGTGAAACTCATACCCTTCCATGCTTACCTAGAAGAGTTGGCGTCCCAATTCTGAGATATCACCTACCATTACTTAGCCCATGCAAAGAACAGCTTAGCAGATGGCCTTGCTACCTTAGCTTCCATGGTTGACATGCTCGAGGGAATAACTATATCCCCCTTCATATTCCTGAAATAAGATTTGCCAACCCACTCCTACCACATTGAGCTCATTATGGAGGAAGATTTTGATATGGCTGAGTGTTGGTACTACGACATTTAACACCTCCTCAAGGATGACATGTATCCTCTAGACTGGAACAAGAAAGATCATGCGACCTTTTGCAAACTGGCTGCCCAGTATACAATCTGTGACAAAGCATTGTTTGAAGATAAACTTCAATGGAACCTATTTGCACTGCATCAGAGTGGTTGACATTTAAGAAATAAAGCAGAAGATCCACAACAGGGAATGCGGACCCCACATGAATGGTCATATACTTTCCAAGAAGATTATCTGTCAAGGGTATTACTTAACCACCATGGTTCAAGATTGCACCGTCTACGTTCGAACATGCTTTAAATGTCAGCAGTTTGCTAATCTCCAACACTTGCCTTATTGAGAATTATATAACATGACTTCTCCCTAGCCGTTCTCCACCTGGGGCATTGACATCATAAGTAAAGTCACACCTAAGGCTTCTAATGAGCATGACTTCATCTTGCTTGCCATTGATTACTTCACCAAGCGGGTTAAAGTCGAGTCATACGCAGTACTGAACGCCCAAAAAGTAGCTAAGTTTATCCGAAAGAACATCATCTGCCGATACAGAGTCCCTTACAAGCTAGTATCAAATAATGGGTTACATTTTGAAGTTGAGATCATGGAACTGGTTAATGAGTACAGGATTCAAAGACATAAATCTTCCCTCTGCCGACCTCAAACCAATCGTGAAGTTAAAGCCATTAACAAAAACCTCAAAGCCATCATCAGCAAAATGATCGAGAGTTATCGAGATTAGGCTAATCAGATCCCTTACGCCCTTTGGGGCTATCGCACTTCAGTAAGGACATATACTGGGGATACCCCTTACTCTTTTGTATATTATATGGAAGCATTCCTACCCATTGAGATGGAAATACTTCATTACGCGTTATGCTTAAAAGAAAAGTCAGCGAAGAAGATTGGTAATAGAGCCACCTGGACAAACTATCACTCTTGGATGAAAATAGACTAGAGGCTATATACCACATACAAGGGTACCATCGTCGGATAGCTAAATCATTTAACCAAAGAGTCAAGGACTGTGGTGTCTGATAAGGAGACTTGGCCCTCTAAAAAATCATAGAACCCATTTGGAACCCCACAGGGAAATTCAAGTCAAAATGGTGTGGCCCCTATATTGTAAAGAGGATCCTGTTAGGTGGCGAGGATGTGATCACTGGCCTTGACAGAGAAAAGATGGCGCATCCAGTCAACCTAGACTATCTAAAGAAACTCTACTCTTAGTTCGAAATATCAGCGCGCTACGACTCCTCTCACCCTTTTATATTCTTAAAAAAATCTCCATTTCCCTCTACTTAGAACTACATGGGTCCTGATCCTCTAAATAAAACACTTTTTCTTTCAAAATGAAACTTTGAAAATTTTCAAAACCCCCAGAGGAATGTATGCAGCTCATATGCTTTACATGGGCACGATCCCCCTTTTTCACAAATGCTATCCTTTTCTCACCCCCAAGAATGACAGTTCGTTTTATCATTTACATGAACAAAAGGATTATGTGTGCCTTAGCGATTGGTATAGATGATTCAAATGTAAAACTCATCAAAAGGCACAACAATATGATCAAAAATGTATTTTATTTCATAAATGGGAGAATTGAGTACAATTACTTGAAATATCATCATAGGGAGTCAAAACAACCACACACCGCTAACCAAACTATCCCTAAAACTAACTAACCAAACCTTCCCAAAATTATTCCCAAGAACAAAAAACAAATCAAAAACATACAAACACATACCAATCACAAAAGCTTCACAAGAAATGAACAGCGGCTTCGTAAAGCCCTATTCGCAGCTGCCGAAAGACCTAGTATCATCAGCATCTTCTCCTTGAGGTCCCCAAACTTTCCATGCCTGATTGGCCTTCTGAAGGCACTCCATAGAACGATATGCCCTAACCAGGCAGGAGAAAACCACTACGCCCCCTTTATAGTATCAAAAAGGTCAAACCATCTCTGTCCTGTCTCCTCTGCCAAGATTTTTTCCACCACCCACTTCCATAGGAATTTAAGATAATCTTCGGACACATGCCCCAATCTACCTACGAATTGAGAAGGACGGTTGAGGGCCGACGATTATCCTACAAAGATCCCAACCTCATACGCATGGATTGAATTAAGTATTCCATAAGAAATAATTCTAGTGACTAAGGAGCCACTATCCGCTCCCATTCGACTTAGCGTAGGAGCCGTCAGGGGAAATATAATGAGGTCTATTGAAGTCCAAATAACCAAACATATCGATATTCCCTTAGTTCTAGAATGGGTTACAACTCTCCTTACCATGGCACCGACCAGCACAGACATCGAGCACCATGCTCTACGAACTAGTTTACCCAGTTCTCTATGAGTGGACCAAAGATTATAGATTAGTGAGTAAAGAAATTCGTCACAACTGCCAAGAGATATTCAGGGGGACTGCCAAATGGAATCTCTCAGCCAACCACATGAACATCATCACTAGGCTTCCTCTCAGAAAACTGTAGTGACCTTCCCTCCAAACATCAAGACCATTCAGAATCTTTGCCGGTATCATCAATGCAGTACTACGATGGTAAGACATCCACACTGTTATTGTAGATAACTGGGGATCCATTATTAAGTCCCCCGTCACCAGTAAGATCCTCAAAGTTAGGCCCAAGGCTATAGCTCTAGCGAAGCCAGTATCACTAAAACCCTTCACAATCAATCCCAAATAGCTGTTGAAAGTGGAAGTTACCTCCCCGGAACCAAGATGCAAAGTATGGGCAGTGTACCGACACTTCTCTCCCAAAGCACACAACACCGCAGTATAACACCACGTCTTATCCACAGAAATAGCTCCAACAAAACCAACATCATTACAATATGTTCAACACACTAGATTCAGCATAATCCAATAAAGTCAACAATTCCCACTTTACAAATAAACTTTTTATCCCCTCATTCATATACCAATCAAGCCGCCAAGACCTTCCTCTATTCAAAAAATTCCAAAAAACTCATTTTTCCTAATTTTTCTCAAAGTAAATCCCTTCAAAAGAGAAGTTTTTTTTTAACCAGACCTCTAATGCCATCTTCTACTAAAACATATTCAAAAGTTTCCAAAAACACATTTTTCCCACTCTTTCTCATGGCAAAAACTCAGCAACAAATTAAAGTGCATGTACAGTAAGCCACTAAATAAAGATAATCAAATAAAATATACATCTCTCTTTGCCTTGCTGAACTCTCTTTTTGGGTGAAATTACTCTATATCAGCATGCAACATGTTCAACATCGAGATCCCCCAACCAATGATGAATCTGCAAGAAAATCCTAAAGGGAAAGAACTCTAATTAGATGTCACCTTATCTTCCCCGCAACCCTCTCTCCTAGGTACCAGACCTACCCAAACTCATGCTACTTCAACCTCCTCATCTATACGTGCATGCCCGTTACCCATGTATTCCTAGGAGCCATCTCCTAAGGGTAAAAGGTAACCTTCAATCCCCAAAAGAGAATCAGCATCTACTTAAGAGATAAAAAATTCTAAAAAAATCCAAAAATCCTCCGAAAAATTACTAAAAATGCTCGACAGATATTAGAACATTTCTTCCCCAAGAAAACTATTTTAAGATCCCACAATCCCCAGCAGGATTAATATCACTCCTATCTCTAGAACATACCCTAGCATATTCTACCAAACGGTGCATCGCAAAGGTCCACTACAATTCCCATTTAGAACCCAAAATCAAATGCTTTTTTAAAATCCCAAGCAGAATCCTCAGACTAAAATTTCTCCCAAAATGTCCACCATAAGAATCTCAACTCCCCCAGTAGGGTTACATCCAATTCCTCAGCGGAATTTTCAAATTAAATCTATTTCCTCCCAAAGAGGACATAATCCCCAGTCAGATGTCTTTCCCTAGTAAAATCATAAAAGCAACACGAAGTCACAAGTACAAAAGACTCCCCAAAAGAGAAACCATAACTTCAGGTCCTTAGAATTGACCTCGGCCCGTAAAATTGATAATTTAACCTTAGGTCCTCATAACTGACCTCGACCCACAAAATCGGTCGTCATCACCTTAGGTCATAGAATTGACCTCGACCCGTAGAATCGTTCGTCATCACTTTAGGTCCTCAGAATGGACCTCGGTCCGCAAAATTAATCATCACAGCCTTAGGTCCTCAGAATTAAACTCGGCCTATGGTATCGATCATTTTTTATTTAAGTCCTCAGAATTAACCTCGGCTCTCAGAACTGGTCGTCATCACCATAGGTCTTGAGAATTAGTCTTGGCCCGCAGAATCGATCGTTATCACCTTAGGTCCTTAGAATTGACTTCAGCCCGCAACATCAATTGTCCCAACTTTAGGTCCTCAACCTGCAGAATTAGTTGTCCCAACTTTAGGTCCTCAGTATTGACCTCGACCCTCAGAATCGATCGTTTAACCTTAGGTCCTCATAATTGACCTCGGCCCATAGAATCGATTATAATCCCCTTAGGTCCTCAGAATTAACCTCGACTCGTAGAATAGGTCATCATCACCTTAAGTCCTTAGAATTAACCCGAACTTACAGAATTAGTCATCATCGTTTTAGGTCCTCGGAATCGACCTTGTCCTAAAGAATCGATCATCCAAACTTTAGGTCCTCAGAATTGACCTTGGTTCGTAGAATTGGTCATCCCAACTTTAGGTCCTTAGGATTGACCTCGACCCGCAAAATCGTTCATCATAACCTTAGATCCTTAGAATCAACCTCGGACCTCTGAATCGGTCGTCCTAACTTTAGGTCCTCAAAATTGACCTCAGCCCATAGAGTCGGTCGTTCTAATTTTAGGTCCTCATAATTAACCTCGGCCCGTAGAATTGGTCGTCTCAACTTTAGGTCTTCAAACTTGACCTCAGCTTATGAAATCTTTTGTCATCAACCTTAGGTACTCAGAATAGAACTCGTACCCCAATATCGATCGTCATCACTTTAGGTCCTTAGAATTGACCTCGACCCTAAAAACTGGTCGTCATTACCTTAGGTCCTTAGAATTGACCTCGGCCCGTAGAATCTATCATCATCACCTTAGGTCCTAAAAAATTACCTCAGCCCGCATAATCGGTCGTCATCACTTTAGGTCTTCATAATCGATCTCGACCCAAAAAATCAACCGTCATCACCTTAGGTCCTCAGAATTAACCTCGACCCACAGAATCGGTCATCATCACCTTAGGTCTTTAGAATTGACCTCGGTCTGCAGAATTTATTGTCATCAATTTAGGTCTTTAGAATTGACCTGGACCCTAATAATCGATCTTCATAACCTTAGGTCCTCAGAATTGACATTGTCCTGTAGAATCAGTCATTATCACTTCAGGTCCTTAGAATTGACCTCGGCCCTCAGAACCGGTCGTCATAACCATAGGTCCTCAGAATTGACCGTGACCCTCTGAACCAAACATCCTCATCCCTTTTTCTCCGTAAAATTGACCTCTTTCCAAAATGTCCATATGGTGTCTATGCAACGGATTTCACTTTTTCCAAAGCTCACTCGTCAAGGGTATCTCTAGACACCACGTTATAGTACCCTCTTAAGACTCTCCTTAGGTCCCTGTCATTTCCCAATTCACCATAAAACCATAGGTCATACTCCGAGTACTGATATAGAGGCCCTTTGGCACCCCGAGCCCCATTTGACTTTGGTCAACTTTTTTCTGAGAAGAAGCTCAATGAATATTCGAATGGCTCTGAATCCCTTTCCAAAGTTCCACCCCGTTTATAAATCAGCTTTACAGTTCGGACGAAAGGTTCGTTTTACTAGAAATAATTGATCTGGAGGCCATAGGTCGCTCTCGAGCTCCAGTTTGACCCCAATAAACTTCCTCACCCGAGAAAAATCTCCATGAATCTTTGAAGGGCTCTAAATCCCCTTGCTAACGGTCTGCCCCGGGCATGAATGGGACTTAACGTTCGGATAAACGATACATTTTCACATGAAAATTGATTCGAAGGGCAGTGAATGAGAGTAAATGAGAACTTAAAGGTCACTCAATAACCTTTTCAATGGTTTGCCCCATGCGTGAATCAATCTTATGGTATGGACGAACGACCCGTTTTACTTCGAAGTGTCACCGAGAACTTTTAGGCCCTATTTAA
Organism: Sambucus nigra; assembly: GCA_949130495.1. Classification (NCBI taxonomy): domain Eukaryota; kingdom Viridiplantae; phylum Streptophyta; class Magnoliopsida; order Dipsacales; family Adoxaceae; genus Sambucus; species Sambucus nigra. The sequence continues at coordinate 391,704,515 of OX422207.1, read as the reverse complement.
CCAAGGTCAGCTCTCCAAAACATATGAGACTAAATGATCTTTGAAGGGCTCTGAATACCCTTTCAAACGGTCCATATCGTGCATGAATTATCCTTACAATTCGAACGAACGATCCATTTTCCTCTAGGAATCTCTAGTCCAAAAGATCGTCAGGTGCTTTCGAGCCCTATTTGACCAAACTCAACTCCCTAACCCGGGAGCAACCTATGGATTCTTAAATGTATCTCAGTACCCTTTCCAACGGTATGCCTCATGCGATTTGGGCTTACGGATTGCGTTTTATGATAATTTTTCTAAGAAATATGTATAAGGTTGCCGAATAGAAGACCCATTTCCCTGCCTATTGGCCATGTGCTTGGGGATGCCTGCTAATAGGCAAGATAAGGATAATGCCGATTGGCACACCCTGGACCTTAATAAGGAGAGCATGAGCTCACTTTGAAAGCAACCCTAGAAACATAAACTTTCGTGATCTCAACAACTTTCTTCTAAAGTCAGTGAAGTTTCCTTATTTGAAACCTCTCCCCACCTTTCATTTCTATCACTTTCACACCCAATTTAGCAACATTATGGGCTTAGTCACGGTTGTGGACCATGACAATGTCGTCATGGATCAGAACCATGACAACATCTGTGACAGATAAATGTCTTGTTGTGATGGTCACGGTCCCCATCTGTGACCATCTATGGTGGAATTTTAATGTTTGTCATGGTATCAAATCGTGATTCCTACTTATAACCAAATTGGTCACAGTTTTGAGTCGGGATCAACATTGTGACCATTTAAATTGTATTATTTAATTATAAATATTTTTAATTTTTTGCCTTAAAAAAACGTGTACATGTTTTCAAACCTATATACATTTCCTTGATAGAAATAACTATTACATAAATGAAAAAATAATAATAAACACAAATTCACTAGCTACTAAGTCATCAAATTGTTCAACACAACATGTGGACATTTACACAAATAATAATACAACATAACCTGTATACATTTACACAAATAAGTATTTAAATCATCAATCTGTTCCTTCCACAGCACATATGAAAAATGTTTAAAGTGTTCCTTCTACAACTAGGCTTGTAAAAATTTCAAAATTTCCAAATGGTAAGAAATGACTTAAATCCCAAAATGACATCGGGATGCCTACATAGCTAAAAATTCCATCAAGTTCATGTAGTTCATACGATGAATAAGGTTGGGTCTAATTCATAATCTAAATTTGGAGTGTCACTTTTGATTTAAGAAAATAGATGTCAAATGTGTTGAAAATGTAGAAATTTGTGTGAACATTCTAAATTGGGAATTATGGTATAAGCAACATTTTTTGGGGTTTGGATTTATGAAAATAGACTTGAATGTAAATATGATAGTAAAAAGAGTATGATTAGTAATAAAAGTATCATAAACGAGCTACAAATTGGATAAGAACACTAAAATATGCTTATGTCATTTTGTCTAAGTATCGTTGAATAGTTTCTTGGAGGTCTAATCGGTCCAACACATCCGGGGATCCTAGATTAATAACAAGTCTAGGAAATAACCTTTTTAGGGTTGAAATCATGGATGACTTCGACCGATTATACCCCCAAGAAACATTACAAGTGTACTTACACTAAAGAAAGTAGTATTAATTAAAAAGGATATTAAAAAATGGGATTAGTATTTACCAATAAAAGACTTCTATGCCTTGTGTCTCAGTGAACATCACATAACACAAATCACCAATTGGGCAACCACACAAATAGTGAACATCAATAGAAATCATGACCATTTGTGTGGTTACCTCAGATTGGAGGTTTGTTATCAGTGTGGAATTAAAAACTTAATAAGATCTATAGAAAAATTACAAAATCTGAGCAACGAGGGAATAAGTGAAGGATAATTAAAAATATGAGTAGAATATATACAAATGTAAATAAATATAAGGATTGTTCCAATACATATGATACAAGTAGTGTTTTCATTCAAGAGTTAACTAAAAAATAATAAAACAATATTTTCAAACTCTTTTTTGTCTAAATCAACTAAAAGATCCTTCAAAATACGGTTGTCATCAAGAGCAGATTCGAACTATGTAGGGGCGTTTAATGTGTCTGCTTGACTTGTCAAACCCTTTGGTGCATGCATAACAACATAATAATTGTCTTCGTATATGCACTTCTAGAAGAAAACGTTCTTTATATTTTGAAAGGCACAAATAAAAGGATCGTCGACCATACAATCTTTACTCTTCATCTTAGATAAATCTACATGACAAGTTTTAAGGCAGGATCAACTTCATAACCATTTATAGTGTCATCCACATTCACCCACTCATAATAGAAGATGAGTTATTTAAAAGCTAAGTAATATAATTCCGAGATTTTTTGGGCAATCCTATAATTGGGCAACACTGCATCCTTTGGATTTTTATCGATTTTGCTAGCCACACAAGAAGTCATGGTAGAAATTGAAATTTTATAGTTTTATGTTAACAGTTTTTCCTCGCATGGGTATGAGACGAAATCAAAACTGTTGATGCAAATTTTTTAAAATTCCTTCGCACAAAAATTAGGGCCTCTGGCTAGGGATGCTAACCTTGAAGATACGTCACCTCCTTTTAACACCAGTATTTGTTAACGGATTTGTATTAGGTCATGTTTTATGACACATACATAAATATTCACAACATAAGAGGTGGCAATTAAATCTTTTGATACGCATGCCCTAAAATTATTCATCATGCAACTTCTCTTCTAATTTCGAGAAATTTATCTCTCATACTTGCTAAATGTTGTCATGAAATTATAGAGTTTGTATGGTTATATAGAGAACACATATAATAAAAAAATAAGCTATATATGTAGCTAGTTACTCTCTTCATTCTTAACTTTATCTTACAATTCGAAGACATAATGAGTTGATTGATTGTATTGCAAATTCGTGAGGTTTACCTCTTTAGGGTTATCGAAAGGAAATTCATACTCAAACTCGTTAGGTTACTCGATCACTAGTTATATACAAGGATTGAACATCCTAAGCCCTTGTTAGTATATATTCTCGAGCCTATAATGATTATTCTTATGTTATGTATTCTTTCGCAATTGGCCCTCCAATATACGATGTATTCTTAATGTAATCGTTGAATATTTTCATCAAGCAATCGAAAAGATACATCCAGTGATATCTGATAGGTCCACACAACAAAGGCTCATCACATAGATGCAAAAGCAGGTGGATGCTCATATCAAAGAGCGACGGAGGAAACAATTTCTCTAAGACATAATTTGCCTTGGCTAATGTTGCTTTCTTAGCCTTAATGTTCTTTCATGTTTACCACTTTTTTACATAATATGGTGAAGCAAAAACTAATATGCATAATTTCCTTCCATCGATCTTTGAGATCAGAAAAAGCAATACCTAAATAATAGAGGGATTAATTGAATGATGATGTTCCAGTCGTGACACTTGAATTGTTTTTGGTCATTTGTTTGGTAGCTTACAACCCTGCGCAAATTAATGGAATAACCATTCACTATCTGCAAGTTGAACATGTCTAGGAGGATCTTTTTCTCACTACTACTCAAAGTGAAATCACCTACGGGAATTGAATTTCTTCCTATTCTAAGATTAGTTTTTAAATACAATTTTTTCTTGATTTTCATCTCTTTTGGATTGCGGCGCACCCTCTTTCCATATTTTGAATGAGATTCATCGGACATTTTCCTGTCATAAGTATCGCAAAATTATTCTCCGTGTAAATCACATCAATTATATGAATTACACAGTGTTCTTTCCAATAAAAAAAATTTAAATAAGATTGAGCGTCTGGAGCGTGCCTTTATTTTACTAGGATATTTCGGATCCTCCTTAGCTTTACACTTATGGACTACAAAATGAGGGTGTTTGCCTACGAAATTATATCTCGAAGTAGAAACCTTGTCTTTTTCCTCAAATTTATAACCAGAAAGTCGAGAAGGTTCCATCCTACACTCGTGACTGACAGGCAAAAAGTTTGACTTATTATTTATAAAAGGTCCCATGCTCGTAATAAATCTATGATGATCGGCACAACTCATCTTATCATTATAAAATAACCAAGTGGATGTAGTTTCCTCCCTCATATATGGGACATCCATAATAACCGTGAGTATTATAAACGGGCAACGTCCTATAGGTAGGAAAATCATGTATCGCCTACAACACCGTTGCTTTAAGTGTGAACTTTTCACCCTTATAAGAGTCAAGCACCCTCACTCCTTTATCCCATAAATCATTAAGTTCTTCAATTAAAGGGGGTAAGAAAATATCAATATCATCATTGGGAACCTTTGTCCCATGTATCAACAACGATAATAATTTGAACTATTTTCTCATGAAAAGTGTTGGATGGAGACTTCGAGGCGTCATGTCAATTGGACAATAACTCTAATTAGTGTTTAAATTACCGAAAGGGTTAAATTCATCGAATGATAATGCAAGCCAAACATTGCATGGTTCATTGGCAAATTCAGGGTGTCATGCATTTGAAAGTCGCCAAATGAGTGAATTAATCGGATAACATATGAAATTCCCACCCACCTCGGCTCGAACGTGCCATGTCATGGCCTCTATTATCCACGGTATAGTGAAAAATCTATTTAGCCATAGCTAGAGGGGAAAATACTTCAATACATTATGTGGAACTTGCGAGCACTTGCAAAATTTTGCAGGTTTATTTTTTCTTGTCTCACAAACCATATATATTGGCTCATTACATAGAACACACTCATCCTTCAATTTGTGTGCGTTGTTGTACATTATGCAATCATACTTGCATTCATGAATAGATTTGTACTTTAAATCCAGACCCTTCAAGCTCTTGTTCATGATTAGATAGCTATCTGATAACATGTTTTTTTGGGAGAATGTATATAACCGAGTTATGAATTCGGGTTATGATATTTCTCGACAATACTAATTGACTCTTCAAATTATGCAAACCGATCATTGCATACAATATCAAGTTATCTTCTTTGCAATATTTATCCAAAGGTCTAGTTGCCTCGGCTTTCAACCATATGTATTCCCGATCTTTGGGTAATTTAACATCAACGTGTTCATTAACTTGGTCATAATGCACATTATTCTCATCCAAAGATTAGCGATTTTGATGGTGGTGGACATCGTGATCATTATCAATTAGGTCGGTCAAAGGACGATGTGCTGGCGAATCATTCACGACTTCTGCCTGATGGGGTTTTGTTATGCGGTCAGGTACTAGTTATTATTTTGGAACATATGGTAGATTTTTTCCACATGGATTGTCCATATCTTATAGTCTTGTATCATACCCCACCTTAGCAAATTCAACTCAACGTCTTCTGAAGACTTTAATTTGTTGTTCATACAATGGTTGCATGGACACAACATCTTGTCACTGTTATGATTTCTATCTGCATATTTAATAAATTCGCGAACACCATTTACATGATCATGAGAGACTCTAGTACTCTCTCCCATTCACTCTTTGTATTGTGGGAAAATCATTAAATAGTCTTTAAAATTCAAGTCAACTATGTAAATAGGTTGAAACGAAGATCATGTTGGATATAGGAATTCTCAATTTATAATTTAAGAAAATTCATTTAACCTAATAAAATTAAAGAAAATTCAATCAAATTCATTCAACCTGAGCATTCAATAAATATGAAATAAAGAAAAATAAATTAATATGTCATAAAATCTTGGAAAATTATAATTAAAATAACTTATGATGTCAGTTGATGTCCCAAATAATTAAAATAATACAAACTTGTTCTCAAATAAAACATTGTTCTTCACCTAGTCCTAAACAACAAACGAAATGGACAGATTATATATTTTTTTATAATAGTTTAAGATAGGACCTTCAATGGAATCAACACGCATAGGCTCCTCTCCTCAACCCTCGTATATTTTATCAATCAATATCTGAGCCTCACCAACCTCCAAAGGTTGATCGTGAACATCTATTCCTGCATTCATGGAAATAAGCATGCACGTGCTAACGAACCTGCTATTAGAGAAGTCCCTTAAATAATACTCCTTTTATAGTCACCGTGTATAAAAATGATGATCCATGGAATGTTGTAGGAGGAGGCACTTGGGAGGGAAAATCTTGAGTCATAGGAAAAGGGAATGTTTGAGGAGGCATATGGGAGGATAAATAATTTTATTTACTAAAAACCTGGACTAACCATTTAATTTCATTCATCAGTAGTCCCAAGTCATTGGTAACATTTACCATATCCCTCCTAAGCTCTAATAGTTCCCTTACACTCCTGGCCTGTTCTTTTACCTGGCTCGACATGTGACTCTTCAATAAAGAGATCTCATCCAATAGAGTTGCAGTTTGTTGTACTTTTCTACTTTTCATATATGATCACACACATATTATCCTCCCCCGTTTGCCCCTCCTAAATGTATTGAATAGGGCATCTGCTTCAATCTCATAGGGGTTGCACTCGGACTAACTGTTCATCATGTCTTTGATCATTTCTAATAGCATAATATTATATTTGGGGCTATGATTTTAATATTATTTTATTGTAATGTGTATATATATGATAACTAAATTCAAACACACGAAAGTCGGAGCCAATTTGTTTGGGAATTTATCGATCTCTTTATCCCGTCGGGCATGCGAATACAAGTTGACCCTATTTGGGTATTTACTTTCTGCCTAAGTTCTCTTGGTCCTATCCATTTATTCACCCTTCGGATCATCATATGATTTTTCCCCAAGTTTGTGGATATTAACTTTCTTTGCCCTAATCTGTTTATTTGTCTCCCTCTCTGTCAATTTTCCCCTTGGCCTCATTCTTCAAGAAGTTTCATTAGTTGATAGTATTTTGAACATTTTAGGGAACTCTATCTTTCAACCCCCAAATATCAGAAATTGATGCCCCCTTTGGTAAAACATTCTTCCAAAAGTTCTTCCAATAGGTTTTTATATGTTCATCGTTTATTGTGGGATCAACCTTCTTACAATTATCTCAGCTCTCGATGCCCATAATCATATTTTTGTGAGACAAACAACAAGATTTTAAAATATGGATTCTGTTTTTTATCAGTAGGCTTCTTAAAATAGGAGAATTGAATGGGCTTCTTATCATTTTCTTGGGATTCCTTGGTAGCGGGAGGTGGGGTGTTGGTTTACATGAGTTTTTTTAGTTTGATGACTCGGAAATGGATTGGTAGACTGAACCATTGGCAGAGTAAAGTATTTCCAACCTCTAGGTGATGATAATTGAGCTTGGGCATAGAAGAGGATCGACTTGGAGATGTTCTGTTATTCGGTTGATTATCTCCAATCGTATTTGACATTACCGACTATTATAAAAAATTAGCGACGAATGTATGACAGTCATGTTTACGACCATATATGTGTATATACATTTTTAAAAACTTTTAGAATATGTTCGATGTGTCTGATTTCCATCCAACTGATATTAGTTTTTAAAAACTTGTGAAATTTTACACGCGGCCAACTGGGCGAAATCATATCTATGATTGACGTATAAACTTTCGTGACATGAACTCAAAATCCTTTTTCTTTAACTTATTTTCAAGCTCCCTTTTAATGTTCATATGTAGAGAGACATCATAATATGAGTTAATGCTTTATTTACGGAGTTGTATCCATAATGGGTGAATATTGTTTTCTTCTTTATCTAATAGTGTGAATAAAGTCAGTGCTCTGTCGGGATTAAGAAGGTGAAATATATTCTCTACTTCCTTATCCAAGCATTTTGGCAAGGAAACCAGAATAGGATTGAACATGTACGTTTGAGAGAGATCAAATCTACGATTTTTAAGGTAATTAAACTATTCAGTTTCCCATACTTGTACATAGGATCTCCCTTTATATGACGCCCATTAATAAAAGATGTTTTAGTGCAGTCCAATTGCAACCTTTCGTACTCTTGTTGAAAGTAATAATTAATGTGACTCATTTTCCTGAGAAAATAAGTAATGTTTGAGTGTGATTATGGGTCCTAGAGGTATAACTCTAATTAATCCTAAACTAATTATTATTTTTCAACTGATCAATTATGCACAACAAGTCCAATTTTAGTTTATTTTAATTAAATCAATCCTAAAATTAGAATGTGTCCACTAAATTTGCAAGCCCTTCAACCAATTTGTGTTCACCCATATAACAATCACTTAAACAAGGGGTGAACAAGATCAAAACATTTAACCAAACATATATATGCATTAATATTCATCCCTCACAATATCAACAAGTCCAATTTAAATTCAATTAATTTGTAAAATTGCTATGTGTCCACCAAATGTGTAAGCCTTTCCACCAATTTATGTTCTTAGAAATAATCACCACTTAAGGAAGGGCTGAAGATAACCACAACAGTTAACCAAACATATATATGCATTAATATTCATCCTACAGAATATCAACAAGTATTTAAGCTCATTTTAATTAAATTAATCATAAAATTACTATGTATCCACCAAATGTGCAAGTCCTTAACCCAATTTATGTTCATCCTAATATAAACCAATTAAGGAAGAGGTGAACACAAGCAGAACTATTGGAAATGATAGGACCCCCAATTTTTAAATTTTACAAAAAGTAATTTCCTTTTAGATGCGGAATAAAAATGGCTCAACTCAGCACACACAAACACCAAATTTTAATTTCTTTCAAATTAAAATTAAACTAAATAAGAAGTGACATTAAATTAAACAAGAAATTAATTTTCACTTAAATAAGTTAATTCAATGCAAGTCCTAGAAATTTGCCTAACAAATAATTAATCATTTTTTGTAAATTTAGGCCAAACCAAATTTTATCAAATTAAAGTAATGACTTGAACTAAATTAATTAAACATTACCCAAATTAATTTTAGCACCAACTTAAGCATGAGTAGTGATTTAAACCAATTTAATCTTTTTACCTAAGCATGCATCTAATGTGAATTTTGCAAAAGATAAAATAGACAAATAACCACTACGTCGCGATGTACGAGAAAACACCCACAATGGGAGAAAACCTCAGATAACCCTAGCCTCAAATCCACTAAGTACGGTTTACAAGTACAAGACATAAAGACTTACAAACACTCGACTTGACTCTGTCCAAGCCCCGATGCTCCTTGTACACACCTCTGCCTAGGGAATAACCATGGAGGTCCACCGCGGTTTCGAAATCCACCGATCGGTCTTTTCTCGATCATTGCCACCCGAACAAGGAGCCTTTATGCAAGTTGGTATGTCACAGCAAACGAACTTCTTCTTTGTGGGGTGTAGAAGTAAACCCAAACACTCTTCAAATGGTAGAGATAAAACTGGTGCCAAAACTCCAAGTAAGGATATATATTAAGGAACTTGAAATAAACAAACAATTGGGTGTGTATGTGTTTTTTGGTGAATTTAATCTTTAAAAATAAAACACAAAGGAAATTTTTCTTGGAAGATTTGATCTCTCTAAAACCTCTTAGGATGTGAAAAAGTTTCTTAGAAAAATTTAGTTTCCGCACTTGATAATTCTTTCAAAAAGTAGTGAGGAAAAGATAGTGGGAACATGGTGAAAACTGCCAAAAACGCCAAAGATACTGTTCTCACCAAATTTGTTCGAACGACTTTTTCATTCGAACGACTTTACTAACGATGTTCCAGTGCGAAAAAAGAAATCTTGTTAGAAGTCTCGTTCGAACGAACTGGCAATCTCGTTTGAACGAGATGCCAATTCGTTCGAATGACATGTGAATCTTGTTGGAATGACATTCCAGTTCATTTGAACAGAAAATGCACTATTCATTTTAAGTCCAAAACTTTGTATGAAAAGTTCTAAAAAACATTTTCTGAGTAAATCAAAGTCGTTAAAACTATTTTATAAAAACTTTAGAAAATACACCCAATAACTTTCCGAGCTCCTATATATATATATAAAATTCATTCATACGTTAGGAGCATTGGAACCAATGTTGTTGACGTAGAAACAAGGCACACTAAACTCGACATATGATGAAGCTTTATAATTTTGGCCACTACGTCTTCAACTAACACGTCATAGGATTGGATGGATACACTTAAACACTATCCTATGACTCAAATGTTTTTGTTCGAAATTGAGCCAACACTACATTAAGACTCAATCGAAGACTTGTGTCCTTACAAATCTCCCCTTTTGGCTATTCCGGGGAAAAAAATCCTAAAGGGTCGTCAAGCTCTATTAGACTTAAAAAAATATCCTACCCAAAATAAAAATTACATAGCTTGACTCAAAAACCCAAGGATCAATATCTTTGCCGATGAAAGTTTCCATTTAGAAGAATTCCTGCACACTTAAGCAAACTATCAAACACATAGGGAATATCAAGAATATTAAATGCATGTAAAATAAATAATCCCCCTAAATTAATTCTCACCTTTATCAAATAAAAGACCTACGTAGAAAGACGTATCCCCCTAAGATAAATCTCCCAAACTAAGATGCGATTACAATAGGAATAGATACCATTTCTCCCCTATCATTCTCCCCCTTCTTGTTCAGGAATAGACGAAGGATAAAAACTAATTTAAACATGAAGCATAGAGTGATAAGAGCATGAAAGCATATGGGCAACAAAATCATAACTAATCCAATAAATAATAACAGATACCAATGAAGATGCAAAAAAAATGATACAATGTGATACATAAGATACGAAGCATGTGTATCAACAAAATATGCACCAAGATAGATACCAATTATGATTATAAGCATAGATGTACTAGAAAATAAGGCAAAGAAAAAAAAATCATATGTATGTACACATAATGAATATCACTAACGCACACGCACATATATATAAGTATCGACACCACACATGACACAAAATACAATAAGCTTTTCACACTCGTATGGCAAAAATATGTCATATGGAAACGGAAGTGTAGGGGTGTGAACTAGTAACAATTAAATTTAGAGCCAATCACTTAAAACATGTTCACGGAGTTCTCAATTGATTGCAAACTTCATCACATTTGAATATAACGTCATGTGACAATATAAATTGAACTCAACGAACAAACATACACAATGCATACAAGCCCATAATTTTGATGATTATACAAACTAATAGAGTCATGGCATTGAAAGTACAACTAGGATAAATAGACATTGTGCAAAAACTCCCTCAATTTAAGAATATTATTTTAATCTTTTGTATGAATAAATCAACTAAACAAAATTGGCCTTGGCAAATATTTTTCTTTTAATGTCATTATTCTTGTAGGCCTTTAGACCACGAATTTCTTTTAGGTCCAAGCAAATGGTGGCTTACTCGCAAAGGATGATATTTCCTTTTAGAGCCCTTCCCCGTGCACATTTATATATATATATATCATTTTTTATGACTCACACAAATCTCACATGCAACGGATTTTAACATGCACTAGTCCTCCTAGGTCACATAACATGTAGATGATAAGATTGGTAGGAGAACACCTCACATAGCTCAAATATACATGTGAAGTTATAATTTCAAGTGAGCTCGTGCATGTGTGAATTGAAACATATAAAAATAGAATCCATTATATCAAAAGAAAATCCAACTACTCCATGTAAGCATGGTAAAGAATATTTTAAGGATTGACAATCTAAACCAAAAGTTCTAGCCACATGGAAGCGAAAAAGTAGAGATTCAAACACAAGTATATGCCACATGGAGTGTGTCAAGCTAAAATGCGCACAAAAAAATCTTTTTGAGTTTTTGAAATTTTTAAACCAAACAAACAAACATATTTACTCCAAAAGACAAACAAAAATCATTTGTATTTTTCATTAAGCCTAAATTAAAAAAAATAAAACACAAATGATAAACAAAATCTTTTTGTATTTTTCATTTAATGCAAACTAAAATGAAAGAACTATAATACAAAACATAAACACCAATTATAATTCTAGCATGTGATAAAGCATGAAGTTTAGACTAGAATAATGATAAAGAATCATACAAATAGCATGAAGTATAAAAGCTAATGTATGCAAATAACTTAACACATTCAACCTTTAGATTTAACAAGGGAGGTATCGTGTGAAAGTAAATGAGAATAAAAAATCCTACGTTGTAAAGCTACCAAATCGGATCTCCTAACCGAAACTAATGATGAATGATGATCTCGGGGTGTAGAAATCTTGGCTACCTCGGTTGCCTTACGTAGGGATTTTCTACGACCTCGGTTAAGATCAAAACAAAATTTCCTAAGATGACCTTTTCAACATAATGTGAGCACCTAAAGACTCGGCGAAAAGACTTACCTAAGGAATGATCTATAACATTGTTCCTAGAGGATTCGCCTAAAAAATTAATTTTGGCTTTAAGAGTTGAGTCTTTACAAGTATCTAAGCCTAAACTATAAGTGTCATTTTTTATTTGAACCGTTCCTAATATTTTATCTAATTTCTCCGAGCGACACTCCAAATCCAATTTGACTTTACTAGAGTCTTTTAATTTATTTTCTAAATCTAAAATGTGAGACTTTAATAAAACATTGCGCTCTTCAAAAGTGGGAAGCTCCTTTTTCAAAGATTCTATTAATCCCTTAAGGCTATTTGTCTCGCCTTCTTACAAACTCAAGCTTCTTACGAAGAGATCTCTCATGTGTCCTAAGGTCTTGCACTAAAATACTGTCATTAATGACCTCAACATGCTATTTCAAAATAGCTTCTAACTTTAAATTTGTTCTTTTTAATTTAATAGATTCTTCATATAATTCTTGAAAAGAAAATTCAAGTTCACTCACATCAACCTCATCATCACTTTCACTTTCACTTTTTCTGTATTCTCCACTCTCACTACCACCACTTGTTGGAAACGATAGGATCCCCAATTTTTAAATTTATCTTTGTTAAATTTAAGAAATTTTTGAGAAATTTATCATAGCCATATCTTCCGAGTCACTCTCACTTTCACTATCTACTGCTTGTTTCTCCTCCTTTTGGGATTTTAAAGCAATGCCCTTATCCGTGTTCTTTTCAGTTTTAGAGGAAAACATGTCTAGTTCATAGGTTTATAAATCACCTATGAGCTCTTCTAATTACTTAGAGGATAAAGCGGGTAAAGAATTTAACACGATCACCTTAGGAATAAATCTATCTAGTGGGGACCTTAAAATTTTCTTTACTACACGGTTGTCGGTTATTTTCTTTCCCAAATTAAAAGATGAATTAACTATATCACAAATTCTACTATAAAATTCATCAAAAATTTCTTTTTCATTCATTTTGATGGTTTCAAATTAAGTGGTGATGTTTTGGAGTTTAGAAGCTTTTACGACACTAGTTCCTTCATCAGTGAGTTGTAACATATCCCACGCTTCTTTAGCGGTTTCACACGTCATAATGCGTCGGAATTCATCCGGTGTGACCTCTTTAAACAAGGCATTTAAACCTAGGAAATTAAAGTTCGCAAGTTTAAATTCATTCTCACTCCATCTATCAATGGGTTTTGGGAACACGTTCATTTTCAATTAAATATGTAGGTGGGGACCACCCATTAATGAAAGACAACCAAACCTTCTCATCTAGAGACCTAAGTGTCGAACGTATATGTGCTTTCCAATATCCGTAATTAGAACCATCGAAAATAGGAAATTTTAAAAATGGGGAAAATTCCATTCTAGTCAAAAATATTTAAAAGGATCTTAAACGCAATACTTTAGCGATCCCACTCTGATACCACCTGTTGGAAACGATAGGACCCCTAATTTTTAAATTTTACAAAAAGTAATTTCCTTTTAGATGCGGAATAAAGATGGCTCAACTCAGCAGAAACAAACACCAAATTTTAATTTCTTTCAAATTAAAATTAAACTAAACAAGAAGTGACATTAAATTAAACAACAAATTAATTTTCACTTAAACAACATAATTCAATCCAAGTCCTAGAAATTTTCCTAACCGATAATTAATCCTTGTTTGTAAATTTAGGCCAAACCAAATTTTATCAAATTAAAGTAATGGCTTGAACTAAATTAATTAAATATTACCCAAATTAATTTTAGTACCAACTTAAGCATGAGTAGTGATTTAAACCAATTTAATCTTTTTACCTAAGCATGCATCTAATGTGAATTTTGCAAAACATAAAATAGACAAATAACCACTACATCACAATGTATGAGGAAAAATCCACAACGGGAAAAAACCTCGGACGACCCTAGCCTCAAATCCACTAAGTACGATTTTACAAGTACAAGACATAAAGACTTACAAACACTCGACTTTACTCCATCCAAACCCCGACACTCCTTCTTGTACACATATCTGTTTAGGGAATAACCACGGAGGTCCACCGCGGTCTCTAAATCTACCGATTAGACTTTTCTCGATCACCGCCACCCGAATAAGGAGCTTTTCTCCAAGTGGGTATGTCATAGCAAACGAACTTCTTCTTTGTGGGGTGTAGAAGTAAACCCAAACACTCTTTAAACGGTAGAGATAAAACCGGTGCCAAAACTCCAAGCAAGGATATATATTAAGGAACTTGGAATAAACAAACAATTGGGTGTGTATGTGTTTTTTGGTGAATTTAATCCTTAAAAATCAAACATAAAAACATGGAACTTTTTTTTAAAAGATTTGCTCTCTCTAAAACCTCTTAGGATGTGAAAAAGTTACGTAAAAAGTTGGTTTCCGCACTTGATAATTTTGTCAAAAAGTATTGGGGAAAAGGTAGTTGGAACATGGTGAAAAATGCCAAAAACGCCAAAAAAAATGTTCCCGTCAAATTCGTTCGAACGGATTTTTCGTTCAAACGACTTTACTAACGATATTCCAGTGCGAAAAAAGCAATCTCATTAGAAGTCTCGTTCGAACGACCTAACAATCTCATTCGAACGAGATGCCAGTTCGTTCGAACGACATAGGAATCTCGTTTGAATGACATTCTAGTTCGTTAGAACGACGTGTCTGAAAATGCACTATTCGTTTTAAGTCCAAAACTTTTTATGAAAAGCTCTAAAAAATATTTTCTGAGTAAATCAAAGTCGTTAAAACTATTTTATAAAAACTTTATAAAATACACCCAATAACTTTCCAAGCTCCTATATGTATATAAAATGGATTCATACCTTAGGACCATTAGAACCAATGTTGTTGACGTAGAAACGAGGCACACTAAACCGACATATGATGAAGATTTATAATCTTGGCCGCTACATCTTCAACTAACATGTCATAGCCTTGGATGGATACACTTGAACACTATCCTATGACTCAAATGTTTTTGTTCGAAATTGATCCAGCATTACATTAAGACTCAATCGGAGACTTGTGTCCTTACAAGAACAGTTAACCAAAAAGATATATCTTTTAATATTCACCCGTAAAATATTAACAAGTCCAATTTAAGTTCATTCTAATTAAATTAATCCTAAAATTACTATGTGTCCACTAAATCTGCAAGCCCTTCCTCTAATTTGTGTTCACCCAAACAACAACAAATTGAAGAAGGGGTGAACACATCCACACCAGTTAACCAAGAAGTTATGCCCATTAATATTCACCCGCACAATATGAACAAGTCCAATTTATGTTCATTTTAATTAAATAATCCTAAAATTAAAATGTGTCCACTAAATGTGCAAGTCTTTGTACCAATTTGTGTTCACCCAAACAACAACTACTTAATGAAGGAGTGAACATGACACAACGGATAATCAACAAGTTATAACTATATATAAGACTTTACATAAAAGAAATGAGAAGTAAAATTATCTAAATAAAAAAAGCATCTAGAATCAGTTGAGATTCAATAATTGTTCCCCAATTACATGCGAACATGGAATGAGAAGAAAATGTGTTAACATATTATACAATCTAAAATGTTAACATATTACTCTATTATAAACATGTAATTTTTATATCTCATGTTACCTTAAATTTTCATTTAGGTAGAACATGTATTCATTATATATACATGTATGTGCTATATGTGTGCACGTATTTGTATATATATATATATATATATATATATATATATATATGTGTGTGTGTGTGTGTGTGTGCACGTATGAGTATGTGTGTATGTATATATGTGTGAAATTGTGTGTGTGTATGTGTATGATTGTGTAAAAGTATATATATGTGTGTGTATGTGTTTGTGTGCACTTGTGAGTATATAAGGGACTTCATGTGTTATATGTGTGCGCGTATCTGTATATATATATTTGCACGTGCGAGTATGTGTATGTGTGTATGTCTATGAGTATATGTGTATTCCTGATCTTCCAATTCCATCCCAAAAATTTAACATATCTCATAAAGGGTGCAATTAATTACGAAGTTACTATTCTAATGCGTATAAAATATCCAAACATGTGAAACTATACTATCGTATCAAATAACACCAAATGGGTACAAATAGAAAAAAATGTAAAAAAATTACAAAACTAAATTGTCCAATTTCTTGTATATACCCATAACAATATCAATTTCATAGGTCCAATTTCATGTATATACTCAATTTCAATATGAATTTCATATTTACACAATAAATGGGTCAAATTTCATGTATATACCTAATTTCAATTACAATTTCACATTTACACGACTAACTGGATCTAATTTAATGTATATACCCAATTTCAATATCAATTTCACATTTACACAACTAAATGGGACTAATTTCTTATATATATCCAATTTCAATTACAATTTCACATTTACTCAGCAAAATGGGTCCAATTTCATGTATATACCCAATTTCAATATCAATTTCATATTTACACAACCAAATGGGTCCAATTTCGTGTACATACCCAATTTCAATTTCAATTTCATATTTATAAAACTAAAAGGGTTTAATTTCATGTTATGTAGAAACAAATACACACACACATATATACTTTGTATCTATATATATGTTAGAGAGAGAGAGAGAGAGACCTCCAGTGGGGGAGAGATAGAGATGAGCATCAGTAGGTGAGAGTGGCCATAGAGTGAGATCAAGAGAGAGAAATTTTGTTGAAATTAAAATAAACCCTAGTTTTTTTTATTTATAGTTGATAAATGGTCACGATCGTCAGCTGTGACCAATCTTGTAACCAAATAAATTGTCACGGGTACCCATAAATGGTCAGGGTCTCTAGTTGTGATCCAATTAGTCCCCAGTATTTGGTCATGATGCTAAATCGTAATCATTGGGTCATGACCAATTTAAATTAAGATGTTGTCACTATTAGGGGTCATGGTTCAAAACCATTACCACACTTCACTATAAGTTGTCACGGTTGATAAAAATAATACCAATTTCCTTCTTAAAAGATTACAGTAGGGTCACAGTCCGGAACCGTGACCAATTCCCTATCTAGGTCACCCCTGGCCTTGGTCAACACTTTGGTCATTGAAATTTTATCGTGGTCATGAATTTGGACTGTGACCCCCTTGGTCATGGATTTGGATCGTGACCAATCTCTTGTGACCATTCTCGGTATATGGCATAGCGTCACTATTCGCTACTTGAAGTAAAGATTCTTGCAGTTCTAGAGCTTGAGATCTTATTACATAAATGAAATCAACCTGACTTTCCCATGTGTAGTCAATAATGACTTGACACTAATTGTTACGTTCTCTTTTAAAAAATTTCATCATTTTGTAAAATTAGCAAATATTGGATAAATACATTGTACCATTCCAAGAAAATATTTTTCTTTAACTCAAGAGCTTCTCGTATCAGAAAGTGTTAAATTAAGACTAACACCCTCATGGCATGAAAAATTCTTTAGGATTTATATCTAATAATTTTTTTCTAAACACCTTGATGTTTACCTTTTATGTTTGATCCGTTATCATATCCTTGTCCTCTAACATTATTGATATCAAGATTAAGATTTTTCATCACATTTTTTAATTCTTCAAAAAGCCCTTGTCCCGTTGTATCATTCACATTTATAAATTCTATAATGTATTCTTGTATGGTTATTTAAAAACTGGAAACATCTTTATTTGTTCTTAGTGACTTGCATCAGGGTCAGGGTTACAATCAAGTATCACAAAATGATATTTTTCTTTTTTAATTTTTGTAATGATTGGTTTGTTAACTTTGGAAGCTAACATATATATCAACTCATTCTGAATTTTATGACCAAGATAATGAGAGTGAATTTTTCTACTTTCAATACGTCTAACATGTTTTTTTCATTAAGGGATCACACATTGAAATCGCTTCAATCAAGACTAAAATATTTTCATTACTATGTTAAAAAAGTCTCTCATTTGTTCCACAAAATGCCAAGTTATATTTAGCTAAAAATTATACAAGAGAAATTATTATTTATAGTACTCCTTTAGAATGTTATTTTTCTTTTATAATACGATTTTGAATGTGTTTATAAATTGTCTCATTTTTCTCTAATCTAGTTTGCAAATCAACCCAATCACCCATATTATTCATCTGTTCATTACTTGCTTCATGTTATTTTCGCCTAAGACTAAGATGTCCCCAATCATTATATTTGTTAATTTACCACCTTTGTAAGGGCCTTTTTTAAAAAGCTTACAACATACACAAAAAACCTTATCCGCTTCCTTTGAATATATATTATCCCGCCCTATCTGATTTCTCTCTATTAGATAAAAAAACGAGTATAATATATTAAAGAAAAACGTTTAGACAAATTATCTTTAGGGCCTTTTGTACCGATAGATATTTTATAGTTCACCTTTAAATTTTACATCAAGATTATCCCAAGTTCTTTGGTCGTAAATGTTAACTGCATTAATTTATAGTTCATTAATCACATTATCATCTTCTTTTTCATTGTTTTTCATATTGTTGACTTCGTCAATATTTTCATTAATGGTATTTTTATTTTCATGTAATTCTTCCACTTGACTTGTTTGTTGTTTAGATTTTTTTTGTCAAGATCTCCGATTAGAGATTGTGTCAATTCTTTTTTTTTTTTAACTAATTCAAATGGTTGTTTGGAATATATTTTACTTTCACAAAATATAAAATCCTAATAAAAAAACATAAAAAATATATAAGATATTATTAATATTGATAAATAATTAACCAAAATATTGAAAGATAGCACCTGACACTCCAATTTTTTCTTTAATTTCTAAGTACAAATATCCCACTCCCACAGTGCTTATTTGCCTCATAAGAGACTTGGAGTTTGTTTAATAGTGGATTGCTTTGGCATTGAGGGTAAGAAGAGAGAGAGAGAGAGAGAGAGTAGATAAAGTAAAAAATGGATATGAGAGAGAGAAATAAGGAAAAGATAACATGTGGTGTAGGAAAATGAAGAGTCTCATTTTTCGGGACTCTCAAAATCAAAACGTGGAATCTTTGTTCTTCTAATCTGTAACACGATTTTAAGTCCCCAAACATGTAAGAGATAGAACTTTTATGGGCAACACATCTACACTAAAACAACATAAAAAAGGACCTGTGGAGTTTCTTATTGGATCTTGCCCAGGACCGGCTTTATCATATCTGCATTGATTAGTATTTGGGTTCACTGATTCTCATTCAAGACACTAACAAGTATAGATATGACACGTCAATCTATCTATCAAAATGTGTTCGAATCTCGCATCCCCTAGAATTACTCATTCTAAAAATTTATCGATGTGCAGAACTTCTTGACGAGGTTGAGTCACTCGACTGGTTATTGATGCTAGAACACGTGATCAAACATAAAAAAGACTGTTTCAATCGACTTAACAAATTTTATGACGAATTTTGGCTAAAATCACACCCACATCAAGAAAACATAAAAATTTAATGACGGACTCTTCTACTATCATGATTTCCTTTTATGTTGTAAAAAAAATTCTTTGTAAGACAATATGTTAAAAATAAACATATTATGTATTAATACAAATGTTAAAGTTCCTTGAATATCATAAAGGTATATGAATGTAGTTACATAAGCATATTATCAATACTCCCATTGCGATATACATGATTGCCTTATATCGTGATTGTCGTATTGCTATTACACCCACATAACTCACATAAGTTTGATTATATAGGCCATAATTCTGATTACTTTTATTTTAATTAACATAAAAAGTAACATTTAGAGACAAAAGCGTAAGATTAGAATTTTTATCTAATTTTTTTAAACATATTAAGACACGAATGTTCATGAATGCACTAAATTTATCAACCTACTGCATTAGCATATTATATGTCCATTACACACAAAACTATGATGATTTTTATAAAATATGTATTCAGTGGATGTTTATTGGTATTCCACAATTATTAGAGGGTCTATTGAAATATCTTATTGTATACTATAAATAGGGGTCATATGCTTTGCGTATTCATATATAAATGAAACGAAGAAATTCTCTCCCTCTAAATTATCTACATGTCCCTATTATTTTACAATACGTTATCAACGCGATTGTTCAGTATCATAGCGAGAGAGCATAGTGTATTTCATTGACACGGATATGTAGAGTTTTGGTTCAATATATTTCAAAATAATGATGTATGTTCAAATGACATCTAGGGATGTAATAATTGGTGATGATAGATTCAAATATCTTAAAGGTGATGTATGTCTTCACTGATTAATGTTCAAAACCATTTAGTTTTTCACTATATTAAATAAAAAATATCACATTAAACTTCCATAATTTGGTACTCGTGGTTCTTTTTGCATCAAGGCATGCAATGGTTAAGATGATCGAAATAACTATTCACATTGCCAATTATAAAAGCAAATAAAAATTGAAAATATCAGGCATTATCGTTTACTTATTTTTATAATATGCACGATATAATCATAAAACTATATATGTCATATATGTATATTAATATGCATATTAAAGGGTGTATTACTCCTAAGCATATGAGATATGACACACACATAAAAAATGGATAATGATATTTATAATAATTATTTTTTTCATTTTAAATATTTTATTCATTCACATAGTTTGACACACGGTTATGATATTTTTATCATCAAATTGAAATAATCACATTATCATGAAAAAAATTATGTTGCGTAAAATATATCATAAGGTTTGTAGATTACATGATTATAAAA
Source organism: Sambucus nigra (assembly GCA_949130495.1). Lineage (NCBI taxonomy): Eukaryota > Viridiplantae > Streptophyta > Magnoliopsida > Dipsacales > Adoxaceae > Sambucus > Sambucus nigra. Next base: position 391,683,480 of record OX422207.1, on the reverse strand, counting down.
TGATCGTATACTTTTGTGGTGCTAATAGTTCATCTTCTAAACTTTTCATTACTTTTATATTGACTCATATTTTATTTTACTCCGAGAATATTGCATATTTACGAGTCAATTAATGAATTTTTAGGCATTTTATATAATAGCTTGTATTTATGTATAATTTATGAAAACTTAGATTTTGGGACTCTATGTTCTCAAAATATTATTGGAGCCCAATGTTTTCAAATTATTAATTAAAAATTAGGAACCTGGAATTTCCTAATTTTTATTTGGACTCTAACTTCCTAATTATCATTCGAAATTTGAAACTTGAAGTTCCCATATAGTAATTTGAATTTGGGATTTGAAGTTCCCAAATCATTTAAAATTAGGACCTAAAGTTCTTAATTGATATTCAAATTTTTGGACATGAGAATAATATTGTCCCTAAAATCAAACTTGAAGTTTTGATTATTTCTATAATAGGAAAAGGGTTACTAAAAGTAACCTAACAATTATTTATAATTTTGACCCGAAGTTCAAACAAATTTTCTTTGTAGTAAAACTTGATGTTTGGATTATTTTTATAACAAGGGCCAGGACATTAAAAGTCCCATTATGATCATTTATAGTTTGGACCTAAAGTTTCAAATAATTTTACCCCTTATCTAACTTGAAGTTTAGATATAATTGGCAGAATGTTCAAAGTCCCTAAATATTTAATATTATGATATGAAGTTGCTCTTAATATTTACAATTAAGACCTCAGTTCCCCAATAATTATTCAAATATTGAAATCGAATTTTCTCCGTTCACAGTTTTGGACGTGGAGTACACAAATTATTTGGGACTAAAGTGTTAAAGAAAATATGTCACAATCAAGAGTGAAGTTTTGATTGTCTAATTAACAGGATATAGATCAAGAGTCTCCCAATTATATTTGTGATATGAATATTCATAATCATTCTTGTGAACAGAAGTTCATGAAATATTATTTTTAATTGGAATATAAAATATGAGGTTCGAAGCTCTCATGTTATTTAAAATTATTTTGACCTGAAGCTTTAACAAAACTGTACCATAATTCAAAACTTTAAGTTTTGATTATTCATGGGGTATAAATTTTTAATGTTCTCAAATAATTATATATAATTTGTACCTAAATCTCTGAATATATAATTTTAATTGGGACTAGTTTAAAAATAAATTAGATATTTAAACATATAATGTTCAATTTCTTAGCGTTTTATTTTCTTTATTAAATGGAATATTATTTTGGATACTTTATTAATGGAAAAAGGTTTCTTTAACTATTATATTAATGATTTCACCATTAAATTTATATTTCTCGACCTTTCGATTGTTTTGATTATTAAATAACTTTTTAATGGTATTTTAAACTCATTTTCACATTTCAATTATTTACTCTATATTGGAATTTTGGGAATGTGTAGAGAATGTAAAAAATTAAACATATTGGTCGGAGTTAATAAAAATATTTAACACTTATTTGAAAGATTATCTAACATTTTTACCCTTAATCAAACATTGAGTTTTGATATAAAGGTGTAGAGAATTTACTATACTTTAACATTAATAATATTGAACCCGAAGTTTAATTATTTACATAGAACTATATGTTCTCATTACTTTCCAAACAAAATGTTTGTCATAATTATTTTAGTGGCTTTAGTTATATATTAGAAGCTTTAAGTTTCTTATTTTCGAGCCTAACGTCTCTGACATATCATAAGATTATGAAATTTTGATTCGCCAATTATCAACTCAAAGTTCTAAACTTTAAATGGCAAAGTTTTTATTATCCATCCCATTCTTTGAATATTTGATAATTATTTGATACAATATTTTTTTTAAATACAGTCATTTGTTTAAGTTTGGTCACCAAACTCTTGATCGAAACATAAATTATTATTGTTCATATATATATTTAGACTCGCACATACTTCCCAATCTATGTTGAATGATGTGATTGACAATTGTGAACTGTTATTATCTAATGACATTTATCTAACAAGCAATGAACAACTCACATTATTCTGAAAACTAGAACTTTTTCAGATTTGGTATATCATATAGTAAAAGGTTCAACCATTGTTGAACCTAAGTCTATAGGATAATTCATGTGATGTTGTTATATCATACCCTCCCATTCATATGCGAGTTAAATGAAAGAAATTCCTGAAGAAATTCACTTCGTTTTATGGGCATTAGAATAAATGGGGTACTATATTAATAAATAATAAATAATAATTTTGCATTACTTCTAGTGTTGAAAGACAGATGCCTACTAGAAAAACCATAATTTCATTATTCAGAGGGTTATGTTATATAATATTTATTGTTATAAAAAATTCACTTTGTCATGAGTCTGAAGCTCCATAGTTATTGAACCATTGACAAATGTAGTGTTTATTATAAATTTTATTATTGATGAGACAATCTTTTCGTTTGTATGGGGGGATAAAACATACCTAAAGTACAAATTGTCCTTTAAGAATGGTCCGTTCGAGAAGAATGATGATAGTTATGGGGTAATAATGCCACTTTGTCTTATCTAATCTCCTGTGTCGCTCAATACAAAAATGAAACGAATAATGATATTGCAACATCAAATGAGATGTAGTCACATGGACTAGATGCAATTTTTCTTGCCAAAATCATTGTCCTATTAGGACAAAATAAATTCGGTAGTAAATAACTTTATTACCTACCAAAAGCGTGTCAAGCTTATAAATCGCAATTATTGGAGTCCCTCATAATGGAAGTTAAATAAAATCAAGTCCAAATAATGCTCCAGTAGAGTTTATACATAACACTCTAAAAGGGGTTATACATACTGCTACTAAACTCCCTATATAAGACGTTCATTGTACAAGAGACAATCCAAATGGATATAGGTACAACCATCTTAGTAAATATTTGTCTAAGTAAGGGTATGAAAATGATCATATATTCTAATGTGAAATTATAAGATATCCTTAAATGGATGTTCTCCTAAAGATATCAATTGAAATGAAAAATATCCAAATAGAAAATTAAAAAATAAATGACCTTGGGATAACTATTTATTGTCTCGGCCTGTAGATCGAGCACAATTTATGTTAAACTCATATTTTTAGTCAAATGGATTAAAAATCCATGCAATGATTTAATATATATTGAGCATACAATTTAAATATATCCATGGTCTCCGGTATTTGGATATTAAATTATCCATATCATCCTAATGAGGATGAAAAATATAAATTTGGTCCCGAAGTACCATATGTGCAAGTTATTATAATATTTGGTCCATAAGTACCATATTTGTATGTAATTAGTATATTGCTATGCATGACACAATGCATGATGCTGGATATTATCGTTGCAGTCAATATCTTGGAAATAAATGATTATCATTTACTTGCAATGCATGGGTCTAATATCAACATTATGTGATATTCTCATGGAATTATTGGTGTATTTTTTTTAAAATCTAACGATCCACGTCAATTTAGTAATGTACTTGTAGATTATCTCCATGATCCTCACAAGAAATAATCATAGCACTTATAACCTGCCTCAAATGACATATGTTCCTACTATTACGTATGAAGGCAATAGTGCTTCTATAGATCAAACTCAAGGAGGCAACATCTAGGGAGATATGACTAACACATTTCAGTTCTTCTACATACATGAACTTAAGAAGATCTATGCAACATATAAAATCCATAAGAGTTATGATATTGAAGTTAAATAGATCCGATAAAGTGATATGTTCATCCCTCTTCACCCAAGTCTTATCAAAGTCAAGATTATGAAGAAAAATAAACTTGAAGTGACATCCTACCAAATCTATTCACCAAATCAAAGTAACATTTCTAAAGGTTGTATATGAGACTGATATGCATCGACTCAATCATCAGAGAAATACCGTAATCAGGGGGAGTATCCAATCAAGGTGAGCATTTGATCGGGGGAGAATCAAAGATCATGATATTTTGGACATATACGCGTTATACTCCTTTTTCTTTTACTATTTTTTCCATTAGATTTTTTTAGTTGACTCTTTTCAAGAGGCAATACTAAGTACGCTCAACATCGATTCAATGATCACAAAAGTTGTACTCTTTTACCTTTACTTTGATTTTTTACTATTGAGTTTTTCCTTAGTAAGGTTTTAATGAGGCAGTAATGATTTAATGGTGGATATAGTGTACATCCAAGAAAGAGTGTTATTAAATATATATTTAGTGGATGTCCACTGGTATTCCATAATTATTAAAAGTTATATTGGAATATATTATTTTGTACTATAAATAGGGCTCATACCCCTTGAGTATTCATATATCAATGAAATGTAAAAACTCTCTCCCTCTAAATTCTCTTTTTGTTTCCATTATTCTACAACAATGATGCCTTAATCATGTGTGATTATTGTATGTAATAATCATCAATATTATTTTGATTATCAAAACATTCAGTTTCTCAATTCTTATTCGACATGTCAGTCACATAAACAAAGATTTTCAATGTGTAAGTTTATATATACATATATATACGTAAAATATGAATTCCTACCAAAATTTTCATGTGTAAATTTCATTTTTCATACCCTTCTCAGCAAAATTTAAACAATAATTATTACTCCGCCATTGAATATCAACATACGTTTTGGAGAAAATGGTGAAAAATAAATAGAGTAAAATAATAATTCATTGCAAGAAATTTTGCCTTCAACGCATGATTACCATTTTCCTAATACATAATGTATTCCCACTCCATAAAGGTATGCAAATGGTATCCATAAATTTATAATCAAGATACGATCAAGAAAAATTGTTAGCATTATTGCATTAATGAAGACAACCATTTCAATAGCTTTGAAAATTTATTTGACGACCAATTCCAGAATTTTATTGCAGTCAAACAAAACACTAGATATATGAGAAAATAAATTTAAGTATGTGTTTTGGTTTATAAAACAAGCATCTGAATAACGTGTTCCCTAAGGATACATAATAAGAACCTGAAAATAGTAAGAACACAGTGCCAACGTAAATTAGGAGGGCACAAATGCTCATACAAAACTTTCACACTTACTATTTTATAGCTCAATACATGTGTCAATCATTTTCCATAAGAAAAATGGAGAGAACGATGACCTTTTCATTAGTTCCACTTTTTGGTATGAGAAACACCCTTTATTTAGTGTCTTTTTTTACAAAGGTTATACATTTTGGCGGAAGTCTTTTTTATCAAAAGTCATATCTTTTAACAAATGATATGGTCATTGATAAAATTAATGCCTTTTGATGTTAAAAGTCAAATTAAACTTCAATATTAAGTAATGACTATTTCAAAGAGACACCTTTATCCCACCAATCATCACACCTTTTCCATTAAATAAGTTACGAACTCTATTTTCCATCTTTCTATATTACAATAAATTGCACGAATTAACTATGATTCCCAAAACACAAAGAGTTTTTCAAAATTACCCTAAATAATTATTTATTTTAGAAATACAACAATATGACTTTCTATCTGTTTCTTTTTATGTTATATATAATTACATGGTATCTTTAAAGAATTATATATTTCTCTATTTTGTTGATACATTATTTGTACTTTTTTCGTGTCTAACATCTATTGTGGAAAAGTTTAGCCTTTATTTATATCATGATATTTGATTTGGACTATATCCATACATCTTTTTTTTTTACAAAAGAAGAAACTGTATTTAGATTATGGGTATTTTACAAGTAACGTTACAAGCTGTAAATTGTACAATAATTATAATACACATATCTCGAACTAAAGCCAGAAGTAAAAAATACGGAATCTGAACATACACTATAGAAAAAAATAACTTAGAAATTGAGTGAGCATCAAGAAAATCAACACACACATTAGATTTGCTGAAATATAAACACAAGGTAACATGATGAAATCTCTATAAACCGTCACATATGGCTTGGATCAAATTCAGCTGATTTGAATTCTTGGCTTTATTCCTATGAATCATATTGAAGACAATTTGACTATCGGTTTCCAATTGGATTCAAGTAATACCATGAGTATAAAAAAGATCGAGACCAATTTTAATGGTCTAAATCTCGACTAAAATGGATGATGCAAAACCTATATGTTGGGAAAAAGCACATATGAACTCCCCTTGAGAATTGCAGATGATCTTGCCGATAGAAGCATGACCCGTAGTATGTGGTTTTGCACCGTCCGTATTACATTTGAAGAATGAAGGTGCGTATTTGGTCCAAATAATTGGAAAGTCAAAATGGGGGGAATAAAATGGGTCGTATTAACTAACGAGACTAACAGTAGCTTCAATTGTGTTAAGATAAGGTGGACATGAAAGAGGATAAAGTTATGGGTGTATATTAATAAAATTGCCTCATTGTGCGTGCTCCAAACCAACCAAAGAAGAAAAAATGGTTGAAGTTGATTTACTGTGACCCGATTCGTAGAGTGTATATGGGAGAGCTCTATAAAGATAGATGTATGACTAAGGTCAAGCTGAGGCATTGAGTGTTGGAGTTGAAAAATGCGAGATAATCAGAATAAATATGTGTATTGCAATCGTCCAACTCGCAAATAGTGCATAGAGGAGTCGGTAATTTATGGTAATGAAAGAATAAGTCCTACATTGGTAAAGACTAATGAATTAGAAACCATAGGAAAAACTGTAGCTTAAGGGGAAAGGTACTTTTCCATAAATATTTCCAAGGAAGCACGGGAAAGTATTGAACATATAGGTAGAGGTGAAGCCAATGATAGGCCGATTAAAGAGTAAAAGTGCCAGTAGAACTAGTCCACCAATACAAAACATCCGATGAGTTTTGGGATGGGACATACATGGCATGGATATGGTGAATAGAATCCATTGATAGCCATTGAGCTAAAGTCACTATGTCCCACTTCCCATTAGAGATGAACATTTTAAGAGGGTCATTTAAAATATTAGGAGGAATATGTGGGTAAATGTGATTGAAAGAATCCTATAGGACCCAATATGATTCCCAAAGGAAATAGAGCTAGAACTAATTCTCCATTTTATCCCAGTGGTGAAGAAAGGGATTAAAGCGGATATTTTTTTCCGGAACCACTAGTCTGTTGCCTTACTACGAGTCGCCATCAAATTTGTGTGAAGAAAATATTTATGTTTCACATTTTTAGTCCAAAGGTTGTGGGGCTCGAACTTTTTGATGCCGAAACTTCCATATTGTTTGGAAGGGTAATCATAGCCCAAGGGATTGTAATTATTTTATGACAAAGCTTGAAGCATTCTAGAAGAACGACTTATTTTTTTAGATATTACAGTAAGAATATGAGGAGGGATTGGATATGCGGACATGTAATAAGATGGAAGTGAAGTACACACCGCATTAATTAAAATGTTGCGACAACATAAGAAAATAAATTATTATACCAAACATGTAAGTGGTGGTCGAGATTCTCGGTAACCTGAGAAAAAAATTGGTGTGTAACCCGACCTATAATAATAGGTAAATCAATATATTTATCGTACCCATGATACCCATGAAGCCCCAGTTAGTGAAAAGTAGCTTGTTTAATGGCATGTACAGTAGAAGGGCAGAAAGAGACTGTAGATTTATTTACGAATAATGACCAAAAGTGGTTAAAATATGATGGAAGTGAGCCACAAAAATTGGCGTGGGCTGGAGGAAAAAATACAGTTGTCACCAAAAGCAAGCCCAGGAATAAGGGATCCTTTGCGAGAGGGTCGGAGAGCCATCATATGTTTTAAAAGACAGTCAAACTCCATAGGATGTAAAAGGACATCCAGTGCCAAGATTAATAAGTAAGGAGAGAGTGGATGTCCTTGGTGGAGCCATCGAGTTGGGTAAAAACTGGTCCTCATATGGACATTAGTGAGAGTGGTGAACGATGTAGAAGAAACGCATTCCATAATATATTGAATCCAAACATTTGGAAACTCGTGTTATTGGAGAACACATTGGATAAACTACCATTTCATTTGATCGCAGGCTTTAGAAAATCAATTTTAATGGCACAACTACCTTTTTTAGATTTAGATTTACACTTGGTATGTAAAATCTCATGGATGATCAGAATATTATCCTGAATATGACGAGTGGCAATAAAGTCATTTCGATAAGGGGACACAAGATATTGAAGGATGAGTCGCATAAGAGCGACTAGGATCATAGAGATAAGTTCATAAATAATAGTACATAAACTGATGGGTCAAAAATGCTTAAATTGAGTTAGGTGGGGAATTTTTGGGATAAAAATGAGAAAGGTCTTATTAAGAGAATGGAGGAGTCGACCAGAGTTGAAAAAAGATTTAACGACATCAAGGACTAAGGGTTCCTCAATGTCCCAATGGTTTTAGAAAAATTCACATGTCAACCCATCAACTCTAAGACTCTTATTTTTCCCACGTTACCCAAATTGTGCTAAATTTCAGTGTCAGTGATACGTTCCCGTAAATAAGTATTGAATAAAATTATATTCAGATGGAGGACAAGGGGGGTTAGTTGTAGTAAAAAGAATCTCATAAAAATGCTGAAATTGGACATGAATATACTGGACAGTAGTATGCCATCCAGTGTAAGGATTGAAAATAATAGGAATTGAATAATTACGTCGCTGTTGCATGACACAAGTATGGAAACAATTAGTATTTTGGTCACCTTTTAGAAGCCACTTATTTTTTTTCCTATTTTGCCAGTATTGGCAACCTAAATTCATACAATGCATAAGTTATGATTTTGAGTGGTTGTCTAGGTAAACCAATGAGGGTCCGAATTACTGTTAATACACATTTTGAGATTATGAATCTCCTATTTTAAGGAAGAATTAGAATTGGAAATATTCCCCAAACAGTTTGCTTCCAACGCCTACTAGCCCTACTAAAGAACTCAACCTTGCACGAGAAGGAAAATGCATGCAACCCTTGGACTGAGATATTCTAGTGGTAATGTAAGAGATTAGTAAAAGACAAGTAGGATGCCCACTCAAAATAATAAATAAACCGTACCGGTGGTTTGGAGAGGGAAGGTTGGGCATCTAACAATAAATGGATAGTGGTAAGACCCTGCATTTGGAAGATGAGAAATTAGGTAGTTGGATACAAAGATATTCGCCTCTCATCACCAAGCCTCCGATCAAGTCTCTTTCTAACACGGTAACCTAACACACTATTAGTTTTCCAAGTTAAATTTGGGCCACTAAATCCCAGATTTTGGATATTGCATGCATGCATAAAATTCCTAAGTCGATGTGCATGCATGGGTTGAAAAGGACGACCCCTCACTTTTCATACTAGCCTAAAATAGCACTATAATCTCCTAAAAGAAGCCAAGGGTGTTGGAAAATATTGTGAATGTGTTGAAGGGAGTTCCATACCTGAGTTTACTCACTAGGTTGTGCTGGCATGTAGACAGCAGTAAACTCTGTAGGAACCACCGCGGGGTCATGTTCAAGGAGCATATGGATGAATCTAGGAAAAGCTACTTCATGAGCAATAATTAGACCTTCAACGCATAGAAACCAAATCCCACCCGTTTGACCTAAAGTCATAGAGACAACCTTATTTTGGTATGGTAACCTATGAATCTCATGAACTGATATTCGAGCATCCAAGCAAGTGTCCAGAATAACCAATATGTGAGGTCGATGTAAACGAATAAAGGTCATGAGCTCTGTATAAAAAAATTGGGTCCTATAGCCTTCTAGCACCACAAAGAAAGATCCTCATGATGTGTATTATTGGGTGAGATTGTAATACCCCGTATTTTTATGGCATTTAATTATGGGATTAATTAAATTAAATTGGGATAAATTGATTTAATATTAATTCAGATTTTAAAATAAATATTTACTAGTGTAATGAGAGTTAGTAATTATTGGTAAGAATTATGTTGAATATTACTTAATGAGTAAAGTAATATATGATATTGAAATTATTAAAATTATCGCGAGTGAATAATACGATAATTATAGAAATTAAGTCGGGACACGCGTGTGTCCTGTCGGGACTAAATTAATGGAATAAAAAGTAAATTAGTTCTGAGTAACCCATATGATCATTTTGAGTGCGCCAATGTGTCCAGACGGGTTGAGATAGTCAGAAAAGTGTACCCGAGAGTTTAGTTTGGGTTTCGGGACGATTTTAGGCCTAACCGGCAACTCGTAAGGGCCTTTTGGTAATTTCCAATTTTAGACCTTAATTATGGACGAAAATTATAAGGCTATATATATTATTAGAATTTGTCTTCTAGGGTTTGGACAAAAACAAATCACATAATCCATTAGAGGAGAGAAGTCAGGAGCTTTGCCAAGGCTAGAAGCATCCTAGTTGCACCGTTTGCATAACAAACACCGCCGAAGTGTAGATTGGAGGAAGAGGAACTTAGTCACATCATCAAATTCCAGAAACTCAGACCTTTGATTTCCAGGAAAGTATCTAACTTATTGTTCTTTAGTTGATAACACATCCATGCTAGGGTAGGAGATAATGATGTTATGTCTCATGAAAATATAATGTTGTTTGGGAGATTATTATTGCAATTTGGAGTAGAAACCATGTTAGGATGAATACCTTGGTATATGTAGAATATTAACCACAAAATTTGATGCCCAGTACAGATAGAAATATGGGAACTAATGGAATTCTTGAGAAAATTAGATAAACAAGGGTTAAATGATAAATTCTTGAATTAATCCATTTGATGACGATTCTTGAGGAATTAATGAATGTTTTACGTTAGAAATCATCTATATTAGTTTATATAACGTTCATGATACTTGATTGGAAGTTTGGGACATGTTAATGAAGGTTTGATGACTTAAATTGGAAGAAACCTGTAGGCTTGATATACAGAATTCTAGGCAACAATTGTTCGATCGATCGATCAATTGACTCAAGAATGTCGATCGATCGTTCAACTACTCCTGGAAATTGAAAATTCTTTCCCTTTTAATGTTAATTTTATCCCAGTGAGTAAGGACCCTTGGACATAATTTAAATATCATAATAGGATTTGTGAAGGACCAGTAGGGTATAGGCAAGGTCCGGGTACTACGACTTTATATGAGATTTGACCGTGGGATTTTGGGGGTATAAAATGGAGTGAAAATCGTACGTACATTAATTAGGTCTTATGGGAATTAAGAGTGACTTAGACCAGTAGGGTAGAGAGTGTACACCTACTGATTTTATACTTATCAATATGAAACACTTCGAGAGACGAGAAGTACTTAAGAACTTGCGATAATTGAGAAAATGAAATAATGATTTAATTATACATAGGACTCGAGCGTTATGTGCCATGTATGTTAGAATATTATGGGTCGTGGGCGTACCTAGCTGAATAATGTGAATATATACGAGTGCATGTATGTGTATATATATATATATATATATCATACCCGAGCTGCTTGCTATCACAAAGGTTTTCGCGTCAGGACAGTCTTATCTCGATTGGACCTTTATAGGGGATATTTACTTGTACCATAGAACATAGGATCCTTGGTACATGCTATTTGAGAATGATAGTCAGACGGTCCTAAGAGACGTGAGGGTATGTGCTGACCTCTTAGTGACTGGGAACTACGCTTCACCTCCAATATATGTGTTTTGTGTTAATACAGTTCGAGAGTGATTCCGAACTAGTACTCCCTTTTATACGAGAGATACGGGGACTTGATAGCAGAGTATGACAACACCATAAATCTATGTGGGGTGCCCTGTTAGCATAAATATTATGAGTGATGCGGGGACTTGATAGCAGAGTGTGATTAATCTACTTATAAGCACATAAATATTATGAGTGATTAATCTACTGTGCTTATAAGTAGATAAAATTTGAATAATTAATATTAAATGAATTAAGTGGGTGCGAACTGAAGATTATATTGTGATGTACATAGCTGACTAGATGAATTCGTAAGAAAAGTTATCATATATAAATGTTAGTGATACAATCGAACAAATAAGTATTGATAAGGGAGGATTAGGTTTGAATAGTTAACTGGGTTAGCTTTATCTAGATTAATTTGGTATTACGTTAGGCGAGCACACTAGTTGAGAGGTGAGGATTCTCAAGTGAGCGTAAAGGTACTAAAATGTATGTAATATCAACTGGTAAGCATTTTATATACTTTCTAATCTACTTTTAAAGCTATTTTACATTCGGGCTCTGACCCGTTTCCTGTCATCTCTTCTTTCCCTTGTATATATATATATATATATATATATATATATTACAGGTGCCCAGCCACTGAGGCATCAGGCTTATATCTTTGGACTAATGGCGTGCTGCAGCTAGTGTGAGAGTTAAAGATCCTCGTAGTAGACGACTTCATCCTTGTCTTCTCAGTCTTCTATTTATTCATTATTAGATAGGGCATGTGTCTCCCATTTCCAGCTTTTATCTAGTTCTGAGAGATTTGTACTCTTTATTTATTTTAATATTCTGTTTTAGTTGGGATTGCTTTTCATTATTACTTTATCCTTCGATTTGGGATATTTTATTTGGATGGTTTATATAGCATGTTTATTCCACTTGGATGGTTTGGTATTCAATATTATTTTTCGTGTTCATGAAAATGGTTTCATAAATTAAATCTTAACAATAGGACTTAATCTATAAATTAAATGTTTTGACACTTAGCTTAATTATTTATTAGGTGATTAGTAGAGAAAAAGTTTATTTTTGACAGTGATGCTAAGAATGAACCAACCGGACACTAAGAATTAATTTAATAAAGGACTGATCACCCAAGATTTAATTAGTCAGGGTGTCGTAGAGCTCTCCTCAAGTTGCACCCTAGACAGATGTTTACAAATTCATTTAGGTGGATTGGGTTAATCAAACATTGCTCTTCATTCAGGATGGGGTGTGCATGGAACGTCTAAATTAATTATGTGTCTGTGAATATCCCATACCTGTGTTGGTCGACTTCGAAATGTATGAGGTGTCTTTAGAATTGGTAGTGGAATACATTTGGGGTCATGAAAAGGGGATGGATTAACAAGTCGCTTGGACCTCGTTAAATAAATCGATCTCTTTTGGGATTGAATTGCTAATTTTGGGTGTGGAAGTTAGCCCCTGGAATTTAGGTCGCCTCTGTAGATGTTGAGAGGGGGAGGTAAGAGACTATAGAGCTAAGAATTCGAACCCCGATGGTAGCTATGGTTTTGAAGGCGAAGGGGAAGGTTTCTAGTGTGGTATGGGTGGTATTGGTAATTCTCGATGGTAGAGGACTCCGGGGAGATGTTCTGTGGGTGATGAAGGAAGTGGTTCACAGTCTGTCTCTGAAACTCCGTTATTGGAGGGAAGAGAAGATAAAGGTAGTAATGGAATTTCATGATGAGTATGTACTACTGCATGGGGTAATATATAAGCATGGCGAGTATCTGACAAATCAAGGTAATTTAGTCCTGTAACACCCCGTTTAATTAAATACCGGGTGGCCAGTCCCATACCAAATTAAAATATAATATACAGTTGGATCATGCTTAGCATCACTGTCAAAAAAAATTTATAACTCACCCAATACCCAATTAAGTTGGTGTTAAAAACTTTCCAAATTTTACTTCAACAAAAGCCAATTTTAGTTTACAAATAACACAACACATATTATTCTACAACACTGATAACCGAACAGATAACAAAAAGAATTTAAATGCAATTAGAATAAACATTCCCAAATAATAATCTAATACAGTAATCCCAATAATAGTAAATGTATTAAAAAGACACGACTACAAGAGTATTTGACTCATATAGAAGAGATAACTGAATTCCTTTGGGCGACATGCCCTAACAAAGAGAATACTGTGAATCAAATGAAGATAAGCGTCTAAGAAATACTCCATAGCTCCATAGCTCATCAAAATCAACTAAGGGTGGCGTCCCTGCTGCTGGACACCTGATATAGAAGATACAATAGAAAAGAAAATATGCAAGGAAACGGGTCAAAGCCCGATGTGAAAATGATTTTGAAAACAACAAGTATTTAACAAGTGCAATAAAGCATTTATTATGTACATGTTAGTATCCAACTCTCACTTGCTCTTCTCACCTCTCATCTAGAGTGCACACTTAACGTTTCCTATTAACCTCCTAGATAATGGTTCCACTTCACAATTTTCCATAATATGATTCCATTCCCATATCATAACCCCGTATGTCCCATACCATACGTCGTATAATTATTCATATACGTTTCTTATTAACATGAATCGTTTCTCGTTAATATGAATTAAGTTGTTCAATTCTATAAGAATAAACATTCATTAACTTAATTTCATTTTCTTTCTCTATGCACCGTTATCTACAATTATCACACAGTAGATTAATCAAACCACCATATACACATTCATTTAATTCATTATATATATATATATATATATAATACGGCACCCCAAGTCACAGTTGTAGTGCAATGCATTACTCTGCTATCATGTCCCAATATCGCTGGTCGCCGAATAGGGGACTAAAGGTTTGGTAAGGATTCCACGAACCACAAACAACAACACAAACATTTGGAGGCGAACATAGTTCTCATACCCACGTGTCACGCACATACCTACGTTCCCATAGTTAGCGGACTTATCAACTCCCCGATAAGTCTTTCATAGACCTATGTTTGTGAGTGGCAAATCAAAAATCCCATGGATTCATCAGGATATGACTTCCCTCACGCGCAAACGTCCCCATCGATAGAAAGTAAGTTAGGTATGTCATACACATAAATTATCAATCAAATCAAATAGGCATTAGCATACCTATAATACACTATCAACAAGGTACTCACATTACCCTTAGATTATTCCCATATGTAGCATTATATCTCTTTAAATCCCACATATTAAAATATCATAACTTTACTTCTTAATTTAACTATCCCCGAGCCTCACTCAATATTCAAGGTTCAAATAGGATTTTCCTCAACATATATTCAGTAAGAAGTCACTAATACCCTACTGCTCCACATTATCATATCTCCCGAATTACTACGAATTAAACTCTCTCACTTTAATTGAGGTTAAAACCGATAGTTTCAAATCTCTTATAAACACATCTTCTTTCACCTCGAATTAAACCCTCTTGTAAACTTAAGGATACCCAGGTGTTATATTCAATCACCCCTAATGGTCCTATCTTTAATCCTCATGCATACCAATTAGAATCTAACAAGTGAATCTAGCAACCGACATTCCTTTGAATTGGATTATCATTATTCTAATCAATTAAATCCCAATCAAATTAATTCAAATCTTAACTAGGGCTTACAGGTCTTTTCTAAGTCCCATAATATCCAATTAATAATCACCCAAGATCTACAAAAGGTTTGGGATAAGAACCAACATTAAAAAGAAACAATTTTAACAATTATGGGAGGTCGATCGATTGAAGGCACGGGCTCGATCGATCGATCTCCCAGGTAACAACCTAGTTTTTCTACATTTCTTCTACTACGGGTTTAACCATTTTTTATCAATCAAACCTTCATATTAACAACCCAAATGACTTATAATCCTTACTACATGATATATCAACATATATAAATGATTTCTAATTATATAAACATCCTAGAATCATCAAGAGATTGAATTAAAAGCATGTTTTTTATCCTCTTTTTCCAGAAAATTATCAACATAATATCTTCAAGAACGCATCAATGGTTTTCCGAATTTCTTCAACAAATGTATGATTAATTCGTGGATTACTAACTACCTACAACATGATTTTGATTCCTATATATGTTCATATTTCCAGAAATCCATTACAACTCCATCTTTATCTTCCAAACATGAAAAATCATCTTCTTTTTTTTTTTAACTATTCTAATATGGACAATATACAAACTTAGATTTCCATTATCAAACACTTGCCTCTAATGAAGGTCTGATCCTTTGGTGTAGTATATCACAGGTGGTTCTCCCTTCTCCGGACAACTTTCGGTGGTGGTTGGTGGTGGTGACTTTTGGTTCTTAGTTCTTCTCCTTCCCAAGCAACCTTTCACTCTTCCTCACAAGGTGACCTCTCAAGTTTTGTGTAGAAGAGATGCATGAACCCACGTACACTTAATCTCCAAATACTTATAATAGGACAAAATCCGAAATCACTATTCACCCCCTTGTAAAAACGACCAAAATGCCCTTTTGGGTCGTCTCTTCATTTTCAAATGACCCGAGACCCAAATCCAACATCCAAATAGACTTTTCTCACTATTTCAACCCTTTCGAATGCAACGAAGCAGTCGAAATGACTATAAGGTCGATATAAAAATAAGTTTCTTATTTAATCTCATAATTTAATCCCGACACGTCCCATACCACGTCTGACTAAAAATCCAAATTACTGAATTAATATCACACGGCCACATCAATAGCATCACATTCATATATTACCTAAATATCTTTAAGTAATATTCAGAATCATCCATTTTAATATCCACAATTCAGATAAAGCCCAAATGAATTAATTAATAATAAAATCCAATTAATCCATTAATTTAAAATATAACCCATTTTAAAAGTCATAAAAATTACGGGGTATTACATACTTCCCCCCTTATAACAGAATTTCATCCCGAAATTCAGAAATATAAATCATACTAGTAAGGTCAACTCTGAGTATAAATCTCACATCGCAAGAAATCTAAGTAGTACCGCCCATATAGTACATTAACAAAAATCCCCATCGATGTTACTCTAAGCCTCACCATATAGTTCCAACAGAATCGAATTTAAAATTTAGCCAATCTTCCCTATACCGTCCTCGTGACAAACTTTGGGAAAAAGATTCTCAAATATTAAACAAATAAATCCTGAAGTCACAACTACTTATTGTTTCACAATTATGAAAACTATTACCATTCAACCATCCACGGCGCCCATACACCCTATTGTACAATTTTCGTTATAATATTTATCGCAAAGGTTATAAACTCATATCCTAAAGACCTAACTTATTTTGACTCCCAACGGTTATTAGTTTCATGTGTGGGGTGTCTCGCAAGCGAAATCCAAACAAGGAACCCCCCGATACACTACTACCTAAATTAGTCAGTCATCGAAACTCCTCAGGTCCTTAGTCAATAGTATATAACCTCTCTACAGGTTTTATCGATCGCAATTAAAAGGTCTACTCATCTACTCTCTTATTAAAGACAAGATGATGGCTAGTAGTAGTACATACGCTCTCATATACCTCAAGTAAATCCATGCCGATAATCACATCATGCTCGGACATGCCCAAAGTAATTAATCCCATGATAAAAGTTAAACCCACGTGATAACATGTAGAATATAGATGTCCCACACCCCTCGGTGAGTCTACGTAAATAACAGTGCTATAGGCTAAGTTTAACAACCCTTTTGCCCACTCAATATCAATCGCTACAAAAATCAGTATACGCCTCATAATTCCTTAGATAGAAAACATACCCTCATTCACGGGTGGTGATTGTTGATTTTCTGCCTAATGGACGTTATATACATACCCGTACTGACCCTGTTGCACGGGAGCTGCTGGAATGGGAGGTAGTGATAGTACTGGAGCTGGAGCTGGAAGAGTAGCTGGTGGAAACACTGGTGTCTGTGGCTCCCGTCGAGTATTTTGTTCCTGAGGGAATTTATCTTTATCAAGACAATCTTATCATTTATGGCCATACTTGCCGCACACGAAACATTTTCCCGCAAACTTTCCACCACTTTTCCCCTATTGACCCCGGCCCTACTGGCCATTACCTCCTTTCCCTTGGCCCTGATGAGCCTGTCCCTGATGGCCCTGCTGTCCTTGTCCATTACCTCTATCCTAAAATCGAGAATCTCCAGATCGTAAATGCTTAGCATAATCCCCTGTCTGGGAAACCTGCTCATCCTGACTCTGATGACTCTGTCCTGGCTGAGTTCCACTAGAACTTTCCCCAGTAGTCTTGCCTTGCAGGCTTGACCCAAACCCCCGCTTGACACCCTGAGCATGTAAGCGATTATCCTGGAAGTGAAGCATTGCATCTTTAAGAACATCTGCATACGTACGTAGTGAAAGATTTCCCAATAGATGCTGGCGAATCGTATAGATCAACCCATCAGTCAACATTAGAATTCTCCTCTCCTCAGTGGGTACCTCTACTGGTACCAAATTAGTTAGTCGCGTAAATTCTTCCACGTATTCCGCCACTGTCTTCTCTCCCTACTTCAAATCAAGTAATTTTCGCCTCATCTCTGTCTGGATGGAGGAAGGAAAGTACTTCCGATCAAATCGTACCCAAAAGTCTTGGATAGTCACTGTGTCTCTCTTCTCAATAGTGGTCGTAGCCTCCCACCATTGCAAAGCTGCCCCTACTAGCTTGAATGTGGCTAGTATTTGACGTAACAGAATAACTGAAGAACGTAGGCGTAAATAGAAAATCAATAATCCTACTCATAGGGCTCTACATCAAAGAACGCAAAGCTGAAAACAGAGTAAGCCGTAGAGACCCTAAAGGACACTAGAACCTGATGCTCTGATACCACCTATAGCACCCCGCCTAATTAAATATCGGGTAGACAGTCCCATACCAAATTAAAATAGAATATACAGTTGTCTCATTCTAAGCATCATTGTCGAAAATATTTAAAACTCACCCAATACCCAATACCCAATTTAGTAGGTGTTAAAAAATTTCCAAATTTTACTTAAACAAAATCCATTTTTAGTTTACAAATAACACAACACATATTATTCTACAACACTGATAACCGAACAGATACCAAAAAGAATTTAAATGCAATTAGAATACATATTCCCAAATAAAATCCAATACAGTAATCCCAACAATAGTAAATGTATTAAAAAGACACGACTACAAGAGTATTTGACTCATATAGAAGAGATAACTGAATTCCCTTGGGCGACATGCCCTAACTAAGAGAATACTGTGAATCAAATGAAGATAAGCGTGTAAGCAATACTCCATAGCTCGTCAAAATCAACTAAGGGTGGCGCCCTGCTGCTGGACACCTGATATAGAAGATACAATAGAAAAGAAAATATGCAAGGAAATGGGTCAGAGCCCGATGTGAAAACGATTTTGAAAACATCAAGTATTTAACAAGTGCAATAAAGCATTTATTATGTACATGTTAGTATCCAACTCTCGCTTGCTATTCTCACCTCTCATCTAGAGTGCACACTTAACGTTTCCTATTAACCTCCTAGTTAATGGTTCCTCTTCCCAATTCTTTATAATACGATTCCATTCCCATATCATAACCCCGTATGTCCCATACCATACGTCGTATAATTATTCATATACGTTTCTTATTAACATGAATCGTTTCTCATTAATATGAATTAAGCTGTTCAATTCTATAGGAATAAACATTCATTAACTTAATTCCATTTTCTTTCTCTATTCACCGTTATCTATAATTATCACACAATAGATTAATCAAACCACCATATACACATTCATTTAATTTATTATATATGTATACATATATAATACGGCACCCTGAGTCACAACTGCGGTGCAATGCATTACTCTGCTATCATGTCCCAATATCGCTGGTCGCCGAATAGGGGACTAAAGGTTCGGTAAGGATTCCACGAACCACAAACAACAACACAAACATTTAGAGGCGAACATAGTTCTCATACCCACGGGTCACGCACATACCGACGTTCCCATAGTCAGCGGACTTATCAACTCCCCGATAAGTCTTTCATAGACCTATGTTCTTGAGCGACAAATCAAAAATCCCATGGATTCATCAGGATATAACTGCCCTCACGCGCAAACCTCCCCATCGATAGCAAGTAAGCTAGGTATGTCATTCACATAAATTATCAATCAAATCAAATAGGCATTAGCATAACTATAATATACTATCAACAAGGTACTCACATTACCCTTAGATTATTCCTATACGTAGCATTACATCTCTTTAAATCCCACGAATTAAAATATCATAACTTTACTTCTTAATTTAATTATCTCCGAGCCTCACTCAATACTCAAGGTTCAAATAGGATTTTCCTCAACATATATTCAGTAAGAAGTCAATAATACCCTACTAGTCCATATTGTATATCTCCCGAATTACTATGAATTAAACTCTCTCCCTTTAATTAAGGTTAAAACCGATAGTTTCAAATCTCTTATAAACACATCTTCTTTCACCTAGGATTAAACCCTCTTGTAAACTTAAAGTTACCCAGGCGTTATATTCAATCACCCCTACTGGTCCTATCTTTAATGCTCATGCATACCAATTAGAATCTAACAAGTGAATCTAGAAACCGATATTCCTTTGAATTTGATTATCATTATTCTAATCAATTAAATCCCAATCAAAGTAATTCAAATCTTAACTAGGGCTTACTGGTCTTTTCTAAGTCCCATAATATCCAATTAATAATCACCCAAGATCTACAAAAGGTTTGGGATAAGAACCAACATTAAAAAGAAACAACTTTAACAATTCTGGGGAGGTCGATCGATCGAAGGCACGGGCTCGATCGATCGATCTCCCAGGTAACATCCCTGTTTTTTTGCATTTCTTCTACTACGGGTTTAACCATTTTTTATCAATCAAACCTTCATATTTACAACCCAAATGACTTATAATCCTTACTACATGATATATAAACATATATAAATGATTTCTAATGATTTACACATCCTAGAATCATCAAGAGATTGAATTAAAAGCATGTTTTTTATCCTCTTTTTCCAGAAAATTATCAACATAATATCTTCAAGAACACATCAATGGTTTTCAGAATTTCTTCAACAGATGTATGATTAATTCGTGGATTACTAACTACCTACAACATGAGTTTGATTCATATATATGTTCATATTTCCAGAAATCCATTACAACTCCATCTTTATCTTCAAAACATGAAAAATCATTTTTTTTTTAACTATTCTAACATGGACAATGTACAAACTTAGATGTCCATTATCAAACACTTTCCTCTAATGAAGGTTTGATCCTTTGGTGTGGTATATCACAGGTGGTTCTCCCTTCTTCGGCCAACTTTCGGTGGTGGTTGGTGGTGGTGACTTTTGGTTCTTAGTTCTTCTCCTTCCCAAGTAAGCTTTTCTCTTCCTAAGCAACCTTTCACTCTCTCTCACAAGGTGGCCTCTCAAGTTTTGTGTAGAAGAGATGAATGAACCCGCGTACACTTAATCTCCAAATACTTATAATAGGACAAAATCCAAAATCACTATTCATTCCCCTTGTAAAAACGACCAAAATGCCCTTTTAGGTTGTCTCTTCATTTCCAAATGACCCGAGACCCAAATCCAACATCCAAATAGACTTTTCTGACTAATTCAACTCTTCTGAATGCAAAGACGCAGTCGAAATGACTATAAGGTCTATATAAAAATAAGTTTCTTATTTAATCTCACAATTTAGTCCCGACACGTCCCATACCGCGTCCGACTAAAAATCCAAATTACTGAATTAATATCACACAGCTATATCAATAGCATCACATTCATATATTACCTCTTTAAGTAATATTCAGAATCATCAATTTTAATATCCACAATTCGGATAAAACCCAAATGAATTAATTAATAATAAAATCCAATTAATCCATTAATTTATAATATAACCCATTTTCAAAGTCATAAAAATTACGGGGTATTACAAGTCCTTAACAAATAGATGGACATGTGTCCTTAATAAGAGACGGTAAGCTACACGTGTTAGATAATTCATTCTTTTGAGAGGTAGTGCTTTGGGAGGATACTAGAGGCTGTATTGTACGGTCCGACATGCATGTACTATTAGTGTGGAATTGAGCGTGCGTCAGATGACTTAGTGGGTCCCTCGTGCACATCATTTTGTCACTAAACAGTTGACAACAGAACATCATATTTAGGTTTCCAAATATGTTTCTTGCTGAGTTGTGGTTCAGGCAGACCATTTTCAGGTGCAAGTAAATTTGGGTCAAAACGATTAAGAGGTTGACTGGAATTATTTATGGCGTCAGTCTTTCAGGCACGAAACCGACATTGGGGAGGACAATGTGTAATAATACACCATTATTGCTCCACATGAGTTTGAGCAGAACTGTTGGTAGAGGTAGATTTATTTTGGGGACAGTTGTGAAGATTATGGTTGGCAATCCCATATAAAAAAAATAATCTCAGTTTTTAATTCATACACCAAAGAACGGAGAATGCGACTAATCTTGATTTTCTGTGGAAGTGATTTTTTAATGTTAAATTTCACACAAATTAAAGCATACCTAGCATGTTCAATTGACTCAGCGTGGATACCAATCTTGAGTTGTTTTCCCAAGGGGCGATGCTATACGATGTAAAATACTCATATCATAGTATTCAACTGGCAATTCGTGTATTTGAAACCATAAGCTCATATTTTAAAGAGTAGTTTTAGACCGAAAAAAAATTCCTTTGCCACCTTTGAACTGATAGAGAACGATCCACTAAAAACCATGGACCTACAGAAATTACTGACGTGTAGTCTTCATGGGAAGAAAATTTGACGAGATAAAAATTATTTCCCAATTCCGTAATAAAAATTCCATCGTGTAATTTCCACAGTTGTGACAGTCGACGAACAAGTCTTTGGAAAGATAAAAACTTACCCAGTAATTTTATGATAAGTGAACATCGCCATTTTTGCCTTAGAATTTGGAGTTATTGGTTCAAAATAGGCATAGTAGGAATATTGTCTAGATTCGTATCCTCTTGCAACACTTTATCATCGGATTCGTAATCATCAACGTTTGGATCTGTATCCCAAGAAGGAAATAAAATATGCATCTATTTGGGTGGTGCTTGAGTTTGGTTTCCACTTGATCCAGTCTAGGTGGCAGCCAGATCGGTGGAAGGGATGTTAATCATTTTGTCCTTATATGTCGACATAGTAACTGAGTTGAACTGAGTTACATTTTGAAGTTGGGAGGATTCACATATGGGTATGGTTTGAGCTGAGTGAGGCAAGGTGGGTGTATGGCTTAGTGATTCAGGCGACGGGAGAAGCAAGGAGAGAGAGAAGGAGGGGTCTGGGTTATTTTGGGTCATGTTGGTAGTGTCTAGTGTTAAAATTTACCCAATATACTTTAGCTTCCTTATTTTGTTTCGTGTCCTCTATACATCTTGCTTTTATATGTTGTAAATGGAACATATTTAGATCAATGTAACCCTAGACAAGTTGCTCATTGCTATATACAAAAATATATAGAAATTATCAAAATGATCTTACTCTAGCACATATTTTTAGGAAAACATTCACCTCCAACAAGATTTTCAATTGATCCACAATATCCATATATTTCTCAAATAGATATACAATATAAGATTGATTTGAATATATTTCTCCAAATATACCAAAAAATAAAAATTAAATAGATGCTAAATTATGAACCGATTTGAAAAATCTTATAAAAGTGAATTGTTTAAGAATACAATTATGAGCTCTAAAAAAATTTCTCAAATCATTTTTAAATCGCATTTAAGTATTGTGCCCTAACATAACCCATATGATAAGGTACAATACCTAATGCTGTTTGAAAGAAAATTTGAGAGATTTATTTAGAACCCAAAGCATTATTCTATTTTTAAATAACACATGTTATATTCGATTTGCTAATTAATGCAGTTATTTTAATCACACGATGAGGCTCTTATTTAATGTGCTGTTCATAATAAACATAAAGCGAGGACCACTGATGCTAGAGATTCTCTTCTGATTTTTACAAAAATTGCTTTTCAAGTACCGGTTACTTTACACGGTTTATGTCTTGTAGTTCTTGTACCTCAAGTCAAGGAATCCTCAAAATTCTCATTAATCCAATAGAAAACTCCATGGCTTTAACTTACGCAATTCGATTCATATGCTTCCATTTGATTCTCATTCCCTTTTCCGTTTCTTATATTGTTTAGCTTGAACAATGAATGTTTATCGGGATTGAAGTGTTGAACTGCGGCTTATAATTTTGTCGGGGTCCTTTTGAGACTCATTTTTGCAAATAAGGTTTGCTGATTCGGTTTTATGCGCGATCATGAATATGAATAGGTAGTTTCGTTCCGTATGTAAGGAGTGATTTTGGTGGAGACTCCAAGAGTTTTGGGGAGGTCCAACCAGAATAATGTCATACTTTTACGTCATGTTATGTGCATCCTATTATATTAGTTTTCTTTCCATTTATGCTGTCACGTGACACCGAATGAGAAATAGCATCTCTTGTCAATATTAGACCCATCTACTTTAAGCTCGAGCAACGGTGGACTTATGATTTTTAGTCAAGGGGTCAAAATTTTGAATGGTGTCGAGAGTACAGGAGCGAAAGATCCTGAAGCAATTTTTTTGAAGTTAATTAGAGTTTTATATAAATTATAGTTTTAATTCGAATTTTATACAAACTTATTACGTTAGAATAATCTAACCAAACTAAAATAATCTGTAAGGAAATTAAAATAACGAACAAATCATACATGTTTTCGGCCTTTGTCGGAGTGGAACGGAGAGGGGCGGAGCCATGGAGAGGTCAGATTCAGGGGGTGAATCTAGTCGGGAACAGAGATGGGTGCAAGTAGCCACTGACGACGAAAGAACGAAATGGAAAACGCGCGAGTTTGAACAGAAAGAGGCGTGTATGGTTTAAGTTTTCAAAACACATTTTTTTACCCTAAAAGTTGTGAAAAACTCTTTATTTGTGCCTCAACTTTCTATCTTTATATATAGAACCCCTAAAAAAATTATCGGTATTTCTTTCTGGTAAACTTAGGAGCCCCCCCCCCCCCCCCCCCCCCCCCTAGTGGATCCGCCCCTGAGGTGGAGACTAAGCAAATTTTCTCCTTTTTCACTAATTGCTCTTAAAGTAATTGAAGAGACTCCAAGTATTTCAGCTCGAGGACTCTTTCTCTTCTTTTAGTTTTTATCTCCTATGCATCCCTTCTCTCTCTCTCTCTCTCTCTCTCTCTCTCTCTCTTATCCTAGTTTCTCATTGTTTTCTTACCCTTCTTTGCCTCTGTCTTTTACCACGTTTTTTATCCCCTCTCCCTTTTCCTCCCTCTTTCATCGACTGTTTATCTGTTAGTGTTTACCCTCTGTCTAATTTATGTCTTTGGTTATGGTTTTGAAAAACAATCATGACGCATTTGCATGTGGTATGATTTTTTATATCCTCTTTTCTTGAGTGGTATGATTCTCTTTCTGACTTAGTTTATATGATTTTTTTTTTGTTGAAAAAACACACTACACCAAAACTGCCCACTTGTCAAGGTCTAAGACCGTGACAAGTTTGGGGGTGACAAAGGCCTTTGTCACGGACTTATCACAGTCAAAGTCCGTGATAGTTTGCTAGATTTGTCATGAACTTTGACTTGTCCGTGACAAGTTTTCTTCATTACGGTCAACGTCCGTGACAAATTCAAGTAGATTTAAAAAAAATGTTGGGTAGTATGACCACTGCCACTGTCCAGCAGTATATTTGTACCTATCATAACAAATTTTAATCTCTCCAAAAAATATATTTATCAAGCAACATTCAATATTCAATAACCAATATAAATAAATACAAATATCCATAATAAAAACAAAACCAACATGTAAATATTCATAACCAAATGAAAAATATACAAATAATATCCAATATCCAAACAAAATAAATACAAATAATGTCATGGTGTAGGGTCTACAGTAGGTCAGAGGAGGAAGGAAGGCCATACAATATGTGAATTAAGACACCCATCAGTTCATCGAACGCTACATTGTTCTTCCAACCACCACTACAAGAAAAATGATCATTTATGTCAGTCAAAAACTGACATAAATGACCATTTATGTCAATTTTAGAATTTTTCAAAACTGACATATAAAGCCCTGACATAAATGTTCATAAAACTGACATAAATAAGATCAAATTTATCTCAGTTTTTAAGAACACACATAAAAACTATGGTATTCACCATGTTTTTAATCACATTTTCACGAAAAACTGACATAAATAACATCACATTTATGTCAGTTTTAGTAATTTTTATGAGAGGTTTATCAAAACTGACATAAATGTTGATATAAAAATTTAAAAAAAATCATTACTCCATCAATAAACAACTATTATTTATGGTTAAATCAACCCTTGTAAAGAGATAATAAATAGTCGAACAACATTCAAATAGTCTAGATTTTATCAAACAAATTAATATATAACTTGAAATATACAATATTCATTAAAGAAAATTACATTGTGCCTCAAATAAAAAAAGTCTCAATTTAAAAAAAATGGACAGTCTCCTTTGTTTATTGGACTATCCACCCAAAGGGTAACAACCAATTTAACAAAATGTAAAATTGAAATACAGGGCAACCTTTTAAGAATTCTCCTACAAAAGGTAGTTGCGGCCATCTTTGAATCAACACTTGGCAGTGCTTGGTCCCTTTTCACTTGGCAGTGTTAGGTCAATTTTCACTTCGCAGTTCTTGGTCCGTTTGGTTTCACTTGGTAGTGCTTGGTTTTGTTGCTGTTGGTCTGATTTCAGTCATTGGGTTGCTGGTTCATTCTGCCCAATTTGTTATCTGGCTCGTTCTGCACCATTTGTTATCGGGTTAATCTTGAGTTGGTAAAATCGAACAAATAAAAAAATGGGTAAAAATGGAATACACAAACTGCAGAATCCTTACTTGAGAAAAAATCAAACATATAAGTAAGCATTAGAAGATGAATACATAAACTATGTATTTAAAAGTAAAAGAGGGTAACCGAGAGTATACATGATGGTGTTGATGAAAGCATGATCCATAACTGTGTAATTAAATGTTTAAACTTGAACATGTATTGTTTAATTAACAGAGAATACACTTTGTAATTGGAAAGAGCATACATTGTGTACAGTGTGTAATCAACTGGTGAACCATTAAGATTAGAATGAAGGCTACACATTGTATGCCTTAATTATAATGAAGGTTGCATAGTGTTTGCCTCATTCAAAGCCTTTTTGAACCTCTGCTTAGAATGAAGGTAGATATATGCCTCAAATATGAAATCAAATATGCCTAGGTAGATGTAAAGTGGTGCAATCAAATATACACTAAATATAAGGATAATGCAAACAGTGTGGCCTTCAAATTCAGACTTCAACTGGTTGAGGGGGCTCTTAAATATAAGGATAATGCTAAGAAGCTTTTTACAGGTGGAAAGAATAATGTTTTAAAGGCCCAAACACTTTTCCCTGAAGTAGGCCCAAACACTCCAATATGCATATAATACATGTCAAAGAATCTACTTTCAAAATAGAGTACAAATTGATGAAATGTAATTTAATGTAATGTAATGTAACCACTTATGTATAATTAAAATCTTACCAATTGGAACTTAATTTTTGTGTCGTATGCTTCTTGAAGTGATTGTGGGATCAGTTAAGCATTGAATCCCGGATCCCGTGACTTATTTTTCTGAATTTCCACATTGATGTTTTGCACTCTTATCTTCAGCCAGTCTCACCCTTTCTTCATAGCTACATTTACAACATTAAAAACAGAATCAGTATTGGAAGATATGGTAAAGATCTTATCAAAAGAAAGGGACAAATACCAAGCTCGACAAAATAATGACTCAATGTCGCATACTCAATAAACATAAGTACATTTAACTGTTTAACACAAATAAAATTTAAAACTACATTATGTTATTTAAAATAACCCAAAAATTCATGAACTTAAACATAAAAACATAATGTGTTTATGATATGTATGTGTTGTGTCAGATACACGCGACACGCGATTGATAAGTCTGTTATGAACTCATTCAAATGCTTTTGTACCTGTCTTCCACCATATAATGTTGGGCATATTATCTTCATGACCAAAAGATGGATGTTTTCTAAACATGTATGTTTATGCAAATTTAAAGCCCCCGCGGACGCATTTGTAGCCTGGATAGGGCAGCCCTACAAACTTGGCTACCACGCAATAATAGTCACCGAGTTGCCCTTTGTAGTGTTCATGTAACATCCAATATGATACATCGCAACTTTGATATTATAGACATTTCGAAAAGAAATCTTCACACTTCAGAAATTATAGACTGATCATTTAGAACTTTTGGATTTGGAGTTTGAGAAGCCTTTAGAGCTAGATCTGGTAGTCCTTTTACTTTTGTTAAGCCTATAATTAGTTGTCGCCTTAGTCGTTTCTTAAAGACCTTGGGACTTAATTTTTCTTTGGATTTCTGCTTTTTTTTCCTTATGTTTTTAAATGTTTTACTCCTAGCTTATTGAGACGATTAGAGCCATTTAAATACTATAAAAAATAAAGGAATACCTGAGATGTCGACGCCTTACACTGAAGATTTAAAGAAGGATTCTTAAAAGCTCTTAGTTACAAACTCTTCTTTTAAGCACGCAATTTAGTAAAAGAACTCAACCACTTGCAATACTATTGACCTTTACCTGTACATATTAAATGGATGATGACTACAAATTCACATCAAAATTGTTAATAAACATTTTATAGTACACAACATTAGTTTTGTATGATCTTACTCCTATTTATTATTCTAATTGTCTAAAAGTAAGGCATCATAATGAAGACTGTAAAGTTAGAGGACATAATATGGTAAGGCGGCTACTCCTTTGAAACCATGCTTCAAAACTAGCAACTTAATTTACAAGATGAAGAGAAATAAGAATGTAGTGCCCAATGGATTAACTACAGTTCAAAAAGAGCATACAAATGAATTTTTTGACTTAGAAAAAGGGGAGATTCCGGAGTCTAGCAATATGGCTATCAATCGAATAAATTCCACAAATGATGTATATGTCCTTAATCGGGAGGATCAGGAAAACTATCTTCAATTAACCAATATAGTAGTTCAATGAGCTAATCAGTATCTAGTTGAAACTAATAAGAAACATCAATAAGTTGGTATAGGAGTGATTTATGCTAAGTGCAATAGAGTGGATCGAAGATATTTATGGGAGTTTATTGAGGATACTGCCACTATTCATGCAAACATTCCTCTCTTATTTAGAGGTGATTTCAATACAGTATGCTCTGCAGAAGAAAAGGTAGGAAGAAATCCTATTGATGTGGGAGGTACTAGTGACATGATGGACTGTATTCAAAATAGTTACCTTCAAGATATGGGCTACAATGGTTGCTAATTCACCTGGGAAAAGTGTTCTAATAGAGTAATGTTGTTTGAAAGATTGGATAGAGCTCCTAAAAACCATCATTGGATAACTGATTTTCCTTTATCTAAAATCTCTCACAAAATTGTTTTTTGGCCCTATTAGGGGGTAAGGAATGAGGGTCACTCTATCATTACTCCTACTCCCGCTCGTGATTACATACGAAGATGTTTTGTCAAAAAAATGCATAAAAACAAAACATCTATACCTGAAACTAGAGTAGTATATAGGCCATGTAGTACACCTTGAGCATGGAAGAGATGTCCAGTTCTTATCTTATGAAATTCGTATGCTCTTGTGATCCCATTACAAATACTTGGCAATAATTCATAATGAATTATTATTTATTTTGAGGCACATAAAGTGTGGTGTTCGAGACAAGAACCAGAACACTTCTACTTATTGTTTCTATAGAACCACAAAATTTGAAGATTATAAACTAGACCAAGAGAAAAAAGTTTGGAAGGGGATGTATGATTTAAGTGGGAACACCTTGTTCTTAGGTCTTAAAAATAGTTTGTGTTTCACTACAATTGATTATCCAGAGTACAAAACAAATACGATATACTTTAGTGACAACAACGAAGAATACAACAAAGGAAATATTGGAGGGCATGACATATGAATTTTTGAAATGGATGACAACTTCAAAACACTCCCTTATCGTGTTCTTGATTCATCTTTAGTTTGGTCACCTCCTGTATAGATTTTGCCCAAAATTTACCGATAGACTTAACAACTATAAATAAATTTTTATGATTCGTTTAGTTCAGTTTTTCTTAAGTTACAAGGTTGAAGTTGAAAGGCACGAATCCTACTGGTAACGTGTTTTTCAACTTTTTAAGATCATGACGTTCAGTATGAAGATACCAAGTTTTTTTCTCTCATCCTTATAAATAATCCTCTAAGTGGCATATCTATTCAAACTTTATTTCCTCTTTTTCCCAAGTTAAATAGGTTCTCTTTAGTTAAGTTATGGATGTTGTTATAGTGAAAGAGGTTGTGTATTAGACACGATATGAAAACATGTAATAGGCACAGTATATAGTATAACTTTAAGGCGATTTAAATCACGCTTTCTACTATTCTATTCATGTAGCTTTTTTGGTTTTAAAAAGCTTCTATAGGTTTTACAGAGTATAAAGAATGTTACAGTGTTTGTCCAAGTGAGGATTGGTCCTCCTTTGTAGTTTAGGCTAATCCATGCTTAGATACTCTTGACTCAGGATTACCTAATATTGCAAGACCTTTGTATGACATGTGTTGAGTCTAATCAAGGTTGAATATAAGCAACTTCAAGATTTCTTCTTAAATGGAGTAAAAGTTGTTACTTCTAAATCCTCACAACAACAGTCACTCTGACCTTAAATGACCACGGAGATGAGACTTAACCACATAAAGTGTAGCACCCTTAAAAAAATAACTAATTTCAAGATTCTGGAATAAAGGAAGCTCCGATCACACAGGTATTCCAACTTACAAACAAGAACCATCTTTGCTGGTTTGAACAAGAAGGAATCTTCCTTTGTAATTCAAAGAAGATTACATCTCCATCCACCACTTCATCCTCTATAAAATGTTTGCCTGAGGTAGAGAGCCCCTTCAAGCTAGACCCAAGACAAATTAAAGTGTGTCTCTCTCAAAGTAAGGGATAAAATTTCTCCATCACCATCTACTAGGTAAAATACTTTAAATCAAACGGCAGTGTAAGACTTAGATACACTCAAAAAACAAATCTCTGAAGTCATGATTAACTATCCTCAAATGAGGGATTACAAGACTATACGTAAGGTCCCAAGAATTGGTGCCCAACATAGACAAAATGTAACCACTACTAAAACACCCCTAAATAATGGGAGAATATTCTTAAGGAGTATTCCCTTATTATAATAACACTAGACAAAAATTAGGGAAAACAGAATTTTCAAAATGATGTCCGATTCAATTTTTTTACTTGGAGTTTTAGAAATTGAAATGTATATATATTGTTCCAAAATTGGGAAATCAGATCCGATTTTGAACATCTCAGAAGTT
Organism: Sambucus nigra; assembly: GCA_949130495.1. NCBI lineage: Eukaryota > Viridiplantae > Streptophyta > Magnoliopsida > Dipsacales > Adoxaceae > Sambucus > Sambucus nigra. The sequence continues at coordinate 391,652,277 of OX422207.1, read as the reverse complement.
CTGAAATAAGTTGCAGGCCTTACACATTTGGGGGGGTTTTATCCCAAAAAAAGTTTGATGAATAAAGTATACAAAACATAGTTCATTTTTTTTTGCAATAAAACTCATGAAGTAATGCCCCGATGCATGTTTTCTTGATCCAACTGCTCAAACAGGAGGCTAGGTGCATGACAAAGGCTAGATGACTGGTGTTTGTACTTCGGTCCTATACCCTGTGCTACATCCCTAATGCTCGAGTATGTGTCGGGTCCCTCTGTCGACATTTTCCTCGACTTTAGATCCAAGGGTGTTGTTGAAGAATGAATGAATGATATTGCAATTCAGATTTGTGATGCGATTGGAAAACTACATGATGGTCAACTTGTCCACGGTGACTTGTTAATTCATAGCGATACTAATCAGCTGGTGGGATGCTCTAATTTTAATATAGTTTTAGAATTTTTTGATCAATTATTGATGGAGACTCTTTCGAGCGCGCGCGCATGCACAAATACACATACATAAAAGTAAATTAAGTGGCTTAAGTGATGTGTCATGAAGTGCACTGATCAGTTTTTCAAATAAACCCATGCAGACAAATGTTTTTTTATACACATCATTTCGTTAGTTAATTTTGTTATTTGAATTATTATGTATAGCTCTTCATGGAGGACAATCTTCTCCAAGCAGAAAGAATTATAGAAGAAAGTCCAAGTCCCTCTAACAGGAGTACTGTTTCAAAAATTAAAATTGCTCTTACTAAAGCCTTAGCAAATGAGGAGAATTTTTTGTTTCAAAAACCTAAGTGTCAATGGATTCTGAGGGTGATAGAAACACAAATTTCTAGCATGCCTAAGTTAACCAAAATAGAAGAAGACAGCAGATTCACTCTATCAAGAATAAGGATGACAGGGAGGTTTCAAATCAAGATGAAATTGCTACCACAATCTTATTTTGATAATTTATTTTTTGCAGGTCCTTGTAGCAGTATTAACCTCGCAAAGTACATTCCTAAGCTTTTCAATTAAGACACAAATCTTCAAATTCTAAAATTCCAGAGGAAGAAGATATTTGGTCTGCTATTAAAGGGCTTGATGCTAATAGTTATGCTGGTATAAATGGATTTAATGGCCACTTCTTTATTGATTGTTGGGATATTGTAAAACTTGATCTAATTCTAGCCATCCAGTCTTTCTTTGTTGGTGGGGAAATTCCAAAAACTTAGAACTCTTCATTGATTTGACTTATTCCTAAATCATCTAATCCTCAAACATGCAAAGACTTGAGACCAATTAGTCTTTGCATCTTCTCCTATAAAATCATTTCCAAAATCCTTAACTCTAGGTTATCCACTTTCCTTCCTAATATTATTTCTCCATTTCAAACTAGTGTTGTCAAGGGTAGAGGAATTATCAACAATATTTGTTTTTCAGGATATGATGCAACTTATTGATAGTATTATCACCGGGGGCAATGTGATTTTCAAATTGGATATACACAAAACTTATGATAAAGTTTCTTGGATGTTTTTTCTTAAAACTCTAAGATCTTTTTGTTTTGATGAGGTGGTTATTGATATGGTTGGGAGATGCATTCCATACACATGGGTCTCAGTTATTGTAAATGGTAGTTCTTATGGTCATTTCCATCCTATAAGGGGATTGAGACAAAGAGATTCTCTCTCTCTCCTATTCTATTTATCTTGTCAGCTGAGTGTCTTAGCAGAGGTTTACATAGCTTAATTTCACAAGGAGAAATAAAGTCTTTTTGTCATCCCAGGGGTTGTAATGTTTTTTGTTGTAGTGACACCTGTTAAATACATCGATTCAAATGTTCATTTTAATACACCAGTTATTCGTGTTCAAATTTATACTCCACATGTCCTATTATTAACAGCATTAGATAGAAACAAAAATAATAATAAATCCCACGTTGAATCGTGTGTTGGTCCAAGCCTCAAGGCTCCCTCATTACATGATGGTGTATTAAAACATAAGTTAGCTATCTTAACTACTATGATTGAAGGTACAACTACAATTTTTAAAGGTACATCTAGTGAAGACACGATGCACACTAGGTCTGATATTTTTCCTATTATGAGAAACATGCCTTCTAGCATTTCCTAAGTTCGACATGGGTATAAGGTTATGAGTAGGCCATCGACGCTTAGATCAACGGATTTTATCTCGCCAAATTACTTTTCAGTCCTAAAAGAAGGGACCTGTATAGATGGTACATCTACTTCACTAGCTAGTCCATCTACTGCTGCTACGTCATATCTGCAGTCGCCCTTAGGCAACTGTGTTCCCCCTTTCACACAGGTGGGGATGCCTTCTAGTTGTCAAAAGTTGTGTGATCTTTGTCATATTGCCCCTCCTAGTAAAGAATTAGACCAGCTAGCGAAGTAGAGATCAGTCTTAAGGAATCCAGGACTAGAGATCAATCTTTCTTAAAGTTGATCAGATGCATATAACCATATAGCTCAATACTAAAGTTGCAATACAGACTCAAGGAAATTACTTGAAATAAAGGCTATGTTTATCAGATTAATTTTAATTATAAATCTAATCTGTTTTTTTTATTATTGAGTGCGTTTTAATGTTATAATCATTAAAAATATTTTTTCAGACCTTCTCGTAAATGTGATTACACCATTACAAATGTGTATATATAGATATACACAAGAATAAATGTATGTAAATAAATGTACCTCAGTGCCAAGGTTTGAAGATGAGAAAGAGGAGAAACTGGATGAGAGATAAATACTATATATTGCGGCTACCTCTATGCTGTTATTATAAGTAGTAGTAGAATCTGCCTCTATCGGTATCATGTTCATGTTGTCCAGTCCAAGTAGCCAGCCGTTAGGGGTCTCCTCATCCTCCTGGTATTAATTATTAGTCCATGTTGATAGTCATATCAACCATGAAACTAAAAAGAAATTGAACATTAATTATATACATATGGTTTTGATTATAAAAGGTGTTTTAACTACAGTGGACTGTAATTAGCTCTCTGCAATGATTTTTCATTATTTACAATTGGGTATTTTAATTGAACTAACTGAAAGAATCATTTTTATTAATAAATGTATTATATACTCAACCATACTAATTGGTGATTTATGTACATGCAGTGAGATAATTTACCAGTGATTTTTAAAGATGGATCAAACTTTGAGACATATATACCCAGTGATTGAAGAACAGATGGTCATGTATGCTTTGATGCATGGTAAGGGACACCACTGATTTTAATCAAACAATCAAAACTTGGATAGGGTATATTGGAGATAAATTGCAGCAGCTATACACACCCGGATTGTGGAGCAAGGTCAAGAAGATCTCATTGGTGAATTCCAAAAGTTGTATCAATCTGAAATAGTGGAGGAATGTGATGATAATCAAAATATGTAATGGGACTTCAGCAATTATTACGTACCAAACTAACCAGGTCACATATGGCATTAGAGTTGTAATGGGATTCGCTATATTTCTATCCTAGGTGACAAAATGCATATGATACACTACACACCTTGCATCTTTTCCATAAAAGTAACTTTCAAATAAAGTCCTATCTGAACCATGATTTAATTGATAAATTGCAATTCAGATGGAAGTTTTCTCTGACTTTAAAATTGAGAAAATGTGGAAGTTCGTGGATCATTAAAAAAGTAGACTGAAAAATATAATAGTCTAAAAAAAAACCTTACGTTTTATTAGTCATCTTTACCACAAACCTTGGCAACCCAATCCACAATTATTCTACAGAAGTAATAAGCACTCTTACCGTATTATGTTGAAGCCATATAGTATACAAGCGTCTGTGTGACAAATAGCCTGGTACATTTTTTGGCTAAAGGGACATCTGAGGACACAATATGATAATTATTAAGTTAACGGATCGTATTAAAGAAATGCAGTTAAGACTTTATTAATCAATCACCAAAGATTACATGTTTATAACCTTATCCTATAAGTGAAGTATACCCAATACAACAGTAATAATCAACAGTGAAATCAGATAATTCAATTTAAGGGTTTATTCCTGTAGAGTGGGTCATAGAATTAAAAAAACAAATAAGCAACAAAAATGGAAGACCATTGACCAAGCCATGGAAACTCTCTATTACTATGACTTGTACCCAAGTCATCTCTCAACAGGTGGAAGTAGTTTCAACATAAGCGTACGAAAGTCAAAAATAAAATCATTCTAATTGGGAGAAAATTATCAAATTTGGCAATACTATGATTATATTATTCTCTCCATTTTATCAATTGATTTAAGAATATTATACCTTTTTATCAAGACCAAAAGTAGCTTCACTTGGAGGACGAACTGTCCAGATTGAGAATACACATGAGCAAAAAAGAGTATCCACAAAACCCTAAAAGACTATATGAAATCATTCCAATTCAAGACATAGTAAAAAAAAGGATAAAGTAAACCCCCCAAAAGTGGAGACAAATACGCTCAAGAAGTCGATGTAAAATTGATGTTTTCCCAAATGCCCACCTTCTCGATTTTACTGTCATAGAAAAAATCTTGTGTTTCTATCCTTCAAACTAAGACAAAAAGTAAGCACGACCATGCATATACAAAGATGTTATCTCCTACTTTTGTCTATGAGAAGCAACATATTCATAATGAATAAGTCCTTAGCTTTTGTGGAAGTATGAATAAGAAACATATTATATTCCTAGTTGGAGGAATAGAATTATCACATGTGACTTCACTTGACAGATTTTCACTAGGAAGAATGAGTATAAATGTTGATTGGTCTGACCAGGAGATTCTAGATTGGTGAAGGATTGAACCCTCTGAAACAGTGTGTCCTTAATTAGTAGGTCAACTCCTACATGTTCTGCATCCTAAACCCACGCATCCCCAAACCCATGCCACCATAACCCTCTATCCAATCCTCACTGCCCCTCACAATCCCACAACCCATGACCTGCTATGCACTCACAAACCCACGGATCCTATACCCGCCTAAAACCATCACCTTCTTTAACCCACAACACCCACGTCCCCCCGTAATCCACACAACCATCTTCCTACCCTGCTGTCAGCACCTTATTGCCCTGTGCCATTTTTCCAACAACTCTTCTCACACCTTCTCTCATCACCTCACCCACTCAAAATCCCAAACGCCCTTTTTCTAAACTCAGCCTCACCAAACACTGCTCCCACAACCCTCATTGCACCTACCATAACAACAGTTAGGTAATTTGAAATTCAATATGTACAAATATGGTTACAGAGACTCATTTTCTGAGATACTGAGATGTTCCATGTTGTTTGGTTACATCATCAATCGGCTTTTGAAGATCAAAACTTTAGGCTTTTATGTGATTAGTAAAAAACAGGGGTTAACAAAACATGAGTTGCTCAATGTTGATCAACTTTTAACTGCATCAAAACCCAAATTTTAAATGCGTCACCACCCAATGTTGATCAACTTTCAACTCATTTTGAGTTCAACAAATTTGTAAATTATATGGACTAAAATAACTTCAGTCAAATATAAAATATCAAATATAAATCCTTAGTTATCTGTATAGTCTAGCAAAATAACCACCATCAAATACCCCGTTGTCATCTGCACAAACACCAAAAAATGAGTTACATGTACAATAGTAGAGAATCTCAAAGGTACAATGTGGTGAAATGTCATAAAATGAAAAGCTTACACAGTTTTTAATGAAAAATATGATATGAACATTAATTAGATAAACTCACGTGTTAATGCAACCTGAAATGTAGAAGTACCACATGATATGGTCAGCACCAAATGGGAACTGCACGATAATTAAAGCAATTAAACATTGAACTGATCCAAATTCAACACTGAAGTGATATTTAATTAAAACCATATGTGAAGGCATTTTTTCTACTAATAAAATAAGTCCAGGAACAAAAGATTGAAACCCACTATTTACGCACCTTCATAACCGTATTGTCGCTTTGCCTTTGACACCTCGCCGGAACCCTTAGCGAGATGCGCCTTCAGATCCACAATTAGTTTACTGCCTAGTGAATGCACTATGATATCCGCAAATCTGACAAAAAAATAAAAATCAAGGTAATACCACATAAAAAGCTATTGACTGATATAACAAAAATACATAGATTAAATCCCACAATCCACCGGTGCTTTAAACACAAATCATAATTAACCTAATAGTATTCATAGAATCATTTACGAATGAAGCTATTATTAATGTAAGAATGCAGACTAAATCCCACATAATTAGTATGAAAAGCCACACACCCAAATGAATTAAAGTCAAAAGTCATCTTGAACACATACATCCTAACACAATTAGTATAAAAAGCCACACTCCCAAATGAAATTAAAATAACAAACCTTTATTACACATAAATTATGAATCACCATTTATTAATATAGGGATAACTACCATGAAGAAAATATATAACACTGCAAGTACAATAAAATTAAAGTTGCAAGACTATGAACCATGTTAAGGGACAGACATCCGAGGCCATAACTTTGTCAAAGATATAAAATTGGTAAAGAACGATATCTGTAAAGTGCATCTGATGGTATGAATTATCGTGATTAATATACCATAATTTTGGCCTTGAGGATTTACGTATTATGAAATAAACATTTAAAAAAGCATTTCTATTCAATCCTCTTAGTCAACTGTAATACCCCGTATTTTTATGCTATATTTAATTTGGGGATTTATTAAATTTAATGTGATGATTCATTTAATAAAAATCCGGAAATTAATTATGTTATAATTATTAACGTGACTAGAGTTAGTAATTATGGGAAACTTGTTGAATATTACTAATGAGCATAGTAATATATTATATTGGTTATATTGAATGTCATAAGTGAATTAAATGACTATTTCGGAAATTTAAGTCGGGACGTGCCCGTGCCACGTCGGGACTAATTATGTTAATTAAAAAGTGAATATTTTATAAGTTATCCGTATGGTCATTTTGAGTGCGCCAACGCGTCCGTAAAGGTCGAGATAGTCAGAAAAGTGTACCCGGGGGTTTAGTTTGGGTCTCGGGATGTTTTTACGCTTAATTAGTGACCCGGGAGGGCATTTTTGGTCATTTTACAAAATAGGGTAATTAAACCCACGAATTTCAGCCATCCTTAGCAGCCATTTAAGTCAGCCTTTTAGGGTTAGAACACTCTGAACCCTAGAACGGCCATTGGAGAAGAGAGGAGAGAGCTCTCAAGGTGATTCAAGGCCCAAAACACCACCGATTCCACCGCCGTCACCACCAACGCGTAGATTGCGAGGAGGAGAACGCAACCACACCAATATCAGCAGGAAACCAAACCTCTGAAATCCCAGGCAAGTGTTTAACTTGCGTATTTTCGTTGGTGCAATAATCATATTAGTGTAGGAATGATTAGGAGTATAATTAAAGGAAGAAAACCCCAATTTTTGATAGGGATTTGCATGTAGAAATCGTTATAACCATATTCTGAAAATAATATGTGAAGTAGATGATCAACCCACGAATTTGTGATGTTATGTTAGAAGGAAATTCTGGAGAAAACTGATTAGAACAGAAGTTAAGAAAACTTAGGGTTCTTGATGATTAGATGAGATTTTAGGTTGTTTAGTCATGTTTAAAGATGGTTATATGCATGCTTAACGTTAGAAACATCTGGAAATATATTACCATGATTGTAGTATAAGTTTTGGGACGATTAGTGTTGGAAATTATGGATTTGAATGAAGAATATTAGTCAAACCCGTAACTGCACTTCTGCAGAAATCGAAATACCTGTTTGATCGATCGATCGAACCTAGAGCGTCGATCGATCGAAGGTTCGATCGATCGAGCCCCAGACGTCGATCGATCGACCCCTCCTGGCAAACTCTTTTTCCCCTTGTTTAATTAGTTGAATTAATTTACCGTGGAATATTTCTTGGGCATTATAAATAAAAGGATTTGGGAGATATTGAGGACCAGTAGGGTATAGGGATAAATGTTAGAACCTTTAATCTTCAACGAGAAGGGTAATTATGGGATATTTACTTTAGGTTGAATTTATGAAACTTAAGGGTGAGGTGCGTAAGAGAGTTACGTTGGAATCAAATAAAGTCACTTACTGAATTTTAGATTGGTAAGGATATGACCCATGAGCATTAGGTAATGAGTGAGAAAACTCTTCGAGTTAAGGTTAGAGACGAAACCTTATACCTAATCATAATAATGAGAAATTAAAGATAAATGTTGTAATTATGGGTAAGGAGAGTGACCTATATTGACATAATGAAATTGGTATATTTATATGATTGTGTGTACATATATTATATACATGTGAAAAACTTACCCGCGCTACTTGCTATCCCTGAGGTTACCGCGCTGGGACGATCTTATCCTGTGTTGCTTTATGGGGGATATTGATTCGTACCCTAGAAGATAGAGATCCTAGGTACGAGCTATCAGATTGATAGTCGGACGGTCCTAAGAGACGTGTGGGTATGTACTGACCTCTTGGACTTGGAATCTATGCTTCGCCTCAACGTTGTTTTATATATGTTAATACAGTTCGAGAGTGATTCCGAACTTGTATTTCCCTTTGTGTGAGCGATACGGGGATTGGATAGCAGAGTATGCCCGCACCATAGTTTAGTTGGGGTGCTGTTATATATATATATATATATATATATATATTATCCGAGTAGTTAATATATATATACGAGATTATATACTTTAACTGCCTACTGGGATTTGATAAGTAGGACATAGTTGTTGACACAATAATAAATACTTGTTTTGTGAAAGTATGAGAATGCACTGGTAAACTTTAAAATTTAATGAAGCTAAAACGAGAGTATTGCTACTAATTGGAAGTAACCTTTTTAAAACATTGTCATCGTTCGGTTTTGAAACTTATGAGTAAGTTAAGATAAACTAGACTATTTGGGAAGGTTAGTACGATAGGCGTGCACATTAGAAGAGAGGTGAGAATTTCTCAAGAGAGTGTCGAACTAATATGAATTGCATTGGCCTGTATCAATTTAAATACTTGCTTAACGTATTTTATAAATCAAACACACTTTCGGGCCCTGACCCGTTTCTTTCTCTCTCTCTCTCCCTTGCGTATATATATGTATATTTTCAGGTGCCCAGCCACAGGGGCGTCTTGCTTAGGATCCTTTGAGAAGAACGAGCTGCAGCTTAGGTGGAAGTTGTAGGTCACTTGAGTAGACGGCTTCTGTTATTGACTCTACTCTCATTACTCTCATTTATTGGGCACGTGTCGCCCCTTTCAGCATTTCATTTATTGTTGGGATTTTATATTTCAGTTATTCCAGTATTGTTTTACGGGATTTATTCAGGATGGTTTATGATTTTTAGTTTTATATTGTTGACATTCGATTGGTGAATGTATGGTTTCATTTTAGTTCATCGTGGTGTGATTCTATATTGTAGAAATGTTGTTTTGAATTAATAAATCTTTTCTTTAATTAAAATTTGGAAGTTTGTATGAAAAATGGTTTTTGACACTTAGCTTAATTATTTAGGGTGTTAAATTGGAAAAATTATTTTTATCGACAGTGATGCTGAGAATGAACCAACTGTTTACCTTGATTTAATTTAATAAAGGAGTGATCGCCCGGTATATAATTAGGCGGGGTGTCACAGGTGGTATCAGAGCATCAGGTTCTAGTGTCCTTAGGATCTGTACGATTTATTTCGCTTTCAGCTTAACGTTTTTGCTATAGAGCCCTATTTTTAGGATTGGTTGTATTCCTGCTTTTACGTTTAAGTCTTCAGTTAATTGAGATTCGATGATAACTGTAGACTGATAAATTTTGTTCACGTTTCAGATGCCTCCGAGACGTGCTCCGAAAGATAGGCGTGCCCAGGCCGAGCAACCAGCAGCTCCGGCACCAGGCACAATGAATGCTAATGAAGTAGCCGCCATAGTCGCTCAGGCGGTGAATGCCGCGATAGCAATGACTCAACAGGCTCCACCCCAGGTTCAGGCAGTGGCGCCAGTACCAGCACAGCTTCCATCTGCATGGAAGAGGGTTCGGGATGCTTTTCAGAAAGCACATCCCCCTGAGTTTTCTGGTAGCTCCGATATTGTTACTGTCAGCCAATGGAAGAAAGACATCCAGCGGCATCTTTGCATGTATGAGTGTACCGAGGTACAAAAGTAGTTATTGGCTTCTTTTAAGCTGGTGGGAGCCGCATTACAGTGGTGGGAGTCCACTACTACTTTGGAGGAGAGGGACACGATCCCTATTCAGATGTTCTGGGTGCGGTTTGACCGCAAGTACTTTCCACCCGCAGTGCAGACTGAGATGAGGCGGAGATTACTAAATCTGAAGCAGGAGAACCTTACTGTAGCCGAGTATGAGGAGGAGTTCACGAGACTTCTCACTATTGTGCCAGATGAGGCACCCACTGAGGGCAAGAAAATTTTGCTGTTCGTCGACGGGTTAGCTTGGAGGATCCGTCAGCACCTTATTGGGAATCTATCCCTGAGTACTTTCACTGACGTACTCAATGCAGCATTACTACATTGCCAGGATCACCGGTTCCACCTTCAGGGAAGCAAGAGAGTAGGAGAGTCCAGCCAGCAGGGCAGGACTGGGGGTAATAGTGCCGGTGGGGCACCAACTCATGGACAGACTCGTCAGCACGAGCAGAGTTCCCATCAGGGGGACCCTGCTAAGCGATTCCGTTCGGGTGATCCCAGGCAGGGAAATGGGGGTTATAGGTAGGGCCAGCCTAATCAGCAGGGTCAACACCGACCGCAGGGACAACAACAGGGCCAGCAAGGCCAACAGCGTGCACATCAGGGCCAACAGGGCCAATGGCGTGGAGGTAACGGCCAGCAGGGCCGTGGTCAGCAGGGACAGAGGGGAGGTAATTTCAGAGGCCGGTGTTTTGTGTGCGGCAAGCACGGCCATAAGCGTCAGGATTGCCCAGAGGGCGATAGGGCCCCACAGCAGCAGGGAGCCCGTAATGAGCCGCAGAGGCCACTCTTTCCACCTGCCCTTCCAGCTCCAGCCCAGGTGCCAGCCCTACCAGCCATTCCAGCAGCTCCAGTGCAGCAGGGGCAACTGCAGTATGGACGTGTCTATAACGTCCACCAGCAGCAGCTCCACAGGCACCACCCGCGATTGAGGGTATGTTTCCTATCCATGGTACTATGGGTAAAGTTTTGTTTGATACGGGGGCAACGCATTGTTTTATAGCTACGCATTTTGCGAAGTCCTTAGGGTTATTAGCCACAGCAGAGAGCACCGTGACGTGTGTCGACTCACCACTGGGGAGTGGGTCACTTATATTCTTTATATGCCGGGGAGTAGGGGTAGAGATTGGTAGCTTGGTATTGCCTGCAGACATGCTAGTCTTAGACATGCACGAGCATGATGTGATCATTGGTATGGATTGGCTCACATCTTATATAGCCATGATTGATTGCTTCGGTGGGAGCATTGTTTTTGCCATTCCGGGGCAAGAGATGTTTGTAGTGGCGATGCCTCGCCCAGAGGGAGGTTCGACCGCTCATTTATATTACATTGAGGAGGATACCTCTAAGGAGGTTGTGATTCCTTTGGATTCGATCCCAGTTGCTAGGGAGTATTCCGATGTGTTTCAGGAGATACCAGGCCTACCGCCCAGTCGTGAGATAGACTTTGTTATAGATTTAGTGCCGGATACGAGACCTATAGCACGCGCACCGTACCGTATGGCTCCGGCAGAGATGCGAGAGCTACGAGATCAGATCGAGCAGCTATTAGGTCAGGGCTTCATTCGTAGGAGTACCTCACCTTGGGGCGCTCTAGTCTTATTTGTAAAGAAGAGAGATGGTTCACTGAGATTGTGCGTGGACTACCGGGAGTTGAATAAGGTCACGATACGGAATAAGTATCCGTTACCACGAATCGATGATCTATTCGACCAGTTGAGGGGAGCAACTTTCTTTTCGAAGATAGATCTATGATCGGGGTACCATCAGTTACGGATTAGAGAGCAGGATGTTTCAAAGACTGCCTTCTTGTCGAGATATGGGTCCTATGAGTTCAGGGTGATGCCGTTTGGACTCACAAATGCCCCAGCCGTTTTCATGGACCTGATGAACCGAGTGTTCAGAGAGTTCTTGGATCAGTTCGTCATCGTCTTCATAGATGATATTTTGATATATTCACACTCCGAGGAGGAGCATGCCGAACACTTGAGGCAGGTTCTTCAGACTCTACGAGAGCATCAGTTGTATGCTAAGTACGAGAAGTGTGGATTCTGGTTGCGAGAGGTACAATTCTTGGGCCATGTTGTTTCTGAGCAAGGGATAGCAGTTGACCCGAGCAAAGTGTCAGCGGTGAGGGAGTGGGGGTAGCCCACGACACCGACGGAAGTGCGTAGTTTCTTGGGGTTAGCCGGATACTACAGGAGGTTCATTCGGGGATTCTCCAAAATAGCGGGTCCGTTGACGAATTTGACTCGCAAAGGGGTACCGTATGTCTGGGATGATGCTTGTTAGTTGGCTTTCGACGAGCTGAAGGACAAGATTACTTCGGCACCCGTCCTTTCTTTACCGAAGCCGGGTGTAGAGTACCTGGTTTACACAGATGCATGCTTACGAGGACTTGGGGGAGTACTTCAGCAGGAGGAGAAGGCTATAGCTTTTGCTTCCCGCAAGCTTAAGCCGCATGAGAAGAACTACCCCACCCACGACCTGGAGTTAGCTGCGGTCGTCTTTGCATTGAGAATTTGGAGGCACTATTTATTGGGCGAGAAATTCCGTTTGTTCACAGACCATAAGTCACTGCAGTAACTGTTCACTCAGCTAGAGCTGAATATGCGTCAGCGCAGATGGTTTGAGTTTGTGAAATATTACCAGTTCGACATACAGTACCATCCGGGGAAGGCCAACGTAGTTACTGATGCGTTGAGCCGTAGACCGGTAGACGATGTAGCCGACGTTTGAAAAGCGAAGTGGAAAGAGTTGGGTCACCAAGACGCGGTAGCCCGTTCGTTCATATCCGTCATGTCAGTCACACCCGAGATTTTTACAAGGGTGATACAGGCACAGACCACAGACCCGTTTTGTCAGGAGCAGATTGTACGACTTCTAGCCGAGGGTGCTGAGTCCTATTCTGTTAGTTCGGATGGAGGGTTGCGGTTTCATGGGAGATTAGTGGTCCCAGAAGGAGCGGAGCTACGTCATGAAGTGATGACTCATTCTCATGGGTCCTGATTTGCAGTACATCCAGGAGGCGATAAGATGTACCAGGACATGAGACGACAGTACTAGTGGAGTGGGATGAAGAGGAACATCGCTGAATTTGTGTCCAAGTGTTCTACTTGCCAGCTGGTGAAGGTGGACCATCAGAAACCGTCGGGATTACTTCAGCCGTTGGAAATACCCGCGTGGAAGTGGGAAAGTATTTCCATGGATTTCATTACCGGGTTGCCTACATCACAGCGGGGCCACGATTCTATCTGGGTGATTGTAGACCGTTTGACCAAGGTGGCTCATTTTCTGCCAGTGAGGACAGATTATACCACGGGTCAGTATGCCCAGTTGTTCATCGCGGAGATCGTCAGATTACACAGGGTGCCCCTGAATATTGTGTCAGATAGAGACAAGATTTTTGTGTCACGTTTCTGGGAAAGCTTTCAGGAGGCTATGGGTACAGAGTTGAGACTGAGTTCAGCCTACCACCCACAGACAGATGGACAGACAGAGCGTACTAATCAAATGTTGGAAGATATGCTACGCATGTGTGTTCTCGATTTCGGAGGGGGTTGGTAATGACACCTTCCACTGGTAGAATTTGCTTATAATAACTCCTATCAGTTTACGATTGGCATGGCTCCATTTGAGGCTTTGTACGGCAGGCCTTATCGTTCTCCAACTTATTGGCTCGAGGTGGGGGACAACAAGTTATTAGGGCCAGAAGTGATTCAGGAGACCTCCGCGAGGATTGAGATAATCAGGAGTCGTATTCGGGTAGCCCAAGACAGGCAGAAGAGCTACGCCGATGCGAAACGATTCTTCAGGGAGTTTAATGTGGGAGATCAAGTGTTGTTGCGTGTATCTCCTATGAAATGAGTGATGAGGTTCGGGAAGAAGGGGAAGTTGGCTCCGAGGTACGTAGGACCATTTCCCATCATCGAGAGAATTGGGCCAGTAGCATACAGGTTGGGATTGCCAGAACATTTACATCGCATCCACGATGTATTCCACATCTCGTCGTTGAGACGGTATCTTCGGGATGATATGGCCCATACTCACATTGAGATAGACGAGATAGACTTACAGTCTGATAGCTCTTACAAGGAGAGACCAGTGGCTATTCTAGACTATAGTGAGAGGAGATTGAGGTCAAAAGTAGTTCCACTTGTGCGGGTCCAGTGGGAGCATCATAATGTGGAGGAATCCACTTGGGAGCGTGAGGCAGATATGCGCGAGAGATATCCAGAGTTGTTTTTACCAGGTATGTCTTATTTTCCGAATTTCGGGACGAAATTCCGTTATTAGGGGGGAAGTATGTAATACCCCGTATTTTTATGCTATATTTAATTTGGGGATTTATTAAATTTAATGTGATGATTCATTTAATAAAAATTCGGAAATTAATTATGTTATAATTATTAACGTGACTAGAGTTAGTAATTATGGGAAACTTGTTGAATATTACTAATGAGCATAGTAATATATTATATTGGTTATATTGAATGTCATAAGTGAATTAAATGACTATTTCGAAAATTTAAGTCGGGACGTGCCCGTGCCACGTCGGGACTAATTATGTTAATTAAAAAGTGAATATTTTATAAGTTGTCCGTATGGTCGTTTTGAGTGCGCCAACGCGTCCGGAAAGGTCGAGATAGTCAGAAAAGTGTACCCGGGGGTTTAGTTTGGGTCTCGGGATGTTTTTAGGCTTAATTAGTGACCCGGGAGGGCATTTTGGTCATTTTACAAAATAGGGTAATTAAACCCACGAATTTCAGCCATCCTTAGCAGCCATTTAAGTCAGCCTTTTAGGGTTAGAACACTCAGAACCCTAGAATGGCCATTGGAGAAGAGAGGAGAGAGCTCTCAAGGTGATTCAAGGCCCAAAACACCACCGATTCCACCGCCGTCACCACCAATGCGTAGATCGCGAGGAGGAGAACGCAACCACACCAATATCAGCAGGAAACCAGACCTCTGAAATCCTAGTCAAGTGTTTAACTTGCGTATTTTCGTTGGTGCAATAATCATATTAGTGTAGGAATGATTAGGAGTATAATTAAAGGAAGAAAACCCCAATTTTTGATAGGGATTTGCATGTAGAAATCGTTATAACCATATTCTGAAAATAATATGTGAAGTAGATGATCAACCCACGAATTTGTGATGTTATGTTAGAAGGAAATTCTGGAGAAAACTGATTAGAACAGAAGTTAAGAAAACTTAGGGTTCTTGATGATTAGATGAGATTTTAGGTTGTTTAATCATGTTTAAAGATGGTTATATGCATGCTTAACGTTAGAAACATCTGGAAATATATTACCATGATTGTAGTATAAGTTTTGGGACGATTAGTGTTGGAAATTATGGATTTGAATGAAGAATATTAGTCAAACCCGTAACTGCACTTCTGCAGAAATCGAAATACCTGTTTGATCGATCGATCGAACCTAGAGCGTCGATCGATCGAAGGTTCGATCGATCGAGCCCCATACGTCGATCGATCGACCCCTCCTGGCAAACTCTTTTTCCCCTTGTTTAATTAGTTGAAGTAATTTACCGTGGAATATTTCTTGGGCATTATAAATAAAAGGATTTGGGAGATATTGAGGACCAGTAGGGTATAGGGATAAATGTTAGAACCTTTAATCTTCAACGAGAAGGGTAATTATGGGATATTTACTTTAGGTTGAATTTATGAAACTTAAGGGTGAGGTGCGTAAGAGAGTTACGTTGGAATCAAATAAAGTCACTTACTGAATTATAGATTGGTAAGGATATGACCCATGAGAATTAGGTAATGAGTGAGAAAACTCTTCGAGTTAAGGTTAGAGACGAAACCTTATACGTAATCATAATAATGAGAAATTAAAGATAAATGTTGTAATTATGGGTAAGGAGAGTGACCTATATTAACATAATGAAATTGGTATATTTATATGATTGTGTGTACATATATTATATACATGTGAAAAACTTACCCGCGCTACTTGCTATCCCTGAGGTTACCGCGCTGGGACGATCTTATCCTGTGTTGCTTTATGGGGGATATTGATTCGTACCCTAGAAGATAGAGATCCTAGGTACGGGCTATCAGATTGATAGTCGGACGGTCCTAAGAGACGTGTGGGTATGTACTGACCTCTTGGACTTGGAATCTATGCTTCGCCTCAACGTTGTTTTATATATGTTAATACAGTTCGAGAGTGATTCCGAACTTGTATTTCCCTTTGTGTGAGCGATACGGGGATTGGATAGCAGAGTATGCCCGCACCGTAGTTTAGTTGGGGTGCTGTTATATATATATATATATATTATCCGAGTAGTTAATATATATATACGAGATTATATACTTTAACTGCCTACTGGGATTTGATAAGTAGGACGTAGTTGTTGACACTATAATAAATACTTGTTTTGTGAAAGTATGAGAATGCACTGGTAAACTTTAAAATTTAATGAAGCTAAAACGAGAGTATTGCTACTAATTGGAAGTAACCTTTTTAAAACATTGTCATCATTCGGTTTTGAAACTTATGAGTAAGTTAAGATAAACTAGACTATTTGGGAAGGTTAGTATGATAGGCGTGCACATTAGAAGAGAGGTGAGAATTTCTTAAGAGAGTGTCGAACTAATATGAATTGCATTGGCCTGTATCAATTTAAATACTTGCTTAACGTATTTTATAAATCAAACGCACTTTCGGGCCCTGACCCGTTTCTTTCTCTCTCTCTCTCCCTTGTGTATATATATATATATTTTCAGGTGCCCAGCCACCGGGGCGTCTTTCTTAGGATCCTTTGAGAAGAACGAGCTGCAGCTTAGGTGGAAGTTGCAGGTCACTTGAGTAGACGGCTTCTGTTATTGACTCCACTCTCATTACTCTCATTTATTGGGCACGTGTCGCCCCTTTCAGCATTTCATTTATTGTTGGGATTTTATATTTCAGTTATTCCGGTATTGTTTTACGGGATTTATTCAGGATGGTTTATGATTTTTAGTTTTATATTGTTGACATTCGATTGGTGAATGTATGGTTTTATTTTAGTTCATCGTGGTGTGATTCTATATTGTAGAAATGTTGTTTTGAATTAATAAATCTTTTCTTTAATTAAAATTTGGAAGTTTGTATGAAAAATGGTTTTTGACACTTAGCTTAATTATTTAGGGTGTTAAATTGGAAAAATTATTTTTATCGACAGTGATGCTGAGAATGAACCAACTGTTTACCTTGATTTAATTTAATAAAGGAGTGATCGCCCGGTATTTAATTAGGCGGGGTGTCGCATTAACATCACAAATTAAACATAAGAAACAAATGTAATGGAGTCTCTAAAGCTAAACACAACTAAATAGTAGAGCTTTTACATAATCTCCTTGAATTGTTATTTTTCACGGACCGTAATTGGTATTAACATCGAAACATCACTAATCTTCAACAGTCAACCAAAATATTTTTCATACATACACCACACCTCTCTTGCAGACTGAGAAGTGAATGAAAATAATAGAGATGAAGTCATAATAATGAAATACTTCATTCATACCGTGTTTTACACCTCACAGTGATCGCCAAGCTCCGTAAAGTGCTCCCAAATCTTGTACTTTAAAGATAAGCATTGAAAGAAAATTAGGAGAAATGAAAGAAAATAAAGATATTTAAAGCTAAAATTGTATTCCCATGAATTATACAACTTACTAAGCTAAAAATTATCTTTAGATCTAATATATTCAACATAAAAAACTCAAGTATCATAAAAACAAAAAGAATAATATGGTTCAATATAGAATTCCTCAATTCATGTCAATTGGTGCTATATGGAACTCAAAATTCATAAACTAAGTATAGTCTTTCCTTCTTAAAGCAAGTATAGTATTTTAATCATATGCATTAAATTTTATTTCTCAACGCAACGTATATTAGTCGATAAAAATAAGTCTTAATCAACACCAAGCTTTCAGAGAATCTGAAGCCTGGATGAACAAATGAAATCTATCAAGATAACCTATAATTAATTTGGCCTCATATAAATAAATAGTGACTAACAATATATAAGGTCAGAATAAGATGGAAATATTATCAAGTTGAAAGAAAGTGATTTGGCCAAAACTTTAAAGTTAGAGTGTTATGTGAAAATCCATTATAATCAAGGCTTATATTAAATATTGAGTGTGAAGGTTTACACATTTTGTTTCTCCAGCTCCAATGCCTCTATGGTTGTTTCAAATAAGAACAAAGTTATACCAAATACAGGGAACCCCTAAATATATGCATATGTGTTTGACTCCATATGAAATTGTAGATGTAGATATAGATGTAGATAAACAAAAATCACACAAATCAAACCATATTCATTACTAATATCAACAAAATCGGAGAAAACCCTTAATGTAAATGCAAGCTCGAGTTCGAATAAACAAATTAGACAATCTGATTTGCAAAAAACCGTAGTAGTTATAAAACTTCAGCGCCTATTAGATCAAGAAAGTTTTTTTTAACAATTATTACATAGAAAATAATGAGAGTCATGAAGATCAAAGAATGTTTTGAGAGCAATACAAGAAACATAAAACATGTGTTGGTATATTCACTGGGGTTAATAAAATCATACAAATAAATCCATATTCATTACTATTGACAACAATATTGAAGAAAACCTGTGTGTAAATACAAGCTCAAATGGACATAAACAAATCGCACAATCTGAAAAAAAAAACTAGTAACTATAAAACTTTATTAGAACCTAACCTATTACATAACAATCACAACAAATCCACATATATAAACCCTAGCAATATTGTAGAATAAACTATATGTAGTCTAATTTATTACCTACGTAGGCTTCTATGGAAACTGGAGCAAAACGGGACTTGAATACAAACATAAACCTCTGCCGCCATCGGGACTTGATTGAAATACAAAGAGATGTTGGAGCATCGTCAGGTTGGGAGGTGGGGGGGGAGTAGAT
Organism: Sambucus nigra; assembly: GCA_949130495.1. Lineage (NCBI taxonomy): Eukaryota > Viridiplantae > Streptophyta > Magnoliopsida > Dipsacales > Adoxaceae > Sambucus > Sambucus nigra. The sequence continues at coordinate 391,633,118 of OX422207.1, read as the reverse complement.
AACTAGAGATGGGAGAAATATCAGGAGAGTTGGAGAGTGGGTTTGGGACTGGGATTGGGAGTGTCAGAGTGTGAGAGAGTTGAGAAAGGAAATGAGAAGACCCCGTTCCTTTTCTTTTGCAAACGGACTTTTTCGCCCAATTTTTCAGCCTAGCGGGAATTAGCCCGCTTCTTTTTTATCATTTATCTCAGTTTTAGATTTGCGAGGGATAAAACTAAAATAGGTATATCACAGTTCTACACAAAATTAACATAAATATTTATTTTTTTACATCAAGTTAATTATAACTGACATAAAAATTAACCATTAAATTAAAATTGACATAAATATAAACATTTATGTCATTTAAACTTTAATTGACATAATATTAATTTTTAAACTGACATAAATGAATGTTTTTCTTGTAGTGCACAAAGGTTCATTATCCCTTCCAGTCATAATATGCGTGACGCGAACCTTTGCCTCAAAGTCTTGGATGGCATGTCCATAAACCAACATACATGGGTGAGTGTCCGGGTCCTTCAACCCACTCGCTATCGGCATGACACCAAATATGTCTATTAAAAACATTCTTGGCCAACTGATTGTTGACATAGGTCTATCTAGGGAGTCAAGATGAAAAATTGATCATATACGTGTTGCGAGTCCGTGCGTATCGATGAGTCCGTGCATATCGGCGATGGAGTAATGGCATCCTCGTCTACCTCCTTCCACTTCCCCTTGTCATTGCCCTTATCGTAGGTGCCCTTATTGGAGGTGCCCTTATCGGAGGTGCCCTTATCGTAGGTGCACCCCCACTGAAGCTTTATGAAGGCGATATATCTACGACCTTCTCCTCCAACCTTTATATCTTATCGTCATGAGCGTCCACCTTACGATCCAACCCGATGTTGCTCGTGTCTATCCCGATGATCCTCGACTTCCCCATTCGAGATCTCATCCCCTAGTCCTCCCCTTTTGATCCGCCCTGAGCGCTTGGATGAGTGCGTCCATAGCCAAAGCTGCTTTATTGGCATCAGACTGCTTTTCATGCACTTCTTTAAGCTTTGTCTGAAATGACAAAAAGTACATGATTAGTTAATTAAGTTAATAAAAAATTATAACGTAATTAAAAAAATTAAACAATTATAACTTACAATCGTGGATGCCACACTCGGGGACACCTCCTTACCCTTGTCCTTCTTTGTTCGGAATGCCACATAGGCATCGAGTCTATGTGGCCTACTCCCAGGGCCACTCCCCGTCTCCTGAAAAAAATGCATAATTAGTAAGTGACGCAAAGTAGTACTAAATTAGAATAACATAAACCTAAAATTAAAGAAAAATAAAATCTTACCATCCTATTCTCCACATCGACATAAGACGTCCGCCTAGAGTAGTGCATGTCCGCCTTTTTCACCCGATTTGCCTTCCCCGATTAACGAGATATCAATTTCCACTCCTCTATCTCATTGTCGACAAGCTGTTGTCACAGTGCCAATGAGATTGGCTCTTTCGATGGGACGGTGCCACGCACTCTCATACTGGACTCCTGAGTTTGTCCAAAGTACTATGCCTGCATGTTTTTCTTCCACGTCTTATACTGATCTCTCAACTGTTCCAACGTGGAGTCGCGGACATGTGGGGGCAGGCCGAATTGATCATGTCAAACAAAAAAAAGAAAGTGTTAGTTGTATTTAAATAAAATATAAATTTAAATACACTACCTGTAGTGCCCCCTATATGTCCATCTTGAGCTCATTTGACACCTTCCTCCAATCGGTGTACTTCAGACCAATGATCGCCTTTAGAAACTCCAGTGATCTAGCCGATAATGCCATCTTGTTATCAATGAAGGACCCTAATTTGCTCCATTTTAGGGTCCTAGTGGAAGAGAAGACTTCGTCACCTCTGCTACTGCGATGCCCTAATGATGACATTTTCTGTAAAAAATGTTGTTATGAGTAAATGATCAATTCCAAATGAATTAGAATATTGTATGAGTTAGCGACATTATAAATCTAAAAATATTGTTTCAATATTGGGTCATGTCACAGACTTTGAATTAATTCTTAAATTGATGAAAATCCAAATTAACATATTCACTAATCAAAAACCAATTTTGATTCAAATCCGATAATAATATAGCACTAGAAGAGTACAAGTTAACGACATTATAAATATAAATATTTTTTCAATATCGGGCCATGTCATGGACTTTGAATTAATTCTTAATTTAATTAAAATCTAAATTAACATATTCAATAACCAAAAAACTAAAAAAATCCAATAATAACAAAGCACTAAAAAATAAACCCACTAGTTATTACAAGCAGTAAACAAATTAGTACAAATGAATTAAAAGAATTAAACTATCATCCATTAGTAATAAAGAACTAGAATAATACAACCACTAGTCATTATAAATAATTGGAATACCTATTACAAATCTAAAAATTGTTTCAAATTCGGGTTATCATAAAAAATGGATTGATATTCGATAGGAGTAGCCAAGTCATCCACACTATTGTTTAGACGCTTTGGCGCATGTAGGACGATTGACTATGACTCGTTGTTGATATACTCCGAGTAAAACACTTTCTTGACCTTTTGAAAAGCACAAACAAACAGCTCATCGCTCAAATGTTTGTTGCTCTTCAACTTGGATAAGTCAACCATGATCAAATAGGTGTCAGGATCAACTTTACAATCATTTTTATCCTCAACTCTTTCCCAATCATAGTAAAACACAAACCTCTTTGAAGCTTATATAGTGCAATTCAAATATATTTCGAATTACACCATAGTAAGTCATTTCAACTTCAACGAGGTTTTTATCTTTCGCGCTCGCTCAAATATAAGTAAGAGCTTTATATGAAATGCCTGAGTTCCGTACATTTGTATTTTCCTCGTACACCCTTACACTGAATACGTAACTATTTAATCAATACTTTTTGTACTCTTGTGCCATGAACAAAGGTCCAGTGGCTAGATGGGTAAGATTTGATGTTGCATCACCCGTCTTTAAGTGCTGAGAATATAGACAAATTAATTAGGTTAGTTATAAAGCTCTCTTGTAATATGACAATTAATAAGAGACATTTTCATCAAAATTACCTCGTGTGACAACCATAACCTAAATTCGTTGTCTGATCCTGACATTATTGTTCGTCTTTTATTGTTCCCACATGCATCATATTTTCTGCGTTGATCGTGATGAACGAATTACAAAATTGATCATGTATAAAAATTAAATAATATAAAAGTTAAAATAATATAAACTTATTTTTTCCATTCTTCAACATATTCATGTGTGTAAAATAGATAATGAGATACTTATTAATCTTGTAAACTCGTAAATTTCACTCGTTTGCCCTTCACATGACCACCCTTATTGACAAACTCATCACTGTCATTCATGTTTCTCGGGTCAGACATATATTACCAAGTGTAGATTAATGACTCCACGACGATGTATTCCTCTACAATTGATCCTTCAATGTATCATGTATTCTTGACTTAATCTTTGAAAACTTTTATCAATCTTTCAAACAAATACATCCACCGATATCTAACTGGGCTATAAAGAAATGCATGGTCGCATGGGTGTACCAACAAATCAACACTTGTGTCAAAGAATGATAGGGGAATGTACTTTTTGAACACACACATCGCTTTGTTCACCCTCAATTTTTCATCCACTATGTGATCTTGATTCACTACCTTCTCACATAAAAGTGAGAAGAAAATACTAATTTGCATAATAGCCCTCCGTAAATCCTTGTGCTTAGAGAAATAATGCTTAAACAATAGAGGAACCAATTGCATGATCACATGCCAATTGTGGGACTTACACTTATGTATATCATGGGTAGCATAATTCACAATTCTTTGCAAGTTGGATAAAAAATTAGATGGAACCTTCAAATTATATACTGTGTCTGAAAGCACCTTCCTGTCCTCACTCATCAAAGAAACGCACCAGGAGGTCGTCAAAGATAGTTATGGCTTAAGTTTCAACGATTTAAGGTTTTTTTGTGCATTTTCTCCATCCTTCAAATGACTCCTCCTAAGGCATGTACCCACAATATGTTCAGTGATGTTCTTCTCTGCGTGCCTCACATCTAATACTTGACACATCGGGTTATTCTTCTAATAAGGCAAGTTAAATAAAATTGACCTCCTAGACTATGACTTTATTTTCTCAATTTAATTCCCAGTTGAGGTCTTTTTATGCTTGACATTCTTAAATTTAGTATTCTTACCTGGCATATTAGTGCCACAATAAGAAGATTTACTTTCAATTTCTAAACTTGAAATTTTTCTTGGAGGTAGCTTATGCTCAACCCCGCCTGGTAAAAAATTAAAACCTTTCTCATATCTAAAACTATGAGAGGGGGATAGAAACCTCATATGTCAATGGTATATATTTTTTAAGATAGCGGTGAGATGCAGAGATTCAATCTCCTCTCCACAAATAGGACACCTTAAATAACTATGTACTACATAATCGGATGATGTCCCATAAGCTGAAAAATCATGAATTGCCCACATCAACATAGCTTTCAGCATAAACTCTTCATTTTTAAAAAGACTCAAATGCTTTCACACCCTCTTCCCATAACTCATTTAATTCTTCTACGAAAGGATTCAGGTAGACATCGATGTCCTCACTTGGTGATTTGGCCTAAGTATCAACAAAGACAACATAAAAAATTAGGTCTCATACATTGTGAAGGAGATAGGTTAAGTTGGGCTAGGATGACAGGCCATACACTCTGATTGGCGCTTAGATTTATAAAATGAATTTAAACCATATGTTGATATTGCCAAATGAATATTACCCTATTTTTTAGCAAAATTAGGATACTCAAAACTCATCCTCTTTCAACCTGTATAATTAATCGGATGCCGCATGAGATTATCCCCTACTTCTGCCCTAGCATGCCATGTCATTGCCTCTGCTATCCATGGTACTGTGAAAAACCTCTTTGATCTAGGATCAACGAGAAAATATTTCAACACTTTTTGAGACACTTTTGAGCACATGCCTTCCTTGCCAGTAGATTGTACATATCTAGGTTCATCGCATACTGAACATCGATCGAGATTTACATACATTCTTTTGGTATAGTATGCAGTCATACACACAAGAATGAACTGATATATACTTCATTTCCAAACCTTTCAAATTGTTCTTCATAGTAGGATAGCTATTTGGAAGCGTATTATTCTTGGGTAGCAAGCCCTTCACCCAATTCAAAATTCCTGTCACTCTAGTGCTAGAAAAACCATATTGGGTCTTTAAAATATTCAAACCAACCATGGCATGTAAAGTTGTTTGTTCTTTCTCACCGCTAGAGTACATTGATTGGTTCGCCTTAAATTTTAAACATTGGTAGTCATCGTCAAGGTTTATCTCGCATAGTCAACGGTTGTACATCGTCAATGACCTCATTTTCTTCCACTTCATGAACTCCATACGTGTCATCAAATAAATTCTGTAGCATATTATGATCTACATTGTCCTCGTTCCTTTGTGTATCTATCCTACATGTTGAAGGTTGTTGTTAAGGTTGCTCGGGGATAAAAGGAGCTTTCGATACACCGCGAAAAATCCAAAATTGATAACTATCTTTCATACCACATCTTAACAAATGTAGTTCAACTGTTTTCCACTCAAACACTATACCATTCTTACACTTATAACACAGACACGAGAACTATTCATCATTATGAAATCTCTTTGCGTTTTTCACAAATTCATTAGCACCTCTGCGAAACACATCCCCTAATCCATTTGTCTCACCCATCCACTCTTTGTATTTAGGATATCCCATCACAACTACTATAAGCAATCACCTATTATGGGTACAAATCGTATATTTATGGGTTAGTATAAACAAAAGCGTGAACATTTAGTTTCCATTAAATAATTTATTACAAGATTGATATTTCATCTTTCAGTGTTATATTATAAAAATAATATTATTCCTATTTCCTCCATCTCCTATAAAGGGTGAGTGGTCCTATACCATTCAAGACAACATATTTCTGTAATATTCTTAACAGCTCATGCATATTGTTCTAATTTGAGGAAAATTCAATAGCATATCCCCATAGTCCTCCAAGTACACGACATAGATTCACAAGTGCAAGTGTTATTTCAATTTATTAATTTAAATAACACTTAACATCGCATCATCTAGTATGTACCCAAATAACATTAAGATATGGGAGTAGAACATTCCCCAAAAGTAACAAATTTAAGCCACTAAGAATATTATTATACATAAAATATGCAGTCCTAAACTGTCCAAACGAGACAATTCGAGAGATCTCATTATATGAGTAATAACTCTCGAACGGGTCTAAGGACTATTGAATGCGTACGCATAAGAACTAGAAGGATAGTATCTATTCGCACTATATGTAATTTAAAGTAGTTATAAATGTTACAGAACCATTATATCATGCATTCACATGAGAATACAAGCATGCATTCACCCCCTAAAGCAAGTGTTATATAAGAGGTTGCTACATGCATGCATTCTCATGTGAATGCATGATTACTTATTTATATTCGATTTAATCACAATCGTAAATGTGAGAAATTCCTAGGGCTAACCAACTCAATGGAAATCTAAGTGTTCAAATCTACCATTCAACAACAATTTAAGAATACCAAACAACAATCCGATATATTAGAAATTCCTAGGGTCAACCAACTCAATGGCCATCTAAATGTTCAAATCCACCAGTCAACAACTATTCAAGAATCCCAAATAATTCAATAATATCTCTCTCTCTCTCTCTCTCTCTCTCTATATATATATATATATATATATATATATATATATATATATATATATATATATATATATATATATATATATATATATATAGAGAGAGAGAGAGAGAGAGAGAGAGAGAGGGAGAGAGAGAGAGAGATATGTACCGAAATGTGTGTATATAGAGAGAGATGGTCACCGTTGCTGTAATCAGAAAGAGAAATCAAATTTCAATTACATTAGTGACCCGAACACTCACACACACACAATTTCAATAGCAATTTTAATTTCATAAAAAAAAATTCAATACCCCCCCCCCCCACATAGTGAACCCAAAACACACGCACGATTACATTAGCAATTTCAATACCAATTTTAATTTTATAAAAATAAATTCAATAGCACACACACATAGTGACCCCCAAACACACACAATTATATTACCAATTTCACTACCAATTTCAATTTTATAAAATAAAAATAAATACCCCCCCCCCCCCCACAAACAATGACCCCCCCCCCCCCCCCCACATACACAGTGACCCCCTCCCCCTCCCCCCCCACACTGATCCACATACACACACCCACTGACCCATAAACACACACACACACACACACACACACACACAGACCCACCCACCCACATACACGCACTGATGCACACACACGCACAAACACACAAAGGAAATAAGGATAGAGAGAAACGTACCAGCTGAGATGAGAGAGAGAAAGATAATCGCACTTGTTTAGAGAGAGAGAGAATAAAAAAGGGAAACAAAATGAGGGAAAGTAAAAACTGAAGCGGCTAGGTCTTTTTCTTTTTAATGTTGTCACGGATGTGTCACGTTCTTTGAACGTGACAACTTTACAAGATTATCACGGTCTTTGACCGTGACACGTTCGTGGCAACTGTCTTGTCATGGTCTTTGATCGTGACAAGTTCGTGATAAATATTTGTCATGGAAAAAAACCGTGACAAAAAAATATATTTTTTTATCACGGTCAAAGATTGTGACAAGGGTGCCCGGGTTAAGGGTGTCATTTTAACTTTTTTTGGTATAGTAACAATTCTAGCTATAATTGAAAAGTTACCAGGTACAACTCCATCTTCTAGGTACCAATTATATTTGTTTACTTTTAGTTGTTGTCTTTAATGTTTATTTTTTATTATTTTGTGGAAATAATTATTATATTCATTATTGTGTGTTTTAACACAAAAAATATATTGCATTTGAACAAAACACAAAATTTTACTTTACTATGGCTTAATCAATTACAACTTTGTATTTGTGTAAATTGATCTCATATTAGTGACCCAAAAGGGAGCTTCAATGTGCTTTTTTTAGGAATATGTTAATTTGAAGGAAAATCTTAGTAAATGTTTAATTTAATGGATCCACCTGTAGAAAGATATCTGTGACCTAATAGGGAGCTTCAATGTGCCTTTTTTCAGGAATACGTAAATTCGATGGAAAATCTTAGAAAATGTTTTATTTAATGGATCCACCTGTAGCCAGATATCTGTGACAACCTCGATTTTCCATACCTAGTTGATCATGATGCACATTAAATATCGGGGATGCTAAATCAGGGTTGTCACAGTTTGTATCAGAGCATCCAGTTTCCAATGTCATTAGGATATGTGTTACGTTTGTTTCATTTTCTATTGAGTGTTCTTTGATGTCTCCAGAGCCTGTTATAGGATTTTGTACTCTGGTATCACGACGACATGTGTGTTGACATTGATCATTGTCGTTTGAGTATATGCATGACTTCAGGAGTATTGGCGCTTAAAAAGGCATGAGAATGTAAATCGTTACCAACTAGTGGTCAAGTATAGGACAAGTGGTTGGACAATGGTGTTCACCATAGTCGTGAGGATTATTATGGGAAGTTATCATGTTTAGGGACAAATTCTGAAACTTAAAGACTTTTGCAGACACAAGATTAGTGAATCTATTTCATGTCGAGTCCATTTTTGGAGACATTAAGAAATTTGAGTTTTTGAGGAGCCTATTGAAGTTTTGGGTTCTCGTTATGGTAATAGGATAGTGATATCACCTTGGGTTATGGTTAGTATCATTTAAAATGGACTCTAGGGAGACACAGATGTCCGTTTATGTATTTTTATCGCTTTAAATTGGTCTCGGAGTTAGGTATACCCTTTGGTGAGATTTTAGGTTATTCTGGGTAGCATTCTGGGCACTTTTAAGGGACCGAAAACAGGCCTAATTAGGAGGTCCGGGATTAGAGTTTTTAAAAGGGTTTTAAACCACATCATTTAGGTGTTTTCCATCCACACAACTTAACCCTAGCAACCTTAATCACTTGGGAGAGGTTAGCAAGCTTGGAGAGGATAAAACAAGGGAAAATTCAAGAGGAGTTCTTCAATCTTCTACTATAAGGCAAGAATTTTATTGAAATATCTTTAATAACGTGTTTCTTAATTTATAAACATTCTTTCTCATGATTTTGGGGTTTTTAATTGTATTGGAGACTAATTTATATGATGATTTATAATTGGGACTAATTAGGATTACTAGTAATTAATATTACTTATAAAGTTAAGACTTTGGTGATAAAAAATGAAATCGACATTAAATAATCAATGGAAATTATGTTAAAATCTATGTTTAGCTTTGTAGTCACTTTCTAATCGAACACATGTTTAATAAATCTTAAATTGATAAATATTAGGGATTTATAAATTGTTCTTGAGGAATTTTGGGTTAATTTTATTATTGATTGAAATCATATTAAAAACCCTTGTTTATGATTAGAAACTATTAGGATTATTTCCTCTAGATGTTAGTTTTAGGTTTTGGCATGATGGAGATTTGATTACCTTAGTGGGGATTTAATGGAGGTTTTTGGGGAGTTTTGGGGCTGATTTTTGTAGTTGGGGACAAAGCACAATGCCATTCTCATTCGAACGAAGTGTATTTATCGTTAGAAAGAAGTCCCTCTCTCATATGAATGACTTTAAAAACTCTTCCCAGGTTGTGCGGAATCGAAATACAAAGCCATGAGCGATGGTTTCATATTGTTTTAAATTTTTTGAATTTGATATGATTTTTCAGCTAAATGGTGGGCAAGTGTATTGATATGGTTTCATATAGTTAGGACTTTCCTTTAGGATTACTACACCTTATTTAGTGATTAATCATACTTGGTTAACATTAAGAATAGTTAAATAGGTTAGAGTTATGACCTTTGTACTAGTGTATTTATATCCGGTGTTAGGATTGGGCTAGAGTGGGTAAACATGCGAATTAACAGTATCCTAGGGTCGTATGTATATATCGAGCTTAGAGAGTAACAAGTTAAACTGTTCGGGAGATAAAGTACGATCTTTAGAGATTATAGGTGATGCGATTTATTTAGTGATTAAATGAGGAAATGAATATGTACGTTATGAGATTGTGTGTATGTAGAAAAGATAGATGTGTTATTGTTTGAAGACAATAGTGTGAGTGATAAACTAATACAAATAACTAGACCAAAAGAAGTTGTAAATTGCATGAACTAAACAAAAGTCAAGATTTGAAATTAAGAAAGTAATTACGGTAAAGTAAAGCATTACACTATTAAATGTAAAGTAATAAAGTAAAATAAATCAAATGTAAACAAACGAAACTTTTAATAAACATGAAATAAAGTTACAATCCACCTTTTAATCTACATCCAATGAAAGAAAAATAATAAATACACAAAAAGAAAATAAAATAAAGTAAAAGAAATGATTAAAAGAGTAAATGTAGTTTTTTTCACGAGGGAGTCATTTTTCTAATGTTTCTTGCCATGTAATGAAACTGCGTTAGTAACTACGGGATGGTTATTCATCCAAATATTTCCTTCCTGGGTACAATAACATCCCCATGTATATTATTTTACTTTATTTTTTACACCATATCCATAATTTTAATCGGTGTCATGTATGCGTGATGCCAATTATCTTGAGATTGTGATTTATAGTTCGAATATTACTATTGGTTTATAATCTAACGTGACAACACCTCATTGTACCGTGATAATCTAGTGTAAATATACCCCCCACACTAATTGATTTTTCAAAAAAATTGATTAGTTTACTGTTAATCTTCCCACGCCACCACTCCACATCTAATCATCATTACTCTGCAGCATAAGTATTCATTTTATTGCGGTGAAAAAATTTCCATTCCAATCAATCAACACTTTGGTGTTTGAATCTGAGTTACTTGTCTCTTTATATTCTTTCTCTTCTCTACATAAAAATGTCTTCTAAGAAAACTATCAGTGTTGGCCCTAAATGTCCTCATGAATCAACTTCGAACCAATCGTGTAAATATGTTAATCCATGGGGAGTTATTGTTTCTTCCTGAGATCAGTTTTGTAATAATGAATTATTTTCATTCGGCCCCCAAAGTAGAATAATCCATTAGTTCTACGAATTTTCTGCTCCATATTCTTGAATATCAATTTCTTATTTCTAACTAAGGGCCGAATGTTAATATAACTAATCTTAAACTACGTTTCAAAGTTTTCATAAAGATCAAAACCTGAAGCCTTTTGAGCCATTTCATTAGCTTATTCATTTAAAAACATAGGAACATAATTCAGTACGACTTCATCAAATTTGGACAATAAATTCAAAGACAATTGGTTATATAAATTTAAACCATCGTGAACTCATTTGTATTCACTAGTTAACTGTGTTATAACAAATTAAGAATCACCAAAAAATTCTATTACTAAAGCATTGTAGTTTCGAAGAATATCAAGGCTCATTATAATAGCCTATGTTTACACCACGTTAACAAAAAGCAATGAGATTTTTTCGTGTTATATTTAAATAAAAAGTAGCTAAATAATAATATAAAAGTGTAAAATAGTGAAAACAAGCATTTGTGTTACCTTTCACAAGTTGGGACATGTTATTCAAAATTGGATCATACCATAATTCAAATTAAAGCATTTATTGACCAAAATAGGAAAACTCAAATGGGTGAGTAACCACCCAATTGTTATCAAAGAGCTATTTCGTTTCGTGGTAAGAAACATTATAAATATGAAACGAACTCAATAAGGAAGAGAGGACTCCCTCAGTAGAAAACTCACTAAAGTTTCTCCCCATTACATTATTGGTTCTTTACTTTCTTCCTTAGTGATGTCTATACTTTACTCGCAATTTACTTTCTTACAAATCATTTTTTTAATCACATTTTCTGTTCCTTTATTTATAAAGCTTTACTTTTCTTTTAATTCATGCAATTTATTGTTTATGTCCTAGTTACGCACTACAACTTAGAACTTAAATCAAAGTCTTCCATAAGGGAATAAAAAATCCTCTTAATTGAGGCATTAAATGCAACATAATTGCTTGATAATCACTAGGTTAAGATCTTTGGTTGGCAAGAACACAAATGTTATTTGGAACTCTCGTAATCCTACTTATTCACAAATCCAAGTGAAAATAACCCACACATATTTTTGGCCCGCCCAATGGGCACTAGTGCCTTATGGAGGTTACAAATGGCTAGGACACATAAAAGAGAAGATATAGTCAAAACGTTGGTGAAATTAGCTCTATCATATAATATATTCACACTTTAGATGGTCGAAACAACTCAAGAGTTGGGTCCAATGGCTTGAAATCATGAATTGAATATTCCAAAGGCTCCAAGAGAGAGAAATATTTAAAACACACTAGTAATTGGTGTGCCCACAAACATTTATTAATAATTAATCAACTAACTGATCCCAGTCTTTGATCATTTCAGAAATATGGTTAAAATTATTAATACCATGATTACCACAGTGACCCGTAGATTTTCCTTAACCAATGGTATGACAACAAGTGGTCAGACCTATACATCACAATTTGTTGTAAATGCAATTACTCAGCCAAATTCGTACCATCATGTATAATATAGACCCAATGATGGTGAACCCCCTTTTGGAAATAACATTAGGATATGAGGATATGTTAATACTATTGGTTTAAGTATAAGCAATATAATGGAAAAACTAGGGAAATCTAACACCTACCATTAGTTGGACTACAATATCTTAATAGGGCGAACACTGTAAGAGAGAATATTATAATTGATCATTATGTTTTTAAGTTTAGCATATTTCAGTACAGCTCTACATCATTATGTACATTCTCAAGAGCTTCAATTGAAGACAAGTTATTAATTGAACACAATAATCGAAGATCTAAGACTTGAGATCATCACTACAAATATATGGAAAAGGTATATGAGGTTGATTTTGGGTATAGTTAGGGGTATTTTAAAGTGTTTAAAAAATAAAATATTTTTTCAAATATCTTTAATAATGTTTTTGAAAATATCACGAAGTTGTTAGAATGATATTGGATGTCGTTTGAATGAGTGCATGTACCTTGTTAGAAAAGCTTCGAATGAGATCGATTTTGGAAACTTTTTCCCCGATTTGTTTTCTTGTTAGATTAGTCATTAGAAGCAATTTGAATAGAAATAAGTACATCTCGTTCGAATGAGCCGACAAAAAATTGTTTTTTATTTGATTTCAAAGACAATATTTCAAGTATATCTCTTAGATAATTTTTCTCCCCATATTTAGGGATATGTGCTTTCAATTTCTATCAATCCTTTTAAACATCGTGTTATTAAACACTTTGTTTTTTCAAATTTAAACCCCTTAGATGTGTTGTGATCACTTTATCAAATCCTGAAGAACACATTTCTTGTTCTAAACTTCGTAGAGTTAATTCTTCATTACTGAAGAAAGGAAGGTGGTTTCCTGAGGTTGATCAGTGGACATTGATATAAGTGGTGCTTGATGTAGAGCAATGCTTGATCTGTACCACTTTCTATTATAAAAAAGAAAGGTATACATAATTGCGATATTTAGTGGAATCTATGTCTTTAAGTGTTTCCGTATCATTATGTAATATCGTAATTGTAATAGTGCTGAAAAAGCTTTTTTCTCGAAAGAGTTTTTTTTCTATATCCTGTCTTGTGGTTTGTTTGCTTTAATTTCGATTCAATATCTTGCATGTTTAGGTTCAATTAATTAATCAAGAAAAAATGTTGGTTCAATTAAATTTGGCTTGGTTGTGACCTAATCTATGATTTCTACATTTGACCACACAACCAGACCACTTATATATCAGAGCGGGAAGATTAAGTTATCATATTGTTACATATTTTTATGTTCTTTTAGATATTTTAAGTCTCTCTCTCTCTCTCTCTCTCTCCCTCCCTCTTTCTTTGGTTTTATTTTCTTATGTTGATGGGTTATCATTATGATAAGTTATCCGATGCGTGTAGTGATGCCGACGACTTTGATATTCGAGATGACTTTAATGAGCTTCATAACCATGCCAAAAAATTAAATCATTTGAATTTGAAATTTAAAAAAAGAATGAAGTTTATCAAAAAAGAAAATATATGTTTTAAAGATAAAATTGAATTTTTAAAATTGTTTAGACTCAAAGAGATATCCTTTGTGAGAAACTCATGAACGTGAATCATGATTTTAAAGTTTTAGAAGTGTACAAGAAAGAGAGTGAGGATCTTTAGAAAAAGAATTAGAGAACTCTAAGATGTTTGAGGCTAAGGCTAACGAATGTGCCATTGAGGATAATGATATTTATAATACATTTGAGGGAAAATGAGAAGCCTCTTAGGGATAGGTTCGCTTGCATTGAGGGGGATCGAGATAACCTTTTAGTTATTATGGGAAATTTTAAGAAGGAATCCCTATTGTTTGAGGGGTCTAATTTTTCCTTGAGTCTAGGATTTTGAAGTTAAAAGATGTTTTGAGAGACTCAGGTAGTGTCAATAGTGGCTTCGATAATTCAAATTCCTCTACGCCTAAAGCCAAGACCGTTGTTTCTCTTAGAGGATAAACCACGTCCCATGGTGTTAAAAACTCTCAACCTAAAGGTACCATTTCTCATCATGTCTACTCGTGCACATAATCCAGTAAGAAAGGACACCTTAGGAATTTTTTCTATGATCTTAGATTACACCCTAGAAAGTTAAAGTCCAGTGTCCCCATAATTACTGATACCTCAATATGTTAGGTACTCATCTAGTTGGATTAGGAATTAATTTTGGAGGCATTGAATGTTCGAATCATTGATTCTTGCATGATTGGACATGGATATTCATAAGAAATATCTTATGGGTGATTGCTTTCGTGTTTTCCATACAATAGCTTTTGTTTCTCATGATATATATGCTTGCTAGTTGTTTATCTTTTGTATTTTTATTTTTCATTTATTGATTCTTCTTTAAAAGTACAAAATGATTTTATTTGTCTTTTGAGTTATTTTTGATAGATTTGTATCGTAAATTCTTTCTAAACGGTATTTAGATGAATCCAGTTGGTTATATGGAGAATTCGTACAATAAGCCAACTTTGTTTCATGGAACAAATTATGCTTATTATAAATCTCGATGAGACCGTCTGTAAAATCGATCGATGAACGCACTTGGCTTACCGTTGAAAGGGTGTGGAATCCTCCTATTATGACTAATGAAGGTATCATTTGTCTTAATCCAGGCGCAAATTAGACTGGGAATGATTTTAGAATGAGTAATTTTTACTCTCGAAGTTTGTATGTTATTTATGGTGTTGTCACATACGAAGAATTTTATTGCATCATGACGTGTATCACGTCTAAAGAAGCATGTGACATCCTTCAACTCACATACAAGGGTACCAATGCGGTTCATGATTTTAAGATTCAAAACCTCACCACAAAATGTGAGACTATACGCATACTTGAATCTTACAGTTTAGATGAATTTTATGCTCGTATATTATATATTTTGAATTGATGTTTTATTTGGGTGAACAAATTCTGCAAGTGAGAGTTTTTAAGAAAATTTTAAGGCCTCTCTCATCTCGGTTTAGTGTAAAAGTTACCATACTTTCCTCTTAGGGAATTCTAGACACAATTAGGCTAAAAAAAATCGTAGATGATCTTCAAACTTACGAATTAGACATGTTCCTCGATTTTATAAAGAAAAGGGAAAGAGGAATATCTTTAAAAGCTAAATCTAAAAAATAAGTTTTAAGGACTCCGATTCCAAAACTGATCATGAAGATCTTGTCACGCTTGTAAAAAATTCATAAAAAAATTTAAATTCAAAAATCAAAATTCACCTAAATTGAAAAATAAAAATTTTGAGAAAAATAATTTTTTTAAAGAGGGTAAGATTTTTAATGAGAATGGTCAAAAGAAATCTAGATGTGAGTACCCGAAGAAGGATGAATCGGAGAGATGTTATAAGTGTGAGAGGAAAGGTCATAAAGACCATGGGTGTCCAACTAGGCTCAAGAGACAGGACAAAGGCAAAGTCGCCTATAATGCCACTATAAGCAATAACGATGTTGAGTCGGTGGATCCGGTGATGAATCAGGACATGAAATTGTTTTCTGAGCATTCATGTCTAGTCACGTTAGTGGTACATATACGTATCATGCCGATGAGGACATTTCTAAATGTTATAGACTCGACGCTGAGTTGAATCATTCCATAGTATGAGAGTGTGATGATTTGAGTGAGGGAGAATGTGGTCTCCAATCTTCATAGTCCGAACTTTACACTAAGTTGTTAAAAATCAAAAAATAAAAATAAATTTTGACTCTTAGTATGTTGTCTTTAGAGAAAGAGACGAAAATTTTAAGAGAGAATGAGGCCTCGATGAGTCAACTTGAGCAATTAAGAGTCTCTTTGAGTGAACAACTTGTTTTGATAGGTAGCGAAAATATTATTTTGTCCAATAAAGTGTCTAATGTTATGAGAGATCTTTAAGAATCATTAGAGACTCATGAAAAACTTGAAGCTCATATTTTACAACTCGAGAAAAATCTCTAACGTGACCAGAAGCTCAAGGTAACTTTAGAAGACACGTCTAAGAATGTTGGAAATATGTTCCTAGGTCCTGCTTTAGGTTTTAATGAGAGCGTGGAATAGGTTATGAGGGTGCATCCACCACCCATACTGCACTGGAATCGTTTGCCATGTTTGTATTAGATCCTTATGGGCCTCAACAAAACCCACCGAGGAGAACTCATCCTAGGTATTTTAACTAAGGTCGACTCAAACTAATCAATGTTTTCACCCATTGCAAACAAAATGGTCACCTTAGGGAGTTATATTTCAAGCTAGGAAGAGTTTCTTACACACATGCTCGCACACACCACTATAGAAACTTTATTAGTCTTCGAGAGCAAGTTAAGTTTCTTGTAAATACTTCTCAATGTTTAATGGAGGAATTCCAAAAGATGTCTATGACTTTTTGGAACACCTCCGTAATAAATGATTGGGGTTGGGTATTGTTTCTAGTTTAGGGTGATTTTCACATTCATATAATTTATCCCTATAACTAGATTGTATTCTTCTATTTATACATTGAAAAATCCAAAAAAAAAATTATTTTCTTTTACAAAAATTTCTAAAATTTCAAAATGATTTTTAAAATAAAAAAGGTATTTTGATGAAAAAATTTCAAAGATGCGAAAATATTTCTGTAAATTTTTTACACCTCATATGGATGTGCATATAAGATGTCCAAATCAAAACTTCATTCCATCCATTCATGTGACTTAATCATGGTGTCATGATAATTGGCTTTGTATTTTTTATGTTCTCAATGATGCTTGTTTATCATTGCTTTGTTCTTTATCGATTACTACCTTCATGTTAGACTCATTATTCGCTATGATTGTACACATACATGAACTTTTGAACATTTTACTTGCGTGTTATGCATTGAAGAGGATGTTCCCATCTAAATTGTGTTTAATAATGAACTAATTATGCATGTAAAAACCATTGCCTAGATTGTTTTTAGCAAAAAAAATTGATATATGTTTAGGGAATGTAAATGGGCTATGAAAGAAGCAGTCTTCTTTGTGTTAAAGACCATCATTGGAAAGATCTTAAAACATAAATTTTTTAGATAAAAACAGAAGTGACAAGGCCATTTTGTTCAATCTATGCTTCATTCAAAATGATCAATATGATTCCTTTAAAAAATTTGAGAGTTTATGCTTAAATGTGAGATTTTTAGGGTGTTATAAGTTGAAGATCAATGGATTTGAACAAGGCTCTAAAAAACGTAGGGCGTGATCGAGGTGTGGAGGCCAAGTCTTAAGCCTTAGAAGCCTAGGCAGGCCTTAGGCGTAAAAAGACGTGAAAAGGCGTTTAGGCCTTTTTAAAATATATTTTAATATTTTTTAACTGTAACAGGGCTATTAAAATACTAAAACGGTACATAACTTAAAATATGCTCGAATATATGGAAAATAAAATACTATGTTTTTAAAATACTAAGAACAAAACACAAAACAAGAAAAAACCCGCTTTTTTTTTACGATAGGCATATAGGTTTGGGATGCCATTTGTCTTTTGATTATTTTGAATGAGATATTGGTTTGGATTTAAAAAAAGTCTTCAAAAGGCGATATCATTTCACTACAGATTTTTATTTTTAGAAAAAGTGTGCCTTAAGCCTTTTACCGAGAATACGGCGTAAAAGGCTCAAGGCGGGGCATTTCTGCCAAGCTTCAAGCCTAAGCACGCCTTTTAGAACACTGGATTTGCACAATAAAATTCCTTCAGAAACACATTAAGAATTTTAGCATTATTGATTTGAGAAGCATTGAAATTTGTGACATTTTGTATGAGTTGAGTCAATTTCACTTTGTTCAATTTGTTTTCATAAAAGGTTTAATTAAGCTCTTTTTCTTTCTTTAGGAATGTCTCTTTGACTTCGTGCATCATTACTGTATATGCCTATATATACTTTTTCGAGCATCAAGTTCATGTATATTTATTCCATATTCACGATTTGAATATTTTCATACTATTCCATGGCATGATTATTTGTATATTTTTACGGTCAAAATTTTAAAAAAATTCAAAAACAACTTGTTGATTTGTTGAAGTTTCATCGCATATGCTTTATTATTTATAGTTTGTGATAATATTTCAAATTTATATACTCGGGATGCTAAAGTTTTGGGTCTAGCTTCTAACCTTTTGTCTATTACGGATAAAAAGGGGAGCATATATTGAGGGGGTTATTTTCTTTAAACTACACGCGTCACAGTGTTTTCTTTATTTTATTTGTGTATGTGTTTTTCCCCATTAATGATATGGAATACAAGATGAAGATTTTTGGATAAATAATTTTACACGTGTCTTTTCCTTTTCGGGTTTGGTAGAGACATTTGCTGAACTTAGCTTAGGGGTTATTTTTTGGATTTGTATTTTTGTACCAGAATAGCCAAAGGGGGATATTTGTAAGAGCAAAATTTAAAATTTCTCATTTATTTTTTAGTTTGGCATATTTATTTATACCTCTACATCATTGTGTACATTCTCAAGAGATTTAATCAAAGACAAGTTAGTGACCGAACGCGACAATCAAAGATCGAACAGTTGTGATCGTCACTACAATCACATGGGGAAAATATATGAGGTTGATTTTGTGTAATCAGTTTATTCAGTAGTATTCTAAAGTGTTTGAAAATATAAATTTTTTTTAAAATGATTTCTGAAAAAATTGGAAAGTCGTTAGAATGACATTGGATGTCATTTGAACGAGTGCATGTATCTCGTTAGAACAACTTTGAATAAACTTCGAATGAGATCAATTTTGGAAACTTTTGGTTCGTTTTGTTTTCTCATTAGATAAGTCCTTATAAGTGGTTCGAACAAAATTTAGCGCTTCGTTCGAATAAGATGTTCCTATTTTGAATGAGATCACTTTCTTCGTTCGAACGAGATGCACCTCATTCGAACAATCGACGATTTTTTTTTTGCTGATTTTACAAGAAATCTTTCAAGTCTATCTCTTAGATATTTCCCCCTATATATAAAGACACAAAGTTGCAATTTCTATGAAATATTTTAAACATCTTTTTGTGATTAAAACTTTAGTTTTTCAAATCTAAAACCCTTACAGGTTTTGTGATCACTTTATCGAAGCCTAGAGAATACATATATGGGTTTAAACCATTTAGAATTGATTCTTCACTGCTGAAGAAACAAAATGAGTTTGCCAAAGTTGATCGGTGAACAATGAGGGAAGTGGAGCTTATTGTGGAGCGCTGCTCGATCTGCACCATTTTTATTATCAACACGGAACGGAGAAATAACTGCAATACTTAGTGAAGTCTAAGTTTATAAGTTTGTACACATCATTATGTAACACCTTAGTTATAATAGTGTTGAAAAGGGTTTTTCCCGAAAGTTTTTTTTTCATATACCATCTTGTGGTTTATTTGATTAATTTAGATTAAGTGTCTTGTATGTTTAGGTTCACCTAATTAATAAGAATAAATTTTGGGTTAAATTGAACTTGGCTTGGTTGTGAACTAATCTATGATTTCTACGTTTGACCATATAATTAGATCACTTTATAACCCATTTTCAAATTTGAGAACCATTACCCGTGAGTTTGATTGGTTTTTATTGAAAAAATTGAGTGTGCACGAAAAATGGCTACGAAGGGAGAAATATTCATTGCATGAAAGGCCACCATTAGCAAAGAGCTAAAAAATTTGAGAGGCAGAGAAAAGAAAATATTGCTAAGGACAAAATTTGTTACACTGATTCTTTGATTAAATTGGTATCTTCAAAATACGAGAGTGAGAAAAATGACATATCTATACTTTTGAGGGTGTTATAAGATGAAGATCAACGGGTTTCCACAATGAGTTCTAGTAATTTCAAGTTTGATACTATTGAGTTGAGAATCAACAATATTTTATAGGCTACTGCGCGTTGTGTTTGTTTGTCGATTTATATGTTAACTTTATCTATCACTATGAAGCTAATAAAGTTAATGCAACCAAATAGAACTTCCTGGAAATTTTTGAGTGACTGGGTCATTTTTATTTATTTCTAGTTCAAACCCTTCATTCCATACCACATGTTTAGATACATCGATACTACGCTTGTGTGTAACGCTTATGTGTTTTGTGTCATTTTGTGGTTATTTATACCTATATATGTGTGTGTGTGTGTGTGTGTCTATATATATATATATATATATATATATATATATATATATATATATATATATATATATATATATATATATATATGTATGTATGTATGTATGTATGTATGTATGTATGTATATGGTATTCATTTGTTTTTGAGTCTATTCGTTTATATTTAATCCATATTTCCATATGCTTTATCTTTGAATCAAATTGGCATTTTATATGATCATATTGGTATCCTTTGTTACTTGTTTATATTGGTATCTACTTGTTCATTATGTATTAAAGTTGGAATAATTTATTGCATTATAATGGATATTAATTGATCATTGTTTTGATTATTTATGTTTGTGTGTCATATTGTGTTTGTTGTACTTTACACCATTGAATGATATTATTCTTTCATCTATATTTCTATTTCCAATTGATATCAGATGTTCGAATATTTTGGGGGAGATATGGTTGATGGGGGAGAAATGGTATATTATGCACTCTTACTTTGTCTATTACTAAACAAAAAAAAGGAGAGAAACAGTATATTTACTCTTCTTGTAGGAGGAGATCTACATCTTAGGGGGAGACAGCTTACCTATGTGGAGATTTTTAAACATAGGCAGAGTTTATTCTTATCCATATTTTATACTTGTTATATTCTCTTTGCATTTGAAGGTGTGTTTAAGTGTGCAGGTTTGCAACATGTAACAGAGTTTTTAAACGAGCAAAGCGACTCAAGTTTATGAGTTATTCGAGTTGTACTTTTTTTCTTTTGGTGTTGGGGATTGACTCTTAGATGAGATTGACGGCCCATATGAGTTCTTATTTTTTGGTTTTGTCCCGGAATTGCCAAAAGGGGAGATTTATAAGAACAAATTTTTGATAGAGTCAATTTGTAAAACGATTGGCTTTATTCAATGTTTAAACAAAGTTTTATGAGTTATAGGTTAAACTTTTAATCCTATGACGTGGTTTCTTGATGACGTAGTGGACAAGTTAGAAGATTTACATCAATGTGCCATGTTTTGTGCTTGTTTCTGTCTTCATGTTCTGAGGATATCTAGGTATGAATTCATATCTAATTTGATCCTTGGATATTTTATATTATGTTCTTAGGATTTATAATTTTTTTATAAATGATTTTATGTCTTTTAATATTTTTTAAATGAATTTTTTTCATGAGGTCATAACAACAACATTAGGTATTTCGTTCGAACGAGTACATGTACCTCCTTATAATAGCTTCAAACGGACTTCGAACAAGATCGATTTTGGTAAAAAATTTTTTTTCTGAAATCTCATTGGAAGTGCATTTGAAAGGTGTTTGAATGAGATACGTGGATTCGTTTGAATGAGATGTACTTCATTTGAATGAGTTGGCAATTTTTGAAGAATTCGAGATTTTCCCAACTATTTTTCATCATTATTTTATTTTTGGAATACCTCTTATAAATAAGAGTCTAGTAGTATGCCGGCCAGATCCATAACTAGGATAGTAAAAGGCTAAGGTGATGTGATCGACACCAGCTCGGCTCCTAGTGTCTTGTGCACCACTAAGAATCTTTAACACTAATGGAACTTATATGTGTATTCTTTGCAGTCCTTATTTATTGTAATCCAGAAATATCCTTGGATTTTTATTCTTTTTACCTGGGTCCAACTTATAGCGTGGGCACCACATGATCCTTCATGTATTTCTTTAACCAGATTTGGTACCTCCATAGGGGTAAATACACCACGTCATTAAGACAATAAAACATCTTTTTTATAGTACTCCATTTTCCATGACAAATATGTCCACCTCGTAACAAAGTCTTTTTGTTTCCTTTTGATTGGATGGAAAAGTACCTTCCTCAATTTATCTTCGAACTAGGTCCATCCATGATGGGCCCATGGTTAGATCCAGTAAACTGACTTCCTTTACATTGATGAAGCTTTATAAATAGTATTTTTATGAGAACAATTCTCCTCATACCATCCCTGGTGGTTGATGCAAGATAATGTCGTGTTACTTTAACATGTTTTCCAGCTTTACTTCATATTCTCCTTATAAATCATTGTTGTCCATTATCTTATCGACTGTAAGTGATGTAGCCAACTCTAATCCTACAATCAAAGCCTTTTATTTTGCTTCATTATAGGATGCTTCAAATTTGAACGAGAGAGCATACTCTATATTATCTCCATCAAGTGCACTGACTACCAATCTATCTCCACTATGATTTGAACATGATGATCCATCCACAAATTACTTCCATACAGTCAACTCTTTTTCAAAGGCTCTTTATACTTGGGAACCGTCTTTTAATATTTTTGTTGAAAACTCACCCCCAGCTTGTCTTATTTTCCCTGGATGAAGACTCTGATGGTCTTTAGGATAGGGAGGCTAGTACCTTAGTAGCTTTCTTTACTGGTCCTTTCTACTTATAGGTCATTTGGTAATAAAATCTGTTATGGATTGACCTTTAATTTTCATCCTTTGATCATATATAATATCATATTCACCCATCTCTATTGCACATGCCATCAACCTTCTAGACTTCTTAGGTTTGTGTATGTTTTTCCAAAGTGATAGATCAATTTAGGCCACTATAGAGTGAGCTTAGAGATACTGTTTCATCTTTTTGGATGCTACAATCAGAGCTAGAGTCGATTTCTCCATTCTTGAGGAATTTACTTTTGTACCGGCATAAGCTTTGCTTGTGAAGTACACTAGTTTTTTAACTCCTCCATCAATTTTGAGCAAAGCTTAGTTAACTACTACTTTGACATAACCAAATACTTGTATAGTTTTCCCATATGATTGGTCTTGACAGCAATGGGGTCGATCCTAGGTACTTTTTTAACTCTCGAAAGGCATCTTGGAACTCTTTAATCTATTCAAAGTACCTAGAAAAAAGTAAGGCACTTATAAATTTCTCTAGATATGAATTTGTTTAAGGATGCCACCCGACTTATTAAGCTTTAAATTTCATTCTATCTTTTTGGAGGCTTCATATTGATCAATGATACATCATGAATCTTGCATATTTGTGCCATTTATCTTTGTGCATTCTAACACTTTTACG
This sequence comes from Sambucus nigra, assembly GCA_949130495.1. Lineage (NCBI taxonomy): Eukaryota > Viridiplantae > Streptophyta > Magnoliopsida > Dipsacales > Adoxaceae > Sambucus > Sambucus nigra. Next base: position 391,609,285 of record OX422207.1, on the reverse strand, counting down.
TTCTTAATGTCTATATTTATGCTCGTTAACCAAACAACCTTGGATTTGGACATATATATGTTTTGCAGGGGTTAATTGTGCTTTTATAGGTATTAGAACGTTAAAAGTGAAGATCGATTGCATTTCAGAGAAGTACCATCGCCGGATGCTACATTAAGGGAAATTTTATTCAATTCACACTTCATCTCTAGCTCATGGAATTCTGATGAATGCGTAGTTCGTTGAGTTAGCATCGCGTGACCGTAAACGATGCGTCATTTGGAGTCTAGACAAAGAAGTTATAGCCATTTCTGTATTCAACATTTTCTCCCATGTGAAGACCAATCAAGGCTGGAACGCAGATTACCAGTCGACGGCGCCCAGGGTGTTGGTCAACCGCATTTTGGGATTTTTCCTAGGATCCTTTCCAGTGGGCTTTCCCTGAAGGACCGGTCGACCGGTCCCTGACCCGCGGTCGACCGGTACTCTCAGATATTTGGCACTTTTCCCTTCTCTTTTATTTTTCCTTTTCTTTTCCTAACTTATGTGACACCCCACCCATTTAAACATAGGCTGATCAGTCCTCTATCAATTTAAAACAGGATATTCAGTTGGTTCATTCTCAGCATCACTGTCGAAAAACTTTTTAACATATTAATCACCTAATATGAAATTAAGCTAGGTGTCAAAACATTTCCAATTTAGTAAAACCAAGTAAATCCATTTCTATTAAATTTCAAAATATAAACCATTCACCACACATTGGAATGTAAATAAATACTGAACATGAGTTAAGTACTGCAATAAACAAGACTAAGTAAAACTCTCAGTTCCAAAACTCCAAACCATCAACTAAACTGAATACAATATCTCTAATAAAAGATCTAGAAGTGGGAGACATATGCCCTAAACAAGAAATCTAGATGAAACTGAATGGAAAGGATTGATGCGTCTAGTGCAAGGACCTACAGCTTCCACAATAGCTGCAGCACGTCAAGCAATCCAAATCTCTAAATCTGATACTCCTATGGCTGAGCACCTGATATAATACATATATAGCAAAAGAGAGAAGAGATACAAGAAACGGGTCAGAGACCGATGTGAAAAAATGATTTAGCAAGTATTTAAAACTGGTTCTCAAAACAAGTCTTATACGCATGTTAGTTATCGAACTCTCACATGAGTTTCTCACCTCTCGTCTATTGTGGACGCCTAGCGTACATCTAATCTCCCCTAGTTATACCTCTCTGTCTAACTAGTCAGAAACCATACTAATACTAACTATGCTCACAAGTAGTATTCCCGTATCGCCCATAGAATACGCTATTCAGATAGTTTATCTCACATACTGAATTACATTATTCACCATTTAAATGATTAATCTTTTATTCACTAAGATCATTTTACTTCTCATTTTCATTTTATCTACCAGTCTCACAAAGTAGAAAGTTACCCAAGTACGCTCATACATATATATAGTCTCATCATTCCTATATATACACACTAATCATGCACCCTTAGGTTAAGACTGCTTGGTGCAATGTAATAATAATTATTATTATTAACAAGTCTACTAATTTCACACAGTAGCAATATTCACAAGTCCATATATATATATAGTTGCATCATCCCTATACATACATATATATATATATATATATATATATATATATATATATATATATATATATATATATATATATATATATATACACTAATCCTTCACCCCCGGCTAAGACCCATTAGTGCACATATTCTGGAAATCATGCATCCTCGGGTTAGCACCCATTAATGCACCTATCAATATTAATTCAGCACCCCCGGGTTATCACCCATTAGTGCGCCTAACAATAGAATATTGCATCCCTGGGTTAGCACCCATTAATGCACCTATCAATATTAATTCAGCACCCCCGGGTTATCACCCATTAGTGCGCCTAACAATAATCATCTTTGTACCCCCGGGTTATCACCCATTAGTACACTTATCAATAGAGTTTTTGCACCCCCGAGTTATCACTCATTAGTGATCTTAACTATAAGATTCTTGCACCTCCGGGTTATCACCCATTAGTGCTCTTACAATAATATCACATAATAGGCATACACACATCCTATTATAAATTATAGGTATTTCTCCAATCTACATATATACTCTTTATACGTATTTTAATCTCATCTCTACGTATTGTATAAATATTTAGATTACTATCTCTCTCGTAATCTCCAAGGTATACTCTCTTTGTATACCGAAATAATTAAAGTATTTATTCTCACATACTTTCCTAAAATTCCATCTTATTTAAATTTACTATCTGGCAGTTTCTCTCACTCCAATAAACCGGCAACTCAAAACTAAACTTTGAGAAAAATCCCCAAAAATTTCTTCTGTCGCTCGAACCAGAAGGGTTGTCGTTTGAATGACTTCCACGTGTCGTTCGAGCGGCTTCGCGTGAGATTCCATCTCGCTCTAACGACTCCGCACGAGATCTCCATCTCGTTTGAACCACTTCGCGCGAGATCCCCATCTCGTTTGAACCACTTCGCGCGACTTCGCGCGAGATTGCACTATTCATCTTCTTCACCAAATCTCAGCGTTTTTCCTCCATTTTGAACCTAAAACCTCTAAGATTCAATTCCCAACAACTCATTATCAATACCCATCAACCCCTAACAGTTTATAGATCATTTCTATCATCTTAGGATCTTTAATTCGTCATTAATCATCATAATTACATAAAACCCTCAAATTAATTCACATGAACCCTAGTTTTCAAAATTCCAATTCAAGAACCTAATCAAACCAGATTCATTCATCAGTATATAATCAAATTCCATGATTAATCCTCTACAAACATGAAGGGATTTTAGCCACTAATTAAACCAATCCTTAATCATAATTTAAATCTCCAATTTTCACCCAATTAACATATAAATCATGATTAAATCCACCTATACTAACATGAGCATGATTATTGCTAAAATAAAGCAAGTAATAAACACTTGCCTCAAATATGATGGTCTGATCCATTGGTGATGTTTGTATATATGCGTTCCTCTCTTCGCGATCTACGCGTTGGTGGTCACGGTTGTGTAGGGTGATGCCAAACGAGTCTTCTATCTTGGAATTTGGTTCTCCCTCACACCCTCCATGGACATTCTTGTTTTGTGTAACTAAACCCTAATGGAAACTCCCGTAGATGATATAATTATTCTCTAATTTTCGTCCATTTATTAATCCCAAAAATCCAAATTACAAAACTACCCCTACGGGGTGCCGGTTTGGCCTAAAATCTTTCGGAGTCCAAATAAAATACCTGGGTAGTGTTTTCTGACTATCTTAACCCTCCTGGACTCAACGGCACACTCAAAATGACCATACGAGTTAATAAAATAAATTCTCTTTTTATTCCATTCAATTAGTCCCGACACGACTCCCACGCGTGACAGACTTAAATTACCGAACTGTCGTATTTCTCACTTCCGACAATTTATCAAATATCATAATTCCATATTACACATCACCCATTAATATTCAATAGTTCACAACAATAAGTATTAGCCCTTGGCACGCTAGTTAATAATTATTTTAATCCGGATTAATAATAAATTAATTTCTCACATTTTAATTTAATTAATCCAATAATAATAATTAATCGCATATTTATTCCCATAATAATAATTAGTCACATAATTATTTAAATCGTCAAAAATACGGGGTGTTACATACTTCCCCCTTACAACGGAATTTCGTCCTAAAATTCGGAAAAAGTATACCAGGTACAGACAATGCTGTAAAAATATTGCGCATCGCATCCCGACATACAAGTAAGCTACTCCGTACCACCCATATAGTACGCTATCGAATACCCTTAGTAATGAGCACTTCACATGTGTTTTCTTTAAACTCCAGGTTACCCTGTCATATAGGATCTTGCCCAAGCCTTTCTGCTTAAGTTTCACTACTTCAACTTTATTTTAGATATTCACTATCTAGCCTTCTACTATTTGCACATTAGTAGATTTATCCTCTTTTCATGTACATACGACTTCGTCTCTTGTCATTCATACAAGTAAATTGTTTGTGCAATATATATTTCACACACAATATATACGATAATATCGATTTTTCTCCGACATTTGTAGTCATAACTGGTCCCTCACCTTTAACTATTAAGTAGGACAGCAACCAAGTATACCGTGCCATACTTCTACTGGCACTCTGCCCGAACGTGAATTTATAGGAGTTATTTGGACACAAACTCCACTAATGGAAGGTACTGCTCCAGTTCTACTCTAAGATCTCAAGGTCCACATAATTTTTTTTCCGCATCCGATTAAACCGCTTGTCCTTACCCATCCCTCTGTGGGTATTAGGATGTACTCAATCGTATCTTAGTACCTATAATCTCACCATCTCAGCTACATGAGAAGATCCTTGGGGTAGCCTTCCATTCTCTAGTGGAAGAAGCCCCTACTGGTTTCGAATTGTTCACCATTTTTCAATCCGTCAGGTGACCCACTACAAGACCATCCTTGCAATGTTAACCTACATCGTAAGCCATCACCACTGTTGTTTGTATTCTGATACATTTTATCTTTCTTGAATAAGTTTCAATTCATCTTGAAACGTAAGTTTCTGACAAATCTCATGGAGTAATCTTTGGATTACCCGATTACATGTTATCGAATTCTCAAGATAATCATAATCCACCATTTGATTCAATCCCCTAGGGCGCCCATACACCCTATGCCTCACGCATCATTATACAAAAGACATAAAATATTCTTACCTCAATTCTTGCATACTCGGTATGATGATGTGGTAGGGTTGTACTCAACCATCCCACTAGTCATGACTTAAACCATCCTTCAATGGTATCATTGCTCCATTTCGAATAATACTAAGGCTAGGCGACTCTATTGGCCTTAAGTTATAAAAGAATTATTAACTCTCAATTATATTCTTTTATAGGTACAATAACCAACATACAAAACTTATGTACTATCGACCAAACTTCCCTCCAACTCCCAACGTTCGCTAGTTTCATGCGTGGGATGTCTCGTAAAGCAAAATCCAAACAAGGAACCCCCACGATACACTGCTATCTAACCTATCCTGTTGTTGAGGTCCGTACGACCTTCAGTACCTATTATGTATTTTCTCACAATCTACGTATTGTGATATAAGATTTTATTCGTCCACTCTCTTGTCCCTAAAAATGTAACATGAAGCATGGCGCCCACACTATCCCAAGTACTTGGCACTATAGATATATAACTAGCTATATTTCACCACTCGATAAGATCACAATGTATTCTAAGTCTTAACAGACAAATAAATCCCTATGCTCGGGAATCGCATATAATTAGACACTATACTCGCTGAGGTCTATAATACCATAAAAGTTTCATATATATATACTCATATCTGGGCCCAACTCTATTTCAAGTGGCGCCGCACAAAACTAAGATCACTCCTCCCGGAATATCCGGTACGATAGTCATATCACTATATTTTTACTATCATTTTACCATATGGTAATTAATCACTACACATTACCATAATAAACTCTACTGAAGCAGACTCAATGCAGTAGTAAATTATAAAAACAAAACACATTTTTAGGGCCCACCCGGTTCACTCACGGGAAATCATCAAAATGCCCTGCTAACAACGAGAAATACGTTTGTAACAAGACTGTTAAAACTAATGTTCCCACTAAAATCGAACCGCATGCGAAGTTTAGGGTTTCCAATTAACATAAAAGTTGTGTCACACCCATGTCACTAGAATCTATCCTTTACTCACAAGGAAGAAGCAAAACCTCACCAGTCTCGCCAAATCACAGGGTCTCGGCACGTGGCTGTCGTCACGACCCATGAACATCTGCAATCATCATACATCCTAGGATTTCATCCTATAGTTTTCCTTTCTCATCACGGACAATTTATTCCATCATGTGGATTTCGCGCCCATTATTGAAACGTTGGCCCAAACTCTCTAGGCCTCAATTATAGTTTTATTGAACTCCCATTTACATCCCGGGACCCATAGACCCTATGATACTATTAACGAGGACTCTACTGGTCCAGCCTGAACCCATTATTCTCATTTTATAAATTTCATGGGCCTAATTCCCTTGAACCCAAATTCTTTCACTGGAAGTCTCGCTCCTCCAGTCGTTATGCCTAACTGGCACGGTTTACCATTTCTAATCTCTTCGATCTCACTTCTCAATTGTGGACACATTTAGCACTTGTAGTTCTGTTTCCTTTACATAAGGAAAACTTCATGAACTATTTCCCGTCACTGGTCCCCCTGACCATTTTGGGAATGTCCTTCTCTTGGACCGATGGTCTCGACTCATAATTATTCTTCCACTGTCCCTTTGGCTACGCTAGCTATTCGGAACTATGGTTGGCCTCTACAGCGTGATTAACTTCATCGTCCTCTTGAATTTAATCACTTAACATCATCTAACTGAGTTCCCTATTGGGTATACTCTCATGTGGGGTTTCACTAACACCGTTAAATTCAGTTTCTGCTCTTCAGCGGGTTCGTTAACCCTCTTTACTCCCTTCTCTTGGAAGGACTATAACCACTAGAGATCGTATACTTTGATGACATCAACATTAGTCATCCAAGATGGATTTCTCATCCATATTGGTATTCTACTCACGGGTCCTTTATTAACTATAAACCCTTTGGATAATTTATACCCCTCTACCAGGTACGAAGTTCATTATGCAATTCAACTTTTTCTCACGATCAGTTTCTATCTTACCCATTCTGCTAAACATAAAAATTTCACTCACATTTTTTTACCACATCGAATGGAAGACTTCAAAGTCAAATCGTACGCAAATTTCTCTCTAAATTTCAAACATACTTCTTCATGTACGGTGATTGTCTATAATCACTACATGATGCTCCTAAGAGCTGCAACTTTTAACTCCAATTTAAATTTTGAGTGTCGTCACGCCCCACTCTACACAATTGCCTTCGGATTTTTCTACTTTCGCTGGTCTGTTACACTTTCTCATTTTCTTTTTTGCATCTTCACAGATGGGTTTTCAAAAGAGTCCCTCTGATTTCCCCTTTATCGACTATGTTAGGTGGTCCTGAAATCACCCCACCGTTATTTATGACTATGTCCTAGGAACCCACAATTCCCGAGTGACAATTTTACTATCTCTTACTTAAGTAATTATCATGGTGCATTTTGTCCCAATCACTCTTACCCGATTACTCTATGTCTTCTGTTGAGCTTTTCCTCCCGCGGTTCTTCTTACGGCCCTCGCTGGTCGTTCTAAAATGTTCGGGGTTCGAATCACACCAAATTTCGTATAATGAGTCACCTCCATTATGATTCGTAGAAGGATAACATAAGTCGCATATGTAAGGGAACACAACAATCCTATCATAAGGCTTCACATCAAAGAACGATACGCTGAAACGTAATAAATCGCACAGATCCTAAGGATACTAGAACCTGATGCTCTGATACCACCTATGACACCCCGCCCAATTAAACATAGGGTGATCAGTCCTCTATCAATTTAAAACAAGATATTCAGTTGGTTCATTCTTAGCATCACTGTCAAAAAACTTTTTAACATATTAATCACCTAATATGAAAATAAGCTAGGGGTCAAAACATTTCCTATTTAGTAAAACTAAGTAAATCCATTTCTATAAAATTTCAAAATATAAACCATTCACCACACATCAGAATGTAAATAAATACTGAACATGAGTCAAGTACTGCAATAAATAAGACTGAGTAAAACTCTCAGTTCCAAAACTCCAAACCATCAACTAAACTGAATACAATATCTCTAATGAAAGATCTAGAAGTGGGCGACATATGACCTAAACAAGAAGTCTACATGAAACTGAATGGAAAGGATTGATGCGTCTACTGCAAGGACCTACATCTTCCACAATGGCTGCAGCACGTCAAGCAATCCAAATCTCTAAAGCTGATACTCATGTGGCTGAGCACCTGATATAATACATATATAGCAAAAGAGAGAAGAGATATAAGAAACGGGTCAGAGCCCGATGTGAAAAAATGATTTAGCAAGTATTTAAAACTGGTTCTTAAAACAAGTCTTATACGCATGTTAGTTATCGAACTCTCACATGAGTTTCTCACCTCTCGTCTATTGTGCACGCCTAACGTACATCTAATCTCCCCCTAGTTATACATCCCAGTCTAACTAGTCAGAAAACATACTAATACTAACTATGCTCACAAGTAGTATTCCCGTATCGCCCATACAATACGCTATTCAGATAGTTTATCTCACATACTGAATTACATTATTCACCATTTAAATGATTAATCTTTTATTCACTAAGATCATTTTACTTCTCATTTTCATTTTATCTACCAGTCTCACAAAGTAGAAAGTTACCCAAGTACGCTCATACATATATATAGTCTCATCATTCCTATATATACACACTAATCATGCACCCTTAGGTTAAGACTGCTTGGTGCAATGTAATAATAATTATTATTATTAACAAGTCTACTAATTTCACACAGTAGCAATATTCACAAGTCCATATATATATATAGTTGCATCATCCCTATACATACATATATATATATATATATATACTAATCCTTCACCCCCGGCTAAGACCCAATAATGCACATATTCCGGAAATCATGCATCCTCGGGTTAGCACCCATTAATGCACCTATCAATATTAATTCAGCACCCCCGGGTTATCACCCATTAGTGCGCCTAACAATAGAATATTGCATCCCCGGGTTAGCACCCATTAATGCACCTATCAATATTAATTCAGCACCCCCGGGTTATCACCCATTAGTGCGCCTAACAATAATCATATTTGTACCCCCGGGTTATCACCCATTAGTACAGTTATCAATAGAGTTTCTGCACCCCCCGAGTTATCACTCATTAGTGCTCTTAACTATAAGATTCTTGCACCCCCGGGTTGTCACCCATTAGTGCTCTTACAATAATATCACATAATAGGTATACACACATCCTATTATAAATTATAGGTATTTCTCCAATCTACATATATATTTTTCATACGTATTTTAATCTCGTCTTTACGTATTGTATAAATATTTAGATTACTATCTCTCTCATAATCTACAAGGTATACTCTCTCTCTATACCGAAATAATTAAAGTATTTATTCCCACATACTTTCCCAAAATTCCATCTTATTTAAATTTACTAGCTGGCAGTTCTCTCACTCCAATAAACCTGCAACTCAAAACTAGACTTTGAGAAAAATCCCCAAAAAAAATTTCTGTCGCTTGAACCAGAAGGGTTGTCATTTGAACGACCTCCACGTGTCGTTCAAGCGGCTTCGCACGAGATGCCATCTCGCTCGTACGACTTCGCCCGAGATCTCCATCTCGTTTGAACCACTTCGCGCGAGATCCCCATCTCGTTTGAACCACTTCGCGCTAGATTGCACTGTTCGTCTTCTTCACCAAATCTCAGCGTTTTTCCTCCATTTTTGAACCTAAAACCTCTAAGATTCAATTCCCAACAACTCATTATCAATACCAATCAACCCTTAACAGGTTATAGATCATTTCTATCATCTTAGGATCCTTAATTCGTCATTAATCATCATAATTACATAAAAACCCCAAATTAATTCACATGAACCCTTGTTTTCAAAATTCCTATTCAAGAACCTAATCAACCCAAATTCATTCATCAATATATAATCAAATTTCGTGATTAATCCTATACAAACATGAAGGGATTTCATCCTCTAATTAAACCAATCCTTAATCATAATTTAAATCTCCAATTTTCACCCAATTAACATATAAATCATGATTAAATCCACCTATACTAACATGAGCATGATTATTGCTAAAAGAAAGCAAGTAATAAACACTTGCCTCGAATATGACGGTCTGATCCGTTGGTGATGTTTGTATATACGCGTTCCTCTCTTCACGATCTACGCGTTGGTGGTCACGGTTGTGCACGGTGATGCCAAACGAGCCTTCTCTCTTGGAATTTAGTTCTTTCTCACACCCTCCATGGCCGTTCTTGTTTTTTGTAACTAAACCCTAATGGAAACTCCCGTAGATGATATAATTATTATCTAATTTTTGTCCATTTAATAATCCCAAAAATCCAAATTACAAAACTACCCCTACGAGGTGCCGGTTTGGCCTAGAATCTTTCGGAGTCCAAATAAAATACCTGGGTAGTGTTTTCTGACTATCTCAACCCTCCCGGACTCAACGGCACACTCAAAATGACCATACGAGTTAATAAAATAAATTATCTTTTTATTCCATTCAATTAGTCCCGATACGACTCCTACGCGTGACAGACTTAAATTACCGAACTGCCGTATTTCTTACTTCCGATAATTTATCAAATATCATAATTCCATATTACATATCACCGAGTAATATTCAATAGTTCACAACAATAAGTATTAACCCTTGGCATGCTAGTTAATAATTATTTTAATCCGGATTAATAATAAATTAATTTCTCACATTTTAATTTAATTAATCCAACAACAATAATTAATCGCATATTTATTCCCATAATAATAATTAATCACATAATTATTTAAATCGTCAAAAATACGGGGTGTTACAACTTACTATTTAAGGGAACCTTTGTTCTTTTTTCTTAGGATTTTACATTTAACATTAGGTTTAGGGTTTGTAAGGATATTTTTCCCTTCTACATTTCCTTTCGGTGTTTTACCCCTTTTATGTATGTAAGCTTCATTTCTATTGTCTCTTTCATTTGTTTATTTCTTTCTTTACTTGCTTCCTTTCATTTTCATGCCTAGATAATATTCATTTCTTGTTATTTATTGCTTTTATAATTACGTTTACTTTCTTGCTTTCAATTAATGTCATTTAATATGCTTTCTAGCTAATTTAGTCTAGTTTGTGTTGGATTGAATTCACCTATGGGTTGACGTGTTTCTTTTCTTTGGTGATGGTGTTTTACGGGTCTATTTCAAGTGGTTTGTCCTAGTTATTACGCCTAGGAGATTTGACGGGGTATATCATGTATGCTCCGTACTTACGACCTTGCGTGCGTAATTTCTGGGGTATTTGTTGACGCCAAAATCTTATTAGACAGTTATGTGAATTTAGGGATGTGATAACTCTTGAAATAATTAACTATCTAAACGAAACTCAATCGTCACAACTCGTCGACCCCTGTAACCATTTTATACTAATTAACACGGGGTGATGGATATTTAACGAACCTATAGTTTTTACTCTCTTTGTTAACTTAGTTTAAGTACACTCGTTTTAGTTTAATCTTTCCCTTTTTGCATCTTTTCCTTTTTGTTTATAATTATCTTTTACACTTTTATTTAGAAGTATTAAATTAATTAATATTCTAGCAACTAATCTCTGTGGATTTTCGATACCTGGACTGGCCTCTATACTCCCTTAAAAGAGTGTAGTCATAGTTTAGGTTTTTCTATTGAGGTGGTGAACAGAAAACAATGATCGACATGTTGATTACGCGCTACTTTTCACCCTTAATCAAAATGGCACCGTTGTCGGGGATGATTTTGTTTTAGAATTTATTTGATTTAGTATTTCGTAGTATTTTCTTTCTAATTTTATTTTTTGCTAACCTTTTTGTAGGACTTCTACATGTAACTCCCCGTATTTTTGTGCATTCAATATTAAATTAATTCGGGAATTCAAAATTACTTGTGTGTCATAATTTTAATTGAATTAATTATGGTAATATGTATTTAAATATTAATCGGGGAGTGAATGGTTAATATTGGGTGAAAAATTAATTACTAAGTGAATGGTAATAATTTATTTACGTCATTTCGGGTATTAGTGACGGGGTATGTACTTACCTCAGCCGGGAGTCGGTATAGACTAATTTGGGAGTGAGATAAGGACTTCTATAAATTAATTCGATGCCAATTCTGAGTATACGGTTTAGTCTGAATGGGCCGAGATAGTCGAAAAAGTGTACCCGGGGGTAGTAAATGGGTCACGGGACATTTTTAAGCATAACCGGGTCCACACGAGGGTATTTGGGTCACTTGGGCTTGGCCCATTAGGCCAAAAACGGGATTAAGCCTATTTACCTAATTAAAAGAAAAAGGGGAACGACTGATGTGAAATTAGGAAACACTTAGTGGGAGAGGAAAACCTAAGAGACAGTTAAAGGCAATTTGGGGGACAAAGGAAAGAGCCAAAAGAGGGGATTTCATCGTCAAGCTTGGAATTCACAACTTCGATTCAGACCCTACGAAATCATAAGGCAAGTGGTTAACTTGCTGTAGCATTTAATTTTCTTTTCGATTCATATTTATGTGATGTTAGAAATCAAAATTCGTTTTGGGATGTAAAGGGTATAAACATGGGATTTTCTGTAAACCAATATTCTTAATTCCTAAATTGTGTAGCAATTGATGTATAATCTGTTATTTGTATATATATCTTGTAAGATGTGTAAACCCAGATAAATAAGAAACGAAATTTAGATACGAATTTGATGTTGAAATGGGTTAACGAATAGAAATGGATTTTGCCCCAATTTATGAAAAAATAGTAGAGAACATAAATTAAATGGTGTTTGTTGACTTTATGGGGGTCCCTGATGAGGTTTTTGGTATATATTGTTGATGGGAAGACTTAGGTTTTACTGTAGAAGAAGTTAGGGTTTGGATCTTTTCGTCCATTGCTGAAATAGAAGGGGAAGAAGACGATGACCTGTACGATCGATCGATCGAGGGTTGGGGATCAATCGATCGATGGTTGGTAAACTCTGACAGTTCGGCCAGTTTATATATATAAGGTAATTAAACTTAAATCTCCTTCCAGGACTTATTTAACGAGAAATAAATATAGGACATTCAATCTAATTAATTATGAAGGAAAATTAATTAGGATTTGGAGGAAATTTATGTGTGTCACACCATGATTAAAATTTTGGGAATAATATTTCAAGATAGTTAAATATGGATTGAGTGGGCAAGTCTGGGTATATGGGTTGAGTGATACCAAGGCGTTATATTTTTTAGGGTGAAAGCTAAATAATTTAGAGCCGGGAATTTAAACTCGGGTATTATTTTATTTCGGGCCAGGAGAGTAAGTACGAATATATTGGTTAGGGCGACACCAAAAGTAATTTAAGCAATTGAGGTGTGAATTGATTAATAATTAGAGTTGGGCCATAAACTCATAATAATTTGAATAGGCTTGTGTTACGGACAGTACACGGGATAGCCGGGATATATATATATATATATGGTGTGTGCATTAATATCAGTGGCTAGATATTATTATTATATCGACTCTAGTGCTATAGGAGGGAGGTTGCGCATAGTGGATGAATCCCCTAGCTTAATGAGTAGGGAGAGTATATTCCCAGGTCATAGCGTCTATTATATGGGTGAGGGGCATCTCACTTTCAGGGAAAGAATATGGCCGCCTCCAATTTTTATGTATTATCCAAGTCAGTGAGCGATTATGACTTGGGGTAGCTAGGTTATGTGAATATTCCTAGTGGCATATCACTTTAGAGAATTTACATCTAGTGAGTTATTACTCGGGAGGATATTTAGTATCAATTATTATTTCAGCATGTTTGTGAATGTTGTAATATAACTATACGTATATAATGAGGTAAATAATTATATACGGGTAAATTAATAGAGATCGTGAATTGTATTATATGTATAATAGGTGTGGACGTTATATGAATTTAAAAAGGGAAATGATTAATTAAGTTGATGTTGATAATAACTTAGAAATCTTAATTTTGGCATACTCGGTTATAATAGAGTAGTTGCAAAGGGACTAAATAGATTATCTAGTCATGAGATAAATAACTAGGTAAAGTAATCAATGTCTTAGTAGTGCACATTAGAGGAGAGGCGAGGATGTCCTCAAGGGAGTGCGACACTAACTAAAATATGGAGAGCATGCATATTTATTTACTACTGCAAGTTAATCATTTGCTAAATATTTTCGAAATCTTTTGGGTACTAACCCTTTCTATAAAAACTTTTAAAATACCTTTTAGGTGTCCATCCACAGGGACGCCAGGCTTAACTCAATCCAGGGATCCGTTGTTGCAACATATGTGGATGTTGAGGGAGTTTATTAGGCGCCTCGTTCTTTTCAATGCTAGTATAGAGTTTTCATATCATCTACTCGAGCATGTTGCTCACAGTCTTATTCAATACTTATGTCAGACTTGCTGAGTTTTATTACTGTCTTTACTTATGTTGGATTTGGAACCGATGGTTTATTCGGTCAGTTAATTAATTATGAATGGTTGGTTTCAGTTAATTGTGATTGTTTATATTAATTTATTTCCGCATGAGTATTTCATTTAAGTTAATGAAACATAAAACTTGGCACCAGTCTAATTTTCTCACTTAGGTGGTTAGTAATTAAAAAGGCGATAGTGATGCTAAGAATGAACCATAGATGAGCTTAGGGATGAGCTCAGGGAGGCTCAACAGGAGACACATGTACCTCCACTACCACCCCCACACGAGTTGATCTCCGCTACTCAGGTGACATTGATAGTGGCTCAGGCAGTCGAGACACCGATGCAAGCTATGGCAGCTCATTTTCCATAGCCCCAGGACCACCTCCAGTGGCACCAGCAGCTCAGGCTCCAATGGGGCCACCATCTTCGCAGCGAGTTAGGGAGACCTTTCAGAAGGGTCACCCACCCTAGTTTTGGAGTAGCACCGATGTAGTAGAGGCTTGTTACTTGAAGAAGAATATTCAGCGCCATCTGCGCATGCTAGAAGTTACCGATGTGAAAAAATAGATGTTTTCTACCTTTCGTCTATCGGGGGAAGCCTTACAGTGGTGGGAGTCAGTTACCATCGTTGAGGAGCGGGATTTGAGGACGATATTCGAATTCTGGGTGAGGTTCGACCGCAAATACTTACCACCAGCGGTAGAGGCTAAGATGAGGATGTCACCGGCAGACTATGAGGAAGAGTTCACTCATTTTGGCAAATTTTGTGACAAATGAGGTGAGCGATGAGGAGCGAAAGAAGTCGAGGTTCATGGATGGCTTAGCCTGGAGGATTAGGAAGAATTTGATTGGGAATCGGGCATTAGTGACTTATATCGATGTCACTAATACCGCCCTTGTACACTGCCAGGATCATCACTTCCATGTGAAGGGGAGCAAGAGAGTAGGGGAGCCGAGCCAGCAGGGCAAGGCAGTTACTAGAGTGGTACTCAGTAGCAGACTAGAAGTCAGTAGGGGAATCAGGCTAAGAAATTTAGGCCTGGTGGGTTCCGAACGGGAGGACAGGGGTTCAGGCAGGGGCAGCCGGGCCCAAATTAGCAGCAGAAGGTTTATCAGGGCCGTCAGGGCCAAGGGAACAATGGGGGAGTCCAACAGGGCCAACTGGGCTAATGATAGGGGGACGGTCAGAAATGATGTTTTGTCTATGGCCAGCCAGGACACTTCAAGAGGGAGTTCCCGCAGAGGGGCAGAGGTCATCAGCATGGTGACCAACAGGGGCAGATGCCGTCAGCAGCACCAGCTCCACCCGCCCCACCACAGCAGGGAAAAATACACTACGGGCGTGTGTATAACATCTGGGATGTTCCCAATCCTCCATCACAATAAGTGCCACCAGTAGTTGAGGGTATGTTTCTCATTCACGATCATGAGGGTAGTGTACTTGTTGACATGGGAGCATCGCATTCATTCATTAAATATAATTTTGCTAAACGGGACGGGTTACTAGAGAGTGCGGGTAATCTTCGTATGTGTGTAGAGTCGCCAGTAGGTAGCGGGGCTTTGATTCTCTCAATTTATCGGAGGGTGGAAATTTTGATTGGGAGGCTTAGTTTAGCAGCAAACCTCTTAGTGTTAGATATGGAGGGGTACAATGTCATCCTGGGTATGGATTGGTTGGTAGGTTATCGAGCGACTATGGATTGTTATGAGAGGACAATTGTGTTCTCCATTTTGAGAGGGGAGATGTTCCTAGTAGCGATGTTTTTACCTGAGGGAGGGTCGCGTACACATTTATACTATATTGAGGAGGAAACCTCATAGGAGGTGGTAGTCCTATTGGATTCAATTTCGGTAGTGAGGGACTTTGAGGATGTGTTCTAAGAAATACTAGGGTTTCCACCTAGAAGAGAAATCGAGTTTATAATAGATTTAGCACCAGGGATAAGGCCGATTGCTCGAGCCCCATACCGTATGTCCCCTTCAAAGATGCGTGAGTTGAGATAGTAGATTCAGCAGCTCTTGGGTCAGGGTTTCATTCGGTGTAGTACATCGTCGTGGGGTGCACCGATGTTGTTTATAAATAAGCGGGATGGTTCACTTCGGTTATGCGTGGACTATAGGGAGCTGAACAAGGTGACGATACAGATTAAGTATCTGTTACCTAGGATTGATGATTTATTTGACCAATTAAGAGGGGCGTCTTACTTCTCCAAGGCCGACTTGAGGTCAGGGTATCATCAACTGCGTATTCGAGAGGAGGATGATCCTAAGACTGCTTTCCTATCGGGGAATGGATCTTATGAGTTCAGGGTGATGCCATTCGAGCTCATAAATGGGCCAGCAGTGTTCAAGGACCTCATGAATAGGGTTTTCAGGGAGTATCTTGATCAATTTGTCATCGTATTCATTGATGACATCCTAATATACTTGTGCACCGAGGAGGAGCACGCAGAGCATTTGCGTATGGTTCTATAGACACTGCGAGATCACTAGCTCCATGCCAAATTCAAGAAGTGTGGATTTTGGCTGCGGGAGGTGAAGTTTCTTGGCCATGTGGTGTCAGATCGGGGTATTGTAGTGGATCCAAGTAGGGTGTCGGCTGTGAAGGAGTGGGGACAACCCACAACACCAATCGAGGTGTGCAATTTTCTGGGATTAGTAGGCTATTACAGGCAGTTCATTAAAGGATTCTCAAAGATTGCGGGCCCTTTGATGAATCTGACTCGGAAAGGGGTGCCTTTCACTTGGAGTGATCATTGTCAATTAGCTTTCAACGAGCTAAAGGACAAGTTGACATGATTTTCCTGTACTTTCTTTGCCGAAGGGAGGACTAGAGTATCGGGTTTACACTGATGCATCCTTACAAGGACTTACGTTGTGCTTCAGTAGGAGGAGATGGCTATAGCTTATGCGTCCAGAAAGCTAAAACCCAATGAGAGAAATTACCCCACTCACGACCTAGAGCTAGCAGTGGTCGTTTTTGCCTTATGGATATGGAGACACTATCTACTCAGGGAACATTTCACCTTATTCACATATCAAAAGTCACTTCAGTATCTCTTCACACAGAAGGATTTGAATATGAGGCTGAGGTGGTGGCTAGAATTCATGAAAGATTACCAGTTTGATATCAGAATCACCCTGGTAAGGCTAATGTGGTAGCAGACGCATTGAGCCGGAGACCGACTGGGGAAATATCAGAAGTCTGGAAAGCGAAGTGGAGGGAGATTCGATATAATGGTGATGTAGCCAGGGCCTACATGTCAACATTATCCATCACACCCGAGATCATTATGCGGGTTATGAGGGCTCAGGCAGAGGATCAGATCTGTCGAGATAAGGTGAGCTAGTTGTTAGCCGAAGGAGCAGAGGGTTACTCGATCAACTCAGAAGGAGGCTTATGCCTTAATGGTAGGTTATTTTTTTCTAGAGGATGAGGAGTTGAGGTACGCTGTTATGACAGAGTCCCATAATTCGAGGTTTGCGGTACATCCCAACGGGGATAAAATATACTAGGATATGAGGAGGAAGTATTGTTGGGCAGGAATTAAACGGGACATAGCAGAGTTTGTCTCGAAATGTGCCACGTGTCAGCTCGTGAAAGTTGACCATCAAGGATGCTACAGCCGTTAGAAATTCCTGTGTGGAAGTGGGAGAGAATCTCCATGGACTTCATTATAGGGTTACCTGCATCGCAGAGGGGTCACGATTCCATATGGGTCATTGTGGATCGATTGACCAAGGTGGCCCACTTCCTGTCGGTCCGTACGGACTTTGAGACGATGCGTTATGCACAGTTATTCATAGCATAGATTATTAAGATGCACAAAATGCCAATAAATATTGTGTCCGACAGAGACAAAATTTTTGTGGCCCACTTTTGGCAGAGCTTTCAAGAGGCCATGGGCACAGAGTTACGTTTGAGTACGGCCTATCACCCACAGACCGACGGGCAGACTGAGAGAGTCAACCAGATGCTGGAAGACATGCTCAGAATGTGCATTTTAGACTTTGGGGGAGGTTGGGAGAAATATCTTCCTTTGGTAGAGTTCGCGTATAATAACTCTTACCAATTCACGATTGGCATGGCACCATTCGAGGCACTGTACGAGAGACTCTGTCGTTCACCCGCTTGTTGGTTAGAGGTGGGGGACAACAAGCTATTGGGGCCAAAAAATTGTTCAGAAGACGTCTGCCAAGATAGAGTTGATCCGAGGGAGGATTCAGATAACTCGGGATAGGCAAAAAAGTTATGATCCGGAAATTTTTCACGAAGACATGTGGAGTTAGAGGTTGGGGACTAGGTATTAGTCTGGGTGTCCCCTATAAAAAGGCTGATGAGGTTCGGCAAGAAGGGTAATTTAGCACCGAGATACGTGGGACCCTTCCCTATTATTAAGAGGGTGGGACCGATATCAATAGACTCGGTTTGCCAGAGCATCTTCAGTGGATACGTGACATGTTCCATGTGGCGTCGCTGAAGAAATATCGAAGGAGCGAGCGAGCTTTCGGGAATATTCCACTCGAGGAAATTGATTTACATCTAGACATCTCATATGAGGAGAGACCGATGGCTATTCTAGACCGTAGTGAGCGGAAATTACGATCCAAGGTTGTTCCACTAGTTAGAGTTCAGTGGGGTCATCATAGCGTTGACGAGTCTACCTAGGAGCGAGAGGAGGATATGCGGGAACAATATCCAGAGCTATTCACCACAGGTACGACCTAATTTTGGGGACGAAATTCCTTTGTAACTGGGGAAGTATGTAACACCCCGTATTTTTGTGCATTTAATATTAAATTAATCCGGGAATTCAAAATTACTTATGTGTCGTAATTTTAATTGAATTAATTATGGTAATATGTATTTAAATATTAATCGGGGATTGAATGGTAAATATTTGGGGAAAAATTAATTACTAAGTGAATGGTAATAATTTATTTATGTCATTTCGGGTATTAGTGACGGCGTATGTACTTATCTCAGCCGAGAGTCAGTATAGACTAATTTGGGTGTGAGATAAAGATTTTTATAAATTAATTCGTATTCCAATTCTAAGTATATGATTGAGTCCGGATGGGCCGAGATAGTCAAAAAAGTGTACCCGGGGGAAGTAAACATGTCATGGGACATTTTTAGGCCTAGTCGGGCCCACACGGGGGTATTTGGGTCACTTGGGCTTGGCCCACTAGGCCAAAAACGTGATTTAACCAAATTAACTAATTAAAAGAAAAAGGGTAATGACCGATGTGAAATTAGGAAACACTTAGTGGGAGAAGAAAACCTAAGAGACAGTTAAAGGCAATTTGGGGGACAAAGGAAGAGCCAAAAGAGGGGATTTCATCGTCATGCTTGGAATTCACAACTTCGATTCAGACCCTACGAAATCATATGGCAAGTGATTAACTTGCAGTAGCATTTAATTTTCTTTTCGATTCATATTTATGTGATGTGAGAAATCAAAATTCGTTTTGGGATGTAAAGGGTATAAACATGGGGTTTTCTGTAAACCAATATTCTTAATTCCTAAATTGTGTAGCAATTGATGTATAATCTGAGATTTGTATATATATCTGGTAAGATGTGTAAACCCAGATAAATTATAAATAAAATTTAGATACGGATTTGATGTTGAAATGGGTTAACGAATAAAAATGGATTTGGCCCCAATGTATGAAAAAACAGTAGAGAAAGTAAATTAAATGGAGTTTGTGGACTTTATGATGGTCCCTTATGAGGTTTTTGGTATATATTGTTGATGGGAAGACTTGGGTTTTACTGTAGAAGAAGTTAGGGTTTGAAGCTTTTCGTCCATGGCTGAAATAGAAGGGGGAAGAAGACGATGACTTGAACGATCGATCGATCAAGGGTTGGGGATCAATCGATCGATGGTCGGTAATTTTTGGAAGTTTGTCCAGTTTATATATATAAGGTAATCAAACTTAAATCTCCTTCGAGGCCTTTTTAACGAGAAATAAATATAGGACATTCAATCTAATTAATTATGAAGGAAAATTAATTAGGATTTGGAGGAAATTTATGTGTGTCACACCATGATTAAAATTTTGGGAATAATATTTCAAGATAGTTAAATACGGATTGAGTGGGCAAGTCTGGGTATATGGGTTGAATGATACCAAGGCGTTATATTTATTTAGGGTGAAAGCTAAATAATTTGGAGTCAAGAATTTAGATTCGGGTATTATTTTATTTCGGGCCACGAGAGAAAGTTCGAATATATTGGTTGGGGCGACACCAAAAGTAATTTAATCAATTAAGGTGTGAATTGATTAATAATTACAGTTGGGCCATAAGCTCATAATAATTTGAATAGGCTTGCATTACGGACTTAGTACACAGGATAACCGGGATAGTTATTTTATATATATATATATATATATATATATATATATATATATATATATATATATATATATATATATATATATATATATGGTGTGTGCATTAATATCAGTGGCTAGATATTATTATTATATCGACTCAGTGATATAGGAGGGAGGTTGTAAGTAGTGGATGAATCCCCTATCTTGAGGAGTAGGGCGAGTATATTCCCAGGTCGTAGCATCTATTATCAAATTTTTATGTATTATCCAAGTCAGTGAGTGATTCTGACTTGGTGTAGCTAGGTTATGTGAATATGCCTAGTGGGATAGCACTTTGGAGAATTTACATCCGGTGAGTTATTACTCAGGAGGATGTTTAGTATCAATTATTATTTCAGCATGTTTGTGAATGTTTTAATATAACTATACGTATATAATGAGGTAAATAATTATATATGGATAAATTAATACGGATCGTGAATTGTATTATATGTATAACAGGTGTGGACGTTATATGAATTTAAAGAGGGAAATGATTAATTAAGTTGATATTGATAATAACTTAGAAATAATAATTTTGGCATACTCGGTTAGAGCAGGGTAGTTGCAAAGGGGTTAAATAGATTATCTATTCATGAGATAAATAACTAGGTAAAGTAATCAAGGCATTAGTAGTGCACATTAGAGGAGAGGTGAGGATGTCCTCAAGGGAGTGCAACACTAACTAAAATATGGAGAGCATGCATATTTATTTATTACTGCAATTCCAAATGCTTTGGGTACTAACCCTTGCTATAAAAACTTTTAAAAAACCTTTTAGGTGTCCAGCCACAAGGACGCCAGGCTTGACTCATTCCAGGGATCCGTTGCTGCAGCATATGTGGATGTTGCGGGAGTTTGTTAGGCACCTCATTCTTTTCAATTCTAGTATAGAGTTTTCATATCAGCTACTCGAGCATGTTGCTCACATTCTTATTCTACTTATGTCAGACCTGTTGAGTTTTATTACTTCTTTGCTTTGTTGGATTTTGAACCGATGGTTTATTCGGTCAGTTAATTAATTATGAATGGTTGGTTTCAGGTAATTGTGATTGTTTATATTAATTTGTTTCTGCATGAGTATTTCATTTAAGTTTATGAATTCAGGTATTTGGTGGTAGCGGTAGATCATTTTACATAATGGGTGTAGGCCTAGCCACTCATAGAGATAAAATATGTAGAGGCCTTACATTTTATATGAAAAAAAAGTGATATGTATATATGCGCTCCCCCATACCTTAATTATTGACAAGCGACACCAAGTTTAACAATGCAAAATGTCAAAGCTTATGCGATAAGGCCAAAATAAAAAAGTTATACTCGTCACTAGTTCATCCACAATGTAATGGGAAGACAGAGGCCACGAACCAAACATTACTAGAATGAGTGAAGAAAAGTTTGGATTTAGCCAAAGGTTGTTAGATAAATGATTTATAAAGCGTGGTGTGGCCCTATAGGACAATAACTTGAAAACTAATAGGAAAAACACCATATATGTTGGATTTTGGCAGTGGGGCCATAGTACCAGTTGAAATTAAACTTCCAAGCCACATGGTTCTTTACTTTGATTCACCGAAGAGTGATTTTGTGATAAGGTTAGATTTAGACATGGTAAATGAGGTAAGGGAGGTAAAAACACTCAAAGTAGCAGTTTATCACCATTATATGGCTAAAGATTATAACAAAAGAGTTAATCTAAGTTGCCTCAAAGAAGGTGACTACGTCTTAAAGAACGTCACACAAAAATCTAACAAGTTAGAGGCTAATTAGCACGGTCCCTATCGTCTGGACAAAGTCATATGACATGTTACTTATCGAATTAAATATTTGGAAGGAGTTATATTGAAGAACCCTTTAAACTCTGAGCATTTCAAGAAGTATTATCACAAAATAAGTCCTTTCGTTGGTAAGAACTATGAATGTAATAGGAAGTATACAACTTGTACAAATCGAAGTCATCAATGAGAATGCTTATTACCCCAAATTCTATTTCATGGTTATCAAATTCCTTTTAGTTTCATTTATGTTTCAGTTCAAGACATGGGTAAGAGACTTCAGCTGAAGTCATCTCTAGTTCAATATTTAATGCATTATAAACCCAAAGCAAATGCTTTGGAAGATAACACAAGGTCAGGTCATCTTTGGCTGACCTAGTTGACCAAAGAACGTCTTTGCCTCCATAAAAATCTTTCAGGATTTGAATAAAGCTCGTATTTGACTATACACAAATATTTCAAGTTCAGATTGGCTTAGACCAACCCAATTGACCAAAGAACTTCTTTTACTGCACAAAACCTTTAAAAGAAGGGGTTCAGGAGATCAAACAACTTAAAAACATACCTTTCCTATTGGACAACTAAATAGTTTATCCCTAGGAATCTAAAAATCCTAAGATGTGATGACAAGATCTGACAACACAGACAAGAGGTATGATATAGTGGCAAAACCCAAACAAAACATGGATTAAGATGTAAGGTTAACTTGATCCAACCATGAAAATCCATGACATAAAAACTTAAAAAATAAAATATAGAAATTACATGATGAATATTATAACATATTTTCATTGATTCAAATTCATGGGATTTTTTTATAAAGAAAGAAAATTCAAAAAGCATCGACTTTTCCAATTCACAGATAGTTCATACGTGGGTGCAAGGATGGTGTTTGATGTAAACACGAAGAATTATAAATATTTAAAAAAGAACAAAAATATTAGATAAGCTAAGTATAACCATTATTACGGGCCAACCAAGTGGTCCCCACTCACAGGGGTCTTCTCAACGTCAATATGGTCATCCTCAGCTACGAATTAGTTCTCCTTATCAACCTAGAGATTGCCCTCAGACAATGACCCTCCCTCTGCTTTACTTGTGGCCTTTTCCTATTATTCCATGGCCTTGGCCTCATATTCGTCTCTGTAAGAGGGTAGTACCACTGAATCCTGGGAATATATTAATACTAGTTGAAATGTAACCCCTATAAATATGGTGATAAACGATAACCCAAGAACTTTTCAATAAATACAAGTGAAGACACAATATTTTATATAATCAACACTCAGATTGAACTCACATGACTCTCATGTATAACTCAAATAATAATAAAGGAAACTCAAAAGCAACTCTTTCTAAGGGAGAAAGAAGTAAGCACCCTATATACACCTTGGCAGGCAACCAACACAGCACCAACCTCTGAAAGATATCTAGTTTAGCTATTAAAAGCTTCATAATCAATGATGATGGTGGATTAGCAAGAACTTTGGTTTGTAATAACTTCTCTCTGATATATTCTCTCTAGAGCAATAAATCTCTAGAAAGAAATCTCCCATATGAGAAGTGGTTGAGGCCTATAAATAGCTCCACACCCCTTCCCTAGATGTCTTAGTCTTATCTCATTATCACACTTTACACCACGAATATTAAATGTATAATGGGTCAGCTTGTCCTATATCGTAAACATTAAATGCTAAGGCATGACTATTGCCTAACCACTGTGCGTCAGAAGACTGTCACCACTGAGGTGGTTTACTAAACTGTTTGGTAGCCTTAATACCATAGTGGTTTACTCGAGTTTTTACTAGCTAGTGACATCATCTAAAGTAGATGTGACATTTGGTAGGGGGTTATTTTGCTCATGGCACAATATACGATGGAATTCAAGGTTGCTCTACACAAGCTTCGACGGTGAAAAGGTCACCTGATGTTTTATCAGGTGTATCTAAGATGGTCAGGACAATCCCTAACATTGACTCACTTCTCAATCCTCCAATCTAAGTCCCTCTGAAGTTCTCATGACAAGGTCATTTGATAGAGCATGTAATCTCTCCCAAGCCCTATTAGTCCTTATCTCTCACGTGTACCGTTTGACCTCACACTGAATACTGCAATCGTCACAACATGATAATAATTGTTACTTAAGGGTACAATTTAACTAATTAATAATAGGATGATAAAGAATGAGCTCTCTCGACCAATCTACTCGTTGGGCTGTGTCATAGGGCTTCCTCGCTGAGCTACCCCACTGAGCTGCCACGCTGAGCTACCTCGCTAAGCTGTCTCATTGCCTTTATAATGCTTCCTTCCCTTAAATCTTTTCTATTAACTAGGAGGATTTCTCTAATTTAAAGATTATCTTTAAGCCCCCTATAATATCCTTCCCAAGACATGACAACCTCGATGATATCAAGCTAGTGCTTAGTTACCCTCCTTTTGGTTTCGTCATAGATATCAGGGTGGCTTAAATACCCCTTATGGGAAAATCGCCAATAGGTATGCGTATAACTGGCTCTTGATCGCGTGGGGGGACACACATTTTAAGTTATATTCTAAGAGCATGAAGAACCACCTAGCTACTCTTCCAGTCAAAATAGTTCTCACCAATAAAAACTTAATTAGGTCACATCTTGTCACAATATGAATTGTGAAAGATAATATATAATGTCTAAGTTTTGTGCTATAAAAACTAAGGATAAACAATGTATTTCTATACTACTATACCTTTCCTATGGTCCATGTATGATCCTGCTCAGGTAGTAGGCTGGTTTTTCTTTCCCATTTATTTTTTGCACTAAGAGAACTCCAACGGACCTTGTGGTAGATGTGAGGTAGAGTTGCAATGGTATTCTTGCTCTAGGAGGAATCATCGTTTATGGACAAGTAATCAACTTCTTCAACATAGTCAAAGATTCTTGGTGAGCTTCCTCCTAATTGAACTTTATGCCCTTTCATAACAGCTTCGTCAGTGGATGAGTTATCTCGACTAGCCCTGGCACAAATCTCCTAAGAAAAGAAACTTTACCATGTAAACTCTTGATATCATTCACTGTTCTTAGACATGGCATCTCCAAAATCACTCATTTCTTGTCCTGGTCCATCTCCACTCCCTGTCGATTTGCCAAAAAATTGAAGAAATTTTCTCTTGTGACTCTGATGCCATACTTCAGCAGGTTCATATTCAACTTGTACTTTCTACAATGGATGAACACCTTTATCAAATTATCCAAATAGAACTCCTCTTTCCTCTACTTGATGAACAAAGCATCTACATAAAATTTCAAGAACTTATGAAAAAAGTCATGGAAAATGTTCATCATCGTTCTCTGATATGTTGCACCAGTATTCTTCAACCCAAAAGGCATAACTTTTTACATGAAATTTCCTAATGGGTTTATGAACGTTTTTTTCTATGCATCGACTAGATCCATCTTTACTTGGTTGTATCCCACATACCCATCCATAAAGTTGTACATTTTATGGCCAGCATTTACATTGATAAAACTATCAATGGAGGGCAGAGGGAACTCATTTTTTGGGCACGCTTTGTTCAAATCCCTAAAGTCCACACAAATCCTTATCTGATTTTTATCCTTTATTCCGACTAGGATAATGCTTGGTAACCAAATTTGGTGTTGTATTAGTTTGATGTTCCACTAGTAATCATTCCATCTCTTCTTTGATTTTTAGATCCATCTATGGCTTGTAAGTTCTTGTGGCTTACTTCACCAGTTTGGCTGAAGACATAACATTAAGCTTGTGGCAACTTTCTTCATCATCTAGACCCTCTATTTTTGTGTACTTACATGAAAAAATGTCTTTATACTCCCGAATTATCTCAATTAGGGCCTTTCATTTCTCCTCTCTCAGATCTTTTAAAATAACGATGGGCCTTGGGTCTTGTCCTTCTTCGACTAAGTCCAGTTGTTCCCACTCCTGCACTAATGACTTAGGCCAATCCATCATGTACCTTGGCTCTTCTCCTACATCTTCCATAAACTCTTGTATGTTAGAGTTATATATGACCATACACTGCCCCTATTGGTCTACTAAAAAGCACTCATACACCAGGTCACCCTCTTCATCAACTTTTGGGACAGCTCCTTCGACCGCCTGATCACACCTTCAGAGAAGATAAATGACCTTCCCATATTTTACTATCTTCTTCTTTCACTATCTACTGATCATTATAATTGCCTTTTCTTTCCTTTACCTCGAAGCTTAGATAAGTCTGTTTCCTAAAAACTTACTCAGTACGCGATGTCATTGGGGTTCATATTCTATCGAGTCCATCTTGGGCCTCATTCTATATCTGAGTTATTTCAAGATATTTTGGGACTTAGGATCATAATGATGAACCTCCTCAGCTACTTCTCTTCTTCCTGCTCCTCTCTACTCTGATCATTCACAGGCCCCATCCGTTCTCTAATAGAGGGAACTCTATATCCCTCCATTCATTAGGATCTTGGCATCTTCCTCTAGCTTTGTGTAGAATGTTGCATCCATCAGGTGAGCCTTTTCGATGGCAAAGGGTTTCTTCATGGCACGTATAATGATTTCAATCCCTTTAACGTTTGCCTTTACGTATTGATAATATGTTAAAATGACCAAACCATGATTATGCATCAACACCCTTCCTAACATAAGGTGGTAAAAAGTAGCACCCTAAATCACATGAAATTTAATGTGAAAAGTGAGGTTCCCCGTCACAATCCCAATATTCACATATCCAATCGACGTGGAGGACTGGTTGTCATAACCCAAAATTACAATGGAATTAGTATCAACCTTGCCTCAGGAAGATTGGATGCATGGAATGAACTGATGGGCATAATGTTTATTGATGCTCCCCCATCCATCAAGGCTCTTACAAAACTTACACTGTTAATACTACCCGTTAAATATAAGGGTCTCTTATGTGGGAAGCTTACAGCCCTATCGACATCACTAAAAGTTACTTTAGACAATTTTTTTTACCAATCTGGCAATGGGCCACCTTCATCTAAGCGATGGCATTACGTTGTTTCATGTAATATCCAAGATCGTTTGCGTTATCTCTAGATAAATTTCCTTTGGCCTCCCTACTTGATCGAAGAACCATGAGAACTTGGGCAACTGAGATACAACATGGTACTCCAGCCCCTAGTTTATCTCTTTATTATTCATATTGTACACGTATTCCATATCTATGGAACTGGCTTCATCATAAACTATCACTAAGTTTGCTATTTACCTAGTGTAATCTTCCAATACTTCCTCCAACGTCTCTTGTTCGATCTTCATCTCCCTCGCCTCCTATTCAGCCTCTTTATCATAAGCAACTATCAAATTAGCCATGTGTGCAGGAAGGGGGTTATTATTGACATTCTCCTGAGGGATCTGTAGAGTTCGCATCCTCATGTGCTTGCTTATGATCTTTCTTAATATGAAGTAGGTTATCGCTAGATGACCAACCTTTCGATGGATCTGAAAATATTTGGGATCAACTCTTGTTACTACATCTTGCTCCACGACTATAATACCCTTGGCTTCATATACTGTCCCCCTTGCACCACGGTGTTGTGATAACTGACAGCCTCCTCAACAGTATAAGGTAGTGGTAGTGGATCCTCTCTGTCTCTACCAAACTTTCTCTTATTATCCTTCTTCAGTTTTTTAGCCCCTACCCTCCATCGATGTACCCCACTCATTGGGTCTACCCACGTGTCGTAATGGGCCACATTAGCTGTCTAAACATCATGAACAAGTTTGACTCTATGACTAATGATATGTTCTTTGTTGCCTTTAAAAATGTCGTAAAAGTCCTTTCGTGCATTTCGTTGATGAAGTGATAGATGTACTTTAGGAGCTAACCTTCAGCAAAAATCTGAAGCAGTTTGGACTCCTTCCTCTTCTCTGACGTCGAGGGACCTTTCCCTGAACCTTCGTACGTATGCTAAAACTTCCTCCCCTAGCCGTTGCATCTCCCTTCCTAATTGTGTCAGTGTGAAATCATCTTCTGCCAGAAAGAACTTCTAGAAAAATAAAACATGAATTTCCTCCCATGTTGAGACACTTTTAAGTGCCAAGTGAGAGTACCATGTGTAAGCCTTATCGGTTAGTGATTTGGAAAACTATCTCAACCTTAGCTTTTTGTTGTTGCAATGATCCCCCAGATATTTGATGAAGCACTTTATACGTTCCTTCGGGTTTCCCCCTTTTCCTGTGTACTTATCCAAGATGGGAGGAATATAGTCCTTTGGGCAATGTTCATCATCGTAAAGGCCACTCCATACCCCTTTTATATGGATCTTATTGAGGTATGGAGGGGATGACGAACTCCAACTTAGAATGCCAAAGGGGAAATCAAACCTCGCTGGCATTTTTTCTATCATAGGCCTTATCCAATGTGTTAGGTATCCTAATAATCACATAATTAGGTATAGAATATAGAATCCTAAGGTCATCCAGGTCATTTTATCGGATATCACTTACGTAACATCTAACATCATAGGACGAAGGATTGTAAGAAGTCGCAGGAACCTTTATTAGGTTCACCTTTTTAGCAATTAAGAGAGCATTAACTGACGAAGTGAAAGGCAAAAGGTTGTCCATTAAAGACCTATTTTCATAGTTAAGGTGATCATAAGAAGCTATGTTGATACTATCAACGTAATTTTCCCCCTAACTCTATGGTTTATACAATCAAAGATCTTCGAGATGTGATATTCTATTGTGATATAAACTATACTTGAGGTATGATATAGAAGAAGAACCAAATTTTAGGGATAACGTTTGAGTTTATTGGATCATCCTCAGGTTTAGGAACATGTATTGGATTAAGAAACCTATTAAAAAAGATATAGGAAAAATCTTGCACAAATCAATGCTTCACTCATAGAGGGCACACTCACACCCAAAGAAACTCTCACAAAACCCAATAAACTAAACAAACATATAAAAGATCGCCCAACACAACACAATCATGAAATCGAAGGAGAAATTCATAAATGATCCAATTAAAAAGAAGTAGGTAAAGCGCAAGGGATACCTGATGTTAGAAACCAACCAAAAATTAAGTTGTTGATGCTCTAAATGACTTGGCAATGGAGGTCTCACAATCGTTCCCTCTTTTGCAGCAGGTGATGTCTCGATGCTATGGAGCTCTTTACAGACTCTTTAACATATAATCACATTGATCTCAGTGAGATAGATCTTTAGCCCGATGTAAGTTATGGGGAGAAACCAGTTGCTATATTGGATCATAAATAGAAGACTCTCCGATCCAAGGTAATTCTTTTAGTGTCTGTTCAGTGGAGGCATCACAATGAGGATGAGTAGACATGGGAGAGGGAACATGAAATACGAGAAAAATATTTGGAATTCTTCTAGTGAGGAACGTATCGAATTCAGTGGGTGGAATTCCTTTATTAAGAAAAAAGACTGTAATACCATGAATTTTTTTATATTTATTCATTGTTTATTAATTCTGAGAATAAATTAATAAATGAGAATTAATTATTACTTAAGTAAATTGGTAATAATAAAAATTCATATTTAGATAACGATTATATTTTTATGTTATGTGATTTATTTGTACCGCATATTGTATTGAATTAATTTGAATAATTAATTCAATTTGTACTATATGTAATTACACGTAAAATAAATGTTTATATGTTTGATTTTACGTTGTGAGGTATTACCATGAGTTGTGGGATAATACCATTTTGAGCAGACTCTAGAGTGATATGGAAACCTGAATATGTGTTTTTATCATTACAAGTTCGGTCGGGGATATGTATACCCTTAATATAAGTTTTGGGCAATTGTGGATAATATTTTGGGCTCATTTGGAGGCCAAAAAATAGATTTAATATGGAACTATGGATTTAAGCATTCATTAGGAGAGTTTGACAACTTTAATCACATACTTTACACAAAAGAAATAAACCCTAACAACCTTAAACCTTTAGGGGAGATTAAGGAGATTTTGAAAAAAGAATGGACAAGTATCAACGTGTAAAATTTTTAGTTCATACTTCTAGGCATTAAATCTCTTTCTTTATCACATATAAAGTATAAATTATTAATAATTCATGTTATTAGTACATTCGGGGATTCAGACACATATTTGGGATTGAAATTTATTATCTTAATCATGTTTTGTTAATGGATTAATTGGGATTAACGTTGAATTAATTCTAACTTGAAACACTTAATATTTTTAAAGAGAATTCTTAAATTTAATTGATTTGAGATATAATTATGTGATCAAAACTCTTGTTTAGAATTAATTTTCATATTTAAGTTAAATCCCCTTGTTAATTTGATGTTAGGATTTAAAACCATAGGTGTATTAGATTCCAATTAATGAAAAATGATGAACTAGCTTTAATTTGAAAATTTTGAATGATTAAACCCTTAATTATTTTATTTTGGACTATAATCGTTGTAAAAATTGTTTAAGGTCATATATATATGATTATATTCGATTATAGTGTATCTGGGAATAGTTGGTTGAAAACCTTTTGATTAACAATGCAGTTTTAGGAAGAACTTACACTTTTGGGAAGAAGATGACAATCTCCACACATCTTGTTCAAAAGATATTGGTGTCTCATTCTAATGAGAAGGGGCGTCATTCGAACGAGATCCAAGTGTAGTTCAAATGACACTAGGTTGTATGCAACTTTAGGGCAGTTAAGGATCGGTTTTAGTTTTCTCTGGGCATATTTATTTTTAGGAAACCGTTATGAAATTATTATTTAGTATATGGATATTTGAACTTCGAATAACTTATCAAAAGACTTTGAGTTAGGTTTGAGTATTATAAACCTTAAATTAGTTAATAGAATCCGGTATTAGGGAGTGGGACAATTGAGGGTATATGCGAGAGTGACGCAACACCCTATATATATATATATATATATATATATAAGCACAATAATGTCCTAGATCTTACCACATCCCTATAACTATATATGAAGGGATGCGATCAACTCCCCTCTTTTCTAATTTTAAATTTTAAATTTTTATCTTTCCACTCTAACATCTGCCCAATTTTCATTTTAAATTTCTAACTTTTAATCAAGTAAAAAATTAGTCCACATGATTGACTCTCTCACTCTCTCTCTCTCTCTATGAACTCTGTTATGAAGAATCTAGACTCCTAAACACTCTCTCAAAATTAAAAAAAAATCAAACCCGTAATTATATTCTCTCACTGTGAGACAATAACCACAACCAAGGATCGAACTCTTTATCCTTTAATATCCAAAGAACACAGTAAGATTCCCTTGGACACCACCAACGAGGCCAACAATAGTGGTGTTTTGGTTCTTTCTTCGAGTCACACGCACACATATATGGTTGAAACAGTTATGAAAACCCACAAGTATTCAATTCAATGCCTTATGTTTGATCAAATTACAAAGAATGTTAGAAGGTTATGAAAATAACTAGCATATGTTCTATATCTTATTTATTTCTTCACATACCTGATCTAACTTAATACCTACCTAGGTATCATGTAAGTTTGTTGATGACCTAGGATTGAGACTAGATACGTTTTAGTAGTGAATTAGGTATATTATTGCTATTTTAGGGTTCAAATTAGTACAACATTTATTCTCAATTTATTTGGAGATCTTTTTCACTAGAATTAATTACTTATAATGAACACCTACATTGTGAATCCTGTTGGTTTTGTCTCTCCTATGATGTTTGGGGCAGAACTGAGATTGTGGCAACTTTGTGTTGTGTTATTTTGAGTTTTGGTTTATTTACAAATTTGCCATTTTGGCTCAAATCTATAAATACAAGTGTTATTTCTAGGTTTTGGGAGAGGACAAGAGTGGTAATATTTGAGAGCTAATCAAAGGCAAAGAGAGATAGAGAGATAATTTGAGGGGTGAGTTCTTGTGAGGTTATGAGTGACTTTCTAAGAGAGATAAATTGTGTGTATGTGTGTAACCTTTGGGTTCCTCCATTTATCTATAGAAAGAAGAAATCCTCCTTGGTGGATGTAGCCCAAATTTGGCTGAACCATGGTATATCGTTGTTGTTTTGCTTTCATGATTTCTTGTATGTTCTTTTTGTCTATTCATTGATGCTTGGTTGAATTGATTGGGAGGTTGCACACTATTTCATTTACGGAATAAGGTCTTGGGTGTTTTTCGCACACCAAGTGTTTGATAAAATTCTCGAGTGAGTTTTATCGTTTTGGTTGTTAAAAATAGTCTTGCTTTAGCGCAACAAGTGGTATCAGAGCTTAGGTTGCATTATTTGCTCGGTTTTTTGGTTCGAGGTTGAATCAATTTTGGCATAGCTTTTGTTTTTGTTCCAAATGATGGAAAATGTGGAGAGTACTCGAGAATCAACCTCTATGAGCGGAGGCTCTAAGAGATGGGATCCGAGTTTTGGTTCAAGTGGATCAATGAAGACGGACATGAAGGCTTTTGATGAGAAGATGAATTTCAGGTTATGGTAAAGACGAATGCGAGGCGTTCTTATCCAACAGAGGTTGAAATTAGCATTATTGGGGGTAGAGGGACGACCGATAGGCATGAACGATGCCGAATGGATTGACATTGATCAAAGGGTGTCTTCATGTATTGAGATGCTTATCACGAATGTTGTGTTGAATAACGTGATAGCGGAGACCACGACTAAAGGCATGTGGGATAAGCTAGAAGAGATTTATTTGGGAAAGTTATTGTCAAATAAATTGTTCCTCGAGAAGAAACTCTTCAATCTTGAGATGAAGGAGGGTGAGGATATGATGAAGCATATCAACATTTTTAATGCCTTGATAAATGACTTGAATCGGATAGACATTAAATTCATTAATGAGGATCGAGCATTGCTTTTGCTTGCATCATTACCTGATTCATACGAGCATTTTGTGACCACTCTCATGTTTGGGAAGTCTACGCGCTGGTGCAATGAGGTTGTGCAAGATATTTAATATCATGTCATGATGAGAAAGAAGGAAGGTGGAGGTGACGGGTATTCCCATAATGAAGGCCTTACGGAGAGAGACGGAGGTGGGAAATTGGCTGGAGGAACTCCAACCGGGGATTTAATGACGGTAGTAGGTCTAGATCGATAGGTGTTGGTGGTAAAGGGCCAAAATTCTACTAGTGCCGGGAATTGGGTCATATGATTCGAGAATGTCCTTTATGGAATGACAAGGTTAAGGGAAAGGTTGATTTCGAGAGGGCAACGGTAGTGAGTGCGAATTATGAAGATGAACTTGGAGAATTTCTCATAATCTCCAAGGTTAACTCTCTTTCCCAAGATGATTGGATATTAGATTTGGGATCGTCGGATCACGTTTGCTCTAAGAGGGAATATTTTGATACTTTCACAAAAAATGGAAAAGGTTCCATGTTTTTGGATAATGGAGAGAAGGTTTCTGTTGACGGTGTCGGGATGGTGAAACTCAAGATGTTCGATGGGGTGGAACGCACTTTGGGTGGTGTGGCCTATGTCTCAAAGTTGCGAAAGAATTTGATATCCATTAGCTGTTTGGATTCCAAGGGTTGTTGGGTGTCGGTTGCGGGTGGAGTCTTAAAAGTCACACGCGGTTGTATGGTCCTAGCGAGGGGAGAGGAGAGAGGAGAGAGGAGAGAGAAGGGTTGTATCGTCTAAATCAGACTTAAAGGAAGACGGGGAAGCGGTGTGCACAAGTGATCGAACGTTCGAGGCATGTCTTATTTGTGAACAAAGTGGAGACATTGGGTGCTATATTTTCGAGAGTAGATGGTAGTGATGGGATAATACCTACAAGTAGAGGGGATGGATCGAAGTCCCCCTCCAGGGCCAATGGGTGATGTTGACCCGATTTAGTTACACACATGCATTGGCCGATTCAAATCGAGGAGGTGTAGGACTATGATGGATTGGAGGTGTGTGTAGCTAGTTCAAGGAAGGCCGAGGAGTTATTATTTGCGAGCATTGGCAAACGGGAGTTCTTCGTGACAAAGACTTGGTAGATCTTTCGAGGGCGAGATTTGGAGGGTGTGAAAGGTGAGGAATTTTCCCTCTCATCCATGGTTAATTTCTCAAGGAGGAAGATGGTGTTGATGTGTTTGAATGTTTTGTGTAAAGAGGGTGTATGCTATATGTATTGTGTGGGGGGGGGGGGGGGGGGTGTCCTCACCGGGTTACATGGGGAGCGAGCTTCACCGTATGGTTACATGGGAAGCATTCAGGGGAGTTCTTAGTTTAGAACTTGGTTCCTCGGCGGGTGGAGTCGTTTGAAGTCTTGGAGTGAAGACTTACGGTATCTCACTTCATGGTTGAAGTTTGAGGTGGCTTAGCGTCAGGTGGAGCGTATTGGCTTGTTAAACGTCGGGATGATCTTTGAGCAGATTTGATGTTTGTATTCCGAGTTTGGTTGGATCGTGAGGATCGCCTGGGGGAATCACATTAGCTTGGTAGATGGTGGGACGGTCTTCAAGCAGGTTCAATTTCAGCATTTTAGAGATTGGTTGGATCGTCAGGATTGCCAAGGTGGAGTTTGTTGGTTTTGGCTCCCCTATGATGTTTGGGGCAAAACTGAGATTGTGGCAACTTTGTGTTGTGTTATTTTGAGTTTTGGTTTATTTACAAATTTGCCATTTTGGCTCAAATCTATAAATATAAGTGTTATTTCTAGGTTTTGGGAGAGGACAAGAGTGGGCATATTTGAGAGCTAATCAAAGGCAAAGAGAGATAGAGAGACAATTTGAGGGGTGAGTTCTTGTGAGGTTTTGAGTGACTTTCTAAGAGAGATAAATTGTGTGTGTGTATAACCTTTGGGTTCCTTTATTTATGTATAGAATGAAGAAATCCTCCTTGGTGGATGTAGCCCAAATTTGGGTGAACCGCGGTATATCGTTGTTGTTTTGCTTTGATGATTGCTTGCATTTTATTTTTGTCTATTCATTGATGCTTGGTTGAATTGATTGGGAGTTTGCACACTAATTCATTTACGGAACAAGGTCTCGGGTGTTTTCCGCACACCAAGTGTTTGATAAAATTCCCGAGTGAGTTTTATCATCTTGGTTGCTAGAGATAGTCTTGCTTTAGTGCAACAAATCCTTACTATACCTTTGTATATTCGACTGATATATTGGTATTTTGGAGGGGTTTTCCCAGATGTAGTGAGGTTGATCTAAAGGTATTTGTTATTTTTTATCTTCTTTAATTTATACTCATTGCTTTAAAAAAATTTGTATTGTGGTATTGATTGTTTATGTTGAGGCATTGAAATACAAGTATTGTTTGTTTTTTCTTTTAATAATATGGTGTGCACTTTTAATTGCCTAATTTATTGCGTTTCTTTCTTCAGCCAATCATATAAATGATTTTTGACAATAAATAATAATATTTATATATTTATTGGTTTGTAAAATGAAATCCACTGTATGGTTTGTAAAGATTTAGTCAATTTCTACTTTCATTCTTCTGAGATACATATTACGTTAAGTATTATTGATATCTTTAACATGCAATGGTTTGGAAGTTTATAGTTTCTACACATTTATATTGATAGTTAACCACACTTTAATGTAATGGCTGTTGATGTAAAAAATTAGATTATATCTAATTATTTAATCACAGATAAATAAAATGAGACAGAGAACTTTTAAAGTGGTTCAGCCTTATAAGAATGGCCTACGTCCACTGTTTATGTTATTGCTGACTATTTTGGAATTCTCGATTACAAGTTTTCTCAAGAAATTCCGGTCCCCCTACAATGAGGATAATACAATGTATATATAGCCCTAAGGCTGTAATGTGAAAGGGTAATATATTAAATGCCCCTTAAGCGTATACATCTGTATGATAATAAGCATTTAATGCGCAGTCAAACTGTTGGGTTATCCTGCTATTAATGCTTTGTTCGAGGTGAAGCTCGGACCGCCTAAGCTGTTCGGACCGCCTAAGTTCCTCGGTACCCAAAAGTTCCTCGGTACCCAAAAGTTCCTCGGAGAGTTCTTGTAGGTCGGAGCGTCTGAGTTGATCGGGGAAGCAGAGTTCCTCATTGTACTATGGTTCCTCGCAGTCGAGGTGTTGTTCATAAGTGTTTATCGTTTCCATGTAGATTGCCACGTGTCTTCACCCAATTGAGCCATGTCAGTAGACTAAATTTGGTATCAACAGAGGCCCCCAACGTTTCATAGTTCAAAATTTGAGGAGTGTGGAACATTCTTTCTCGATATATGGTGGTTTTAAATGGTTATCCTGAAATTTAGGAGCATTTTCTCTTGTATTTATTTCTTCTTCCAAATTCGTAGAATCGGTCTTTTTTTTTAATTTTTCTAACCGCTTCGATTCCTGCACCCCTTTTGTCTGTTTAGCCGCCAGTAACGTAACCGGCTCTTTTTGTAATCATTACTTTTACCCTTTCCCAAGGCAAAGTATTTAAACGCTGCAGAAAATCCCATCGTCTTCTACTTTTTCAAATTTGTCTCTTCGAGTTTTCCATCGTCTTTCTCTCTCCTGTGCATTCATCTCTTCCATCGTTTGTTGTCAATAGACTCATCTCTTTCCTGTAAGATTTTCTTCTTTCTCTTTGATTTCCTTCTTTCTTCATGGTTTATCCTGTAGAATTGATTGATAAATTTCGCTCTGATTTCTCCATTCCCTCCTGGGTTATTTTGGAAGAGCTTTCTGAGCCTTCGGACTATTTTCGTTTAGCTGAAGGACATTGGTTCCCCAGTCTCTTTGTTGCTGAGTGTGGCTTTTCTTTTCCCCCAAACCCTTTATGTCTGGAATTCTGTCAATACTTTGACGTAGTTCCTGCAAGAATAGCTCCCAATACGTGGAGAATAGTTAATGTTGTTTATAGATTAAATCAAATTCATGGAACCCGTAAAGGAATTCCTGAAATCATGTTTTGTTATAGATGGGCTGTGAGCGATAATACTTTTTATTTAAAAACTAGGTTTCTAAATAGAGCTTTAGTAGTCAATCTCCTAGATGCCAATAGGGACTACTTTGAGCATGGGGTTGTTATGAAAAATTGGCAACACCCTCTATTAACTGGAGATGATGTTTACCAGGGTCCCAGATGTCCTCCCTATGGCAATGGGATAGGTTGTTTTTATTTTATTTTATTTTCAAAATTATTCTTCCTTTGTGTTTGATAAAATGTGCCACTGATATTTTAATTTTGATTTATTTGCAGTTGATAACAAAAGAAAGTGTCCAAAGGAGGTAGACGTTAATATAAGGCATTTAAAACTTATCTGGAGTTTGCATCAGACTGTTGCCGACGAGCATATTAGGTCAGCTTCATATTTGCTGCAGTACAAGATTTACACTTCCTCTTTTAATGCTCGTCCGGTAATAAGCGACGCAGAACCAATTCCAGCCTCTAAAAGTTCTTCACCTAAGTCACATATTCCTTTGAGTGAAAGGATGAAGAAAAGAAGACCTCATACCCTTTTTGAGAAACCTGCCTCTGGTACTGGAGAGGCAAAAAGAAGTAAGATTGATGTCCCAGGAGAAGGGGCAAAGAAAATTAATGCATCTTCCTCGACTGCTCCTGTGAAGGTGGTCGAGAAGCCCCCAGTGGCCCCGAGAAAGGCTGTTGCTCCAGGCGAGGTGATTGTCATTTCTCCGACCAAGACTACAACGTTAGTCGAAAAAGTTGATGCTCCTCTGAGGAGGCTGAAGAAAATCTCCTCTGTCAATTTGGCTGAATCCATCTCTCAGCCCCAGACTAGTGGTGTTCCCACTTTTGTTCCTCCGAGCTCTTCTATGAGCTCGGTGAAGACTTGGATCATTCCCGAGATCCAAGGTATTGAAGAAAACCTTTCTCGGGACACTGTTACCACATTAGCAGCTCGTCACATTACTTCTGTAAGTCTTATAGTCTTAAATTTTCAATCTTTCCTTTTTGTATATGTGCACTAACTTGCTTTCATTTTCTTTTCACAGTTGGTGAGCTGTTTTAATACAATTTTCAAGAAGATGAAGCTATTAAAGCGTCAAGCTCCTCGTTCGGTGTAGAGGAAGCTTTGGTAGGCCTGGCGCGGTCTCTGAAAGATTCTCGTCAGAAATATGATGATGATAAGGCAGTCTGGGAGAAAAAGCTTACTTCGACTGAGCAGGAGAAGGCTCAGGTTATTGAGGTCTCCAAGGGGTTGGAGAAAAAAATTAATGATTTGGAGAAGAAGAATAAAGAGCTCGAAGGGAAGCTCAAAAATGCTGAGGAGTTTGAAGATAAACTCAAGGCTGCTGAGGAGGAGTTAGGTCGACTTTGGGAAGTAAGTCGTCAGAAGGAGGAAGTTGAGAATAAACTGAAGGCTTCTGACAATATTTTTTCCGAGAAGCTTTCCTCAGAGAAGACAAAGAGGAAATTGGTTGTGAAGAAATCTTTCAGCGCTGGCTGGGATAAAGGGTGGAACAAAGGTTTGGCTGCCATTATGTCGCAAGTCGAATATGGCAGCCTCAAATACTTTAGAGATGGGTGGGTCGCGGCTCTGCAGGAGATGAAGGTTGATGAAACTTCTTAATTATTTCAGCAACACATCCCTGGCCCCCCTCCAACTCCCGAAGACGAAGAAGAGGACGAAGCTGCCTCTGAGGAGTCTTCCATGGTGATGGGAGATCAAGTTTCTCATCCCCCAGCCATCCAGCCCCCTAACGAGGAACTTCAACTACTTGCTACTTCCTCCGAGCAACCTCCAGCACTTCTCGAGCAACCCTCTGCACCATCCGAGTAACCTACCTCCTCGTCCCAACCTCCCGAGAAAGTTTTGGGAGACAAGGAAAAGGTGTAGAGTTGTTCGGATTTCTCTCTCTATTTTATTTTTCTTTATCAATTGTAACTTCTGAACATGTAACTCTGAACCTTGTACTTCTGATCTTTGTACTTCTGAACTTTGTGATGTAATAAAATTTGAACTTTTGTTTATGCATATTGTTGATTCTCTTCTTCATGCTCTGTTTATACTCTTATTGATTATTGCTTTTTCTTCCTCTACTAGTTTCTGGCCAGGATGGAATTATTGTCTGCTCATAATACAAAGTTGTTAAGGCAATGCAATAAATATTTTAAAGCTGGTCATACAGACATGAGTGCAGCTCAAATTACTGACATCCTCGGTCAGGGTGCTTCAGAACAAGCTATTGAAGCCTATCAATATTTGAAGTGCCTACTCGACCGTGCAGTGGATAACAATGTAGCATACTATGATATGATTGAGGATCTCCAAGGCACTCTTGAAGAACTTCAGCAACAATATAAGGAGTCCACTGCTCTTTTGCATGAGGGGTACGATAAGAAGTATCAGCAAATTTGTGCCGATAAGGGATATGATAAACGGTTTGCTGCTTACGATGTGCGGGAGAGAACGTTAAAGGCTGAGGTCAAAGTGCACAGACAGATAGCTGAGTTATTAGAACAAGAAAATAATAACCTGCAAAGAGCGGTGTCTCAGATGAAGTCTGCAGCTTCTACCTCAAATGCTTTGATCCCAGTGACCGACGAGGGATTCTCTTTCTTAGAGGTCGAAAACGCCAACCTGAGGGATGAGTTAGAAACCTTAAAGAGGTCTGGACCTTCTACATCTGCTCGAGGACGAGAAAGATCTCCTCGGGGACGAGCAAGAGCTTATCGAATTCCTGTCGAGGAACAGAGGACTCAATCTGCTCTAGAGAACTAGGCCTTCCAACTGATGGCAAAGAACCACGCATTGGCTGAGATGTCTAAGAAGATCAGGGATCTGGAAGAGCATCTTTCTGCACAGAAGTCTGTCTTGGAGAATAAAGAACTCTTTATCAAAAATCTCCACGAGCAGCTGGAAAGATTGACATATCAATTCCACAAGCAGCCCAGAGAATTATGGATGGCTGGCTACAACGAGGCTCTCTACCATTTGGATGATCATATCCAAAATGCAAACAATGAAGGTTACAAACAGGGATGGTTGAACGCCTTAGGTGTGCTGTAACTGGAACAGGGTCATTACCTGTGGGATTACCATAATCCTGGGCTGCTCGACCTACCAGTGCCACCATTCAAGCTTGATATGAGTTGGATCCCTTCTCGGGCCATCCCTCGGTGTATGATTTCCAAATACCACGGCGATTACAATCTCCATTCCAATGTCGAGATATCTCGTCCCGAGCACCTACTAGATCGACCATCTGTGATGAATATCAGGATGCTTGAAGATCTTAACTTCATAAATTCCCCTCATGCTTTAAAAGATCCACCTGCTGGTGAGGAACCTGTTTCAAAAGCAGAGGGGAAGAAACCAATAGAATAGGAATCTTAATGTAATAAATTTGTATTTCATTCTTGATGTATTTTGTTCTACATTTAATGAAATAATTTTATTTATAAATCTTGATTGCCATTGTCTTTTAATTATAAAACACTTTTCATATGTGCATGTATATCTGTTAAAAAGATAACAACATCGTGTTATTTGTCGATCAACTGGAGTAAGACTTATTGTCAACTATCTTGAATTTGTGGTATTTAATGACTAACCAAAATTGATGATATTTTGTTTCTTGACCAACTTGGTAGTAATTTAAAAAGTCACGAGTATCAAAATTTTGCTCGATCACTTTCTCGTACTCATAAAATGTTTCCAACCAACCAAGGTCGGTAAATTTTTCTTCTCGACCAACTACAGTTAGTGGGTTTTTCTTACCAACCAATCTTTGGTACTTTTTGGAGTAGCTTTACTTCCCGACCAACCTTAGTTGGCGTTTTCGAGAATATATTTACTTCCTAACCAACAAAGTTGGCATTTTTAGGAATAGTTTTACTTCCCGACCAACCTTAACTGGCATTTTTGAGAATATATTTACTTCCTAACCAACCAAGTTGGCATTTTTAGGAATAGTTTTACTTCCCAACCAACCTTAGTTGGCATTTTCGAGAATATATTTACTTCCTAACCAACCAAGTTGGCATTTTTAGGAATAGTTTTACTTCCCGACCAACCTTAGTTGGCATTTTCGAGAATATATTTACTTCCTAACCAACCAAGTTAGCATTTTTAGGAATAGTTTTACTTCCCGACCAACCTTAGTTGGCGTCTTCGAGAATATATTTACTTCCTAACCAACCAAGTTGGCATTTTTAGGAATAGTTTTACTTCCCGACCAACCTTAGCTGATGTTTTCGAGAATATATTTACTTCCTAACCAACCAAGTTGGCATTTTTACGAATATATTTGAGTAGTTCGAGATCTGCTGAGTAGTGTGTAGCACTAGTATTCTGCAAAAAATTTCCAATAAAAGGAAAAAAACTGGGCA
The DNA here is from genome assembly GCA_949130495.1 of Sambucus nigra. Lineage (NCBI taxonomy): Eukaryota > Viridiplantae > Streptophyta > Magnoliopsida > Dipsacales > Adoxaceae > Sambucus > Sambucus nigra. Next base: position 391,567,633 of record OX422207.1, on the reverse strand, counting down.
GAACATTGTCACTTTATTCATACTGATGAAACTTCATTACATGAGAGTTTACATTACTGATAATATTTGCGCAGGTGCTCTGCATTCCATGCATTCTTAAACTCCTCCCCCTCTAAAGTTTCTATTTTGTATGTCCCTGGTCGAACAACTTCCTTAACTTGGTAGGGTCCATGTCAGTTTGCTTCCAGTTTGTTGTGCTTTTGAATTACCTTCTTTAGCACATAGTCTCCTTCTTTCAAGTCGCACTTCTTCACTCTCTTGTTGTAGAACAAAGTTGTTCGTTGCTGGTAAGAAACATTTCTAATGGCTGCTTCTTCCCTAACCTCCTCGAGCATGTCCAAGTCTAACCTTCTCATTAAATCGCTGACAGGGGAATTGAAATTCAGTATTCTGTGTGTTGGGAGATCCAATTCGGTGGGTATAACAGCCTCACTTCCAAATGCCAGCATGTATGGAGATTCCCCTGTTGCTGCTCGGGGAGTAGTTCGGTAAGCCCATAACACTGATTGTAGCTCGTTGATCCAGTTTGCTTTCGTGTCGTTCAGTTTTTTTTTCAAACCATTCAGCAGCGCTCTGTTTGTCACTTCATTTTGTCCATTGCTCTGAGGATGGACTGGTGCCGAGTGGATCTTCAAGATATTTGACTGAAGATAATAGGCAGCGAACTCCTCATTGTCAAATTGTGTTCCATGGTCTGTGATGAAGGCATGAGGAAGACCATATCGACAAATGATGTTCTTCCAAATAAATTGGTACACCTTGTCATATGTCATATCAATGAGAAGCTCAACCTCAACCCATATAGTAAAATAATCCACAGCGACCACGAGATACTTAAACCTTCCCCTGGTAGTCGACAGTGGCCCAACCAAATCTATTCCCCATATGGAAAATGGACAAGGGGAAGTAATGGGTGTCAATAATGCTTGGGGAGTTCTTCGGATGGAGGAGAAGCGCTGACACTTGTCACATTTCTTAGCATAGGCTATGCAATCAGCCCTCATCGTCGGCCGGTAGTATCCTTAAGTCATCATTCTTTGCAAAAGTGTCCGACCTGCTACATGGGCTCCACAGGATCCTTCATGAACCTCTTCAATCAAATCTTTCACCTCGGTTGGATGCACACATCTTTGCAAACCTGCTATAATTCCTCGTTTGTATAGAATACCATTAGTCAATACATAACAAGCAGCCTTAAACTTCAGTTTCTTGGCTGCAAGTTTATCAGTTGGTAATCCCCCTTTATCAATATATGTCGTGATGGGATCCATCCATGATGATCCTAAATTGAGGGTATTGAAGTTTATCGTCAGATCTTCATCTATACTCCGACTAGCTAAAACTTCAATTGGGATTGTTCTTCGTAGCTCAATACGAGTAGCTGATGCTAATCGAGCTAAGGCGTCTGCTCTTGCATTCTCCATTCTTGGTATTCTGACCAGCTAAACAACAGCAAATTCCGACACCAATTCCTTCGCCTTTGCATGATATCTGATCATTAATTCTCCTTTGGCTGCATATACTCCCATAATTTGATTAATGAGCAATTGCGAGTCACTAAAAACAATAACTTATTCTGTCCCCATGGTTTTCGCCAAACTAAGACTTGCAATCATGGCTTCATATTCAGCCTCATTATTGGAATCTTTGAATTGGAAGCGTAGGGCGTATTCCATGTCGACCTCGTCCGAACTGTTCAAAACTATCCCTGCGCCACATCCTGTAGTGCAGGATGAACCATCCATATACAGACTCCATATAGGCAACTCGTCTTCAAATTGCTGATCTGACAGAGTTCCTCGGTGAAAAATTTATTTCTTCCTTTCACCATCTCCTGATATTTCTTACTATTCATCGATCATCTTTTCTTGCCCTTTTACCAACCTAAGCTGGTCTGGGCTTGAATTTGATGATCCTGTAACATCTACTTGCCCTTTTACCAAGCTAAGTTGGTCTGGGATTGCATTTGATGATCCTGTAACATCCACAGGTTGATCAGCGAGCAGTGTTTGCTCCTCGGGGATATCAGGATAGGTGAACTCTGCTATAAAATCTGCTACCGCTTGCCCTTTTAGCGATGATCTGGGTTCATAAACTATATCATATTCATCGAGTTCTATTGCCCAGCACATCAATCTTCCTGACTTTTCTGGTTTATGAAGGGCTTGCCTAAATGGCATATCAGTATATACTACTATGGTATGAGCCTGGAAGTATGGCTTCATTCTTCTACTTGCCTCGATCAATGCTAGTTCCAATTTTTCCATCCTTGGATATCTGATATCTGCTCCTCGGAAGGCCTTACTTGTGTAGTAGATTGGTTTTTGTACTCCATTCTCCATTCTTATCAATGCCGAACTAACTACATTCTCGGACACTGCCAGGTACAAGTATAATTTTTCTCCCATCACTGGCCTAGATAACAGTGGAGGTGCTCCCAAATATTTTTTCAAGTCTTGGAAAGCCTTCTCACATTCATCATTGCACTCAAAAAATTTCGGAGCATTTTGAAGAATGGGAGACATCGATCAGTTGCTCGCGATACAAATCTGTTGAGTGCTGCTACTCGTACTGTAAGACTTTGCACCTCTTTCTTCGTCGTTGGGGATCACAGCCCTAACAGAGCTTTGATCTTTTCAGGGTTAGCTTCGATGCCTCGCTGATTGACAATGTACCTGAGAAACATGCCTTCTCGTACTCCAAATATGCACTTCGTCGGGTTCAACTTCATTTGATATTTAACTAGTTGATCAAAGGTTTGTCTTCAGTCAACTAGATGATCATTATCTTTCTTGCTCTTTGTCAGCATATCGTCAACATAGACTTCCATATTGCAGTTGACTTGTTCTGCAAACTATTTGTTCATTAGCCGCTGATATGTTGCACCTGCATTTTTCAAACCAAAAGGCATAACATTATAATAATAAGTTCCCCTAGGGGTAATGAAAGAAGTACTCTCCCTATCTTTAGGTTTCATTATAATCTGATTGTAACCAGAATAAGCATCCATGAAGCTCAGCAGCTCGTGTCCCGAGGTAGCATCCACTAGTTGATCAATTCGGGGCAGCGAAAAATGATCCTTTGGGCATGATTTATTGAGGTCGGTGAAGTCTACACACATCCTCCATTTGTTGTTCTTCTTCTTCACCATCACCACATTTGCTAACCAGTTTGGATATTTAACATCTTCAATAAATCAAGCTTTCTGGAGCTTCTCGACTTCCTCCTGTATAGCTTGATTCTTCTTGGGACTGAATACTCTTCTTCTCTGCTTCACAGGCTTGATCTCCTTATTCACATTGAGTTCGTGACATAAGAAATTTGGGTCTATCCCAGGTATATCCTCATGACTCCACGCAAAAGTTTGCTTTCTGCTTCTTAGGAAAATTATCAATTCCTGTTTTAGTGAGGCTTCCAATGACGAACCTACTTGAGTAGTTCGTTCAAGGTGCTCGTCATTCAGGATGATGTTTTCAGTAGATTCCACCACTTGACCCTTTACAAGTTGCGACTCATCTCTAGGATCCAATGTTTCAATCTCTGCACCCTCATCCACTTGATAGGTAGTAGTCTTTTTCCTTGATTCCTCCATTTCCTCTTTCTCGGTGGATGAATAATAGCATTCCCGAGCTACTTTCTGATCACCTTTCACAACTCCTACTCCAAAATTTGTTGGAAATTTTAGGCATTGATGTACCGTGGATGGTACAGCTTCGAACTTCTTCAATCCTACTCTTCCCATGATGATATTATATGATGATTGAACATTCTTATCCATCATGAAAAAGCGTATTCTTTCTGTTCGACAAGCAGGCCACGTACCAATGAATATGTCCAATTTGATCGTCCCAAGTGGAAATACTTTCTCGCCAGCAAAACCGAGGAGGGGTCTATGATAAGGCTCCAGTTGAGATAGCTTTAGATTCAAACTGTCGAAGCACGAGTGTGTAATACCCCGTAATTTTAAATAACTTTTAAAATGGGTTATATTTTAAGTTAATGGATTAATTAGATTTTATTATTAATTAATTCATTCGGGTTTTATCCGGACGGTGGATATTAAAATGGATGATTCTGAATATTACTTAAAGGTATTTAGGTAATATATGAATGTGATGTCATTGATATGACTGTATGATATAAATTCGGTAATTTATATTTTTAGTCAGACGCGGTATGGGACGTGTCAGGACTAGTTTATTAAATTAAAAAGGAAATTTATTTTCTATCGATCTAATAGTCATTTTGACTGCGTCGTTGCGTCCGGAAGGTTCGAAATAGTCAGAAAAGTCTATTTGGATGTTAATTTTGAGTCTCGGGTCATTTGGAAATGAATAGACAACCCGAAAGGGCATTTTGGTCATTTTCTAGGGGGGATGAATAGTGATTACGGATTTGGCACTATTATAAGTATTGGTAGATTAAGTGTATGGGGGTTATTCATCTCCTCTTCACAAATAAGAGCAGCCATCTTCCTAGAGAGAGTGTAAGAGTGCTTGGGAAGGGAAAAGCCACTTGGGAAGGAGAAGAACAAGAACCAAGGTTCACCACCACCAACCACCACCGGAGTTTGACCGGAGAAGGGACAACCAACTAAAATATACTACACCAAAGGATCAGACCTACAGTAAAGGCAAGTGTTTGATAATGGAAATTTAAGTTTGTATATTGTCCATGTTAGAATAATATGAAAAGAGAAGATTATTATTGTTTGGAAGAAATAATGGAGTATTAAATGGATTTCTGGAAAACTGAAATGATATAGGAATCTAACTCATGTTTTAGGATGATATTAATCCATGAAATAGTCATGAATATGTTGAATAAAAATCTGAAATACCATTGTAGTGTTCTTGAAGTTAATATGTTGATGATTTTCTGGAAATAAGGAGAGAAACATGCTTTTAATCCAATCCCTTGAAGATTCTAGGATGTTTAGAGTATTGGAAATCGTTCATATATGTTGATATATCATGTAGAAATAATTATAACTCATTTTGGAGATTAATATGAAGGTTTAAATGAGTAAAAATGGTGAAACCCGTAGTTGCAGAAAATGCAGAAAACCAGGCTTGGACCTGAGGGATCGATCGATCGACCCCTGCCTTCGATTGATCGACCTCCCCAGATTATGTAAAGTTGTTTATTTTTTTAAATGCTGATTCTTATCCCAAACCTTTTTTGGATCTTTGGTGATTATTATTTGGATATTATGGACCTAGAAAATATCAGTAAACCCTTGATAAGATTTGAATTAAATTGATTTGGATTCGAGTGATTTAAATGATGAAAATTATATTGAATGGAATTTCGGTTGCTAGATTCATTTGTTAAATTTACAAATGGGGATGTATGAGGATTTATGATAGGACCAGTAGGGGTGATTGAATATAACACCTGGGTATCCTTAAGTTTACAAGAGGGTTTAATCCAAAGTGAAAGAAGATGTGTTTATAAGAGATTTGAAACTATCGATTTTAACCTTAATGAAAAGGAGAATTTAACTCGTAGTAATTCGGGAGAAATGATGTTATGGACCAGTAGGATATTAGTGAATTCTTACTTAATATATGTTAAGGAAAAACCTATTTGAATCTTGTGTATTGAGTGAGGGTAGCCTTAGGGTTACAATTTGAACATCAAGGACTGAGTTTAAACTCATTATTGATTATGCAAGGACTGAGTGTAGTACAAGAGCGTAGTGGTATGACTCCTGGATAGAGATGGGAGTTTAAAACACTTTTGGGTTGAAAGAGGTATGAGGTTATCCCGATCGTATAGTTGTAGTTGTCGGACCTCCTCCATCGACAAAGTTAAGTAGTAGTGTATTGGAGGGGTTCCTTGTTTGGATTTCGCTTTGCGAGACGCTCCGCGCATGAACCTTAACGACGTCGGGAGTGGAGAGATGTTATAGGATGCGAGGATAATTAAATTATGAAGTAAAGATATAATATGTTAATACGTGGGATTTAAAAGGGATATAATGCTACGTATGGGAAATATCTTTGGGTAGTGATAATTACCTTATTGATATTATATTATAGGTATGATAATACCTATTTGATTGATTATTGATTTATGTGTATGACATACCTAGCTTACTTGCTATCGGTGGGAGGTTTGCGCGTGAGGGCAGTCATATCCTGATGAATCCATGGGATCTTTGATTTGTCGCTCGAGAACATAGGTCTATGAAAGACTTATCGGGGAGTTGATAAGTCCGCTGACTGTGGGTACGTAGGTATGTGCGACACCCATGGATACGAGAACTATGTTCACCTCCAATTTGTTTGTTGTTGTTTGTGGTTCGTGGAATCTTACCGAACCTGTAGTCCCCTATTCGGCGACCTGCGATGATGGGACATGATAGCAGAGTAATGCATTGCACCACAGCTGTGACTCGGGGTGCCGTATTATATATGAATATATATATATAATGGATTAAATGATTAAATGGATATATATTGTGGTTAAATCTATCTACGGTGATAATTGTAGATAACGGTGAATAGATAAAGATAATGGAATTAAGTTAATGAATGTTTATGCTTATAGAATTGAAAAGCTTCACTCATGATAATGAGAAACGATTCATATTAATGAGTAATGATTCATGTTAATGAGAAACTAATCATATAAAGAAGAGATGTAAATGAATAATAATGTGACGTATGGTATGGGACATACGGGGATTATGATATGGGAATGGAATTTATATATGGAGACTAGAAAAGAGGAACCATTAACTAGGAGGTTAATAGGAAACGTTAAGTTTGCACTCTAGTTGAGAGGTGAGAATTGCAAGTGAGAGTTGGATCTAACATGTACATAATAAATGCTTTATTGCACTTGTTAAATACTTGGTGTTTTAAAAATAATCTACACATTCGGTCTCTGACCCGTTTCCTTGCATATTTTCTCTTCTATTGTATCTCTATATCAGGTGTCCAGAAACAGGGACGCCAACGTTAGCGAATTATGACAGGCTATGGATTTATGGAGTTTTGCCTAGACGCCTTCCATCTTTTGATTCACAGTATTCTTAGTTAGGGCATGTCGCCCAAAGGATTCAGTTATCTTTTCTATCGAGGTCAAATATTATTGTATTCGGAACTTTTTAATACATTTAACATTGTTGGGATTATTGTAAAGGATTTATATTATTGGGGAATGTTTATTCCAATTGCATTTAAATTCTTTTGAGTTATTTATTGTGTTATCAGTGTTGTAAAATAAAATGTGTTGGGTTATGCTTAAACTAAAAATGGTTTTGTTGAAATGTAAATGTGGAAAGTTTTTAACACCAGCTTAATTGAGTTTTGGGTGAGTTGTAAATGTTTTCGACAGTGATGCTAAGAATGAGCCAACTGTATATTCTGTTTTAATTTGGTATGGGACTGGCCACCCGGTATTTAATTAGGCGGGGTGTTACAGGTGGTATCAGAGCATGCGGTTCCAGTGTCCTTTAGGATATGTATGGCTTACTGTGTCTTCAGCTTAGTGTTCTTTTATTTAGAGCCCTATGAGTAGGATTATTGCTTTTCTATTTACGCATACAAAGGTACGATGACTGCGGTTGAAGTTGCTGCAATTGTCGCTCTGGCAGTCAATGTTGTTGTAGCTGCTATTCAGTAGGTTCCCGCACCGGCACCGGTTGTGCCACCCGCGCAAGGGCAAGTGTTTCCTACTGCATGGTAACGAGTGAGGGATGCCTTTCAGAAAGCGCACCCACCTGAGTTTCAGGGAGGATCAGATGTTGTGACTGCTAGCCAATGGAGGAAAGATATCCAACGACACTTGAGAATGATCGAATGCACTGAGGTTCATCGTCAGATACTAGCCACATTCAAGCTTGTAGGGGCAGCTTTGCAATGGTGGGAAGCTACGACCACTATGGAGGAGAGGGACATAATGACTATCCAAGACTTTTGGATACGGTTTGATGGGAAGTATTTTCCTTCCACCACCCATACAGAGATGAGGAGGAACCTACTTGATTTGAAACAGGAAGAGAAAACTGTGGCGGAATATGAGGAAGAGTTTACGAGATTAACTAATTTGTTGCCAGATGAAGTACCTACTGAGGAGAGGAGAGTCCTAATGTTCACTGATGGGTGGAACTATAAAATGCGACAACATTTATTGGGGAATCTTTCATTAAGTACGTATGGCAGATGAGGGCCATTAGATGAATAGCGGAGATCGTACTTAGGAGGTTATGATGTATGTTCGAGTATGATGACCGTAGTCGAGGTCACCCCTATTATGGAAAAATTGAGGAGAGTCATCAGTAGAAGTTCTTGAAATGCGTGAATTGTGTATGTTCCCTAATGAAGGCAATATATTGAAAGGCTTGGGTACATAGTGGAATGTGATTAACTAGAACTGAAAATTTGGGGTAAAATTTTTCTTAACTCATCGGAGCAAAGTTATAATATTGAGATTCAACAACCATCACCCGCAAATGAGGGTATGTTTCCTATCTAAGGAAGTATGAGGCGTATTGATTTTTGTAGTGATTGATATTGTGAGGGCAAAAGGGTTGTTAAACTCAGCCTATGGCATCATTATTTACGTAGACTCACTGAGGGGTGTGGGACACATTTATATTACATTTTATCACGTGGGTTTGATTTGTATAATGGGATTACTTACCTAGAGCATGTCCGAGTGTGATGTGACTATCGGCATGCCTTGACTTGTGGTATATGAAAGCGTATGTCTGCATCTTGTCTTCTATAAGAGCGTAGATGCGTAGACTCTATTTGAAATCGATAAAAACCAAATTTTTGTTTTTACAATCGATAAACCTGATATTATTTTTTTTAAAACCAAATTTTTTTTATATATATTATTGACTAAGGACCTTAGGAGTTTCGATGACCGACTACTTTAGGAAGTAGTGTATCGGGGTGGTTCCTTGTTTGGATTTCGCTTGCGAGACACCCCACGCATGAAACTAATAACCGTTGGGAGTCGAAATAAGTTAGGTCTTTGGGAAACGAGTTTATAACCATTGCGAAACTTTTAATATTGAAAGCGGTACGAGAGGGTGTATGGGCGCCCTGGATGATTGGATTGTAGTATTTTTCATAATTGGGAATAAGGTAAGTAATTGTGACTTCAGGATTTATTTGTTCACTACGAGCGGATCATTTATTTTTCCCAACGTTTGTCACGAGGACGGTATAGGGAAGATTGGGTAAAGTTTAAATTTGATTCAGTTGAAACTATATGGTGAGGTTTGGCGTATAACATCGATAGGGACTTTGTTAATGTATTGTATGGGCGGTACATCTTAGATTTCTTGCGATGTGAGATTTATACTCGGAGTTGACCTTACCGGTATGACTTATATTCCTGAATTTCGGGACGAAATTCTGTTATAAGGGGGGAAGTATGTAATACCCCGTAATTTTAAATGACTTTTAAAATGGGTTATACTTTAAATTAATGGATTAATTAGATTTTATTATTAATTAATTCATTCGGGTTTTATCCGGACGGTGGATATTAAAATGGATGATTCTGAATATTACTTAAAGGTATTTAGGTAATATATGAATGTGATGTCATTGATATGACTGTATGATATAAATTCGGTAATTTATATTTTTAGTCAGACGCGGTATGGGATGTGTCGGGACTAGTTTATTAAATTAAAAAGGAAATTTATTTTCTATCGATCTAATAGTCATTTCGACTGCGTCGTTGCGTCCGGAAGGTTCGAAATAGTCAGAAAAGTCTATTTGGATGTTAATTTTGAGTCTCGGGTCATTTGGAAATGAATAGACAACCCGAAAGGGCATTTTGGTCATTTTCTAGGGGGGATGAATAGTGATTACGGATTTGGCACTATTATAAGTATTGGTAGATTAAGTGTATGGGGGTTATTCATCTCCTCTTCACAAATAAGAGCATCTATCTTCCTAGAGAGAGTGTAATAGTGCTTGGGGAGGGAAAAGCCACTTGGGAAGGAGAAGAACAAGAACCAAGGTTCACCACCACCAACCACCACCGGAGTTTGACCGGAGAAGGGACAACCAACTAAAATATACTACACCAAAGGATCAGACCTACAGTAAAGGCAAGTGTTTGATAATGGCAATTTAAGTTTGTATATTGTCCATGTTAGAATAATATGAAAAGAGAAGATTATTATTGTGTGGAAGAAATAATGGAGTATTAAATGGATTTCTGGAAAACTGAAATGATATAGGAATCTAACTCATGTTTTAGGATGATATTAATCCATGAAATAGTCATGAATATGTTGAAGAAAAATTTGAAATACCATTGTAGTGTTCTTGAAGTTAATATGTTGATGATTTTCTGGAAATAAGGAGAGAAACATGCTTTTAATCCAATCCCTTGAAGATTCTAGGATGTTTAGAGTATTGGAAATCGTTCATATATGTTGATATATCATGTAGAAATAATTATAACACATTTTGGAGGTTAATATGAAGGTTTAAATGAGTAAAAATGGTGAAACCCATAGTTGCAGAAAATGTAGAAAACTAGGCTTGGACCTGAGGGATCGATCGATCGACCCCTGCCTTCGATCGATCGACCTCCCCAGATTATGTAAAGTTGTTTCTTTTTTTAAATGTTGATTCTTATCCCAAACCTTTTGTAGATCTTTAGTGATTATTATTTGGATATTATGGACCTAGAAAATATCAGTAAACCCTTGATAAGATTTGAATTAAATTGATTTGGATTCGAGTGATTTAAATGATGAAAATTATATTGAATGGAATTTCGGTTGCTAGATTCATTTGTTAAATTTCCAAATGGGGATGTATGAGGATTTATGATAGGACCAGTAGGGATGATTGAATACAACACCTGGGTATCCTTAAGTTTACAAGAGGGTTTAATCCAAAGTGAAAGAAGATGTGTTTATAAGAGATTTGAAACTATCGATTTTAACCTTAATGAAAAGGAGAATTTAACTCGTAGTAATTCGGGAGAAATGATGTTATGGACCAGTAGGATATTAGTGAATTCTTACTGAATATATGTTGAGGGAAAACCTATTTGAATCTTGTGTATTGAGTGAGGGTAGCCTTAGGGTTACAATTTGAACATCAAGGACTGAGTTTAAACTCATTATTGATTACGTAAGGACTGAGTGTAGTACAAGAGCGTAGTGGTATGAATCCTGGATAGAGATGGGAGTTTAAAACACTTTTGGGTTGAAAGAGGTATGAGGTTATCCCGATCGCATTGTTGTAGTTGTCGGACCTCCTCCATCGATAAAGTTAAGTAGTAGTGTATTGGAGGGATTCCTTATTTGGATTTCGCTTTGCGAGACGCTCCGCGCATGAACCTTAACGACGTCGGGAGTGGAGAGATGTTATAGGATGCGAGGATAATTAAATTATGAAGTAAAGATATAATATGTTAATACGTGGGATTTAAAAGGGATATAATGCTACGTATGGGAAATATCTTTGGGTAGTGATAATTACCTTATTGATATTATATTATAGGTATGATAATACCTATTTGATTGATTATTGATTTATGTGTATGACATACCTAGCTTACTTGCTATCGATGGGAGGTTTGCGCGTGAGGGCAGTCATATCCTGATGAATCCATGGGATCTTTGATTTGTCGCTCGAGAACATAGGTCTATGAAAGACTTATCGGGGAGTTGATAAGTCCGCTGACTGTGGGTACGTAGGTATGTGCGTGACCCATGGATACGAGAACTATGTTCGCCTCCAATTTGTTTGTTGTTGTTTGTGGTTCATGGAATCTTACCGAACCTGTAGTCCCTTATTCGGCGACCTGCGATGATGGGACATGATAGCAGAGTAATGCATTGCACCACAGCTGTGACTCGGGGTGCCGTATTATATATGAATATATATATATAATGGATTAAATGATTAAATGGATATATATTGTGGTTAAATCTATCTACGGTGATAATTGTAGATAACGGTGAATAGATAAAGATAATGGAATTAAGTTAATGAATGTTTATGCTTATAGAATTGAAAAGCTTCACTCATGATAATGAGAAACGATTCATATTAATGAGTAATGATTCATGTTAATGAGAAACTAATCATGTAAAGAAGAGATATAAATGAATAATAATGCGATGTATGGTATGGGACATACGGGGATTATGATATGGGAATGGAATTTATATATGGAGACTAGAAAAGAGGAACCATTAACTAGGAGGTTAATAGGAAACGTTAAGTTTGCACTCTAGTTGAGAGGTGAGAATTGCAAGTGAGAGTTGGATCTAACATGTACATAATAAATGCTTTATTGCACTTGTTAAATACTTGCTGTTTTAAAAATAATCTACACATTCGGTCTCTGACCCGTTTCCTTGCATATTTTCTCTTCTATTGTATCTCTATATCAGGTGTCCAGAAACAGGGACGCCAACGTTAGCGAATTATGACAGGCTATGGATTTATGGAGTTTTGCCTAGACGCCTTCCATCTTTTGATTCACAGTATTCTTAGTTAGGGCATGTCGCCCAAAGGATTCAGTTATCTTTTCTATCGAGGTCAAATATTATTGTATTCGGAACTTTTTAATACATTTAACATTGTTGGGATTATTGTAAAGGATTTATATTATTGGGGAATGTTTATTCCAATTGCATTTAAATTCTTTTGAGTTATTTATTGTGTTATCAGTGTTGTAGAATAAAATGTGTTGGGTTATGCTTAAACTAAAAATGGTTTTGTTGAAATGTAAATGTGGAAAGTTTTTAACACCAGCTTAATTGAGTTTTGGGTGAGTTGTAAATGTTTTCGAAGGTGATGCTAAGAATGAGCCAACTGTATATTCTGTTTTAATTTGGTATGGGACTGGCCACCTGGTGTTTAATTAGGCGGGGTGTTACAGAGTAAAACATGATGTCTGCCGAGCTACCATTGTCTACCAGTACTCTTAAAATCATTACCTCCTTCATCCTCATTTTGATCACCAATGGGTCATCATGAGGATATAGAACACCTGCGAGGTCGTTCTTTGAGAAACCAATAACCAATTTCTCTTTGTTCACCTTTCTCGAGCGATCCTCCTCAGCTAGATTTATTTATTGAATGTATGAGCAAGCTTGAGCCTCACAGAGGTACGCTTTTCTCTCGGCAGTAAGGTCTCCTCCTCCTGCATCTCCACCTGTAATAACATTACAGTTAAATGACCCAAAGCGTATTGAAAATACCTCACGTTATGGCTGCCTTGGTCTCTTGGGGAGATCGGGGTCGTCTTCTGGATCAACTTCATGGTCTCTCTTCTTGTTCTCCTCTGCTCGATGAGGAAATCTAGACCTCTCTCTTGCTCGGTCGTTGTTTCTTCTATCATTCCTCCGATCAACATACTTTGCCAGTTTTCCTCGTCTGATGAGTGTTTCAATATCATTATGAAGAGCTATACAATTTTTAGTCATATGGCCATGATCTTTGTGAAATTCACAATATTTTGCCTTATTTCTCCTATCTGGGTCTGCCTTCATTTTCTCTGGCCAATTTAATTCCTCGTTGTTCTTGATTTCTTCTAGAACGTGGTTGATGTCTTTCTTCAAAGGAGTATAATTATCAAATTTTTTCAATACTTCCCATGCGACCTTGTTCTTGAGTGTTTGTCACTACCGTTATTCTTATGCTCTTTCTTCTTAGCTTTATCACCTTCCACCTTGGTTTCTTTGGCATCCATATTCTTCTTCGCAGCCATAGCCTCATAGCATTCATAATCTTGGCTACTTTTCCCATCAGATCTGACATGGTTCTAGGTGGATCTTTGGCCAAAGTGTAGTACAACTTGTTGGGCAGTAGTCCACTCATCAAGTCGGTAATCGTTGTCTTTTCCTCATAATCAATGACTTCGAGCTTCTCGTTATTAAAACGAGTTATATAATCTCTGGTACTTTCACTAGCTTTTTGTCTAACGCTTAACAAATGTGCTACTCGTTTAACTGGCTTTGCCCTAAAACAGAAATTCCCAATTAATAACTCGACCAGTTGAAAAAAAGATAAGATCTTACCCTGAGGAAGATTATTATACCATATTTTAGTAGATCCGGTAAGAGTTCCCGAGAATGCTCTGCATCTCATCTCATCTGGAACAGCATAGATGTCGGCTGCAACTTGGTATTGTTCTATATGAAGGACAGGGTCGGTCTTTCCATCATATTTGGGGGTCACAATAGGTGCTTTGAACTTTGATGGTGTTGGAAAATCTATAATGGCCGGGACAAAAGGTGTTCCTTGAACAAAAGTTCGTTGTAGAGGGTTCTTGGCCTTAGCCATTTCCCCTAATCTATCCTCCAGCCTCTGAATAGATCCTTTCCACGCATCGTTTCCTTCCTCGGGCCTGTTGGTTCGAGCAACTGATCGTGCTAATATGGCTTCCTGGGATCTATCTTGACGAGCAGCTGGTCACGACTGGGCAGATCCTTTCCTTAAATCTGATGGTCGTCGAAAACTCCTCGATGCGGCCCTAGGAGGACTTTTTCCCCTCCTAGGACCTAATCGATCAAAAGGAGATACTCTGCTTAATCTTTCTAGTGCACTGGTCCTTTCTGGAGAGATAGTAATACGTTGTTCAGTATCTGTGGCTCGTACTGACGAAGTTCATCCAGGTTGATAAGAAAAATCTTCAGACTCCTCAGTACGATATGAATCGATACGCCTAGTACGCAAAGAAGGTAAACGGGTATTTCTTTAAATACGTCACGATTCTGAATGGGTTGGTGCACCGCCATGGAGGGTTCGTATGAGTTGTCGCATCGTTTCTTGCATGACTATTTGGCCCTGGGCCAGATTTGTCATTATTCCAGCCAAATATGGAATATTTGGCAGAGCAGATGGATTTGGAGGGCTTCCAGCGTTTCGATTGCTGGGTTCTGGAATATCAGCCATTTGTGATGAATTCTTTTTGATGAAAAACGATATTACCAGTCATTTCCCACAGACGACGTCAATCTGTTGATGTAAAAAATTAGATTATATCTAATTATTTAATCACAGATAAATAAAATTAGACAGATAACTTTTAAAGTGGTTCAGCCTTATAAGAATGGCCTACGTCCATTGTTTTTGTTATTGCTGACTATTTGGGAATTCTCGATTATAAGTTTTCTCAAGAAATTTTGGTCCCCCTACAATGAGGATAATACAATGTATTTATAGCCCTAAGGATGTAATGTGAAAGGGTAATATATTAAATGCCCCTTAAGCGTATACATCTGTATGATAATAAGCATTTAATGCGCAGTCAAACTGTTGGGTTATCCTGCTATTAATGCTTTGTTCGAGGTGCAGCTCGGACCGCCTAAGCTGTTCGGATTGCCTAAGTTCCTCGGTACCCAAAAGTTCCTCGGAGAGTTCTTGTAGGTCGGAGCGTCTGAGTTGATCGGGGAAGCAGAGTTCCTCGTTGTAGTATGGTTCCTCGGAGTCGAGGTGTTGTTCTTAAGTGTTTATCGTTGCCATGTAGATTGCCACGTGTCTTCACCTAATTGAGCCATGTCAGCAGACTAAATTTGGTACCAACAGTGGAGTACACAACATTGGGGAGTGATTTGAGTAATTTGATCGAAATGTTTAGTACAATTTGAATTCATGCAATGTAATTGAATAAAATTGGTAGTTCTATGGTTATCAAATCTTTTTTACATATTTTTTTGTCCTTTTTTACACATGGTACGGAATTTCATACGTAGTACAAATTATTTTCCCTATTCCAGTCCCCTTTAAAAATTGTCAAACCAAACTTAATTAAAAAATGTATGGTGTTGCTTTTAATGTTCACTTAATTTATGACTTATGATAAAAAAAAAGTTTGATGGATGGTTCTACACTAATTTTTAATTGGAGACTGATCTGATAGTGTTTCGTATTTTGAGTAACCATGTTAAGATTTAAAAAATAGTTTTTTCTAGTGAATTTTATTATTTGTCTTTGAAAATGATGTTTTTGGTTTCAAACCAAAAATGCATTATTTTTCAACCACCACAAACCCTAATATAACACTGCATTCTAATTTATGTTTCATATTATATATTTTGAACATATAAATTTAATATATACTCTATGATACATCAGTCTTTCTGTACTTTTCTACCTCTTCCTTTGACTCAACACATTAGAATTCACACATTATGCATCTTTCTCTTTATATTTATCTTTCATGTGTGAATTGTGATATTATGTTTTCTTTAGATTTTTGTCTTGATCACTTTCCTTTTATGTATGGTTCAGGGATTCAACCATTTTTTTCCTCTCTCGTATATTAAATACAAGGTCAGTTTATTTATTTTTCTCTTTCATAATTAATGTGTCATTTTGTCTGGGTTCTTACTAGATTATTATTTTGTGATATTGATTTTCAATATGTTGTTAGAAGTAAGGGCATGCTAATAATAAATTAGTAAGTATATGATGTCATCCATATATGTTCATATTCTATTATGTTGGTGTTGATATACTAAAAAAAACTTTTAGCCTCTTCAGTGTTATGTTCCCTTTTCATTAAAATAAGAATTCGTATGTTGTTGATGATGTCAATTCCATTGATGATGATGTTAATCAAACCAACTTTTAATCCCTTTGGGGTGAATGATTATAGAGGCGTTGTGGTTTTATGAGGTGGTATACACTTATAATTGTCTGTTTTTGTTGTAATAGTCTTTTTTGTCAATATATGCCAAATTAATGGTTTTTTAATTTGTCATTTTTTGGTATAATTAGGGTTTTTTCTGATGCAAATATTTGTGAGCTATGTTTAGTACTTTATGTGGTTTTCTTTGTATTGTTTTTTTTTGGATAATGAATCACTTTTGTCTAATCATTTGGCCCTATTTTTGTAGAAACTAAAAAATGCAATCAAGATGTATAGGCTCTAGCATATCATCTAAATTTGGCATGTTATAAGTGTACAATATTTCTTATCCATGCAACTACGGGGTATTTTTATTTTATTTTATTTCTGGTCCTATGTGGTTGTTGTCACACATTTTATTCCAAATTTTCAACCATAACTATTCACTAGTTAAGTGTGTCTGTGTTTTTGCAAGGTGAACAATTTGGGTTCCAGTCAACTCATCTGAATAACATAATGTTACATAGTTATTTTAGAACATATGAGTTAGGCCTGTTGGGAGATCGGTGGTTTGTCATTAAGTTATTTTAATACATCTTCACTGATCAATACTTTATAATTTTATTTTAAATATTTACCACTTTATTTGAAATAGATATTTTATAGACTTTATTTACTATCAGCTTATTGATCTAACTTTTTTTGGTTGCAGATTGTAAGTTTAGCATTATATTAATTGCAATGGGATTTTCTATGCGAAGCTATAAATGACAAAAAATATTAACAAAACTATAATGATAACAGTCGGAAGAATTGATGTTAAATTCATAAAATGTTTGGAAGGAACATTACTATAAATCAACTATACACAGGTCATTCCCATCCTAAATATATAGATTCAATTTGTATTTTTCCCAACATAAGAACAAGTCAATCAGTATCTAGTGTGATTGTAAGTATTTTTCATGTATATTTAGGTTTCATTAGCTAAAACTTGAGTAAATGAAGCAAGGTATGCACTTTTCCATGTGTAATTAGTAACATATTGCCTTTTTAGATTCGAGGCTCATTTGAGTACCAAATAAATCTTTATTCTATCTTCACATATTCAACTTGGTTTGTTATCTTTTCCATTTCAAACACACTTTCTCTCATTTTCACTGTATCTACTTGCCTCTTTCGAGGTATTTCATCAACAATCAAACTAAGTGGCCTTTGCCATGATAATTATATGAATTGAATTCATAATATATTTGGTTTTGGAGATGGTAGTTCATGACCCCTTGAATTAGCAATTTAATTATATCATTCTCTTTTAATTTTTATAGATTATATTCAGATAATGTTGGTGATATAAAACAATTCATGAAGCACCATTTCCCTATTATTTCATTCCACTTTCAATAGTAATGTTTTGAATATTTAATGTGTGCCATCATTAGTTAACGTTAACTATGGAACACATTTTTATATGTTTTTTTGTTTGAATTGATTTTCGAAGAAGCATTTCCCTATTTTTCTATTATTTTGGCCCAATTCTATTTTGATTTATATTAATTATTTAAGACCTAGGCGCCTAGGAAGGAA
Source organism: Sambucus nigra (assembly GCA_949130495.1). Classification (NCBI taxonomy): domain Eukaryota; kingdom Viridiplantae; phylum Streptophyta; class Magnoliopsida; order Dipsacales; family Adoxaceae; genus Sambucus; species Sambucus nigra. Next base: position 391,549,462 of record OX422207.1, on the reverse strand, counting down.
CATTGTTCACGTAATATAACTAAATAATGGTTTAATTCAATGCAATTTGGTCAAAAATTTAAACTAATTTATGTGTTGTAATTGTAGTAGGTAATTTTAATTTTAATTTGTAATGTGGCATAAGTTTCAACTTTCAGTTTAAATTCAGTTTTGCTTTATTAATGTGTTAATATTAATTAATTAATATCATCGTTTATAAATTGACATCTGACTTATTTTCACGGTGATTAATTTGTTACTTTAAGAATGTACATTGCATTAGGTTTCTTGAGTGTTGCTTGAGAGGTTTTTAATGTAACCATGGAATACCATCACATCGAGAAGGTTATCATCAACTATTCATGTACAACTAACTTCTATTTAGACCCACAAATGCTTTGTAAAATAGTATTTTTATCCTTAATTTCTTAATGATGACGAGCTTAGATGCTTGTGATGTGTTTAACTCCAGGAAAAAACTAAGATAGTGCCATAGGCACGGGCATTTGTGTATATAAAAGTGCACTAACATTTCAAACTAATCTCACCAAGGCATTTGTTCTAAATCTTTATCTAATACCATTCAATTGGGTACACTTATGAATTATAAATATTTTAATAATTTGATATGTTGTGAAGGGTTTTGGAAGATGAGAAGGTTGAAAAATAAAGATGAAGTGGGTGTTGTGAAAGTATTAAAGGACATTGTTTATCCATATTATAGATTAGAAATATTGTCATGTTTTAATGCACATTATGTTTATGTTAACCATGTTAAGATTTAAACTGATTGTAAACCTAATTAATGAATAAGATTTTGTGAAGTACTATTTTATATATATATATATATATATATATATATATATATATTCATTTTATTTCTTATTAATTTGGGAAAATATATTATATAATGACCAAATGGCTATACACGACATGGGTATGAAGTGTGTTTAGATTTTTAAATTATCTTCTCCCACAAGATTTATGTATAGTTTTTCACTGGGATTAAGAACAATATGTATCATTAAGTGTTTACCATTTTTAATTAGTTGGATTAATAAATTTAAGTTCCATGTTCAGAGGGAGCTATCCTAAAACTTCACAAGCTATGTGTGGCCATAACTTTTGTCCAATAAGGAGGTGACTATGCTTCACCACACATATATTAAATTTTGAAAAATTACAAATGTGCCTGTAGGCATGGGCATCCGCTAGTGTGTGTGTGTGGGTACAGGTTTTCTGATCTGTGTGAACATACTATTACTCATGAAGATTCTATCAATCAGGGTTACCTTAAAGGTTTTGATCATGTACTGCACACCTAGCTATTAATATATGCCGTTGTGGAGGTTGTTATATTTGATCATATGTTCTGGATGGTCATTTCTTTTCAAATAGAATATTTAAATAGACTCGATCCATCGATCGAGTTTGGTAATGGGACTTTCCTATCGTGTTACTCCGTAGTGATCTCCTAGTTATTTTTTGTGCATTTATTTAAGCCCGTTAGGTGGGGGAATCCTACAGATTTACCAATTGAAGCATGAGAAGGTTCCCAAAGGTAGTTGCCTTCGTGTTATTATATTGTGAATATCTCTAAAAAAGATATTTTAGTCTTCTATTATCTTAGTGACAAAGACTTTTAGTATCACTTATGGCTTGCATTGGAACATGAGTTTGTATTTTACTTATGCTGAGGGGTGAGGTATTATAAATGAGTCGTAAAATTATTTCTATTAATATTGAAGATTTTTCTTATAAGTTTATGGCACATACCCGAATCATATAAAATTATTTTTGAGAAAGTGGGATTATATGGATTGATTTGTATATTAGGCCAATCATACACAAATTAAATTTTAGCAAATTTTGTCTTGAATTAATTTGGTGTGGATGCAAATATTTAGTTCAAATTAAATAGAGCAAACCAAGCAAGAAAATATGCGAAGAAGTAGGAAGAATCGCTTTTGGGAAAAACCTTTAATTCAGCACTGTACAAGAATCAACAGACATAATACGACTTACAAACTACTTATCCAATTAAGTATAACACACAATTCTTTAAATCTTCTGCAGCAACGGAACAATCTCGCACCGCCCCACATGAAGTAGTCTTCCATCGGTATCCATTGATTAGCATTTTTCTTCAGCAATAGAGTCTTAGCTCCACAAATCAGAGGTAGAGATGAACTCTAGAAGGTCTTTAAACAAGGATTATGTTTTTCTTGATTTGATACAGTTATCTCTTTATTTCCAAGGGGTTTGGATGATTTTTGGAAGAGTTTGGTCATAAATAGAACTCTAAAGGGTGTGTAAAAGATTGTAAAGGAGTTTTTTATACTCTTATTCCGCATCTCTTTTTATAAGGAAGTTTGTTATAAAAGGATAAACATAAGAGATTTAGATATGATTTAATTTAAAAACCAAATCTGGCATGCTCATTTGAATGACCAGGTACTTTGTTCTAATGAGGCACCCTTTTTCCATCGATCAGGCTTCCAGCATTAGTTCAAACGACATTCTTGTGTTTAATGTAAAATTAACTCGTTCGATCATGGGAACCGTCGTTATAACAACATACTCTATCTCATTAAAATGATTTATAATAAGGATTAGACACAACATTCCAAATCTAGCTAAATGGCGTCGATCTAGATTTTGTTCGTAGCAAGAAACTCGTTCTAAAGACATAGCGTACCTCGTTCAAACGACAAGAAAAACTCATTCTAACAAGTCATTGAAATTTTTAAAATTTTATGAAAAATATTTTTAAAAAAAATTAAGATGTAAACTCTTAAAAAGATGTAATCCACTAGAAAAGTAAATGTTTTACCAAAATACCCTAACTCTTCTGAATGTTGTTCGACGAATGATACATCAATCTTCCAAAAGTCTTCAACTGTCTTTGAATATGTAAAAGCAGTCATGACAGTGCAGTGTATGTGTAATGGGATAAGCCAAATAAAAATTACATTAAGCAATTATAAAACTTGCTCTTATAAATCTCCCCATTTGGCTATTCTGGTACTAAACACAAACCGAAGCCAAATTGCTCTAATATAACTAATGCTCTCCCAAATCAAGAAATAGGAATACATAAGTATATAAGTCTTGAAATGATACGTTTTCATCTTGTGCGGTCTATGATGATATCATCATCGAGGCGAATGACCTATAGAGATGAAACAAAAGAAATATCGTGACACATACGAGTTTTAAATAAAAATAAAACTTCCCCTCAATTTTTTCTCCCCCCTTTTGTTCGTAATAGACAAAGGAGCAGAATCTAAACATGAATAATAATCATCACATGAAGAAGCTCTATATCATCACAAAGATAATCCATAAAATCACATGTAATGGTTATCTCAAAAGGCATAGTGCACTTCACATACCATTGTGGAAGTTTTTCAAAAATTTCAAGTATAAAAAATACGTATAGGTGCAAAAACAAATATTCACCATGGAATAACACTAAAATATCTAAATCGGGAAAAGATATAATTGTGTGAACATTTTCCATAGGCAAATAAGTATAAACATTCGTAACATAGATGCTCAAAGTCATCATATACTTCTAAAGAAAGAACTCAATTTCAACCTTAGGTGTAAAATTTTGAACTCGGATGAAATTGACTCGACTTATGCAATATGCCATTAATTTTAATGATTCTTAAAATAATAATGCCAAATAATTTAATGTTTTTCAAAAAAGTCCATTGTCCAGACCCATTCATCTTCTACTTTATACTCCCTCAAAATCTCACAAATATATGAATTCAATCGCAAATATTTTGAAAAAATCATAATCCTCATATGTAACAAAGCGTCAATGAATATGAAATGACCTTGAAACTTTTGTTTTTATGTGCTATTAATCTTTTTAATCTCTTTTAAAAATGATGGGTTTTAATGCAAATAACATTTTATTCATTCATAGGCCCTTTCCATTCCTAAACATCGAACGATATTTTTTTAGAAAAGAAATCGAAGCAATGGTTATTACAAGCACAAATTATTTATTTTTACATTTGGTTCGTTATTAAGCTGGGTTGAGATAAGACCATCATATTCGACACATGACAAGTAAGTACAATGTTCAAACGTTCTGTGCATGTGTGCAATGAAGGTGATAAAAGAGTCTAACATTTAGAGAGTAATCATTGATGATCAACAAAATGTTATCGACAAATCATTAAGAACACTAACAAAACAAAGCCATGTCTTAAAACACTATAAAAAAATCACATGAATGGATGGAATGTAGGGGTGATCCAAATATCCTAAATGTTCATCCATATACGGTGAAATATCAAAAATACCAAAAACTTTTTGTCTTTTTCAATAATTTTATCAAAAAAAAATCTTTTTCACTTGTTCAAACTTTTTCTTGAAAAAATGAAAATCCTTTTGAGTTTTCAAGAGATATAAAAAAGAAAATATATCAATGTAATGATAATACAATCTAGCAATATCGATAGATGATAGGAACATAATAAACACCCGATTCTAGAAACATGTCTCAACCTCAATCATTAGGCCGAAGGAGTTCCCAAAAGGAGAAGACATCCTATTAAATTCCTCCATCAACCATTGTGGCGTCTTGACTAAGTACAATACTTGCTCTTAAAAAACTCTCAAAATCACGTGTGGGAGTGACACGAGAACTTGTATAGGAACTCGTGTCGAAGCATACCAGGGAACACGCAAGCGCGAAACTATCATTAGCTTAAAACAAAACTCTCTAAGATGACATCTTCATTTGCAATAGGAATAAACATAAATGGGCTTGGTTCTATATTTCTTAAAACGCCTAAGATGATCTCTCCTAGGTAGGTTGGGTCACCTAGGTAGGTTAGGTCGAAGTCCATATGGATCCATCACAAACTCTGGAATCGTCTCGAGTGCAACATGGAAAGTTGATGCACCGTCATAACCTATTCTTTGCCTCTCGATGTTACCTAACATAGGACTGATGAGAATATTTCCAACCTTATTAGACGTGTCCTCTAAAGTTACCTTAACCTTATGGGAACATTCAAGAGCAATCTCGAGTTAGGATACACTAGCTTTAATTTTCTCACAAGTCTCTAATGAATCTTGAAGGTCTCTAGTATGACTAGCCATGGTGTTGATCAAATCGCACTTCTCCTTATCGATAATAATCAATTGCTCACACAAAGAAACTTTCACCTTCTCGAGTAGACTCACCAATGCCTCATACTCTCTCAAAACTTTCACCTCCTATTCCAAATCATACACCCTAGGAGATAAATCATTATTAAGATTTTTCATTTTAAAGTCTCAGTGTGAAGTTCAAGAAAACAAATTTGGAGTCCACTTTCCCCCTCACTTAAAGTCTCTTCCTCGCTCTCTCTCTCTCTCTCCCGAATGATTCGAAACATCGTTGAGGCTCTCATATTTAAAAAAGTCCTCATCAACGTCGGAAAAAATCGAAATGCTCATGCAACTAGCCATGAATGCAGTGAAATTAGGTTCATGTGATGGTTCATCCCCGGAATATAGCGAATCGACATCACTATGGCTAAGAGTGGCCTTATGTGCAACTTTCTTGCCTTGTCTTTTTAGCCTAGTGGTACACTCATGTGCCTTGTGTCCTTTTCCCTCACATTCATAGCATCTCACTTCATCTTTCTCACAAACATTCTTGGCCTTATTGTCATTTTTATTTTTTTCAAAACTCTTTTCTTTGGAATAATTTTCTTTGTTAAATTTAAGATTTTTTTTGAATTTTTTTCACAAAATGGGCTAAATCACGAAGCTCAAAATCAAAATCTTGCTCAGAATCAAAAACCTTTTCTTTCTTCTTTTTATCTTGAGTTTTCAAAGCAATACCTATTTCCTTTTTCTTTTTAGTTTTGGAAACATATCGATTTCATAAGTTTGGTTTAACCTTAGAGTATCCAATATCCCCAATGAACTAAGCACAATAAATTTACGAATAAAATGGGATGGAAGTGATCTCAAAATATTTTTATTTACAAGAATTTTAGGAATTTCTCACCTAAATTAAAATGAGAGTTAACGATATCAGACAATCGTGCGTAAAATTTAACAAATAGCTTAGACTGTAGCATGATAATAGTCTCAAATTGAGTGGGGAAATTTTACAACTTAGAATATTTAATAACATTGATAGCCTCTTGAGTGAGCTGCTGGGTATCCCAAGTTTTTTTAAGCATTGTGCATATCATGATGCGGTGAAACTCATCAGGAGTGAAGGTTCCATAAATGACACATAAATAGCGTGAGTTAAAACATCTTTATTTAAAACCATCTTCTGTCCACGCAGAAATAGGTTTTGGACTTTCAACATTGTCGTTGGTCACATGAGTGGTGTCCACCCTTTTTGACATACAAGCTAGACTCTTTCGTCAATATATTTTAAGGTAGACCTCATCCTAGATTTTCAGTATGCATAATTTGACCCATAAACATCTTGCATCCTATTATACAAATTATCCATAAAATCCAAATTTTCAAAGATCATCAATTTAAAAATTGATATCAAAATTCTTTTCATAAAAAAGATCACACAATATTTTAGTTCAAACTGCTCTGATACAAATTTGAGAAAGAGGTATTCTATGGATTGATTCGTATATTAAGCCCACCACACATAAATTCAATTTTAACAAATTTTATCTTGAACTAATTTAGTGTGGATGCAAAAATGTAGTCCAAATTATATATAGCAAACCAAGCTAGCAAATACGTGAAGAGGTATAAAAAAATCCCTTTTAGACAAAACCTTTAAGTCAGCACTAAACAAGATTCGATAAACACGATACGACTTACAAAATACTTAGATCACTAAGTAGGAAAACTCCCTTTCGAGAAAAACCTCCATTTTAGCAAAGTGTAAGATTTGATAGATACAATACGACTTACAGGATACTTAGCTCTCTAAGTATAATGTGCAGTTCTTCAAGTCTTCTACAATAATGACACAGTCCAGCACCATCAACAAGAAGCAGCCTTCTTTCGATATCCGAAAATAGGGTTTGTTCCTTAATAGTAGTTCATCTGCTCCATAAATCAGCAGTACAGATGAACTCTATAACTTTTCTTAAACATGAAAGTGTTCTAATTAATTTTATAAAGTGATCTAAATATTTCCAAGGGGTTTGGAAGAAAATTGGTAGAGTTTTATCACAAAAGCAATACTAAAAGGGTTTGAAAAAAGTGTTAAAAAGAGTTCTTCAAGACTCTAATCCCGCATCTTTATTTATAAGGAAGTTGATTATAAAAGGAAAAACATTATAGATTTGGATCATATTTAATTAAAAAAACAAATTCTTGCATGCTCGTTCGAATGATCAGTACGTATTCTTTTTCATTCAATCAGGCTTCTAATAAATTTTTGAATAACATTCTAGTGCTTCATGAAAAATTTTCTCGTTTGATCATTATAACCCTTGTTCTAACGACATACCCTATCTTATTTGAACGACCTCCAATGATCCTTTGAACGACATTCCAAAACTGACCAAAAGGGATCGTCACAAATTTCGTTCCAATGTTTGAAATCTCGTTCGAACGACATAGCATAACTCGTTCAAATGACAAGGAGAGCCCTTTCTAAAGAGTCGTCAAAATTTTCAAAATTTTCTTAAAAAAACATTTTGAAATGCAAACCCTTTAAAATTGGTAATCCCCTGGAAAATTAAGGCTTTACCGAACTACCATAACTCTTTTAAATGTTGTTAAGACGAACAATTATTCAATCTTTCAAAAGTCTTCAAATTTAGCTTCAAATGTGTAGAAGCAGTGATGATGGTGTAGTGTATGTGTAATGGGATAAGCCATACAAAATTACATTATTCTATTATAACACTTGCTCTTACAGTTTGTCTAGAATTTATGCACAGGAGCCGCAAGGTTGAGGAGAGTCAGACTTGTAGCTCCACTCGCATTAGTTTTCCTTTCGAGTTTATTCTTTGCATATGTTTCTATTTATTTTAGTATTTTAATTCAGTTTTTCTTATCAAATACCGTATGGACCTTGAGCCTCAGTATTTTATTTCAATCTGTTTATTTGGGAGTTGATACTACTTTAGTTTTTATGTTGGATGTGGAGACATTGGTTATTCTAGTTTTATTAATCATTTAGTTATCCCTTGTGGTGGATGGATTTAAACTCACTTTAATTATTTTACATTTATATGTTGATGCAGAGAGTGATATAGATTCTTTAATGCACCCCATCTTCACCATATTGTAATAGCCAACTAATATGTGAAAAATAGGGGGTTGTTACGCTTAAATAGGATATGAACTACTTAATTTCACTAGAATTGAAATTCTGATCTTTCGTGACCTGGACGAACCCAAACCACTGTAATCCTTACTAAGTCCAATTGGCTGGAACTGAATATATTAAACTTAGGGTAAACTACATCAAATCCTCCTGAATTGTAGTAGTTTTGTAGATAGCCCCCTAATAATTAAAAAAACCGATAAAGTGCTCCCTAAACTATTGAATTTTGACACCTAACACATTTTCATTAAAAATGATTTGATAAATACATGATTTTATGCATAAAAATGTTAAATTTTTATGAATGTTTTCTAGATGTAAAAATTCAATAGTTTACGGGTCTATCTATTAAGGATTTTTTTTAAATATTAAAGGATTATCTACAAAACCGTTGTAGTTTGGGAAATTACCCTAAATTTAAAATAAATATAAGGCATTCTCACAAATATGATTCTTGTTTTAAAATGAACGTAAAATATTTTTATTGAAAAATAAGAGGCATACATGGTGTTAAGAATAAAAACCCCAACAGTTCGATCATTGTATTTTGTTTTACTACCATGCTATACTTGTTGTCTATGTCATTTATACTTATCTTTAACTTCTTCGTGTAAAAAAAGGGGGGATTTATTCTCTTGAATTTAATGGTGAAAGGTTGTTTCCCTTAGGGGGAGACACATTCTTTGATTAACATGTTTAAGTTAGGAGGAGTAACGTTTGATGAAGGTGACAAAGAAATTGAAAAAAAATTGTGAGAAATCTTGGTTGAAGTGATTATATATTTTATACTCATTCATTGTATTACTTGTTGAGATTGATATAATTTAGAGAGATATTTTCTTGTTATATTCTCATATTTTATTCCAATGTTTATGATTCATATTTATTTCTTATTAGAGGATTCTCAAATCATATGGAGTTTCTTGTTGTGCATGTCATACCTGTATGATCTTTTGGTTGTGTTTCATGCTTTCTCAGACATGTTAATGGTATTATGACTCAAGACCTCGATTCAACTCGACTGGCTGTTTGTTGGTTGACTTTTTGATTTCATGTTTACTGAGACATTCTACTCTCATTATATGGATAATAAGGGGATGAGTTTTGCATGTTATAATCAAGAAATTTTGGGTTATTGTGTTTATGGCACAAAATGGCAAAATGGGGAGACCGAATATGTAATAGGTTGATCTATAGTTTGGTTGGCTACTTTTTGTGACCAACCATTGATTATTCCACAAATTGAGAAAAAAATCTTGACTACAAAGATCGATGTCGTTGGGGATTGATATATGGAGAAGAAAAATGGTTGCACTATAATCTTTGAATGATTATGCAATAGAAGGAATAAAACTGAAAACTTGGTCCGAAAAATGAATCTAGGGTTTCTAATGCAATACATCTTTTCATCTGATTGCAATCTGATTTGGAGAAAGGTATTTGATGATGATGAAGGGATGTTTTCTTTTGGTCATCATAAATCTTGTTGAACACTCCCAAACTCTTGGATCTTCTAGTATATGATCCAACCAAAGCAAGGTAGGAGTGGAGGGCCCCTTTAAAGAAGAAAACTCTTATTATTGAGTGAGATATATTCCTCTTATTTAGGCTCCTTCACAAAAATGTGGATCGTGTTTTCTCTCCCTCTCTCAACCCCTAAAAAAGAATTATGTTTCTTAAAATCCCAACTTAAACAATTATGTACTAATTTAAGAGGTAAACTTGGGTTAAATTGGATTCCTTGAGATTTTAAATCTAACTACTTAGGTATATGGACTATATTAGGTATCCAAGACAAATAATAAAATTGGCTTAAAATAAATACCTTGAGACCCAAAATTATAAATCCCATATTTATTTTTTTCATTATTTAATCATAATTTATTCCAGTAAATAATAATAATTGTATTCAAATTTAAATATAATAGATTTCACTCGGATATAAATGATGTCTTATTTACAAAGTTGATAGTAGTACATAATATGATTCCCTATGTTAATATTTTGATACTCTCTTGGTTAAATCAATTTCCCCATAATTCACTTTGACCAAAATCTAATCAAGTCCTTAATTCGCATACTTAACTTATTTTTCTACTCCATCGGATTACGAAATAATGCATTAACAATGTTTAACTCGTGGAAATAAATATAATAAGCCTACCATGGGGTATCGCAATCCTAGGTATCCCTATGCGGGGATTCCTTCAAATTATGAAGTGAGACCTACTCACGCAACTGTTACCCAATATGAGGGGATCATATGATTCAATCTAATATCGAATTGCACCCGTGACAATCAAAGAAACAATTATGAAAGTATTCTAATCCTTATAATTCTCAAGATAAACAATTTTAAGGGAATATAACCTAACACAACATGTGATCTGACACATGGCTCTCATAGGACAGTAAGCATGGTCGACTAAATAACTACGGGAGATTGATAGAAATATGGGAATATCATGTGGACGAAAATTCCATATAGGACTTATAAATAGGATCAAAATAAAGATACCTAGAGGTATACGACCTTTGTTTTCATAAATAAGGGATATTTAACGCAATATGAGGGTATTGTCTTGTATCTTGCTCGTGATGAGTTGGACTCTCAAATAGCAATCGTAGCACTCCATTCGTCCTTTGTTCTTCCAAGAAAAATAGTACTCTCCCTCTCTTCCCTAGGGACATAGGTTGAATGATTTTTTGATTAACATATATACTTTGTCCTTGTTTGTTTCATTCATATTTCTCGGCTAAATTATAATATTTCAGTTTTTTTGGAGTTTAATATTCCCTCCAATTTGGTGACATATATGGGAATTTTATGACTTCTCACCATCTTGAAAACATCTACCAATCTCATCATTTTCCCATGAGAAGTCATGTCCACTCTGAAGTAGAAGTTGTAAGGAAGGAGTGAACTCCTACCAGAATCCCTTCTTCTCCTAGTCAATCTAAGTTAAGGGGGATATCAACCAAAAAGTCTAGCCCTAGCTACCGATGCTATACTCCCTCTACTCAAAGCTATGAAAAAAAGAAGCATCCCGGATGGTCAGTATTTATGAAAAAAGGATAGATCACTGTCACCAAGAGATTTCCCATCTGAGGAGGCAACCAACTTAGCAAATCAAAAAAGCGTAGTTCCAACTCTCGCACTCTGGAACATCATAGAAGGAGGATAATCCGTTCCCCGGGGAACAAAAGTTTCATTCATAGTAAAAGGGATTCTTGGTCCAAAATTCCTCATGTGATGCACTTATAACTACGATGTATTTGTCGCTCGCTAGTTCATAATTCCATTATCCATAACTGTTCACAAGTTTGGCCAACTAAATTTGCATAGAGAAGTAGGTCAAATTGTCGAGAACTATCGCCGAATAGGATTGGGAGTCACTAACTCTAGGGTTTCATTCAAAAGGAGTTGCAAGGAAAGATGAATCCACATTTAGCAAGAAATCAAAATGACATAGCCAAAAAATCATTAGGGCATGGCTTTACCTCACCCTTCATTGAGGAGATAAAACCTCATAGCAACCAAAGAAGTTATTGATTACAAAGATCATAACGTATTACTGTAAGGCTGATCTCGATCATTATATTAGTCATTATCAGTAGCCAATGTCCCTCTAGAGACATCATAACACCCTTATGTGTCAAGCCTCCCCCTCAACTTTAGGTGTGATCAACCTAAAGTAGTTCCATAATCTATCCCCGAGATCAATCTCCCCATTGAGGGAGTTGGACGAGCAGTTCATATCCCACCGAATCACCAGTAGCAAAGTCGTCAAGGAGGTGGAATCACTGATCGCTTTAAAAAAGCAAAAAAGGATAATACCTTAGGAAGTACGCGCAATGTGTAATGGGAATTTTTCAATGAAATAGACGACTACAATGAATAATTAGAAATTTTGTCCCTCAGGTTCGGCCTTTATAGGACCAACTATCTTTATCAATCTTTGACAAAGAATCCAACATTAACCATGGACGATCTTATGGAATGTATTAAAAAATATAAAAAAGTAAAAGATGAACTCATCACCGTAGTGGTTCAAGCTGACCAAGGTTCTAAGAAATCAAAGAAGAGTGACATAAAGAAGAAATTTAAGAGAGGGAATCAATATGATCTCGTGAAGAAAGAATCATGGAATGACGCTTGTAATAGGCAACCTAAGGCGCAGAGCAATGAAAGAAATTTCCAAAAAGTGGAGACTTTCTTCAAAAAAACTATCCATAAGTTGATTCCACAAATCAGGGATAGGATGTACATCAAGAGGTCGGCTAAAATGGCTAGCAATCCTAGAGATAAGGATGCCAACCTAAGATGCACCTGCCACTAGGATCATAGGCACCTTACAGAGAATCAAAAGACGTTAAAATTGTTTTGGAGGAGATCATCCATGGTGGTCACCTTAAGGAGTGTATTATTATAGTTAAGACCAAGCCTTCGGCTTGGGTGAATGTAGTGATGGAAGAAGATGATGATCTTTTCCCTTTGAGGATAGCCATAGCTATCCACGGTTACACTGATACCTCATAATGTACCGATAAGAAGATCAGGGAGAGCATCTAGATTGGAGCTTGCATTTAGGAAGCTTTTTCGGTGGGAGTATTCCATCCTATTTTTTCTACAAGAGAGAATAAATACATAAACTTTGATCTAGCCATTATGTTTATTGACGATGATCTGTTCGGCGTGAACTTTATGCATAAAGACGCATTTTTACTTACACTACAAATAGATAATTTTATGTCAAAAGGATTCTAATTGATCAAGGGAGTTCATTAGAAAGGATATATCTGAGTTTGCTTCTCGAGATTCACTACAATATTCAAGATCTAGATACTAAAGTTTGGCCACTAATCGACTTCAAGAGGAATGTAGAGACCCTTATAGGGAAGATCAAGATACCTGTTAAAGTTGGACCAGTTTAACGAGAAATATATTTTCATGTTATCCAATCAGAGTCACCTTACAATTCCATTCTCGATAGAGGTTGAATCCACACTATGAGGGAAGTTACATACTCCCTTCGCCAAAAGCTCATGTTTATCAACAATCTAGTAGTCATGGAAAATAGAGGATATCCTTTTTTTTATATTTTTCATCAAGATAAAATAGGACTAATCGAAGAAGAATAAGAATAAGGAAGATTCAGAGGACGACGAATCCAATTAGTAACCAAAGGGAGTTCGGTGGGGTGGGGGTTGAAGAAACATGTGTGACCTCTACTAAAAGAGTAATCGAAGAACTCATCAATTCTTCTCATGATTCATCCTAACTAAACAAAGACTTTCTGATCATATCAGAATTACCCAAGGATGAAGTAGAGTAACTCATTCACTTCTTGGAACATTTTTCGTGGAAACCCTATTTCACATGGGAATAAACTGAGGTATTTCATATCATTAGCTACATATGGACCTAACCATCTGACTGATCAAATAGAAGCTAAGGAAATCAACACCAAAAATTGCCAAAGTTATAGAAAGTGAAGTTCAAAAACTCCACTAGGCTATCTCCATCAGAGAAGTTCAATTCCTAGATTTGATTTCCAAACTATTGTGGTGAAGAAAAAGAGTAAAAAATGGAGGGTATGTGTAGACTTGATTGGCCTCAACAACCATTACCTGAAGGATAGCTTTTCCTTGCCTAGATTGACTCGTGGAGTCAACAGCTAGGCATCAATGCACGAGTTTCATAGATGCATACTATGGTTATCATCAGATACCACTATTCGACCCGGATTAGGAGAAGACCTCAGTAATCACTACCTCATGTCTTTACATTTATAAGGTAATGTCGTGTGATTTGGAGAATGTAAGGGATACTTACCAAAATCTCGTCACCAAGGTGTTTAACAGGAAAATCAATGCAACCATGGAGATATACATTGACAATATGCTTGTTAAGAGAAACCAAGAAACCAACCATATCAAGGATTTAAATGAATACCTTCAAGATCCTCATAGAATATAAGATGAAGTTGAACGCCTCCAAATGTTCCTTCAGAGTAAGTTCTTAGGGTACTTAGTGAGATAAAGGGGATAGAGGAAAAATCAGAACAAATCAAAGCACTGCATTAGAATGGAAATTGGATCACCATCATTGATGTACAGGTTCTTACCAGCATAATGGCTCCCTTCAATAGATACGTATATAGGTCTTCAGATAAGTATCGACCATTCTTCCAAGCATTGAATAAGGCAAGCTCAATAGTCTGGAAAGTAGAGTGTGATCGAGAACTTGAGAAAATTTGACAATACTTGGAATCTCCTCCCTTGTTGTCAACTCTATGGATGGGGAATATCTCTATATATACCTTTTCATTTCAAAGCATGAAACTAATGCAGTATTGGTATGATTGCAAGATGGAGAGAAAACAATTATTTTCTATGTCTACCATATTTTGCTTGAGATAAAAACTAAATTTATTCATATCGAGAAGATGGTCTTGGAACTAGTAACAATAACGATGAAGCTGAGAAACTGCTTTTATGCCTACGTGATAATAATCTCTACCACCTACCCATTAAAGTAGGCTTTGAAGAAGGAAAATCTCTCTAACAGAATGATGAAGTTTTCCTTAAATATGGGATAGTTCACCATCAAATATGCTCCATCAACTTCCATCAAGGGGCAGGTGTTGGTAAATTTTGTTACTGAATTCTCATCGTCACCTCTTGAGAAACAGGAAGAGACGAATACAATACTAGAGTCTCTAGTCATCAATGAGGGAGATCATTCAATATTGTGCATCCAATGAATGTGGAATTGGAGTTGGGATCATCTTTGTCACATCGTAAGGTTACCTCATAAAACACGCAGTCCAAATAGAGTCCAAAGTCTCCAACAACGAGGTCAAATATGAACCCATGATCAATAATATCCAAAGGGTGATCCACTTAGGACCTCCCTATATAGAAGTATATTATGACTCTTGCCTGATCATAAACCAGCGCATTAGTAAGTACGAAGACAGATCCCCATAGGCTTGCCTATAGGGATAAGGCATGGAATCTTCTCCAAAACTTCACGTCATCCTTAATAAATTAGCTACAAGGAGTATCATAAGTCATTCAGATGCACTGGTTACTCATGCATCAACCATTGAGACCAATCTAAAGAGAACGATTATAGTTGAATACATCGAATGTCCAAGTATTGATGAACCAAAACTAACGCTCGGTATCTTGCGAATTGAGTCAACCCCATCGTGGATGGATCTGATTCATGGCCATCCGGGGTTAGATTCCCTCCATCCCCCATGGACACAAGTGTCGGCCATCATCAAATGAGGGATAATATAAAAAGATAGAGTCATTAGCCAATTTTCTCAAAATAGGAAAAAGAATGCTACCGCCTCAAGATAATTGCATCAAGGTCAAACTGATGCATGTGAAACCAAGTAGTTGGAGGGTCTGGGGACTATGTTACAGAATGGTAAGGTGTTAGGCACCCATTCCACCCTTTTGGTCTCTCGTGGGCTAATGTTAATCTTCTCCATTTAGACTCTGTAACGTGCGTGTACTCTTGTATAATATGGATTGTGGCAGAATGGAATCACCCAACTCACGTCATGGGAGGGACGAAATGGATTCATCAATGGGAGTATTACCGAAAATAATTAACAAAAAGTATGATGGAAGTGTTTGTCGAATCACAAATCTCTATGAAAGAGAGAACGTGCACGTCGGACGAGACATAAGTATGTAGGAGTACAAAAACCCCAATATATATATATATATATAATAGGGTGTACACGTGCCGATGGCAGGGCTGTAAAAACGTTCTGGATATTTCATAATAATGATTAAGTCTAAAAAATACGACACAATAACATGATACGAATTACACAAAGATATAAGTTAATGTGTGACCCTCGATAATACATTAATACTATTTTTAATGAACTATAATTCATGTCATGCGTCTAAAATACTAAAAACATTTTCAATTGGTCAATTGGTCAAATAGTACATTAAAGTTCAATACCTTTCAGATTTGAGAATTACCCTACTACCAAATTCGCATCAAAAGAAGAGTGATACATGGGGGTTGGGGGGGGGGGGCATGGAGTATATTTTTTTATTGCAAAAGTAAGATTTGGATACTTTTTTTTACTAGAACACCTCTCATGTAATTGATGACGTGGTTAAAATTTACTTTGTTGACAAAATTTAAATTTGTCCACATATCATGTGTGTCACGTCGATGTCACATGAGTGCAACTAAAAATCAATTTAGATTATTAGGAGAAAAAAAAAAATATATATATATATATATATATATATTAATATGTATATAGTTCCTTTAAAATCAATTATTTAGATTTATGCTTTAAATTATAGATAATTGTCTCATTTCAAAGTTGCTTTAAAGATATGTCAAGAAAATTTAAGCTCGTGTAACATCAAATTGAGCAAATATTGCATGCATATTTTTCATTGTAATAATTCCTGAACTACTGTTCTTCATGCCTATTGCAATCTTCTTGTTACCTATATTCCCTATGCTTCATGTGTTATTATATTAAGAGTTGTCCATTCTTTCAAAATCTTTTGTACTTTTATAACATATACAAAAGATTTGAAAAAATGAGCAAAAATATCAAGTAACAAGTATTAATCCCTAGTTCAATAATTTTGGACAAAAAAATCCTTATTCAAATAATATAAAAAAAATATTTAAAATGATAAATGTTACCTAATGCTACTATCATGATTGCCACATACTAAAAAATAGTAAATCTCCATTAAAATGATGCTGATAAATGTATTGTGTTACTCGCTCTTCATTGCCATAATACGCGTACTTCATTTTGTAATACCAAATAAAATGTAACTTATTGTTTTGACATTTATAATGGATCATGTTCTTAAAAAAGTATGAACATGATATTTTATTTCTTACATTCATATTTTAATGAATTTCATGTTGTTCCATGTTCGACAAAGGAGAACTTCAAAAATGAATTTCAAAACTAATGATATAATAAAAAAGACGTCTATATTGAGATTTTAGCTTTGGATATATTTCAAAACGAAAATAACATGCATATAATTTTAAAATGTCTAGAAAATGTTTATATCAATTAATTAATTTGTAAGTTTATTAATTATTGATATGCCCCAGTCAGCCTCTTCCGCCGCCCGGAGGTGGAGGGGCTAGCTCTAGTCAGGCTCCTCCCCAGTCCGAAATGGCGGAGGTAGCAGCAGCCTTGAAATCTTTAGCTGCAACACAGCAAGCCATGAAGGAGAAATTTGCCCAGCTCAGCCAAACCATGATGATGAGGCCACCTGGAGTCTCACCGGACATGATAAACTCCGGCGGCAGTTCAGCCTCATCCTGACGCCAGGGGACCACCCCAGGCGCCCATGAAAGACCAACCTGCACCCCAGCGGAGGAGGGACGTTGCTGACCCTAGGCGCTTGCCCCTGGGGAGGCAGGGAAACCCTTGCCCAGAGGACAGGTATGATGACCTAGAAGCTGAAGAGGCTCCGGAAGACTGCTGGGAGCTGTATGAGGTATCAGATAACACTGTACGACCTCTTAGGCAGAGTCAAGGATGTGTCGGCCGAAGAAGAGATGAGGCCCAACAAAGAGGGTCGGCCTTTGATAGGTTGAGCAGAGGGTCGGCCTTCGAGAGGCTGGGCCCGGTGAACGACCTAAGACAGAGGCTATCAAGGTCGAGGAGCGCAGCAGGCTCTCAGAGAGGGGGTGGGCAAGGTCGGCCAGACCAAGGCCGACCCTGTGGAGGAAGAGCCAGGGAACAGGAAGAGGTCAACAGTCAGCGTGTTGTGGCTGGGGAACCCTCTGTCCATCGCAGGGAGGTGGCAGGGGATAACCTCGACCAAGCTGAAGACAGAAGACCCTAGAATGTATCTATCCAATGCCTAGAGGAGAAGATAGGAGACCTCATTAAGAGCAGGGACCCATTACAGAGGGGTTACTCAGAGGGATCCCCATTTGTGGCTAGGATAGTGGGGTTCCCAACCCCAGCTAAGTTCAAGCCTCCTCCAGTGACTCCTAAGTATGATGGCAGCACTAACCCTGTGCACCATATCGAGATGTATCAGTCGGCGGCAGACATTTACTCGATACCTGATGAGAGGAAGTGCAGGACCTTCTCAGGGACCTTGACAGGAGCAGCTCATAGTTGGTTCACCTCCCTCCCGAAGAACTCGATTGAGAACTTCAAAGGCTTGGCTGAGCGGTTCATCCACAAATTCTGCTTTGGGGTAAGACCCCAGAAGAAGACTACCCACTTGATGTATGTCAAACAGGCCAAGGGTGAGAGCCTGAGAGACTACATAGCAAGATTCAACAAAGAGAAATTGGAGGTGGAAGACTATGAAGAGAGCATATCCATGACCGCCCTGATAGGAGGCCTCCAGAAGGGGAAGTTATTGTGGAAGCTGGCGAAAGACCCCCCCAGGTCTATGGCAGAGCTGCTGTCCACCGCAGGGAAGGTGATGAATGCGGAAGAGGCAATGGCAGCCAAGTATGAGGAGGAGAACCGCGGTAGCACAGGAAAGTCCCAGGGTAAGAAAGAGGGGAAGAAGAGGTCAGGAGATGACAAGTTTGCTCATTACACTCCTCTGACTGTGAGCTGTGAGCACATACTCAATGAGATTAAGACTGACCGGTCTCTGAGGTGGCCTGAGAAACTGAAGGCCCCGCCACATAAGAGGAACAAAAACCTATGGTGCGAGTTCCATCAGGATCACGGCCATGTCACAGATAGATGCTTCGCTCTAAAGGATGAGATTGAGAAGATGCTGAAGTCTGGAAAGCTGAGGAAGTATGTGGATGGCAAGGCTCCGAAGGGTGGAAGAGAGGACCCTAAGAAGAGAAGGAATGACAGATGCCGTGGCGATGTCCCGGCCAGAAGGGACAATGACTCAGAAGGCGATGATGAAGACGACCCGGATCTTCCGCCAAAGGATGACAACACCCAGGTGAAGAGGGTCGGCATGATCTCCTTTGGTGTTAACACCATATGTGGGGGATTTGCAGGAGGTGGCTCTGAGGTAGCCGATAGGAAGGCCCATGTAACAGAGGCTAGGTCAGTGGCCAAGACCGAGGTTGTGAATCTAATGTCTTCTGACGTAGCGCAGAAGAGGAAGAAGGTAGACATGGACACCCTCATAGTGGGGTTCTCCAGACTCGACTTCAAGGGCATCTTAGCCCCCTATGATGACCCTTTGGTCATAACAACAAGGGTGCATGGGTGCGAGGTAGGGAGAATCCTCATAGATGGGGGAAGCTCAGCAGATGTGATGTTCTGGCCTTGTTTCAAGAGCCCGGGTCTTAGCAGGGCGAGGCTGGTGCCCTACCATCACCCATTGATAGGCTTCAGTGGTGAAAAGGTGCACCCCTTAGGCATGTATGAAATAGATGTACGGATGGGGGATGAGTGGCCTAAGAGGTTGACCAAGAAGATCAACTTTTTTGTTATGGATGAAAATGTCTTCTCAGCCTACAACCTCATCATCGGAAGAGTGGCCCTCAAAGAGTTTGAAGTCGTGCCGTCGACGGTCCATCAGATGCTAAAATTACCGACTCCTTATGGAATAGGGGAAGTGCAAGAGGACCAGACCACGGCGAGGGAGTGTTACTTCAACTCGGCCGAAGAGAGAGAGGCCCATAAGAGGGCAACCACCACTTACAGCATTAACACTCTCGACCCGAGAGATGAAACAAAATTGAAGAAGGGCGAGGCCGCGGAAGAGGTAGAATCCATCGTCCTCAATGAGGACGAGCCAGAAAAAACTGTCCAGGTCGGCAAGGCCCTAGAGCCAAGGATCAAGGAAGAGCTGATAAACTTCCTCAGGAGAAGGCAGAGTGTCTTAGCATGGAGTCACGCAGACATGCCTGGTATCGACCTTGAGATCATGACCCACAAGCTCAACGTGGACAGAGATGCCTGGCCTATCAAGCAGAGGCGAAGAGTCTACTCCAGGGAGAAGTATGAGGTCATCCGGGAAGAGGTGAAAATTTTGGAAGAGGCCGAGTTCATAAGAGAGGTTACCTATCCAAAGTGGCTCTCAAATGCGGTCATTGTGCCTAAGGCCAATGGAAAGTGGCGAATGTGTGTAGATTTCACAGACCTAAATAAGTCTTGCCCGAAGGACAGCTATCCCTTACCTATGATAGACCAGATGGTGGATGCAATGGCAGGGCACGAGCTCATGAGTTTCATGGATGCTTATTCAGGTTATAACCAAATCTTCATGGATGCCGAAGACTCTGAGAAGACAGCCTTCATTACTGACAAGGGGACGTACTGTTACAAGGTGATTCCCTTTGGTCTGAAAAATGCGGGGGCAACGTATCAACGTCTTGTCAATAAGATGTTCGAGGAGCAGATAGGTAAGACCATGGAGGTGTATGTGCACAATATGCTAACGAAGAGCCTGAAAGCGTGTACTCATGTAGCAGACCTTGAGAAGACCTTTGATGTCATGGACTCGTACAGAATGAAGCTCAACCCAGCGAAGTGTGTCTTCGGAGTAGGAGTCGGGAAGTTCCTGGGGTTCATCATTAATCATAGGTAGATTGAAGCAAACCCTGAGAAAATCAAGACCTTGCTCGACATGAAGACTCCTAGGAGTATCAAGGATGTCCAGAGACTCACGGGAAGAGTGGCAGCCCTTAATAGGTTTGTTTTTAGGGCAACGGACAAGTGTCTTCCGTTCTTTAAAGTTCTGAGAAAGACCTTCTAGTGGGACGAAGAGTGTGAAAAAGCCTTTGACCAACTCAAGTCCTACTTGGGGTCTCCCTTGTTGCTGTCTCGGCCCATCACGGGGGAGAGGTTGTTTGTGTATCTGGCAGTCTCTGAGTCAGCCATCAGCGCAGCCATCGTACGGGAAGAGGATGGAATCCAGAGGCCTGTGTACTTCAATAGTAAGGCCCTTCAAAGGTCTGAACAAAACTATCCCCGGATGGAGAAGTTGGCTTATGCCCTGATACATGCCTCAAGGAAGATGAAGCCTTACTTCCAAGCTCATTCCATGATAGTCCTCACTGACTCCCCACTAAGGCAGGTTCTGCACAAGCCTGAGAAGTCCGGAAGATTGATGACCTGGGCCATCGAGCTAGGAGAATATGATCTTACCTACCAGCCTAGGATAGCCATCAAGGGGCAGGCCCTCGCAGACTTCGTCGCAGAGTTCACTTAGGAAGAGGCCGATAGGGGTTTGGAAGAGGCCGAGATAGAGAAAGGTTCAGATGACGGCGAAGAGACGAACCGCAGTGTCTTCTGAAATTCGGAAGAGACTGCACCAAACGTCTTCCGAGGCCGAGAAGAGGTTATCCCAGGCAAAACCCGGAGCAGAGTGGAAGAGAACGAAGAGGATCGATACCTCTTCAAGAAGGGGGTTATGAGAGAAGGGGTCTTCTCATCAGATGAAGACGTATGGAGCCTCTTCGTCGATGGCTCTTCTTATGACAGTGGAAGAGGCGCGGGGCTAGTACTCTCGGCTCCAGACGGCGCCAACATTGAATACGCCTTGAGATTCAACTTCCAGGCCTCCAACAACGAGTCTGAGTATGAGGCCATGATAGCAGGTCTCTTATTGGCAACAACTCTTCAAGTAAAGCGACTCCTACTCCATAGCGACTCAAGGTTAGTTGTCAATCAAGTGTTGGGGGCATATGAGGCCAAAGATGAAAGGATGGCCAAGTACTTGGAGAAGGTAAGAAGGTTGCTGGAGTATTTTGAAGAAGCAAAGCTGAAGAGAGTGCCTCGGCTGAGCAACAACCACGCTAATGCATTGGCAAGGCTGGCCTCGGTAATGAAGACGAAATTGGGAAGGACCATTCCAATCGAGGTCTTAGGAAAAGCAAGCATTGAGGAGGACGAGGTATGTAGCCCTTGTCACAACGTGAACCTTGGAGACTCTTGGATCGACCCGCTCATCAGATACCTAAGAGATGGAGAGCTACCTGAGTCCAAGATGGAAAGGAGAAAGATGAGGTATAGGGCTGTCAAGTTTTCAATGGTAGGAGACATCTTGTACAAAAAGGGGTTTCTATTGCCTCTCCTCAGATGTGTGCATCCCATGAAAGTACCCCAGGTCTTACAGGAGGTCCATGAGGGTTCTTGCTCTAGCCACATAGGGGGAAGACCCTTAGCCAAGAGGATCATCACTCAGGGATACTGATGGCCTACCTTGTCTAAGGAGGCTGCAGACTATGTGAAGAGGTGCGACAAATGTCAAAGGTTCGCCACCATCCCTCATTAACTTCATCAGCCTATGACGTCAATCTCTTCCCCATGGCCATTTGCGGTATGAGGAATTGACTTAGTAGGACCTTTGCCAAGAGCTGTCAACAACTATAGATTCTTGATAGTTGCCATTGACTACTTTTCAAAGTGGGTGGAGGCGGAACCAATGATAACAATTACAGAGCAGAAGACCTTCCAGTTCATTTGGAAGAACATCATATGCAGATATGGCCTCCCGAACACTCTCATCTCAGACAATGGGACACAGTTCAAGAACTCCTCATTAGAAAAATATTGCCTAAGAGTGGGGATTAAACAGTTATTCTCATCTCCTGGTCGTCCCCAGGCAAATGGCGAGACCGAGGTCACTAACAGAACTATCTTGGACGGAATCAAGAAGAGGTTAGAAGATGCGAAGGGTAGATGGACAGAAGAGGTCTGCGCAGTGTTATGGGCCTACAGAACTACGGCAAGGACACCAACGGGAGAAACCCCATTCATGCTGGCACATGGCTCAGAGGCCGTCATACCAACGGAGGTAGGACTGCCGACTCATCGGATTCAGACCTACGACCCTAACAGCAATGGGGAGAAGAGAAGGCTAGACCTGGATCTCATCGAAGAAAGAAGGGAGGACGCAGAGGTCAGAAAAGCAGCCTACCAGCAGAGGGCAGCAAAATTCTACAACTAGAGGGTGAAGTCAAGACCCATTGCAGTGGGGGACCTAGTGCTAAAGAAGACACTACAGAAGGCAAACAAGCTACACCCAAACTGGCATGGCCCCTACAAAGTGACGGAAGAGGTTGTGCCTGGCACTTACAGGCTAGAAAACCTAGAAGGAGAACCCTTCACTAACCCATGGAATGCTGACCATCTCAAGAGATATTACATATGATGTTGTATAGAATTTTATGAAAATGTACTATCTTACTGAGAAGAGGTTATTAATAAAGATCAGTTTCCATATCAAGTTCTTGCTTCGTTCTTTAGACCAGAAGTTTATTATGGGGCTAACCTCTTAGGTGATGACCTCAGACCCTCATAACATCACTCGGTGGTGACGAGGTCTGAGCTCAAACACCTTAGCAGAGGACCTCAGACTCTTAACATCATTAATTTGGTGACATTATTATGGGGCTAACCTCTTAGGTGATGACCTCAGACCCTCATAACATCACTCGGTGGTGACGAGGTCTGAGCTCAGACACCTTAGCAGAGGACCTCAGACTCTTAACATCATTAATTTGGTGACATTATTATGGGGCTAACCTCTTAGGTGATGACCTCAGACCCTCATTACATCACTCGGTGGTGACGAGGTCTGAGCTCAGACACCTCAGCAGAGGGCCTCAGACTCTTAACATCATTAATTTGGTGACATTATTATGAGGTTAACCTCTTAGGTGATGACCTCAGACCCTCATTACATCACTCGGTGGTGACGAGGTCTGAGCTCAGACACCTTAGCAGAGGACCTCAAACTCTTAACATCATTAATTTGGTGACATTATTATGGGGATAACCTCTTAGGTGATGACCTCAGACCCTCATTACATCACTCGGTGGTGACGAGGTCTGAGCTCAGACACCTCAGCAGAGGGCCTCAGACTCTTAACATCATTAATTTGGTGACATTATTATGAGGCTAACCTCTTAGGTGATGACCTCAGACCCTCATAACATCACTCGGTGGTGACGAGGTCTGAGCTCAGACACCTTAGCAGAGGACCTCAGACTCTTAACATCATTAATTTGGTGATATTATTATGGGGCTAACCTCTTAGGTGATGACCTCAGACCCTCATAACATCACTCGGTGGTGACGAGGTCTGAGCTCAGACACCTCAGCATAGGACCTCAGACCCTAAACATCATTAGTTTGGTGAAGTTATTATGAGGCTAACCTCTTAGGTGATGACCTCAGACCCTCATTACATCACTCGGTGGTGACGAGGTCTGAGCTCAGACACCTCAGCAGAGGACCTCAGACCCTGAACATCATTAGTTTGGTGAAGTTATTATGAGGCTAACCTCTTAGGTGATGACCTCAGACCCTCATTACATCACTCGGTGGTGACGAGGTCTGAGCTCAGACACCTCAGCAGAGGACCTCAGACCCTGAACATCATTAGTTTGGTGAAAACTATTATGAGGAGAGCATATTATGAAATGACTTCAGAGCCTAATAGCAATTCAGTAGTGAGATCAGAATTATTGACAATATAAACAAGAACAGCACAACAAAATAAGAGAAGAGATTGCCATTCAAATAAAGGAAGAGATCAGCATTCAGAGGTGTTACAAATTACAAGTTAAAAGTTACAAGTTACAAAATACAAATTTGTTTCAAGTTAAAGGTCTGAGGGGGGAGCATTGACAGTCTCGGCTGGGTCGACTTGATCAGCGTTGGTCACCTCGGCCACATCATCAGCAGGGTCAGTCCCTCCGAGCTCAGTCCCTCCCAAAGTAGCAGTCTCACTAGGGGCAGCAGCCTCGTCTTCTACCTCTTGCAGTGCCTGGGAAAATTGAGGGTCGGCAAAGCCGAGGCCCACAAAGTCGGAGGCCTTCAGAGTGCCGACCTCCTTCTCTCTGACCTCAGCCCATTTGGTAGTGGCTTTGATACCTCTTTCGAGGTATTCAAAGCCAAAACCCACGAACTCCTCCGAGCCTTTGTATTCAGAAATTATTTTGTCCGAGGCATCTGCAAGGGCAGCCTTCACAGCCGCGTTGACCTTCTGCTGCAGAGCATCATCTTTATCCTTTAGGGCCTGGGCATGGTTTTGGAGGAGCACTGAGATGTTTTTTTCCAAACTCGTGGCCTTATTTTCAGAGTTCTTGGTCTTATTCTCAGAGGTCTGTAGTTCTGACTTCAGATGTTCTACCTCGGCATTCAGGGCACTCTCTACCTTCTCGGCATCTTGCCCCTTCTGGATAAGGGGCAACTTCCTCATGGCCCAGTTAGACAATTGATACATGGCAGTCACTCCCTGCACATTTAATGAAGAGGTTAAATGGGAGAAAAGTCGGAGGTTGCACTTATGGAATTTCGTAAAAGGAACGAGTCATATCTGGACGACTCTGTGAAGGCCAAACTCAACCATCACGGGAGTGTCCATGGCTCTATAGAAACGCTTGTCTGCCTCGGTCATTACAGAGGCGAGTGCGTCCATGGCCTGTCTGCTATTGCCGACCACGCTATCGGTCAACTTTAGCTGCTCCAGACGAGCCGTCAAGATGTCGGCTGAAGAAATTGGAAGTGCAGCATCTGAGGCTTATTTTTGCCTCACAGTCGGCCTCTGATCCTCAGAGGGATGGGCTTCAGGGGGCCTCTTCTTGGATTTGGATGTAGTGGGAGCTGGAGGAGGAGCGTTCAGACCAACCTTCTTTGCAAGCCTTGCCAAGCTTGGAGCTGCCATCTCCCACAGTTCGTCTGGGATACCTGGTGGTCTCTCTGCAAAAGTTAAAAGATAAGAGTCAGAAATCAGACATGAATGATCAGGGGTTAGACATGAAATAAAAAGAAAAATCCTTACCGAAGTCAACAAGGGGGCTCCCACCCAGGCTCGTCCCTGAGAGAAACTGAGGGGTCAGCAAATGCTCGAACTTAACAAACAAGCCGTGTGCCCCTTGGTCTTGCAGGGCCTTCACCTTTTGGATATTTTGAAGACTTAGACCAGGATCGACCCTTGCAGACATGGTGACCTTACCCCATCTGAGGGGTATCCTCGGCCCAAGAGTGGAAGAAGGAACAGATGAGCCGAACTCCCATGGCCCTGAGGCGAAAAAATATCGGGGCTTCCAATTGTGATTCGAGGTCTTAGTCACCTGGAGCATCTTCTTCTCAAGCCTCCGAGCCACGAAGTGATAGTAGCTCGAATGATTTTTGGCCGAGGTAGGGACATAGCAACCAGTAAAGACCTGAACTGAGAGGTCAGAGTGGTGGACTGCCCTCCACAAGATGATGGCCCAATAATGACTCTCCAAGCATTGGGAGAGAGCTGCGAGGGGGCCAAGTTGATGAAGGAAAGAATGGACCTGATGATGGGATGAATGGGTAGGCGAAACCCTAACTTAAACATCTGCTCGTATAAGCAGATTTCTCTATCTCGGCCATGATAGGCCCTCTCTTCCCTCAGAGGTCTCCTTAATTTGATTGAGGGACTGATGGAGTACAAATATCTGAAGTGCAAAAGATCCACTTCAGTGACTGTGCTCTCAAACTCGGCTGCTTCAGAGATGTCAACATCACTTTCAGCATCCTCATCCTCGTGAAGCTCAACGTCGGCTGGAGCAGACGTAGATGGGTGACCAGGGAATCTCTGAGCAAACTCAGCCCCTGTAACGACCGACAGAGGGATGACATCAAGAATGGGTGGCACAGCCACACTCGGCCCAACAAGTTCAACCTCTGAGGAAGAATCTGAGGTGCTTGAGCCATTTTGGGATGAAGCTCGGCTGGATACCTCGGCCTGATCAGGGTCCTGATCAGGCCGAGGTGTAAAATCCATGGCTTCTTGGAAAGAGTCCATAGACATGGGGTCGGAGGTGGAAGACTCAGACTCAGACATCGGTTATGGGTTGACAGAGACGTCTGTCTGATAGAAGTTCTCAGGAGGATCAGGATATACCACCTTGAGAGGTGGGGGAAAGATAGGTCTAATAGGAAACTCCTGGGACCTACGAGCTTCCTCTTGGGCTCTCTCTATTTGCCTAATCTTTTCTAGGGTCTTCTCTCTAAGAGAAGGGAAATCCTCAAGAAGCTGGTATAGGGGTCTGAGCATCAGAGGACGACCCTAAACTTGGGAAAAACTCCTAAAGCTACAAACACGTTTGGCTTATAAAATGAAGAAGCTTAAAGATCAAACTTAGAAATTTAGGCTAACCACAGTTCGCCGGAATTAATGCAGCTCGCCGAAAAACTCAAAAACACGCCGGAAAATGCAAACCAAAATACCAGAAAGAAAGGAAATGGGAAGGGAGAAATACCTGGAACTGAATCGATGAAGAAAACGAAGAAAACTCGCAAGGAAATCGACAAAGGCCTCTGCAGATGAATGCTGATCGAAGAAGTTCGAGAGAGAAATTTGCAAGAACAGCATGCGCGGGAAAGAAATGAGGAAGAAGAAAGAGAAAGGAAGGGTTTAAACCCTTAAATACTTGGGCACACTTCCCAAGGCCCATCATTGCCTTGGGAAACCCAAGGGACAACTGACAGCACACGCCAGCTAAGTTTGCACGCTCTAGATTGAGACAGATGTCATGCAGGTATTAGCCTTGGGACGGAAAACCCTCGGAGGTGAAGCAATCCCCTAGCCACTTGCTCTAGCATACGACTAAGGGGCTGGGGGGTGATTGATATGCCCCAAGTGTTACCTCGGCCCAGAGACACCAACCTCGGCCGAGATGATGGCCGAGGTATTAATTGATCCAATATAAGTTATGGGCCCACGACATCATCCCTTGGCCAGACCCGGGTCGTCCCAAGCCGACACTACCACCTACTCTTCCAATGGACACTGCGCGCATCACAGGCATCAACAGCATCCTCATGTACCTGGGTATAGCAACCTCGGCCGAGAGTAGGCCGAGGTGGCAAGGAGCCTTGGTAACCTTTAACATGGAACCAGTCCTACCTCGGCTTGGGCCGAGGTGACAAAAAGCATTAATCATCAGCATACTATATATCCAACCTCGGCTAAGGCCGACCCCAGCATATGTTTCTGCTGAGATCAGGCCGAGACTCCCTATGACACCTCGGACTGAACGGATATCAAGCCTTTACAGCTCGGCCTCTCCCAGGCCGAGGTCATCCACCAATATAGCGACCGAGCATCTGTTGACATTTGGATAAGGACACATGGGCATAAATCAGTTGTAACAAGATTATTCTCCACACATGGGGAGAATATTTCATCATCATTCCTTACAGGTGACAGTGACAGATGGCACTCCCACATTGGTGAGGATATCACACTCATGCTCATTGCATGCATGGGGGGTGCACTACACCCCCTTGGTACTATATATAGGGGTCATCCCCTACCTTGCAAAAGGATCCCTAGCTATTCAACCCGAGCCAAAACTCTGTCTAAATATACAGTAGAGAGAGAAAGCTTGAGAGAATTGTATCCATGGCCATTAGTGCCTTCATTCAGTGATATTACTCACACACTCACAGTGGACGTAGGCCAGATTGGCTGAACCACTTATATTCCGGTGTTGATTCCTCATATCCTCATCTCCTTCTCTTATCTCTTTATATAGCTGTGCTGCCATTGTTATTTATATATTGAGCTTGGAAACACCTAATCCGGTGGTGCTGATTCTTAGCATCATCAATTATTATATTAGTGTTAAAAGACTCTTTTTATAAATAACGATATTTTGTCAACAAAGGCATTTTGTTTTATAAATAACAATATATTGCTAACTAAAGCATTTAGATTGGTACATAGAGACAAAATTGTAATTATTAAATCCAACTTATATGGTTGGATTATGTGACATCCTATCACATAGCCCAATAAAGACTTTTTCTTGCGTATGTTCATGTTTGCAGTTCTTGTACAGTCATAATTGATGGGTCTTTTCTTAATAAGGGTCATGGATTGATTTGAGATTTTCCCTACAACCACATGATAGCTTAGGAGCTTAGGAGCACTCTTGTTAGCACGTGACACCCGTGCTTTTAGAGGATAATCATTCATTTAATTTTTAATAGATCAAAATCTATATTTTGAGTTTTTATTGTCATTAAAAAAGAAAATATATTCACTCAAATACTTTATACTTAAATTTACATTTCAACTTACTATATATTCACTCAAATACTTTAATATCAACTTGTATTCCATACATAAAAAATATTACATTTATCAAAAGCCCAAAAAATTTCCTCAAATATGAAAAAGATCCAAATAAAAAATTAAAATAATACAAAAACATTAACCCGTAACAACACTACCCTACAAACCCGTAACAACATTCCCCTACAAACATTAGCAAAAGACAACTCATATACTCTAAAAACATAAAAAATGAAAAGACAACATATCATTCCTGCTAACAAATTATGTAGTGGCAAGATAATATCCAAACTAATTTCTTGAAAAATGAGCACACCTTCATTAAAGTGGCAAGACATCATTTGGAGTTTATGAATATCGTCAGCATTTAATAAGGCACAAAAATATCAACATTTGACAAAAAAGCCACAAAAATAGATTTCAACCACGGGCGATGCACGGGCACTTTGAAATTTTCTTTATATCAATTTCTATAATTTTATTTTTAAAAAAAAATAATATATACACACGCGCCCACATCTTTCTTCAAATTTAAAAAAAAAAAGAATTATCGTCAAATATTTTTTTTCAAATTGAATGAAAGAAAAAAGTATCATCGAAAAGAATGATACAACTTTGTCCAATGTAGTGACTATATTTACATAAAAATGAAATTATATTAGACAAATGTAGTGGCTATGTTAGACAAAATTATATCATTGTTTTAGATGATATTTTTAGATGTATAGCACACATTTTAAAATTTTAATTTTTTTAAATATACTTCTATACAAAATACATTTTTTTATATATAGTATCGATATTTAGTTGAACCTATTATGTAGCTACCTAAGTAGATAAAAAATTCTTATGAAATATAAAAAATATATTTAAAAAATAAAGAAAAAAACAAAAAAACTTAAAAACACTAATTTTTTTTATAAAAACAATATTTTTTAAAAACTGTTTATAAACCGTGCTTTTGTTAAAAATGTATTTTTGAAATAAAATAAAGAAAATATAGGAAAAAATATACAAAGAACAAAAAAACAACAAAAATGTAGTTTTAAAAAAAATGAATTTCTTGATAAAGTGTGTTTTTTAGAAACTGTTTTTATATAAAAAACATTTTTATAAAAAATAAAGTTTTTAAGGAACACACTCCCGAGTCCCGACACACAAATCAATTCCTCACATCACTCTCTCTCTCTCTCTCTCATAAACTCAACTCACCCGAACATTACTTAACCTCTTCTACCCAACATTACCCCTCCACCTTAAATCCGAACTGCCTCAACCCGATCTCTATAGCCCGGCCAACCAACAACTCAACCCAAATCCCTGCTACCCCTTGACCCACGACCCACTTACCTGTTGCCTTACCGATTTCGGGTAGACCCCCCACCGACAATCAATCCGGCACCAAAGTAGCACCTGCCAACCCGAGCTCCAACCAGCATCAACTCGCGACCCAGATCCCAAACACATTCAACCCGTTATCTATCCAAACCCATTACTCCGACCGGAAGCCAAACTTCCTGCAAAAAAAAAACCAATCATGGCAACAAAGATACCAAACAGTAAAGCAAATGTTTTTAAACATGAAAAAATTAAATAACCCATAAATTAGAGTTTAAAAGTCAAAGAAACCAATTTTATTTCTTCATCAATATGATAGACGCTTTTAAAGCCAGTTAAAAAGCATAAGAAACAAACTCCAAACATTTATTAATTAAATACATACAATAAAGGGAAATGTTGCACCTTAGTTGTTGAGATATCTGAGGAAGTGAAAAAGCCTTGTGCTTGAGAAACAGAAACTAAAGAGGTTTCCATAAGGGTGTGGCAAGAGGATAAACTTGTTGGGAAGCTAAAAAGCAAAATCCTATTAACACTTAAGTTTTTGCTTTATACAGTTTACAAACTTTTCGAAATAAAATATTTGACTGCGGGAGTTAAAGAATTGGAAAGGGAAATGTATTTGGGGTGTCTTTTGTGTTAGAATAGCAGTAAATCGTGCATTCATTATTGTTGTCACGTGTCAATTCTATGTGAAGAGACATCAAAATTATATTATGTTATTAGATTATTGTTTCACTTTCCATAGCTGTTAATTCAAAACATTACACCCGAATGAAAAAATAGAATAAAATTAGCTTAACTTGATTTAAAATAATGGAAAACGGGTTGGACATATGACATAGATGTTTTTGATATTACAGAGGAGAGAGAGAGAGAGAGAGAGAGAGAGAGAGAGTACACAATGATGATACTCCTCCACCCTGCAAATTCGTTCAAACAAAAAATAAATAAGACCTGTACATCAGCCCCAAAATATCCAAAAGCCCCCAAAAAATAAGATCTTAAAATGTCAAAAAAATTCATGATCTGAAAACAAAAACTAATTTAAAAAAGGATCAATTATTAAATACTCCATACTATAAATATATATGTTTTAAAAAGGACACATATTTTTAATTTAACCCATTTAGTTCCTCAAGCACTCAATATCCTCTTTTTTTAGAGGTCCGCGCCAGCGGCACTCCCTCTCCAAAATATGTGGTATGTGGCAAAGGACTTTTTGAGGCAAAATAAAAAAGTTTGGACTAAATGAATATTAAAAAATATCCGTGAGACTATTTGATATATGTCCCTTTAAAAAAATGAAAATACATGTACATAAGAGATTGAGAGAAATCCCAGGAAACAGAGAGTGAGAGAAACTAAAAAAGCCCTAAAATTTTCGTTAACCCGAGCACCTGTAGATAAGAAATTTCAAAACCAAAAATCTCAAATGGAAATCAGATCAACCCATCAGCATGAAAAAATAGATAAAATAATAGAAAAACCCATCAACATCTTCTCCACTTCATCACAAGAGTTCAGATCTTAAACAAAATAATAGAAACCCCACATTTTCGGTGATGATGGATGCATGCAAACCATCAGTATTTATCCCAAGAAAACTCGTTGGACGGACAATAATGGCATTCAACACCAAGAAAACTCGTTGGACGGACACCACTAGGGTTGGCGCTTGGAGTTATGGAAGAGAGCGATCTAATTTTGAGGAGTGAACCTTGGACAGAGTAGTTAGGCTGGGTGAGAGATTACGGGCTTCTGGAACGATAAGGGGGAGGGGGAGAGATCAAGAGGTTAGAGATTTGTAGGTAGTGGGGTGGGTTTCTTTGTTCTTGTTTCTCGTCAAGAGGTGATACCGTGTGAAAAAATTCAGTAAGAGAGAAAATGCTCTGGATTGCCGTGATTTCAGCACAAATTTGAACAAACAAATAGCAAATCCTGTACTGTGCAAACCCCTGTACCGTGTGTAGGGGTGGCAATTTGCGACACGACCCGTTAACCCGACACGAAACCGACACGCTTTAAGCGGGTTTGGATTTAGCTTTAACGGGTTCGGGTCATAAACGGGTGGACCCGCCAAACCCGTTATGCAAACGAATCGGGTTTGTGTATATTCGCTTAACCCGTTTATGACCCGCCAGACCCGTTTATTAAACGAATTAATAATGGGTCGTGTGACCCGTATAAACCCGTTAGACCCGCATAAGAGAGAGGGATATTTTTGTATTTTCATAGTAAAAACAGGCGTCCCAACACAAAAGCCCTACCTCACTCTTAACATTTCATTTCTCAATCTCACTCCAAAACCAAACCGAGAGCGGCTACAGCCTACGCCCCCTCCTCACCTCATCAACACCAAATCGAGAGTGACTGCATTCATCTTCATTTCTCATCGAAACCGATCGCCGACCTGCTTCATTTTTCATATCTGAACACCGGTAAGGTAACCGTACTGCTTCGTTTTTCATACCGCCGATCTGCTTCGTTTTTCATTTTCGTTTTCCATTTCCGTTTTTCATCACTGATCGTTTTCCATTTTCGTTCAACAATTGATTTTTTAAATTGATTTTCATTTTCCATTTTCGTTCAACAATCGTTTTCCATTTTCATTCCATACCTGAACAACATCAAACCAACTATTTTTTTTCAAACTTCTTTTTTCTCCTTTTTTTGTTAACGGGAGGATACGTGATTTACACTATAAACCTAAAATCCTCTTTTGTTAAATGTGTTTGAATAGATTACGTTTTATTTACTGATTAATGTAAAAATTTAACGGGAGGATACGTGATTTACACTAATTTTTTCATACTACCTGTTATTTACATTTTTTCAGATGGAGTTATTTGAGGCGACAAATTTGGATGGAGTTGATATGCAATATTGATTTGGAGGATCTATGATATGGAGGAGACAACAAGTTGATATAATGAAGATGAAGTTCAAGCAAATTTCAATAGACTTGTCTTAGTCTTTATTATTTTTTGTTGAATGGCTGTGCTATTTTCATTTTGAAGAACAATTTTTTTGGATTTTGAATTTTGAACAATATGGGGTTGTAATAGTTGTGTTGTGGAATAAGATTGGTTGTGCTATTTTCATTTTATTTGTATTTTGGGATTTTGAATAATTTTTATCATTTGAGAATAAAATTGACACTTAAACTTGAAACGGGTTAACGAGTGAAACGGGTTAACGAGTGAAACGAATGAATCGAGTTAACGAGTGAAATGAATGAAGCGGGTTAACGAGTGAAAACAAGTCGTGTCGGGTCACACGGGTTAACACGATTCATTTAGTTAAACGGGTGAAAACGGGTCGTGTCGTGTCACCCGTTAAGCAAACGAACCGTGTACGAATTCAATTTTACCACCCGTTTAGTAAACGAATCGTGTATGGGTGGAGCCATTTATCACACGATTCGTTTATCACCCGACCCGAACCCGGCTCGACACGACCCGTTGCCACCCCTAACCGTGTGCAAACCAAAAGGCAAACCCCAAAACTCAAAAATTCAGGCTTAAGGTGATACTTGCAAGAATCTGCGAGAGAGGGAGGCAACAGGAGTGAGAGGGGACGGTGAGAAGAGAGATTAATAAGGGGTACATTGTTGAGAGAGAGAGTCACCAAGCGAAGAGAGATGAGAGGGTCGTTGTCATGTATTAAAGAAAAAACCATGGTTGTAAATTGGGAGGCTAGAGGCTTTTAGTTGGCAGGGTATGGGGATGGATTAAGTTGTGTACTTAGGTTGTCTACTTCAGGCGCACTATTTCTGAAAAAGCTCCATATCCAAAGGTCCAAAGAAGTCAAAGGGTCCAAAAGTTTTGTAAAACACTCCCATCATTTTAAGGTGTTTGGAGGAATCTAAGTCATTGGATACAAACCCTTAAGATTTCATTCCAAAGATTTCATTATAATCGTCAATTGATAAAGATCAAACTTATCAACTTTCGATCTCAATTGTGAATTAGCCAAGATTATATATATATATATATATATATGCGTGTGTGTGTGTGTGTGTGTGTGAGAGAGAGAGAGAGAGAGAGAGAGAGAGAGAGAGAGAGAGAGAGAGAGAGATAAGGTATAAAAGAAGTATATGGACATGAAAAAGGGAGGACTCAAATCTCAGGATCGACCCAAGATGCCTACATAGCCCAAAGAGCAACAAAGTACACGTAGTTCGAAAATAGCATAGGGGTGGGTTAAACCCATAAATCCAAACATGGAATTTCTCTTATGTATGTGTAGAGAAAATATGTTTTTAGAGTGAGAGTGTAAAATGGGAATCTCGCTTTGGAATTCACAGATGAACCCTCTTTTTCTTCTTTTGGGGATTTTTATGAAAATAGAATTTTTGAAATACTACTAATAAAGAGTAGAGATTAATAGATGTCATGTAAAGAAATGAAGGCATAAAAGTAGAAATAAGATAAATAACACTAAAAAGGAAGGACTAAAGTAAGGGATGGAGAAATAAACCTCGTTATGAATGCTTGTTGTTGATCTTGAGATTCTAATATGCTGATCTTGAAATTGTATAGAAGTGGTATGAAGAGATGGGGTGGATTACCATTTTATGTGAGAAAGTGATGGAAGGAAATGTGGGAAATTTTCCTTTTTGGGAAAGGAAAAGGCTCTGAATTCAAGGGGAATTGATCAGTCGCGTGAAATGTGTGATCGTGTAAGGGCACAGTTGTTGTTTTTATTTCACCGCGATAATACAAAATCCTAAGTTACGACTACACTTGCGGCGCAAGCACAGCGGTAAGCCGGGTATCGAAAGATCCACTGTGACGAGTTGCTAGAATTTAATTGATTAAGTACTCCAGAAATAAAAGTGTAAAAGGTGAATTACAAACTAAAAAGGAAAGATGCGAAAAGGGAAAGGTTAATCTAGGCGAGGGAAAATAAAGCTAGACTAATAAAGCGAGTAACAACTATAGGTTGTGTCGAATATCCCTCACCCGAATTAATTTGTATAAAATGGATACATGGGTCGACGAGTTATTACGAGTGCGTCTCGTTTCGACAGTTAATTGAGTCAAGGATTGTCACGCCCCTAAATTCGCATAAAAGCCTAATAAAGATTTTGGCGTCAACAAATATCCCGAAAATTACGCACGCAAGGTCGTAAGCACGGGACATACATGATATGCCCCGTCAAATCTCCTAGGCGCAATAACTATGACAATGCACCCGAAATAGACCCGTAAACACCATCACCAAAGCAAAGCAACGCGTCAACTCGAATGAGTTCTTTCAAACACAACCTAATTTAAATTAGCTAGAAAGCATATTAAAAATGCGGTAAATGAAAGCGGTAAATAAACGCGATAAATCTACCTTGAAGGAAAGGAAATCAAAGCATGTAAATTACACTATAACAATGGAAATAAAAGAAATACAACTTAAATTAAATGGAAGGGAAGACAAATAGTTCAAATTACAAACCCAAATGCTGTCACACCAAATGAGGAAGAAAAATGAGCTCTCACCCTCCAATTCCTAACCTAAACTATCTACCTTCTAATAATATCAAACTATATATGAAAATGCAACACAATTCCTATTTATAGTAAGTTACAAAAGAAATAAAGGAGAAAGAAAAGAAAAGGAACGAATTGTAAAATATTTGGTATGATCGATCGATCGATCAGAGATCATCGATCGATCGACGGGCATCGATCGATCAATCCAAACCATCGATCAATCGATCGAACAGGTCCCAGCCCACTATCTCAATTCATAGGATTAATTCAAAATCGTGGTCGACTGGGGGCCCGATCCCGATCGACCGACACTCTGGTTTTGGCAGCCCTTGGTCCATGAAAAGGGGGGAAATGCGATTGCAAACGAAAACGACCATATATTCTTCTTTCGAACTCCAAACGACGCGTCGTTTACGGTCACGCGATGCTAACTCGACGAACTATGCATCCATGGAATTTCCATGAGTTGGAGAAGAAATGTGAATTGAATAAATTGCCCTTGAAGTAGCATCCAGCGACAGAACTTCTTCGAAATGCAACGGATCCTCACTTTTAGCGTTCCAATACCGATAAAAGTATAATTAACCCCTGAAAAGCATGTATATATCCGAATACAAGGTTGTATGGTTAATGAGCATAAATATAGGCATTAAGTACCGTAAAAGCTCTAGAATGCATAAAGATAAGGGGCGAAAATTTGCAATATTCAATAAGAATCACACCCCCTAACTTAAACATTGCTAGTCCCTAGTAATGAAACAAACAAAACCAGTCCACAGAAGGCAGTACAAGACGTATATATGCATCGAAATATAAATTCCACTTTCGTAGGGAGCACGATTGCATTTAGCATATGCAATAAGTCGTTAAACCCCTAGGTTACCCTAGTGGACGAGTGTCGTCTCGTGAGGATTTTTAGGGATGATACCCACAAACATCACATGGTTTCCTCAAAATATGCCCAAAACAACATGCGACAAGCCCAAAAATAACGAACAATATTTCATATGCATTATTAGTAAAGTGAATGAATTCAAACCAAAGTGCAAATCATTAACATTATAGAATGCACCTCATAGGATTGAAACCTTAAAATGTGGGAGGGGAGAGAACACATGCAAAGTATGATTTGGAAAAAACTAATATAAATCGGATAAACATTAAAGAAGGCATATATTCAATCCTCATGGGCATTACACTCATCAAGTGAATTCACTCGAAACAGGGAGTTAACACACGTAACATGCAGGCATAAAGTGTAAATGTAAGTGGAAACTAGGCCTCACACATGTCCCAAATGAAGAACGTTATATATAAACTAAAAAAATTTAATCTCAATGAAAGATACTGTGATAACCCACTTATTAAAATAAGAGGTGGCCAGCCCGATACTCCAATAATTATAGGAATCATAGATGGACCATTCTTAGCATCACTGTCGTTAAAATAAAAATACGAGATAACCACCAATTATTTTAAAGAACGGAGTGTCAAAATTTAAATATAAGTTTAAGAAAATCATTTAGGCAATCCAATTTGAAAAGAAGGTGGATATAAAAACAAACGGATAACTGTATAAGGATAACGCACAATGTAATAACCGAATAAGCCGTTGGTTAATAGACTAATACAAGTAGGTTACACGGAGTATTAAAATTAAATATCACATTATATTAAATAGGTACAAAACTTGGGTAACACACCTGAATATGTAGACTGATCATTGCTAGTGTACAAAAAGATAGAAGTGACTACAACGAATATCCTACAACATCCACAAAATGTTATAGCTCCAGGACAACTGGGATGGAGAGGTAAATACGGGCGTCCTTGCGGTGGAGCACCTGGGCGAATATAGAATTCATGCAAAATAAAGAGATATAGACGGGCTAGGGCCCGATTTGATATGATCACCATGTGAATAAAATGCATGACCATTATGAATATTTTATCATCAATCATAAACTTATCTTGCTCTAACAAATAATTATAAGAATTCTCACCTCTCGAGCTAAAAGCACAGCCTAGTGCAATATCAACAACAATGAAGAATATTCGTTTGCGCATGAGTAAAATATCTAAGTTTCACTTAATGAGATTTCATTTCAGTTTTACACAACTTATTCCTTTTTCTCTTTAGGAAACATATTTAAAGAAATTTATTTCATAAAATGCTTTACTGATCTAGTTTTACACCATTTAACTTCACAGTTCCCCTTTCTCTCTAGGGAACATTTTCAAAGCAGTTTATCTCACAAAATGCTTTACCATAATTACAAGTTCTACTTTATTAAGAATAGTTATAATCACATCATATAACGATTATAAGACCATCCTTCCGGGTACCCCCACTGGATGCGCCCCTAAATGGCTATCATCTTCCAGGCCCTATCACCAAGACAACCTGGGCATCCTATATCGCGTGACGTCAGGAAGAGGCCATATACCTTCGACAGTGAGTCATAACCACACCCGAAATTACCTCACTTCGAATAATACTCACACAATATAATAACCGGTCATAGGGTCGAGGACTAGATTCAACCTCCATTCACTAGCAGGGGGCGAATCGATTCGCTAAGGAGGCGAATCGATTCGCCCTAGTTAGATTGCCCAGTTTGGGCTACGAGATTAAGAACCCTAAATTCCCAAAACACAAATTTATCTCTTCAAATATCAACCAACTCAACTTATATTTTACCCAAATTATTTCTACACAATAAATAACTAATATTTCCAACTCAAATCAAATTTTAATCCAAGATTAAGGGTTTAAACAGTAAAATCATCAAAAACCCATTAATGGTTAAAACTCCCCAAAACACAACTATATATGCAGATTATTCACATTAAATTATACACTAGCAAGTTAGAAACTTTCCTCAAGTTTGTAGTCTCGGATTCTCTTCCCTTAGCAACGATTCCAGCTCCAAATCTTCAATTCTCTTATTTCTCTCCATTTTCTCCCAAGTTCTCTCTTCTCTCTAACTCTCTCTAAGTTTACAACATATAAATGAAAACAATAAGAGGGTTGGAAGAATTAATAGTGCACTTAACATTAATTCTCATCTTTAAATGTTAATACACCATTAAATAACTCGTAACTACATAATTGAGTCATAACCTATCAAAAGTGCCCGGAACTCCAAAAATACAATATGGCAGTTATTTTGACTGTCTCGACTATTTCAGGACTAACTTCACCCTCAAAATTGGCATCCGGATTATCGTACAATATTTCATGTTCCGACACCATATTAATTCATTAATCAGAATCCAATTGAAATAAATGCCATAATCGTCGCTTAAAGCACAACGACGCAATAAAACATAACACGACGCTATTTACCTTCTCTCAACGGTAAATATGCAAAAGTCAGTAAATATTATCTCTCAAATCATCTAAAGTAATATTTACTCTAACTTCCATTATTTTATATAATTATCTCATATGGCAAAATTATATAAAATCAATTACCCAAAAGTAAGGGTTGTTACATACTCCCCCCTTATAAGGGAATTTTGCCCTCAAAATTCAGGCGTAACTCATAAAAGAAACTAGGGGTACATTTCTAAAATATCATTCTCACGGTCCCAAGTTAATTCTTCTATGCTCTCCATGATCTAAATTTAATCACTAGTGGTTCCTCACATGAACTATCGGGCCTACCTTTACAATAATGGGAAAAATCTACCTAACTCGGCGCAAGCTTCTCTTTCATCACAAAGCGTGTTATACCCTTCATAAAAAAGATGCCCACATTAAATTTGATTCTCTACCTCAAATTTTACAAGACTTTTATTCGCGTCGGTATAGACCTTCTAACAATATTTGGCAATTTGTATGCAGTATCGAATGAACTCAGTCTTCGAAAAGATGTATTGGATCATTCTAGGTCCAATAAGCTTATTTTCTCCAACTTCTAACCAACAAGCAGGTGATCTACGCGTCCTGCTATACGACGCCACCTAAGGTTCCACACCCATTATGGATTGGTATGATTTTTTTTATTCGACCAGAAGGATGTTTTGCTCCATCCACCAAAAATTAAGTATGCACAACGAAAGTATGTCCTCCTATATACGTTGTTCCTTCCCATTTTGACCAATTGTTTTCAGGTGGTAGAAGGTACTCAACCTTAACCGATCCCTATTGTTTCCTGGAAACTTCTTCAGAAATGGGATACGAAAATCTTGTCTCGATCCGACACTATATTGATAGGTACCTCATAAGGTTTCATAAACCCCATTTTATTAACCATCTGTACTCATGACCACTTTACTACATCGGTAATCCAGTGATAAAAATATATAGATACACTCTCCCATTCCCGAATCGGTATTTCTAACGATTAAAACCACAAGTGGTGCATAGAGAGACGAACTCAAAATGTCCCTTCCTTGATTTTCCATGACTATCATCTTAATAGCAGGCGTAATGGTCAATCACTGATATAAACATCATTGCAAAATCATCTTCCTAGTTAAGATCCTTCCACTTGGCTTTCCCTGCCATCGCTAGTTCCCCCATAAATTTTCTACTCAGTATCCGCTATCACCTTCGCTTTTCCTAGGTGATAATGAACGTCAAATTGATATTCTATCACGAAATCCAACCACCGATTTTACCCCATAATTTGATCTTTCTGTGAGAACAAACATTGTATCAACTTGTGGTCCGTGAAAAGACTTAATTCCCCTCTCAGGAGATAGTGCCTCTACATCTTTTAGGCGAACGCTATTTCGGAGTGCGCTTAGTCTTGCATGGGATAGTTCTCCCTCACAGAATTAAAGTAAAAAGATATATACGCAATGGTCCCATATTCCTGTAGTAACACACCACCCCATTTTTTCGGAGATGTGCCTATAACAACTAAATAGTCCACTCCCGAACTTGGCAACACTAATCTATGAGTAGGAGTCAACTTGTCCTTCAGCTAATCAAAAGCTAAGTCATAGACGTAAAAGTCTCTCTAGAGATGGGCCTCACATTCTTCTCTGGCTGGTGGCCCAAGTTACTCAAGATTTCATATTCCTTATTCCTGGAAACCCAATCCTTCTTAAAATCAACCCACCAATCTTCTCTTGGTTAACTCACAATAGCATTTCTAAAACAATACCACATGCCCCATTGGCCTTACATCCTAATAATCTTAAGGTTGATGCGTTTTACTACCCACGAGAAATAAGTACTATACTAACTATGTCCCTAATGCCTAAGACCTTTCTCAATTTCTAACATTCGCTCGGTTTCATGCGTGGAACGTCTCGCAAAGCGAAATCCAGACAAGGAACCCTCTCGTTACACTACTACATCGCATCGTCGGTCATCAAGATATAACAGTCTAAGGAACACAATCGAGACTGCTAAAAATCATATCTCGTAACCCTACTAACGCGTTTCTACTTCTATATCCTACCGTCTCAGCAAAAACAAATTAAGAAAAACTAAAAAATTTGGGCGCCTACTTTCTGAAAAGTATTACGAATATTTTTTTCCTAAATATATATATATACATCCTTTTTAATTTGCCTTCTAATCACGGCCTGGATATAAGCCTCAATCCGACTTCCTTATCTTTATCTCTCCCACATCTATCAGGTGAGAGAACTATTTTTAGTGCTTTTGCACCGCACATTAACTTTTAGCCCTTTAATCAATCACGTGACTCTCGGCTAATTCCACTAAAACCAATATCCTGACATAAAGTAACATCTCTCCACTCCCAATGTCGTTAAGGTTCATGCGTGGAGTGTCTCTCAAGTGAAATCCAAACAAGGAACCCCTTCGATACACTACTACTTAACTTTGTTTGTCGTGGAGATATGGTAGCATAAAATAAGTAAAATAACTATTCATACATACATTAAACCATCTCTATAAAGTCTCAACCCGTATCCAGGAGAGATATTATAGAATAACTAGTTCCACCATGGAACCGCTGATATGATAATCTCATAATGATAAGCCTGATATATCTCAAATCGTAATATTTTATACTCGTATAACACAAACAGAACGAGTAGCACAAACCAAACAAAATGTTCAAATATCATCACCCACTTACAATGAATGCAAGAAAATAAAATCTCATCACCACGAAAAATATATAGATATAACCTCTATATTAATATCAATACTGCCACAAAGCTCGAATTACACACCCGAATCTAGGGTTAATAAAATACTGAGGCTAAATCTTGCCACACAAAATATACTTCCCTTAACCGAGGTGAAACTCACAACAACATTCTTACCGATCACCCTGGCTGCTCCATATAATTCCCAGATACATTACCCGTGTTATATCTGTACCAAAAACTACTTCAATCAATGCCCTATCTAGTCACTCTACTCTTGTCCTTTAACTCCTACCGAACAACACCAAAGTATGTGGTTCTACCTTACCCATAATAATCATTCCCCATCTCTTGCCACACTGGCCATGTTGAAGTTTTTTAACATTTCAGCCTCTATAGCCTCGATCCTGAAAATCCCCCTCGTAGTTCCCTTAACTCCCTCAGCAAAGGAAAATATACTACATGCTTTAACTACCTTATTTTAATGAATTTCCTTGGGTGGAAGTCCACCAATGAGGTTTCACTAACACGACTTCTCAATAAGTGTTAACAACACTTACTAGCGAGCCCATCATTTCATTAAAGGAATCTTTCTTCCTTGTACCTACCTTACTTCGGTGCAAGGTTTCCTTAACCATGTATCTCTTCATTTACTATCGACCTCTGACCGATACTCTTAGGAATATTTGAAAAGATGCGTTCTCTACATTCCTAGTACATCAAAGGAATTCGCTGTCACAACCATCCATAAGGTTCCTCTACGAGAGAAACTTCATGCTCCTTCCAATATAAGGACTACCGTTCCTACTATTTCAACATTGATCCAATCGGTGGAAAAATTTTCCTCAAATTTTCACATCTGGGTCTTCTTATACCCCTCTCTAAATCAAAGCTACTGAGCCCAATACTTCTACTGAATAAAGCTACACTACCTCCGCATGACTTAACTTCAACCTATGGTCCTTATCAAGGATGTTTCAAACATTTTCCCAATTTAACTTCACTGAGTAATCTAAGTTTAGTACCACTCTCTTCCTGTAGCGGTACTTGGGAAATTATAGCTACTATATCCTTGTAGACTTTGTAGCAATCTATGAAAATGCCACAGAGGGATTAACCTCCAATTTTGTCCTCATAACGGCCTTCCCTGGTTGCCCTTCTCTAATAAGCACACGAATCTCGAGCTATCGTGCAAAATATTTACTAACATATTACATTATGGCAGGAGAATGAAATCTCATAAGATAATTCAACAATACTAATCCTAAGGCTCTACATCAATTCAAAAGCAACGCCGAAGGCAAAGTACATCCGCACAGATTCCTAAGGACACCAGAACCTGACGCTCTGATACCATCTGTGACAACCTGCTTATTAAAATAAGAGGTGGCCAGACCGATACTCCAATAATTACAGGAATCATAGAAGGACCATTCTTAGCATCACTATCGTTAAAATAAAAATACTAGATCCACCAATTATTTTAGAAAACGGAGTGTCAAAATTTAATTATAAGTTTAAGAAAATTATTTAGACAATCCAATTTGAAAAAACAAACGGATAACTGTATAACGATAG
Organism: Sambucus nigra; assembly: GCA_949130495.1. Lineage (NCBI taxonomy): Eukaryota > Viridiplantae > Streptophyta > Magnoliopsida > Dipsacales > Adoxaceae > Sambucus > Sambucus nigra. Next base: position 391,505,673 of record OX422207.1, on the reverse strand, counting down.
CGCACAATGTAATAACCGAATAATCTATGGGTTAACAGAATAATACAAGTAGGTTACATCGAGTACTAAAATTAAATATCACATTATAATAAACAGGTACAAAATTTGGGTAACACACCCGAATATGTAGACTAATCAGAGCTAGAGTACAAAAGGATAGAAGCGTCTACAACGAATATCCTACAACATCCACAAAATGTTATAGTTCCAGGACAACTAGGATGGAAAGGTAAATACAAGCATCCTTGAAGTGGAGACAAAGAGATATAGACGGGTTGGGGCCCGATTTGATATGATCACCATGTGAATAAAACACATGACAATTATGAATATTTTATCATCAATCATAAACTTATCTTGCTCTCACAAATAATGATAAGAATTCTCACCTCTCGAACTAAAAGCACATCCTAGCGCAATATCAACAACAATGAACAATATTTGTTTCCTTATGAGTAAAATATCTAAGTTTCACTTAATGAGATTTCATTTCAGTTTTACACAACTTAAATGCAGAGTTCCTTTTTCTCTTTAGGAAACATATTTAAAGCAATTTATTTAACAAAATGCTTTACTGATCTAGTTTTACACCATTTAACTTCACAGTTCCCTTTTCTCTCTAGGGGACATTTTCAAAGCAGTTTATCTCACAAAAGGATTTACCATCATTACAAGTTCTATATTAAGAATAGTTATAATCACATCATATAATGATTCTAAGACCATCCTTTAGGGTACCCCGACTGGAAGCGCCCCTAAATGGCTATCATCTTCAAGGGCCTATCACCAAGACAACCTGGGCATCCTAGATCGCGTGACGTCGGGAAGAGGCCATATACCTTCGACAGTGAGTCATAAACACACCCGAAATTACCTCACTTCGAACAATAATCACACAATATAATAACCGGTCATATGGTCGAGGTCTATATTCACCCTGCATTCACTAGCTAGGGGACTTCACCTCATGCGTGTAACTTCCCATATGATAGCAATTTAGAGAGGTGTGTATATGCAAATTATCATTTACAAGTTTGTCTCATTTAAAACATTCACTTTTTACATTCTCAAAATCATTTATACCTAACAATTAAGTGTCAAATTAAAAGATGCATTTCTTATTCGCGAAGCCATATTTTATTAATGATATAGGCTACGAAGTACAATTTTCCTCACACTAACCTCCAAGAGTTCAAAGTAATACCATAAGAGATCAATGGTAATTTTTCTCAATACTAGTCTCCCAAAAATCCTAAACCATATCACTAAACTCTCCCTTAGTCCGAAGCTAGCTCACTAAATGAAACGACGCTAACGACTATTGAATAGCCCTCGAATTAAGCCCCCTTTACCCTCATACTAATCTAAGGTATTAATATCCCTAATATAAACTTCTAATACTCTTTATTACTTCCCAAGAGAAGTTTCCTAAGCCTTAAACCTAAAAGAAAAGGACTAAAAACCAAGTTGGGAAAATCCTATAAAATAGGAAGTTTTTCGAATCGATTTGTCTAGGGCCGAATCGATTCACCCCTGGTAGTGAATCGATTCCCTCAAATGCGAATCGATTCGGCTGAGAAACCTAACCTCTTATCTCACCCCGAATCGATTTGGCTCCTCAGACCTGTATCCCTCATTAATAGCGAATCGATTCACTAAGTGGCCTAATTGATTCGCCCTAGTCAGATTACCTAGTTTGGGCTACGGGATTAAGAACCCTAAATTCCCAAAACACAAATTTCTCTCTTCAAATATCAACCAACTCAACTTATATTTTACCCAAATTATTTCTACACAATAACTAACTAATATTTCCAACTCAAATCAAATTTTAATCCAAGATTAAGGGTTTATACACTAAAATCATCAAAAACCCATTAATGGTTAAAACTCCCAAAAACACAACTATATATGCAGATTATTCGCATTAAATCATACACTAGCAAGTTAGAAATGTGCCTCAATTTTGTAGTCTCGAATTCTCTTCCTTTAGCAACGATTTCAGCTCCAAATCTTCAATTCTCTCATTTCTCTCCATTTTCCACCAAGCTTTCTCTTCTCTCTAACTCTCTCTAAGTTTACAACATATAATTGAGAAAAAATAAGAGGGTTGGAAGACTTAATCGGACAATTAACATTAATTCTCATCTTTAAATGTTAATACACCATTAAAATGACTCGTAACTACATAATTGAGTCATAACCTGTCAAAAGTTTCCGGAACTCCAAAAATACAATATGGCAGTTATTTTGACTGTCTCGACTATTTCAGGACTAACTGCATCCTCAAAATGGCATCCGGAATATCGTACAATATTTCATGCTCCGACCTTATATTAATTCATTAATCATAATCCAATTGAAATAAATTCCATAATTGTCGCTTAAAGCACAACGACGCAATAAAACATAACATGATGCTATTTACCTTCTCTCCACGGTAAATATGCAAAACTCAGGAAATATTATCTCTCAAATCACCCAAAGTAATATTTACTCTAACTTCCATTATTTTATATAATTATCTCGCATGACAAAATTATATAAAATTAATTACCCAAAAGTAAGGGTTGTTACAGATACCGCACATTAAAAGAGGCGAAATGTATTTTCACGGATTATCAAAGCTATTTAAACTTTTAAATTAAATCAACCTAAGATCACATAGGACTTTAATAGGGTTGTAATGTAGGCTAGGCTAGGGTACGAAATGAAGGAATGTATGTACGAATTCAGAGTGTTCGGAATGAAAACTCGGGATAATGGGAAAATGCGGGCAATATCAAAATTGGAAAATACAATCCAAAAAGGCATTAGATATATCATCGGGGAGAGTAATCAAAGCTTATTGAACTATATACACAACATATACAAATTTCTATTTCTTTTCTTTTCTTCTTTTTCACATGTTTTCTTTTGTTTTCTTTTTCTTTTTTCTTTCTCTTTTTCTCTTTTTTCACTACACTTTCTTTACTTTTCTCTCTCTCATATGCCTAAATTGAAACCGACATCACAACATCATTCAATCCCAAGTAACATTCCAAAAAAAGGTATGGAAAGTGTATGTATGGGCTAATAGACAACCCATACATTCAATAATTGACAACCCATACATTCAATAAAATTTTAATTGATAACCCATATATTCAATAATCCAAAAATTTTATGTAACGGAAACAAAGGCAAAACGCCCAAAAAAGGAGAAAAAGGAAAGAAAATCTTTTTGAAATTTTTGAATTTTTCTAAGAAAAGCATACTAAGTAACTAACATGTGAGAAAAAACATGGACTAAAATAAAGAAATGGATAGAATATCCCACACTCCCTAACTTAAAACCTGACATTGTCCTCAATGTTAATTTAGAACCAAGTTAAAGAGAGGAAAAGTGAGATATTACCCAAAACTAGAGTGATCCATATATGAACAAGTCCAAACAATCTACAAAACAAGTTAGTACCTAGCATAGCAAAAACAAATAACAAAAAGTTAACAAATTACACTAGACTAAATTAAAAAGGAAAGAAAAGATAAAAGAAAGAAAAAATATAAAGCTAACTATATACAACCTACTTTTTACGCTTCACATTAACTATACATTAGAAGTCTAAATAGCTGAGGGTCCACCGCAAAAATGATTTGACTTTGGAGGATAACCGGTGTACCCTCATATACAAGCATGCCTCCCAGAAAATAATAATTCCGTTTGAACAACGGAAGGCATGTGTAAGGCGGAAGAAAGGAACCATCGTCAGTTAAAATTTTTGGAGGGACGATGGGGGGTTTGGATTGAGCGGGTTATAAAAACATGTGGGGACCGAGAAAAGATGAATATCCTCCCAAGGATTTTGAAATTTAAATGGGAGGTGGCGCACACAAAGGTAAAGATGCGATTCTGGAGGGCGACTCGAGCAAGTACTCCTCGTCGAGGAAAAGGTTTAAAACATTAAAGTTTGAAACTGAATCATCAGGTACTTGTGACAGTGTGATAACAGAGAATGAAAATGGGGATGAAAGAAATTCAAACTCATGAGATGAATCATCATCGCATGAAGATTGTGTTTCGAAGGATATAATATCATTTTCAATGAAATGTTCTTCTTTAAGGGCCAAAGAAGAAATCATTTCATTGCAAATAGATATTACGTCATTTTCATCCTCACTTTCAATATCTATAATGAAATGGGCAAAGTCTAGAATGGTTTGTTACAAAGTAGGCACAAAGACATCATTTGGTTCAAAATATTCCTCGACTTCAAAAGTCTCGAAAGCAAATCATCGTCGGACTCAAATAATAAATCCAAGTCATGTTCCCAGAAATGATTTTCATCCCGATAACAATTTTCAATTTTCTCATTCTCATACATACGCAAGCCCTCACCGAATGTCATAGGTCGAGGTGTAGATACATGAAAATGGGAACTTTTAAAATTATCATCGGACTTAAAAGAAAAATCATTATTATAGGAATTTTGAAAACTATTGCAATTCGTTTCAAAATTCCTATTATAAGGAGGTAAAGGCCCAAATAATTATCATCGTCATCAAAATTCCAATAACCCAAGTTTTGACTTTCGTTATACTCGCCCAAAGTCATATTTGAATTTGAAATTCTTTGGGACTGCAAGTATTGACCGAAAGTCATAGAATTACGGGAATTTTGAGAATTATAACAATGATTACCTAAAGAATTGGAATAAGACATGCTTACCCCAGAAATGGCGAATTCCACAAAGATATGCGTGCGCGAGAAATTCAAGCATTTCTAAGTGCTCAAATGTGTAAGTCCTACAAAAAGGTTAGAAAATAATACAAAAAGAAAGAAAATATTATGAAATACTAAATCAAATAATGTCAAAAACAATCTAGTCCCCATAAACGGTGCCATTTTGATCAGTCGCGTGAAAGGTGTGCTCGTGTAAGGGCAAAGTCGTTATTTTCATTTCACCGTGATAATACAAAAACCTAAGTTACCACTACACTTGCGGGGCAAGCACAACGGTAAGTCGGGTATCGAAAGATCCACTGAGATGAGTTTCTAGAATTTACTAGATTTAGTAATCCAGAAATAAAAGTGTAGAAGGTGAATTACAAACTGAAAAGGAAATATGCCAAAAGGGAAATGTTAATCTAGGCGAGGGAAAATAAAGCTAGACTATAAAGTGAGTAAAAACTATAGGTTGCGTCGAATATCCCTCGCCCGAGTTCATTTTTATAAAATGGATACATGGGTCGACGATTTATTACGAGTGCATCTCGTTTTGATAGTTAATTGAATAAAGGGTTGTCACGCCCCTAAATCCGCATAAAAGCTTAATAAGATTTTGGTGTTAACAAATATCCCGAAAATTATGCACGTAAGGTCGTAAGCACGGGACATACATGATATGCCCCGTCAAATCTCCTAGGCGCAATAACTAGGAAAACGCACCCAAAATAGACCCGTAAACACCATCACCAAAGCAAAGCAACGCATCAACTCGAGTGAGTTCCATTCAAACACAACCTAATTTAAACTAGTTAGAAATCATTTTAAAAATGCGGTAAATAAACGCGATAAATATACATAGAAAGAAAGGAAATCAAAGCATGTAACCTAAATTAGAAAGCATGCAAATTACACTACAACAATGGAAATAAAGGAAATACAAGTTAAATTAAATGGAAGGGAAGATGAATAGTTCAAATTACAAACCCAAATGCTGTCACGCCAAATGAGGAAGAAAAATGAGCTCTCACCCTCCAAACCCTAACCTAAACTATCTACCTTCTAATAATATCTAACTATATATGAAAATGCAACAAAATTTCTATTTATAGTAAATTACAAAAGAAATAAAGGAAAAAGAAAAGAAAAGGAACGAATTGCAAAATATCTGGTATGATCGATCGATCGATCAGAGATCATTGATCGATCGTTCCAAACCATCGATCGATCGATCGAACGGGTCCCAGCCCATTGTCTCAATTCGTAGGATTAATTCAAAACCACGGTCGACCGGGGGCCCAAGCCTAGTCGACTGACACTCTGTTTTTGGTAGCCCTTGGTCCAGGAAAAGGGGGGAAATGCGGTTACAAGAGGAAACGACCATATCTTCTTCGTTCGAACTCCAAACGACGCGCCATTTGCGGCCACGAATGCTAACTCGACGAACTACGCATACATGGAATTTCCATGAGCTGGAGAAGAAATGTGAATTGACTTAAATTCCCTTGAAGTAGCATCCAACAACGGAACTTCTTCGAAATGCAACGGATCCTCACTTTGAGCGTTCCAATACCTACAAAAGCACAATTAACCCCTGCAAAGCATGTATATATCCAAATCCAAGGTTGTCTAGTTAATGAGCATAAATATAGGCATTAAGGACCGTAAAAGTGCTAGAATGCATAAAAATAAGGGGCATAAATATGCAATATTCGATACAAATCAGGAATGATTTTTGACTTTCTAAGAGAGGTCTCTTTTATCCCTTTTTGGGTGAGGTCGTGGCCCCCATTTATAGGGTCAAGGGGGTGCCGATTGTCATGGCCCCATGTCTACCTATTGGCATAATGCCTACCTTGTGTGGAAAGGTAATGTACACCCTGTCGCTAAGTAGGGTGTTAGGGCCTATAGGGCAGTCCGGGATGCATTTTTTCAAAAAAGGGGAATAAAATTTAAACCATATTTGAATAGCTCACGGGATGGAATATTGGAATGGAAATTTAGTGCCCTTTAAGAATCCACTAGGCCAGTCCCGATTTCGAGAGTTGAACGAAGTCAAATGGGGCTTGGAAGCACCCGATGGTCTCTAGATGAGAGGTTTTTGGAGGAAACAAATCATTTATTCGAATCAAAAGGCCGATATACGCACAGGGTAGACCATTGGAAAGGAAATTAAGTTCCCTTTGAGATTTCATTGAGATTAGATCAAGTTGGATAGTTGATCGAAGTCAAACGGGGCTCGAGAGTGTCAGGTGGCCTCTAAATCGGTATTCGGAGTATGACCTAGGGCTTATGGTGAATGTGTGAGTGCGAGGAATCTAAATAGGTTCTTAGGGGAGATCCTAGGATGGGATGTCTATAGATTCCCTCTATGGGTGATTTTCGAACAACTAAAGTCCATCGAATGATAGACACGACATCGACGTTGGGGAATAGGATTAATGTCAATTTTATGGACCTAAAGGAATTCAAAGCCAATCCTTCGGACCTAAGGAATAGAGACCAATTCTATAGGCTGAGGTCAATTCTTCTAAAGATATGGCGACTGATTCAGCGGGTCGCGGTCAATTCTGTAGACCTAAATATGTGGCAACTGATTCAATGGGACGAGGTCAATTTTAAGGACGTTGAGTTGTGACGATCGATTTTATGGGCCGATATCAATTTTGAGGACCTTGAGTTGTGATGAACTATTTTACGAGCCAAGGTCAATTTTGAGGACCCAAAGTTTTGACGACCAACTTTGTGAATCAAGGTTAATTATACGGACCTTGCGTTATGACAACCAATTCTGATGGTCGAGGTCAATTATGAGGACTTTGGGTTATGACGACCAATTTTGCAGGTAGAGGTCAATTTTGAGGACCTAAAGTTGTGACGACCAATTCTATGGGTCGAGTTCAATTCCGAGGACCTTGGGTTCTGATGACCTATTTTGTAGGCTAAGGTCAATTATGAGGAACTAAAGTTGTGAATACCAGTTTTTTGGATTGAGGTTAATTATGAGGACCTTGAGTTGTGTCGATCGATTCTGATGAACGAGGTAAATTCTGAGGTCGTGAGTTGTGATGACCAATTTTGCGGGTCGAGGTCAATTATGAGGACCTAAAGTTATGACAACTAATTCTATACGCCGATGTCAATTCTGAGGACTTAAAGTTATGATGACCAATTATGCGGGTCAACATTAATTTTGAGGACCTTGAGTTGTAATTTGGCGGGGGATATATCCACTGGGGGAGGCATGAATGATCTTGGGGAAAGTGCACTTTTGGTTATGTTGGGGATTGTATTGACTTTGTAATTTCCACTAGAGAAAATGTAATATGCTCAGATGAGGGTGTATTGCTACGAAAACATAATAGGCTTAAGTGCGGGTGCACAATTGTTCTCCCTGGGGGATATGTTAATGATATAAGTGTTTCATTGATCTGGATGGGGATTTTCAAGAGTTAGTAAGGGCTTGGATCCCTAAAACATAATTTTATGGGGGAAAATAATATTATACATTTTCATGGATTTTTTGAGAAATTTTAGGATTTTTTAGAGCGATTTTTTTATTTTTTTTGGCATTTTTAGGATGAAATTTAGGGAGGAGTTTTGATTGACATGTTTGGGAAGATGCCTATCGGCATAGGGTATGAACTCTTAGGCTTCTTGGGAAGAGGAAAGGCTAAATGTCTATCGACATGGTTAGAGAGCTGTCGATCGGCATGCCACTTAGCCTAGTATATAAAGGGGGCACCCCTTCTTCATTTTCACACCTTCAAGTGATTGATTCTCTTTCATTATCTCTCTAAGAGTCATTCCTAAGTCCTTCTTTCTTCAAAAATTCAAATGGTTGATAATTCTAGCAAAGTTAAAAATGAGTGATTGTCTTTTGATTATTGGGCAGGCCTAAAGTGGCGATCTGTGGTGCCCCTTGAGCTGGGCAGTGAAAATTCCTATGACTCATTTGAGTCAGTTACTGATGAGAAAATTTTGTTATGTGAGCCTGTGCATCATTCGGCAAGGGTGAAAACCCCAAATGGAATGCGAGTATTTTGTCCTTTTATTTTCCAAATCCATTTTCTCTTTTCCTTCTTATACTAATATAGGAATTTCTTTGGACTCTTTACAGACTGATATATCTCCTTCGAACATTTAATTTCGAGGGATGATTGGGATGAAGGATGTTTGGGAAAAAACTCCCTGCGATTGTGTCACTTTTTAAGTTTTGCTCGTTAGTGAACGCATTGGATAATACGTTGCTCTCTTCTACGGTGTTGTGTGCTCTTGGTGAGAGGTGGTGGTATATGACCCACATGTTCCATTTGGGGTTTAGGGAGACGACCATTACTCCTATTTATGTCCAACAAATGATGGGGATGGATTATAAGGGGTGTCAAATTGTAATGGATCGTACTCTATGGGTCACACCGGAGGCGATGCAGGCCGCTCTGTAGGATGTGGGTAGAATAGTGTCGGGGGCTTCTACTCGAATTTATGTGACGAGGGATATGTTGTTTAATAGGAGGGTTGATGTGATGGATGGGAAATAAGTGAGGAAGATAACCCGTCCATTGATTTTTCTTTTTCTCGGAGTATTCATGGTGGTAATGAGCGACAACGTCATTCACTTGTTATTTTTTCCCTTTTGGGGGCTTATATCAGACGTACCTTTGTATGATTGGGGCAACCGTACCTTAGCATCCCTTTATGATTACATGGATTCATTCGATCGGTGTTATTGGCAGACTTTTACAAGGCCCGCCTACGTGTTTGAGGTAATTTTAAGTTTAATTTCCTTTATTTTCTTGCAATCCTTCTTTTCGTACTCTTTTTTGTTTTATTTGTTTTCTTGCATATTTTGTTCTACGAGGTGATAGGGTGCAACACAGGGTTGTCGTCCCTAAAGGATAGTGTTTTAGGGGACTTTTACTGGATGTTATGGTGGTGGAAGTCCAATCCGTAATCAAACTAGTCCTTGTCCCTAAAAGATGTGCGAAGGGCTCTGAATGACTTGACAATCAATAAGATTAACCTTTGTCGTTTCCTGTATTTTTTGACATCTTTATAATTGAATAGATATTGATTCTTTGCTGGGGATGCAGTTGGCCTTCTACCCTTAGGCGCTCTTTCGCGGGCCATGGGGTTTATGGGTATGCATGCGCATATGTGATGGGCTCTAACACATGGTGCCACTCATTTCTGGTTCTTTCCTTTTGAGATTTTCTCATTGATCCGTCAATGTGATCGGAGGAGCTTGTCAATGACCATGATGTATGCTTTATTCATCGTATTTGTACCTTAAAAGAGACTAAAAAAGGCAAAAAAGGGATGCATATTTTTTGTTTGATTATCTTGATTTAGTGATTTACTCTACATAAACTTTAATTTATTGTTGAGGTTTTATTTTTAGAAAAATTAGGAAAATGTGTTTTTGGAATTTTTGAATAGAGGAAGGCCTTGCAGGCTCAGTTGCGAAAAGCTTTACTTTAAAGGGACTTACTTTTAAGAAAATGTAGAAAAATGTTTTTTTGATATTTATAAATCAAGGAAGGCCTCAGAGGCTTGGTTAATATATGGATGAGGATATAAAAAGCTTAGTGTAAATTTGATCTTGGTGCCTTTATTGGGTTGGGTTGAATTCAGTGTGTCGAATATATCTTTCTAATGTTGGTTTCGCTCATGTTTTAGCCTTGGGACTGAAATCTAGGCTTTTTTTTGTGACAGTTGTCTCGACGGCTGATCCTTAAGTAGCCACGATAGTGGCGTGGATGTTTTATAATTTTAGTGTTGCAGAAGTAGTACTAGTAGAGACTTTGAATGGTCTTGATGCTTGGAAGGTTGGTCACTCTGACTTATTATGGGGGAGCCTTGTGATGTTGTTCATGTGTTTTTTCGAGAGGTTTTGCTAGGCGGCCCCTTATGAGTATCCCCTGTCTGATGATCCTAACAAACTCCTCTGCCCTTCATTAGTTTTACCCATTTAATAGTGATTTGGGTTAACTGGTTTGTCAAGCACGGGGCCCAATGTCTTTTCTAGTCTATGCCATGGTGGGGAGATTTACATCCCATTTGTAGTTTAAAGAGTATTGTTATGTATGTATAGTTGACCTTAGATAGCATCCTTCTATTTATTTTGGAAGCTTCTGCACCAAGTGGGGTGGGAGGAGATAATGCCTCCTCATATAACCAACTTTTTTCCGATAAAAGACTTTATCGAGTCTTTACATATGATATTGGGATCTTTGTGGCAGCGCCACCGATCATCCACCCATTCATCACAATCTGTTGGAAGGGCTTGGTATTTATTTGGGGATTATATAAAATGCTTATAGAAATGGGTAGGTGGAAAGATATTGAAAATAGAGATTGGGCAAAGGTGGATTGTGGCTTTTGACAGCATGGAGGAGGGTATTGTGGTTTCAACAAAGCTTGTCAAGGCATACGGTTGTATGATGAGCATAGGTAATGCTAACCAGGAGTGGGAGACCAGGGGGCTCATGGAGATGGAAATGATGATGGGGCAGGCCCGTCTGATAGTTGAAGGTAGCATTTTGCGAAGCTGGGGAAATTTATGTTTAGGGTGACTTGTGTTAATATCTGGCATGTTTTAGATTTTTTCTATGAAGTGGTTATTTGGTAGGGACTACGTAGATTATTAGGGGGGGATGTAGGTTGATTTTTTTATTTGAAGAGGGTGGTCTATTTGACTCCCTCGACTGATATTTCATGTAACAACTCTCTTCCTTGTCTTCGATGAGTTTTACATTTCAACTACCTATACTAATCGCTAAGTCCTTAATAATCCTTTTGTTAATGTAAATGATGGGACGGACTGCCATTCTCATGGGTTAGAAAAAAATAGCATTTCATGAAAAAGAAAGGATCGTGCCCATGTGTGTTGTATGGGATGGCAACGTACCTCTGGGGGGGGGGGGGGATTTTGTGAGTTTCATTTTGAAAAGAATTTTGAGAGGATCCGGTCCCATGTTCTTCTATTAGGGGAAATGAAGAAGATTTTTTATTTATTTATTTTAGAATATAAGGGGGTGAGAAGAGTCATAGTGCATTGAGAATTTAGATTAAGGGTAGAATTTCTTGAGATGGTCTAGATTGGCCATCCGTGCCAACTCTTCTCTGTTGAAATATTTGAGCATAGCAGCGTAGCCTGGCAGAATTTTCTTCAAGATGTAGGGACACTCTAATCAGGTTTGCATTTCTCCCTTGGGTCCCAGATAGGTTCTACGATTTTTTGAGAGCAAGGCCTCCTTTTCGACACCGTAGTCCTCGACTTTACTGTTGAATGATCGCGTAATCTGGCGATGGTACCCCTATATATGGTATAGAGAATTAAGTCTCTTATCATCCAAAAGTGACAGTTCGGCATAGCAGGTCTGATGCCAATCTTCTTCATTGACTTTTCTTTTGAGCATGACATGTAAGGAAGGTAATTCTATCTCAACTTGGAGAACTAATTCCATGTAGTATAGTAAAGAATAGGGGGTATCCCCTATAGGTTTTTTTATGGAAGTGTAGTATCCCTAGAGGGAATATGGGATTCGATCGGCCTAGTCTCCTTAATTTTGTATCATCTTGATGATAGTCGTTTTGAGGCTTTTGTTGGCAGTTTTGATGGCACCATTAGTTTAGGTTTGGTAAGGAAAAGAATTGTACCTATAAGTTCCATACTCATCGACCAGTTTTGTGACCTCATCTTTGAAGTTGAGCCCATTATCTCATACTAACTCACGAGGAACCCGACATTGACAAATGATGTTCTTTATGATAAACTTGGTCACTTTCTTAGCATTCAACACTACATATGAACTCGTCACCGTTAGAAGCTTTGGGAGTGAATTTCCCTATGATGTCTATGCCTCAGGTGGAGAAGTTCCAGGGAAAGGTCTTGTTATACAATTCTTGGGGACTTATGTTTTGGATATTAGCAAATTGTTGTCACTTGAGGCATATTCGAACATACTCGGTATAGTCTTGAACCATAGTTTTCCAATAGTACCCTAATGAATAATATTCTTGGAAAGCATGTGATCATTCATATGAGGCACACATTCCCTACTATGGATCTTCTATATTTTTTCTTCAATATCATCCCTTGCTAGGAAATGCAAATTGGTTATATCGAAGTTTCTCTTGAAAAGTTCTTTTTCGCAGATAATGTATTGGGCAGCTAGTTTGAGAAGGGTCACATGGTCTTTCTTATCTGCATCTCGGGGTACCTACCATATTTAAGGAGGCGTCAAATATCATAGTACCATAACTCGATAATATCAGAGTGTTCTTCAGTTACAAATTCAATATGGTAGGAGTGGGTGGGCACAACTTGCTTTTGAAACAGGAAAAGGGCCATTGTTATTCCTTAAGCATATCGATCATGGATGCTAGGATTTCAAGGGCATTAGTTATGTTCTTTGAGCGAGGAAGGTAGTGGAAGGTGACATCTTTGAATTGGGAGGCAAGCTCTTCTAGGTTAGTGTGGAAGGGTAGGAGCTTTTTATCTTTAATTTTACATTTTCTGAGGATTTGTCCAATAATGAGGGTAGAGTCCCCATAAACCTCTAGGTACTTGATACCTTTCTCGAGGGTGATCTTGAGGCCAATAGTGCATCCCTTACACTTAGTCATGTTATTAGTTCAAAGTAAGTCCATATTAATAGCAATGGAGATTTGGGAGTCATCAGGGGTGGTCATGAGTTATCCAATATCATACCTTTTCTTATTGGCAGATCCATCAAAGAACAATTTCCATCGGAGATCCTCATATGCGGTGCAGAGAATGTCTTCATCTAATAATTCAGAGACCCACACATCTGTTCCTTCTATAGGTTAATCGATAAGGTAGTCGGATATGGATCTTCTCTTTATGGCTTTCTGCCTGATGTACACAATTTCAAGCATAACTAATAACATAAAAAATGGGCCATCCATCTTGATAGAGCATGTTTCACTAGAACGTATTTAATGGGATCCATTTAGGATACAAAACTGATGAGAAAGACAAGCATATCATGCCGTAGATTCTACGTGGCCTAGACCAGGGCAATATAAGCTTTCTCCAAAGTAATGTAATTGACTTCATACCCAACCATTTTCTAACTATCGTAGTAAATGGACCTTTCCTTGTGAGGTTATTTGATATATTGGGCTAGTAAATCCTCTGCTATGGTCTCAGTGATGGTTAAGTAGAGGAGGATGGGGAGACTTGGCTATTGAGGCATGAACTCTGGAGGTCAAGTAAGGTATTGCTTGATTTGGTCAAAGGCTTCTTAGCAGGGCTCGTTACGGACTTTGGTTAAATCCTTCCAGTGAAATTTAAAGATAGGTTAGAAAATATAGGTTAGTTGGATGATGAACTAACTGATGTATTATAATTTACCCAGAAATCCTTAGACTTCCTTCCCCATCCCAGATGGTGGCATCTCAGGTATGTCCTTTAGCTTGGTAGGGTCTGCTTCAATTCCTTTCTCACTAACCATGAAACCTAAGAGTTTTCCTTTTGTGACACCAAATATGTACTTCTGTGGATTTATCCACAACTGGTACTAATGCAATCGCTCGAAGAACTTCTAAAGGGAGAGAATATGACTTTCTCAAGTCTTAGACTTGATGATCATATCATCAATGAATACTTTGACCTCTTTGTGAATAAGGTCATGTAGGATAGTTGTGTATGCCCTTTGGTAGGTAGCCCTAGAGTTTTTGAGTCTGAATGGAATGACAGTGTAGCAGAAAGTTCCTTAGGGGTGATGATGAGTGCATTATTTTGTATATTTTATACCCAAATTTATACTTTGTTAGTCCCATTTTAGTGTATTTAATAATTTCTTAGGACTATTTTATTAAAAGGAGAAAAAAATGCGAGAATGATTGAATTCATATTGAAAATGGCAATTTTAAGTCAAAAATGGGCACTTCGATAATTTTATAATATTCTTGTGCTAATTTGTGAAAAAAGTTGCCTAGTGAAATTTTTGCAGATAATGATGGAATTTGGTGCAAATTGATGATCAATTCAAAAAAGGCGCGAAAAAGCTGATTTTTACGGTCGTTCGAAAAAATGTTGTTTTTATTCTCCGATTTGGACGAAACTCGGCATGCGTGTTCAACAAGAAAATATAAGAGTTTTCGAGTGGGGGGAAATTCCGTCCCTTATCACGATCCAAAGATTAAAGAGGTGGAGAGATAGCTACTAACACTATTCGGCCAATCAGAAAGAGTCCCACCACAACTCAAATACCTCACCACTTGTCCTATAAAAAGGACCCTTGGGCTCATAATTCCGTAGAGACAATTAGACAATTAGAGAGGACTTTCGTGGAGGATTTCGGGGAGCAACTTTGAGTGATTGTAATCAATTTGAGGGCCAAGTTTTTATCATTTTTTTTAGAGGATTCAAGATTGTTGTGAGAGAACTATTTGTAAGTTTGGTTTATTAATGAAGATCTCTACTCATTCTTGCAATTTCTCTTTCATTATGGTAGTTTGATTCTTATATTAGGAGTAGGGTGAAGTTTATCATAGTTAACATATATTGTCACGTTAATTTTATCGTTGTTTATTCCCTACTTGTTTTAATTGTTATTAAAGATTCGGTATTCATTTTAAAGCGACACGAGAGTGTGTTTTAGAACCTTCAAGATAGTTTTGTCAAATCAAGTTTTGAGATTTCAAAATAGTAATTTTTGATGGATTATGCTTGCACTTTGATTGTTTTGATAGTCCATGCTTAAATACATTTGCGAATTTTAAAACTTGTATTTTCTAAGGGAATAGGGATTTTAGCCGTCTATTAGAGACGTTAAAAATATTTTGATCATAACCGTCATATTTTCCGAATTAAACACGGCGAGAGTCGGTTTAATTTGAGTTATAAAAAGGGAATGGCGACATTAAATTAGTGTGCAATATTAGTTACGTGATAAATGGACCCCGAATCCTAATTATTTCCTAATTGTTTACAAATCTCTTGCGTTACTCTCATTTATCGTAGTGGCTTTTATTTTGTGTAATTTATAATTATTCTCTACCCCATTTGATCTAGTTGGACAGTTGCAATTCTTTTAATAATTAAAATTGACAAATCCTCGTGGGTTCGACCCGTACTTACACTCGCTATTCTATAATAGTCCGTGCACTTGCGGTATTTTATAAATTGACAACAAGTTTTTGGCGCCGTTACCGGGGATTCGACAATTTTTTTTCTTAAAAGAAGTTGTGACTTTCGGACTAGTTTGTTTTACTTTTTACATTTTTTTAGTAAAAATTTCATAAAAAATAAAAAAATAAAAAAAAACTCTTAACAAGGCTAGAATTAAAAGCGACTCCAACGCGAACTTGTCAAATCGATTCCGTTTCACCTTGTCTAGGATTGGTGGTTTTTAATGAGTCTTCGTACCGACCACCTACCTGGAGGTGAAATCGAAATTTGAGGAGACAACCGTAGTTGGTCCTCTTTTAAATTCTCCCTTGTCAAAGGGTAGAAGCTATCCAAAATAAATAAATAAATTCATGTGTTGTAAATTGCAATGGGTGATCCTCATATTGTTATCCCGTCATCTTTCTCATATTCCTCAATGGATCCTGTGGACGTGTTTTTACAAAATACTGAAAATCTAGATGACTACGTATTTCAATTTAATTCAGATGGGTCAGTAGTCATTTTAAAAATTAAAGAAGGTATGGATGAGACTCCAACCCCTGTAATTACTATCGGTCCACCAAAGTGTATCAATTGGAGAGAGGTGAACAAACGGTATAATGATGCTATTTCTAAAAATAATCATGAATTAATTGGGAATAATCAATTTTATGAGGAGAAAAAAATTGACAATCTTGACACGTGTAATACTTGTGATGATTTGGATGTTTGTCAAGATTTTTCTCCTAATTTAATTGAGCAGAATGCTGCTTCTTTTTATATGTGGGAAAATTTATTTGAGGATTCGTCATCCGATTTTACTGATACTTCAAGTATTTATGACGATCCTCCTGTTTTTGATGAAGAAAGTGTATCACCCAGTGATAGATCTTCTTCCCACGCTTTTCATAAAATCTCACATTTAGGAGTAGAGTATGCATCCCCAATTTTACTTGACTATTTTCGAAAAAGGGATAATAAATATTTGGATCCTTATTGCAATTTATTACCTCCATGTGATGCATCGACATATGATTCAGGCGATTCAAATTTATTTATTATTGATGATGTCGGTACTCACCATTATGATCATAGATTTAATATTGAAATTTGTGTTGTGCGGTCATGCTCTCAAATTTATGATATTTTGGCACTTAGTGCTATAAAGTTTATTGATTGGAATGACCCACAACTATTTCGATTATTAATTTATGGTGAGGATGGTAATTGTCATGTGTTTGTATATTATTTGTGTATTTTTTTCTTAGTTAACATATATCATCTTTTTACTTCTTTGCTTTATTTTATTTGTCCATATTTTTATTTGAGCATACATTGAGGACAATGTAAAATTTAGATTTGGGGGTAAGGATGATATTTTTGAAAAAAAAAAAAAAAATCAGAAAAATTTTCAAAAATTCAAAAAGATTTTCAATATAATTGAGTTTTGAAACGATTTCTTAATATAGAATTAATTCATGGATCTCTCATCTTATGAAATTTTTACACATTAGCCATAAAATATGATCGAAAATGAATATTGAGGCGAAAGTTAATATGCTTAACGAATAAATGTGGAGATTTAACCCGATGAGATTTTGTGCCATTCATCGTTTTTGAGAGATTTAAATCAATCCGAGTTAAAATTACTCAATCTTTCCTTTAGTGATAAATTCGTTGATGATCTCAAATTCTTTCTTTTGTTCGATTACTGAAAACAAAAAGTCAAAATATGAATCTTAAGCACTAGAAGTCTTAGTAAGTCGTCTTGAGACACAAATCAACTGAACGAAACTTGAGAAATGAGATTAGACCATCGTTTGAAAGCCCAAAATTAAGCCTAAAATCCCACCTTTTTACATTATTCCGTTGCAAGCCCATTTGAGCCAAAAAGAAAATATGTCTTTTATTGAAAACCCATTGTCCTACCTAACTCCAACTGAGAGTTTGAAGCCCATAAAAAGAAGTCATACCCATTATCGGAGAATACTGGGGGTAACATTACGGTTGAAAAAAAAAAAAAAAAAAATCGCAAAAGATTGATGTGTCGGAAAAAAGGGGAAGAGAAAAAAAAAAAAAAATGTGATTTCGAAAAGAAAAAGCGAAAGAAAAAGAAAAATGGATGTTGGAAGAAAAGTGCCTAAAAGTCAAAATACCGAAAAACCTCTATATTTTCAGAAATTTTGAACTCCAAAAACAACCATTCTTTCTAGCCAAAATTCGAGCCTACAATACAACCAAAGAAAGTCCTAGTAGATCTCATGGGAAGTTAGTTATAGTGTGGAGAGAAGATGAATAGGATCTATGGTGTGATTCAATGTTTTCAAAAAGTAATCGATTTTCTGTTCATGAGATCATATTCATCCATTGTATAAAAATCCATTTTTGATTATGTATATGTGAAATTTGTTCATATAAATTTACTCTTTTATTCACATATACCGAGAGAAAATAACCCATTTCCGAGTGTTCGATTGTGAGTGCATTCTGTGAGATTTTGAAATCAAAACGAACTTTCGGATAAGAAATGCAACGATCAAATCTTTTGAAATTGACGGTTATATTGGCTATGCACACACAGACACAATAAGTTGAGATTGAGAAATGAAGTTCTACTATATTTATGAAGTTTGCATTCAAACTTGGTTATATTACTTTTGTGTCTTTTGTATTGAGTCAAGTTTTTGAATTTTGTGGGTATATTCACTGCAAACCCTCACGAGACAAAACTCGTCCACTAGGGTAACCTAGGGGTTTAACGGCTTGTTGCACATGCTAAGTGCAATCGTGATTCCTACGAAAGTGAGTTAAATTTTAAAATTTTTAGTTTTGCTCGAGGACTAGCAAAGTTTAGGTTTGGGGGTATTTGATGAGTGCATTATTTTGTATATTTTATACCCAAATTTATACTTTGTTAGTCCCATTTTAGTGTATTTAATAATTTCTTAGGACTATTTTATTAAAAGGAGAAAAAAATGCGAGAATGATTGAATTCATATTGAAAATGGCAATTTTAAGTCAAAAATGGGCACTTCGATAATTTTATAATATTCTTGTGCTAATTTGTGAAAAAAGTTGCCTAGTGAAATTTTTGCAGATAATGATGGAATTTGGTGCAAATTGATGATCAATTCAAAAAAGGCGCGAAAAAGCTGATTTTTACGGTCGTTCGAAAAAATGTTGTTTTTATTCTCCGATTTGGACGAAACTCGGCATGCGTGTTCAACAAGAAAATATAAGAGTTTTCGAGTGGGGGGAAATTCCGTCCCTTATCACGATCCAAAGATTAAAGAGGTGGAGAGATAGCTACTAACACTATTCGGCCAATCAGAAAGAGTCCCACCACAACTCAAATACCTCACCACTTGTCCTATAAAAAGGACCCTTGGGCTCATAATTCCGTAGAGACAATTAGACAATTAGAGAGGACTTTCGTGGAGGATTTCGGGGAGCAACTTTGAGTGATTGTAATCAATTTGAGGGCCAAGTTTTTATCATTTTTTTTAGAGGATTCAAGATTGTTGTGAGAGAACTATTTGTAAGTTTGGTTTATTAATGAAGATCTCTACTCATTCTTGCAATTTCTCTTTCATTATGGTAGTTTGATTCTTATATTAGGAGTAGGGTGAAGTTTATCATAGTTAACATATATTGTCACGTTAATTTTATCGTTGTTTATTCCCTACTTGTTTTAATTGTTATTAAAGATTCGGTATTCATTTTAAAGCGACACGAGAGTGTGTTTTAGAACCTTCAAGATAGTTTTGTCAAATCAAGTTTTGAGATTTCAAAATAGTAATTTTTGATGGATTATGCTTGCACTTTGATTGTTTTGATAGTCCATGCTTAAATACATTTGCGAATTTTAAAACTTGTATTTTCTAAGGGAATAGGGATTTTAGCCGTCTATTAGAGACGTTAAAAATATTTTGATCATAACCGTCATATTTTCCGAATTAAACACGGCGAGAGTCGGTTTAATTTGAGTTATAAAAAGGGAATGGCGACATTAAATTAGTGTGCAATATTAGTTACGTGATAAATGGACCCCGAATCCTAATTATTTCCTAATTGTTTACAAATCTCTTGCGTTACTCTCATTTATCGTAGTGGCTTTTATTTTGTGTAATTTATAATTATTCTCTACCCCATTTGATCTAGTTGGACAGTTGCAATTCTTTTAATAATTAAAATTGACAAATCCTCGTGGGTTCGACCCGTACTTACACTCGCTATTCTATAATAGTCCGTGCACTTGCGGTATTTTATAAATTGACAACAAGTTTTTGGCGCCGTTACCGGGGATTCGACAATTTTTTTTCTTAAAAGAAGTTGTGACTTTCGGACTAGTTTGTTTTACTTTTTACATTTTTTTAGTAAAAATTTCATAAAAAATAAAAAAATAAAAAAAAACTCTTAACAAGGCTAGAATTAAAAGCGACTCCAACGCGAACTTGTCAAATCGATTCCGTTTCACCTTGTCTAGGATTGGTGGTTTTTAATGAGTCTTCGTACCGACCACCTACCTGGAGGTGAAATCGAAATTTGAGGAGACAACCGTAGTTGGTCCTCTTTTAAATTCTCCCTTGTCAAAGGGTAGAAGCTATCCAAAATAAATAAATAAATTCATGTGTTGTAAATTGCAATGGGTGATCCTCATATTGTTATCCCGTCATCTTTCTCATATTCCTCAATGGATCCTGTGGACGTGTTTTTACAAAATACTGAAAATCTAGATGACTACGTATTTCAATTTAATTCAGATGGGTCAGTAGTCATTTTAAAAATTAAAGAAGGTATGGATGAGACTCCAACCCCTGTAATTACTATCGGTCCACCAAAGTGTATCAATTGGAGAGAGGTGAACAAACGGTATAATGATGCTATTTCTAAAAATAATCATGAATTAATTGGGAATAATCAATTTTATGAGGAGAAAAAAATTGACAATCTTGACACGTGTAATACTTGTGATGATTTGGATGTTTGTCAAGATTTTTCTCCTAATTTAATTGAGCAGAATGCTGCTTCTTTTTATATGTGGGAAAATTTATTTGAGGATTCGTCATCCGATTTTACTGATACTTCAAGTATTTATGACGATCCTCCTGTTTTTGATGAAGAAAGTGTATCACCCAGTGATAGATCTTCTTCCCACGCTTTTCATAAAATCTCACATTTAGGAGTAGAGTATGCATCCCCAATTTTACTTGACTATTTTCGAAAAAGGGATAATAAATATTTGGATCCTTATTGCAATTTATTACCTCCATGTGATGCATCGACATATGATTCAGGCGATTCAAATTTATTTATTATTGATGATGTCGGTACTCACCATTATGATCATAGATTTAATATTGAAATTTGTGTTGTGCGGTCATGCTCTCAAATTTATGATATTTTGGCACTTAGTGCTATAAAGTTTATTGATTGGAATGACCCACAACTATTTCGATTATTAATTTATGGTGAGGATGGTAATTGTCATGTGTTTGTATATTATTTGTGTATTTTTTTCTTAGTTAACATATATCATCTTTTTACTTCTTTGCTTTATTTTATTTGTCCATATTTTTATTTGAGCATACATTGAGGACAATGTAAAATTTAGATTTGGGGGTAAGGATGATATTTTTGAAAAAAAAAAAAAAAATCAGAAAAATTTTCAAAAATTCAAAAAGATTTTCAATATAATTGAGTTTTGAAACGATTTCTTAATATAGAATTAATTCATGGATCTCTCATCTTATGAAATTTTTACACATTAGCCATAAAATATGATCGAAAATGAATATTGAGGCGAAAGTTAATATGCTTAACGAATAAATGTGGAGATTTAACCCGATGAGATTTTGTGCCATTCATCGTTTTTGAGAGATTTAAATCAATCCGAGTTAAAATTACTCAATCTTTCCTTTAGTGATAAATTCGTTGATGATCTCAAATTCTTTCTTTTGTTCGATTACTGAAAACAAAAAGTCAAAATATGAATCTTAAGCACTAGAAGTCTTAGTAAGTCGTCTTGAGACACAAATCAACTGAACGAAACTTGAGAAATGAGATTAGACCATCGTTTGAAAGCCCAAAATTAAGCCTAAAATCCCACCTTTTTACATTATTCCGTTGCAAGCCCATTTGAGCCAAAAAGAAAATATGTCTTTTATTGAAAACCCATTGTCCTACCTAACTCCAACTGAGAGTTTGAAGCCCATAAAAAGAAGTCATACCCATTATCGGAGAATACTGGGGGTAACATTACGGTTGAAAAAAAAAAAAAAAAAAAATCGCAAAAGATTGATGTGTCGGAAAAAAGGGGAAGAGAAAAAAAAAAAAAATGTGATTTCGAAAAGAAAAAGCGAAAGAAAAAGAAAAATGGATGTTGGAAGAAAAGTGCCTAAAAGTCAAAATACCGAAAAACCTCTATATTTTCAGAAATTTTGAACTCCAAAAACAACCATTCTTTCTAGCCAAAATTCGAGCCTACAATACAACCAAAGAAAGTCCTAGTAGATCTCATGGGAAGTTAGTTATAGTGTGGAGAGAAGATGAATAGGATCTATGGTGTGATTCAATGTTTTCAAAAAGTAATCGATTTTCTGTTCATGAGATCATATTCATCCATTGTATAAAAATCCATTTTTGATTATGTATATGTGAAATTTGTTCATATAAATTTACTCTTTTATTCACATATACCGAGAGAAAATAACCCATTTCCGAGTGTTCGATTGTGAGTGCATTCTGTGAGATTTTGAAATCAAAACGAACTTTCGGATAAGAAATGCAACGATCAAATCTTTTGAAATTGACGGTTATATTGGCTATGCACACACAGACACAATAAGTTGAGATTGAGAAATGAAGTTCTACTATATTTATGAAGTTTGCATTCAAACTTGGTTATATTACTTTTGTGTCTTTTGTATTGAGTCAAGTTTTTGAATTTTGTGGGTATATTCACTGCAAACCCTCACGAGACAAAACTCGTCCACTAGGGTAACCTAGGGGTTTAACGGCTTGTTGCACATGCTAAGTGCAATCGTGATTCCTACGAAAGTGAGTTAAATTTTAAAATTTTTAGTTTTGCTCGAGGACTAGCAAAGTTTAGGTTTGGGGGTATTTGATGAGTGCATTATTTTGTATATTTTATACCCAAATTTATACTTTGTTAGTCCCATTTTAGTGTATTTAATAATTTCTTAGGACTATTTTATTAAAAGGAGAAAAAAATGCGAGAATGATTGAATTCATATTGAAAATGGCAATTTTAAGTCAAAAATGGGCACTTCGATAATTTTATAATATTCTTGTGCTAATTTGTGAAAAAAGTTGCCTAGTGAAATTTTTGCAGATAATGATGGAATTTGGTGCAAATTGATGATCAATTCAAAAAAGGCGCGAAAAAGCTGATTTTTACGGTCGTTCGAAAAAATGTTGTTTTTATTCTCCGATTTGGACGAAACTCGGCATGCGTGTTCAACAAGAAAATATAAGAGTTTTCGAGTGGGGGGAAATTCCGTCCCTTATCACGATCCAAAGATTAAAGAGGTGGAGAGATAGCTACTAACACTATTCGGCCAATCAGAAAGAGTCCCACCACAACTCAAATACCTCACCACTTGTCCTATAAAAAGGACCCTTGGGCTCATAATTCCGTAGAGACAATTAGACAATTAGAGAGGACTTTCGTGGAGGATTTCGGGGAGCAACTTTGAGTGATTGTAATCAATTTGAGGGCCAAGTTTTTATCATTTTTTTTAGAGGATTCAAGATTGTTGTGAGAGAACTATTTGTAAGTTTGGTTTATTAATGAAGATCTCTACTCATTCTTGCAATTTCTCTTTCATTATGGTAGTTTGATTCTTATATTAGGAGTAGGGTGAAGTTTATCATAGTTAACATATATTGTCACGTTAATTTTATCGTTGTTTATTCCCTACTTGTTTTAATTGTTATTAAAGATTCGGTATTCATTTTAAAGCGACACGAGAGTGTGTTTTAGAACCTTCAAGATAGTTTTGTCAAATCAAGTTTTGAGATTTCAAAATAGTAATTTTTGATGGATTATGCTTGCACTTTGATTGTTTTGATAGTCCATGCTTAAATACATTTGCGAATTTTAAAACTTGTATTTTCTAAGGGAATAGGGATTTTAGCCGTCTATTAGAGACGTTAAAAATATTTTGATCATAACCGTCATATTTTCCGAATTAAACACGGCGAGAGTCGGTTTAATTTGAGTTATAAAAAGGGAATGGCGACATTAAATTAGTGTGCAATATTAGTTACGTGATAAATGGACCCCGAATCCTAATTATTTCCTAATTGTTTACAAATCTCTTGCGTTACTCTCATTTATCGTAGTGGCTTTTATTTTGTGTAATTTATAATTATTCTCTACCCCATTTGATCTAGTTGGACAGTTGCAATTCTTTTAATAATTAAAATTGACAAATCCTCGTGGGTTCGACCCGTACTTACACTCGCTATTCTATAATAGTCCGTGCACTTGCGGTATTTTATAAATTGACAACAAGTTTTTGGCGCCGTTACCGGGGATTCGACAATTTTTTTTCTTAAAAGAAGTTGTGACTTTCGGACTAGTTTGTTTTACTTTTTACATTTTTTTAGTAAAAATTTCATAAAAAATAAAAAAATAAAAAAAAACTCTTAACAAGGCTAGAATTAAAAGCGACTCCAACGCGAACTTGTCAAATCGATTCCGTTTCACCTTGTCTAGGATTGGTGGTTTTTAATGAGTCTTCGTACCGACCACCTACCTGGAGGTGAAATCGAAATTTGAGGAGACAACCGTAGTTGGTCCTCTTTTAAATTCTCCCTTGTCAAAGGGTAGAAGCTATCCAAAATAAATAAATAAATTCATGTGTTGTAAATTGCAATGGGTGATCCTCATATTGTTATCCCGTCATCTTTCTCATATTCCTCAATGGATCCTGTGGACGTGTTTTTACAAAATACTGAAAATCTAGATGACTACGTATTTCAATTTAATTCAGATGGGTCAGTAGTCATTTTAAAAATTAAAGAAGGTATGGATGAGACTCCAACCCCTGTAATTACTATCGGTCCACCAAAGTGTATCAATTGGAGAGAGGTGAACAAACGGTATAATGATGCTATTTCTAAAAATAATCATGAATTAATTGGGAATAATCAATTTTATGAGGAGAAAAAAATTGACAATCTTGACACGTGTAATACTTGTGATGATTTGGATGTTTGTCAAGATTTTTCTCCTAATTTAATTGAGCAGAATGCTGCTTCTTTTTATATGTGGGAAAATTTATTTGAGGATTCGTCATCCGATTTTACTGATACTTCAAGTATTTATGACGATCCTCCTGTTTTTGATGAAGAAAGTGTATCACCCAGTGATAGATCTTCTTCCCACGCTTTTCATAAAATCTCACATTTAGGAGTAGAGTATGCATCCCCAATTTTACTTGACTATTTTCGAAAAAGGGATAATAAATATTTGGATCCTTATTGCAATTTATTACCTCCATGTGATGCATCGACATATGATTCAGGCGATTCAAATTTATTTATTATTGATGATGTCGGTACTCACCATTATGATCATAGATTTAATATTGAAATTTGTGTTGTGCGGTCATGCTCTCAAATTTATGATATTTTGGCACTTAGTGCTATAAAGTTTATTGATTGGAATGACCCACAACTATTTCGATTATTAATTTATGGTGAGGATGGTAATTGTCATGTGTTTGTATATTATTTGTGTATTTTTTTCTTAGTTAACATATATCATCTTTTTACTTCTTTGCTTTATTTTATTTGTCCATATTTTTATTTGAGCATACATTGAGGACAATGTAAAATTTAGATTTGGGGGTAAGGATGATATTTTTGAAAAAAAAAAAAAAAATCAGAAAAATTTTCAAAAATTCAAAAAGATTTTCAATATAATTGAGTTTTGAAACGATTTCTTAATATAGAATTAATTCATGGATCTCTCATCTTATGAAATTTTTACACATTAGCCATAAAATATGATCGAAAATGAATATTGAGGCGAAAGTTAATATGCTTAACGAATAAATGTGGAGATTTAACCCGATGAGATTTTGTGCCATTCATCGTTTTTGAGAGATTTAAATCAATCCGAGTTAAAATTACTCAATCTTTCCTTTAGTGATAAATTCGTTGATGATCTCAAATTCTTTCTTTTGTTCGATTACTGAAAACAAAAAGTCAAAATATGAATCTTAAGCACTAGAAGTCTTAGTAAGTCGTCTTGAGACACAAATCAACTGAACGAAACTTGAGAAATGAGATTAGACCATCGTTTGAAAGCCCAAAATTAAGCCTAAAATCCCACCTTTTTACATTATTCCGTTGCAAGCCCATTTGAGCCAAAAAGAAAATATGTCTTTTATTGAAAACCCATTGTCCTACCTAACTCCAACTGAGAGTTTGAAGCCCATAAAAAGAAGTCATACCCATTATCGGAGAATACTGGGGGTAACATTACGGTTGAAAAAAAAAAAAAAAAAAAATCGCAAAAGATTGATGTGTCGGAAAAAAGGGGAAGAGAAAAAAAAAAAAAATGTGATTTCGAAAAGAAAAAGCGAAAGAAAAAGAAAAATGGATGTTGGAAGAAAAGTGCCTAAAAGTCAAAATACCGAAAAACCTCTATATTTTCAGAAATTTTGAACTCCAAAAACAACCATTCTTTCTAGCCAAAATTCGAGCCTACAATACAACCAAAGAAAGTCCTAGTAGATCTCATGGGAAGTTAGTTATAGTGTGGAGAGAAGATGAATAGGATCTATGGTGTGATTCAATGTTTTCAAAAAGTAATCGATTTTCTGTTCATGAGATCATATTCATCCATTGTATAAAAATCCATTTTTGATTATGTATATGTGAAATTTGTTCATATAAATTTACTCTTTTATTCACATATACCGAGAGAAAATAACCCATTTCCGAGTGTTCGATTGTGAGTGCATTCTGTGAGATTTTGAAATCAAAACGAACTTTCGGATAAGAAATGCAACGATCAAATCTTTTGAAATTGACGGTTATATTGGCTATGCACACACAGACACAATAAGTTGAGATTGAGAAATGAAGTTCTACTATATTTATGAAGTTTGCATTCAAACTTGGTTATATTACTTTTGTGTCTTTTGTATTGAGTCAAGTTTTTGAATTTTGTGGGTATATTCACTGCAAACCCTCACGAGACAAAACTCGTCCACTAGGGTAACCTAGGGGTTTAACGGCTTGTTGCACATGCTAAGTGCAATCGTGATTCCTACGAAAGTGAGTTAAATTTTAAAATTTTTAGTTTTGCTCGAGGACTAGCAAAGTTTAGGTTTGGGGGTATTTGATGAGTGCATTATTTTGTATATTTTATACCCAAATTTATACTTTGTTAGTCCCATTTTAGTGTATTTAATAATTTCTTAGGACTATTTTATTAAAAGGAGAAAAAAATGCGAGAATGATTGAATTCATATTGAAAATGGCAATTTTAAGTCAAAAATGGGCACTTCGATAATTTTATAATATTCTTGTGCTAATTTGTGAAAAAAGTTGCCTAGTGAAATTTTTGCAGATAATGATGGAATTTGGTGCAAATTGATAATCAATTCAAAAAAGGCGCGAAAAAGCTGATTTTTACGGTCGTTCGAAAAAATGTTGTTTTTACACTTGTGAAATCGTAAAAAAGTCGGAAATTTTTATTCTCCGATTTGGACGAAACTCGGCATGCGTGTTCAACAAGAAAATATAAGAGTTTTCGAGTGGGGGGAAATTCCGTCCCTTATCACGATCCAAAGATTAAAGAGGTGGAGAGATAGCTACTAACACTATTCGGCCAATCAGAAAGAGTCCCACCACAACTCAAATACCTCACCACTTGTCCTATAAAAAGGACCCTTGGGCTCATAATTCCGTAGAGACAATTAGACAATTAGAGAGGACTTTCGTGGAGGATTTCGGGGAGCAACTTTGAGTGATTGTAATCAATTTGAGGGCCAAGTTTTTATCAGGTGATAAATGTAATTTTCTCCTTGTGGTCATGGTTGATCTTGATCCATTTATAATCGACAAATCCATCGACAAATTAATTGAGGACATGATTGGTCATATTATCCAAGATCATTTCGATGTTTGACAATGGGTAATCATCTTTCGGAGATGCTTTGTTCAAATACTGATAGTCGTTGCACATTGGGACCTTCCTCTCGATTTGGGTATGGGGACAATGTTGGAAAGAAATATAAGGTATTAGACTATGCAAATAAAACCCACATTTAGCTGTTTGACTACCTTCCATTTGAACTCGAGGGACCATTTTGTTAAGAGTTTTATTAAGTTCTTCTTAACTGGTTTATATTTCGAGATTATCAAGATTTTGTGTTGAGTTATCTATGGGTCAATGTCGGTCATGTCGTTATAGAACCACTCTAAAACATCTATGAATTCTTTTAACGACTTTTTAAAATGTGCAAGCTCATGCTCGTTAAGGATGGATCCTATCTTAATCTCACACTTAGGACTACTAGAACTGAGATTAATTATAGTAGTCTCATCATCATTAGTTTGAACGCAGTTATATTATTTGTTATTTTTCTTATTGACATCAGCTAAGAATTATTCATTTACAAAATCATAATCATCAAAAGTTTGATTAGAATAAATATAATTAATGTAAGGCTCAACAAGATACTCAAAATCTTAATTTATTTAATTTTTGGGTAATACAATGTTAAGAACGTCATCAAAAATGGTTTTAGTTACATTTATATCAGGTAAAGGATACACAAAAACAGGTGTAGAGATTCGAATAGGATAAACAGTAGGGATGGGATGAGATTGAGAAGGGTGGACTATGATGGCATGCTAGTTTAAGAGAGGTGTATCAGCAGTTGTGATCTGGGCAGACGGGTCTGACGGTGTAACAACTTGGTGGATCATGCCAAGACTTAACCCCAATGTCTGCAGGTCAAAGGATTCTTTGGAGTCACTTACTTTAGAGTTCTCAGTAATTTCCATGGTTTATTCAGTCAGAGGCTTCATTTCATGTTTCCAGTCTTCATCCCAAGTGTTGCTGTCTTAAAAGAAGATCTCCAGTCCCAATTTCATCTTCTTGTTAACATAGTCATACCACGATTCATAGAATCCACAGAAGGGATCCTTACCCTCTTTAAAAAAATCTTTTATTCAGAGAGTCCTCTGAAATAGTCTTTTCATCCTCTAGGATTCTTTTTAGTTCCAATTGGCGTAGTTCTTTGAGTTCAATTGGTGAAGGTTTATCACCCAAGCCATATGGGGGAAAGGCTTTTTTCATGATTTTGGGCTCGAGAATTCCTTGTTGGCATTGCTATGGCCATTATGTAGTGCATTAACTAGAATATCTGAATTACATTGACATTTCCATGAGGTTTGTGCTCTAGACAAACTCGATCTTTTAAGTTTTTCCCTTCTGGGACAGGGGGCTGATCAATTCTGAAATTGGAGAGGATCATGTCATGGGTTCCATGTTTAATTTTCAACACTAGATTGCTAGTATTGGCACTGTTTGACCTATTATCATCTCCCAAAATGGTGATAACTTTACCTTTAGCAAAGAACATTAGTTTTAGATGGATATAGGAAGATACTCCTCGGATGCTATGGAGCCAAGGGCGACAAAGGATAATGTTGAAATAATCAAGTATATCTATGAATTTGAATTCTATAAGAGGATTGATAAGTCCAGGACCTAGTGTACGTTACAGAACCCATTAATTATCAATGAGTGTTATTATAGGCATGCACAGTGGAAGATGTAGGAGTGAGATCACTGACTTTCAATCCCAAGTAATTGAAGGTTGAGAGCGGACAAACGTTGAGAGCGGATCCATTGTCATTAAGTGATAGTGGGATTGTGTTTCCTAAGACTTTGATAGAGATGTTGAGAGCATAGTTATGATCAAAGTTAAATTTTAGGATTTCTTCATGGAGAAAATAAGGGATTCTAGTAGAGGTTAAGGATCTAACCATATTCATGGCTTCTTTGAGAGTAATAGAGGGAGAAACTGTGGTCTAGTGAGAAGCTTTATTAGGGCATTCTGGTGTAGCTAAGAGGACATGAAGAGTCCTCATAAGGTTATGTTGGCTTGGTTTTCTTGAGTTAATCAAGGACTTTTATTTCTTCAATGGTCATTTATGGCATTGGGAGCTCTTCGACAATATCCTTTCCTTTATTTACTCCGATTGACTAGAGAATCATATTTTTGTAGTACCCCCTGATCTAGTCATATGGTTTATAGAGGCGAGAAAGAATAAGAATCCCTTGGATTCATCTATCTTAGTATGAATGGATACTCTATTAATTTCCCCCAATAAATCCTTGAAAGAGATAATTCCACACAAATTGAAAACTGATTTGGCTTCTTCTTGATTAAGTTTATGATCTGAGTTATCAAAGTCTGTCCCCCACCTGATGGCGATGATTTCTTGCTGTCAGGAGTAATTAATTCATTCAATAACCTCAATATCTTTATCATACAAATTTTCCTGTTCAACGGGGATATGCAAAAGTGAAGGGATCAACCGTCCTTAAAGTTTTAAAATTATGGGTAATTTAGAGATGCCGCAAATTTCTTCTATCAGAAAAAACACGTCGGCCATGATCTATATAACTTCATCTAGACTGATTTTTTCAATGGGTAACACCCAATCATACGATTCTCAGACCCAATTTTGGGTTTCTATAATTAGGTCCATGAAATTTTGGTAGTCGATGGACATATTGTCACTCAATTTCATCCCAAACCATAGGAGTTGGTCTAACACAATAGGTAGTTCCTTGCCTCTCCCCTTAGATTGAGTGCGGATGACAATATAGGCCTTCGTAGGGAGCGATAGATCTTTATCTTCAAGGCATGTAGGGTGAAAGAGACACAATAGGTTAACCTTGAGAGGTTTAAGTGAGATTATGGGGATGATGAGTGCTTTGACATGCACAATCTAGGTAGAAGGTTCAAATTCGAGGTTGCTTTTTAAGAAAATGGCATTCATTCCAGTTTCATGTATTGGGAAATGGTTATGAGTGATGTTGGGCTTGGTATTCGTTGGCGGGGTGATTATAACTTGGTCTATCAGGCCTTGGATCACATTTCTCTGGTGAAAGCACTGGTCGATGGTACGACCTGCGAATTGGTAGAAGTCACAACAGGCTTTGGGCTTGAAGGTATTAGGGATCGAGTTTGGTAATAATCGGACTTCTAAGGGTTAGATATATTTCTAGTTAGCATAATCTTGTAAACTTTGACCAGGGAAACATGAAGCTCAATGCATTCTTTTCTAGTAGGATTGGGGAGACTTTCTGCTGGCCAAGAGGTAGAAGGTTGTGATATGTTTTTTATGATTGAGACTGAAGTATTTACAGGATTCTCATATTTATTGGGGTTAAACTATTGGATCAACTTGTTTGATTTAGACTCCACTTTAGTGATACCTTATTTAATTTCTACACCAGTCTCTCGGAGGTCTTGGAAGTGTGGGTAGTAATGTCCTACCATAGATTCTCGGATATGGGATAGGTAGTTTTTATTCGCAATGCTCACTTGTTCCTCCTCTGAGGGCTTATTGGTCATAGTGGCGGCTTTCTCTATCCACTTCCAATAAAGCTAGTAACTGATTCTCCAAGATTTTGCTTTAGCAGCTCTAGGTCTTTACGCATTATCCCTAACTCTTTGTTATACTCGTATTGAGACATTAATTCTCATGCCATATCTTCCCAAGTACGGATTCTGGATTTTTTAAGAGATAAAAACCATCGGAGGGCACTTTCTTTCAAGTCCTATTGAGATATTAGGGCCATTATATTTTTTAAGTAATCGAGAAGGTTCATAGCTCGGTGAAAGATTCATAGGTGCACAATATGGGGCTCATTGCCCTGAGCTTCTCAATGTCTAGCATCTTAAACTTCTTTTGAAGTTTGACTTTAGGGTAAGGAGACATGTGTGTAATCCATGTAGTTACCAAAGATTTTGACTTGGTCGAACTTCTTTGATAACAAATTAAGGTCTTCCTTGAGCTTGTTCAACTCATTATCTTTGGGATCCATGGGTATTGGAAGGTTAGCCCCTGGATAGGGAGGGTTCAAAATCAAGAGATGAGCAGGTGGCATCCCTTTTACATGCGAGGCGCACGAGACATGCGAATAATCGTATGGGACCCATATAGGCTTAGGGGAAGGTGGACCCAATGCATGAGGGAAGCTAATTTCTGGTTCATGGGCTTCAGGAGTTTCGGCTCAATGTCACTGAATCTCTTGGACATTGGTTTGAAGATTGTCAATCTTGGACTTGAACTAGGTTAAGATAGCCATCAGATCTGGTTGGAATAAAGAGCTTGTGGATGTAAATCCCAAAGTTAGTTAAAGTAGGAGAAGAATAAGTGGAGCTTAAGGGCAGATCGATGGAAAATCGAAGCCAGTAGGGAGCTAGGCCAAAGTCAGGTATGTGATTGACCAGAGAGGGAAATGATTTAGGTTTATTTTTGGATGAAAAAGGGAGAATTTTTGGTATTTTGAAAAAAAGGGAAAACATGTTTTTTATATTTTTGGTTTTTAAGAAGGGGGAAAAGGAGATAAATCTCACCATGGTTGTTATTATTATCTAGGTTTTCACTTGTATTCTGTTTGCCTAGATGCGAAAAAATTCTAGATAGGACCCGAGATTGGGGGAGAATAGGGTTTAAAACTATAAGACACGTTTTGACTTGCTTCCAAAATCACAAACATGGTCTTGTTTTAAAAAGGTGAAATGACACGAAAATTTGGGCAGTATGTTGACCCAAAATTTTGGAAAAGTTTCGCACTGTAAGAAGCAAAATAATTATGAGTGCCCTAATATTAACGACTATATGAGGTTTATGCACTTGTTCGGTTAGTGGAAAGGTTCCCCCCTTGTCATGATTTCCACGATATACTTCTTGCTTATAAGGGCAATCATTCATTGGAACGTTTGGACAAGCCATTTGATATACCTGAGTGTACATGAATTTCCTCACAATATACCTCATTAGGATGGTATGTATGAGAGAAAATTTTATATAATCTACGTACATGAATGAGTTCCCTACTATATATCTCCCGTCATGAGTTTGATCAAGAGGTACGATGCGAGGGGAATCGTTCAATATACGTCCAAGGTATGAGGCCAATAGAGGGTGAGATTCATATCGCTTAGGTTAACCGTAACCTAATGAAGCTGACACCCATCTTAAAATGACCCCCTATTACGGGACAAAATCTTGGTCAATATTTCCATGCTCTGGTGATGTAGTGTGAAAAATGCATGAGTCTTGATTACTATCTTATGGAGAGGGATTTTTTTATTTCCATACTAAGTAAGGATAATATTACACTAACGAGGGAGAATATACAAGTATCATGAAAAGTAAGGCTAACATGGATCATGAGGAATACACTAAGCATGGTGAGAGGTAAATATGTGAATATACAAGTGAGTGAGATATTTGTGTAAAGAGAGTGATAAGGGAATATTGTGAGTGATCATGTGAATATACACAAGTGAATGTGTGTTCTAGTGAGCCTAAGCATATATCATATACAAGTTGTGTGTGATATGCGTAAGTGAGCATGGATATATATATAGAGAGGTGAAAGAAGTGTGGTGTGTGTTAGTGAAGCTCAGTATGGATAGTCAATAAGTGATGTGGGTTGTATGTGAGTAAAGGTGAAACTATATACAAATGTGTGAAGTGAGCATGGATAATATATACAAGTGTGAGTGAGTGAAATGAACATAGACAATATACACAAGTGTGTGAAGTGAGCATGTACTTGTGAGTGAAAAGTGACATATACATGAGAAGGGAGCATGGTAGAGATAAACATGAGGTAATCATTCAAAAAGTAATTAAAGGAGTAAAATGAACATACAAATGGGAGCATATGTACACATGTTTAAAACTAGGAAATAAAAGTATAACAACCATGTGGAAATAGAATCTATTTCTCTTACAATGAAGTCCCTAACAGAGTCACCACTATGGCCATACGAGGTCAGATTCTCTTTGACACGTGCAAATACGGGTGTCAACTGTCGTCAAATGGGGGATAATGTAAAAAGATATAATCACCAGCCTATTTTGCTCAAAACAAGCAAAATAATGTCACTGCCTCAACAAAATGAATTCAAGGTCAAACTGATGCACGTGAAACCAAGTATTTCGAGGATCCGAGTAATAAGTTATGGAATAGGTAGGTTGTTAGGCACCCATTCTTCCCTTTCGGTCTCTCATGGGCTAATGTTAATCTTCTCCTTTTAGACTCTGTGACATATGTGTACATGTGTATAATATGAATCGTGGGAGAATTGAATTACGCAACTTATATCATGGGAGGGAAGGAGTGGATTCATCTGTAGGAGTATTCTAAAAAATAATTAATAAGAAGTATGATGCAAGTGTTTGTCGAATCACAAATCGTTTTGAAAGAGCGAATGTGCATATAAGACGAGACGTAAGTATGTAGGAGTATAAAACTCATAATATCCATATATATATATATATATATGTGTGTGTGTGTGTGTGTGTGTCTGTGTGTGTGAGATAAGGTATAAAAGAAGTATATGGACATAAAAAAAAGGAGGATTCGAATCTCGGAATTCGCACAATATGACAACGTAGCCCAAAGGAGGATCAATGTCCATGTAGTTCGAAATAGCATAGGTGTGGGGTTCAACCCATAGATCCAAATATGGGATTTATCTTATTTATCTGTAAAGAAATGTGTTTTTAGAGTGAGAGTGTGAATAGGAATCCCACTTTTGTAATTCACGAATGAACCCTCTTTTTCTTCCTTTTGGGATTTTTATAAAAATAGATATTTTGCAATACTATTAATAATGAAATGAAAGTATAGAAGTATAAATAATATGAACAACACTGAAAAGGAAAGACTAGAGAAATGGATGGAGAAGCTTACCTCCTTGAGAATTCTTGTTGCTAATCTTGAGATACTAATATACTGATCTTAAAATGGTATAGAAGTGGTTAGAATAGATGGGGTGGATTACCAAGTGAGGTGAGAAAGTGATGGAAGGAAATGCGGGAAAATGGGATTTTTGGGAAAGGGAAAGGCTCTGAATTCGAGGGGAATGTTTTCTGACTTTCTGAGAGCGATCTTTTTTGTCATTTTTGAGGTGAGATCATGGCCCCTATTTATGGGGTAAAGGGGGTGCCGATCTTCATGGTACCTGACCAACCTATCGTCAAAGGGTCTACCTTGATAGGCAAGGAAAAGTACACCTTACCGATAGGCATGTTCTCTTGAGTGTCTATAGGCAGTCCGGGGAGGTTTTTCAAAAAAAAACGGGCATAAAAAGAAAACTGTAAATTCGAATCACACATGGGGTAGACTGTTGGAAAGGGATTAAGTTCCTTTCAATAATCCATTGAGCTATTCTCCCAGTCAGGAGTTGATCGAAGTCAAACGGGACTTGGAAACACCTGATGGTCAATAAACGGGAGGTTTTCGGAGGAAAATAGATCATTCGCCAAAACCATAAGGCTTACTCATACATAGTTTGGACCGTTGAAAGGAATTCAATGATCTTCAAGATTTCATTAAGCTTCACTCGGTCCAAAGAGTTAACCAAAGTCAAATTGATTGACCGTATTTTGCCATTTTTGTCGCATTAATATAAACCATCTAATCTGAGATAAACCATATTGAGAATGACCTCTTAACCAGTTTTTCCATTGATTCGTTCCATATCTTTGAAGTTTCTTAGACCTTAATTCAGAATCAAATATTTCTTTTATTCTAATAGAATCCTTTATTTCTCTCTAAAGAAAATGAGATAGTCTATCATATTGAAGAAAAAATCTTAACTAATACAAGTTAATAACTTAGGCACGAGAGTGCTCGATGACTCTTTAGATTAAAATGAATCATTCATCCGAATCATAACGCTAAATCACACACAGCTGGAAAGGAGTTTCAGAGACTTTCGAAGATTCATTAAGCTTTGCTCAAGTTAGAAAATTGACCGGAGTCAAAGGGTGCATGAAAGCGCTCGATGGCCTCTAAATCGGTACTCAAAGTATGACATAGGGTTGATTATGACCGGGTGAGTGATAGGTACCTAAGTACGTTCTTAGCGGGGTCCTTGGATAGGATGTCTACACGATCATCATATAACTGAAGACTGATGATATACCATCTGATAGTAAAGAGTCAAGATTAAGGGTGAAAAGTGGCGCGTGTCAAACGATGATCGTTGTTTTCTATTCACCTCATTAATACAAAAACCTAAGTCACAACTACACATGAAATACAAGTACAGCGGTAAGTCGGGTATCGAATCCATAGGGAGTGTTCGACAGATTGTAATCGATTCATTAATTCAAGAATAAAAGTGCAAAAGGGTTATGTGTGCTAGTAAATAAAAGAAAGGAGAGAAGTTAAATCTAAATAAAGTAAAAGCGATGATCGGCAAAGCATCCAACCATACGGATCAAAACAACTACTAATCAAGATTTCGGATCGAAAGTTATTTAACCGACACAATCAATTAAGCATAAACATCACACAATAAGGAATTCAATCAAAAGTTGTGAGATTAAACATTTAACGGAAAATGTTCACACGCGGATAAAATTCGGATTATCGCTATAAACACTAAAGTTGCATGACAGAGAAAGTTAAATGCGTAATAATCCGACTTTAATTCGCGCGGGTTGAGTTAAATGAAATTCTGCACAAAACCTAATTTTCGGAGTTCGGGGCCCGTTAATGGAGGAACGAAATCCCGACCCTATTTATCTAAGGGCACAACATAATTAAACTAAATTACAACTAATTAAACTAGGAAAACAAGAAATAAATCAAGTAAATTAATTAACAAAGCTTGAAACTAATTTACAGACTAAGGAAAATAAAGAACAAAACTATATTAAAGGAGATGATAATGAATAATTCAATCTTACAAAACCAAATGGATGTTACCCCAAGAAGAGAAGAAGATGATCTCTCAAAACCAAAACCTAACCTAAAATGTCTTCTAAAACTAAGTATATCTGATATTACAACAAAATTCGCATATATAGTAAGTTGGGAGAAAAGAAAAGAAGAAAGAAAAGAAAAGAAAAGCAAAATATCTCAAAAAAATAGGGGATTGATCGATCGAACCATTTGGTCGATCGATCGATGGAAAAAAATCAAGCCCGCTGTCTCCCACGATTTCTAAAAAAAAGAGGGATCGATCGATCGATGGTTTTGATCAATCGATCGATCAAGCAGGTGCGAGCCCCCTGCATTCCTTTTCCTTCTCTTCTCCCCTCTTTTGGTTTCATTATTTTTCTCTTGAGCCAAAAGTGCCATAACTTCTTCGTTAGGGATCCGAATGGCGCACTATTCATGGCCATGCAAATCTTGCGAGGAGGGCCACAACTTTCGTGAAGTTGATGGGACAGGTGCCCAAAATGTGAATTGACTAAATTTCCCTTGAACGTGCGAATCTGTACGGAACCATAGCGGAATGCATCCAAACTCCATACTTAGTACCTAAATACCTACAAAAGCTTAATTATACCTCATATAGAATATTAACAATATAAACTGAGGTCATCTGGTTAACGGGCTTAAATATAGAGATTAAGGCACCCGAGGGGGCTAAAACGCCTTAGGTCCGAGAGATGAAATACGCAATATTTGTGTATTATCTTACCCCCTAACTTACACATTGCTAGTCCATAGCAATGAAATAGGATGCAATAAGAACGAAAAGAAAACCAAAAGAAGGATAAGTACAAAAATATGGTATAAAAGCATAAGGCCACTTTCGCAAGCAATTCGATTGCATTTAGCATATGCAATAAGCCGTTAAACCCCTAGGTTACCCTAGGGGACGAGTGTCGTCTCGTGAGGGTTTTCAGGGATGAAACCCACAAACATCATACAGTTTCCTCAAAATTATCCCAATCAAGCGTGTG
The DNA here is from genome assembly GCA_949130495.1 of Sambucus nigra. Taxonomy (NCBI): domain Eukaryota; kingdom Viridiplantae; phylum Streptophyta; class Magnoliopsida; order Dipsacales; family Adoxaceae; genus Sambucus; species Sambucus nigra. The sequence goes on along the minus strand of OX422207.1, from coordinate 391,467,811 downwards.
ACAAACTCAACATTACGAACAAGATTTCAATATGTTATTACCATAGCAAACGAATTCACATGAAAAGTCCGTAGTTATTAACATTATCTGATGCACCTCAAACAATAGAAACTTTAAAATGTGGGAGGGGAGTGAGGACATGCGATATATGATTTGGCAAAGACTTAAATAAATCAGATACTAAATATTAAAGCATTCATATAAGTCACTCCTCACGGGCATTACACTCATTAAATGAAATCACTTGAAACAGGGAGGTAACACACGGGACATGCGGGCATAATGAGTAAATGTAAAGGGAAACTAGACCGTGCACATGTCACAAATGAAGAACTCTATATAGAAAATAAAAACTGTAATCTCAGTGAAAGATACCGCACGTATTAACCGAGGTGAAATGCATTTTCACAGATTATCAAAACTATTTAAACCTTTGAATTACATCTACTTAAGATAAGATAGGACTTTAATAGGGTTGTAATGTAGGCTAGGCTAGGCTAGGGTACAAAATGAAAGAGATGTATATACGGATTCAAAGGTGTTTGGGGATGAAACTCGGGATAATGGGAAATTTCAAAATTAGACAAATGATTTCCAAATGAGCATTAGATATAACAATCAAGAGAGTAACAAGGATTATTAAATCACAATAGACAATATATACAGATTTCTCTTTCTTTTTCGTTTCTTCTTTTTCTCACTTTTTCTTTTGTTTTCTTTTGTTTTCAACTTTTTTTTCTTCTTCTCTTTTTCACTACACTTTCTTTTTTTCTCACTCTTTTCATGCTCAAATTGCAACCACAAAACAACATCATTCAATCCCAAGTAACAATCCAAACAATGTTATATAAGGTAATATGTATGGTTTTAAACTATAATTTGGAGTTGGTTAGGGGATTTTGGGTAATGAAACGAAAGGCTAGTATTTAGGCTCAAGTTGGTTGACTAGGGAACATATAAAAGGTGAGGTCAAGGTCATATGGGTGATATACAAAGATAGTCTATGATCATTTCATAAAGTTTACGCAATTCTCGAGTCAAAACAATAAATGAAAATCATCCTCAAGTAATACATTTCATATATGAACCCAATTAATGAACGGTCAATGAAAGAATAAAGAGATTACCAACGACTGTAATGTTTTCAAAGAGGAAAGAATAGTGTATACACTCACAAACGATGAAAGGTACAAAGCTTATACGGTGTAAGTATATACAATGCAACACAAGATTACCTGGTTATAAAAATCTTAAACCAAATAAATATAACGAGAAAAACGCATGTGCTCAAGGGATAAAGTTTAATTCATGAAGTTATTCATAATATTAATGATTTGAGGACTAAAGTCCAATAACTTATAAAATCGAGAACATAAATCATTGGGTTGTCAATTGGATCGGGCAATTATTAAAATTTATCATCGGAAACAAGGGCAAAATGCCCAACAAAGAAGAAAAAAGAAAGAAAATATTTTTGAAATTTTCAATTTTTCTAAGAAAAGCATACTACGAAATTAACATGTGAGCAAAAACATCGACTAATAAAGATATGGATAGAATATCCCACACCCCTAACTTAAAACCTGACATTGTCCTCAATGTGAATTAAGAACCAAGTTAAAGAGACGAAAATAGTGATATTACCCAAAACTGGAGTGATCCCCATAAGAACAAGTCCAAAGAAAGGCTCAAATTGCAACCACAAAACAACATCATTCAATCCCAAGTAACAATCTAAACAATGTTATATAAGGTAATATGTATGGTTTAAAACTCCAATTTGGAGTTGGTTAGGGGATTTTGGGTAATGAAACGAAAGGCTAGTATTTAGGCTCAAGTTGGTTGACTAAGGAACATATAAAAGGTGAGGTGAAGGTCATATGGGTGATATACAAAGATAGTCTATGATCATTTCATAAAGTTTACGCAATTCTCGAGTCAAAACAATAAATGAAAATCATCCTCAAGTAATACATTTCATATATGAACCCAATTAATGAACGGTTAATGAAAGAATAAAGAGATTACAAACGACTGTAATATTTTCAAAGAGGAAATAATAGTGTATACACTCACAAACGATGAAAGGTACAAAGCTTATACGGTGTAAGTATATACAATGCAACACAAGATTACCTGGTTATAAAAATCTTAAACCAAATCAATATAACGAGAAAAACGCATGTGCTCAAGGGATAAAGTTTAATTCATGAAGTTATTCATAATATTAATCATTTGAGGACTAAAGTCCAATAACTTATAAAATCGAGAACATAAATCATTGGGTTGTCAATTGGATCGGGCAATTATTAAAATATATCATCGGAAACAAGGGCAAAATGCCCAACAAAGAAGAAAAAAGAAAGAAAATATTTTTGAAATTTTCAATTTTTCTAAGAAAAGCATACTACGAAATTAACATGTGAGCAAAAACATCGACTAAATAAAGATATGGATAGAATATCCCACACCCCTAACTTAAAACCTGACATTGTCCTCAATGTGAATTAAGAACCAAGTTAAAGAGACGAAAATAGTGATATTACCCAAAACTGGAGTGATCCCCATAAGAACAAGTCCAAAGAAAGGCTCAAATTGCAACCACAAAACAACATCATTCAATCCCAAGTAACAATCCAAACAATGTTATATAAGGTAATATGTATGGTTTAAAACTCCAATTTGGAGTTGGTTAGGGGATTTTGGGTAATGAAACGAAAGGCTAGTATTTAGGCTCAAGTTGGTTGACTAGGGAACATATAAAAGGTGAGGTCAAGGTCATATGGGTGATATACAAAGATAGTCTATGATCATTTCATAAAGTTTACGCAATTCTTGATTCAAAACAATAAATGAAAATCATCCTCAAGTAATACATTTCATATATGAACCCAATTAATGAACGGTCAATGAAAGAATAAAGAGATTACCAACGACTGTAATGTTTTCAAAGAGGAAAGAATAGTGTATACACTCACAAACGATGAAAGGTACAAAGCTTATACGGTGTAAGTATATACAATGCAACACAAGATTACCTGGTTATAAAAATCTTAAACCAAATCAATATAACGAGAAAAACGCATGTGCTCAAGGGATAAAGTTTAATTCATGAAGTTATTCATAATATTAATGATTTGAGGACTAAAGTACAATAACTTATAAAATCGAGAACATAAATCATTGGGTTGTCAATTGGATCGGGAAATTATTAAAATATATCATCGGAAACAAGGGCAAAATGCCCAACAAAGAAAAAAAAAGAAAGAAAATATTTTTGAAATTTTCAATTTTTCTAAGAAAAGCATACTACGAAACTAACATGTGAGCAAAAACATCGACTAAATAAAGATATGGATAGAATATCCCACACCCCTAACTTAAAACCTGACATTGTCCTCAATGTGAATTAAGAACCAAGTTAAAGAGACGAAAATAGTGATATTACCCAAAACTGGAGTGATCCCCATAAGAACAAGTCCAAAGAATATACAAAACAAGTTAGTACCGAGCATAGCAAAAACAAATAACAAAAAGTTAACTAATTACATTAGATTAAATTAAATTAAAAAGGAAAGAAAAAATAAAGAAAGAAAGAATAAAAAGCTAACTACATACAACCTACTATTTAGGCTTCACACTAACTATACACTAGAAGTTGAAATTTTTGAGGGTCCACCCAAAAGACGATTTGACTTTGAAAGATCCAAGGAGGACTCTCCTTTTCATGCATACCTCTCAGGATATAGGAATTTCGTTCAAACAACGGAAGGCATGTGGGTGGTGGAAAAGGTGAACCATCCCCAATTGAAAATTTGGGAGGGAGGATGGGGGATTTGGATAGGACGGGTGACAAATACACAAAGGGACCAAAAACAATTGAATTTTCTCCCGAATATTTTACAATTGGAATGGGAGGGGGCGCACATGGAGGAAAAGATGCCTTCATGGAGAGAAACTCGAGCAAGTACTCCTCGTCGGTGAAAGGGTTAAACGTTTTAAAGTTCAGCAACGATTCATCGGGTACTTGAGACGGTGTGATAACGGAGAATGAAAAGAGGGAGGAAAGAAATTCAAAATCAAGAGATGAGTTATCATCACCCAAGGTTGGAATTTCGAAAGAGATAGGATCTTTTTCAATGAAACTTTCTTCTTTGGGATCCAAAGACGAAATCATTTCATTGCAAATGGATACTACATCCATTTCATCCTCACTTTCATTTTATATTAAACCATGGGCCAAGTCAAGAATGGTTTGTTCTAAAGTCGGCATCAAATCCTCATTTTGTTCAAAACATTCCCCGACTTCAAAAGTCTCGGAAGAGAAATCGTCGTCGGATTCGAATAATGAATCCAATTCTTACTCCCCACAATAATTTTCTTCCCGGTAACGGTCTTCATACCTCTTGTTGATACCAAATTTAGTCTGCTGACATGGCTCAATTGGGTGAAAACACATGGCAATCTACATGGCAACGACAAACACTTACGAATAACACCTCGACTCCGAGGAACCATACTGCAATGAGGAACTCTGTTTCCCCGATCAACTCAAACGCTCTGACCTACAAGAACTCTCCGAGGAACTTTTGAGCACCGAAAAACTTAGGCGGTCCGAGATGCACCTTGGACAAAACATTAATAGCCGGATAACCAACAGTTTGACTGCGTATTAAATGCTTATTATTATCATATATATGTATACGCTTAAGAAGCATTAAATGTATTACCCTTTCACATTACAGCCTGAGGGCTATAAATACATTGTATTATCTTCATTGTGAGGGGACCAGAATTTCTTGAGAAAACTTGTAATCGGGAATTCCTAAACAGTCAGCAATAACAAAAACAGTGGACGTAGGCCATTCTTATAAGGCTGAACCACTTTAAAAGTTCTTTGTCTCATTTTATTTACCTGTGATTAAATAATTAGCTATCATCTAATTTTTTACATCAACAGATTAGCACCGTCTGTGGGAAACGACTGGTAATATCATTTTTCATCAAAAATAATTCATCACAAATGGCTGATATTCCAGAACCTACCAATCGAAACGCTGGAAGCCCTCCAAATCCATCTGCTCCGCCAAATATTCCAGATCTGGCTGGAATAATGACAAATCTGGCCCAAGGCCAAACAGTCATGCAAGAAACGATGTGACAACTCATACGAACCCTCCATGGCGGTGCACCAACCCACTCAGAATCGCGAAGTATTCAAAAAAATACCCGTTTACCCTCTTCGGGTACTAGGCGTACCGATTCATATCGTACTGAGGAGTCTGAAGATTTTTCTTATCAACCTGGATGAACTTCGTCAGTACGAGCCACAAATACTGAACACCGTATCACTCTCTCTCCAGAAAGGACTTGTGTGCTAGAAAGATTAAACAGAGTATCTCCTTTTGATCGATTAGGTCCTAGGAGGAGCAAAAGTCCTCCTAGATCCGCATCGAGGAGTTTTTGACGACCATTAAACTTAAGGGAAGGATCTGCCCAGTTGCGGCCAGCTGCTCGTCAAGATAGATCCCAAGAAGCCACATCAATGCGATCAGTTGCTCGAACCAACAGGCCCGAGGAAAGAAACGATGCGTGGAAAGGCTCTATTCAGAGGCTGGAGGATAGATTAGGGGAAATACCTAAGGCCAAGAACCCTCTACAAAAAACTTTTGTTCAAGGAACACCTTTTGTCCAGGCTATTGTAGATTTTCCAACACCATCAAAATTCAAAGCACCTGTTGTGACCCCCAAATATGATGGAAAGACCGATCCTGTCCTTCATATAGAATAATACCAAGCTGCAGCCGACATCTACGCTATTCCAGATGAGATGAGATGCAGAGCATTCTCGAGAACTCTTACCGGATCTGCTCAAATATGGTATAATAACCTTCCTCGGGGTAAGATCTCAACTTTCTTTCAACTGGCTGAGTTATTCATAGGGAATTTCTATTTTGGGGCAAAGCCAGTTAAATGAGTAGCGCATTTGTTAAGTGTTAGACAAAAAGCTGGTGAAAGTACCAGAGATTATATAACTCATTTTAATAACGAGAAGCCCGAAGTCATTGATTATGAGGAAAAGACAGCGATTACCGCCTTGATGAGTGGATTACCGCCCAACAAGTTAAACTACACTTTGGCCAAAGATCCACCCAGAACTATGTCAGATCTGATGGGAAAAGCGGCCAAGATTATTAATGCCGAGGAGGCTATGGCTGCAAAGAAGAATATGGATTCCAAAGAAACCAAGGTGGAAGGTGATAAAGATAAGAAGAAAGAGCATAAGAATAATGGTAGTGATAAACAATCAAGAACAAGGTCGTCATGGGAAGTATTGAAGAAATTTGATAATTATACTCCTTTGAAGAAAGACATCAACCACGTTCTAGAAGAAATTAAGAACAACGAGGAATTAAACTGGCCAGAGAAAATGAAGGCAGACCCTGACAGGAGAAATAAGGCAAAATATTACGAGTTTTACAAAGATCATGGCCATATGACTAAAAATTGCATAGCTCTTCAGAATGAGATTGAAACACTCATCAGACGAGGAAAACTGGCAAAGTATGTTGATTGGAGGAATGATAGAAGAAACAACGACCGAGCAAGAGAGAGGTCTAGATCTCCTCGTCGAGCAGAGGAGAATAAGAAAAGAGACCATGAAGTTGATCCAGAAGACGACCCCGATCTTCCAAAGAGACCAAGGCAGCCAGAACGTGAGGTATTTTCAATACGCTTTGGGTCATTTGACTATAATGTTATTACAGGTGGAGATGCAGGAGGAGGAGACCGTACTGCCGAGAGAAAAAGCTTACCTCTGTGAGGCTCAAGCTTGCTCATATATTCAACGAATAAATCTAGCTGAGGAGGATCGCCCGAGAAAGGTGAATAAAGAGAAATTGGTCATTGGTTTCTCGAAGAACGACCTCCCAGGTGTTCTATATCCTCATGATGAACCATTGGTGATAAAAATGAGGATGAAGGAGGTAATGATTTCAAGATTACTGGTAGACAATGGTAGATCGACAGACATCGTGTTCTACTCGTGCTTCGACAGTTTAAATTTAAAGCTATCTCAACTGGAGCCTTATCATAGACCCCTCCTCGATTTTGCTGGCGAGAAAGTATTTCCACTTGGGACGATCAAATTGGATATATTCATTGGTACGTGGCCTGCTTGTCGAACAGAAAGAATATGCTTCTTCGTGATGGATAAGAATGTTCAATCATTATACAATATCATCATGGGAAGAGTAGGATTGAAGAAGTTCGAGGTTGTACCATTTATGGTACATCAATGCCTACAATTTTCAATAAATTTTGGAGTAGGAGTTGTTAAAGGTGATCAGAAAGTAGCTCGGGAATGCTATTATTCATCTGTCAAGCAAGAGGAAATGGAGGAATAAAGGAAAAAGACCACCATCTATCAAGTGGATGAAGGTGCAGAAATTGAAACATTGGATCCTAGAGATGAGTTGCAACTCGTGAAGGGTCAAGTGGTGGAAGCTACTGAAAACATCATTCTAGAGGACGAGCACCTTGAACGAACTACTCAAGTAGGTTCATCGTTGGAATCCTCACTAAAGCAGAAATTGATAACTTTCCAAAGAAGCAGAAAGCAAACTTTTGCGTGGAGTCATGAGGATATGCCTGGGATAGACCCAAATTTCTTATGTCACAAACTCAATGTGAATAGGGAGATCAAGACTGTGAAGCAGAGAAGAAGAGTATTCAGTCCCGAGAAGAATCAAGCTATACAGGAGGAAGTCGAGAAGCTCCAGAAAGCTTGTTTTACTGAAGATGTTAAATATCCAGACTGGTTAGCAAATGTGGTGATGGTGAAAAAGAAGAAAATCAAATGGAGGATGTGTGTAGACTTCACCGACCTCAACAAAGCATTCCCAAAGGATCACTTTCCGCTGCCCTAAATTGATCAACTAGTGGACGCTACCTCGGGACACGAGCTGCTGAGCTTTATGGATGCTTATTCTGGTTACAATCAGATTAAAATGAAACCTAAAGGCAGGGAGAGTACTTCTTTCATTACCCCTAGGGGAACTTATTGTTATAATGTTATGCCTTTTGGTTTGAAAAATGCAGGTGCAACATATCAACGGCTGATGAACAAAGTATTTGCAGAACAAATTAGTTGCAATATGGAAGTCTATGTTGACGATATGCTGACAAAGAGCAGGAAAGATGCTGATCATCTAGTTGACTTAAGCCAGACCTTTGATCAACTAGATAAATATCAAATGAAGTTGAACCCGACGAAGTGCATATTTAGAGTACGAGAAGGCATGTTTCTCGAGTACATTATCAATCAGCGAGGCATTGAAGCTAAACCTAAAAAGATCAAAGCTCTGTTAGGGCTGCGATCCCCAACGACGAAGAAAGAGGTACAAAGTCTTACAAGACGAGTAGCAGCACTCAATAGATTTATATCGTGAGCAACTGATCGACGTCTCCCATTATTCAAGACACTTAGAAAAACTTTTGAGTGGAATGATGAATGTGAAAAGGCTTTCCAAGACTTGAAGAAATATTTGGGAACACCTCCACTGTTATCCAGGCCAGTGATGGGAGAAAAATTATACTTATATCTGGCAGTGTCCGAGAATGCAGTTAGTTCGGCATTGATAAGAATGGAGAATGGAGTACAAAAACCAATCTACTACACAAGTAGGGCCTTCCGAGGAGCAGAGATCAGATATCTAAAGCTGGAAAAATTGGCACTAGCATTGATCGAAGCAAGTAGAAGAATGAAGCCATACTTCCATGCTCATACCATAGTAGTATATACTGATATGCCATTGAGGCAAGCCCTTCATAAACTAGAAAAGTCAGGAAGGTTGATGTGCTGGGAAATAGAACTCGGTGAATATGATATAGTTTATGAACCCAGATCATCGCTAAAAGGGCAAGCGGTAGCAGATTTTATAGCAGAGTTCACCTATCCTGATACCCCCGAGGAGCAGAAGTTGCTCGCTGATCAACCTGTGGATGTTACAGGATCATCAAATGCAAGCCCAGACCAACTTAGCTTGGTAAAAGGGCAAGTAGATGTTACAGGATCATCAAATTCAAGCCCAAACCAGCTTAGGTAGGTAAAAGGGCAAGAAAAGATGATCGACGAACAACAAGAAATATTAGGAGATGGTGAAAGGGAGCAACAAATTTTCCACCGAGGAACTCTGTCAGATCAGCAATTTGAAGACGAGTTGCCTATATGGAGTCTGTATGTGGATGGTTCATCCTGCACTACAGGATGTGGCGCAGGGATAGTTTTGAACAGTCCGAATGAGGTCGACATAGAATACGCCCTACGTTTCCAATTCAAAGCTTCGAATAATGAGGCTGAATATGAAGCCATGATTGCAGGTCTTAGTTTGGCAAAAACCATGGGGGCAGAATAAGTTATTATTTTCAGTGACTCTCAATTGGTCATAAATCAAATGATGGGAGTATATGCAGCTAAAGGAGAATTAATTATCAGATACCATGCAAAGGAAAAGGAATTGGTGTCAGAATTTGTTGCTATTCAGGTGGTTAGAATACCAAGAATGGAGAATGCAAGAGCAGACGTCTTAGCTCGATTAGCATCAGCTAATCATACCGAGCTACGAAGAATAATCCCAATTGAAGTTTTAGCTGGTCGGAGTATAGATGAAGATCTGACGATAAACTTTAATACCCTCGATTTAGGGTCATCATGGATGGATCCCATCAGGGAATATATTGAGAAAGGGGAATTACCAACTGACAAACTTGCAGCCAAGAAAATAAAGTTTAAAGCTGCTCGTTATGTACTGACCAATGGTATTATATACAGATGAGGAATTATAGCAGGTTTGCAAAGATGTGTGTATCCCACCGAGGTGAAAGATTTGATTGAAGAGGTCCATGAAGGGTACTGTGGAGCCCATATAGCATGTCGGACTCTTTTGCAAAGAATGATGACTCAAGGATACTACTGGCCGATGATGAGGGCTGATTGCATAGCCTATGATAAGAAATGTGACAAGTGTCAGCGCTTCTCCTCCATCCGAAGAACTCCCCAAGCGTTATTGACACCCATTACTTCCCCTTGGCCATTTCCATATGGGGAATAGATTTGGTTGGGCCACTGCCGACGACCAGGGGAAGATTTAAGTATCTCGTGGTCGCTATGGACTATTTTACTAAATGGGTTGAGGCTGAGCCTCTCATTGATATGACATACGACAAAGTGTACCAATTTATTTGAAAGAACATCATTTATCGATATGGTCTTCCTCATGCCTTCATCACAGACCATGGAACACAATTTGACAACGAGGAGTTCGCTGCCTATTGTCATCAGTCAAATATCTTGAAGATCCACTCGACACCAAGCCATCCTCAAAGCAATGGACAAACTGAAGTGACAAACAGAACGCTACTGAATGGTTTGAAAAAAAGACTGAACAATGCGAAAGCAAACTGGATCAACGAGCTACAATCAGTGTTATGGGCTTACCAAACTACTCCCCGAGCAGCAACAGGGGAATCTCCATATATGCTGGCATTTGGAAATGAAGGTGTTATACCCGCCAAATTGGGTCTCCCAACACACAGAATACTGAATTTCAATTCCCCTATCAGCGATTTAATGAGAAGGTTAGACTTGGACATTCTCGAGGAGGTTAGGGAAGAAGCAGCCATTAGAAATGCTGCTTACCAACAACGAACAGCTTTGTTCTACAACAAGAGAGTGAAGAAGTGCGACTTGAAAGAAGGAGACTATGTGCTAAAGAAGGTGATTCAAAAGCACAACAAACTGGAAGCCAACTGGCATGGACCCTACCGAGTTAAGGAAGTTGTTCGACCAGGGACATACAAAATATAAACTTTAGAGGGGGAGGGGGAGGAGTTTAAGAATGCATGGAATGCAGAGCACCTGTGCAAATATTATCAATAATGTAAACTCTCATGTAATGCAGTTTCATCAGTATGAATAAAGTGACAATGTTCTGCCTCGTTTCTTTCCTTTTATTGGAAATTTTTTGCGGAATACTAGTGCTACACACTCGGACTAAAATCTAAACGCCAACTAAGGTTGGTCGGGAAGTAAATCTATTCCTAAAAATGCCAACTTGGTTGGTTAGGAAGTAAATCTATTCCTAAAAATTCCAACTTGGTTGGTTAGGAAGTAAATATATTCTCGAAAACGCCAACTAAGGTTGGTCGGGAAGTAAATCTATTCCTAAAAATGCTAACTTGGTTGGTTAGGAAGTAAATCTATTCCTAAAAATGCCAACTTGGTTGGTTAGGAAGTAAATATATTCTCGAAAACGCCAACTAAGGTTGGTTGGGAAGTAAAACTATTCCTAAAAATGCCAACTTGGTTGGTTAGGAAGTAAATCTATTCCTAAAATGCCAACTTGGTTGGTTAGGAAGTAAATATATTCTCGAAAACGCCAACTAAGATTGGTCGGGAAGTAAAACTATTCCTAAAAATGCCAACTTGGTTGGTTAGGAAGTAAATCTATTCCTAAAAATGCCAACTTGGTTGGTTAGGAAGTAAATATATTCTCGAAAACGCCAACTAAGGTTGGTCGGGAAGTAAAACTATTCCAAAAAGTGCCAAAGATTGGTTGGTAAGAAAAACCCACTAACTGTAGTTGGTCGAGAAGAAAAATTTACCGACCTTGGTTGGTCGAAAACATTTTATGAGTACGAGAAAGTGATCGAGCAAAATTTTTGATACTCGTGACTTTTTAAATTACTACCAAGTTGGTCGAGAAACAAAATATCATCAATTTTGGTTAGTCATCAAATAATTACCACAAATTCAAGATAGTCGACAATAAGTTTTAACAAACTCCAGTTGATCGACAAATAACACAATGTTGTTATCTTTTTAACAGATATACATGCACAAATGTAAAGTGTTTTATAATTACAAGACAATAGCAGTCAAGATTTGTAAATAAAATTATTTCATTAAATATAGAACAAAATACATCAAGAATGAAATACAAATTTATTACATTAAGATTCCTATTCTATTGGTTTCTTCCCCTCTGCTTTTGAAACAGGTTCCTCGCCAGCAGGTGGATCATTTAAAGCATGAGGGGAATTTATGAAGTTAAGATATTCAAGCATACTGATATTCATCACAGATGGTCGATCTAGTAGGTGCTCGGGACGAGATATCTCAACATTAGAATGGAGATTGTAATCGTCGAGGTATTTGGAAATCAGACATCGAGGGATGGTCCGAGAAGGGATCCAACTCATATCAAGCTTGAATGGTGGCACTGGTAGGTCGAGCAGCCCAGGATTATGGTAATCCCACAGGTAATAACCCTGTTCCAGTTGCAGCACACCTAAGGCATTCAACCATCCTTATTTGTTTGCATTTTGGATACAATCATCCAAATGGTAGAGAGCCTCGTTGTAGCCAGCCATCCAGAATTCTCTGGGCTGCTTGTGGAATTGATATGTCAATCTTTCCAGCTACTCGTGGAGATTTTTGATAAAGAGTTCTTTATTATCCAAGACATACTTCTGCGCAGAAAGCTGCTCTTCCAGACTCTTGATCTTCTTAGACATCTCAGCCAATGCCTGGTTCTTTGCCATCAGTTGGAAGGCCTAGTTCTCTAGAGCAGATTGAGTCCTCTGTTCCTCGAAAGGAATCCGAGCAGCTCTTACTCGTCCCCGAGGAGCTCTTGCTCGTCCTTGAGTAGATGTAGAAGGGCAAGACCTCTTTAAGGTTTCTAACTCATCCCTCAGGTTGGCGTTTTCGACCTCCAAGAACGAGAATCCCTCGTCAGTCACTGGGATCAAAGCATTTGAGGTGGAAGCTGCAGACTTCAACTGAGACACCTCTCTTTGTAGGTTATTATTTTCTTGTTCTAATAACTCAACTATCTGTCTGTGCTCTTTGACCTCAACCTTCAACGTTCTCTCCCGCACATCGTAAGCAGCAAACCGTTTATCATATCCCTTATCGGCACAGATTTGTTGATACTTCTTCTCGTACCCCTCGTGCAAAAGGGCAGTGGACTCCTTATATTTTTGTTGAAGTTCTTCAAGAGTGCCTTGTATATCCTCAATCATATCATAGTATGATACGTTGTTAGCCACTGCACAGTCGAATAGGCACTTCAAATATTGATAGGCATCAATAGCTTGCTCTGAAGCATCCTGGCCGAGGATGTCAGTAATTTGAGCTGCACTCATGTTTGTATGACCGGCTTTAAAATATTCATTACATTACCTTAAAAGCTTTGGATCATGAGCAGACAATAATTCCATCCTGGCCAGAAACTAGTAGAGGAAGAAAAAACAATAATCAATAAGAGTATAAACAGAACATGAAGAAGAGAATCAACATTATGCATAAGCAAAAGTTCAAATTTTATTACATCACAAAGTTCAGAAGTACAAGGTTCAGAGTTACATGTTCAGAAGTTACATTTGGCAAAGAAAAATAAAATAAAGAGAGAAATCAGAACAACTCTACACATTTTCCTTGTCACCCAAAACTTTCTCGGGAGGTTGGGACGAGGAGGTAGGTTGCTCGGATGGAGCAGAGGGTTGCTCGGGAAGTGATGGAGGTTGCTCGGAGGAAGTAGCAGGTAGTTGAAGTTCCTCCTTAAGGGGCTGGATGGCTGGGGGATGATAAACTTGATCTCCCATCACCATGGAAGACTCCTCAGAGGCAACTTCGTCCTCTTCTTCGTCTTCACGAGTTGGAGGGGGGCCAGGGGATGTGTAGCTGAAATAATTCAGAAGTTCATCAACTTTCATTTCTTGTAGAGCAGCGACCCATCCATCTCTAAAGTATTTGAGGCTGCCATATTTGACTTGCGACATCATGGAAGCCAAACCTTTGTTCCACCCTTTGTCCCAGCCGTCACTGAAAGATTTTTTCATAGCCAACTTCCTCTTTGTCTTCTCCGAGGAAAGCTTCTCGAAAAGAAGATTGTCAGCAGCCTTCAGTTTATTCTCAACTTCCTGTTTCTGACGACTTACTTCCCGAAGTTGACCCAACTCCTCCTCAGCAGCCTTGGGCTTATTTTCAAGCTCCCCAGCATTTTTGAGCTTCCCTTCGAGCTATTTATTTTTCTTCTCCAAATCATTCATTTTTTTCTCCAACCCCTTGGAGACCTCAATAACCTGAGCCTTCTCCTGCTCAGTCAAAGTAAGCTTTTTTCCCAAATTGCCTTATTATCATCATATTTTTGACGAGAATCTTTTAGAGACCGCGCTAGGCCTACTAAAGATTCCTCTACACCAGACGAGGAGCTTGAAGCTTTAATAGCTTCATCTTTCTTTAAAATTGTATTAAAACAGCTTACCAACTGTGAAAAGAAAACGAAAGCAAGTCAGGGCACATATACAAAAAGGAAAGAATTAAAATTTAAGACTATAAGACTTACAGAAGCAATGTGACGAGCTGCTAATGTGGTAACAGTGTCCCGGGAAAGGGTTTCTTCAATACCTGGGATCTCGGGAATGATCCAAGTCTTCACCGAGCTCATAGGAGAGCTTGGGGGAACAAAAGTGGGAACACCACTAGTCGAGGGCTGAGAGATGGATTCAGCCAAATTGACAGAGGAGCCTTTCTTCAGCCTCCTCAGAGGAGCATCAAATTTCTCGACTAACGTTGTAGTCTTAGTCAGAGAAATGACGATCACCTCGCCTGGAGCAGCGGCCTTGCTCAGGGCCACTGGGGGCTTCTCGACCACCTTCACAGGAGCAACCGAGGGAGGTGCATCAATTTTCTTTGTCCCTTCCCCTGGGACATCAAGCTTACTTCTTTTTGCCTCACCAGCACCAGAGGCAGGTTTCTTAAAAAGGGTAGGAGGTCTTATTTTCTTCATCCTTTCACTCAAAGGAATATGTGACTCAGGTGAAGAACTGGTAGAGGCTGGTATTGGTTCTGCGTCGCCTATCACTGGACGAGCAGTAAAAGAGGAGGTGTAACTCTTGTACTACAGCAAATATGAAGCTGACCTAATATGCTTGTCAGCAACAGCCTGATGCAAACTCCAGATAAGTTTTAAGTGCCTTATATTAACGTATGCCTCTTTTGGAGATTTTCTTTTCCTGTCAACTGCAAATAAATCAAAATTAAAATATCAGTGGCACATTTTATCAAACACAAAGGAAGCATAATTTTGAAAATAAAATAAAAACAACCTATCCCATTGCCATAGGGACGACATCTGAGACCCTGGTAAACATCATCTCCAGTCAATGGAGGGTGTTGCCAATTTTTTATAACAACCCCGTGCTCAAAGTAGTCCCTATTGGCATCTGGGAGATTGACCACTAAAGCTTTATTTAAAAACCTAGTTTTTAAATAAAAAGTGTTATTGCCCACAGCCCATCTATAACAAAACATGATTTCAGGAATTCTTATACGGGTTCCATGTATTTGATTTAATCTATAAACACCGTTAACTATTCTCCACGTATTGGGAGCTATTCTTGCAGGAACTACGTCAAATTATTGACAGAATTCCAAACATAGAGGGTTTGGGGGAAAAGAAAATCCACACTCAACAACAAAGAGACTGGGGAACCAATGTCCCTCAGCCAAATGAAAATAGTCTGAAGGCTCAGAAAGCTCTTCCAAAATAACCCAGGAGGGAATAGAGAAATCAGAACGAAATTTATCAATCGATTCTACAGGATAAACCATGATGAAAGAAGGAAATCAAAGAGAAAGAAAAAAATCTTACAGGAAAGAGATGAGTCTGTTGACAACAAATGATGGAAGAGATGAACGCATAGGAGTGAGAGAGACAATGAAAAACTCAAAGGGACAAATTTGAAAAAGTAGAAGACAATGGGATTTTCTGCAACGTTTAAATACTTATCCTTGGGAAAGGTTAAAAGTAATGATTACAAAAAGAGACGGTTACGTTACCGGCGGCTAAAAAGACAAAAGGGGCGCGGGAATCGAAGCAGTTAAAAATATTCAAAAAAGAGCGATTCTACGAATTTGGAAGAAGAAATAAATACAAGAGAAAATACTCCTAAATTTCAGGATAAACATTTAAAACCGCCATATATCGAGAAAGAATGTTCCACACTCCTCAAATTTTGAACTATGAAACATTGGGGGCTTCTGTTGATACCAAATTTAGTCTGCTGACATGGTTCAATTGGGTGAAGACACGTGGCAATCTACATGGCAACGACAAACACTTATGAAAAACACCTCGACTTCGAGGAACCATACTGCAACGAGGAACTCTGTTTCCCCGATCAACTCAGACTCTCCGACCTATAAGAACTCTCCGAGGAACTTTTGAGTACTGAGTAACTTTTGAGCACCGAGGAACTTAGGCGGTCCGAGCTGCACCTCGGACAAAACATTAATAACCGGATAACCAACAGTTTGACTGCGCATTAAATGCTTATTATTATCATACAGATGTATATGCTTAAGGAGCATTAAATGTATTACCCTTTCACGTTACAGCCTGAGGGCTATAAATACATTGTATTATCTTCATTGTGAGGGGACCGGAATTTCTTGAGAAAACTTGTAATCGAGAATTCCCAAATAGTCAGCAATAACAAAAACAGTGGACGTAGGCCATTCTTATAAGGCTGAACCACTTTAAAAGTTCTTTGTCTCATTTTATTTATCTGTGATTAAATAATTAGATATCATCTAATTTTTTACATCAACACCTCTCATTCTCAAGCATAAGCAAACCCTCACCGAATGTCATAGGTCGAGTTGCAGATTCTTGGAAATGAGAAGTTTGAAAATTATTATCGGAACTATACTCAAACTCATTATTATAAGAATTTTTAACGATATAGCTTTTAGTTTCAACAATATTATTATAAGGAATTAAAGGCCCAAACTCGTTATAATCTTACTCAAAATATACGCACTCCAAAGCTTGATTTTTGTAATACTCGCCCAAAGTCATTTTTGAATTTGCAATTTTTTGGAACTCTAAGTATTGGACAAAAGTCAAAGGAGTACAGGGATTTTGAGAATTATCATAATGATTACCGAAATGATTAGAGTAACACATGCTTATCCCAAAGATGTCTCGAAATGGGTATTCCACAAAGATGATGTGCGCGCGTGAAAATTCAAGCGTTTCTAGGCGCCCAAATGTAGAAGTCATGCAAAAAAGGTTAAAAGAAAGAATACAAATACAAAATAAAGAATACTACGAAATAATAAGACCATTACAATCTATAACAAAACATTACCTAGCAACGACGTCTTTTGGATTAAGGGTGAAAAGTGGCATGTGTCAAACGTCGATCGTTGTTTTCTATTCATTGCCTTATTACGACTACACTTGCAATACAAGTATAGCGGTAATTCAGGTATCGAATCCACAGGGAGTGTTCGACAGATCGTAATCGATTTATTAATTCAGGAATAAAAGTGCAAAAGGGTGATGTGTGCTGGTAAATAAAAGAAAAGAGAGAAGTTAAGTGTAAATAAAGTAAAAGTGAGGATCGGGATAGCATCCAACCATACGGATCAAAACAACTACTAATAAAAATTCCGGCTCGAAAGCTATTTAACTGACACAATCAATTAAGCATAAACATCACACAATAAGGAATTCAATCCAAAGTTGCGAGATTAAACATTTAATGGAAATGGTCACACGCAGATGAAATTAGGATTATCACTATAAAAACTAATGTTGCATGACAGAGAAAGTTAAACGCGAAATAATCCGACTTTAATTCGCATAGGTTAAATTAAATGAAATTTTGCACAAAACCTAATTTTCGGAGCTTGGGGCCCGCTAATGGCGGAACAAAATCCCGTCCCTATTTATCTAAGGGCACAACATAATTAAACTAAATTACAACTTTTTAAACTAGGAAAGCAATAAATAAATCAAGTAAAGTAATTAACAAAGCATGAAACTAATTTACAAACCAAGGAAAATAAAGAACAAAACTATATTAAAGGAGATGATAATGAATAATTCAATCTTACAAAACCAAATGGATGACACCCCAAAAAGAGAAGAATATGAGCTCTCAAAACCAAACCTAACCTAAAATGTCTTCTAAAACTAAGTATATCTAATATCACAACAAAATTTCCATATATAGTATGTTGGGAGAAAAGAAAAGAAAAGTAAAATATCTCAAAAAAATAGGGGATCGGTCGATCGACCCATTTGGTCGATCGATCGATGGAAAAAAATCAAGCCCATTGTCTCCCAAGATTTCTAAAATAAAGAAGGATCGATCGATCGATCAATCAGGTGTGAGCCCCCTGCATTCCTTTTCCTTCTCTTCTCCCCTCTTTTGGTTTCATTGTATTTCTCTTCCGCCAAAATTTCCGTAACTTCTTCGTTAGGGATCTGAATCACGCACCGTTGTGAGGAGGGCTACAACTTACGTGAAGATGATGGGACACGTGCCCAAAATGGAATTGACTAAATTTTGATTGTGTACAAAACTTGAGCAGAATGCATCCGAACTCCATACTTAGTACCTAAATACCTAAAAAGCCTAATTATACCTCATATAGAATGTTAACATTATAAATCGAGATTGTTTGGTTAACGGGCTTAAATATAGAGATTAAGGCACATGAGGGGGCTAAAATGTGAAGGTTCGAGAGATGAAATACGCAATATTTGTGTATTATCACACCTCCTAATTTACACATTGCTAGTCCCTAGCAATGAAATAGGATGCAATAAGAACTAGAAGCAAACCAGAAGCAGGATAAGTACAAAAATATGGTATAGAAGCATAAGGCCACTTTCACGGGTGATTCGATTGCATTTAGCATATATAATAAGTCATTAAACTCCTAGGTTACCCTAGTGGACGAATGTCGTCTCATGAGGGTTTTTAGGGATGAAACCCACAAACATCATACAGTTTCCTCAAAATATGCCTAATCAAGCATGTGACAAACTCAACATTACGAACAAGATTTCAATATGTTATTAGCATAGCAAACGAATTCACGTGAAAAGTGTGTAGTTATTAACATTATCGAATGCACCTCAATGAATTGAAACTTTAAAATGTGGGAGGGGAGTGAGCAAATGCAATATATGATTTGGCAAAGACTTAAATAAATCGGACACTAAATATTAAAGCATGCATATAAGTCACTCCTCACGGGCATTACACTCATCAAATGAAATCACTTGAAACAGGGAGGTAACACACGGGACATGCGGGCATAATGAGTAAATGTAAAGGGAAACTAGGCCGCGCACATGTCACAAATGAAGAATGCTATATAGAAAATAAAAACTATAATCTCAGTGAAAGATACCGCACATATTAACCGAGGCGAAATGCATTTTCACTGATTATCAAAACTATTTTAACCTTTGAATTACATCTACTTAAGATCAGATAGGAATTTAATAGGGTTGTAATGTAGGCTAGGCTAGGGTACGAAATGAAAGAGATGTATATACGGATTCAAAGGTGTTTGAGGATAAAACTCGGGATAATGGGAAATTTCAAAATTAGACAATTGATTTCCAAACGAGCATTAGATATAACAATCGAGAGAGTAACAAGGATTACTAAATCACAATAGATAATATATACAAATTTCTTTTTCTTTTTCGTTTCTTCTTTTTCTCACTTTTTCTTTTGTTTTCTTTTGTTTTCAACTTTCTTTTCTTCTTATCTTTTTCACTACACTTTCTTCTTTTCTCACTCTTTTCATGCTCAAATTGCAACCACTTTACAACGTCATTCAATCCCAAGTAACAATCCAATCTAGGGTATGTAAGGTAATATGTATGGTTTAAAACTCCAATTTGGAGTTAGTTAAGGGATTTTGGGTAATGAAACAAAAGGCAAGTATTTAGGCTCAAGTTGGTTGACTAGGGAACATATAAAAGGTGAGGTCGAGATCATATGGGTGAGATACAAAGATAGCCTATGATCATTTCATAAAGTTTACGCGGTTCTCGAGTTAAAACAATAAATAAAAATCATGCTCAAGTAATACATTTCATATATGAACTCAATTAATGAACGATCAATGAAAGAATAAAGAGATTACCAATGACTGTAACATTTTCAAAGAGGAAATAATAATGTATACACTCACAAACGATGAAAGGTACAAATCTTATGCGGTGTAAGTATATACAATGCAACAAAAGACTACCGGGTTATAAAAATCTTAAACTAAATCAATATAACAAGAAAAATACATGTGCTCAAGGGATAAAGTTTAATTCATGAAGTTATTCATAATATTAATGATTTGAGTACTAAAGTCTAATAAATTCTAAAATCGAGAACATAAATCATTGGGTTGTCAATTGGATCGGGCAATTATTAAAATTTATCATCGGAAACAAGGGAAAAATGCCCAACAAAGGAGAAAAAAGATAGAAAATATTTTTGAAAATTTTAATTTTTCTAAGAAATGCGTACTACGAAACTAACATGTGAGCAAAAACATGGACTAAATAAAGATATGGATAGAATATCCAACACCCACTAACTTAAAACCTGACATTGTTCTCAATGTGAATTAAGAGCCAAGTTAAAGAGAGGAAAATAGTGATATTACCCAAAACTGGAGCGATCCCCATAAGAACAAGTCCAAAGAATCAACAAAACAAGTTAGTACCGAGCATAGCAAAAACAAATAACAAAAGGTTAACTAATTACATTAGACTAAATTAAAAAGGAAAGAAAAAATAAAGAAAGAATAAAAAGCTAACTATATACAACCTACTATTTAGGCTTCACACTAACTATACACTAGAAGTTGAAATTTTTTAGGGTCTAACCAAAAGACGATTTGACTTTGAAAGATCCACGGCGGAACCTCCCTTTGATTCATACCTCCTGGAATACGGGAATTATGTTCAAACAATGGAAAGCATATGGGTGGTGGAAAAGGTGAACCATCCCCAATTGAAAATTTGGGAGGGAGGATGGGGGATTTGGATAGGACGGGTGACAAATACACAAGAGGACCAAAAATAACAAAATTTTCTCCCGAATATTTTTCAATTGGAATGGGAGGGGGCGCACATGGAGGCAAAGATGCCTTCATGGAAAGAAACTCGAGAAAGTACTCCTCGTCGGCAAAAGGGTTGAATGTTTTAATGTTCGACACCAATTCATTGGGTACTTGAGACGGTGTGATAACGGAGAATGAAAAGGGGGAGGAATTAAATTCAAACTCAAGAGATGAGTTATCATCACTCAAAGTTGGAATTTCGAAAGAGAGAGGATCGTTTTCAATGAAACTTTCTTCTTTGGGATCCAAAGATGAAATGATTTCATTACAAATGGATACTACATCCATTTCATCCTCACTTTCATTTTCTATTAAACCATGGGCCAAGTCAAGAATGGTTTGTTCCAAAGTCGGCATCAAATCCTCATTTTGTTCAAAACATTCCTCGACTTCAAAAGTCTCGGAAGAGAAATCGTCGTCGGATTCGAATCATGAATCCAATTCTTGCTCCCAATAATAATTTTCTTCCCGGTAATGGTCTTAATACATCTCATTCTCAAGCATAAGAAAACCCTCACCGAATGTCATAGGTCGACTTGCGAATTCTTGGAAATGAGAAGTTTGAAAATTATTATCGAAACTAAACTCAAACTCATTATTATAAGAATTTTGAAAGCTATAGCTTTTAGTTTCAACATTCTTATTATAAGGAATTAGAGGCTCAAAATCGTTATCATCGTCCTCAAAGTATACGCACTCCAAAGCTGGACTTTTGTAATACTTGCCCAAAGCCATATTTTAATTTGTAATTTTTTGGGACTCTAGCTATTGGACAAAAGTTAAAGGAGTACGGGGATTTTGAGAATTATCATAATGATTACCTAAATGATTGGAATAAGACATGCTTACCACAAAGACGGCTCGAAATGGCTAGTCCACAAAGATGATGTGCGTGCGAGAAAATTCATGAGTTTCTAGGTGCCCAAATGTAGAAGTCCTGCAAAAAAGGTTAAAAGAAAGAATACAAATACAAAATAAAGAATACTACAAAATAATAAGACAATTACAATCTATAACAAAACATTCCCCGGCAACGACGTCATTTTGATTAAGGGTGAAACGTGGCGCGTGTCAAACGTCGATCGTTGTTTTCTATTCACCGCCTTAATACAAAAACCTAAGTTATGACTACACCGGCGATACAAGTACAACGATAATTCGGGTATCGAATCCACAGGGAGTGTTCGATAGATCGTAATTGATTTATTAATTCAGGAATAAAAGTGCAAAAGGGTGATGTGTGCTGGTAAATAAAAGAAAAGAGAGAAGTTAAGTCTAAATAAAGAAAACACGAGGATCAGGATAACATCCAACCATACGGATCGAAACAACTACTAATCAAGATTCCGGATCGAAATCTATTTAACCGACACAATCAATTAAGCATAAACATCACACAATAAGGAATTCAATCCAAAGTTGCGAGATTAAACATTTAACGGAAAATGGTCACACGCGGATTAAATTAAGATTATCGCTATAAATACTAACGTTGCATGATAGAGAAAGTTAAATGCATAATAATACGACTTTAATTCGCACGGGTTGAATTAAATGCAATTTTGCACAAAACCTAATTTTCGAAGCTCGGGGCCTGTTAATGGCAGAACAAAGTCCTGACCCTATTTATCTAAGGGCACAACATAATTAAACTAAATTACAACTAATTAAACTAGAAAATCAAGAAATAAAGAAAGTAAACCAATTAACAAATCATGAAACTAATTTACAAACCAAGGAAAATAAAGAACAAAACTATATTAAATGGGATGATAATGAATAATTCAATCTTACAAAACCAAATGGATGACACCCCAAGAAGAGAAGAAAATGAGCTCTCAAAACGAAAACCTAACCAAAAATGTCTTCTAAAACTAAGTATATCTGATATTACAATAAAATTTCCATATATAGTAAGTTGGGAGAAAAGAAAAGAAGAAAGAAAAGAAAAGTAAAATATCTCAAAAAATAGGGGATCGGTCGATCGACCCATTTGGTCGATCGATCGATGACAAAAAATCAAGCCCACTGTCTCCCACGATTTCTAAAATAAAGAGGGATTCATCAATCGATGGTTTTTATCGATCGATCGATGAAAAAGGTGTGAACCCCCTGCATTCCTTTTCCTTATCTTCTCCCATCTTTTGGTTTCATTGTATTTCTTCCGCCAAAAGTTTCGTAACTTCTTCTTTAGGGATCTGAATCACGCACCGTTCATGGCCACGCAAATCTTGTGAGGAGGGCTACAACTTACGTGAAGATGATGGGCCACGTGCCCAAAATGGAATTGACTAAATTCCCCTTGAACGTATGATTGTGTACAAAACTTAAGCGGAATGCATTCGAACTCCATACTTAGTACCTAAATACCTAAAAAAGCCTAATTATACCTCATATAGAATGTTAACATTATAAACCGAGATTGTCTGGTTAACGGGCTTAAATATAGAAATTAAGGCACCCGAGGGGGCTAAAATTCATAGGTTCGATAGATGAAATACGCAATATTTGTATATTATCAAGGTAAATAAGTTTTAAGATCCAGTCGACCAGGTTTTGCTTTAATTTTAAGGGCAAACATAATCACCTATTGTTCACTCGTCTTACACTCAAGTGTGTCCATCCAGATCAAGTGCAAGGCATCCCAACTGAGATGCATGAAAGAAATTGCAGAGCTCACGCAGGAGGATGATCACTTTCTTATAAGGTTATTTTTTAGGGATACTAGTGGCCTTTGATGCAAAAAGGATGCTTTGTATTTTGCCTTAAAATATGTAAAATGCCAATAGTTCTCCCCAATTATCAAACCAACGGTCGGAGATCTGAATCCCCTTATGATTCCTTGGACTTTTTCCCAATTGGACATGGATATCATAGGACGTCTACCAGTAGCACCTGGAAATCAAAAGTAATTGACAACCACCATCGCGTACTTCACAAAGTGGGTTGAGACAGAGACGCTCACCCACATCAGAGAAGTAGATGCCAAATAAATTGTATAGAGGAGTATAATCACAAGGTTTGGGATCCTAAGAGCACTACTCACCAACAACGAGACATAGTTTGACAACAATATCTTTCAAGATTTTTGTGTAGAACATGGGGTAAGGACATACTATGCGTCGGTCATGTTCTCGTGGTCTAATGACCAGAATGAGATAGCCAACAAAACTCTACTATCAAGAATAAAGAGTTGGCATGAAAAAAATACGAGTTTATGAACCCCTTTACTTATCTGGACCTACATAATAACACTATGAAGGCCGATCAGGGAAACCTCAACTCTCTTACGGAATGGAAGTAGTCATTCCTCTAGATATTGAACTCTTAACTATCAAATCAAATATTTTTTAAGATGGTCGAAATATTGACCGATTTTATCACCAGTTGGATCAAGAAGAGTAACAAAGAGAATAAGCTCTCATACAACACATTTTTCAACAAGAGATGGCCAAAACAGTGTGATAATAAGGTCAAATTCAGGGAATTCTAGGTCGGTGATATTGTTTAAAGGAAGATAATGTTGAAGGTGAAAAAGTCTTCAGATGGAAAGATGGCACCGAACTGGAAAAGCCCCACCAGAGTAGCTTCAAAAGGTGGTGGCGGAACCTATCACCTAGAAGAGTTGGATGGAATAACACTCTGAAGGTCATAGAATGCCATGAACCTTACGAATTTTTATCATGAGATAGGAATCATAGTTATATTTCCCTTCATGTTTAATAAGATGATTAATGACCAATGAAAAAAATCTTTAGTATATGGTGTTTCATTATTTTAATTATTAAAACCCACTCAAGTAGAGGTACAATTTAGAAATAACTCAATCCTCCAAGAATATGACAAAAAAAAACTAACAATTGGGGTTTAGAACATAGAAATAAGTTGGTCACTTGTGTTTGGCATCAAATGCACTAAAGTAGTGGTACAACTTAATACAAGTTGGTCAACTAAGAATCTGGAAAAACTGACCTAAGAATTTGGTTATACGACTTAGAAGTAAGTTAGTCACCTATGTTTGGCATCAAACCTACTCAACCAGTGGTACAACTTAGAACAAGTTGGTTTCATGAGAATCGGGCTAAAGCCCACCTAAGATTTAGGTGCTACGACTTAAAATAAGTCGATCTCTAAGTTTGGAATCAAACCCACTCAAGTAGTGTTATAACTTAGAACAAGTTAGTTGCATGAACACCTAACACTAAACCTATCGAAAAATTGTTCTACAACTCAAGTTGTGTTGGTTAACCTAGAGGATGCATTAAATCCACCCAAGAGTTAGGTGGTACGACTTAGCACAATTCTATCTCATGCACTTGGCACTATAGCCTAAAAAAGGTGGGTACAATCCAAGTTTGACTGGTTGGCCTATCATAGACACAAAACCCATTTAAGAATTAAGTGGTCTAACTTAAAAAGAGAGTGTCCACACTCACTGGGGGTATATATAAGAGTTGGATGATCGAACAAACTTACAATAGCTACCACGAATTTTAATCATGTTTCATAAAGACATAATCAAAGAAATAATGGATTGAGTGTTATATGCAAAGAAGAATGAAAAAGAAAAAAAGAAGGAAAGTTAATTGCTTCAATTAAAATAAAATGTATAGGGGCCACAAAACAAATGACTAATCGGTCTATGTAAAATTAAAACAAAATTCAGCAACCTAACTAAGCATCAGGGGTGACCACCTCTGACCTACAAAAGCTATAATCTTCATATCATTGGCCTCCCACTCAGGCAGAGTAGGGGTATTGGAGGCAACATGGTTAATGGATGTAGTACCTTCATCCATGACCTGATTTTCCTTAGTAGTAGGAGGATCAGAAACTGGAGAATCAATAGTAGGAGCCTTGGGTATTTCTCCCATCGCCACTGGATTCTCCAAAAAAGGACGTTTGACATGGGTTGGATTACCTTTATGGATTTTTCCTTTTTAAAGACCAGTCTTTCCATCTTTGTTAAATACAACAAACTCACGGTAGTCCAGTTGCCAAGAAACTTCTTGGATTGCATCCTCAAAGCCTTCTTCGTAGGCCTTGTGAGGGAATTAATTTCAATAAACTCTCACTTAAGAATATTAAGATATCTATGATACTACGATTAAAACCTTTTGATGGGGTTGTAGATCAAGCAGTGGCATTAGAAATTAATCACATAACAATTTAAAATACCGATGGAGACCTTTAAATTTATATGGAAAACCCTCTTCCACTAAGTTATTTAAAAACCTTGAGAGTTTATGGAAAAATATTTTATTTTACTCCAAAAGCCCGAATTAAGTCCTTGGTCATTTTCCTATTTACTTAGATAAATTAAACATCCTTTTATCACATTTTAAAAATAAAAATAAGAATTAAAAATTTTAAACTAAAATATAACCTCGAGATCTCAATTTAATTAGTACCTTAAAATTTATTACACTAATTTAATTCAATTTAGAAAAGAATATATCAACACAAATTTTCCAAGAAAACTAGTGATCTAGCTCAGTTTCAATAAAATAAACCATGTTTTACACAAAATCAAATGTCCCAAATTACTCAATTAATTTTCATATAAAATCATGCAACAATTTCATTAATGAGAAATGCAAATAAATAGATAATTTCACCAATACGTAAAAGGAAAAAATAACCCATTTCCATCATGGCCTAAAATTATTCCTTGAGAAGTGTCGTTAAGCGAATATAAATCTTTTGAAGAATATTCCAAGTTGGTGAAGAACATTGAAGAAGTATTCTTATTGAAAACAAGTTGATCTAAAAGAGTCCACATAAAAAAAATTGGCTTCCTAATCCAACTACTGGACCTGAAGGCCAGAAGGCCCGTAGTTACGAACTGTTTTGTGTGTGCCTCTTCTACTTCCATATTTAGGTCTTTGTTATTTTATCAATCTTGAAAATAAATAGAAAATTATGTCACTTTCGACTTCTATCAACCTTCAATAACTCCATTAAAAAACCTCTTTTCTTCATCAAAATCAATCGAAAAACTAAGGATCTTCCACCAAAATCGTAACTCGATGCTGAATATAAAATTCCAACATCTAATAATTGCATCCCCTCATAAACTCCTCCCTATACATCAATTACAAGAAATAATTAAAAAATGTAATTATTACAACCGAAATGAATACAAGAGAAATTTAACTACGAATAAGCCTCTGTAAAATCCACTCACATTAACAAATATTCATATGGCCATGATGAAAGTGATTTAAATATTCAACTTCTAAAAAACCATGTTAGTACACAAACATATGCAATAATGCACATATTTGTAACATGAATACCTAGGATTCAGATTAGTTGATAACATGGATTCTCCCTAAAGCACAATCATTCTACACCGAGGGCTCTGATACCAATTGTTTGGGATCAGTATATGCTGAAGTGTTTTTTTCCCAAGAATTTTCGAATGATATGTAATAGAAGGAATAAAGCTAAAAAACATGGTTCAAAAAGTGAACCTAAAGTTTTGAATACAATAATTTTGCAGATCTAGTTGCAATCTTATATGGAGAAAGGTATTTAATGAAGTTAAAGGGAGGGATTCTCTTAGTCCTTTAAAAGCTTTCTAGAACACTCCCAAACGTGAGGATCTTTTATTAGTATATGATCCACCCAAATCTAGGTCAGTGTATAGCCATCTTTTAAGGAAAAATCTCTTGCTTTGAGTGAGATATTCTCGTCTCTTTGATAAAAAATTGAATTGTGTTTTCTCCCCCCTCTTTCAAATCCTAGTAAAGAGTTATGATGCCTTAAATGCCAACTTAGGCCAATATATACTAGTTTAAGTGGTAGGATGGGGCCAAACCGGGTTTCTCTAGAAAACATGCCTAACTACTTGGGTATATAGACTATACTAAGGATCCAAGAAAAATAATTAAATTATCATTCAAATAAATACTCAAAAATCCAAAATCACAAATCCCTTAATATATATAGTTTCTTTATTTAATTACATTTAATATTAATAAATAATTATGATTGAAATCCAATTTAATTATTTCAAAGATTACACAGATATAATGAGATCGTATTTTCAAACTTCCATATCCTATTAATGGAGCTTTGAATGGATTTCTCATTAGAACGAGGGAGAGTACCAAGGTCCACTGGTAACTTCTTGTCAGGGAACAAGAGATAGGTACTTTTTGGTATTGTGTAAAATTATATATTCAAATTTAATGAGAGCATAGGATGCAATGACATTTTTTTACCCTTAGGTAGGGGTTTTTCCTCTCAAATCAGTGTTGTGCGATTGTTTAATGGTTTATGTACCTGTTTGTGTTATTTTATCACATATTTTTCCTCCATATACTTGTTAACAGTGAAAATAGCATAAATTTTATTGGTAATCATTTTTTAAATTAGAATAAATTATATAAAACCATATTCCCCCAGGTTTGAATCTAGTTTAAACACATACTTCCTTAGAATTGATTCGTAGTGAAATCTAAGGATGGACATGTCTCTTTCATGTTAGCTTGATTGAGGTTTGGGTGGATCATTCATTCAAATGAGGGAGTGTTTCAACAAGAGAACAAGAGATTATGATGCACCGAGGTTTTTTCACCCTTAGGTGGGGTTTTTCCTTATATATGTTTTCCTGTGCCTTTTTGTGTGATTGTTCGGTGATTATATACATTATTTCTCTCACACATGCACCTAGATTTTACCTTACTCATTTGCGTGTGACCCACTTCATCTTCAACCTTCATAATTTTGATTTTAGGGTTATAAACCTTGACCTTCAATTAAATCTATTACACGATACCATTTTAGATGATTCAAAAGCCATTCTTCCTTGTTTTTCACATGGAATTCGAAAATATAACTTTAATGGATTGAGGTGAATGGTAACCTCTAATCCCTAGACTATAAAACTTCAAAAAAATTTATTCTATATTCATAGAGTTTATTCAAATTTGAACTATGACAGTGACATGGTTTTGTTTCTCCGTGAATTTGAAACAAAATAGTTTTGGTTTAAGGTTTTAATTCATAATATACAGAGAGAATTTAAACTTTGAAATTTTAACTCTCGAAATAAGAAAACACAATTTTGAGATATACAGGTATATTATAATCAAATTAAACAATATGGTTGAGTTTCTACAGGTCTAAGGACAATTATTCCCACTTCAAAACTAGTTCAAGTCAAGAACATATAATTCACCACTAAAGGTCAAGCTTTCATGGTGTTTTCTGAAAATTGACCGTTAAGTATGTATTTCTATGCTAATTAAAGAATGTAAAAGCATAAATGGATCTTAAACTACTGCGGAAACTAAGTAGAATCAAACGAACTGAGATCTATGCATAAAATATGGGAATATTAAAAAATGACAAAATTTTGAATTAGTTTTATTCTATTGAATCAATGATTTTCTCTGTACCTAGGTGTGCCTTTTATAGGGGATGTTGAGGAGGTTTAATTGGTCGAAAAAAGGTAGATTTTGAGTTGGTTTAATGGAAAATATGTTTACAAGAATTTGGCTCCCATCGTCTCTATTGGTTTCTTGGTTGCATTTTCATCAACATAGTTGATGAGGGTAAAGTTATGAGTTTAGGCTTTGGTCCTTGGAAAGTTTTGGTTGAACTTTAAGTTCATTTTCTATGTTTTCCAAAACTTTGGGGGATTTGTGTAATTTCCAAAACTTAGTGGAGTAATGTTAAAGGCTAGTTTGTAATTTGAGGTGGTTATGAAGTTAATTATGGAAAAAATTTGGGGTGTATAACTCATTTAGAAAGCTTAAAAGTCAAATAAAAACTTTAGGGGCTACTTTATAATATTTAAGATTTAGGGTTACTTTATAATTTAGGTTTATAAGGTTCTTTTAGTTAATATTCAAGGTTTTTAGTTTCAAGAATTTTTTGAAAGGGTAAGGTTCTTAATTACTCAAAATTATGCGTACATACATATATTATCAGAACCTTGACGAGTTATCATTTTACGGATCTTAGAGGTGTAGTCAATAACAGTGACCTCAATAACAATATTGATGTTTTTTATTGAAGTGATGGTCGGCTTGTACCCAATCAAAATGTGGGCCTCCCTTTAGTGCGGTGTCATGCTCATCAAAGTTGAATTTTTTTAAATAAGCTCAAGCTCTCTCAAATTGACTTGGTAGTCCTCTAGATTTCTATTAACGAAGAGATCTACACATAAAGTGTAATAATGGAACAAAAATCACAGTATGATAGAAATGGTGGATGACCTGCCAGTTTTTACTTTCGATGAAGAATTCGAAGACCTTGTCACCATAGAAAAACTAAAAAATGCAAGAATATTCCTCTCGGTCTTTTTTTATGATCTAGGCAGGTATATAACTAGGTTTTGAGAATTTCCCTGGACTAGAAATGGTATATCTTGTTCCCTAGGGAACATCTCAAGTCGTAATAATACCTAATTTCATTGACGCTAAGGTTAGTCCCACAAATTCGATTCATAGATATTGTAACCATTACGATAAGATAAAATCTACCATTCAGAGGATAGGAAGTATTTCGTAATAATGGAGTACGTCCACCACCAATGGGTGGAGGGGAAATCAAACTCCCTCTCCAATAGTACCATTATCATAGAAGAAACTTCACCACTGGGAATATCGAAGACATACTCATCTTTTACTGAAATCAAAATAAAGACATCGTCGAGAATTAAGTATTTGGTACAAAATTCCTTGAAGTGGTTTATGTCAAACACTTTATATTTATTCACACATCTAGACATGGTGAAAATATGAAGACGAAAAAAGACTCAATATAAAGAAATATATATTTTTTGATGAAGATAAAATATATATAGAGAGAAGTTGAAATTACATTGCGAAGTTCTTAAATGGAAAAGCTATATGGTTTTTCAGATCTTATACGTTCGGTAGATAAATTCACATCAACTGGCATCTCAACATTTGGTCTAGAGCTCTCTATAATAGCAGTGAGAACATGCTCTCGCACGCAATGATTAGTCATAAATCTTGCTAGTAATTCGTGACATCCGAGGAGTAGGGATCGTGCATATCCAAAAGTAATGATTACCACCCACTTTCAGAAGTTCGCATGTGTGAAAAAAGGAAACGAAAGTTGAAAAAGCCCCTATTCACATGTATCCATACACAAATTGCAAAAGACTAAGCAAATCACGATAATTTCCAATCACCATAGTCTTAAGGGAAATTGAAAGGAAAAGAACTAAGTATGCCATGTGGACTGACACGTGGCTCTTATAGGCCAACAAGAATGGTCGGCCAAATTACTAAGTCCAAATAGTTATAAATATACAAATATCATGTGGATATCCATTCCTAATAGGACTATATAACTTATATACATGATCAACATAAAGAGAATTAAAAGAATATGACCCTTGTACTTATAAATAAGGGCTACATCACCCAATCTTGGGGTATTGACTTGTATATTGATCATGACCACTTGGACTCTTAGCTAGAAATCCTTGCACTCTAATCGTCCTTTGTTCTTCCAATAAATATACTACTCTCCCTACTTTCTCCCTGATGTAGGCAGGACGATATATCGAACCAAGTACATATTGTGTCTTTTTTTTATTGCTTTCATATTTCTACAAAATATTTTTTTTATAATGAGTTCAATATCCCATACATAATCTATTCAGCCTTTGCAAATGGAGTGAGGTTACCTAAATATAATGAAGACAACCCTTGCACTTAAATATTATCTGGGGTCCTATTCAATACATTTCTGGATGTTCTTATCACAATCCTCTTTCAAAATACTATACAAATTCTCGAAACATAAAATAGGTTCCCACAGTTCTCCTCACACATGTTAAACTGGAATATATTTGACCATGCCAACAACATAATAGAAATCTGGTCTTGTACACACCATATCATACATTAGGTTGCCCACCAATGAAGCATAAGGTATATCCCTCATCCTTTCTATCCGATTAGGTTCCTTAGAACAATAATCCTTGGATATAGAAATTCCACCCCTGAAAGGGAGAGACCCTTACTTTGAATCTTTTTTGCTAAACCTTATGATCACATTATTGATATAAGTGGCTTTGGATAAGACCATCATCCTTTTTTTTATCACGCAAAATCTTGTTCCAAAAGATGTGACTTGATTTTTGGAGGTCCTTCATACCTAACTCATTAGACAAGCAAACTTTAATAATAAATAATACACCCACAAGATTCCCGATTAAGGGGATATCATCCATATAAAGTACTAGAAATATCACCATATTTACTCCATGCTTATTATACACATAATTTTCATCAAAACATTGATTAAAACCAAAAGATTTCATTGCCTAATCAAATCGAATGTTTTAATACCTTAAGGCTTGCTTAAGTTCATAAATGGATCTCTTAAGCTTACACACCTTGATTTTTGGCCTTTCATTATGAATCCTATAGGTTTCATCATATAGATCAACTCGTTAAGATTAGCGGTTAAGAACGTAGTCTTGACATCCATTTATGAAATCTCGAAGTAGAGTTGAGCCGCAATGGATAAAAGAATTCAGATAGAATTTATCACGACTACTGGTGAGATGGTTTCCTCTTAATTTTCCCCTCTTTCTAAGTGAACCCTTTCGCAACAAGCCTTACCTTAAAGGCTTACTCCTTTTCGTCTACCCATTAATTCTACTTCTAGATCCACTTATAATTAATAGGTTTTATCTTATACGAAAAGTCCACAAGTTTTGATACATCATTTGAATCCATCTCGTTATTCATATCCTTTAGCCAATGCTCAGAACCCTAGTTTTGTAGAACCTCATTGTAGTTTCCATGATTCAGTTCGTATTCCCATGGGAATTCACTAAAGTTCTTTCTTATTTACATTAATCTATGAGGCTGACACTTGATTCTCCCACTATGAAGCGACTCCCCTTATTCTTTAATATAAGTGAAATGTGTATCTTAATCATCGACAATACACCTATTTCCTTTAAGTAGTGTACTACTAATATCAGGTTGTATTTTATCCTATATGGGTGGTCCAAAATCAATTACTTGGTATTTTCCTCTAATCTCATTCAAGATAATCTTGCATTTGGGATTTTAGTTAATCATGTAATCTTCTTCTAAAAATAAGACATTGGTGTTAGCTAATACTCTCATGTCTACATAACTATAAAACAAACCACCTTTGGTTCCTTTTGAGTAACTTATAAAGAGAATCGGTTCTATCCTTGATTATAACCTACTAAGATCCTTCCATAGTGTGTATGTCGAACAACCCTAAATCTAAAAATGTCTTAGACTGGATTAACATTGAGTCCATAATGTTATGGGAGTTATTAGAACTAATTTAAAAGGAACCAAGTTCATTAAATAAGTGGTCACCTCTAATGCATAACCCCCAAAAGAATATGACGGATTTGAATAACTCATCATGGATATATCTATGTCCAAAAGATTCATGCTCCTTCTTTCTACTATACTATTTTTCTGTGGATTTCCCAATGTAGAAAATTGGGATGTAATTAATATTTTTGATAAATAATTCCTAAATTATTCCAAACGGTACTCTCCTCCGCAATCATATCGTAGATTATACATTAGTTTACCATGCCTATGCTCCACCTCAACCTTATACACTTTGAACTTATCAAAGGTTTTAGACTTCTGCTGCATATGGTAAATATATCCAAACCTCGTGTAATAATCAATGAAAGTGATGAATTACTCATATAAACATTCATCTCAAAAGTTCACAGCCCACACAAATCAAAATGAACTATTTCCATCACATCTTTAGCTTTATGTACATTGGTCGTAAATGACCTATTGGTCATATCTAAGGAGGCTTCGCAGACTTGAAGTATATACACTTTTAATGAACTTAAGTGTCCATTTGAGACCTGTCACTGTATCCTTTTAAGATTGATATAACCTAAGAGTATGTGCCAAAGATACGTTTGGTTCATCTTCGTTTTAGATTATTTCCATTTAAGCTATTCATTGCAGTATTAAGCAGTAGTGGCGAGACATGTCTTAAAATACAAATAACATTCTCCAATGTACCAAAATAGATAAGAGATTTCCCATTATTGATAAAAAATCCTTTACTAAAATGAATCAAATATCCATTCATCAAAAGCTTAAAAACCGAAATCAAATTTCTCCATCACTTAGCTCCCTAGTTACCTGGAACCCTTGCAAAGAATTTGAAACATGATTGTTGGATCCCGAATCTACACACTAAGTACTAGTATATTTCACTACGAAACATGCCTCAATGATTAAGGAGAAATTACCATTTCCATTCTTTTGTGGTAAGAAGACCAGGCAAAACTTCTTCCAATGTACTTACTATTTGGAGGTATAATAGTTGCATTTTGTCTTTTTACCTACCCCTGTATGTTTAAATGTTGTCTTTTCACCCTAAGTTATGCCTGAGATTTTCCTTTTTCTTCTTCTTACCTTTGGGACGGAAGAAGATGGGTCTTTCTTAGGAGCTTGAATCACACCTTTATTCCTATTGATATTGTTCTCTCTCTTACATTCCTTAAGCCATTGTGCCAAAGAGTAATCAAAATTATTCATAAAATATAATAGGAAAAACTGTTTAAAAGACTCCAGTAGGGATTTGAGCAAAAAATCGACATGGGTTTCCCCATCGATTTTAGATCCAAGTACCTCCAGTTCTCCAAATATTGACATTATCTTAACAACATGATCGTGAACGAGAGTTCCTTACGACATCTTAGTGTTTACCATCCATATGGAGAATTTTTAGTCCCCAAACATGTCCCCTTGAGTTTCATAATCATGTCGTAAGTGGATGACACGTGTTGATGTTTGTGTTGCAACACATTAGTCATCTAGGCTAATATGTTGCAATGAGACATTTGATCATCCTTTGAAAACCTCATATAGGCTTTGGCATTTCTTTCAGGTGCCCCTTCCTTAGGCACGGCAGGGCAAGTTTCACTAAAAATAAACTTACTGTCCTCAGTATTAAGGACAAAGTCCAGGTTTCTTTTTCAGTCATTACTTCTCATGCTAGTAAGTTTATTATCATTTAAGATTTGAAGCAATTGGGTTGTATAAAGATACCATTTTGAAAAAAAAGAATCATAAATTTTGAAAAAGGAATTAATTTCAAA
The DNA here is from genome assembly GCA_949130495.1 of Sambucus nigra. Lineage (NCBI taxonomy): Eukaryota > Viridiplantae > Streptophyta > Magnoliopsida > Dipsacales > Adoxaceae > Sambucus > Sambucus nigra. The sequence goes on along the minus strand of OX422207.1, from coordinate 391,432,685 downwards.
GTAAACATGTGAGAATTTAACTTTGATTTAATTTTAAAGTGGCATCCCTCTCCGTCATTTAAAATTAAAATCTCGTCAAACATCCTAGTTCGACTATGAAATGAGATTTTTTTATGGGAGCTTAAATCACTTCACCTTGAAGTAGAAAGAATTTTGTCTTTTAATTATGTTCTCTGAATAGTTCTAAAAACATCATCAAATTGTCGAGGTCTTTTGGTCCCACACCTAATCATAATGTGTATACCAACGGTTCGTCTAATGAAATTAAACCCGCTCATGCAGAATTTCCTCGATGGGAGGACCAAACACACTCATAGTTAATTTAAAAAAACTCTCACTTATGAATTTTAAGATTTCAATGATAGCATAATTAAAAAAATTTGTTGGGGTTCTAGATTAAGTTTCCATAATGAATTAGCCGCATAAAAAATTTAAAATAGCGACGGAGACTATGGAATTTATGTTGAAAAACCTCTTCGACTTAGTTATTTAAAAACCTTGAGGGTTTATGGAAAAAGAAAATCAGTGATCTAGCTCACTTTCAATAAAACAAACCACGTTGTCAACAAAATCAAATGTCCATAATTATTCAATTAATTATCATACGAAATCATGCAATAAATTGTAATAATGAGAAATGCAAATAAATAAATAATTTCACCAATAAGTAAAAAGAATAATATCCCCTTTCCATCATGGCCTAAAATTATTCTTTGAGTGTAATCTTTTAGGAAATATAACTCTTTTGAAGAATAGTCTAAGTTGGTGAAGAACATTGAAGAATTATTCTTATTGAAAATAAGTTGAGAGCCAGAAGAGTCCAAATAAAAAGAAATTAATTTCCTGATATGTAGGGGCTTATTTATTCAAGTCCAATATCATGAACGACTCGACCAGTAGACAGAATGGACTCCTCAACCCACCTCAAATAAATTATTTTGGATCGGTGTATTTGACACATTCTTGAATGCATGGAGATAGACTAAAATTGATTACCAACAATCTCAGAAGAGATATTCAGGGACACCTACGAGTTGACTATAAGATGGTTGAGTTATTTGTATAATTCAACCACTTTATCATTGAGACTATAAAATTTAAACCCTAACCCAGGGCAAAGTGATGTAACTTTTATCATTTGAGATATACTAATAAGAATACAATATCCTCCCCGTGGATATAGGCAAGTTGTCTAACCATGTATCTCAGGTGTTATGTGTGATCTTTTATTATTTCATCTCGATGTTGATTTCTAGATTTTTTATGTGTGTTTTGATTAACACCGTCAAATTCTGTTAACACCCACCTATTTTGATTGCCCACGCATTTTAGGTTTGCAGTCGTTTAAACTTCCCCACAGTTGCGATTTGTAAAATAAAAAATAAAAAGGGGTTGTTGAAACCAAATGACTTCCAACAAAGACAATAACAAATGCTGTTTAGACAAAAACCAAATGATCTTATAGAATTTAAATCAGACCCATAAAGATGGGCATCACCTTCAATTTATAGAAGCGTCAATGTCCAACACCTTCACTGCATCAGAATTGATCAAAGTAACTGACCATATAGAATACCACAAGAGCCGACACCAACCTATCAATACCTTCGATTTCTTTTCATTCCAACCACAAGAGCCAACACCAACCTACGTAAGTCTCTATCTATACGTGTATATGCATTGTATGTATACATTATTTGTTATTGATTTTACACTATTTTATGTTTCGTGATTTATCCGAGAAAAAAGGATGGCAAAGAATGTTGCATACAACAACATCTGTTTTGGCTATGGACTATTAATGGGAGTTTATTTTTTATTGGACTCTATTTTTGAAGTTGCTTTATCTATGATAACAGATGGAAAAAGGCAGTAGAGTTTATTTTTGACTGGACTCTATTTTTTAAGTTGCTTATCTGAGATAAAGGATGGAAAAAGGAAATCACTTTGGCGGCGGCTGTTAAAAACTGGTAGAGTGGTCAATTTTGGGTTTATTAATAAAAAAACACTCTTGGGTGTTGTTAATCATAATTGATGGTGCATTTAAAAACAACCTTTCTTATTGTGATAATTCTTGCATTCACAATTAACACCATCTGTGGGAATCGATTATTTTTCCTAAAAAGGCAGTTATCGAAAGAAAGATCATGATATCTCACCACAATAACAATCTTCCTCAAGTTGGAGACATGCAAGAAGACCCAGTCCCACCTAGGGTCAGGTTTATAATTTGCCAACCACCAAACCCTAGATGTTTAGGAAACCTTTTACAAAAAGATAGGGATCACTTAGGTCTACTCAGATCTCCACTCTGGTCGATGCTTATGAAGCTAGGCTTCAAGAAAAGGAGGAGGAAAAATGCCTCCAGATGGAAGAAAATGATCGCTTGCAAAGGTAACTTTAAAGGAAGGAGAGAGATCTCTATAGAGATACAAGGAAAATGTCAAGACAGGTGTCCTAGCACTCATGCAAGAAATACTCGTAGCCGATGAAGGAGCTCCAAGCGTGACCCAGATAAATCTAAATGCGGAAGGTTAGGTCATGATCGATCAGAGCATGGATTATTAGAGAGGATCCACAAGAGTAATGAATGTAAGAACGAGGACATCAAAATCTTGGTCCGAAAATAGATGGACCAACATCCAACCCATCGAAGAGCCAGGTCTGCTAGAAAGCTAATCAGGAGAGATCTTAATACTCAGTTGAAATCCCCTTTCTCAAGGGAGATCGAAGAAGATGAACCCTCAAAGAAGTTAGTTGTCCCCAATTTTGAAATATATAATGGAAAGATGGATTCCATATGCATGTTTGGCAGTACAGGCAGGCGATGACCCTGTGGAGCCATAATAACACCTTGTGTGTCAAATCTTCCCTTATAGCTTATATGACGTATCACATATGCGGTTTGAGAAGCTTCATCACAGGACGATCAAGAGCTTTAAGGCCCTAGTATAGGCTTTCACAGCTGACTTCATAATTAGCAGTTCCCACCCAAAGAGGATGGATTCACTACTCATGACGAAAAAAAAGGCACAAGAGAGCCTTTGTGATTATGCCAAGCGATCTTCAATGAAGTGGAGTATTTCTCGAAGAAGATGGATGTAGCATCCTTCAAGATTGCTCTATCAACCACATCTTTATTACATGAGTCCTTAACTAAGAAATAGGCCACCCCCATCGATGACCATATGGAGGGAATTAAAAAATATGCCAAAGTTAAAGATGTGGTTCACTCTACCCTAGGGGATAACGGTCGAGGGAAAATGACTAAAGGAGGAGATAAGAGTGACACTCCAAATAAAAGGAATAAGAACGGGGGTAAGACCGTCTCTAAGAATAGGATTAAGTTCGATCCTTCAAAGGTTCTCCAAGCTATTAACATAGTCTTTAATGAACCAATCTATAAGATCTTGAGCAAGATTAATGATCATACATTAATCAAGTGGCCCAAGGAGATGGATGGTGACTCAATAATGAGGAATAAAATGTGAAGATGTGCATTCCACAAGAAGGGAGGCCATAGGACAGAGCATTGCAAAGCACTGAAGTCACATTTGGAAGAGTTGTTCCAAGCTAGACATTTAAACGAGTACATAGAAAAGAAAGTGGATAAGATCGCAGCTAATGGCGACCAGAAACTAAGCAACGTCCTTGATGACGGCATGGGACAATAGTTTGCGATGATTCATGGAGCATATGACCAGAGGCAGATCCAAGAGAATGTTGTTCGGATGGAGTTGAAAAAGGTCACTGTTGTTATGGAATCAGTCCAGATTAACCCTATAAAAATCTAAAATTGTAAATGTCGGTGACCAGAGGTAGCCAGTTACACAAAAAATATCGTATTCATGAAGGAAAATTTGATCGGGATGAGGACTCCCCACCATGAAGCACTCGTGATTACTTTTTAAATTATAAACTGGAATATCGACTAGATACTAGTAGAGTAAGGAAGATCCTCAAATGTAATGTACCTAGAGCTGTTTCGCAAGTTGAACCTAAACTTAGCCGACCTCAAGGAGTCCACGGTTTCGTTGGTCGATATTGTGGGGAAAATCACGATGCCATTGGGAAAAATAACTTTATCGGTTATAGTATGCAATATCTCAAAGTTGATTGAATTCTTGGTAGTGGACATAGAGTCTCCATACCATGCCATTTTAAGTAGAGGCTGGTTGCACTCTATGAGAGTTATACCATCTACCTACCACAGGAAATTTAAGTGTTCCGTGGATTGGGGTGTGGTCGAGATTCGTAGCGATCAAGCCACTATAAAATAATGCTTCATTACAGCCATTTTCCTCGGAATGAGAAGAAAAAAGATATAAAGGAGACTCTAGAGGAAGCCCAAGATGGGGCTACACCCTCCAAATAGCAACTATGATACGACTGACCAAAAGTGGAGGGGACCAGGATCCATCTCATTGATAGGGTCATTGAAAGTCTAGAGCAATTTAGTGCTGACAAAAACTTGCTTGATAGGAAGATTTTGATCGGGATTGCACTCGTCGATCATGAAAAGAAAGAATTAATAGCCTTGTTGAAAAGTAACTTGGATGTTTTTTTCCTGGGAGCCATATGATCTTCCTAGAATTGATCCCGATGTAGCCTTCCAGTGTTAGCATGTTGACCCAACCTTCAAGTTGATCATCAGAAGGCACATCGAATAGCCCCTAAAAAGGCTAAAGAGGTGAAAAATGAAGTTGGGAAGCTTTTGGATGCATGATCTATTAGGTAAGTTCAATTCCCCAAATAGTTATCCAACCCATTAGTAGTATGTAAACGTAATGAAAGTTAGAGGGTCTGTATTTACTTCATAGATCTTAGTCGGGCCTGCCCGGAAGATAACTTCTCATTGCCTAAGATTGATCGGCTGGTGGATACCACAACAACTCATGAGAGAATGAGTTTTTTGCACACCTATTTAGGGTACCATAAAATTTCATTGTTCGATCCTGACTAAGACAAAACACCCTTCATAAACCTAATCGGTCTATACAATTATAAGGCCATGTCGTTCAACCTAAAGAATGCAGGGGCAATTAATTAGAGGGTGGTAAAAAATACGTTCAAGAAACAGATTCGTAACACCATGGAAGTCTACATTGATGACATGTTGGTTAATAGCAAGACCAAATTCTACTACCTTGTGGACTTGTCCAGATACTTGGAAATCCTAACAAAGTACCAGATGAAACTTAATGCAAGTAAGTGTTCATTTTGGGTCCAATCGGGTAAATTTATGGGTTATCTAGTCATTAAGAGAGGGATTGAGGCTAATCCAAATCAAATTTATGCGATCAACAAGGTCTATCCATCGAATATGTTGCGAGATATTCAAAAGCTTGTTGGAATACTCAAAGCATTCAATCTCTTTTATCTCTAAGTCCTTGAAACATTATTGAGCATTGTTTTGGCTGCTAAAGAAGAATAAGGGCCTCATATGGAATGATGACTGCTCAAAAGCTTTGGAGGAGATCAAGTCCTACCTCAGCAAACCAACTTCGTTGGTAATACCTGACGATGGAGATCCCCTGTACCTCTACCTAATGGTATTATACCACGTTGTTAGCTTGACTCTGGTATGCGAGAAGGAGGATGAACAACACTCTGTCTATTACGCCAGCAAGATACTCTTGGATATAGAGAAACGCTACATGCCTTTAGAAAATCTAGCCAATGCATTGGTCGTTGCCTCTAGGAAGATGAAACGCTACTTCGAAGCACACTAATAATAGTGATCACCTCATTCCCCCTCAAATTTGTCCTCCGAAAAAGTCGACCTCTCTGGATGATTGTCAAAGTGGTCATTCGAACTGGGAAGGTTTGGTATTCATATTTAACAAAGGATAACAATTAAGGGATAAGTCTTGGCCAATTTTATCACTAAATTCATAGGGGACCAGCTAACTGACCTATGGGTGATGGAGAAGTCAATAAGTAAGGAAAAAGAGTCCAAAGATTGGACCCTATACGTTTATGGAGCCTCCAATTCCAAGGCGGTATGAGTAGGGATTGAGAAAGGAATCAGGTTATGATTTGAAGCGTCCAATAATAAAGTCGAATACAAAGCACTAGTAGCTGGCCTAAGCAAAGCCCAAATGCTAGGGGCAAAGTGCATTAACGTGTTTAGTGATTCCAAATTTGTCTTTAAATAGGTAAGTGGAGATTTCAATGCAAAAGATGACACGATCGGAGTTTACCTTGTCATGGTGAGGGATCTTATGGCAGGATTTGAGGGGAAAAAAGTCACGATGATGACTTAGTAGCCCTAATCTCTATTCCAATAGAGTTCCTCATCGTGCCTAGCATTAACTAGACAACGGTTGCCAACTAGGCCCTCCTTATTAAAAGAACCCCTAGTTGGATGATCTCATTATTGCTTACCTGCAAGGTGACACACTGCTGAATAATAAGAATTTAGCTCATCAAATAAGAGTAAATGTATCCCACTTTTACATTGACTTAGGGGGAAAGATTTACAAGAGATTCTTCACAGGCCCTTACCTTCAATAAATCCACCCATATGACACCGAGCAAGTTTTTAGTGAACTTTATGATGGTATTTATGGGAGTCATATCGGAGGAAGATCATTGGCATTCTGGGCAATCGAAGAAGGCTACTGGTGACTACACATGCAAGGGGACATAAATATCTATGCTCGGAATGTGAAAAATGAAATAAATTCTCCCCCATGGTTCATCAACCAAATGAGTATATGCAGAACCACTAGCAAATATTAGTGACGCTGACATGACAAGGTTCATATGGAATAGAATTATAACACCCTTTGGATTGATAAGGACTATCATCACCGACAATCTCACGCAGTTTGAAGAAGTTTATTTCTATGATTTTATGATAAGGATGGCATTAAGCACCACTTCAGCTCGGTAGCGTACCCCTAGATCAACGGTCAGGCTGAAGCCTCTAACAAAATAATGCTCGATAGTCTGCAGAAGAGGCTAGAGAGAGGAAATGGTGCTTGGGTGGATAAGCTCCTTTATGTTATTTGGTCATACCGTACCATGCCTAGAATACCCACTAGGGAAGCACCCTTTGCAGTGACGTAAGATATGGAAGCAATTATCCCACTTGAAGAAAGTCTCCCTACTATGAGAAGAAACTTGGTCGACCAAGGGCTAAATGACAACTCTGTATGTGCTGAACTTGACATAGTGGATGAATGAAGATATCTAGCCATGATCAAGCGAGCTTCCTACTAGAAGTAACTGGAAAGACAATACAACAAGACAGTTAATTCAAGGAAATTCTAGGTGGGGGATTATGTCCTATGAAAAGTCCTTGGCAGTGCACTAAGATCGTCAGATGGAAAATTGAAACCAAATTAGGAAGGACCTTTCAAAGTAATCAAGGATAATATTCAAGGAACTTATCACTTGGAAACACTGGGCGACAAGAAGATACCAAGAGCATGAAATTCGCCCAACCTCAAGAACTTATATTTTTTAATCTTCTTAGTCTTTTTTAGTTAATCTCGTTTATGCAAATTTTCATTTCAAACTTATGTTGCTCTTAGAGTTGTCATTTAATAAATAAAAGTCCATTGGCTCTCATATTTTGCTTTTGCATGTTAGTTGTCTCAATTTCATACTATATGTCTCTATATTAAGAACTATTTCCAAGCAATAACTCCATTCTCTGGACCCTAAACGAAATCAGACTTAGTTATAGTAGGCTGCTCAGTACGCTTCAAGTAAGGAACTTCCTCGTGTAGATCAGGCCCTCTTTGGATTACAATAGGTTATTAAACTTATTTCAATCGGGAATCTCCTCATTACGAGCAAAATTCATGCTAATTACACTAATATTTTATGTTTATTTCAATTATTAGAATCCCCAGGCCTTTGTCATACTAAACACAAAAAGCCTTATGAGTTTCCTTGGCAATAATAAAAGACCTACAGGGGATCCTTTGGTAAAAAGAGAACTGAGGTTAGTCTCTAACTGCATTGGTCATCAAAATACTGATCGAGTGGATGGACCATTAACCAGGTGCCTTCTTTCCATCATCTCTCCTAGGCCTAAGGAAGTTTGACAACATGACCTAAAAGGTACGATAGGTGGAATGATATTGCTAAGGAATATTGGACTAGAAGAATGTTTAGCATAAGTTATCAGTTCATTTAGTAGGCAAAGGCCCAAAATGATCAACACTTGTTACTAAATCATTTAATCAACAGAGGCCTAAAATGATTAACAAGTATACTTTGGTCAGCTAAAGTCCTAAGTGATTGATAGGAGCAACTCTTCTTGGTCAGTAAAAAAAATGTATAAGTAATTATTAACAACATTTAATCACCACATGCCCAAAATTATATTACAATTAATAAACTGACTTTATTAATTTTATCAAAAGACTAAAGAGTAAAAATATACAAGATGTGACAAAAATTATACAAGGACTTATACCCACTAAGGATGGAGAGATAGATATTCATCTATGCATGCTCTCTGACCATCATCTGGATTGGGGGCAAACACATACTCATTATCTTTGAAGTAGTGGTTCATCAGCTGGGCAGGAATGGCATCGATCGGAATTCACTCTTCATCTTTTGAAAAGGGGGGTTGGCGCTAAGCTGGGCAGCCTAATTAGTACTTATACCACAGTTCTGAGTCCTGGTGAATCTTGAGCTCCTTAAGGGCGTTCATCCACCTATGTTTGTACACCACATCTTTGGTTTCCTTAAATTATACAGGTACTTCAGTCTAGCCCTCATCATAACCTACTACCCATTCTTCTGGAGGACCCCTCCTGTAGATATTCCTCAACCTCTTGATATCCCTCTAAAGGCCATCTATGATGGTATACTATTAGCTAAACATCCTCCTTCAACTCGACAACCTCTTTCTTCAGGTCATCATTCTAAGCTTGAATCATCTCTCCTACTTGGACTACATTCTTGCTTGCTGCAAGATGGGCCCTCAGGTTGTTTATTTCCTCCTGTATAGAGGAGTTGATCTTATCCATGACTTGAGATCATATTTCAGTTTTGCAACCAGTTTGGACTGGTCATTGCATGCTACAATCCTTACTATTAACTATTTACAGATCTTTAAAAAGTCTCGATGAGTCTTCCCAGTCACGCATGGGACTAAGATTTTCCCAAGGTTTGAAGAAGGAGAAATGTAGCCTACCACAACAATATGATACAAACAGCAGAGAAAGTTAAAAGTAAAAGGAACATTAGCATAACATAAACAAAAGTATATCAGCAAAATATAAAGACTTTCTCCTTAATATTGTAAAAGGACGTCAGATATCCATTATAACCAAAGGAGAGAGAAAATGCATTAAATACAAGAATAAGGAAAAAATAAAATCCTAGAACTACGTAACTTCACATATTCACCTGTTCAGAGGCTTTGGTTCCCTCCCCTTCTCTATAGCCTTCTTAGTTTAGTCAGTATCCATCCCGACCTCACCTGGCCCTTCTTCAGTCTAGTCGACAAGCTGACTAGTAAGAAGCTCTTCAACAGCGAAGGGAGAAGGTTCTATATGGCGAAGCTGGTACATGTTAAACTCTATAATGACTCTTACTAACCTCAGATCTTAATACTATCTCTTTTTGAAGGAAACCATCATAACATAGGTAATCTGAAGCTTTGTATAGTTTTAGGCCGCATTCTAACCATCTAAGTAGCTACTCTTGTTTATGACTAGGATCTCGCCCTCCAACTTCTGGACCTTCCTGAACATGTCTAGGTTCTCTCCAACCAGTTTCTCCTTCCCAGTAATAACTAGGTTGTTGGTAACCTTTAGCTTGACAAATGCCTATTTTTCCTCCTCCTCTCTCTCTCACTCGAAGTCGGCTCAAGCATTAGCTAATTCCTTTTGGGTTTTCTTTAGGGCTTTGCTCAACTCCTAGTTCTTTTTGGACAGGTCGGCCTGAGCATTCAGGATTGTGGTAAAATAAGATAAGAAGCGCAAGGTAGAAAGAAAAGAGTTAGTATATTAAAGCCAAACAAAAAGGAATAATAGAAAAGGAAGGATATATATTAGGCTTAGTGGCTGGGAAAATTTGAAGGATAGTTGGGCTTCCCCCAGTCGTGATGAGTGATCGTGGTCGGTCGCAAGCACTACCCCTTAATAAATTAGGGGAAAAGGTTGGGGTGTTAGACACACTGCCCCCTCAGTAGCAACAACAACAGAGAGGAAAGGATTAGTCAGGGACTTTAAAGGCTGCTTCAGCTTCCTTTCCTTCTCTATCTTTCTCTCTTCTTCCTTCCTTCTCTCTCCTTATTTCCTCTTCTCCTCCTCCTCCTCCTCCTCCTCCTCATTATTATCTACCTTATTCTCTTTCCCTTAGTTCCCAATATGGAACCACTGGCCCTAGAGGAATATCCCTCAGCCTTCTTCAATAGCTTTACCCCGTCAGAGAGCAAGGCCTGATCATCATCATCATCAGCATGTAGAGGTGTCCTCTTTTGTGGGGCCATTTTTTCTTCTTCCTCTTCTTTTTCTTCCTCTTTTTTTTCTATTCCTCCTCCTCCTTCTTATTATTCTTCTTCTTCTTCTTCATTCTTTTTCTTCATCCACTTTAATTATCTCAATTGGCCCAAATAGACTAAAGGACTCCTCTTTTGCTAGCTCTAACTTGGGGATTTTATCAATTGGTCGATTAATGAAATTGGAAGATGTATTTGTGTACTCTAACAAATAAGATGCAACACAGGGGTTCTCGCCATCGGGTATACTATCCCAAACTCTCCGAGCCTTGAGAAGATCAACGATTCTTAGCTCACGAGGAGTGGGATCTTAGTTCTTATCATGATCTATAAAATTGAGGAAAAGACACATAATCAAAAGTTATAATGAGGAATAGAAGATAAACATCCAACAGTAAGATAGAAAGAAAAAGAGGTAGCAACCGATATGATCTTACCCTCAATTAGGGATCCAAGGACCTCGATGCTTCACACCCTTAGGTAGGGTAGGATGTTACCAAATCCTGGCAATAAAACCCTACTCCAAATATCCTTTATAGGAGTCTATCAGGTTCACAACCAAAATGCTCTCAGCCTTCCTGGCCTTCAGATACAAAACACCATCATTGGTGCGCGACGAGTAATTGAAGTAGTAAATTTCAGGCAGCCCTAGGTTGTTCCCATACAATTCATTAATTCAATGTACTTCGTTCACTAATTTCCAAGTGTTTGGTCAACACTGGAAGGGACATCATCAAAATATTTTTCAAATCTAAAAAAGAGGGTTTAGGGGAAAAGTTAAACCCCCTATATAATAAGAAGAGTGTGGATCTAGTGCCCATCCTCTATATCCTGGACATCTTTAGGTATAGGGGCACATTCAATCTCCACCGCTAAGGAATATTATAAGACTTTCGAAACTCAGTAACAGATTTGTTGTTAAGAAGAGCCGTGGAGACAAAGGTTTCAGGCTGCAAAAATGTTAATTAAAATGGTAAATAAGAAGAGCGTATTATAGAGAGTGGTCGAAGAAAGCTATGAAAATATGGAGAACTGAAGAAAGAACACAGTGCGAATTTGTGGAGGAAAACATTTGGATAAATGACCGTTGAGGGTGATATACCTAGTTTGAACTTCACGCTAGTGATGAAGCACAGTTCTCAACGAAGAACCTAGCACTTCAAGTACATGCTCGGACCAGCGTACCCCGGCTCTTTAGGAATATTACAAGTTTTTCATAATAATTTTCCTCAGTAAAGAGTGTGCTAAGCAAGTTCAGAAATATTATAAAAGCACCATGTCGGTTTTAAAATAGTTTTGGTCTCTCGGTGTCGAGCTTACTTAAAATGTTGTGGCCCAACTTTTTAGCCTAAAGATTTTGGGGGCAATTTTGGGGGATTATTTATTCATGACCTATATCGCTACTGACTAGCCCAGTAGATAGATTGGACTGCCCAACCCAACTGAAAGAAATTATTTTGGATCCGTATATTTAACACGTGCTTCAATGCATGGAGATAGACTCGAATCGGTTACCAATAATCTAGGAGGAGATATTCTGGTACACCTACGAGTTATCTACAAGTTGGTTGAGCTACTTGTACAATTCAAAGACTTTATCTTTGCCACTATAACATGGAAACCCTGTACTAGGGCAAATGGGTGTAACTTTGATATTTGAGAGACACTAATAAGAATATAATAACCTCTCCATGGTTGTAGGCAAGTTGTCGAACCATGTATCTCTTGTATTGTGTGTGATCATTTACTCTTTCATCTTGATGTTGCTTTTTAGATTTCTTATTGTGATGATTCTTACACTCACATGATCCAACCACTAGACTTGCAAGCCAGTAGGCCCACAGTCATAACCAATTGTGCACGTGCCTATTCTCCTTCTTTATTTAGTTCTTCATTGTTTTAGCGATCTTAAAAAAACTGCAAAAAATTATCACTTTCAACTTATAGCAACCTTCATTAACTCCATTAAAAACCTCTTTTCTTAATCAAAATCAATTGAAAAACTAAAGATCTTCCACAAAAATCATAACTCGATGCTGAATATAAAATTTCAACATCTAATCATAAACTCCTCCATAGACATTAATTACAAGAAATAGTTAAAAACACTAATTATTACAACCGATTTGAATATGAGAGAAATTTAACTACAAATAAGCCACCATAGGATCTATTCACATTAACAAACATTCATACGGCCATGATGAAAGTGATATAAATATTCAATTTCTAAAAAACCATCTTAGTACACAGACATATGAAATCATGCCCATATTTGTAACATGAATACCTAGGATTAAATCAATGGAAAATACGGATTCTTCCTAAAGCACGATCATTCTACACCGAGGGCTCTGAGACCAATTGTTTAGGATCATTATATGTTGAAGTGTTTTTTTCCCATTAATCTTCGAATGATATGCAATAGAAAGAATAAGACTAAAAAACTTGGTCCGAAAAATGAACCTAGAGTTTTGAATACAGTAATTTTGCCGATCTAGTTGCAATTCAATATGGAGAAAGTAATTTAATGATGATGAAGGGAGAAATTCTCTCAGCCCTCTAAAAGTTTTCTAGAACATAGCCAAATGCCTGGATCTTTTATTAGTATATGATCCACCCAAATTTAGGCAGGCGTGTGGCCACTTTTTAAGGAGAAAAAACTCTTTATTTTAAGTGAGATATTCTCATTTCTCTCACAAAAATTCGAATTATGTTTTCTCTCCCCTCTTTCAAATCCTAATAATGAGTTATGATTATTAAAATGCCAACCTGAAACAATATATACTAGTTTAAGAGGTAGGATGGGGCCAAACTGGGTTTCTCGAGAATCTAGCCTAACCACTTGGTTATATAGACTATACTAGGGATCCAATAAAAATAATTAAATTATCATCCAAATAAATACTCAAAAATCCAAACTCACAAATCCCTTAATGTATTTAATTTATTTATTTAATTATATTTAATATTGATAAATAATTATGACTGCACTCCAATTTAATTATTTTAAAAATTACTCACATATAATGAGATCTTATTTTCAAACTTCCATATCCTATTAATGGCGCTTTGAATGCTTTTCTCATTGGAACGAAGGAGAGTTTCAAAGTCGATTGGTAACTTCTTGTTAGGAAGTAAGAGATAGATAGTTTTCTATATTGTGCAAAATTATATTTTCAAATTTAATGAGAGACTAGGATGCAATGAGGTTTTTTTTAACCTTGGGTAGGGGTTTTTCATCTCAAATCTTTATTGTGTGATTGTTTGGTGTCTTATGTACATGTTTTGTTTGTTTATCGCATATTTAGACTAGATATATTTGTTAATAATGAAAATGACATAAATTTTATTGGTAATCATTTTTAAAGTCAGAATAAATTATATAGAAACCTATTCCCCCAACTTTAAATCTAGTTTACACACATACTTACTTAGAATTGATTCGCACTGAGATCCAAGGATGGAGAATATGACTTTCATGTTCACTTGATGGAGCTTTTAGTGCATCACTCAATCAAATGGGGGAGTGTTTCAACATCCATAGGTAACTTCTTATTAGGAGAACAAGAGATATATACCTTCTTCTATTTGTGTAAAATTTATTTTCAAATTGAATGAGAGATTGTGATGCCCCGAGTTATTTTCACCCCTAGGTGGGGTTTTTCCTCACATGTGTTTTCCTGTGCCTTTTGTGTGATTGTTTGGTGATTATATACATAATTTCTCTCACACATAAACCTAGATCCAAGACAAATCTAAACAAGCCCTTGTTAAATTGACATTAGGTCCTGTACCTAGTTAATTAACTAGAATAAGTAGAAAAAGTTTGGGATGAAAATTTAGAAGTTGAAAAACTTTAGGGGTTTAAGGGTAAAATAATTTAATATTTTAAAATTAAAGTGTAGGCGTTTATTCGAACTGGCTTTCTAGATGATCAAATAGTGTGTTGTAATTTACCATTTTGACCACAAAAAATAAAATAAAATTTTTAGAAAAAATTTCAAAATTTTCTGATTGGATCCGCTCCCTCACGTGCTCAGTCGAATTTATCCCGCATTGGATTTGACCTTACTCGCACACATGATACACTTCATCTTCAACTTTTATAATTTTGAATTCAGGGTTGTAAACTTTTATCTTCAATTAAGTCCTTCTATAGAATATCATTTCAGATTATTTAAAAGCCACTCATCCTAATTTTTCACTAGGAATTCAAAAATATAACTTTTATGGATTGAGGTGAATTCTTGTCACTGCTCCATAGACTGTAAAACTTTAAAATTTTCATTTCTATATTCGTAGAGTTTTAATGAAATTTGAATAATGGGAGTGATATGGTTTTGTTTCTATGTGAATTTAAAACAAAATGGTTTTGGTTTGAGGTTTTAATTCATAGTATACACAGAGAATTTGAACTTTGAAATTTTAACTCTCGAGAGAATAAAACTTAATTTTGAGAAATGAAAGTTTACTATAATCAAATTAATCATTATAGTTAAGTTCCTACTAGTCTAAGCACAATTATTCCCACTTCAAGACTAGTTCAAAGTTAGGAACATATAATTAACCATTAAAGCTCAAGCTTTCATGGTGTTTTCAGAATATTGACCCTTAGTTTTGTATTTCTACATCAAGTAAAGCATGTAAAAGCATAAATGGATCTACTGAAAAAACTAAGTAGAATCAAAAGAACTGAAATCTATAAATAAAATATGGGAATACCCAAAAATGACAAAATTTTGGGTTGGTTTTTTGTTACTAATTCAATGATTTTCTTAATACCAAGGTGTTCCTTTTATAGGGGATATTGAGGAGGGTTGATTGGTTGAAAAAAAGAAAAGTTTGATCTGGTTTAATGGAAGATATCTTTGAAAGAATTTGGAGTACACATGAAAATATGTGTTACCTTGGCTCCCATTGGCACTAATGGTTACTTGGTGGCATTCTCATCAGCTTAGTTGATGAGGATAAGATTAGGTGTTTATTTTTTGTTCCTTGGAAAGTTTTGGTTGAGTTTTAAGTTTAGTTTTTTATGTTTTTCCAAACATTAGGGGCTTTAATATAATTTCCAAAACTTGGTGGAGTAATGTTAAGGGTTAATTTGTAATTTGAGGTGGTTATGAATTTAATTATGGAAAGTTTGTAATATCTAAAACTTTAGGGTTACTTTATAATTTGGGTTTTCAAATGTTATTTTTGTTAATATTCATGATTTTTAGTTTCAAGAATTTTTTGAATTGGCCAAGGTTATTAATTCTTAAAATTATGCGTACATACATGTATTGTTGAAACCTAGATTAGTTATCATTTTGCGAATCTTATAGGTGTAGTCTATAATAGTGACCACATGAAGAATAGTGAGGTTTTTTTACGGAAGTGATTGTCGGTTCATACCCAAGCAAAATGTGGGCCTCCCTCTAGTGCAGTGTCATGTTGATCGGAGTTTATCTTTTCCAAATAAGCTCAAGATCTCTCAAATTGACTTGGTAGTCCTCTAGATTTCTATTAATGAAGAGGTCTACACATAAAGTATAATCGATCAGTAATGGAACAAAAATCCATCGTATGATAGAAATGGCGGATGACTTGCTAGGTTTTACTTTGGATGAAGAATCTGAAGACCTTTGCACCATACAACAACCCAAAAAATACAAGAAAATTCCTCTCGATATCATTTTATGATCCAGGTAGGTATCTAACTAAGTTTTGAGACTTCTCCCTGGACTAGAAATGGTATATATCATTCCCTGAGGATAGTCTCAGGTTGTAAGAATAGCTAATTTCATTTATGCCAAGGTTAGTCCCACAAATATAGTTCGTAGAAATCGTACCCATCACGATCCGGTAAAAGCTATCATTCATCGAATTGGAAGTATTTCGTAATAATAGAGTACGTCCACCACCAATGGGTGGAGGGTAAATCAAGCTCCCCCTCCAACATTACCACTATCATAAAAGAAACTTCACCACGGGGAATATCAGAGTCATATTCATGTTTTATTGAAATCATAAAAAAGACATCGTTGAGAATTAAGTACTTGGTACGAAATTCCATGTAGTGGTTTATGGAAAACAATTCATGTTTCCTCCCATATGTAGATATGGTGAGAATATAAAGAAAAAAAATATTAAATAGAAATAAATATAGATGTTTTGATAAGTATAAATACTAGAGAGAGAGAGAAGTTGAAAATACATTGCAAAATTGTTAAATGGCAAAGGTATAAGATTTTCTAGACCTTATACCTTCGGTCACCAAATTCATATTAATCGGCATCTGAACATTGGGGTTAGAGCCTTCTATAATAGCAACGGGCACATGCACTGACACGCAATGATTAGTCACAAAGCCTGCTAGTAGTTCGCGACACCCAAAGAGTGGGGATCATGCATATCAGAAAGTAATGATTGTCGCCCACTTCCAGAAGTAGGCTTCTATGAAAAAGGAAATTATAGTTGAAAAAAACATATTGACATGTGTCCATACAGAAATAGGAAAAGACCATCCCAATCACAATAATTGCCAATCATCCTAATCTTGGGGGAAATTTAAAGGAATATAACTAAGTATGCCATATGGACTGACACGTGGCTCTCATAGGCCAATAAGAATGGTTGGCCAAATTAATAAGGGCGGATAGGTAGAAATATAGGAATATCATCAGGACATCCTTTCCTAATAGAACTATATAACTTGTAGAGGACGTGATCAAAATAAAAAGACCTAGAATGATATTATCCTTGTACTTATAAATAAGGGTTGTACCACCCAATCTTAGGGTATTTACTTGTATATTGATCATGACAACTTGGACTCTCAGGTAGAAATCCTAGCATTCCAATCATCCTTTACTCTTCCAAGAAATATACTACTCTCCATACCTTCCCCTTGACGTGAGCAGGACGGTCTACCAAACCACGTACATATTGTGTTCTTTATTTATTGGATTCATATTTCTAGCCAACATATTCTTTTGATTATGGGTTTGATATCCCCTACATAATCTATTCACCCTTTGCAAATGGTGTGAGATTACTTAAATTTAATCAATAAAACCCTTAAACTTAAATCTCACGGGTGGCCCTATTTAATACATGTTTGGGTGTACTTATCACAATCCTCTTTTAAACTATTGTACAGGTTCTCGAACAATAAAACAGGTTCCCACAGTTTGAGATAAACTATTAGTATTGTATCTCAGCCATTCTGATAGGATGTTATTTTGTTATTTAGGTTATGACATGTTCAATATTACTAACATCAAAATTTTTCTCTCATGTGATCAAGCCAAACTGAACTCACCAGAATTCCTATTAAGTACCATTGGCCAAGATACATATGAAGTAATATATTTAAAAGCATAAATATAAAGTATTCTCACAAACATGATTCTCACTATAAATGAATAAGACAATCCTTCATTGGAATATAAAATGACTTTACATGGTTTTGAAAATAAAACTCTAACAATCTCCCACTTAGTCTTAAAATCATATGGCCATGCACTTGACTCCCCTTCCCTCTTCATGACTGTTAAAATCCATAGATGGCAAGCTGTTTGTAAATTAATCCATCAGGTTTTCCTGCGATGCAATATTTGTTACGATAATGTTGGCCCTTTACATGATCTCTTGAATCATGTGATACTTGCGCTCAATGTGATTCGTCCTCTTATGAGTTATTGGTTCTTTCGAATTTAAAACCAAAACGCTACTATCACAATAAATTTTAATAGCCAACAACACTAAGGGAACCCCACCCACGTCACTTAGGAAGTTTTGGAGCCAAATAAACTCTTTTATTGCCTTTCAAGCAACAATGTATTCAGCTTAAATGGTCAAATCAATAATGCATGATTGTTTGATACTCCTTCAACTTATTACTCCACCTCGGAACTAGACTATTTACTAAGTAAACTAGAACATAATCTCTAATCCTTTTAAGGTATTTAAGAATCTTCTTGATATAAATTTAATGCTCCTCACATTGGTTAAACTAGAATCTATTGACCATGCCAATGACATAATAGAAATCTGGTCGTTTACACATTGTAGCATACATTATTTTCCCCACGACCAAAGCATAAGGTATATACCTCATCCTTCCTATCGGATTAGGTGTATTAGGACATTGATCCTTAGATATAGAAATTCCACCCCTGAAATGGAGAAAACCTTTCTTTAAATCTTCTTTGCTAAACCTTGTGAGTACATTATTAATATAAGTGGCTTTGGATAAGCCTAACATCCTATTTTGTTATCACACAAAATCTTTTTTCCACAAATGTGATTGGCTTTTCGTAGGTCGTTTATACCAAACTGACTAGAAATGCACACTTTAATAATAAATAATACACCCGCACCATTCCTGATTAAGAAAATATTAGCAACATAATGTACTAGAATACCATAATATTTCCTCCATGCTTCTTATAAGTATAATTTTCACCAAAACATTTCTTAAAACTGATATATTTGATTTCCTAATCAAATCAGATGTTCCAAGACCTTAACGCTTAGTTAAGTTCATAAATGGATCTTTTAAGATTGCACAACTTGATTTTTTTGGCCTTTTATTATGAATCCCATAGGTTTCATCATATAGATGAACTCATTAAGAATATCAGTAAAGAACGCAGTCTTGACGTCCATTTTCCAAATCTCAAATTAGAATTGAACCTCAATCTATAAGAGAATTTGGATAAAATTTGTCATGATTAATGACAATAAAGATTTCCTCATAGTTGAGTCCCTCTTTCTAAGTGAAGCATTTCGCAACAAGACTTATCTTAAATCTTTCCTCCTTTCCTTTTACCCCTCAATTCGTTTTCTATATCCACTTGTAATCAACAAGTTTTATCCTATGTGACAAGTCAACAAGTTTCGATAGATGATTCAAATCCATCTCATTGTTCATAGCCTTTAGCCAATTCATAGAACCCTTGTCTTGTCGAGCCTTTTCATAGTTTCCAGGATTCATTTCATGTTCCCATGATAATTTACTGAAGTGTTCCCCTATATACATTAATCTATGAGGATGACACCGGATTCTCCCACTATGAAGTGTCTCCCTTTGTGCTTTAGTATAAGTGACACGTGTATCTTGATCATCGATAATAGTCCCATTTCCATTAAGCAGTGCACTATCGATATCAGGTTGTATTTTACCCTATACGAGTGTTCCAGAATTGATTACATGGTATTTTCCTCTTATCTTATTTAAGATAATATTACATTTGGGGTTTTAGTTTATCATATAATCTTCTTTTGAAAATCGAACATTGGTGTTAGGCAATTCCCTGGGGCCTTATTATTGTAAAACAAACCACCTTTGGTTCATTTTAAGTAAACTAAAAAGAGACACGATTCTATCCATGATTCTAACCTACTGGGATCCTTCCACAATATGTATGTCGGGTAACCCTAAATATGAACATGTCTTAGACTGGATTAGCATTGATTCCATAATTTTATGGGAGTTATTAGAACTGATTTAGAAGGAACTAAATTTAGTAAATAAGTGGTTGCCTCTAATGCATAACCCCCCAAAAAATCGGGCAGATTTGAATAACTCATCATGGATATAACTATATCTAAAAGAGTCAGTTTCCTTCTTTCTACTATACTACATTTTTGTGGATTTACCAATGTAGACAATTGGGATGCAATTAATATTTTCGATAAGTGATTCCTAAATTCTCCCAAACAATACTCTCCTCCACAAATAGATTGACCGGACGGAAAAAGTGTGTTCGTATGAGGACACAATCGTCGTGTGTTTCGCCACCGCGATACAAAAGAACCTAAGCTACTACCACACTTGACAAGCAAGCACAGCGGTAAGTCGGGTATCGTAAGAAATCCACAGGGAGTGATTAAATTTTAGATTTTAATTGTTTTAAAACTTCAAGAATAAAAATGGTGTAAAAGAAATAAGAAAAGGTGATGGTTGGTTATCGTGAATAAACAAAAAGAGAAGTTAACGCTAAACAAAAGTAAAGCGAGGATCGGGATCGCATCCACACATTCACGGTCTAAACAACTACTAATTAGAATTTCGATTCGAAAACATTTAATCGATCATTTTCAATTAAGCATAAACATCACGCAATAAGGAATTTAAGCCAAAGTTGCGAGATTAAACATTTAATGGAAAATGGTCACACGCGGATTAAATTCGGATAATCGCTATAAACACTAACGTTGCAGGGCAGTGAGCTGCTGCAATCTGCCCTGCTTGATCGATCGATCGACGCTTCTGGTCGATCGATCGACCGTTCTGGATTGTCGAATTTTTGCCTAGGTCGATCGATCGACCAAAGGGGTCGATCGATCGATGCTCTGTTTTCTGCAGATATTTTGCCTTCTTTTCTTTCTTCTTTATTTTTATTCCAACTTACTATATAAGCCAATTTTGTTGTAATAAGACCATATATCAGTACATACACGATTTTAGGTTAGTTTTAGTTAGGGTTTTGGGGTTTTGCTTGGTTCTTCTTCAATTCCTCTTGGTTTGACACCCAATGTGGATTGTATGTTGACTATTCATCTTCCCTCTCCATTAATATAGTTGTATTTCATCATTTCCTTACTTTGTAATTTAGTTTCCGTGCTTTCATAATTTGTTTATTGTGTTTATTTCTTGATTTCTTAGTTTAATTAGTTTAAATTAGTTTATTTTCATGATTTGTCCGTAGATAAATAGGTTCGGGATTGCGTTTTCGCCATTTACGGGTTTGAACCTCGAAAATTAGGTTTTGTGTAAAATTGCATTTAATTGAAACCTCGCGTATTAATGTCCGGATTATTATGCGTTTAACTCTCTTTGTCATGCAACGTTAGTGTTTATAGCGATTATCCGAATTTAATCCGCGTGTGACCATTTTCCGTTAAATGTTTAATCTCACAACTTTGGCTTAAATTCCTTATTGCGTGATGTTTATGCTTAATTGAAAATGATCGATTAAATGTTTTCGAATCGAAATTCTAATTAGTAGTTGTTTAGCCCGTGAATGTGTGGATGCGATCCCGATCCTCGCTTTACTTTTGTTTAGCGTTAACTTCTCTTTTTGTTTATTCACGATAACCAACAATCACCTTTTCTTATTTCTTTTACACCATTTTTATACGCGAAGCTATCGAGGAGGGCTACAACTTCCGTGAGATGTCGGGCCAGGTACCCAAGCTGTGAAAAGACAAAAATGCCCTTGCGCATGCGATTGTGTACGAAACTTCACCGGAATGCATCCGAACTTCATACTAAGCATCCAAATACTTATAAAAGCTCAATTAACCCCTGCAAAACATGTTAACATAGAAATCCGAGGTTGTCTGGTTAATGAGCATAAATATAGGGATTAAGATACCCGAGGGGGCTAATAACGCGTAGGTTAACGGGTGAAATACGCAATATTTGAGTCGTATCACAGATCGTAGAGTATACATTAGTTTATTGTTCCTATGCTCCACCTCATCCTTATACACTTTGAACTTATCAATGGCTTCAGACTTCTTGTGCATATGGTAAATATATCCAAACCTCAAGTAATAATCGATGAAAGTAATGAAGTCGTCATATCCACCTCTTTCTCGAAAAGTGATAGGCCCACACAAATCAAAATGAACTAATTGTAACACATATTTGGCCTTATAGACCTGGGTCATAATTGGCCTCTTGGTCATCTTACCCTCTAAGCAACATTCACAGACTGGAAGTATCTACACATCTAATGAAATCAAGTGTCCATTTGAGACTAGGCATTATGTCCTTTAAAGATTTATATGTCCTAAGCGTAAGTGCCAAAGATACATTTGGTTCAATTTCTCTTTAGGTTATTTCCATTTAAGCTATTCATTTTAGTATTAAGCGGTAGTGGTAAGACATTTCTAATAATATAAGGAATATTCTCCAAGGTACCATGACAGATAAGATATTTTCCATTTTTTGATAAAAAAAATCCTTTACTAAAATAAATCAAATATCCATTCATCACGAGCTTAAAAATCGAAATCAAATTTCTTATATTACTAGGAACATAAAAAAATCTACTAGTATTAACTTATTTTCTCTACCAAAATTTACAGCTAAATTTTCTACTACTACTATTATTACCCTGTGATGATCACCAATAAATATAATGATTCCTCTTTCACTGAACTCCCTGGTTACATGGAAATTCTACAAAGAATTTAAAACATGATTAGTGGCTCTCGAATCTATACATTAAGTACCTGTATATTTCACCACAAAATATGTCTTGATGATTAAAGAGAAATTACCATTTCCATTATTTTATGGTAAGAAGACCAGACAAAACTTCTTCTAATGTCCTTCCTACTTGAAGGTATAACAGTTACATTTTGGCTTCTTACATACCCTGAGAGGTTTAAAAATTGTCTTGATAACACATGTTGTGCCAGAGATTTCCCCTTTTTCTTTTTCTTACGTTTAGGGATAGAAGAAGATGTGTCATTCTCAGCAGCCTGAATCACACCCTTATGCCTATTGATATTCTTCGCTACCTTAAGTTTCTTAATCCATTGCACCAAAGAGTAATCACACTTATTTATAGAATATTCTTGGAAAAACTGTTTAAAGGACTCCAGTAGTGATTTGAGCAAAAAATCGACATGGGTTTCCCCATCCATTGTAGATCCAAGTACCTCCAGTTCTCTAAATATCGACATTATCTTAACAACAGGATCATGAACGAGAGTACCTTACAGCGTCTTAGTGTTTACTAGCGATATGGAAAAATTCCAATCTCCAAACATGTCCCTTAGTTTCATAATCATGTCTAAGTTTTTTACACTTGTTGATGCTTGTGTTGCAAAAAAATAGTTGTAAAGGTCAATATGTAGTAATGAGACATTTGATCATCATTTTAACACCTCTTATATTCTTTAACATTCCTTCCAGGTGACCCTTACTCAGGTTTGGCAAGGCAGGTTTTACTAAAATCAAACTTAATGTCATCAGTAGTAAAGACAATATCTAGGTTTCTTTTTTAGCCAATATTGTTTATGCTAGCAAGTTTATTATCGTTTAATATTTAAGCAAGTGTCTTGAATACATATACCATTTTAAAGTATAAGAATCATAAATTTGTAAAAAGGAATTAATTTCAAAATAAACATGTGAGAATTTAACTTTGATTTAATTTTAAAGTGGCATCCATCTTCGTGATTTAAAATTAAATTCTCATCAGACATCCTATTTACGTTTTAAAGTGAGATTTATCGATGGGAGCTTAAATCACTTCACCTTGAATTTTGTCTTTTACTTATGTGCTCCGAATAGTTTAGGAAACATCTTCGAGTAATCGATGTCTTTTAGTCTCACGCATAATGATAATGTTTATGAGTATACCAACGGTTCATCTAATGAAATTAAACTTGCTCATGTAGAATTTACTTGATGGAAGGGCCAAAAACACTCACATTTAATTTCAATAAACTCTCTATGATAGCAAGATTACAACCATCTAATGGGGTTCTAGATAAAGCTACCATAAGGAATTAACTGTATAATAATTTTAAAAAATTGATTGAGATCGTGGAATTTATGTTGAAAATCCTCTTCCACTTAGTAATTTAAAAACCTTGAGGGTTTATGGAAAAAGAATTTATTTAACTCCAAAGACCAAATTAAGTCCTTGGTCATTTCTCAATTTACTTGCATAAATTAAATATCCTTATCTCACAATTTCCAAAAATAAAAATAAGAATTAAAATTGTAAATTAAGATATAACCTGGAGATCTCAATTTAATCAGCACCTTAAAATTAATTACACTAATTTAATTCAATTTAGAAAAGAATAAATCAATACAAATTTTTCAAGAAAATTATTGATCTAACTCGGTCTCAATAAAATAAACAATGTTGTCCACAAAATTGAATGCTCCTAATTATTCAATTAATTGTCATATGAAATCATCCAACAAATTATAATAATGAGAAATACAAATAAATAATTGCACTAATAAGTAAAAGGACAAAATAGCCCCTTTTCATCATGGCCTGAAATTATTCCTTGAGTAGACTCCTTAAGAAAATAGAACTCTTTTGAAGTCCAAGTCGGTTAAGTGCACTGAAGAAGTATTTTTATTGAAAACATGTTAAGCCAGAAGAGTCCAAATAAAAAAAATGGTTTCCTGATCCAACCACTAGAATTGAGGGCCAGAAGGCCCACATTTATGCCCAGTTGTGCATGTGCCTCTTCTCCTTCTTTTTTATGTTCTTCGTTGTTTTAGCGATCTTGAAAAAACCTCCAAAAATACGTTGTTTTCAACTTCTAGCAACCTTCAATGAATCCATTAAAAAACTTGTTTTCTTAATCAAAATCAATCGAAAACTAAGGATATTCCACCCAAATCATAACTTGATGTTGAATATATAAAATCCAAAATCTAATAATTACATCCCATAATAAACTCCTGCATATACATTAATTACAAGACATAATTAAAAACCCTAATTATTACAACCAATTTGAATACAAGAGAAATTTAACTACGGATAAGCCACCATAGGATCCATTCACATTAACAACATTCATATGGCCATGATGAAAGTGATATAAATATTAAAATCCTAAAAGACCATGTTAGTACGCAAGCATATATAATCTGTCACATATTTGTAACATGAATACATAGGATTCAAACTGGTGGACAACATGGATTCTTCTTAAAGCATGATCATTCTACACCAAGGCCTCTATTACCAATTATTTGGGACAAATATAGGAGAAAATGTTTTTTTTCCAAGAATCTTGGAATGATGTGCAATAGAAAGAATAAAAATAAAAAAATTGGTCTGAAAATGAACGTAGAGTTTTGAATATAATAATTTTGCGAATCCAGTTGCAATTGGATGTAGAGGAAGGTATTTAATGTTGATAAAGGGAGGCATTATATTGATCCTCTAAAAGCTTTCTAGAAAACTCCCAAATGTATGATCTTTTATTAGTATATGATCCCCCTAAATCTAGGCAGGTGTATGGGCACCTTTTAAGAAAAAAAAACTCTTGCTTTTGAGTGAGATATTCTCCTCTCTCTCTCTCTCTAGTCTCCTTCATAAAAAAATGAATTGCATTTTCTCCCCCCCCCCCCTCCCCTCAAATCCTAATAATTAATCATGTTACTTAAAATCATAACTTAAACCAATATATACTAGTTTAAGAGGTAGGCTGGGGCCACACTAGGTTTGTCAAGAATCTAGGCCTAACTACCGGGGTATATATACTAAACTAGGGATCCCAAAAAAATAATTAAATTATCGTCGAAATAAATACGCAAATAGCCAAAAGCCAAAATCACAAATCCCTTAATTTATTTCCTTTCTTTATTTAGTTATAATTAATTTTAATAAATAATTACAGCTAAACTCCAATATAATTATTTCAAAAATTACTCGGATATAATGAGATCTTAATTGCAAACTTCCATATCCTAGTAATGGAGCTTTGAATGGATTCCTCATTGGAACAAGGGAGTGTTTCAAAGTCCAATGGTAACTTCTTTGTAGGGAACAAGAGAGAGGAACTTTTCTGTATTATGTAAAATTTATTTTCAAGTCTAACAGGAGACTAGGATGCAAAGAGATTTTTCACCCCTAGGTAAGGGTTTTTCCTCTCAAATCAGTGTTGTGCGATTGCTTGGTGCTTTATTTACGTGTTTGTGTTTGTTTATCACATATTTAGCTTGAATAGACTTGTTAACATTTAAATTGACATAAATTTTATTGGTAATGATTTTTAAGATTAGAATAAATTATATAGAAACAAATTCCCCCAGGTTTGAATCTAGTTTACAGGCATACATCCTTAGAATTGATTCATAGTGAAATCCAAGGATAGAGAATATGGATTTTATGGTTGCTTGATGGAACTTTGAGTGGATCACTCATTCAAATGCGGGAGTGTTTCAATGTCCATAGGTAACTTCTTATTAAAAGAGCAAGAGTTATACACCTTCTTCCATTTTTGTAAAATTTCTTTTCGGATTGAATGAGAGATTGTGATGCACTAAACTTTTTTCACCCCTAGGTTGGGTTTTTCCTCACATATGTTGTCCTGTGACTTTTGGGTGATTGTTTGGTAATAATATGCATAATTTCTCTCACACGTGCACCTAAATCTAAGAAAAATCTAACATAAGCCCTTGTTTAATTGAAATTAGGTCTTGTATCAAGTTGATCCACCTCAATCCTTTTTGAAAAACAATTTTTCCTTTGAAGATAAATTTTATAAACTCTAACTTGGATTTAATCATATATAGGGGTGAGGATTATTATTCAGGATTACCTTTATTTTATGGTATACTGTAAAAGAATTTTGGAGACGACATTATTTGGAAAATGGAAAAGATAATTGATTTATAGTAAAATGGATTCTTATCTTATACTAAAAGAATTACTCTTACTAATAATATGGTTTCTGGTGCTAGAAAAAAGTCTATGTTACGCAACCAAGAAGATAAAACTCACTTTAGAAGTTTATCAAACACTTAGTGTGAGAAAAGCACTTAAGATCTTGTTCCAAAAATAAACTATGTGAGTAAACTCAAAATAAATCCATCAAAGCATAAAAAAGTATGATAAAA
The DNA here is from genome assembly GCA_949130495.1 of Sambucus nigra. NCBI lineage: Eukaryota > Viridiplantae > Streptophyta > Magnoliopsida > Dipsacales > Adoxaceae > Sambucus > Sambucus nigra. The sequence continues at coordinate 391,405,602 of OX422207.1, read as the reverse complement.
ATCATACAAAGTAATAAAAAATGATAACAAGTTAACGAGGTTCACTCAAACTAAGGATATGTTCTAAAAGGTTAGATCATTTTTTTTCTTTGATAAAAGGAGGAAGTGTTGGGGTTTTATTCTTAAAGCCATGTACGAAAGACTAGGTAAAGATGAGTCAGGTCATTTTGAAATAAGAATCATGGTTATTACAATTCCTTATATTTGGTTTGAACATATTTTAGATATGTAAGTAAATGGAGCTTAGAAGGGATTCTAATGAGTCGACTTCGAGTTGATAACTAGGAGATCGAGATTCCAGTTCCAGCACCACTAATACGTTCACAACCTAAAAAGGTAATTGACATCCTATAAGAATGGTTGTAATGAAATCCTAAAATTTTATCTCTAATTATGGTAAGATGTTTGATGGTTTGAGAACTTTTTGATAGTTCAATAGAGGGTGGTGATCGGTACATTCCAAGAATGTATTGAACAATGCCACCAGTGAAATATGATTCTAAGGGTTGTCCTAATTAGACACTGTTGATTTAATACCATTTGAAAATGGTGCATAGATTTTTTAATCTCGAGAATTATGAGTTTTGGAATGCTTTCACATATGTCACTTTGATTGCTATGGGTGCGGTCTTAATTTATATTAGGTCAAATGGTCTCTGGATATTGGGTGATAATTCTTTGAGTAGGTCTGATATTATAATTAAGATGAAAGCACATCCATGGGATAACGTGGATTTTAATACCCTTGATAGACTTATATATTTTATTTTGCAAAGTCAAACTCGGCTGGTGGATTTTTTTTTCTAATCCTAGTGGAGTAGAAAATAAGTTAAGTTTGAGGATCAAGGAAATTAATTAGATGTTAGTCAGACTTGATTAACTGTAACTCAATTTGACAAAGCTGGTATTGAATACTCCACATAGGGAATCATATTATGTACCATAATCAACTTTGTAATCCGAGTGATTTCTGAGATAATTAAATTAGAGTGTAGTCGTGATAATTTAGTAGAGTTAATTCATGATTAAAAAAAGAAATGAAATATTTATAGTAACTGTAATTTGAATTTTGAGTATTTATTTGGATGTAAATTAATTATTTATCTTGGGTCCCTAGTGTAGTACATCTACCCATGTAGTTAGGCCTATACTCTAAAAAAACACAATTTAGCTGAAGCCCACCTTTTGTACTTGTATATAAAGGCGTGGTAATGGGTTTTAATGATATTTCATTGATCATTAGGATTCAAAAGGGGTGAGAGAAAACACTATACATGTTTATGTGAAGAGTCCTAGTGAGACACCACAATATCTTATCTCAAAAGGTGTCCACCCACCTATCTGAGTTTGGGGAGGATAGTACATTAGAATATCCTTGTGTATAAAAAGTTTAATCAAGTTTTTTCGAATAAGTTTGAGTTCTGCAATGATCTCATCATCATCTATATTTGTCTCCTCATACGAACCACAACAAGAGTCGCAATGGCATGGATTCTTAAAACCCTAAGTTTAATATTTGAACCTAGTTCTTGTTTTTTTTATTTTTGATATATAATGGATCAAAGATCTTTAGGGATGAAATTATTTAGCATTTAAATGTCAATCCCAATTTTCTTTCCCCACAGTTGGTATTAGAGCCTATGCTGAGATTAATATTTTATTTAAAAGGTATATGTTATCCACAAGAAACCCTAGTTTTGGCATATTGTATGCATTTGAAATGACATGGTTTTGCATAGATCCTAAGTTTATAACCCTTCCATCGTGGTCACGCATATTTATTTTGTGTGATTGGATCCTAAGTTAGTTTATCCTTTGTTATTTTTCAATGTTGATTCAATATGGTTGTAATAATTAGGTTTTCTTTAATTATTTCAATATCGATGTATTTGGAGGAGTTGGAAGAGGGTTGTAATGTTTCTTTACTGTTAGAACTATATATATATGGGTATAAGTTTTTGGCAAAGTTTCATGGATTTTCATAAACGTTTGGATGGTTTGTGGAGGTTTTACATGGAAAACTGAGAAAATGAACAAGTTTTTAAACACATGGCTCTCGAATCAATCCGAAAATAGGACCAGGTCAATTCGGTAGTTGGATCGGTACGAATTTGGGTTGGATTGATCCAGATTGGAGTAGGCAGATTTGTTGTTTTGGCTTCTTAAGTGTTTTCCCATGGCGGTTCTTCCACAAATAATTTCTAGAATATGGATGATCAATTTTCAGTATTAAAGACCCTCAAGAACTATTTGTTTTGATAAAGCCTACTTCAAGTTGGACACTTGGCCATATTGATGTCTTCCGCAATAGGGACTCTTGGAATTGAAAACATTTACATTAAGTAGAATTCTAGTTCACGATGAAAAGTGCATTTATGTCTTTTCATTATTATACTGTATTTATTTATTTATTTATTTTTATCTCATTGTTATATTATGTTGCATAACTCGTGTGCTAATTAATTGCATAATTAAAAACACCCATTTTATGGAAAATATGAATTTAGTTTTGAGACCAACCTAGATCACCGTTTTCTGGAAAATCCATTTTATTTATTCTTTTTTAAATTGAATTAAATCTAGCTAATAAGTTTAAAGGTACAAATTAAATTTTCATCTCTAGTTTTTTTTTAATTAAAAATAGTTTTAGTTTTGAAAAATTAAAATAGTGAGATTGACTAATTTAATTTGTACTAGTATATTAGAGACTTTGTTTATTTTGAACGGTGGCTAGACTGATCACGAGACAAGTAAGATCGGTGGAATGCCTACACTTGGGAATGGGCCTGCATTATGTTGATGTTAGAAGGTGTCCAACACTGGTTGTGAAGAAGGTTAGAAGGAATGAGAAATCACATCAATTCTTGAAGGCTTCGAGTCTGTGAGTAAGTCTGAGTTATTCTTGTAAATAAACCTATATCATAGTGGACTTATGTGGCTAGGTCGTCTGAGGGTTTTCTTGTTGTGATTTTTTTTCATACATCATCATGTTGTGGTTTTCTTATTTCAGTCTTGTTATTCTCACCTAGATGCATGCTTAGGTCAAGAATAAAATTTATAAAACTATTTAACACAAATCTTCTGGTTTTATTTGATGCAAAGTTTATTAAAATTGTGAAAATTAAAATTGGTGGTGGTTTCCCCTGTAAATCATAGGGCCCATAACCTTTCTTAGATTGGTATCAGAGTGGGTACATTAATTATCTTATTGATCCATTGTTTCATGATATTTGAGGGTTATTTTGGTGTCTACCCCTCTCTTGGTTTGTTTATTTTTTCTTGATGGGTCATTTTAGTGATAAGTTGTATGTTGCGTTTAGCGATGACAATTTTGATATTTTATATGATTTTAATGAGCTTCATAACCGAGCTGAAACAATAACTCGTTTAAATTTAAAGATTTCAAAAAGAATTAAATTTATTGAAAAATAAATTTTTTGTTTTAAAGTTGAAGCTGATTTTTTACGAATTGTTCAAACAAAAATAGATATACTTCGTAAGAAGATCATGGATAAGAATCGTGGTTATAAAACTTAAAATTGTCCAAGAAAGAGAGCGAGTATTGAGATCGATTTTTAGAGAGGGAACTAGAGGACTCTAAAGTTTCTAGTGTTAAAGAACGTGCCATTGTTTAGCACATGAGAATAATCTTAGCGATAAGTTCACTTGCATTTAGGGGGAGCGAGATAACCTTCTAGATGTTATTACAAATTTGAAAAAGGAGTCCCTTATGTCTAAAGAGTCTAATTCTTTGCTTGAGTCTAGGATTTTGAGGTTCAAAGATGATTTGAAAGACTCAAGTAGTGTTGGTACCGCCTTTAATGATTTGAATTCTAATGTTGCTAAAGTCAAGACCAATATTTGTTTTACAGTGTCAATCATTGCCTAGGACATTAGAAAAGGTCAACCTATAGGTAACACTCCTCGCTTTTAAATATGTTTTAATTATGGTAGGAAAGATCACCTTAGAACATTTTGTTATGATCTTAGAAGATGTCCATGGAAGTCTACATCCGTGACCCCATGACTCCCAAAACATGAGGCATTATGTTTTCATCTTTTTAGGTTAGGAAAATAGTTTTGAAGGCACTGAATGTTATGCTCGTTGACTCTCGTTTTCTTTCATATGACTCATTCCAAGCTATATCTTATAAGTGATTGCGATTTCCTGTTTCTCATACTTTAGTTTTGTTTTTCATGTTATATGTTATTACTACTGTCATGATGTACTTATCTATTGTATTTTGATTTTCCATTTTTTGGGTCTTGATGAGAAAATACAAAAATATTTTGTTTTTGTTTTGATTTTGTTTTTAAAATTTGGTATCATTTGGACAAATCTTTAAAATCTCAAAAAGATTTTTAGTTTTTGTGTAGTTTAGTTTTACACATATTGTGTGGCATATCGGTGTGTTTGAATCCCATTCCTTCCATGTAGCCATGTGATTAAGAAATTTGATTTTGATTTTTGATTCTTGGATTATTCTTAATAATGTTTACATGAAGTAGTTTGAAATTGATTTTATAATGGATTCACTTTGAACATGCCTTCAGACAAACTTTACATGAGTTCATTTGGATTTTAACTTTGTACATCACATGAGCTAAATGAAGTGTTCTCCCAACAATCTTGTCATATACATAAATTTTTTTACTAAGGGGGAGGAGTGCATGTAAAAATCATTGACTGTGAGTTTGTTTGATATTTTTGAAAAATATGAGTGTGCACGAAAAAGAATGCGAAAGGAGAAATCTCCTTTCCATGAGGGGCCACTATTGGTAAGAAAGTAAAAGGATTGAGAGTCAATAAAAATAGAAAATTTACTAAAGGCCAATATTTTTGCATCAATTCTTAAAAAATTAGAGATTTTCAAAAGAAAAAGAGAGAGAGAAAAATGATATATATGTTTTTGAGGGTGTTACATAGAAGATTAATAGGTTTGCACATTAAGTTCTAGTTGATCTTAATTATTTTGACGCTATTGATTCGAGAATCATCAAAATGCTAGGCTAATGTGTATTGTATTTTTTATCCTTTTGAGATATTTATTTGACATGTGAGGCCAAATCGAATGTTGAAAAGTTATTACGATCAAATAGAGTTACTTTGACATGTTTGAGTGATTGGTCCACTTTCTCTTATTTATAGTTCATGCCCCTTCACTTCATACCACTATGTTCAGACATATTGATACTATGCGAGTGTTTAAATCTTACATGTTTGTGTCTTTTGTGGTCGTATATATATAATTATGCTTCATTGGTATATGTGTGGTTTTATATATGGTATGTTTTATGTTTGGACTCATTGAATTTTTATTTAATTCGTGTGAACCTAATGATAAATCTCTGATTTAATTTGACATGCGTTATGATTATCTTGGTATGTTATAATTAAATACTTGCATCTTAGTTGATATCATTGGTTTTTAGTTTGTATTATTTGTGCGTATGTTGCCTATCTGTGTATCATTCATTTCTTGCTTCACAACACTACATGATATATTTATTTTTCCTTTATGACTACCCATGCTTAACTTAGGGGGAGATTTGCTTTTATTGGGGCACCTTATTCTTTGTCTATTCTAAGAAAAAAAAAGGGGAGAAATTGTATCTAACTCTTTTAGTGTGTGAATTCTTTAACTTAGAAATAGACATTATTTCTTAGATAGAAATGGTTAGACAAAGGAGGAGGGTTTTTCATATGCGGTGCATATTGTTATATTCTCATTGAATTTAAAGATATTTTTAATTATGCAAGTTAGTAGTGATGCAAAAAAGGTTTATATAAGAGGAAAACTACTCCAATTTGTGTCAGTCAAACGTCTGTAACTTTATTTTCCTTTTGGGGCTGGGAATTGAGTCTTTCAGAGCTTAATAGCCCCGTAGCTTTTTATTTTAAGTTTTATCCCAGAATAACCAAAGGAGAGTTTGGTAAGGACAAATTTTTTAATCAAGTCAATTTGTAAGTGTTATCTTTATTTCTTGTTTAGAAAAAACTTATTTGAGTCATTGGTCAATACTTGAGTTACGTGTCCTTTAAGCTATTGATATGTGATTGAAAACTATGCAGCAAAGCTAAAGCTGCATCAAGGTTACATAGGATTTCCTGTCGAATATTTTTCTTCAATATCTGAGGGATCTCGATGAAGGTATGAATGCATATTGGTGTTTGATCCCTGTATATCTTTGGGTGTTGTTTTATAAAAAAAGCAGTTGGGGCACTTAATAAAATGCTATTTGAAAGAAAAATATTTTCTAGTTTTAGTTCGTTCCAATGAGTTTAAACAGTTCGTTCGAACAAGATGTTAATATCATTATAATGACCTTCAAATTAACATCAAATGAGATAGTTTTATTGATCAGAGATATATCATTTGAAGTTGGTTCGAACGAGTTTAGCATGTTCGTTTGAATGAGGTTTTTACTGGTTCGAATAAGATAAGGTTTTTATTCAAATCAACTATATGTTTTTGTTCGAACGAGTTACCCTAAAAAACATTCTACCTCAAAATTTGTGTTTTCTATAAATATTTAGGTCTGGCATCAATTTTCCAAGCATCTTTCTGTGAAAATGATTTTTTGAGGTTTATCGTATGGCTTCTAGACCCTAGTTTACAGCCAAGTTTGAGGTCCAAGAATCTTACATCTATATGTCAATTTGAGATAGCTTATATGTTGTACCATACCTATTTTTTGTTCATAGTGTGAGCGTTTCGAGTGATGAAGATCGTGTTTATTTTAAGTGATGACTGAGCTGGTCATAAGACAAGTCTAATCCATGGGATACAAATACGTGAGAATGCGCCTGTATTGTGTGGTTATTGGAAGGCATCCATCAATGACTGTGAACAAGGTTAGAAGGAATAAGTAAGGGCATCAAGTCTTGAAGGCATCGAGTCTTTGAGTAAGTCTAAATTTTTCTTGTAAATAGAACTATATCGAAGTGGAATTGTGTGGATGGGTCATTCGAAGTTTTTACTATTATGGAATTGTGTGGATGGGTCATCCGACGAGATTAATTTTAAAAAATTTGTAGTTGAGGTATGTCACTTTAAAATTTGATTGAATTTATTCTCGTGTTTTAGATTGGATATTTATTTTTTGAATTTCATGATTCTAATATTTCAAACATGAATTCATTTTGTCTCACTATTTTAGTCTTAATGGTTTAATTGGAATAACTTTCAAGGACTAAAAAATAATTGAACAATGTTCTAACTTAAGGGGATAATAATCTATTTTAACCCATACTTCTCATAATTATTTTAAAATTATGATGTGATCGAGTAAGTTAGGCTAGCCTCCCCACGATGGTTTTAATCATGGTATTGTAACATATATGGTAATTCATTTAAATTAAGTATTACATGTGTTAAATTCCCCCAAATGGAAGTTATATATGCCAATCTTTAATTTTAAGTATTTAACCTATGAGAATTTATAGATACCTATGGTTGGTTGGGGACATTCATATGAGAATCATGTTCTTAGAATGATTTTATCATTGGTTTAACAAAGAAGGATACTTTGGGTTGGACATGGTGGGGACACTTGGTACCATTTAGTCAAGATCGTCGGTAAAAAAAGGTTGGTGTTAATTGTCTGTGAAGATCTTCACTTTTCTCTTAAAAGGGAGGTAGGAGGATAAGGATAAGTCTCAGTTATAATGACATGGGTTAAGAAAGGTTCATATCCCTCAGTAGTAGTGAAATAGCCGAAAGGCAAATATTTTCACTACAAGTAGTTAGAACTTTTACAACATCAGAGTAGAGTTTTTCCTTACCTTTTAAGGAAAAAGATATGGTCATGGTTTTTCTCCTAAAAGTAAATGTGTAATTTATGGTTCAATCTAAGGTAACCTGGTATGTAGATTCAGAAACCACAAATAAGGATTGTAACTCATTGCAAAGGTTCCAAGTAATCGGGAAATTACTTTAAGAGAGATGTTCGTAGTTATGGGCAATTAAAATACAACAGAGGTATTAGTAATGGAATATTCTTATGAATATTGGTGTAGACATAAAGTTAATTTAAGTAAATTATTAATGTACTTTGGTTTTAGAAATTTTTGTTTCAGTTTTCTAATTTGGTTTTTAATAGATATTCGATTATTTTATAAAATTATTTTATTAAAATTAGGCTACCTTTTATCTATTCTCATACACTGGGAAATAATTTATACATTGTAAGATTTGTCTCGCCAATTCTACTAGATACTAAATTAAATAATTTTATACATATGATTATTAAAGAGGTAGTTTCCTTCTAGAACCAGGCACAAGTTTAGAACTTATGCTTGGGTTATTTTGTTCTAAAACAAATTAGAAGGCTATTTCTCAATGGAAAATTAAGTTCATTGAAAGTGGAGGCACTTCGTATCTTGAATTTAATTTAGAAGGTAAAATGACCAAGGGACCTTCATGGTAAAAAATTAATGAACATAAAATGTGTTAGTAATGGTTCACTTTGATTAGTGTGGTTCGGTAACTATCTGGTCAAGAGGTTGTTTTGAGTTCCTCCTCTATGTCATTGATGATTACTCAAAGGTATGGATAAGTTCACCTCGTGCCCCCCAAGTCTCAAAACATTCATTAGTTCAAAGTGTAATATGCTAAGGTGAAGCATGGGTGAGGTAAACTAATCCAAGTTCTACGATCAGATTGCAAGGAGTATACCTCATAGGATAATTAAGGGATCATTTATGAAAACTGGTATTTTATCCCAGTTGTCTACACTATGAATTCCACTTCGAAATGGTATAGAGAAAACGATAGAATAATGCTCTTTTGGATATGTCAAGGTCAATAAAACTACAAGATTTTTATAATGATTTTTTCCAGAGATGAGCATTTACATTCTAATCTAATGTATTCTTAATTGGTCACTTCAACTCCCATTGAACATTAAAGTGACAGCAGGCTCATTTTAGGGCATGTTCGGAACTAAGGGTGCTGAACATTTATGCTACGGAAGGAACTAAGGAAGTTAAAATTAATGATATAAGAATATCATTTTGTTGTTTATCCCAAAGGTAATAAAGGTAGCTTATATCATTTTCCTATGTACTGGGAGAATGTTGATTGAATAAATGACTAGTTATTGTAAGAAGATTATGTAATAGACCACATACCCATGTGTAAAATGGACTTACAAGGTAAAACGGAACAATGTATTATCAATGTTAATAGACCACCCATATATGATGAAATACGACCAAATATTGATAATAAATTGCCTTTTCGTAGTGGCAGTATCAGGATTCATCCTAAATGGTTAGTGTTTTGGTTGATCATTTCAATTATATCTCAGGGAAAACAAGAACTATGTCCTAATAACTACAGTGAGGCATTCTAAGACAAAGATTTTTTCTTTGACTTATGACTATGGATACTAAAAGGGGTTTGATGTATTCGAATCATGTTTTTGGACTTATAGAGTTTTGGTCGGTTAGAACCCGTCGAGCACAAGTGGATCTATAAGGAGTTAAAAGAATGATTGATGTCAAGGTGCAAACCTCCAAGGAAAGTATTGTGAAAGGGTTTACTCATAAAGATAACGAATGACTATGAGCAAACCTTTTAACGGTATCGATGCTAAAGTGTGTTGAGATTATTTTAAAGTTAAGAATAAATTCTTGAATGATCGTCGTGACAAGCACAAGTTAGGAAAATCAAAGTGATGTAATCTTATGAAATCCATTTATGGATTTAAGCTAATATCAAGGCCTTGGGTCATTTGGTTTGAATATGTAACCGAGTCTTAATTTTGATTCAGGTCTGAAAATAGCTTGTTTGTATAAGAAGTATGATGAAAACATTGTGGTATTTTTAAGTACAATTTGAAAATAATATATTCCTAATCAGGAATAAGGTGGGAGCATTATCTTTTATAGAAGTGTGGTTGTACGGATATTCAATAGAAGGTATTTAGGACAAGAAGGCACATCTTTATGATCAATTTTTTGCTAGAACAATTTCAAAATGATGTTGTAATTATCCCAGGTCAATCATATCAAAGTTTTATACACATGATTAGCATCGAGATTCCATGAATTTTCAAGTATGGAGTTATTTTATTTGGGTATCAGTGTCTTAGGACACTTAAAAGATGTAAGGAATGAGTAATATACGCAAGGATTTAGCAGAGGAAAAACTCATGAATGCTATATATATTGTATGCAAAGATCGAAATTTGTTATGCCTTAGGCATGGTCAATAAATTTTAGTCTAATAGTCTTGTAACTTCTAGGCACAAATACAAAGTTTTAAGTTAGATTAAGATTCCTAGATTTTTACCTAGGAGTATGTGTTAACCCAAGGAGGTTGAGTGATAAGTTGGAGGAGTGCGGATTCATATGGGATAGCAAAATCCACTATGGATGCCAAAATTATTGTCACTTCAGAGACAACTAAAGAGGTTATATGGATTAGCTACTTCCTTGGTAACTTGGGTGAGGTTCGTTCAAGTGAAATATGTTATTACACTTTTAAGTGTATATAACAGTATGATTCCATGTTCGAGAGAACCAGTAAACCATAAAGAAGCACATTGAGTGTAGGTTTCACTCAGTTCAATAAATCAAACAAGAAGCTGGTAAGTTTATGACCAAGGTTGTATCAAATAGTACTCGGTTAATCCTCTACCGATAGGAAGAAAACTTCCATACTTTAAGACTACATGGGAGATTGTTGGGGTTTTATTCTTAAAACCACTGATGATGGTCACCTTTTGGTAAACGTGTGTAAGTTTGTTTTGAATTAAGAATTAAGGTAACGAGAATTCCTTATATTTTGAATATATAGTAGATATTTTATTCAATAGAGCTTTAGAGGAATTCCAATGTGTCTACTTTGGGATTTCGATTCTAAAACTATTGAAATGTTTAGGACCTAGATAGTGAGTTTCCATCCTATCGGAATGGTTACAATTCAATCTAAGTAGTTTATCCCAAACTATGGAAACTTGTTTAATGGTTCTCGAACTTGTTCGATAATTTAACAGAGGATTGTGTTTTGTACATCCTAGAAATGTATTGAACATAACCACCCATGATATTTGAGTCTAAGGGTATTATTTGTTGAAAATGTATTCGCATATTGGCTGACAATTGTGTTAGTAGGTTTGAGATCATAATTCGTACCATTCCATGTCCATGGGATACTGTGGATTATAATACCCCCTTGATAGACATATATATGTTATTTTCACCAAGTAAAACTCGACCGCTGGATTATTTTATAATCATGGTGGACTAGAAAATAAGTTAAGTCTGGGGATCAAGGAAATTAATTAGATGTTGGTTAAAGTCGATTAACAGTAACTCGATTGGACCAAGTGGGTATCGTACACTCAATGTGGGGAATCATGTTATGTACCATAATTAACTTTGCAAATAATACCTCATTATATCCGACCAATTTTTGAGATAATTAAATTGAAGCCTAGTCATGATTATTTAGGGGAATTAATTCATGATTAAATAAAGAAAGAAAATAATATGATAATTATAATTTGTATTTATGAGTATTTATTTAGATATAATTTAATTACTTACCTTGGGTCCATGGTGTAGTCCATATACCCATCCATACTCTTCACAAACCCAGTTTAGCCCAAACCCACCTTTTGTGCTTGTATATAAAGGTGTGGGTAGGGATTTTAATGATATTTTATTGATCATTGTTGTTTGAATTGGGTAAGAGAAAATAATTTTCACATTTTTTGTGAAGAGACCTAGAGAGAGACCCCCATATCTCACTTCTAAGAAAATACTTTCATCTCAAAAGGTGTCTACCTACCTACCTGACTTTTAATGGATCATCAGTAGAAGATCCTAGCATACAGAAGGTTTAATTGAGGTTTTTCGAATACCTTAGATGATAGAGAGGATTTCATCATGACCTATTTTCTCTCATCATACTAATCACAACCTTAAAAACCTAGGTATAATCATTAAACCTATTTCTTATTTTTTTCTTTTCAATGCAAGATTAATCAAAGATATTTAGGATAAAAATTTTCCTCATTTAAATGTCTATTCAAGTTGTTTTTCCAATGATTGGTATCAGAGTCCATGTTGAGATTAATTGTATATTAAAAACGTAGACATTGTCCATAAAAAACCCTAGTTTTGGCATGTTGTATGAATCCATACTAACATAGTTTTGCAGAGATTATATTCTTATAACCCTTCTATCATGGTCACCCACATTTATTTTGTATCATTGGACCCGTAGCTACTTTTTTTTTATCTTTATTCGATATGGTTGCAATAATTGGGTTTTCTTTAATTATTTCAATATTGATATATGTGGAGGTATTGCAATGTTTCTTTACTGTTAAAATTGTATATTATATATATATATATATGGGTTTAAGTGTTTAGAAATATTTTGTGGAGTTTTATGAAGGTTTGGATAGGCTTTGGAGGTATTTTCATGGTAAAAATGAGAACAAGAAGGAGCTGTCAGACATAGGGCTCTCAAATCAATCCAAAAATATGGCTGGATCTATTCGAAAGTCGAATCAATCCTAATTTGGGCCCGATCAATGTGGATTGACATTGTGAGATTTGTTTCTTTGGCTTCTTGGGTGTTTTTTAGTGGTGGTTCGCAGTGATTATTCCCCAAAACATTTCAAGAACATGGAGGCTCAATTTTTAGTGTTCAAGACCCTCAAGAACTCTTTTTTTTTTAATAAATCCCATGTCAAGTTGGACTATTTGCCATCTAGAAGTCATCTAAACAAAGGACTCTTGGACTTGAAGATTTTATTTTAAGTATAATTATGGGCTATAATGAAAAGGGCATTTAAGTTATTTCATTATCTTATTGCATTTATTTATTTATTTATTTATTTTGTTTATCTGATTATTATATTATATTGCATAATTCATGGGCTAATTAAGTGGATAATTAATAACACCCATTTTGTGGATAATTAGCACCGCCATACCTCTCTCAAAAGGAAGGGTTTTCATATCAAATGGTGTTCACCCACCTACTTAACTTTAGGGCGGATCATACACTAGAAGATCCTAACGTAGATAAGTTTTAATCATTTTGTTGCATACCTTGTAGGGAAGCAAGTATTTCATCATCAAATACCATTATATCCTAATATGAATCATAACAAGATTCGCAATGGTATGGATCATTGAAGCCCTATGTTTAATATTTAAACCTTGCTCTTATTTATTATTTTCAATGCATGATTAACCAATGATCTTTAGGAGTAAAAAAAATTGTCTTTTAAATGTCAATCCCTAGTTATTTTTCCCAATAGGAACATGAAGGTTAGAAACTCACACATTTATCTCTTCAAGAAAGTCAATCACAACCAATTTACATGAACTAATCCTTATACAAGAAAAACCTTCACTCACTTTTACCTTTGAAAACTCATAAAATTCTTAACAGCCTTAAAAACCAAAAATAGACTTGTATTTATAGTTTTTCTTCATAGTGGAAAATTTGAAAATATCGAAAAAGTTCTATTCTTCTCCCAAAACAACCATGAACTAAAAGGAAGCCATCGAAGAGATAATATACACCACAAACTCCACCTTGGCGATCCTCATAATTTAAACCATTGATCTCGTTGGAAGATCATCCCAAAATGTACCAAGATCAATGCGAATCCACCTAACTGAGGAGCTTTTTCTCGAACATTAACAAAAAGTGAGACTTATAATCTTTAGTAAATGCCTAAACTTCTCCACAGTGTTCGGTTTGGTGAGTAAATCTGCTCCGTTCTCATCCGTCTGTACCTTTTCAATCTAAGCCTCTTCAAAATTAACCGAATCCAAAACTCTATGATACCAGACATCAATATTCTTTATGAAGGCATGATACACTTGATTCTTAGACAAATGCATAGTAGTTTGATGATCACAATGAAAATGAACACTCTCTTTCTTCATCTCCAATTAACTCTCTACACTCTTTAACCAAACTGTCTTATTTGACGCTTCTGTCAATGCCATATACTATTGTAGAATGGATACCCCGGACACCAACCCAATGGAAATTACGAATACATACCCTGGTGTAGATATCATTTTATCATGATTCTTTGCATAATCTGAATCCACGTACTTCATATAAAACTCGTCTTCTTTCTTCCTTTCAAGCATAATGCCCATAGATTTGGGTCCCTTCAGATATCAAAGAATCCATTTAACCACTTTCCAATGATTTTTTATCAAAATTTATATGTACTTACTAACCAGACCCATGGCTTGGGCTATATTCGACCTCTTGCAAACCATAGCATTGAATAAGGAACCCTGTGACACAAGCATAAGGCATTGAATCCAGCTCCTCTGACGCATGATTTGTAGAGGAACAGTGCTTTGTGGACAAAGAAAAATGTGAAGTTAAAGGTGTCGAATTGGCCTTGGCATCCAATATGCCAAATTTCTCGATGACATCCAAAATATGATTTTTCTTAGATAACCAAAACTTGCTTACTTTTATATCCCATCTAATCTCTATACCAAGAATCTTTCGTACCATACAAGATCTTTCCTATCAAACTCCCTACTCATTTCCACCATGAGGTCCATTATCTATGACATGTTCCAACACACAATGAGCATATCATCCTAATTGTGCATTGAAAAAATAAATGAACCATCCTTAAGAACACAAAAATACACACAATGGTTGTGATCAAACCTCATGTAACCAACCCAAAAAATGAAGATATCAAACTGTAGGTACCATCACTACACCAAATACTGTGTATGGTTGCGGCACAAATCCCTGACCATTGGTGGTGGGTCGCAAATTTTGTGCATGACCAAATCGGGCGTGACTATCATCGGTGGTCACGACCCAAATCCCTGACCACCAACATTGGTCAGGGACTATGATGGTCACGGCCAATGTTCGCAACCCACTATTTTGTGTCCACAAAACATGGTCACATGCCTAAAGTCGTGACCATATTTTATCTTAAAACTAATAGGTGGTGATGACTTTGGGTCATTATCATTTTATTTTTACATAAAATATGGTCACGGGTGTGGTCCATGACTATTTTATTTTTGAAATAAAAGGTTGTCACGACTTTGGACAATGGAAATTTTATTTTTACATAAAACATGGTCACGCCTATGGATCGTGACCAAGTTTATTTTAAAAATAAAATGGTCATGGTCAAAGGCCGTAACCACCTTTTATTTCAAAAATAAAATTATCACGGTCCAAAGTCGTGACTATTTTTAATATTAATAATAAAAGCGTTTTGTCCTTGAACCGAGAGTCTAATCGGCCAGTTGCTGCGAGTTACCCTTGGGTTACATTGGATCCTTGGGTGACTACGCGATCCATTCCCGTGGGTTATATTTATCCTGTAAAAGTCCTAATAATTGGCAAATTTTTATTGTGCTATTAAACTGGGGGTCCCGTGACTACACGGTCTATTCTTGCAAGTTACGTTGGTCCCGTGAGAGGTATTCATGCCTCTTACGGGATCGTTTTATGGTTATTTTATATTCCCACCCTTTGTCGACAAGTTTTAAGCCTAAGTCTAACAGTTTGGAAATTTTGGACGTGCTCTCAAACTGGGGGTCCCATGACTATGCAGTTGATTTATGTGGGTCACATTGGTCCCGTGCGAGGTGTTAGTGCCTCTCATGTGGCCGTTTGGGGGATGTTTTATGTTCTCACCCTTTAACGACATGTTTTTAAGTCTAAGTATAATAATTCCCAAATTTTGGTCAAGCTCTCAAATCAAGGGTCCCATGACTACCTAGTCGGTACCTTCGTGTTACATTTGTCCCGTACGAGGTGTTCGTGCCTCTTACGAGGCTATTTGGGGATTGTGTTATGTTCTCACCCTTTGACAACATGTGTCTTAAGCCTAAGTCTATCAATTTTTAAATTTTGCTCATGCTCAAAAATCGAGGGTCCCGTGACTACCCAGTTGATTTCTATGGGTTACATTGGTCCCGTGCAAGGTGTTCATGCCTCTTACGAGGTCGGTTAGTGGTTGTTTTGCATTTTCACCCTTTGACGGCATGTTTTTAAGCCTAAGTCTACCAATTTTCAAATTTTGGTCGTGCTCTCAAATGGGGTGTCCCGTGACTATGTGGTAGGTTCCTGCAGGTTACATTGGTCCCGTGCGAGGTTTCTGTGCCTCTTACGGGGCGATTTAGTGGCTATTTTATGCTTTCACCTACGAAAAACATGTTTTTAAGCCTAAGTTTAACAGTTTAAAAATTTTTGTCGTGCTCTCAAACTGGAAATCCCATGACTACACGATCGATTCCTACAGGTTAGATTGGTCCCATGCGAGGTGTGCATGGCTCTTACGAGACTGGTTAGTGGTTGTTTTACATTCTCACCCTTTGACAGCATGTTTTTAAGCCTAAGTCTAACAGTTTACAAATTTTTGTCGTGCTCTCAAAATGGGGGTCTCGTAACTACGCGATCGGTTGTTACGATTTACATTGGTCCCGTGCGAGGTGTTCGTGCCTCTCACAGGGCCATTTTGGTGTTGTTTTATGTTCTCACCCTCTTACAGCATGTTTTTAAGCCAAAGTCTAAGAGTTTGCAAATATTCATCATGCTCTCAAATCGTGGGTCCCATGACTACCCAATTAGTTCGCGTGGGTAACATTAGTCGCGTGCGAGTTATTCATGCCTCTCACGAGTCCGTTTGGGAATTGTTTTATGTTTTCGCCCTTTGACGACATGTTTTTATGCATAAGTCTAGTAGTTTGCAATATTTGGTCGTGCTCATAAACTAGTGGTCCCATGACTACCCAGTCGGTTCCTACGAGTTACATTGGTCCCGTGCGAGCTGTTCGTGCCTCTTACAGGGCCATTTGGAGGATGTTTTAGGTTTTCACCCTTTGACAACATATTTTTAAGCCTAAGTCTAACAAGGTACAAATTTTGGTCGTGCTTTCAAACTGGGGGTCCCGTGACTACCCAATTGGCTCCCGTAGGTTATATTGTTCCATTACAAGGTGTTTGTGCCTTTTACGAAGCCGTTTAATGCCCTTTTACTGCATGTTTTTAAGCTTAAGTCTAATAGTTTGTTAATTTTGGTCGTGCTCTCAAACCTGGGGTCCCGAGATTACGCGGTCAGTTCTTGTTATTTATATTTCTCCCGTGCGAGGTGTTCGTGCCTCTTACAGGGCCGTTTAGTGGTTGTTTCACGTTTTCACCCTTTGACGGCATGTTTTTATGCTTAAGTCTAACAATTTGTAAATTTTGGTCGTGCTCTCAAACCGGGGGTCCCGTGACTATGAAGTTGGTTCTTGCAGGTTAAAATTATCCCGTGCGAGGTGTGAGGGCCTCTAACGAGGCCGTTTAGTGGATATTTTATGTTCTCACCCATTGACGGCTTGTTTTTAAGCCTAAGTCTAACAATTTGTAAATTTTGGTCGTCCCTCAAATCAAGCATCCCGTGACTATGCGGTTGGTTTCTATGGGTAACATTAGTCCTATGTGAAGTGTTCATGCCCCTTAAGGGGCCGTTTGAGGGCTCTTATACATTCTCACCCTTTGACAACATGTTTTTATGCCTAAGTTTAACAGTTTGCAAATTTTGGTCATGCTCTCTAACCGATTATCCCGTGACTATCCAGTCATTTCTTATGGGTTACATTGGTCTCATACGACGTGTTCGTGCTTCTTACGGGGCCGTTTAGTGGCTGTTTTATGTTCACACCCTTTGATGACATGTTTTTAAGCCAAAGTCTAATAATTTACAAATTTTGGTTGTTCTCTCAAACCGGGGGTCCCGGAACTACCCAATTGGTTCCCGCGAGTAACATCGATTCCCGTGGGTAATACTAATTTCATGCGAGGCCATTTAGAGGCCATTTTACATCCCCACCCTTTTACAATATATTTTTATGCCTAAGTCTAACAGTTTACAAATTTTTATTGTTCTCTCAAACCTGGGGTCTCGTGACTACGCGGTCGGTTCCTGCGAATTATATTGGTCCTGTGCGATGTGTTCGTGACTTTAAACGGGGCCGTTTAGTGGTTGTTTTACGTTCTCACAATTTGACGGAAAGTTTTTAAGCCTAAGTCTAAAATTTTGCAAATTTTGGACGTGTTCTCAAACCGTGGGTCCCGTGACTATATGGTCAGTTCTTCTAGGTTAGATTGGTCCCGTGCGAGGAGTGGGTGCCTGTCATGGGTCCGTTTAGTGGTTGTTTTATGTTCTCACCCTATGACGGCATGTTTTTAAGCCTAAGTCTAACAGTTTGAAATTTTGGTCGGCTCTCAAATCAGGGGGCCTGTGACTATGTGATTCGTCACTGTGGGTAACATTGGTCCCGTGCGAGACTTTCGTGCTTCTTACGGGGACGTTTAGCGGCTGTTTTACATTCTCCCCCTTTGACAGCATGTTTTTAAGCCTAAGTCTAACAGTTTATAAATTTTTGTCGTGCTCTCAAACTAGGGATCCCGTGACTACATGATCGATTCCTATGGATTAGATTGGTCCCGTGCGAGGTGTGCGTGCCTCTTTTAGGGCAGTTTAGTGGTTATTTAAAGTTCTCACCCTTTGACGGCATGTTTTTAAGCCTAAGTCTAACAATTGACAAATTTTGAGTGTGCTCTCAAACCGGGGGTTACGTGACTACGCGGTTGGTTCTTGCATGTTACATTGATCTCATGCGAGGTGTGGGGGCATCTCACGACACTGTTTAGTGGATGTTTTATGTTATCACCCATTTACGACATGTTTTTAAGCCTAACTCTAATAATTTGTAAATTTTGGTCGGCTCTTAAATCAAAGATCCTATGACTATGTGGTCAGTTCCTATGGGTTACATAGGTCCCGTACAAGGTTATCGTGCCTCTTACGGGGCTATTAGGGGACTTTTTTACATTCTCACCCTTTGACGGCATATTTTTAAGCCTAAGTCTAACAGTTTGAAAATTTTGGTCATGCTCTCAAAACGGGGGTCCCGTCACTATCCAGTCGGTTCCTGTGGATAACATTAGTCCCGTACGAGGTGTTTATGCATCTTACGGGGTTGTTTTTGGGATACTTTACGTTCTCACCCTTTGATGCCATGTTTTTATGCCCTAGTCTAACAGTTTACAAATTTTGTTCGTGCTCTTTAGCCGATGGTCCCGTGACTACGCAGCCAGTTCTTGTAGGTTACATTGGTCCCGTGCGAGGTGTTCGTGCCTCTTAAGGGGGGCCGTTTAGTGGCTTTTCTACATTCTCACCCTTTGATGGCATTTTTTAAGCCTAAGTCTCATAGTGGGAAAATTTTGGTCGTGCTCTCAAACCGAGGTTCCCGTGCTCTCAAATCGGGGGTCTAATGACTACGCGGTCCATTCTCGTGGGTTACAGTTGTCCCGTGCGAGACTTTCGTGCCTCTTAAGGGTCCGTTTAGTGGCTGTTTTACATTCTCACCCTTTGATGGAACGTTTTAAGCCTAAGTATAACAATTTGCAACTTTTGATTGTGCTCTCAAACCAAGGGTCCTGTGACTACATGGTCGGTTCTTGCGGGCTACATTGGTCTCGTGCGAGGAGTGGGTGCCTCTCATAGGGCCGTTTAGTAGATGTTTTACGTTCTCACTCTTTGATGACATGTTTTTAAGCCTAAGTCTAACAATTTGAAATTTTGGTCAGCTCTCAAATTAGGGGTCTCGTGACTATGCGGTCCGTTCCTGCAGGTTATATTGGCCCCGTGCAAAACTTTTGTGCCTCTTACGAGGCCGTTTAGTGCCTATTTTATGTTCATAACCTTTGACGGCATGTTTTTAAGCCTAAGTCTAACAGTTTGCAATTTTTTGTCGTTCTCTCAAACTGGGGATCCCATGACTACACTATTGATTAGTACGGGTTAGATTGGTACCGTGCGAGGTGTACGTGCCTCTTATGGGGCCGTTTAGTGGTTATTTTACGTTCTCACCCTTTGTCAGCGTGTTTTTAATCCTAAGACTAACAATTTGCAAATTTTGATCATGCTCTCAAACCGGAGGTCCCGTGACTATGCGGTTGGTTCTTGCGGATTACATTGGTCCCGTATAAGGTGTGAGGGCCTCTCACGAGGACGTTTAGTGGATGTTTTACGTTATGACCCCTTGACGGCATGTTTTTATGCCTAAGTCTAACAAATTATAAATTTTTGTCATCTCTCAAATCGAGGATTCAGTGACTACACAGTCGGTTCTTACAGGTTATATTTGTCCCGTGCGAGGTTTACATGCCTCTTACGGGGCTATTAGAAGGCTGTTTTACACTCTCACCCTTTGATGGCATATTTTAAGCCTAACTCTAACTGTTTACAAATTTTGGTTGCGCTCTCAAACCGGAGGTCCCGTGACAATCCAGTCGGTTCCTACGGGTAACATTAGTCCCTTACAAGGTGTTTATGCTTCTTACGGGGCCTTTGGGGGATATTTTACGTTCTCACCCTTTGAAGTCTTTTTTATTGCCTAAGTCTAATAGTTTACAAATTTTGGTCATGCTCTCTAACCGGTGGTCCCGTGAATACCTAGTTAGTTCTTGAGGATTACATTGGTCCCGTGTGAGGTGTGCATGCTTCTGAAAAGGTCCGTTTAGTGGTTGTTTTACATTCTTGCCCTTTGATGGCATGTTTTTAAGCCTAAGTCTAATAGTGTGCAAATTTTTATCGTGGTCTCAAACTGGGGTTCCCGTGACTACCCAATTGGTTCTCGTGAGTTACATCAGTTCTACGGGTAACATTAGTATTCTACGAGGCCGATTAGGGGTTGTTTTACGTTCTCACCCTTTTACGATATGTTTTTAAGCCTAAGTCTAACAGTTTCTAAATTTTGATCGTGCTCTCAAATCTGGGGTCCCGTGACTATGTGGTCGGTTCGTGCAGATTATATTGATCTCATGCGAGGTGTTCATGTCGCTTACGGGGCAATTTAGTGGTTGTTTTACGTTCTCACTCTTTGACGGAACGTTTTTAAGCCTAATTATAACAATTTGTAAATTTGGGTTGTGCTCTCAAACCGGGGATCCTGTGACTACGTGGTCAGTTCTTTCAGGCTACAATGGTCCCGTGCGAGGCGTGGGAGCCTCTCACGGGGGACGTTTAGTGGCTGTTTTATGTTCTTACCCTTTGACGACATATTTTTAAGCCTAAGTCTAAAATTTTGAAATTTTGGTCGGCACTCAAATCGGGGGACCAATGAATACGCGATCCGTTCTTGCGGTTTACATTGGTCCTGTGCGAGCCTTTCATGCCTCTTACGAGGCCATTTTGTGGCTGTTTTACATTCTCACCCTCTAACGGCATAATTTTAAGCCTAAGTCTAACATTTTCAAAATTTTGGTCATGCTCTCAAATCGTGGATCTCGTGACTATTAAGTAGGTTCCTGCGAGTAACATTAGTCATGTGCGAGGTGTTTGGGCCTCTCACAGGGCTGTTTGGGAGTTGTTTTATGTTCTCACCCTTTGACGGCATGTTTTTAAGCATAGGTTTAACAATGTGCAAATTTTGGTCATGCTCTCAAACTTGGGATCCCGTGACTATGCGATCGGTTCTTGTGGGTTATATTGGTCCCGTGGAGGTGTTCCCTCCTCTTATGAGAACGTTTAGTGGTTGTTTTATGTTCTTACCATTTGAATGTAAGTTTTTGAGCCAAAGTCTAATAATTTACAAATTTTGGTCATGCTCTCAAATCGGGGGTCCTATGACTAAGCGATCGATTCTTGCAGGTTACATTGGTCCCGTACGAGGTGTGGGTGCCACTTGCGGGGTCGTTTAGTGGTTGTTTTACGTTCTCACCGTTTAAGGACATGTTTTAAAGCCTAAGTCTCATAATTTTTAAATTTTGGTCGGCTCTCAAATCTGGGGTCTTGTGACTACGCGATCGGTTCCTATGGGCTTCGTTAGTCCCGTGCGAGTTTTCGTGTCTCTTACGGGGATGTTTAGTGGTTGTTTTACGTTCTCATCCTTTAACGACATCTTTTTTAGACCAAGTCTAACAATAGTTTATAAATTTTGGTTGGCTCTCAATTCAAGGTCCCGTGACTACGCGGTCGTCTTCTATGGGTTACATTGGTCTTGTGCGAGCTTTTTGTGCCTCTTACGGGGCCGTTTAGTGTCTTTTTTACATTATCACCCTTTGACGACATGTTTTTAAGTCAAAGTCTAATGGTTTGCAAATTTTGGTCGTTCCCTCAAATCGGGGGTCTCGTGACTACCCGATTGATTTCTATAAGGTTACATTGGTCTCGTACAAGGTGTACGTGCCCCTTACAGGTCTGTTGAGTAGTTATTTTACGTTCTCACATTTTGACGGCATGTTTTTCAACCTAAGTCTAAAAGTTTGGAAAACATGGTCATGCTCTCAAATAGGGGGTCCCGTGACTACGCAATTGGTTCTGCTGGGTTACTATTGTCCAGTGCGAGTTGTCCGTGCCTCTTATGAGGCTGGTTAGTGGTTGTTTTATGTTCTCACCTTTTGATGACATGTTTTTAATCCTACATCTAACAGTTTGAAAATTTTGATCATGCCCTCAAATCAGGGTTCTCGTGACTACGCGATCGGTTCTTACATGTTATAATTATCTCGTGTGAGGTGTTCATGCCTCTTACGGGGCCATTTAGTGTCTGTTTTACGTTCTCAACCTATGACATCATATTTTTAAACCCATGTCTAACAGTTTGCAAATTTTGATCATGCTCTCAAACCGGGGGTTCCGTGACTACGCGGTCGGTTCCTGTGGCTTACATTGGTCTCGTACGAGGTGCTTGTGCCTCTTACACGGTCATTTAGTGATTATTTTATGTTCTCACCCTTTGATGTCATGCTTGTAGGCTTATGTCTAATAGTTTTCAAATCATGGTCATGCTCTCAAATCGGGGGACCCGTGACTATGCAGTCGGTTCCTATGGGTTACATTGGTCTAATGTGTGGTGTTTGTGCCTCTTACAGGGCCGTTTAGTGGCTGTTTCACATTCTCAGACTTTGACGTCGAATTTTTAAGCCTAAGTCTCGCAATTTGCAAATTTTGGTCATGCTCTCTAACTGGGGGTCCCGTGACTACCCTGTTTTTTTCTTACGGGTTACAATTGTTCCATGCGAGGTGTTCGTACCTTTGACAAGGCCCTTTAGAGGCTGTTTTATGTTCTCATCCTTTAACGGCATATTTTTAAGTGTAAGGTTAACATTTTGCAAAGTTTAGTCCTTCTCTCAAATCGGGGGTCCGTTGACCACCCAATCGATTCTTGTGCGTAACATTGGTCCCATGCGAGGTGTTTGTTCCTCTTACTGAGTTGTTTAGTGTCTATTTTGCGTTCTCACCCATTGACAACATGTTTTTAACCTTTAGTCTAACAATTTGCAAATTTTGGTCGTGCTTTCAAATCGGGGGTCCCGTGATTACGTGGTCGGTTCCTGCAGGTTACAATTGTTCCATACGAGGTGTTTGTGCCTCTTATGGGGTCGCTCAGTATTTGTTTTACGTCCTCACCCATTGATGACATGCTTTTAAGATAAAGTCTAAGGGTTTGAAAATTTTGGTTGTCCTTTCAAATCGGGGGTCCTGTGACTACTCGATCAGTTCTTGTGAGTTATATTGGTCCCGCGCAAGGTGTGGGTGCCTCCTACGGGGCCATTTAGTGGTTTTTTCCATTCTCACCCTTTAATGGCATGTTTTTAAACCTAAGTTTAACAGTTTGTAAATTTTGTTCGTGCTCTCAAACCGGGGGTCCCGTGACTACGCGATCGATTCCTATGAGTTACATTGGTTCCGTACGAAGTGTTCATGCCTCTTACGGGGATGTTTAGGGGCGGTTTTATGTTCTCACCCTTTGACGGCTTATTTTTATGCCTAAGTCTAACAATTTACAAATTTTGTTCGTGCTCTTAAATCGGGGGTCCCATGACTACGTGGTTACTTCCTACGAGTTATATTTGTCCCGTGCTAGGTGTTCGTGCCTCTTACCGGGTAGTTTAGTGGTTGTTTTACGTTCTCACCCTTTAACAACATGTTTTTAAGTCTAAGTTTAAGAGTTCGCAAATTTTGTTCATGCTCTCAAACTGGGGCTCACGTGACTATGCGGTTGGTTCCTACGGATTACATTGGTCCCGTGAGACGTGTTTGTGCCTCTTATGGGGTTGTTTTACGTTATCACACTTTGACATCATGTTTGTAAGCCTAAGTTTTACAATTTAAAATTTTTGGTCATGCTCTCAAAACAGGGGTCCCGTGACTACGCAATCAATTCCTGTGGGTTGTATTGGTCCTGTGCGAGGTGTCCATGCCTCTTAGGGGGTGCTTAGTGGTTGGTTTACATTCTCACACTTTGACAACATGTTTTGAATCCTAAACCTAATAGTTTCCAAATTTTGGTTATGCTCTCAAACCGAGGTTCCCGTGACTATGCAGTTCGTTCATACGGGTTACATTTGTCCCGTGCGAGGTGTTTGTTCCTCTTACGGGGCCGCTTCATGGTTATTTTACGTTCTCACACTTTGACAGAATATTTTTAAACCTAAATCTAAATGTTTGCAAATTTTGGTGGTGCTCTCATATTGGGGGTCACGTGACTACGCGGTCGGTTCCTGCGGGTGACATTGGTCCTGTGTGAGGTGTTTGTGCCTCTTACGGGGGCGTTTAGGGGTTGTTTTATGTTCTCACCCTTTGAAGGCATGTTATTAAGCCTAAGTCTAATAGTTTCTAAATTTCGGCCATGATCTTAAATCAGTGGTCCCGTGACTATGCGATGGTTCATGCGGGTTACATTGGTCCCGTGCGAGGTGTCGTGCATCTTACGGTATTGTTTAGTGAATTTTTATGTTCTCACACTTTGACGACATATTTTTACACCTAAGTCTAACTGTTTGAAAATTTTGGTTGTCCTCTCAAATTGGTGGTCTCGTGACTACGTGATCAGTTCCTGTGGGTAACATTGGTCCCATGTGAGGTGTCCATACCTCTTACGGGGACATTTCGGGGATGTTTTATGTTCTCACCCTTTGACGGTTTATTTTTAAGCCTAAGTCTAACAGTTTGCAAATTTTGGTCATGCACTCAAATCGGGGGTCCCGTGACTACGTGGTCGGTTCCTACGGGTTACGTTTTGTCCCGTTCGAGGTGTTCGTTCATTTTACGGGTTAGTTTAGTGGTTGTTTTACGTTCTCACCCTTTAACGGAATATTTTTAAGCCTAAGTCTAACAGTTTGGAAATTTTGGTCATGCTCTCAAATCGAGGCTCACGTGACTACACAGTTGGTTCCTACAGGTTACATTGTTCCGGTGAGAGGTGTTCGTGCCTCTTACGGGGTCGTTTAGTTGTTGTTTTACTCCCTCACACTTTGGTGGTATGTTTTTAAGCCTAAGTCTAACAGTTTACAAATTTTGGTTGTGCTCTCAAACTGGGGGTCCCGTGACTACGCGATCGGTTCTTATGGTTTCATTGGTCCCGTGCGAGGTGTTCGTGGCTCTTACGGGGCCATTTAGTGGATGTTTTAAGTTATCACCCTTTGACGTCATATTTTTAAGCCTAAGTTTAATAGTTTGCAAATTCTGGTTATGCTCTCAAACCGGGGTTCTCGTGACTACGCAATCAGTTCATGGGGGTTGCATTGGTCATGTGTGAGGTGTTCGTTCCTCTTATGTGGCCGCTTCATGGTTGTTTTACATTCTCACACTTTGACAACATGTTTTTAAACCTAAGTCTAACAGTTTGCGAATTTTGGTCGTGCTCTCAAATCGGGGGTCTCGTGACTACATGGTTGGTACCTGCGGGTTACATTGGTCTCGTGTGAGGTGTTTATGCATCTTACGGGGCCATTTTGCGAATGTTTTACCCTTTCACACTTTGATGACATATTTTTAATCCTAAGTCTAACAGTTTGCAGTTTTTTATCGTGACCTCAAATCCGGGGTCACATGACTACGTGGTTGGTTATTATATCTTACATTGGTCCCGTACGAGGCGTGGGGGCCTCTTGCGGGGTTGTTTTAAGTTTTCACCCTTTGACGGCGTGTTTTTAAGCCTAAGTCTAACAGTTTATAAATTTTGGTTGGTTCTTAAATAGGGGATCTCGTGACTACGCGGTCGGTTCCTACAGGTAACATTAGTCTTGTGCGAGGTGTTCATGCCTCTCACGAGGCCATTTGGGTGTTGATTTACGTTCTCACCCTTCGACAGCATGTTTTTAAGCCTAAGTCAAACAGTTTGCAAATTTTGGTCATTCTCTATAACCGAGGATCCCATGTCTAGCAAGTCAATTCTTATGGGTTACATGTCCCGTACGAGGTGTTCGTGCCTCTTACGAGGCCGTTTAGTAGATGTTTTTCATTCTCACCCTTTGACGGCATATTTTGAAGCCCAAGTCTAATTGATTGTAAATTTTGGTTGTGCTCTCAAACTGGGGGTCCCGTGACTATGCGGTCGGTTCCTGTAGGTTCCATTGGTCTCATGCGAGGTGCTCGTGCCTCTTATCAGGCTGTTTAGTGGATGTTTTATGTTCTCAGCCTTTGGCGGTATGTTTTTAAGCCTAAGTCCAACAGTGTGAAAGTTTTAATCGTTCTCTCAAATCGGGGGTCCCGTGAGTACGCATTCGATTCTTGTGCATTACAATTGTCACATGCGAGGTGTTCGTGCCTCTTACATGCCATGTACTGGTTGTTTACGTTATCACCCTTTGACGGCATATTTTTAAGCCAAGGTCTATTATTTTGAAAATTTTGGTCATGCTGTCAAATCGGGGTCCCATGACTACGTGGACGGTTCTTGCGGATTACATTGGTCCCGTGCAAAGTGTTTGTGCCTCTTATGGGGCCATTTAGTTACTATTTTACGTTCTCACACTTTGACATCATGTTTATAAGCCTATGTTTATTAGTTTGCAAATCTTGTCCGTGCTCTTAAATCGAGGGACCCATGACTACGCGGTCTATTCCTATGGGTTACATTAGTCGAATGCGAGGTGTACGTGCCTCTTATGGGCCCGTTTAGTGGTTGTTTTACATTCTCATCCTTTGACGTCATGTTTTTAGGCCTAAGTCTTGGAATTTGGAAATTTTGGTCATTCTCTCTAACCGGCGGTCCCGTGACTACCCAGTCAGAGCCTACGTGTTACATTGGTCCCATTTGAGGTGTTCATGCCTCTTACGGGGTCGTTTAGTGTTTTTTTTACGTTCGAACCCTTTGACATAATGTTTTTAAGCCCAATTCTAAAAGTTTGTAAAATTAGATAGTGCTCTCAAACTAGGGGTCCCGTGACTACACGGTCGGTTCCTGCGGGTTACATTGTTCATGTCTGAGTTGTTCGTGCCTCTTATGAGGCTGTTTTGTGGATATTTTATGTTCTCAGCCTTTAACGGTATGTTTTCAATTCTAATTCTAACAGTTTTAAAGTTTTGATCGTGCTCTCAAATTGGGGGTCCCGTGACTATGCGATTAGATCCCGTGGGTTACAATTGTCCCGTGCGAAGTGTTCATGCATCTTACGAAGCCATTAAGTGGTTGTTTTATGTTCTCACCCTTTGACAACATATTTTTAAGCCTATATCTAAGTTGGAAAATTTTGATCATGCTCTCAAATCGGGGGTCCCGTGATTATACGGTCGGTTCCTGCGGGTCACATTGATCTCGTGCGAGGTGTTCGTGACTCTTACGGGGCCGTTTAGTGACTATTTTATGTTCTGACCCTTTGAAGGCATGTTTATAAGCCTAAGTCTAAGAGTTTATAAATTTTGGTCCCCTCTCAAATCCTGTGACTACGTGGTCGGTTCCTACGGGTTACATTGGTCCTATGCGAGGTGTCCATGCCTCTTACGGGGCCGTTTAGTGGTTGTTTTCGGTTCTCACCCTTTTACGACCTCTTTTTAAGCCTAAGTTTTAACAGTTTACAAATTTTTGTCGTGCTCTCACATAATGGGTCCCATGACAACACGACCGTTTCATTCAAGTTACATTGGTCCCATACGAGATGTTCGTGCCTCTTACAAGGCAGATTAGTGGTTGTTTTATGTTCTCACCCTTTGACATCATGTTTTTAAGCTTATGTCTAACACTTTTCAAATTTTGATCTTTCTCTCAAACTGGGGGTCCCATGACTAGACGTTCGGTTCCTACGAGTCATATTGGTCCTGTACGAGGTGTTCGTGCCTCTAACAAGGTCGTTTAGTGACTATTTTATGTTCTCACCCTTTGACAACATGTTTTTAAGCCTATGTCTAACACTTTACAAATTTTGGTCTTGCTCTCAAACTGGGGGTCCCGCGACTACGCGATCGGATTCTGCGGGACACATTGGTCCTGTGCGACGTGTTCGTGCCTCTTACGGAGTCATTTAGTAGATGTTTTATGTCTTTATGCATTGATGTCATGCTTTTAAGACAGTTTAAAAAAATTCAAATTTTGGTCGTGCTCTTTAACTAGGGGTCCCATGACTACGCGATCGTTTCTTACAGGTTACATTATTCCCGTGCAAGGTGTGGGTGCCTCTCACGGGGCCGTTTAGTGGTTGTTTTATGTTCTCACCCTTTGACGACATGCTTTTAAGCCCAAGTCTAACAGTTTATAAATTTTGGTTGGCTCTCAAATTCGGGGTCCCGTGACTACGTGGCCAGTTCCTGTGGATTACATTGGTGTCGTGCGAGGTTTTTGTGCACTTATGGGGCCATTTAGTTACGTTCTCATCCTTTGATGGCATGTTTTTAAGCCTAAGTCTAATAAATTGTAAATTTCGGCCGCACTCTCAAATCGGGGGTCCCGTGACTACCTAATCGGTTCCTGCGGATAAAATTAGTCTCGTGCGAGGTGTTAATGCCTCTCACGGGTC
This sequence comes from Sambucus nigra, assembly GCA_949130495.1. NCBI lineage: Eukaryota > Viridiplantae > Streptophyta > Magnoliopsida > Dipsacales > Adoxaceae > Sambucus > Sambucus nigra. Next base: position 391,376,830 of record OX422207.1, on the reverse strand, counting down.
CATTTGGGTGTTGTTTTACATTCTTACCCTTTAACGGAATGTTTTAAGTCTAAGTCTAATGGTTTGCAAATTTTGGTCGTGCTCTCTAACCGATGGTCCTGTGACTACCAAGTCAATTCCTACAGGTTACATGTCCCGTGCAAGGTGTTTGTGCCTCTTACGGATCCGTTTAGTGGATATTCTACGTTCTCACCGTTTGATGGCATTTTTTTAAGCCTAAGTATATGAGTTTTCAAATTTTGATCGTGCTCTCAAATTGGGGGTCTCGTGATTACTTGGTCGATTCCTTCAAGTTACATTGGTCCCGTACGAGGTGTATGTGCCTCTTACGGGGCTATTTAGTGGATGGTTTACATTATAACCCTTTTAGGTATGTTTTAAATACCAATTATAATAGTTCACAACTTTTTATCTTGCTTTCAAACCGGGGGTCCCGTGACTATGCGGTCGGTTCCTACGGGTTACATTGATCCCATGCGAAGTGTCCGTGACTCTTATGAGGCCGTTTAGTGGTTGTTTTATGTTCTCACCATTTGACGGCATGTTTTTCACCCTAAGTCTAACAGTTTGAAAGTTTTGATTGTACTATCAAATTGGGGGTCCCATGATTGTGCGATCGGTTCCTGCAGGTTACATTTGTCCTGTGTGAGGTGTTCGTGCCTCGTACGTGGCTATTTAGTGGTTGTTTTATGTTCTCACCCTTTGACAATATTTTTTAAATCCTAAGTCTAATAGTTTGTAAATTTTGGTCGTGCTCTCAAACCGGGGGTCTCTTGACTACACGGTAAGTTACTGAGGGTTACATTGGTCCCTTAGGAGATGTTTGTGACTTTTACGAGGCCGTTTATTGGTTGTTTTATGTTCTCATTCTTTGACGACACATTTTTAATCCTAAGTCTAATAGTTTGAAAATTTTGTCCGTTCTCTCAAACTGGGGGTCCCGTGAATACACAGTTGATTCCCAGGGGTTACATTAGTCCCGTGCGAGGTGTATGTGCCTCTCACGCGGCCGTTTAGTGGTCATTTTATGTTCTCACCCTTTTACGGCATTCTTTTAAGCCTAAGTCTAACAGTTTGCAAATTTTGGTCGTGCTCTCAAATCGGGGGTCTCGTGACTATGCGGTCGGTTTCTGTGGGTTACATTGGTCCCGTGAGAGGTTTTCGTTCCTCTTACGGGACTGTTTAGTTGCTTTTTTTTACTCTCACCTTTGACGTCATTTTTAAGCCTAAGTCTAATAATTTTCAAATTTTGGTTGTGATCTCAAATCGGGGCTCCCGTGACTACGTGATTGGTTCTTGAGTGTTACATTGCTCCCATACGATGTCCATACCTCTTACGGGGCCATTTTGGGGCTGTTTTACATTCTCTCCTTTAACAACGTGTTTTTAATCCTAAGTCTACTAGTATGCAAATTTTGGTCAAGCTCTCAAACCGAAGGTCCCGTAACTACGCTGTCAATTCCTACGAGTTGCATTGGTCACATGCGAGGTTTTCGTGCCTCTTAAGGGCTTGTTTAGTGGTTGTTTTACATTCTCACCCTTTGACAAAAAATTTCCAATCATAAGTCAAATAGTTTGCAAATTTTGGTCGTTCTCTCAAGCCGAGGGTCTCGTGACTACGCGATTGATTTCGAATGGTTACATTGGTACCGTACGAGGTGTTCGTACACCTTACCGGGCCTTTTCGGGGTTGTTTTCATTCTCACACTTTGACGGCATGTTTTTATGACTAAGTCTAAAAGTTTGTAAATTTTGGTTGTGCTCTCAAACTGGGGCCCTGATGACTACGCAGTCGGTTCCTGTGGGTTACATTGGTCTCGTGCAAGGTGTTCATGCTTCTTACGGGGCCAATTCTTTTTTATTTTATGTTTTCACACTTTGATGGCAGTTTTTTAAGCCTAAGTCTAATAGTTTGCCAATTTTGGTCGTGCTCTCAAATCGGGGGTCCCGTGAGTACACGATCGGTTCTTGCTAGTTACAATGGTCCCATACGAGGTGTTCGTGACTCTTACGGGGCCTATTCGGGTCTGTTTTTATGTTTTCACACTTTGACGATATGTTTTAAAGTCTAAGTCTAACAGTATGTATATTTTGGTCGTGCTCTCAAATCGGGGGTCCCATGATTATGCAGTCGATTCCTATGGGTTACATTGGTCCCGTAGGAGGTGCTCGTGCCTCTTACGGGGCTATTTCATGGCTATTTTACATTATCAACCGTTGACAACATGTTATTAAGCCTAAGTCGAACTGTTTGGAAATTTTGGTCATTCTCTTAAATCGAGGGTCCCATGACTACACGATTTGCTCCTGCAGGTTACATTGGTCTCGTACGAGGTGTTCGTGACTCTTACGAGGCCGTTTAGTGGTTGTTTTACGTTCTCACCTCTTGACGGCATATTTTTAAGCCCGAGTCTAATAGTTTGCAAATTTTGGTCGTCCTCTTAAATCAGGGGTCCTGCGACTACACGGTCGGTTCCTGCGGGTTACATCGGCCTGTGCGAGGTGTTCGTGTCTCTTATAAGGCCTTTTAGTGGTTCTTTTACATTCACACCCTTTGACGACATGCTTTAAGTCTAAGTTTAACAATTTGCAAATTTTGGTCGTGCTCTCACACCGTGGGTCCCATGACTATGTGATCGGTTCATCTAAGGTACATTGGACTCATGCGAGGTGTTTGTGCCTCTTACAGGGTCGTTTAGCGGCTGTTTTATGTTCTTACCCTTTGACAGCAAGTTTTTAAGCCTATGTCTATGAGTTTACAAATTTTGTTCATGCTCTCAAATCGAGGGTCCTGTGATAACGCAGTCGGTTCCACCGGATTATATTGGTTTCGTACGAGTTGTTCATGCCTCTTACGCGGACATTTAGTGTCTTTTTTATGTTCACACCTTTTGAGGGGATGTTTTAAAGGCTAAATGTAACGTTTTTAAATTTTGTTCGTGCTCTCAAATCGGGAGTCCCATGACTACGCGGTCAGTTCTTACGGGTTGCATTGGTCAAGTGCGAGGTATTCGTACCTCTTACGAGGCCGCTTCTTGGCTGTTTCGTGTTCTCACACTTTGATCACATATTTTTAAGCATAAGTATAATAGTTTGAAAATTTTGGTCGTGCTCTCAAATCGGGGGTCCCGTGACTACACGGTCAGTTACTGCTGGTTATATTGGTCCCGTACGAGGTGTTCATGCCCCTTACGAGGCCTATTCGGGTCTGTTTTATGTTCTCACATTTTGAGGGCATGTTTTTAAGCCTAAGCCTAATAGTTTGTAAAATTTGGCCATGCTCTCAAACTAGGGGTCTCATGATTACGCAGTCGGTTCCTGTGGGTTACATTGGTCCCGTACGAGGTGCTCGTGCCTCTTAAGGGGCCACTTCTTTGCTATTTTATGTTCTCACTCTTTGAAGGCGTGTTTTTAAGTCTAAGTCTAATAGTTTGTAAATTTTGGTCGTGCTCTCAAACTGAGGGTCCCATGACTAAGCCTTTGGTTCCTGCGGGTTACATTGGTATCCTGTGAGGTGTTCGGGCCTCTTACCGAGCTATTTCGTGGCTATTTTACATTCTCACGAATTGACAAAATATTTTTGAGCCTAAGTCTAACTATTTGTAAATTTTGGTCATGCTCTCAAACTGAGGGTCCCATGACTACGCGATTTGTTCTTGCGGGTTACATTTGTCCTGTGCGAGGTGTTTGTGCCTCTTACGAGGCCATTTAGTGGTTGTTTTATGTTCTCACCCTTTGACGACATGTTTGTAAGACCAAGTCAAACAGTTTACAAATTTTGGTCGTTCTCTTAAATCGGGGGTCCCGTGATTACGCGGTCTGTTTCTGTAGGTTACATCGGTCTAGTGTGAGGTGCTCATGTCTCTTACGGGGATGTTTAGTGGTTCTTTTACATTCAAACCCTTTGATGAAATGTTTTTAAGCCTAAGTTTAATAGTTTATAAATTTTGGTCGTGCTCTCACACCGCGTCCCCCGTGACTATGTGATCGGTTCATCCAGGTTACATTGGTCGCATGTGAGGTGTTTGTGCCTCCTACGGGGACATTTAATGGTTGTTTTATGTTCTCAATCTTTGATAGTGAGTTTTGAAGCCTATGTCTAAGAGTTAACAAATTTTGGTCGTGCTCTCAAATCGGGGTTCCTGTGACTACGCGGTTGGTTCTTGCGGGTTACATTGGTCCCGTACGAGTGTTTGTGCCTCTTACGGGGTCATTTAGTATCTTTTTTACGTTCACACCCTTTGACTGCATATTTTTGAGCCTAAGTCTAACAGTTTGTAAATTTTGGTCGTGCTCTCAACCCGAGGGTTTCGTAACTACACGATCAGTTTTTACGGGTTACATTGGTTAAGTGCGAGGTGTTCGTACCTCTTACGGGGCCGTTTTGTGGCTGTTTTACATTCTCTCCCTTGTATGACATGTTTTTAAGCCAAAGTTTAAAAATTTGCAAATTTTGGTTGTGCTCTAAAATCGAGGGTCCCATGATGATGCAGTCAGTTCCTGCGGGTTACATTGGTCCCGTGGGAGGTGTTCGTCCCTCTTACGGGGACGTTTAGTGGTTGTTTTATGTTCTTGCCCTTTGACGACATATTTTTAAGCCTAAGTGTAACAGTTTACAAATTTTGGTTGTGCTCTCAGACCGAGGGTCCCTTGACTACACAGTTAGTTCATATATGTTATATTGCTCCCGTGCGAGGTGTTCGTGCCTTTTTACCTGGTCGTTTGGTCGTTATTTTACGTTCTCACCCTTTGACGGCATATTATCATGCCTAAGTATAACAATTTGCAAATTTTTATCGTGCTCTCACATCGAGGGTCCTGTGACTACATGGTCAATTCCTGTTGACAACATTGGTGTCGTGCGAGGTGTTGTGCCTCTTACGGGGCCGTTTACTGGATGTTATACATTCTCACGCTTTGATGGCATATTTTTAAGCCTAAGTCTAATAGTTTAAAATTTTTTGTCGTGCTCTAAAACTGGGGGTCCCGTAACTACATAGTCGGTTACTACGGGTTACATTGGTCCCGTGTGAGGTGTTCGTGCCTCTTACGAGACCGTTTAGTGGATGTTTTATGTTATCACCTGATTGGGCATAAATATTATATATTTATTCCCTTAATTTCAGTGTATTTGTGAACTCGAGTGATGCAACTAATATGGATTTGATGCACATTTATAATACTAACCTTCGTTGGCAAGTATTTCGTGTTTCGTGCTTCTCTTATTTGTTTTACAGGTTAATTATGCAAGCAGTGCAAAAGAGAAAGCGAGACGATGAAAGAAAAGCTAAGAAGGAAAGTTCAAGGGAATTTTGGTAATTCTGCAGCTAGATCCCGAAGGAGGAGTCAACTGGAAAGTTGAAAATCTCGGAACAACGAGAACACTGAAAGAAACAGCACCCAAATCCAAGCTACGATTGATGAGTTATGACCAGTTGAAGTTGAAGAAAAATTCAAGGAAGAAAGGAAATAAAACAAGAAAAATTCTAAGTGTTGAGTGAAAGAAAAATCACCCCAAGCCAGCAAAAATTCTCGAACCCAGACGCGAACCGGTTTGGGAGGCGAACCGGTTCGGGTAATATGCGAACCGGTTCGGGGGTCCTGAAGCGCGAATTTTTCTCCTTCATTCTGATCGGTTCAAAGCATCCCATTAGGTTAAAACTCTCAAAAGACAGTTTGGGACGTGGGTGGTGACCTAGGAACAGCAGTTCTGGATAGTGTTTTTTTAGTTTTTGGTAGAGAAAAAAATAAAAGAACATCTAGGAACATAACTTCAATTAATGGCTGCAAGATCAATACAATCCCGGGTTTGTTTTCAAGTTGTAATCCAAGTTTTATTTTTATGATTATTATTCTTGCATGGTAATTTTTCTGCGTGATTTGAATAAATTTCTGCGTTTATAATACTTAGCCACGTATTTCAATCTAGTGTTATCATGAGCTCGCTTGCATGCAACGTTACTATTTCATGCATCCTTCAGTTTAATATGTCTGGTTAGGTTTAAAAGGCCGGGATGCATGAACCCAGCTTGATGTGTTAGTGCGTATGTATAAAATTAATCCGCTAAATTTAATGATTGACCATGATCGTATTGCGTAGATACACTACAATTGTAGATCTTTATATCTCGTTTGCCTCTGGATACTCGTGATGATTTAGAGTGCAATTCGAGTGCTACTATCGCGATACTGATTTACTCATCCTCGGATTAGGTATGACGCGGGCTTGAACCTCGTATACATAATGCTTAATTCCAGGTCAAATCAATCAGATAAATTTAAGATTAAGATTATATCCGCACTACACTAGGGTTGGGGGATTGTATTCCTGTCCTATTTTTCTCATCATTTAAACAAAAAGTTTCAGACTATTTTTCATTCATAATTTAGGTAGATTAACGTAGTTGCATTTTTTCATAATTTCATAATCGCATTTAGCTGTAACCAATCTCAAAAACCAAATCATTTTTCCTTTTCTTTTTAGAGCCAAGGTTAGGATTCCTCCGTCTTTTCCCGTCGTCACAACTATGTTGTCCTTCTTCCCTGAGGATCGATACCCGACTTACTGGGATTATTACTTGAGCGACGGGCTTACACTTGAGCCTAGAGTCAACGCACTTTTGAGACACATTTTCAGCCGCATCAAGTTTTTGGCTCCGTTTCCGGAGAATTAGGTAGACTTAGGATTAGATCGAGTCAATCCGAAGCTTTGACAAAAAATCTCCAAAAATCCAAAAACATATAAAAAATTTCTAAAAGCACAAAAAGATTCATCACCATCTCTCACAAGCTTAATGCAAAATTCTGAAACCACTCCCACACCCCATAATACTCCAACTAACATTCACGAAAATCCAATTGTTGAGTATAATCCCGATAGTCCCCACACTCCAAACGCCCCATAGTTCTGGATCCCACTTCCCACACCATCGCACTCAGTCTCTGATAACACTCCTTTTTCCTTCTTAGGACACACTCCGAGCATGCCCAGTGAGAGCATCGAGTCAATAAGTGAGGAAGAGATGTCGCAACACGGCAGTGCACCCACCGGTGAGGAAGAGTCCCCATACCGTCCGATTAGAGAATTCTTATATCCCGAGCGTACTGTCACTCTGGGATGCATTATACTCCCGTATAATGCTGGGAAATTCCGTTTTCAAAGTGCTATGATCCAGATGTTACCGCATTACCACGGTATGGATTCTGAAAAGCCATACCTCCATATTAGGGAATTTGAGGACTGTGTGATACTCTCAATGATCAAACCTGCACACAAGAGGTAATCCGCCTCAAACTCTTACCTTTCTTGCTCAAAGATAAAGCTATGACATGGATATGGTCTTTACCTCCAAGCTCGATTCCATCCTGGAATGAATTACAGTCGAGATTTCTCAAGAAATTCTTCCCACCACATAGAACAATCTCCATAAAGGCTCAAATTCAAGCGTTCGGACAAGCTGAAAATGAGCCATTCCATCGATGTTATGAACGTTTCAATGAGTTAGTTACTTCATGCCCCCATCATGGATTTGATTCAGCGCAAGTCATCTCTTTTATCTATAATGGGTTGAATCTTAACTCCAAACAACTGTTTGAAACAATGGGAAGTGGTCTGTTTATTGATTTAGATGCCCACGATGCTGAGCTTCACCTGAGGTATGTCGCCAAGACTAACCAATCCTGGGATACTTCTGATCCCAACGCTCCAAATCAAAATCGACAAGTGACCACCACTTCGTCGGCATCTGACCTATTCCACGTAGAGAAGAATTCTATGACGGACTGTCGATTGGAGACTATTGATAATGGATTTCGCGATCTATGCGGAATATATGGAAAAGGACCAGTTGGATCCATTTTAATCCCCGTCAAAAAGGTGTGCGCGATTTGTGAGGCGGGACATTCAACTGAGGGATGCCCGACCATACCCACCAACAAAGTAATGCTTCAGGAGCAAGTTAATGGTATACGAGGATTTAAGGGTAATTTCGGTGCACCGCACGGGAATTCATACAATCCTTCGTGGAAAAACCATCCTGGTTTTAGTTATGGGCAACACCATGCTGCGATGAACCCTACTTCCCATGTTTCCCCTCCTCCACCACAACACTTTCAACAAGCTCCACACATGCAAGGACATGTGAAAGCACCACCACCTCAAGGATCATACATCCCTCCGCCGCGAAGAGGTCTCGAGGATATTATCAACCACTTTATCAATACCCAGACTACAACTAATGCTAGGCATGATCGCATGATGAATGACATGAGTGCGAACATTTCACAGTTGCAATCATTGTTGAGTGTTCAAGAGAAGGGAAAGTTTCCTGCCCAAGGCCAAAGACCTCTCCAAGGTCAAACTAGTGTTAGCTCGACACCCCAAGACCATCATGAGCAATGTAGCGCAATTACCACTCTACGTAGTGGGAGAGTAGTTGACTTGCCACCTCTTCCACAAGAAGTACCTAAAGACAAGGAGATTTTGCCCGGCACGAAAGAGGCCGAAGATGTCCCCTTGAATGAGAGTGATAAAGACGACACTACTGAGCCCGAGGTAGTACTGAAACCACCCACCGCGACACCATTTCCTCAAAGGATGATTCCCTCCCATAGAGGAAACCCATGCGAAGACGTGCTAGAAGTGCTTAAGCAAGTAAAGATGAATTTACCTTTCCTTGAGGCCATTAAAGAAATTCCAGCTTATGGAAAAGTCATCAAAGACTTGTTGACAGTTAAGAAAAAGATGAAAGTGAAGAAGAATGTCTTTCTAGCACAGAACGTGAGCTCCATTTTACTTAATGATCTCCCGCCTAAATTCAAAGATCCCTGTGCACCCACCATTTTCGGCATCATTGGTCAAAATAAAATCGAAAAGGCCTTACTAGATTTAGGAGCAAGTGTAAATATCCTCCCTTACTCCATTTATTGGCAACTTGACTTGGGCGACCTCAAGCCCACAAAGGTCAATCTCCAATTAGCGGATCGAACCGTGAAGATTCCACGAGGCATAATTGAGGACGTGATCGTCCAAGTTGACACCTTCTACTTCCCGGTAGATTTTGTCATTTGGGACACGGAGCCCTCCTTTACCTCAAGCAACCATGTTCCTATCATCCTTGGGCGCCCATTCTTAGCTAGAAATAACGCAATCATCAATACTCGGAATGGGCGAATGCAACTCACTTTTGGGAACATGACTTTAGAGACCAACATCTTCCATATCACCCAACAGACAGGGGAAGAAGATGATCTTCACGTGGTAAGTTGTATAGATGAGATCGTAGAGGAATACTTTGAGGAGAATTATAGTGGAGACACCTTAGGATCCTCTTTAGTGTCAAATCACGAGAATAAAGGGTCCCACAAGAGAGAGACGTTAGGGGTGTGCCCTATTTCATCAAGTAATAGTTTTAGTTGTTACGATGGGAGAAAAGTGGGGGAGAGGTGTGTAGTGACCCCAATTGAAAGAGAGAGTTAAAAAAGAGAAAAATGGTGGATTTAGAGATCGATCAAGTAAGAAAGGACGTAGGCACTACTCGAGAGAGAGATCTAGGGGACATGAACATGGAAGAATTTGAAAGAGAATTCGGCCCGGTGGATGAGAGCCTTACTGTTGAAGTCCAATCCCTATTGGACTCTTGTAGTCACTTAGACGAAAGTGAATTGAAAGAAAAAAATGATGAATTCCTTCGTTGTGACAATCCACCCACACTACTAGAGGCCCCGAAGGCGAGTGAGGAGAAAAGTTGTGGTCCATCCGACTTAGAGCCTGACCCATGCATCTTAAAAATTGAAAGAAACCTAGGTGTTCCCTCCGAGTCAGGGCACAAAGACCACGCTTTGAGTCAGCATCACGAGGATCCCTTTCTAAGTAGTCACGACGAGTCTCCCGATTTATCCTTTATCTATGGGCGAGGTCCCAACTTGTTCCGATTGTTCGAATATAATCCTAGGACGGGAGTGACAAGGAGAGCATCGAACCCCGTGAGTGGGTTCGGGGGAGTTCGTAGAGAGATGAGAGGTCGTCGCACCCCCGACGCGTATGGGGTGATTTTTAGTGTATTATTGAGTCATGCATGAGTGTCATATAGTGTCTTGTTGCATTTTAATATTTGATTGTTTTATTTTTCCGCACTTTTCATTCGCCTTGAGTTCGATTTTCGTCCTTTTTGCTTGAGGACAATGCAAAAGTCTAAGTTAGGGGGGGTCACAAGTGCGTATTTCTAAACCTTCACAAATTTTCAGAATGCTCAGAAATTTTCAAAAAAATCATAAAATTTTGAAAAATCCAAAAATATTTTTGTTCAAAATAAATAAAAATTCAAATTCAAAATTTTCAAAATATCATTAAAAGTCGGTTTAAAGTCTCAAGTTGTAAACATTCAACATACACAAAGCCAAAATTGACCAAAGATGGAAATTGAGCGAAAAGTGACGACTTAACGAATTAGTGTGGAGATTAACAAACCCGGTGAGATTCGAGCCTATAACTTTTTGAGAGTTTTTAAATCAATCCGAGTTAATTGTTAACTCAAAGATCTTTTCAGCGCCTAAAAAAGTTATCGAGGATCTCAAGTCTTTCATTTTGATCGGTTTTGAAAAATGTGTGTAATATTGCTTTGAAAAACGTGCCAAATTAGTCTCTAAATTTAAATTCATCTCGAAACGCATATGGTAACGCAATTGGCATTTTGGACAATGAAGTAGGCGATCGTTTGTCACCCAAAAAAAAAATTGGCCATAAAAATTCGTAAAAAAATCACCGTTTTTGCAACCCAAATTGAGCCGAATAATTTTTCCCTTTCGTTTCATAACCCGAAAACCCAATTAGCCCGGAATTGTGAAAAATGGAAAAATTCAGAATTTAGTCCAAAAAGTGCATATAAAGGGTCAAGAAAAAAATAGTTATGCTCAACAAAAATAGCAAGAAAAGAAGTGAAAAATAAAAAAAAAATAGAAAAAGAAGAAAAAATGAGCAATAGCCCGGAAAAAGAACAAACGGACATCGCTAATTACTTTTCCAATTCCAACCTTCCCTACCTCCTTCATTTTACCCAATATACCCTAAAAACCGAAAAAGTCCTAACCGAGTCCAAATTGCGAAAATTGATTACCGCGTGGAGAGCTAAGACACCAAAAGATAATAAAGGAGAGTAAGTGCGCGAAATAGAGGCAATATTCCCGTTTTTAAAACCGTAATCCCTTGATGAGATCCTTTCACCAAAATAAATTCCGTCTTTCTAATTATATGCGTGATTTTGCTTCCATTACCTTTACTCTTTATATCATGCATACCGAGAGAATAGCCATAATCCGAGAGATTCGTTTGTGAGAGCATTCCGTGAGAACTTAAAATCAAAACGAATTTTCGGATGAGTAGCGTAATGATCAATCGGTGAAAATTGGTGGTTATATTTCTGGCTCCGCACACATGCACTATGATTTGAGACTATTGAACATGACTTGATCATGACTATTTTCTGTAAGAGTTTGAATTGCACAATTTTTGCGTATTTTGAATTTTCTTTGAGTCGAATTTTGTGGGTATATTCTCTGCAAACCCTCACGAGACACAACGCGTCCTACTAGGGTGGCCTAGGGGTTTAAAGGCTTGTTGCATACACTAAATGCAATCGCCTGCCCGCGAAAAAGGTATTCTATCCCAATAAAATGTGATTTTCAAGATTTAAGCCTTTCCAGGAATCTTTTACATTGCTCGGGACGCGCAAAGTTCTAAGTTAGGGGGTTTTGATTGGGCATAAATATTGTATATTTATTTCCTTAATTTCGGTGTATTTGTGAACCCAAATGATGCAACTAATATGGATTTGATGCACATTTATGATACTAACCTTCGTTGGCAAGTATTTCGTGTTTCGTGCTTCTCTTATTTGTTTTACAGGTTAATTATGCAAGCAGTGCAAAAGAGAAAGCGAGACGATGAAAGAAAAGCTAAGAAGGCAAGTTCAAGGGCATTTTGATAATTCTACAGCTAGATCCCGAAGGAGGAGTCAACTGGAAAGTTGAAAATCTCGGAACAATGAGAACACTAAAAGAAACAGCACCCAAATCCGAGCTACGGTTGATGAGTTATGACCAGTTGAAGTTGAAGAAAAATTCAAGGAAGAAAGAAAATAAAACAAGAAAAATTCTAAGTGTTGAGTGAAAGAAAAATCACCCCAAGCCAGCAAAAATTCTCGAACCCAAACGCGAACCAGTTTGGGGGGCGAACCGGTTCGGGTAATATGCGAACCGGTTTGGGGGTCCTGAAGCACGAATTTTTCTCCTTCATTCTGATTGGTTCAAAGCATCCCATTAGGTTAAAACTCTCAAAAGACAGTTTGGGACGTGGGTGGTGACCTAGGAACATCAGTTCTGAATAGTTTTTTTTTAGTTTTTGGTAGAGATAAAAATATAAGAACATCTAGTAACATAACTTCAATTAATTGCTGCAAGATCAATACAATCCCGGGTTTGTTTTCAAGTTGTAATCCAAGTTTTATTTTTATGATTATTATTCTTGCATGGTAATTTTTCTGCGTGATTTGAATAAATTTCTGCATTTATAATACTTAGCCACGTATTTCGATCTAGTGTTATCATGAGCTCGCTTGCATGCAACGTTACTATTTCATGCATCCTTCAGTTTAATATGTCGGGTTAGGTTTAAAAGGCTGGGATGCATGAACCCAGCCTGATGTGTTAGTGAGTGTATATAAAATTAATCCCCTAAATTTAATGATTGACCATGATCGTATTGCGTAGTTATACAACAATTGTAGATCTTTATATCTCGTTTGCCTCTGGGTACTCGTGATGATTTAGAGTGCAATTCGAGTGCTACTATCGCGATACTGATTTACTCATCCTCAGATTAGGTATGATGCGGGCTTGAACCTCGTATACATAATGCTTGGGAGTACTAAATTCGGGTCAAATCAATCAGATAAATTTAAGATTAATATTATATCCGCACTATACTAGGGTTGGGGGATTGTATTCCCGTCCTATTTTTCTCATCATTTAAAAAAAAGTTTCAGACTATTTTTCATTCATAATTTAGGTAGATTAGCGTAGTTTCATTTCTTCATAATTTCATAATCGCATTTAGCTGTAACCAATCTCAAAAACGAAATCATTTTTCCTTTTCTTTTTAGAGTCAAGGTTAGGATTCCTCCACCTTTTCCCGTCGTCACAACTCTGTTGTCCTTCTTCCCTGAGGATCGATACCCGACTTACTGGGATTATTACTTGAGCGATAGGCTTACACTTGAGCCTAGAGTGAACGCACTTCTGAGACACATTTTCAGTCGCGTCAAGTTTTTGGCGCCGTTGCCGGGGAATTAGGTAGACCTAGGATTAGATCGAGTCAATCCAAAGCTTTGACCAAAAATCTCCCAAAATCCAAAAACATATAAAAATTTCAAAAAGGACAAAAAGATTCATCACCATCTCTCACAAGCTTAATGAAAAATTCTGAAACCACTCCTACACCCCATAATACTCCAACTAACATTCACGAAAATCCAATTGTTGAGTATAATCCCGATAGTCCCCACACTCCAAACGCCCCACGGTTCTGGATCCCACCTCTCACACCGTCGCACTCAGTCTCCAATAACACTCATTTTTCCTTCTTAGTACACACTCCAAGCATGACCAGTGAGAGCATCGAGTCAATAAGTGAGGAAGAGATGTCGCAACACGGCAGTGCACCCGCAGGTGAGGAAGAGCCCGGGCCCCCATACCGTCCGATTAGATAATTCTTATATCCCGAGCGTATTCTCACTCCGGGATGCATTATAGATGCTACCTCATTACCACCATATGGATTCTGAAAATCCATACCTCCATATTAGGGAATTTGAGGACGTGTGTGATACTCTCAATGATCAAACCTGCACACAAGAGGTAATCTGCCTCAAACTCTTCCCTTTCTTGCTCAAAGATAAAGATAAGACCTGGCTATGGTCTTTACCTCCAAGCTCGATTCCATCCTGGAATGAATTACAGTCTAGATTTCTCAAGAAATTCTTCCCACTACATCGAACAATCTCCATAAAGGCTCAAATTCAAGCGTTCGGACAAGCTGAAAATGAGCCATTCCATCGATGTTATGAACGTTTTAATGAGTTAGTTGCTTCATGCCCCCATCATGGATTTTATTAAGCACAAGTCATCTCTTTTATCTATAATGGGTTGAATCTTAACTCCAAACAACTGGTTGAAACAATGGGAAGTGGTCCGTTTATTGATTTAGATGCCCACGATGCTGAGCTTCACCTGAGGTATGTCGCCTAGACTACCCAATCTTGGGATACTTCTGATCCCAATGCTCCGAATAGAAATCGACAAGTGACCACTACTCCGTCGGCATCCGGCCTATTCCACGTAGAGAAGAATTCTATGACGAACTGTCGATTTGAGACTCTTGAGATAAGATTTCGCGATCTATGCGAGATATATGGAAAAGGACCAGCTGGATCCATTTTAAACCCCGTCAAGATGGTGTTCGCGATTTGTGAGGCGGGACATTCAACTGAGGAATGCCTGACCATACCCGCCTACAAAGTAATGCTTCAGGAGCAAGTTAATGGTATGTGAGGATTTAAGGGTAATTTCAGTGCACTGCATAGGAATTCATACAATCCTTCGTGGAAATACCATCCTGGTTTTAGCTATGGGCCACAACATGCAGCGATGAACCCTAATTCCCATGTTGCCCCTCCTCCACCACAACACTTTCAACAAGCTCCACACATGCAAGGACATGTGCAAGCACCACCACCTCAAGGATCATACATCCCTCCGCCGCGAAAAAGTCTGGAGGATACTATCAACCACTTTATCAATACCCAGACTGGAACTAATGCTAGGCATGGTCGCATGATGAATGACATGAATGCAAACATTTCACAGTTGCAATAATCGTTGAGTGTTCAAGAGAAGGGCAAGTTTCCTTCCCAAGGTCAAACTAGTGTTAGCTCGACACCCCAAGACCATCCTAAGCAATGTAGTGCAATTACCACTCTACGTAATGGGAGAGTAGTTGACTTGTCACCTCTTCCACAAGACTTACCTAAAGACAAGGAGATTTCACCCGAAACGAAAGAGGCTGAAGATGTCCCCTTGAATGAGAGTGATAAAGACGACACTAGTGAGCCTGAGGTAGTACTGAAACCACCCACCGTGACACCATTTCCTCAAAAGTTTATTCCCTCCCATAGAGGAAACCCACGTGAAGACGTGCTAGAAGTGCTTAAGCAAGTAAAGCTGAATTTACCTTTCGTTGAGGCCATTAAACAAATTCCAGCTTATGGCAAAGTCATCAAAGACTTTTTGACAGTTAAGAGAAAGATGAAAGTGAAGAAGAATGTCTTTCTAGCACAGAACGTGAGCTCCATTTTACTTAACGATCTCCCGCCTAAATTCAAAGATCCCGGTGCACCCACCATTTCCTGCATCATTGGAGAAAATAAAATCGAAAAGGACTTACTAGATTTAGGAGCAAGTGTAAATATCCTCCCTTACTCCATTTATAGGCAACTTGACTTGGGCGACCTCAAGCCCACAAAGGTCAATCTCCAATTAGCGGATCGAACCGTGAAGATTCCACGAGGCATAATTGAGGACGTGATCGTCCAAGTTGACACCTTCTACTTCTCGGTAGATTTTGTCATTTGGGACACGGAGCCCTCCTTTACCTCAAGCAACCATGTTCCTATCATCCTTGGGCGCCCGTTCTTAGCTACAACTAACGCAATCATCAATACTCGGAATGGGCGAATGCAACTCACTTTTGGGAACATGACTTTAGAGACCAACATCTTCCATGTCACCCAACAGACAGGGGAAGAAGTTGATCTTCACGCGGTTAGTTGTATAAATGAGATCGTAGAGGAATACTTTGAGGAGAATTATAGTGGTGACACCTTAGGATCCTCTTTAGTGTCAAATCACGAGAATAAAGGGTCCCACAAGAGAGAGACGTTAGGGTGTGCCCTATTTCAACAAGTAATAGTGGTAGTTGTGACGATGAGAGAAAAGTGGGGGAGAGGTGTGTAGTGACCCCAATTGAAAGAGAGAGAGAGAGGGGTTAGAAAAGAGAAAAATGGTGGATTTAGAGATCGATCAAGTAAGAAAGGACGTAGGCACTACTCGAGAGAGAGATCTAGGGGACATGAACATGGAAGAATTTGAAAGAGAATTCGGCCCGGTGGATGAGAGCCTTACTGTTGAAGTCCAATCCCTATTGGACTCTTGTAGTCACTTAGACGAAAGTGAATTGAAAGAAAAAATTGATGAATTCCTTCGTTGTGACAATCCACCCACACTACTAGAGGCCCCGAAGGCGAGTTAGGAGAAAAGTTGTGGTCCATCCGACTTAGAGCCTGACCCAAGCATCTTAAAAATTGAAAGAAACCTAGGTGTTCCCTCCGAGTCAGGGCACAAAGACCACGCTTTGAGTCAGCATCACGAGGATCCCTTTCTAAGTAGTCACGACGAGTCTCCCGATTTATCCTTTATCTATGGGCGAGGTCCCAACTTGTTCCGATTGTTCGAATATAATCCTAGGACGGGAGTGACAAGGAGAGCATCGAACCCCGTGAGTGGGGTCGGGGGAGTTCGTAGAGAGATGAGAGGTCGTCGCACCCCCGACGCGTATGGGGTGATTTTTAGTGTATTATTGAGTCATGCATGTGTGTCATAGTGTCTTGTTGCATTTTAATATTTGATTGTTTTATTTTTCCTCACTTTTCATTCGCCTTGAGTTCGATTTTCGTCCTTTTTGGTTGAGGAAAATGCAAAAGTCTAAGTTAGGGGGGGTCACAAGTGCGTATTTCTAAAACTTCACAAATTTTCAAAATGCTCAGAAATTTTCAAAAAAATCATAAAATTTTGAAAAATCCAAAAATATTTTTGTTCAAAATAAATAAAAATTCAAATTCAAAATTTTCAAAAATATCATTAAAAGTCGGTTTAAAGTCTCAAGTTATAAACATTCAACATACACAAAGCCAAAATTGACCAAAGATGGAAATTGAGCAAAAATTGACGACTTAACGAATTAGTGTGGAGATTAACAAACCCGGTGAGATAAGAGCCTATCACTTTTTGAGAGTTTTTAAATCAATCCGAGTTAATTGCTAACTCAAAGTTCTTTTCAGCGCCTAAAAAAGTTATCGAGGATCTCAAGTCTTTCATTTTGATCGGTTTTGAAAAATGTGTGTAATATTGCTTTGAAAAACGTGCCAAATTAGTCTCTAAATTTAAATTCATCTCGAAACCCATATGGTAACGCAATTGGAATTTTGGACAATGAAGTAGGCGATCGTTTGCCACCCAAAAAAAAATATTGGCCATAAAAAGTCGTAAAAAAATCACCCTTTTTGCAACCCAAATTGAGCCGAATAATTTTTCCCTTTCGTTTCATAACCCGAAAAACCCATATAGCCCGGAATTGTGAAAAATGGAAAAATTCAGAATTTAGTCCAAAAAGTGCATATAAAGGGGAAGAAAAAAATAGTTATGCTCAACAAAAATAGCAAGAAAAGAAGTGAAAAATAAAAAAAAATAGAAAAAGAAGAAAAAATGAGCAATAGCCCGAAAAAAGCACAAGCGGACATCGCTAATTACTTTTCCAATTCCAACCTTCCCTACCTCATTCATTTTACCCAATATACCCTAAAAACCCGAAAAAGTCCTAACCGAGTCCAAATTGCAAAAATTGATTACCGCGTGGAGAGCTAAGACACCAAAAGATAATAAAGGAGAGAAAGTGCGCGAAATAGAGGCAATATTCCCGTTTTTAAAACCGTAATCCCTTAATGAGATCCTTTCACCAAAAAAATTTACGTCTTTCTAATTGTATGCATGATTTTGCTTTCATTACATTTACTCTTTATATCACACATACCGAGAGAATAGCCATAATCCGAGAGATTCGTTTGTGAGAGCATTCCGTGAGAACTTAAAATTAAAACGAATTTTCGGATGAGTAGCGTAATGATCAATCGGTGAAAATTGGTGGTTATATTTCCGGCTCCGCACACACGCACTATGATTTGAGACTATTGAACATGACTTGATCATGACTATTTTCTGTAAGAATTTGAATTGCACAATTTTTGCGTATTTTGAATTTTCTTTGAGTCGAATTTTGTGGGTATATTCTCCGCAAACCCTCACGAGACACAACTCGTCCTACTAGGGTGGCCTAGGGGTTTAAAGGCTTGTTGCATACACTAAATGCAATCGATTTCCCACGAAAAAGGTATTCTATCCCAATAAAATGTGATTTTCAGGAGTTAAGCCTTGCCATGATTCTTTTACATTGCTCGGGACGCGCAAAGTTCTAAGTTAGGGGGGTTTTTATTTGGCATAAATATTGTATATTTATTCCCCTAATTTTGGTGTATTTGTGAACCCGAGTGATGCAACTAATAAGTATTTGATGCACATTTATGCTACTAACCTTCATTGGAAAGTATTTCATGTTTCGTGCTTCTCTTATTTGTTTTACAGGTTAATTATGCAAGCATTGCAAAAGAGAAAGAGAGACGATGGAAGAAAAGCTAAGAAGACAAGTTCAAGGGCATTTTGGTAATTCTTCAGCCTGATCCCGAAGGAGGAGTCAACTGGAAAGTTGAAAATCTCGGAACAACGAGAATATTGAAAGAAACGGCACCCAAATCCGAGCTACGATTGATGAGTTATGACTAGTTGAAGTTGAAGAAAAATTCAAGGAACAAAGGAAATTAAACAAGAAAAATTCTAAGTGTTGAGTGAAAGAAAAAGCACCCCAAGCCAACAAAAATTCTTGAACCCAGACATGAACCAGTTTGGGGGGAGAACCGGTTCAGGTAATATGTGAACCGGTTTGGGGGTCCTGAAGCACGAATATTTCTCCTTCATTCTGATTGGTTCAAAGAATCCCATTAGGTTAAAACTCTCAAAAGACAGTTTGGGACGTGGGTGGTGACTTAGGAATAGCAGTTCTGGAGAGTTTTTTTTAAGTTTTTGTTAGAGAAAAAAAGAGAAGAACATCTAGGAACATAACTTCAATTAATTGCTACAAGATCAATATAATCCCGGGTTTGTTTTCAAGTTGTAATCCAAGTTTTATTTGTATGATTATTATTCTTGCATGGTAATTTTTCTGCGTGATTTGAATAAATTTCTGCGTTTATAATACTTAGCCACGTTTTTCGATCTAGTGTTATCATGAGCTCGCTTGCATGCAACATTACTATTTCTTGCATCCTTCAGTTTAATATGTCCGGCTAGGTTTACAAGGCCGGGATGCATGAATCCATCCTAATGTGTCAGTGCGCGTGTATAAAATTAATCCTCTAAATTTAATGATTGACCATGATCGTACTGTGTAGTTACACAATAGTTGTAGATCTTTATATCTCATTTGCCTCTGGGTACTCATGATGATTTAGAGTTCAATTCGAGTTCTACTATCGCGATACTGATTTACTCATCCTCAGTTTAGGTATGACGCGGGCTTGAACCTCATATACATAATGCTTGGGAATACTAAATTCCGGGTCAAATCAATCAGATAAATTTAAGATTAATATTATATCCTCACTACACTAGGGTTGGGGGATTGTATTCCCGTCCTATATTTCTCATCATTTAAACAAAAATTTTCAGACTTATTTTCATTCATAATTTAGGTAGATTAACATAGTTTCATTTCTTCATAATTTCATAATCGCATTTAGCTGTAACCAATCTCAAAAACCAAATCATTTTTCCTTTTCTTTTTAGAGTCAAGGTTAGGATTCCTCCGTCTTTTTTCGTCGTCACAACTCTGTTGTCCTTCTTCCCTGAGGATCGATACCCGACTTACTGGGATTATTACTTAAGCGACAAGCTTACACTTGAGCCTAGAGTGACCGTACTTCTGAGACACATTTTCAGCCGCGTCAAGTTTTTGGCGTCGTTGCCGGGGAATTAGGTAGACTTAGGATTAGATCGAATCAATCCAAAGCTTTGACCAAAAATCTCCAAAAATCCAAAAACATATAAAAAAATTCAAAAAGGATAAAAATATTCATCACCATCTCTCACAAGCTTAATGCAAAATTCTGAAACCGCTCCCACACCCCATAATACTCCAACTAACATTCATGAAAATCCAATTGTTGAGTATAATCCCGATAGTCCCCACACTCCAAACGCCCCACAGTTCTGGATCCCACCTCCCACATCGTCGCACTCAGTCTCCGATAACACTCCTTTTTCCTTCTTAGGACACACTCTGAGCACGCCCAGTGAGAGCACCGAGTCAATAAGTGAGGAAGATATGTCGCAACACGGCAGTGCACCCGCCGGTGTGGAAGGGTCCCCATACCGTCCGATTAGAGAATTCTTATATCCCGAGCGTACTGTCACTCCGGGATGCATTATACTCCCGTATAATGCCGGGCAATTCCGTTTCAAAAATGGGATGATCCAGATGCTACCGCATTACCATGGTATGGATTCTGAAAAGCCATACCTCCATATTAGGGAATTTGAGGACGTGTGTGATACTCTCAATGATCAAACCTGCACACAAGATGTAATCCGCCTCAAACTCTTCCCTTTCTCGCTCAAAGATAAAGCTAAGACCTGGTTATGGTCTTTACCTCCAAGCTCGATTCCATCCTGGAATGAATTATAGTCGAGATTTCTCAAGAAATTCTTCCCACCATATCGAACAATCTCCATAAAGGCTCAAATTTAAGCGTTCGGACAAGCTGAAAATGAGCCATTCCATCGATGTTATGAACGTTTCAATGAGTATGTTGCTTCATGCCCCCCTCATGGATTTTATTCAGCGCAAGTCATCTCTTTTATCTATAATGGGTTGAATCTTAACTCCAAACAACTGGTTGAAACAATGTGAAGTGGTCCGTTTATTGATTTAGATGCCCACGATGCTGAGCTTCACCTGAGGTATGTCGCCGAGACTACCCAATCTTG
This sequence comes from Sambucus nigra, assembly GCA_949130495.1. Lineage (NCBI taxonomy): Eukaryota > Viridiplantae > Streptophyta > Magnoliopsida > Dipsacales > Adoxaceae > Sambucus > Sambucus nigra. The sequence continues at coordinate 391,355,848 of OX422207.1, read as the reverse complement.
GGATACTTCTGATCCCAACGCTCCGAATCGAAATCGACAAGTGACCACCACTCCGTCGGCATCCATCCTATTCCACGTAGAGAAGAATTCTATGACGGACTGTCGATTGAAGACTCTTGAGAAAAGATTTCGCGATCTATGCGAGATATATGGAAAAGGACCAGCTGGATCCATTTTAAACCCCGTCAAGATGGTGTGCACAATTTGTGAGGTGGGACATTCAACTGAGGAATGCCCGACCATACCCGCCTACAAAGTAATGCTTCAGGAGCAAGTCAATGGCATAGGAGTATTTAAGGGTAATTTCGGTGCACCGCACGGGAATTCGTACAATCCTTCTTGAAAAAACCATCCTGGTTTAGCTATGGGCAATTAATTCTTCGATGAACCCTACTTCCCATGTTGCCCCTCCTCCACCACAACACTTTCAACAAGCTCCACACATGCAAGGACATGTGCAAGCACCACCACCTCAAGGATCATACATCCCTCCGCCACGGAGAAGTCTCGAGGATACTATCAACCACTTTATCAATACCCAGACTGCAATTAATGCTAGGCATGAGCGCATGATGAATGACATGAATGCGAACATTTCACAGTTGCTTTGGTGGCATGTTTTTAAGATTAAGTCTAACAGTTTGGAAATTTTGGTTGTGCGCTCTAACTTGGGGTCCCGTGAATACCTAGTCAGTTTATGCGGGTTACATTGGTCCCATGCGAGGTGTTAATACCAATTACGTGGCCGTTTAGTGGCTGTTTTACTTTCTCACCCTTTGACAAAGGGTTTTTAAGCCTATGTCTAACAATTTGCAAATATTGCCCATGCTCTCAAATCGTGGGTCGCGTGACTACGCGATCAGTTCCTGTGGGTTACATTGGTCCCGTGCGAGATGTGGTTGCCTCTCACGAGGCATTTTTTTTTTGGGGGGTTTTACCCTGTAACGACATGTTTGCAAGCCTAAGTGTAGATATTCTCAATTTATCACTATGCTCTCAAACCAGGGGTTTCATGACTAGGCGGTTAATTCTTACGAGTTAAATTGGTCCCATACAAGGTGTGGGTGCCACTAATGGGGCCATTTCGAGGGTGTGTCCTTAATCAAGAACCGCCAGTCCAAGACACTCCAATAGTATTTTTCCCCATTCTTGATGTTTCTCATTTATAACACTCATTTTCCCTTTCTTTGACTGTGCCTTCATCGTGATTTTCTCTCCAATAAGCTTCTCATACAAATTATAGCTTACTCCCAGGATGTTTTGGTCATTTGCCACGGATACACCTTCATCATGCGTACAACTTCTTTACTCACACACCTTTTCTCTTGGAGACTCTTAAGATCTATATTTTCATTTCTAGATTTCTCAGGATTGTTGAGATTATGAATCGAGTATTTCTAGATTTCCATTTTTTGACAAAAAAATGGAAAGATAAATTCCCAATTCATAACCTCAATAATCCTAAAAATCTAGAAATGAAAATATAGATCTGAAGCTTCTCTAAGAGAATAGGTGTGCGATTAAAGAAGTTGTATGCGTTATGAAGGTGTATTCCTGGAAGAAAGACAAAAGTGTCCTGGAACTAAGCTATAATTTGTATGAGAAGCTGGTCGGAGAGAAAATCATGACGAAAGAACACTCAAAGAAAGGGAAATGGAGTGTTGTAAATGACAAATATCAAGAATGAGGGAAAATACTATTGGAGTGTCTTGGACTAATGGTTCTTGATGAAGGCCACACTCCCCATAATGAGAGGAGTCATATTTGGAATACTCTATCAAATTCCAAATGAGAAAATTCATTGTATTAAACCTAAGTCTATATATTTGGAAATTAATGTCGTGTTATCAAACTGGCGGTCCCGTGATTATCCAACAGCCAAAAACCAACTACAGGCCAACAACTAATAATTATCCCGTACTCCTTCTAATATACTATCTAAAAACAAGCTAACAATTAATAATTATCCAACAGCCAAACCAAACCAAACCAATAATTATCCCGTACTCCTTCTATCATCTAAAAGATTTAAAAGATAATGCATATCAATTATATAATTTAACTTCATTTTATGAAGATTGCATCAATGAAACTGACCAACAAATGTATATGTACGGGAATACGTAAAAATTGAACGGGGTCAATTTGATCCAATCACAAACTCAAATGACTCTATTCTCAAACCAAGTGTCTTGTGAAGGTAACTAAGAATTTGACTGAACATAACATATTATCAAAAGTTAACTTACATAAATCATATTAAGCATTCATAAAAGTAACTAACTATTCATACATCAAAGTAAAGCGTTGATACAGTGTCAATATCATAATAGGGTACAAATAAGAATGACAAAAATAAAATAATATTTTGATACTCAATATTCCTTTAAATCAACTAAAAGATCATTTAAATTAGGGTTGTCATCAAGAGCTGACTGAAACTCTTTTGGTGTATTTAATGCATCCACTTGAGTAGTCATACCCTTTGGTGCATTCACAATAATAGACTAATTGCCATCCTTTATGCACTAGGAGTATAATACCTTCTTTATGTTCTGAAAGACACAAATAAAAGGCTTGTCGAATATGCGATCTTTACACTTCATCTTTGATAAATCTACCATAATAAGGTTGGAGTGAGGATCAACTTTGCAAGTATTCGTAGTGACCTCCACCTATACCTAATGATAATAGAATACGGTTTATGTGAAATCTAAGTAATCAAGTTCTAGGATTTGTGGGATTATCCCATAATAGTTAGCACATTATTCTTTGTATTTTTGTTGATTTTGATAGTGATACTGGTGGTCAAGGAAGAAATTGATATTCCACTATTTTGCATAAAAAGCTTTTCCTGATATGGATATGAAATGAAATCAAAACCGTTGGTGCGGAATTTCTTAAACTCTTTCGCACAAAAACTAGGGGCTTTTTCTAAGCACACAAGCCTGAAACATCACCTCTTTTTAAAAGCTGCATTTATTAATGAATTTTTATTAAGGCATGTTTTTATCACACACGGATAAATAACCGCACACATAAGATGTCAAATTTACCTTTATTGATACACACACCCTAAAACCAGTTGTTTTGCACTTTTTCCATTGATTTTGGGTAATTTCGTTCTCGTACTTCGTACGAATAAATTATAGAGTTTAGATCATAAAATATAAAATACATAGAATCAAAGAAGAAGAATTCAGTAGGTACTCACTCTCTCCGTTATTTGACTTAATCTTGCGATTAGAATACATAACGAGTTGCTTACTTGTATTGTATATTTATGAGTTTTACCTCTTTAGGGTTCCCAAATGGTAATTCATCCTCAAAATTATCGGGTTCCTCAATCATTCCTCCTCCATGAGGATTGAACCTCATCACCTCTTGTTCTGGCATATATTCCCTAGCATATAACGATGATTCCACAATTATGTATTCTTCAGCAATTGACCCTCCAATATACTATGTATTCTTTACGTAATCTTTGAAGGTTTTCATCAAGTACTCAAAAGGAAACATCCAACTACTTCTAATGGGACCACACAATAAAGCTTCATCACATAAATGCACAAGTGGGTGTTGATATCGAAAAATGACAAAGGAAAATATTTCTCTAATACACAAACTGCCTCGGCTAAAGATGATTTTACACCTTTAATGTACATTCTGTTTAGCACTTTTACACAAAGTAGGGTAAAACACAAACTGATTTTCATAATTTCCCGACGGAAATCTTTATGTTCAGAGAAGAAATGCCAAAATAATAGAGGGATTAATTGGATGATTACATGTCAGTCGCGAGACTTGCACTGTTCCAAGTCATTTTCTTGGTATCTTACTACCCTACGTAAATTACCAGCCCGTTGGAGTCTTCAAGTTGAACAACGTGTCTAGAAGGATCTTGTTCTCACTGGTGGTCAAAGCGAAAGCAGCTGGAGGACTAGAAATTATTCCTATGGTAGGATCATTTTTTAATAAGATTTTCTTCTTTATCTTCATATCCTGTAGATCACGGTGCTACCGATCTCCATATTTGAAATGATATCCATCTATACATGTTCCTGTTAGATGTTTTGCAACATTCTCCTCTGTGTGCATCAAATCAATTACATACCTTACACGATGATCTTTCCAATATGAAAAATAAAAAAATATTAATAGCTTGGACCATGGTTTTGCTTTAGTATGGTCATTAGAATCCCCCTTTAATTTATCCTTCAGGTTTACAAACTTGGGGTGCTTGCCTATGTACCTATTCCCCACAGTCGCATCCGCTACCTTCTCCTCGATCTGCTAACCAGAAAGTCGAGCAGGTGGCATACGACACTCATAACCAATGGGATAAAAGTTGGACTTGTCATTACTGAAAGGGTGAGTGGTTGATAGAAATCTACGATGACCCGTGTAACTTATCTTACTACTATGTTGTAGCCAACTGGCTTTAACTTCCTCCCCATATATGGGATATCCGTAATAACCATGAACATAACAATTGAACAAGTTCATATAAGCAGGAAGGTCGTGGATCACCCACATCACCATTGATTTAAGTGTGAACTCTTCACCCTCATGAAAGTCGAACACTGGCATACCTTTATCCCGTAACTCTTTTAATTCTTCGATTAACGGGGTGAAGAATATATCAATATCATCGCTTAGAGCCTTCCGCTCGGGTATCAACAAAGATAACAATGTGAACTCATTTATCATGCATAGTGTTAGAGGGAGACTTAAAAGCGACATGAGAACTGGCCAATAACTTTTACTAGTACATAAATTACCGAAAGGGTTAAACCCATTGATTAAGATTGCAAGATGAACATTGCGTGGTTCTTTTGCAAATTCATGGTGTCGTGTGTTTAAAATTTTCCAGATGAGTGAATCATCCAGATTACACAACAGATTCCCACCCACCTAGCATCAAGCGTGCCATGTCATGGTCTCCGCTATCCATGGTACAATAAAAAAAGCCTCCACCCTATTGGGGTTCTGTTACGTCCTCGGTTACCGATAATTCTTCGGGAACATAAGGTACAAGTTTTTCACCATGGTATGTCCATTTGTTATAATCTTCACAAATTCCCCATGATAAGCATCCAAAAGTGTTATATTTAAACCCTAAATAGACGCATTTTAACTACTAGTTCTCGGTAAAATCGGACTTATGTTGATATTTATTTATTTTGTAGGTCAATATGCAATTGTGGTGTCAAACAAGCTTAATTCGGGTCGATTACGATGAACAAGTGGTCACGTAAGTCAAATATGGCAATGATGCAGTTAAATAAACCCGAAATCTCCCAATTCTGTACCAAAATCGAGCATAAACTTAACCTAAACCTTCAGCCGAGACCATGTGTGTTGAGTTTGTACTTTTATTATTTTTTTGATATTTTTAGTTTGAGTCGTTTTTATTTTAGATTTATATAGAATTTTCTATAATTTATTTTATATTGCTTTTTTTTTTCTTTTTATTAGTTCTTAATTGTAGTCTTTATTTTTAGTTTTGATTGCTTTTATATTTTTAGGACTTTAGGTTTTATTTTTACTTGTTTTGTAGTTTTTATTTTTATTTTAATAGATTTTATTTACTTTTAGAGGATATAATTTAGTGCGTCGAGTCTTTGTTTTGCTTTATTTTTGTTTGTTTTTAGTTTTTAGTTAGTTTATTATTATTATTATTTTGTTTTATTTTATTTTATTAGTTTTATTTTTAATTTTCATTTTGAGTCGTGTTATTTGTTAGTAGTTGTTTATATAAGGGTCTGTGCGTTTTTAGTTGTGTGTCAAGCTTTTTTCTATTTCTTTATTTTTTAATATTTTATTTGTTTTTTTTAATTAGTTAATTTGATTTTATTTTATTTGAGTCTTTATTATATTTTTAGATTTTCAGTTTTATTCGTTCTATTTTTTTAGTGTTATTTGTTTTTAAGGGTCCAAATTAAACACACACACACACTTACCCTACACCCTCACCCTACACTCCCACACACTACACTAGACACTAACACTTCCCTCTCCCTCATACTAACCTCCTATAACCATCCACACCCAAACGTCCACTACATCTTCTACATCCCAACCCCCACGATTCTATCCAACCACCAAAACTCCATTGACACAAAACCTAACCCATCCACCATTCTCCCACCACTCTCTCCCACCTCCATATCCAACACCCATTACACACATCATCATCCTCTCTATGTAAACCCATCTACCCCATTACCCATTTAAACCAGCTCCATCCGTGATCCAGGCAGCCATAACCCGAGCTCAGACGCACCATTTTCGACGGTACCCAAGCCAGCTCCGGCCACTCCATCAAACCCATGATCCAAACCGCCACCAGCGATAACCAACTCACGCCCACCACGCTAACCCTACACCTTCTCAAATCCGTGACCCTCTTACCCGAGCACCTACTCACCATCCTCTAACCCGAACCGCCATGTCCAATCTGAATCACTACCTTCGCTACCCATTTTACTGACCCAAAACCCACCTTTGCCATTTAAAACAAAAATTGTGTATTACCTACCAAAGCCAAAGACCAAAGCAAACAAAATGAAACAAAATAAAACCCACATGTTTAATACCCCTTTTACCCCATTTCCAAATATACCCCTCCTTAACCTTTTACCCTAATACCCTTTTAACATATCATATTTTTTCCTCACCCAAATGCCCATGCACCTTCCTTGCACGAAATACCCCTTGCCCTAATGTGCCCATTATAAAAGCAAAGAGAAGACGCATTTGAAAGAATCTTCAATTTTTGGTTTTAAACATGAGATAGTTTTCGCTCCAACACTCTATGGAGAGTGTTTGTATTTTTAACAAATATCTTAATATAGGGTGTTGTGGGATAAATTATTTCACATGAATGAATTTTTATGTATAAAATTGTAATAGTGCATTGAGAGTTCATTTGGAGGGAGTAATACTTAGATGCAAATCTTTGTTGGGATTGTTTGTATTTTTAGCATTTAATTCCAACATTGATGAGTATTTAGGAGTTCACCCATTTGTACATATTCTAGATAATCTTATCTTTTTCTTTTTAGTATTTAATATTTTTTTTCCTCTCTTTGAGATTGTTACGTATTGAAAGAAAATTGTGTAAATATTTTATTTAGTTAGATTTTGTTATTTCATTCATTTATTTTCTGCATTTTCTCTTAATTAATTAATTAGATTAGTTTTAATATTCTTTTATACTCATATTGTATCACTTTATTTTAAATAAAAATAAATAAATAAATCATTTTTCTCTCATTAGTATTTTTTTCTTAGTTAGTTTACTTTAAAAAACATCATCACACTTAGTTAAAAAAATCCTATAAAAAAAGTAAAAATACCAAAAAAAAATAATAACATGAAAATGATTTTGCAAATATCATCTCATTTAGTTCTTCACTCATGAAAGGTAGATTCATACCCTTACTTACCCTATGCATATTTTTTATGTGTTTGTAGGTTGAAGGAATTTTGATTGGAAAGAATTTGTAACAACGACACTTACACTTATAAGCAAATTTTTCTTTCTATCAAATGGCACCGTTGTCGCTTTCTTGACGATAGAGACTCATGTGAAGACTTTCATTTTATTTTCAATTATAGTTTCTATATATATATTTTTTAGATTGGTTGTATTAGGTTGTTGAAACCTTGTACATTTATTTGGGGTGATTTTGGACACCAATTATTTGTAATAATAAATCACAAAAAAAAAAATTTAAAAAAAAAAAGGAAAAGGGAAACCGGACAAGGTAGAGAGAGAACATCCAAAGGAGAAGGAAAATTGAAGCCTCTATACTTTGGGTCGGTAGGACTCCCGGGGACGACTGAAGTTAGGCGAGCTTACCCCTGGATGACTCAATTGGGTCTTCACCCTACGTGTGTAAAAGGAATAAGAGGTACATTTCTTTATCACTCGCGCATCTCCTATTAGCGAGTCCATTTATTGTTTGACTATATGCTCTTATGTGACTTTATTTTTTACATAGTCTTACTTTGAATGGTTTGATGAATTAATGAACTTAATACCTAGACCTGGTCATTGAAAGGAGAAGGGATTTCAGCACCCAACTCACTCACTTAACTCCACTTGCTTGTTAACCCGTGCCATCACTTAATTAAAATCAATCAACTGGCAAGCCAAGAAAGAGAACAATTTTTCGTAGGCGACGTATAAGATTTCGTGCTTTTTCTCACCCGCGGAGTAATTAAAATTTGACTAACCATTCACCTAATTGAAGATAAAAATTGGTTGCGTGCTAGTTAGGATTTTCCTTCGCTTCTACGTGTCTAATTCTAATCCTTTGGTAGTCGGTTTTTTTGTGCTCCATTAGTGTGTGTTATATATCGAGTCCATTTTTTTCCCTATTTAAAAAATATTTTCATCATTTTTCTTATAGGGGCATTCATATCTAGATCCTATTAGACTTTCTTTTAGACATTTTAGTCCCATCATATTTTCCCCTTACATAAAAGTCCTACTCCTAATTTTTTGGAACTTTTTTTCACAATTTTACCCTTTTAAAACCAACCATTAGTAACTTCCTTGAAGAAGTTACATAAGTGGTTGAACTTCTTTTTTTAAATCTTCAAATGATCATAGCTTTTGATTCACAAATTCGTTTTTCGCAAAATTACTATTTTTGAAATCTGCTCGACGAGATCTATCAAACAAGATCCATGAAGGCTATAAAATTCAAAAAAAAAATTTACACAAACAACCAACTTTACTGTACGCACTAGAATATGAAATAGTTTTATATATGTAACATTTTCACAAACAGACAGTAATATTTACTGTGATAATATTACACAGTATATATATATATATATATATATATATATATATATATATATGTTGACGCCACTAAAATGACAGTGGCAGATCAATGATGAGGATGAGATTGAAGATGAAGATAAACATTCACATCAAACATATAAGAGACAAAGGTTTTTAAAGTGGTTCGGCTATGAATAAAGCCTACGCCCACTGTTATTTTATTCCCAGGGATTTACAGTAGCACCATAAGTGTAGAAAGAGAAAGGATGTGTATCTTGTGTATGGTGTTTCTAGGTTCTCCCAGATCTCTCCTGGATCTCCTCTTTTTTGGCTAAGGGGATACATGTATTTATAGTGATGGGAGATAAAGAGATTCATTGTATGTAGACATTTATATCTACATTCAATGAATTTAATTGTTGAATTGCTTGGTATGCTATGTGTTGTCATCTATTAATACAGTATAAATGTACATTAAGGCTCATTAAATGCGCTCTCATCTTCATTAATGCACATTAAATGTATAGTTATCCTTTGATCTTCCTGGTTGTTATGCCGACCAACTCTCCTCGGGTGCCGACCAACTCTCCTCAGGGAACGACCAACTCTCCTCGGGTGCCGACTAATTCTCCTCGGGTACTGACCAACTCTCCTCGGGTGCCGACTAACACTCCTCGGATGACGACCAACTCTCCTGGGTGTCGAATATTGCCACGTAGGATGACATGTGTCCTTTTCTGATTGGTCCTCGTAAATGGAGAATTTTTACGTTAATAGAAGCCCCCAATGCTCCATGCTTGATGGTTTACCTGAAAGTATGGATTATTTATTCTGCAGTGTTGCTCGGTGCTCGTGAAATTCTTGATCTACCTTCTTGATTTGTTCAACATAAAGTGCATTATCTCCTGGATGACATATGATGCAGGCTGATCAATGGTTGCTAATCTTTCTTTAGAGGAACTCTGTGTGCTATGTATCACCCCTAGGAATTTGGATGCAGCCATGCTATAGTATGCAGCTTGTAGCTTGTCATAATCTTCAAGTATGTTGATTGGTTTTCTAGCCGACCAACTGCCTCCTGTGCCGAGTAACTGAGTGCTAACTTCACGTGCTTGATTCTTCTAATTTATGATCCTCTGAATACTTTGTCGAGTAACATACTAGCTTTTGAACCCAACTCTTCAATCTGATTAGTACCAAGCTAGTGGTAGACTTCGAAACATTTGCATACAACTTCTTCTTCAATGTTGGTCGAGACAGTAGTAGTAAAGATCTCAGTGTTGTAGATGCTGAATTTGACTTCTGAACTTCAATAGTATGTGCATAATAACTCCTGAATATGCCTCCTGAACTTCTGAATGCGCTTCTTGAACTTCTGAATACACCTCCTGAACTTCAATATACCTCCTGAACTTCAATATTCCTCCTGAACTTCAATATACCTCATGAACTTCAATAGCCTCCTGAACTAATTCTCGAGCAAGAAAAATAACTTCTGAATGATAATTAGTCGGGGCCCCGACTATGTAAGTTTATGGAGTTGAATTTGGTGCTCGACTGTATGATGTTATGAGAATGTGCCACCGAATGAACAACTGAATTTTTAATAGAAGCCCCCAAGTGTGGAATGTGAACTTTGAATGCTTTTTGCTTGATCGCTTTCACATACTCATAAAATGTTTCCAACCAACTGTAGTTGACAGCTTCTTATTTTCGACCAACCCGAGTTGGTGGATTTTTTCTTCCCAACCAACCTTAGTTGGCACTTTTGGGAAATATTTTTTCTTCCCAACCAACCTTAGTTGGCATTTTTGAAAAATATTTTTTCTTCCCAACCAACCTTAGTTGGCATTTTTGGGAAATATTTTTTCTTCCTAACCAACCTTAGTTGGCATTTTTAGGAATAGTTTTTCTTCCTAACCAACCTTAGTTCGCATTTTTAGGAATAGTTTTACTTCCCAACCAACCTTAGTTGGCATTTTTTAGAATAGTTTTTTTTCCTAACCAACCTTAGTTGGCATTTTTAGGAATAGTTTTTCTTCCTAACCAACCTTAGTTGGCATTTTTAGGAATGGTTTTACTTCCCAACCAACCTTAGTTGGCAATTTTGGGAAATATTTTTGATAATAGATGATGGAGACTTCCTCGGAGCTGACCAACGGATTGTTGGGAATAAGATATAATAAATGCTGGAGACATCCTTGGAGCTGACCAACAGATTGTTGGGAATAAGATAATATAAATGTTGGAGGCCTCCTCGGAGCTGACCAACGGATTGTTGGGAATAAGATATAATAAATGCTGGAGACATCCTTGGAGCTGACCAACAAATTGTTGGGAATAAGATAATATAAATGTTGGAGACCTCCTCGGAGCTGACCAACGGATTGTTGGGAATAAGATATAATAAATGCTGGAGACATCCTTGGAGCTGACCAAAAGATTGTTGGGAATAAGATAATATAAATGTTGGAGACCTCCTCTGAGTTGACCAATGGATTGTTGGGAATAAGATATAATAACTGCTGGAGACCTCCTCTGAGGTGACCAAAATATTGTTGGGAATAAGATAATATAAATGTTGGAGACCTCCTCTGAGCTGACCAACGGATTGTTGGGAATAAGATATAATAAATACTGGAGACTTCCTCGGAGATGAATATATATAGAGAGAAGAAATTTTCCGAGCTCCATGCCCGACCAACTATCCATTGGGGGTGAAATATAATAAATGTTGCAGATCTCTTTGGAGCTGAATATATATCTCGTCGAGCTCCATGCTGAGATGAATATAGAATATGAATCCGAATGGATAAATAGAATAATTCGTGCCTGAGCAGATATCCGAGCAATAATACAATCAATAGTGCCTCATTGAGGTAAAGTTTTGACAATGCCAAGAAATGATAATATTCTCTAGAAGTTTAAGATTATTTCCGAGCATTCGTCGGCACCAAATCTTGTACCTGTAAAAATTAATAACTTGCTCTACCACATGTGTAGGCTGAATTGATTATTCATGAAAATAATTTGCTCATCCAATAAATATATGATATGTATATTCTTGAGAAATAAAAATATTAATTTCAAAAAATGAAATAATATATGTTAGCCGATATGGCGGGGGGAAATTGCCTGATGTCGAGCAATAATAGTTTCCATAGGTTTACGATTATGGATGACTTTCGTCGGGATTGAATCTTGTACCTATGGAATTTCAATAAGTTGCCCGAACACCCGTTGAGTCTAGATCAGATCGTTATTGTCATGAGAATAATTATTCATCCAAACAATTATGATGCATATCAGCATAAGGAAATAAAAATTTCAAAATATGAAATAATAATTTTCGTGCCAAAAGTGTGTGAGATGGAAATTTTTTTATCAGGTATGGCTTAAACCCCCTGTTTATCCCCAAGCTGAACTCGTGTTTAAAGAAATATCTGGGGTGCTCCGCACTTTTTAATACCCCAAGATTCTACTGCATCCGACCAACGGCATGGATGTTGTCGACCAACATTTGAGGATATCTTAGGTTATAGAATATATGGTGCCAACCAAGAAGCAAATGGTCCCCGACCAGTAGAGCGATTTCGCCGATCAACAAAAATGGTGCATTGATATTGCCGACCAGCTGTTGGATGGTCATCGAAAAACATTAGATTTCGCCGACCAAGAAGTGAATGGTTGGATAGTTGCCAACCAGTAAATTGGACCCTTCGAACAAGACTGAGATGTCGTCGATCAAGAAGTAGATGATCGTCGACCTGCAATTGGTTCCACTGATCTACAATATGGGTTTCCTACCAACAATAAGATACCTCGTAGTTGGATAAAATTATTTCAATGTTGCTGATGGATCTTCACATCTTATCTCCGACAAACAAAAGTGGTCTGGTTAATCTTCCCTTTAATAAAAGATGGCCCGAGATTATGCCGACCAAAAATATGTATGGCTGGCCAGAAATAGGGACTGTAAGTAGACGATTCTGAACAGCCATATGAGCCGCGGTGATGAATTTTTCATGATATTGCTATGTCTCAAAATATCTCGAACCAATAGATCAGAAAAATAACATTCGATGTAAAATCCAAGAATTAAGATTGCTAATTAAATGATCCATTCTCTAATCCACTAGATCGTGTGATTTCGACAAAGAAACCCTGTGATGTGATGAGCGGGGAGCCAACATCTCAAATTTGTGCCCAGAGTCTTGATATGGTCATGATTGTTTAATTGATCATTTTTTACAAGAGGTGGGTAATGGTTTTTCAGGTTTGATCCCTTCCTATTCCCTATTTGGAGAGATAAAAATATGTTCAATGATCGAAGTTATTACCAAATTTATATCAAAAATCAATCAATGAGACTTTATTGACATAAATGGAAGATGAACCAAATTAAGTATATAGTTCATAAAAATGAATGCAAAGAGACTCAAAGTTGAAGAGAGAGAAAATAGATCTGGGTCATCATTTCCATGAGAAAACTTTTTATTGTCTTTAACCTTTTCACATTCTTTGATTAAAAATATGATGGGAATTGGAATAGACATCAAAGATCTTTCAAAAATTATTTCTAAATCAACAATGAAAATTATCAAATCTTATCATCGTCGTATATATTGGTATATGTAATCATTTAAAATATTTATTCCATGATATAAAATTGAAACTTGAGAATCAAGTAAAAAGTTATGATTTATGAAATCCACTATTTTTCAGATTTCTAAATAAGAATTAATCTAACAGTTATGATTTTAAAATCATGATATGCAATATTTTGCAGACAAAAATTGGACAATTAATATATGTATATAAACATAAAAATTATGATTGAATCAAACATATAAGAGACAAAGGTTTTTAAAGTGGTTCGGCTATGAATAAAGCCTACGTCCACTGTTATTTTATTCCCAGGGGTTTACAATAGCACTGTAAGGTGTAGAGAGAGAAAGGATGCGTATCTTGTGTATGATGTTTCTAGGTTCTCCCGGATCTCTCCTGGATCTCCTCTTTTTTGGCTAAGGGGATACATGTATTTATAGTGATGGGAGATAAAGAGATTCATTGTATGTAGACATTTATGTCTACATTCAATGAATCTAATTGTTAAATTGCTTGGTATGCTATGTGTTGTCATCTATTAATACAGTATAAATGTACATTAAGGCTCATTAAATGCGTTGTCATCTTCATTAATGCACATTAAATGCATAGTTATCCTTTGATCTTCCTGGTTGTTATGCCGACCAACTCTCCTCGGGTGCCGACTAACTCTCCTCGAGGGCCGACCAACTCTCCTCGGGTGCCGACTAATTCTCCTCGGGTACTGACCAACTCTCCTCGGGTGCCGACTAACACTCCTCGGGTGCCGACTAACACTCCTCTGATGCCAACCAACTCTCCTAGGTGTCGAATATTGCCATGTAGGATGACATGTGTCCTTTTCTGATTGGTCCTCGTAGATGGAGAATATATATATATATATATATATATATATATATATATATATATATATATCCGGTGGATCCAAACCCCTTTTTTTCAAAATTACCTTAAATTTAAAGGTCCGTGCTAGCGGCATCCAATCCTTACCACCATTGTTGGAGCTTCAACGACCTTCGTCAGAGCTCCGATTTGGGGGTGGGTAAGGGTGGCATGTGGTGCCGTTGGCGCGGACCTTTGAAAATAAGAGACTTTTGAATAAATGGATTTTGGATCGACCGAAGTGTCATGGGGTGCTGGTGGCGTGGACCGTTGAAAATAAGATTGGATAAATGGGATATGGATCCTCTTGAGCACCGATTTGGGGTGAGTAGGGGTGGCATTAGGTGCCGGTGGTGCAGATATTTGAAAATAGGAGTATATTGGATATATATATATATATAATGTGATAACACAGTAAATGCTATTGTTTGTAAAAACGTCATAGATATTAAACTTTATTGTATACACCAGAAAATGAAATAGTTTTATATTTGTGACATTTTCACAAACAAAAACACTTACTTGGTTAATATATTTATGAAATAGTATTATATATATAACATTTTCACAAGCAGTAACATTTACTGAGTTAATATTACACAATATATATATAGCATTTTCACAAACAGTAACATTTACTGAGTTAATATATATATATATATATATATATATATATATATATATATATATATATATATATATATATATATACACACACACACACATAAACACATGGTAGATCCAAACCTCTTTTTTTCAAAATTACCATATTTTTAAAGGTTTACGCTATCGACATTCAATCCCCACCACTACCCACCCCCATTGTCGGAGCTTCAACGAATTTCATCAGAGTTATGATTTGGGTGGGTAGTAGTGGCATAGGGTGATGCTAGCGCGGACCTCTGAAATTAAGAGAATATTATATAAATGGTATTTGGATCCACAGAAGCTCCGATTTGGGGTGAGTAGGGGTAGCGTTGGGTTAGGATTATATCTATAACAAATTTCACAAACGGTAACATTTACTATGTTATAACATAGTGTATATATATATATATATATATATATATATATATAACCCAGGGGGTGTGGTAGAGCGGAAGGGGCTCTTACTCCCTTAACCAAGTGTCGGGGGTTCGATCCTCTCCTTGGGCATGGAGCAGCCTTAAATCCCTGGGCCAGCTGTCCCACCCATCGAGGTGCCTACAAATCAGCAAAGGGATTAATCACTAAGTCGCTAGTGGATACCCTGGTGGAAACCAAAATATATATATATATATATATATATATATATATATGTTTTTTTTTCCTAATATTGTCTTATTTTTAACGGCCCGCGCTAGCGGTATCTAATCCCGACCACCACCAACCCCAATTGCCGGAGTTCCAACAACCTTCATCAGAGCTCTGATTTGGGGTGACATGGAGTGTCGCTGGCGCGGACCTTAGAAAATAAGAGAATATTGGATAAATGGGGTTTGGATCCACCGGAGCTCCAGTTTGGGGTGAGTACGGGTAGCATTGAGTTAGGTTTATATCTGTAATATTTTCACAAATAATAAATGTTACTGTTTGTGAAAATGTTACATCGGCATCCCATGCCACCTCAAATCAAAGCTCTGATGAAGGTTGTTGGAGCTCCGACAAAGGGGGCGAGTAGTGGTGGGGATTGAATGCCGCTGGCGCGGACCGTTAAAAATAAGATAATATCAGAAAAAAGAGTTTACGATATATATATATATGTATGTATGTATGTATGTATGTATGTATACTGTGTTATATGAACACAATGAATGTTAATTTTTGTGAAAATGTTTTAAATATAAACCTAAACCAATGCCACCCCTACTGATCCCAAATCGGAGCTCCGGTGGATCCAAACCCCATTTATCTAATATTCTCTTAATTTCAGAGGTCCATACCAGCGGCACCCTATGCCACTACTACCCACCCAAATCATAGCTCTGATGAAAGTCGTTGAAGCTCCGACAATGGGTTTGGGTAGTGGTGGGGACTAAATGTCGCTAGTGTAAACCTTTAAAAATATGGTAATTTTGGAAAAAAAAAGAGGTTTGGATCTACCGTGTGTGTGTGTGTGTGTGTGTGTATATATATATATATATATATATATTGTGTAATATTAACTCAATAAATGTTACTCTTTGTGGAAATGTTATATATATATAACTATTTCATAAATATATTAGCAGAGTAAGTATTTTTGTTTGTGAAAATGTCACAAATATAAAATTATTTCATTTTTTGGTGTATACAGTAAAGTTTAATATCTATGACATTTTTAAAAACAGTAGCATTTAATGTGTTATCACATTATATATATATATATATGCTCCTATTTTTAAGGCTCTGCGCCACCGGCACATAGTACCACCCCTACTCACCCCAAACCGGCGCTCAAGAGGATCCAGATCCCATTTATCCAATCTTATTTTCAACGGGGGTGGGTAGTGGTGGGGATCGAATGTCGCTAGCGTAAACCTTTAAAAATATGGTAATTTTGAAAATAAAGAGGTTTGGATCTACCCCGTGTGTGTGTGTGTGTGTGTGTGTGTGTGTGTGTGTCTATATATATATATATATATATATATATATATATATATATATATATATATTGTAATATTAACTGAGTAAATGTTACTGTTTGTGAAAATGCTATATTTATATATATATATTGTGTAATATTAACTCAGTAAATGTTACTCTTGTGAAAATGTTATATATATAAAACTATTTCATAAATATATTAACACAATAAGTGTTTTTGTTTGTGAAAATGTCACAAATATAAAACTATTTCATTTTCTGGTGTATACAATAAAGTTTAATATCTATGACGTTTTTACAAACAATAGCATATACTGTGTTATCACATTATATATATATCCAATATGCTCCTATTTTTAAATATCTGCGCCACCGGCACCTAATGCCACCCCTACTCACCCCAAATCGATGCTCAAGAGGAGCCATATCCCATTTATCTAATCTTATTTTCAACGGTCCTCGCCAGCAGCCCCCCATGACACTCCGGTCGATCCAAAATCCATTTATTCAAAAGTCTCTTATCTTCAAAGGTCCGCGCGAGTGGCACCACATGCCACCCTTACCCACCCCAAATCGGAGTTCTGATAAATGTCATTGAAGCTCCAACAATGGTGGTAAGGATTGGATGCCGCTAGCACGAACCTTTAAATATAAAGTAATTTTAAAAAAAGAGGGTTTGGATCCACCGGCTTTATATATATATACTGTGTAATATTACCATAGTAAATGTGACTGTCTGTTTGTGAAAATATCACATATATAAAATTATTTCATATTCTAGTGCATATAGTAAAGTTTACTTTGTGTGTAAATTTTTTTCTTTGGAATTTTATAGCATTCATGGATCTTGTTTGATAGATCTCGTCAAGCAGATTTCAAAAATAGTAATTTTGCGAAAAATGGATTTGTGAAACAAAAGTTATGATCATTTAAAGATTAAAAAAAAATCCAACCACTTATGTAACTTCCTAAAGGAAGTTACGGATGATTAGTTATAAAAGGGTAAAATTGTGAAAAAAATTCCTAAAAAGTTGGAATAGGACCTATATGATTGTTGAAAAGTCAATAGGACTTATATGAATGTTGACCCGACGAATGGGACTTAAATATAATTATCTCTTTCTTATAATCAAAAATACCAAAAATATTTTGATATTTTTTCAAAAATTCAAAAAAATAAAAAAAATTTCTTTCTTTTTCAAAAAAAAATAAATAAATAAAAAGCCAAAAATGTTTTTTGGAGAAACCTTTTTCTCCCTTATCCGCCCGTCAAGGCCGAAGAACATCCCTTATGGGACGACTTTAGCCATTTCCCATATTCGCAGTTCACCTATTGTTCCTACGCCAATCACATGTCCCATGAGTGCTCGTACCTTCCTTATCCATCCAACCCCACCATGGAACATGTGTATCCATTTGACACTATTTTGGAACCCACTTCGGCATATTATCCTGACATATCCCATCCCGAGTGGTGTGAGAAACCAAGCTATTCATGGCGGGTTGATCACCCTCCCACGCAATACGAATCCCAACCCGAGGTTGTCTATCCTCACACGTTCCCGCAGTCGCCATGGCAACCTTGTGCACCCCATCCCAATCAGTTCCCTCACTATGCACCCACTGAATATCAACCATTTATCCATCACGAAGGCGATCCTTTGGTGTATGATGAACTTGATCCCGCTCTCCACACTTCCTTAGAGTATGCTACATATAATCATGATAATAGTGAGTTGTGTCCACCTCAACCACCGCCACCACCCGTCACTCCACCACCATCATCCACCTCAGCTCTCGAAAGCCTCTTGCAAAAGTTCATAGTCGAACAAGAGCAAGCCACTCAAATTCAAAATGAATCCCTCCAACGGCTTGAACAAAGATTAAATGAAATTGAGTGTGCGAGAGAGTTGGACTTCCCCCCAAGTCAACCCGATGTTTCCCCCACGTGGAGTGATGATGAGTCATCTTGTGCCACTGATTTTGAGTGTGATCAACCCTACCACCCTGAGAATCTCTAAGTAGAGACCATTCCGTGGTCCGGGCCCACATTTGAGGTTCCCCCAATCGTTATATCCAAAAATACTCCCAAGTTTATTCATGTTGCACACATTGAGTAGGTCCTTGAGACGCCCATTCCTTATAGGTTAGCTCTGGCTACAAGTGGCCCCCACTGCACCGAGATTGAATCAGATATGGTTCCTACCTCCCTTACTATGAATCCTCTCCAGCGATGTTTGGCTCACTTTGAGTTTGATATTGATGTTGATTTATATATCTCGGATCTTAATGCCTCGTTAGACCCTTTCACCATTACGGATGGTGACACATTGGTGGATAAGTTGATCTCTCCATCACTTGACACCATACTCCCTCTTCAGGAGGATATTGAGGATCATCATGTCCCTCCAAATGAGTGTGTGTCCCCTACTCTAGAGATATATCATCTTCCCCCTTCATTTATCCCACCTGACCCGCCTTTTATCCCGACCGATTCACCATTTATCCCACCCTTTACCCCACTCATTATCCCTTCCACCCCACCACCTGGTTTGGAACTTGATTTTACACATTTCAAGTTTTCAACCATATATTTATATCCTCACTTAAAACCATCCTCCACCATTCACGAGAGTATTTGTGGTGCTACTCTCCACCGTGACACCGAGCTTGTTACCCCATGCCCGCTATACTTTTGTGGTGTTTATTTTTCCCATCGACAGCTCCCTGGCGTGTCATGGAGCGATCATTATCATCGTCCATTTATAGAACAGTTGTGTGGTTTCTATAAACCCCACCCCATTACACTTACCAATTCATTTTGCCTCCCCATCCAGCGCACCATGCTTATAGGCCCTCGTTGCCCTCACCTTCCGGATCAATAAGGCCTGAGACTGATACCTCTTTATACTTACCCTAATCCCCACCCACCCATGGTCCACCGATGCTTTGCATCGTGTGATGCACTTTTCCATACAAGTGCATTGACCCTTTTAGCCTTTATCCAATAAGACTGGCGCTTCAGTATTATTTGGGGGTGACTCTCATCACCCAATTTTTCTTCCATCCCATGATTTCACAGATCTTATCTTTAGGGTGAGAATGGTTCAGTCCAGCTGAAGACGTTAAACTTAGCGCTATCGGGAGGCAGCCCGCAGTTTCTAGTATGAGTCTCATCCTGTTTGGGGAGGTGTTTGACATCACCCTATTCTTTATATGTTTATGGACTTGTATACGTTTTTCTCTTATCATTTATTCTGGTTCATTTTGCCTACATATGTCCACTTCATTAGCAGTTGATTCTGGTAATCTCTTTCCTACCTTATGCTCTCAATTTGAAAAATCATTTTATTTTACATCAAGGAAGGTGTTCCTTTTTGTTTGGGGTGGGGAATTTTATCAAAATCGTACCTCTTTTGAAAAATTTTAAGTTTTAAACCAAATTTTTAAAATTTTCGTGCAGTTTCTTTCATCTCAATCATTGACGTGAATTTTCTATCATCCATCTTTCAAAGTCTAGGAATCAAGATAGAGAATATTTTTTATAAATAGATTATGTAATACATAACAAGGCATGTTGCACCATGAATTTCTAGACTCAACAAAATTTACGCACTTATCACGTCACTCCGGTTTAGAGTTGAGGAGTGATACAATTCTCAAGAAAACCTTAAGGATCACTAACAGAGACTTTAGCTTGTGAGATTCGTGTTTACGCAATCTCTGAGTCACAAGATAATTCAACTTCATTTGGGTCTGCAATTTAATTCGTTGTATGATCTCATTATTTTCCCCTAAATTTTTGTCTTGATCACTGAGAACAATATCACTTTCAAGTTATAAGTAACACGAGTCTTGAAATTTGTCCCGATCACTAGATTTTCTTCCATATCGCATCCCCATTCATTTTATCCATTACCTTCCCATATTCTTTCATATTCCCCACATCATACACATTCCTTACTCCATATATATATCATCCATCATTTTTGAGAAAAAAAAAAAGTGTTTTTCAAATGTGAAATGTCATCAGTGTTGAGAGTATAAAAAAAAGAAAAGAAGAAAAATAGAAAAAAGTAGGAAAATAGAAAAAAGAAGAAAAAAAATTAGAAAAAAAGAAAAGAGATAAAATAAAAGAAAAAGAAAGTTTGGAGTTAGTTTTTTTTTTTAAATAAAGACATTTGTTCTTCAAGTCTAGTACACTCTTCTCACACATCCATCATTCATCCGTCATCCATCCATCACCATAATACTTCACCTCATACCATCCTTCCCATCTCATTCCCCCCCACCCATAAACATCCATGTTCTCCCCTACGGGTTCGGGCAAATGAAAGTCAATGTGGTTAATAACTCAATGTTCTCACTATAGTGATTAGCGTTCTTTCATGAGATCATTTTTCTTTTTAATTGTTTGTTCTTTCTTATGTGTGTGTGAGACATTTGAACTTTCTTAGATTTATTCACCCCCTCACACACAAGAGCGATACACTTACCCTAATCTCGTGAGTTTGTTTGAGAGAGCTATAGCCAATGAGATTTGAAGTTGAAGCGTTGATTCCGAAGAGGCAATCTAGGAATTACTCTTATGATACTGGACCCATTTTAACCGATTCACACCACACACGTTGAGTTCTAGGAAGGATGTGCCTTGAGTATTTACTTAGCTAACGTTTTACATAATTTTAGCTTGTATTTCTCAAAATATTTATCTCATGATGGATTGTGCGATTATTCTATGTCTAATAAGATATTAATGCATTGCAAATAAAGAATTTTGTGGGTATATTCCCTGCAAACTCTCACGAGACACAACTCGTCCTATAAAGCAACCTATAGGTTTAAAAGCTTGTTGCACATACTAAGTGCAATCGCAAGTGCCCGCGAAAGTGGTACACTTTTGGTTACTTATCTTTCTCTTTCTCTCTATCTTATTGCTTGAGGACTAGCAACACTCTGTTTGGGGGTGGTGTGATAAGCACCCAAAAGTATTTAAATAATACCCCGAATAGACGCATTTTAGTTGCTAATTCTTGATAATTTGGGTCTTATATGCTTAAATATTTAACGTGCAGGCTTGATTGCATTTGCGGAGTCAAATGCTTAATTTAAGGCAAATGCGCATCAAATGGAGCTAATTTCCTAGTCCCGTAACCTTACCCGAGCCTAAACCGAGCCTCAACCTAGTCCGAACCCCATATGTTTTTAGTTTGTATTTTTTTAGATTTTTTTTTATGATTTTGTTTTCATTTTTAAAATTTATTTTAGATTTATTTAGAATGTTTTAGGATTTATTTTCTATTTTTTAGGATTTATTTTTTATTTTATTAGTTTTTAGTTTTTATTTTATTTTAGGGTTATTTTTTTTAGGAATTCATTAATTTTTAGTTTCATTAGATTTTACATTTTTTAGGACTTTAGTTCTTATTTTTAGTTTTAATTTTTTATTTCTTTTATTTTATTATTTGTGTTTTATTTATAGATTAGGATTTTATTTTTTTAGTTAGATTTTAATTTTTTTTAGTTTCACTAATTTTTAGTTGAGACTTAATTTTTTTTTTAAGGGTCACAAACTAACACACATACACACACCCTATGTCCATACACACCAATACACCATAAACAAAACACTCATCCACACCCGTCTAACCTACACCCTCACAATACCCACACACACCCTTAACCCACCTACTATTCATCTTCTTTCTCACACCCCTCACCCACTTTTCTCTTTCCTTTCCCACCATTACCATACCAACCTCACTCTCTCCTCCATTACCCACCAACCAAAAAACCTACCAACATCAACCATCTCACTCCGACTTATCATCCCCATCTTCATACAGACAACCAACCTCCATTACCCCAAACCTTTAACTTTCAAATTACACCACCGGTGCCATCCATTCCTCCACAACCCGAAATCGCATACCCAATATCCATAAAGCGAAACCTACCCCTAACTTTTAACCCGACCCTTGAATTCGGTCAGACCTAGTCGATTTCCACCGAAACCGGATAGAACCCGAACTGCTGGACAAGTCAAAACCCGGAGCTACCATAGATCCATTTCCCCCTTATACCAAAACTAGGGGTGGAAGCGGTACAGGTTTTTACCGTACCGTACCGTTTTGGTCCGAAAAAAATGGTTTTGGTTTCATATATTAAAATACCAGAAACCAGTCTTACCGAAACCGAAATTACCGCAAAAAAGTTGGTCGGTTTTGGTTTTAATATTTAAAAAACCGATTTACCGAAATTATCGTACCGAATTTTATGAAACCAGAAAAAACCATACCGAAATTACCATACCGTACCGAATTTATCGAAACCAGAAAAAAGCGTACCAAAATTACCGTGCCGTACCAAATTTACCAAAATTACTGTACCGAATTTACCAAAACTAGAAAAAAGTTGGTTTTGGTTTTGGTTTTAATATTTTAAAAAGTTGGTTGGTTTTGTTTTTGGTTTTGGGGGACTTTTAGTGTTGTTTACCGAAACATAAAAAACCGAAACCAGAAACCAGAAAAAACCAAAATTTACCCAAACCAGAAAAAACTAGAAGAAACCAGAATTTATCGAAACCAGAAAAAAATCGAAATTAACGAAAAAACCGAAATACCAGCCGGTTTGGTTTTGGTATTTATTTTGGTGTACCGGGTGGTAAACTGGTACGGTTTGGTTTTACCATCTAGAGTTTGGTTTTGGTATTGGTATCTACTATTTACCGACCAAACCGTACCGCTTACACCCCTAACCAAAACCATTTTTTACCTACTGGACAAAACCAAAACTCCAAACCCAACCTATCATATAAAGTAGTCAGACCCCAAAATTAATCCATCAACCCACTCTGTCAAAGAAACTCAAGCATCTTCCCAATGTCACACGTTACCTTTTTACCCTTTTCCCTAAATTACCCTCACCCCTAGACCCACTTGCTTTTTATAAAAGAGGACCTCGTTTAAAAAAACGGACAGAGACACAGTGTAGAGAGTAGTGTAGTTTAGTTTTAGCTCAGGAGCTCCAATTTTTGGAGCTCATTTTTGGTGTAGTATTGTACAAAAATTTTATTTCTTCTTTTACAATTTTTTTTATGTAGTGACTTGAGTGAGCCAGAATATATTGTGAGACTCAAATTTTGGAGTTTTGCCATTTTTGGAGTGTTGTGATATTTCAAATTTGTGGGTGAAATTAATTGTTCATGTTTGGGAAGATAATATTAAACTCAAGGAGACTTGGTTTATTTATTTTTCTTCTCACTCTATCTTATTTTTGTATACCTCATATTGTGTCATTATTCATAATGAGTGGCTAAATACCCCGTTCAAAGGTTAAGATGGATCCCTTAAATTAGTTATTTTATTTTTGATTTGTTTATTTATTATGCCCCTTTGAATATTAATATTAAAATTTTACAATTTATATTTACGCCTCGGGAGAGGGTGAATTATTTTCAAGAGAAAATCGTAAATTCAGATTATAATATTTATTCATTAATTAAACTATAAATAGGCAATTTTTTAATGGTATTATAGTTTGAATTTCTATACTCTAAAAATGAATTTTTTTTTATGATTTAAATGATTTCAGTAAATTTTCCCTAGCGGGTGATTCATTAGAAAATGTTTAAATCTTATTTTTGTGAGTATGTGAATTTTAAATATTAATCTTCTAAAAAGACTATATGTAAATTTACATTTGTAACGAGAGTTGATTTGTAAATTTATATATATTTTGGGGCATTTCAAATAGACAAACTAATTAATAAAAATAAATAAGTTAAGTGGTGAAGTTTAATCCTTTGAATTATCTCATAATTATTTTCTCCTCATATTTAGCTCACTTTATCAGTTTCTTTATTTATTAGTGTAGTTTTAATTTTTAGTTCATAATTAGTAGTATAAATATCCCTTCATAATTATTTTAAAAATCATACTTGTCTTCATTTTGCTCTTGTCCACACTAGAGAGCGCGGATTGACCACTTACTTGTCAATATACATTTTTAGTGTGTTTGTAGGTACCAAAAGGAATTTTTGATTAACAGTTTTACCCCACAACGACATAATACCGAAAAGGCGAGTTATAATCTTGACAAATTTTCCATGACAAGCACCCAAAAGTGTTATATTTAAACCCTAAATAGACACATTTTAACTCCTAGTTCATGGTAAAATCGGACTTATGTTGGTATTTATTTCTTTTGTAGGTCAATATGCAGTTGTGGTACCAAACAAGCTTAATTCGAGTCAATTGCTATGAATAAGTGGTCAAGTACGTCAAATATGATAATTATGCGGTTAAATAAACCTGAAATTCCCCAGTTACGTACCAAAATCGAACCTAAACTTAGTCCAAACCTTCAGTCGATCCCATGCGTGTTGAGTTTGTACCTTTATTATTTTTTTTAGATTTTTAGTTTGAGTCGTTTTTATTTTTAGGATTTATTTTAGATTTATATAGAATTTTCTAGAATTTACTTTATATTTCTTTTTCTTTTTTTATTAGTTTTTAATTGTAATCTTTATTTTTAGTTTTGCTAGCTTTTATATTTTTAGGACTTTAGGTTTTATTTTTACTTGTTTTGTAGTTTTTATTTTTATTTTTAATAGACTTTATTTATTTTTGGATGATATAATTTAGTGCGTCGAGTATTTGTTTTGCTATATTTTTGTTTGTTTTTAGTTTTTCGTTAGTTTATTATTAATATTATTATTATTATTTTTTATTTTATTTTTATTTTATTAGTTTTATTTTATTTTATTAGTTTTATTTTTAATTTTCATTTTGAGTCGTGTTTATTTGTCAGTAGTTGTTTATATTAGGGTCCGTGTGTTTTTAGTTGCGTGCCGAGTTTTTTTGTTGTTTCTTTAGTTTGTAGTATTTTATTTGTTTTATTTATTTTTTTAGTTTGTTAGTTTGATTTTATTTTATTTGAGTCTTTATTTTATTTTTTGTTTTATTCGTTTTATTTTTTTAATGTTATTTGTTTTTAAGGGTCCAAATTAAACACACACACACACTTACCCTACACCCTCACCCTAATACCATACACTCCCATACACTACAGTACACACTAACACTTCCCTCACCCTCACACTAACTTCCTAAAACCATCCACACCCGAACACCCACTACATCTTCTACCTCCCAACCCCCACGATTCTCTCCAATCACCAAATCTCCACGAACACAAAACCTCACCCATCCACCATTCTCCCACCACTCTCTCTCACCTCCATAGCCAACACCCATTACACACATCATCACCCTCTCTATCTGAACCCAACAACCCCATTACCCATTTAAACCAACTTCAGTCGTCATCCGTACAGGCACAACTCGAGCTCCGGCGCACCATTTCCGACGGTACCCAAGCCAGCTCTGGCCACTCCATCAAACCCACGATCCTAACTGCCGTCGGCGACAACCAACTCACGCCCACTACGCCGACCCTACACCTGCTCAAATCTCCCCTACCCCACCCGAGAACCTGCTCACCATCCTCCAACCCCAACCTCCATGTCCAACCCGAATCACTACCTCTGCTACCCATTTTTCCAACCCAAAGACCCACTTCCCATTGAAGACCCAAAGCCACTGTCCAAACACCTACTCCAAACCCAACCCGTGACCCATCTCGTCTAAACCCAAAACCGACATTTGCCATTTAAAACAAAAATCATGTACCTGCCAAAGCCAAAGACCAAAACCAAAAAAAGGAAACAAAATAAAATCCACATGTTTAATACCCCTTTTACCCCATTTCCAAATATACCCCTCCTTAACCTTTTACACCAATACCCTTTTAACATATCAGATTTTTATCTCACCCAAATGGAACATATCAGATTTTTACCCCAATACCCCATTTCAAAAGCTCTCTACTATGGATATGTTGACTGATTCTCAGAATAACAGTGATGAACCTACAGCTGCTTCTGTGGGCCTGTCCAAGCATGAAGAAGATCATCTGTTCAGAAGCAACAAAAAGAAAAAAAAACTTCCATGATTCTTCTCATGAGGAACACATGGAAATGGAGAGTTGTGTGACTGGGAACACACTACTGGAGCCCATTCAAGTAGAGATAAATATGACGAAAGTGGGCGGGACAAGTGTATCTAACACTACAACCCAGGAAGTAAATGATACCACTGTAGAAGGTCTGACCACCACAAATGTAGTGGGATCACCAACCATCTCATATAAAGATGCTGTCATAAGGAAAATAAATACTGACATTTATTTTGATGAGTCTACCAATTGTTGGTCTGAAGATGAGGGAGAGAACGAACAAGAGAATCCAAATTCACAAGATATTAATCTCAATGAAGAACCAGAAATGGAGGATCCTCTCTGTCCTGTGGTCAAAATTTCCCCTAAACATGTGGAGAAACTCAGAAGAAAATGGAGGGACAGCATTATAGTTAGACTACTTGGAGGTAACATTGGATACAAAGCCTTATGCAGCAAAGCACCATTACTGTGGAATCTTCATGGAGATTTTTATGTGGTGGAATTAGAAGAAGGTCACTTCCTTTTTAAATTTCATAATAAAGAGGGTTACCATCACGTACTCACCGGAGGCCCATGGATAGTCTTGAACCATTATCTCACTGTCAGGAAGTGGGAGCCTAACTTCAACCCAGAAAATTCTATGGAAGCCACCACAGCTATGTGGATTCGTCTCCCAAGATTACCTATTGAATGGTTTGAGGAGAAAACTCTTTTTCAAATTGGAAGTAAGGTGGGGAAACCCATCAAAACTGACTTCAACTCTGCTTCCTCTTCAAGGGGTAAATATGCAAGGATCTGTGTTGAGGTGGATCTTGCAAAACCCCTCATTCCTACCTATAAACTTGAGGGGTGCAAATACAGATTTGAATATGAATTCTTGCCATATCTGTGTGTCCACTGTGGAAAGATTGGCCACCGGAGTGAAGACTGTATGTCCGATATGGTGACGAGAACCACTGAATCGCAGGGAGTAAATCTGACCGTTGGAATTGGTACTTCACACGTGCAGGTGCAAGAAAACAACGTAGGCCACATGGATAATGGTACTGTTTCGACTATGTTACCTGACAAAAGAAACCAGAGTGAGAATGGATCTAACCAAGATGCTGGGAACTTTGGTCCTTGGATGTTGGTCAAGAGTAGAGGGAGATGGTCTCTAGAAGCGGGTCAATTAAAAGTCTATCAGCAAGGTAAAGACAAGTTTAAAAATAATAGATTTAATCCCCTTGAAGGTACATCTCAGACCCATGTCAACTCAGTAGATAAAGGTAAAAGGAAACAAACTCCATACAATAAAGACTATAACCAAGAGAACACGCAACTGTCAAATAACTCACAGATGGGTAAGTCTAGCGTGGGACCCTCTGGGTACAAACGTCAACCAAGTAAACCAAATAGAAATAGCAATGGTACGAATTCAGTCAAAATCTGTGACTTAGTGGAGCGTGCAATACAAACGAGGAAATCTCTCCATGAGAATAGGGTTCCAAGGGATGGGACACGTATTTCGAAAAGGACAAATATTAATACCCACATTAATGAATCTTGCATGGAAGTGGACGTCAGGCCAACAAAAGAAAATAGTGTGACTGATAGGGATATACAATCTGTGAAGGAAAACTCAAATAAACAATCCCAAAGCTCGACGCCACATGGTATTGATCGGAACACCCCCTATGTTAAGTAGGCTAAATAACCAGAACGCCAATGTCACATCAACTATTTACAGCTCTAACCATCCTCCTGGTTTAAATGCCAATGACCCCCCAACCTGTATTTCAAAACCCTCAACAAACCCCAACACTTTTATACTTACCCAAATACAAACTCACAGCATATCCCATAAAGAAAACGGATTCATCCTTCCTTGCAATGCTAGGAGACCTCTACATTACACATCAAACCCTCAAGAGTCTGATGTGCGACTTCTGGGTCAACACCAAAGTGGAGGAAGCATCAATACTCAGAATAAGATGGCAAACAGCACACTTAAGAATGCTAATACAACTAAATCAGAATTTTCCCTTGGAGGACAGAAGACATGCAGTGTGAGTCGTGGAGTGCCTTCCAACGTTGGAAGCTCAAATGCGGGTAAAGAATAGACTCCCCTGGCCTGAGGAAAAGCCCATACCCATTTCCCATAAAACTAAATCTATGTCTTTTATCGTCTGGAACTGCCGGGGAGCCGGGAAAAAACTCTTCAAACCTACGTTCAAAGAATTAAATGATATGTATAAACCCGATGTGGTCATCATCCTTGAAACCCATATTACTTTCAACAAAATGGGAAACTTCTTCTATGATGTTGGATTTACGGAGCAAGCCATCTCGGATCCCGTGGGCAGAGCAAGAGGTATTTGGATCCTTTGGAAACCTGACATGGTGGAGTTGCAGCCTATTGACATTTTGGGACAAGCCATACATCTTCTAGTATCTGAGATAAATTATGAAGATTGGCTACTTACTGCTGTCTATGCCAGCCCCATCCCCTTCTTACGTCAAAGACTTTGGCATAATCTCACCAATCTTGCAAACGATATTAACATTCCCTGGATGGTGACGGGTGACTTAAATGATCACACTGACCCCTCGGAAAAGAAAAGCTATACCAGGGGTGCTTCAACCAGCAGGTGCTCAGAGTTTGTGGATAATATTAACAGGTGCAACCTCACTGATTTGGGTTGTACCGGACCACGGATGACATGGACCAACAGTCGCATGGGTCTTGCTAATACTTTGGTGCGATTGGATTGTACGCTTGCTAATCCCGAATGGACGATAAAATTTCCCGAGGCCGTTGTGGATAACCTCCCGAGGACCGCTTCTGACCATTGCCCTATGGTGATACACACCGATGGTAAATTCACATCCACTCCCCTTGCTAGACCTTTTAAATTTCTTGCTTGTTGGTTTGATAGAGAAGATTTCTATAATATCATATCTAAAAATTGGAATAACAATGATAATATACTTAATAATATTAAACATTCAGCCATAAATACTAACATTTGGAACAAGAATGTGTTCGGTAACATTTTTAGAAATAAAAAAAGACTTCTCAATATGTTATTAAAATGGCTCAACAAAATGCCTATTCACATAATTTAGATATCTTGGAAGGCAATCTTAGATAGGAATATAATGCTATTTTAAAAACGAAGAAACTTTTTGGCTCCAAAAATAGATAATAAAATGGCTTGCGGAGGGAGATCGTAACACCAAATTCTTGCACACCTCTACGATCATTAGAAGACGTTGAAATAAAATTGATAGACTCCTTGTTAACGGTACATGGTGTGACAATCATGACATGCTTATGGAAGACATAAATATATATTTTATCGACCTTTTTAAAAACGACCCCCATTTGAATCACGATATCCCCCTTAAGGAGTTGAATCCCATCCCTATTAGTAACCGACAGAATAACACCCTCGATTTCCCTATTTGCCTTGAAGAGATTAAAAAATCTTGCTTTAGCATGCAGGCTTTAAAGGCCCCCGACCCGGATGGGACGCCCCCTTTATTCTACCAACATTTTTGGGAAATTATTTATCCATGCATGACTAAATTTGTCAACACATGCTTCATCACTAGTAGAGTCCCCGAGAGTATAAATGAGAGCCACATCACCCTTATCCCCAAAATTGATAATCCGGAATTGATTACTCAATTTAGACCAATCACCCTTTGTAATGTGGCGTAAAAATTGTTGCCAAAATCATTGTTAACAGACTGAGACCCATACTTTGTAAGATCATTAGTCCAGCCCAAGAAAGCTTTCTCCCGGGGAGACAAACTTCGGACAATGTCATAATAACCCAAGAAATTATTCATACCCTTTCTAAGAAAAAGGGGAAGAATGGGGGTGTTATATTTAAAATTGTCCTTGAGAAAGATTATGATAGAGTTAGCTGGGAATTTATTGGTAAGGTGCTTAGATGGTTCAATGTGAGTGAAAGGTTAACTAGTCTTATCATGAGTTGTGTTAGTTCCACAACTACGGCTATTCTGTGGAACGGTTCCCCACTCCCCAAGTTTAAACCTACTAGAGGATTGAGACAGGAGGACCCCCTTTCACCCTACTTATTTGTGATGTGCATGGAATACCTTTCTGCGATGATTTCTACCAAAGTCATGAACAAGGACTCGAAGGGCCTTAAATATTCACCTCATGGCCCAACCATCTCCCACCTATTTTTTGCAGATGACCTTATCTTGTTCACGGAAGCCACCCATCACTCGTGCAGAACTGTGATGGAGACATTGGAGGATTTCTGTAAAATCTTGGGTCAAAAGGTTAACCTAAATAAATCAAAAATTTATGTCTCCCCGAACATTCCTCGCAGGAAAGCACTTGAGATTAGCCATCAATTTGATATGCCTATAACTCAAAACCTAGGCACCTATTTAGGCTTTCCCTTGATTCATGCTAGGCTGGGGAAAGATCATTTCAAAGAAGTCGTGAATAAAGTGAATAAACGTCTTGCTGGTTGGAAAGCTAAATTCCTATCCTTGGCTAGAAGAGCCACCCTGATTCAATCGGTTTCTTCCACCATACCAAACTATTCCATGCAAACGACGCTCCTTCCAAAAAGTACGTGTGATACCCTCGATAAAATAAATATAAATTTCTTATGGGGTGATAATGAAAAGACAAAAAAAGTCCACCTGGTCTCTTGGGAGAATGTTTGTAAATCCAAATCGAGTGGGGGTCTCGGGCTTCGTAACAGCGACCTTAACAACAAAGCTTTGGTCGCCAAACTCGGTTGGAGAATCATGACTGAAAAAGACCCCCTATGGATTTAAGTTCTAAAAAATAAATACACCCATGAACCAAATCCCAGAAAATGGCCTAAAAAAGCGAACGCCTCTCACATTTGGAGAAGCATTTATAAGTGCAGAAAGGCACTCCATGATAACACTAAATGGACCATCGGAAATGGTGATGATATTCACATTTTCGAGGACTGGTGGTGTAGGAAAGAGAGACTGAAACCTACGAATGAGTCGAATTGTGAAAGAAACGATCTGGTCAACACCCTCATTAATATTAAAAAAAGTTGGAACACCCCCGAAATTGAGAGACGTTTTCCTAGAAACACTGTTGATACTATTATCAACATCCCCCTGCCTCCTGTTACTACCAGAACGGACAGACCGAGCTGGGGAAATAAAATAAATGGAAAATTTTCCATAAATTCTTGCTACCAATCTCTCCTAAATACCGATCCCTTAATCCCCCCACCCAATGGATATTGGAATAAAATTTGGAAGCTCAAAATCCCCCAGAAATTCAAAAAAAATTTGTGGATCATCTTCCATGACAAACTCCTCACTAACCAGCAAAGGGTCATAAGAGGTTTATCCGATGACAGTAGATGTAATAGATGTCATAGTGTGGAGGATATGGAGCATGTTCTGAGAGACTGTCACGTTGCGCGTGAAGTTTGGGGAATCTGTTCCCCTAACCATTACAGGCCCACAGGTATGTTTTCTAATTTTATTGATTGGATTGTTGAGAACATCTGGAATCAAAATTACAAAGAATGGTATGTCCTCTTTATCTCTTGTTTATGGAATATTTGGAAAGGAAAAATAAATTCATTTTTGAATATATTGTCACACCCCGTATTTGATTATGCACCTTAGTCAAACGCTTGCGATGGATATTAGACAAGCATTTGGCCATAATGCAAATAAAAAATGGGAGGGCCACACTGTTCTAATTTCTTGGTTGCCTCCCCCTACAGATTCTATCAAAATCAATACGGATGGTAGTTGGGATGAAACAACAATGACTGGATCATATGGGTGCCTGGATAGGGACGAATTTGGGAGATGGATCGTGGGATGCTACGAAAAAATTCATGGATGTGTGAGTACCCTTAATGCCGAACTTGAAGGTATCCTTTTTGGGCTCAATATGGCACACGAGAAAGGTTGGAATCGTGCTCTCATTGAGTCGGACTCTAAAGAGGCGGTGGATCTCATCAATAATGAAGAAGACAACCATCACCCACTTACCAATATCATTGAAGATTGTATGGAACTCAAGAAAACTTTAAATGCTAGAGTTGGACACATCCACAGAGAAGGCAACAGATGCGCGGATTGGCTTTCTAAAAAGGAAAGGAAGAAACAGGACCATTTTGTTGAGATCGAAGATGCCCCGGACAAAATCCTACAGTTCCTCGGGGAAGACGCGTCGGGTTTGACATTTGAAAGGAGTCGTTGATCGCGTTGTTGTTTTTCTTTTTCCTAGCAACCAAAAAAAAAATGCCCATGCACCTTCCTTGCCCAAAATACCCCTTGCCATAATGTGCCCATTATAAAAGCAAAGAGAAGACCCATTTGAAAGAATCTTCAATTTTTGGTTCCAAACATGAGATAGTTTTTGCTCCAACACTCTATGGAGAGTGTTTGTATTTTTAACAAATGTCTCAATATAGGGTGTGGGATAAATTATTTCACATGAATGAATTTTTATGTACAAATTTATAATGGGGGGTTTGTATTTTTAGTAAATATTTTTCTTTATTTAATAGTGCATTGAGAGTTCATTTAGAGGGAGAAATACTTAGATGCAAATCTTTGTTGGGATTATTTGTATTTTTAGCATTTAATTCAAACATTGATGAGTATTTAGGAGTTCACCCATTTGTACATATTATAGATAATCTTATCTTTTTCTTTTTAGTATTTAATATTTTTTTCCTCTCTTTGAGATTGTTACTTATTGAGAGAAAATTGTGTAAATATTTTATTTAGTTAGATTTTTATATTTTATTAGTTCATTTTCTGCATTTTCTCTTAATTAATTAGTTAGATTAGTTTTAATATTTTTTTAGACTCATATTGTATCACTTTCTTTTAATTAAAATAAATAAATAAATTATTTTTCTCTCATTAGTATTTTCTTCTTATTTAGTTTACTTTAAAACAAATCTGCACACTTAGTTAAAAAAACAAAATCCTTTTAAAAAAAGGAAAAATACCAAAAAAAATAATAACATGAAAATGATTTTTCAAATATCTTCACATTTAGTTCTTCACTCATGAAAGGTGGACTGATACCCTTACTTACCGTATGCATATTTTTTATGTGTTTGTAGGTTGAAGGAATTTTCATTGGAAAGAATTTGCAACAACGACACTTATACTTAGAAGCAAATTTTTCTTCCTATCACCCCTCTTTTTTAAATTTAACTCAACATCTTCTAAATATTTATATTTTTCTTCATACAATGGGTGCACGGACACGAAATCTTCTCACTTTTATGGTTCTTAAAAGCATAGCTAGTAAATTCTTGAATGCCTTTAACATAACTATTAGATATTCGGTCAGTCTCCCCCATCCACTCTTAGTATTGTGGAAAATCCATTTAATAATCTTCAAATTGCAGTCCCGTGTTAACATGATAAAATAAATATCATGTTCCATAAATATCATTTTTCATAGTAAAGCACTAATATAGTGTCTAAGTAAAGTACTAATATAGTGTCAACAACGCACCAATAAAAAAAACTACACAATAAAATAGTGTAAATCAAAGTAAAGCACTAATATAATGTCAACAATGCACCAATCAATCAAACTTAAATACAAAAATACACCAATCAATGATACTACACAACCACTTAAACTCGAATTAAATAAATTTATCTGGTGATATTATTACAACATAAGAAGAATGTTACTACATATTCATCAAAAGATAGATTGGCCAAGTGATAAAAGAGTTTAAATATTTTTTTTAACCCATTCCCTTCTCCACTGTTGACGTGCACTGGAGCATCTTCGAAACTGCCAAATATTTTATCAACTATGATCTGACACTCACCCTCCTTCAGAGGCCGACTACGTACTAAAATACCTACTTGAGTGGAGATGAGCGTGCACACCCCAATGAAAGTTTTACCGCTCAGGTCCTTCATATAGTATTTCTCACCATACTCACCGTGGGTTATTAATGATGATCCAAGACCTGTGACATGCTGAGGCACTGAGAAGGGGAATGTTAAAAGAGGAACTGGCATCTGTGAAGAGAATGGAGAAGGAGAAAAAATTTGAGAAGGCAAAGGGAAACTGGGATGCCTTGGGGGCTGTAGGGGCATACAACCGGTTAAAAGGCACAAAATTTGTGAAAGTTTCTCATTCACGCCTCCCAATTCATTTTTAAGCCCCATTGTATCCCCTTCGATCCTAGAATGACGTTTGTCATTGGACGAGAAACGCTTATTAATAGAAGAAATCTCATCCAGGATAGGTGCGGTTTGAATCTTGTTTTTTACACACGTGACCCCATACCTATCGTCCCCCCTCTACGGTCTTTCTCCAATTTCTGTGCGAGGGCATCACTGTCAAGGTCATCGAACGGTCTTGAAGCTGATTGACTGCTCATAGATACTATTTATTCTAGACTCTTAGCTAAGTTATGAGGGAATTTATTATCTTTGTCCCGTCTTGCATGCAAGTATAAGTTAGCCTGATTCGGTATCTTTCCTTAAGTTGGGCTATGTTTTGTCTTGCTTGACCACTCATTCTTCAAATCTTCATAAGATTCCGATCCATGCCTGTGGGCTTTAGTTTTTTTGGCCCTAATTTTGTTTTTCTTCCTTTACAGCATTTTCGAGTTCTTCGCCTCATTTTCCAGAAAATCATTCCATTGACCGACTGGCATCTTAGTGTTCTAAGGGACTTTGTCTTTGAGAACCAAAATGTCATAGCTCGAAGCTCCCTTAGGGAAATGATTCCGCCTAGGGTTTCTCCGTAAGTTTGGAGTTGTTCAGCAACCCGAGAAAGAACCTTATTTTTTGAGTTTGTGGAAAATGAAAACCGTTTGTTGAGTTGCTCGAAGATGTCATCTTTAAGAGCTTTATCTACGAGGTTCCAATTGTCAACTACTCCCACTCCCACATTCATTTTTACCAGGGATAAACACTAGGCTTTAAACTATTGAAAGTGATTCTTATCCCCTTTGGTGTTATTTACAAATAGAGAGAACCCAACGGGCTTCTTTTCAGCTGACCCGACAGTTTCAGGAGCATTGAACGTGTCTGTTAGATTAATGGGAATACTTTACTCAGAGTAGTGGAGTGAATCATAGGTGGAGTTCTATATTCCTCACTAATTGGTGATGAGAATTCTCCTTGGGGTGTTGTCATCTCGTCGGTTAGAGAATTGTGTCCATTACCGCCCGATATTATCTACAAAAATAATAAAAGTTCAATGTATATCTATAATAGGTGGATAATTTCAAAGTTCAATATGAAATTATAACTAACAAAGTAAGTTTTTGGACCATATATAATAATCTACATTTTCATGGTTAAACTTTAATAAAAGTCCAATGTGACTGATCTCCATCCAGTCGGGATTTGTTTTTAAAAACCTAAGGATTTTTGCACATGCCCAATTAGGAGGAAGTGTATCTATAATGGATAGATATATGTCAGTGACATGAACTGGAAATCTCATCCTGTTCAGCCTATTGGCAAGATTGAGTTTGACGTGTATATGTCGTGAGACATCACAGTCTTCGTCAATGCTCTTTGTACGTAATTCTATCCATAATGGGTGAATTTTTTTTTGCCTTCTCTAACAGCGTTAACAAGGTGAGGGATCTATTGGGATTATGTACATGAAAGATATATTGTATAGCTTTATCCTAGTATTCTGGTAGGGAAAATATAATATGATGGAACAAGTACTCTTGTTGGAGATGAACTCCACGGTTTACAAGGTTGTTCGATCTTCCTATTCCCATACCAATAAAACAGAGTACCCTCTAAATGAGGCTCATTAATGAAAGAGGTACAAGTGCGGTCCAATTGCAACCTTTCACACTCTTGTTGCCATTTATTATCACCGTGACTCATTTTTATTGAGAACAATGAATGAGGGCGTGAATATGATTCCTATAAATAATGGCCTTAATGAATCATTAACTAGTTAGGATAGTTTGATTTAGGTTTCAAATAATCACAACCCTTCTACTCACCCAGTGTAATTTTAATTTAAGAAAAATTACAATTAGGTCCCTTGTTGACAATTTTCAAACATTTAAGGACAATTTACTATTAACGAATCTAAGTGTTCAAAATTTGTCAAAATTCCTTTAGTGTTTCAAATTTGTTTCCGAGGGACTTAAGAGTAATTTGCTATTTAATTTATTAGTTATTATGTAGGAGGGTGTGGATACCGTGCAAGTTGTATCTCACCAATGCGAAATCCAAATAATAACTCGTCGTATAAGACCCAAAATTGAACCAAATGATTTGGTTACTTTATTTTCATGCTAAGATTTCAAAATGACAACACTCAGTATACACACTGAGTATGTACAAATATTTTGTTAATAATTATCCCCAAAAAATAATAGCATATCAAACCATACAAATTTAAAATTCCAATAAACCTAGCATATACCATACACAATACACACAGAGAGAAACACACACACACACACACAATATATATATACAATGTGTGTGTATACCTACTTTTGTATTTATTTTAATTTTTACCCAAATAATTATATATACCAATTTTTCCATTTTTTTTAAATTGTCACACACATTACACAATACACACATACATACATAATATACACACATACATACAAAATTGACACACACATATACAGTATACACACATACATACACAATACACATGCACATATGCATATACATACATACATATACACACGTATACACACACACACACACACACACACACACACACATATATATATATATATATATATATACACATAGAAATACACACATACACATAGAAATGATCTCACAGAAATACACACATACGTAGAGATTTCTATACATAAAATTAGGGTTTGGAAGTGTTACATTTGAGATTGATATTGAGATTAAAATGGGAGATTAAGATTGGAAATCTTCGAAATCTCCAGAGAGAGGGAAAGTTGAAGAGTTTGGAATTTTTCGAGGGAAATATGAAAAATGGTTTGGGGATTTTAGTATAAAGACATTGGTCACTGTCCTCAACCGCGACCACATGCCAAGACACCTTTAAAATTTAACACATCAACCTAGAAACAAGCACATCGTCATGGACCAAATCCGTGAATCCTAAATTGTGATAGTCACAGCCTAAATCTGTGACCATGGCAGTATTTATTTTGTTTAGTGGTCACGGACTTAGACCGCGACTAAATCCGTGACCATCTTGGAGGCAACTTTGCGCGAATTTAGATCCATAATGGTCATGCATATGTCATGGCTATGGTCCGTGCCCCATGGTGGTCACGGTGCAAGTCTACGACTAACTTTAATAGGATCCATGACCTCATTAGGTCATGGAATTGGTAACGATAAAGTTTGATGTGGTCACAGCTTTCGATCGTGACTAGCTGGTTACGGATCTGGTCCGTGACCATGCGTGGGATTTGGTGTAGTGCATTGTCATGGAGACTATTTAATTCTATATAATGACTTCTTAAGCCGACACATATGATCTTCCTTTCCCACTTCCTTGAACCCCTCCAGTTGTGCTACTTAAATAATCTCCTTCTAATAACCATGAAGAAAAATCATTTTCACATCCATTTTCTCTAATTCCATATCGAATTGAGCTACCATTGCCAGCAACACCCGTATCAAAGTATGCCTCCCCACCAGGCAAAAGATATTATCATAATCCCCTCCTTTTATGAGAAACCCTTATTGACTAGCCTTGCCTTGTACTTTGGTTCTTCTATTTTGTTGATTTCCTCTCTCTTCATATACACCCACTTAGAGCCAATGATGTGTCGTTCCTTCGGTTTAGGAACCAACTCCCACACATAGTTATTTCTTAGATCTTCCTTCTCTTTCGACACAGCACCCATCCTACTCACCTTTATATCATAATTAATGGCATATTTGTATGTAATTGGATCACCCTCACTAGAAATGAGAGCGTAATTTACTTTGTCCTAACCAATCCTATATAGTGTCTTGATCGCTCGAAGCACTCGGTCACGTGCTATGCATGGATCTTTCTCCACCGTTGAGTGTCCTATATCTCAATCAATTCCTCTTTTAAATCATCATCATTTTGCTACACCTCAACCATTTCATCACCCGATTGATAAACACTTGAACCACTAGTAGATGCACTATCACTATCATCCGAGAAATACCAAAGGAATCTCGACGGTTCTAACACTTCCACCATAAAAAAATTCTAGGAACTCCATGTCATTTAACATGGATGTATCGTCAAACTACATATCCCATCTAACAACTATCATATTTGTAGACGGATCCAAAATCTTGAACGCCTTCACCCCTTTTCCATGGTTAAGAAAAATTCA
The DNA here is from genome assembly GCA_949130495.1 of Sambucus nigra. Lineage (NCBI taxonomy): Eukaryota > Viridiplantae > Streptophyta > Magnoliopsida > Dipsacales > Adoxaceae > Sambucus > Sambucus nigra. Next base: position 391,316,638 of record OX422207.1, on the reverse strand, counting down.
CCGACGAGTTCTTAGGTCATTTTTTAATACTCTTGTCACTAGAAATGTGAGCATACCCCGAACATCCGAAAACACTTAAATTAGAGTAGCCAACCTTATGCCCCGACCATACTTCCTCTGAATAATTGAAACCAAGAGTTGAATCTGGTGATCGATTTACCAAATACATGGCGTGATCAAGAGCCGCTGCCCAAAATGATTTCAAAAATGAGGCGTGAAACTTCATACACCTTGATCATTCCATAATGGTGTGTTTCATCCTTTTCGCTACCATATTCTATTATGAAGTCTTCTTTACGGTAAAGTTTCTTATGATTCGACATCTCTACAATACTTAAGTAACCCACTATCTCTATACTCACCCATGTTGTGACTCCTTAAATACTTTATCTTCTTCCCCATTTGATTCTCCACTATAGCTTTCCACTTTTGTAACTTCTGAAAAATATTCGATTTTTCCTTTCAGTAGTAGACCCATACCTTCTGTAAATAATCATATATAAAAGTCATAATGCATCTAAAAATGCCTGTGGAAATAACATTTGAAGGCCCACACATGTCGAAATGAATATATTCAAAAGTCCATTTGATCTTATTCATAAATGTAATGAATTTCCCTCGAGTTTTCTTCCCCTTCACATAGTACTTGTAGAGATAAATCTTGCATACATGAATCCCTTTTAATAACTTATGTCGATGAAGTTCCTCCATACTGTGACCTATCCTGATGTGCCATAATTATAGCTCATCAATTTTCGGCTCCATGGAGATAGACTCTCCACCATTTATCTTATTTCCATTTAATTTATAAAAAAAATCGATAATTGTTTCCCACACAAAATCACCACTGATCCCCTTTTCACCTTCAAAGACCCACCATCGGCTTGAATCACACACCTTTTTAAATCGAGTGTGCCTAAGAAAATCAAGTAATTTTATGTTTCAGAATGTGCCTCACTTCACTTAAGGTTCGGATAACCCGATCCAACATCTTTATGTGCACTAACCCAATTCCCACTACTTTTCACGTGGCATTATTTCCCATGAGAATCTCACCACCCGTATTGGACTTGTAATCCTCAAACCATTCCCGGTTCGGACACATGTGGTATGAACATCCATAATCTAGAATCCAACCATCAATGTGATTGACGAAAAAATAAGTAAGGACCTCTTAACCTTCCTCTTGAGTAGTAATACTGACCACATCCTCAATAGCGCCTCCTTTCTTATCACACTTATTCTACTCCAGGCAATTTCATTTAAAGTGACCCTTTTTATGGAACTTGAAGCACTCAACCATTCTAATGTCTCGATATTGAGACCTTTGGGAGCCCCAGTTATTTACCTTCCGAGACTTTAATCATCCTCTTCATCCACCACCACTAACCTTGTCTACCAAGTCTCACGTGAGAGATGATGTCTTACATTACATCATTGAATTTGAGAGTATTCTTCCCAAACATAAGTGTGGTGATGAAGTGCTCACACAAATCGATCAACGAAGCAAATAATAACAACCTTCGATCCTCCTTGATAAATTGAACATCAATCCAGTTTCAAAAGTTGATTAAAGTATTGAAGACCTTTATATGTTTCATCAAATCACCTTTATCCTTCATTTCTAAGTTAAAGAGGGAAAAAATTATTTGATAAATACGTGCCCAAATAAATATCCTCCAACTGATCCCACATTCTTTGGCTGTAGTTTTCGATATCACTTTATTGAGTACCTCATTTGTGATATACATATCAATTGAAAAAATAACCCTTTGATAAATATCACTCCTTTTTGCTTCACTCATACCCATCGAATATTTCTCTCTACCCAACAATGTTATAACCAACTGTTGTTGAATAAGAACGCCCTGCATCCATCTTTTCCATTGACCAAAAATAATTTTCTTATCAAAAGAATTTATCTCAAACTTGATTGAGTCATCGCCTCCATAACTAGGATTCCACTTCTTAGATCCTCCGCTTGTAGAAGTTAATTCAGGAGTATACGACACCTCTTCCGCCATCTGAAACAAATCTAATATATTTTTTAGTATCAATGAAATGGATTCAAGTTGAACCAAGTTATTGAGCAAAATACGCGACCTAAGATATGATACAACTCGTTGCTCGAAAGAAGGCCCAGGTTAAGAAACCATGAAGATAAAATCACTTCGCATGGTGTGCGAAAAGCACTCAAGATCTTGTTCTGAAAATAAAATGTGTGTACAAACTCAAAATGAATCCAACCAATAATCAACATGTAGGGTAATAATCATAAATAAATAATCAACGCAAAGAAATGACAACGGGCTAACGAGGTTCACCCAAACTAGGGCTACGTCCTCAAATGTGGGATATATTCTTTCTTTGATAAATGGAGGAAAGTCAATCACAATCAACTTACAAGAACTAATCTTTAAACAAAAAGTTGTCACTCACTTTTCTCTTTGAAAACTCACAAAATTCTTAACACCCCTAAAAAATAGAAAATATGCTTGTATTTATAGTTTGTCCTCAAAGTGACAATTTTGTAAATATAGTACAAGCCTATTTTTCTCCCAAAACAGCGATGAACCAACAAGAAGCTACCGAAGATCCAATCACTACACAGAATGCCTTATTAGTGACAAAAAAAATCTAGACAAAAGTAATTTTGTCACTAAAAATTACCTTTCAGTGAGAAAAATTAATTTCGTCATGAATTGTATGGAATGATTTTAAATTAGTGACGAGTTAATAATATTTACCACCAAATCGTCATAAAATTTTTGGCTCCATTGTTCTCGTGAGTTAGAATGTTTAACTAATCTATTCGTGACAAAATTATCGTATATTTGGTGACAAATAAATTTATCAAAAAAAAATTAGTGACAAAACATTTCATCACTTATTAGTTAAAAAATTAACAAAATCTTCTCAGATACCCATTCTAAACTCTCAAATCATTTCCCCCCTAATACTAGTTGTCTTTTTCTGACCCATATTCTTCTAAACTTTCAATTTGCACAACCCTCCGATCGTCAATCGTTCAGTCTTAATTTCTCACAATCTTCTATCCTCTAATTTCTCACAACTCGTTTAGCCCCAAATATCTGAGCAAAAAAAAAAAGAACTCTTTCAGTTCGTCGAAGATGAGGTATCTGAGTTTGTTTAGTTCAGTTCGTTCACTGGTAATCTTACAATACTTTTGTTTGTTATTGTTTCATTCCAAACGAAAAATATTTTTTTCTCCTTTCTCCTTTCTCCTTTCTCCTTTCTCCTTTCTCCTTTCTCCTTTCCTTGAGTATAAATGATGTATTTTCAATTACCAACAGTGATTTTTAATGAAATTGAAAGGAAAACAATTTTTTTTCGAAATTTTCTAAGGATTGTAAGAAAAATTCTACCATTGGATAGAGTAAGTTTTGTTTGCCTAAAAGATCTCAATATCAATTACCTTGGATATATAAATCAGGATTTTATGTTAAAACTTGGATCAAATATCAAAAAGTCCCTCAACCATATTTTTAATACACATTTAGTCCAAATCTTTTACTTTGTTCCAAAAAGACCCTCAAACACCCATTTAACTAATATTTTCTTAATTTTAAAGGTCCGCGCTAGTGGAACTCACCACCTTCCTCCCACCCCCACCCCATCCCCCCACTATCGGAGCTCCAATGACCCTCACCGGAGCTCCTTTTTTGAATGTTTTTAGGTGGTGAGGGACTTTTTGGAACACAGTAAAAGGTTTGGACTAAATATGTATTAAAAAATATTTGAAGGACTTTTTGGTATAAGCCCCTTAAAACTTCCTTAGAAATTGTTATCAAATAAAAATAAAATGTGGGTTAACATTATGAAAGATAAGTATATCAAGCATGTTAATTTCTCCACAAATGTTCACAAAGATGTTCTTCTTGGGCATAGTAATATATTTTTAAATAGATCCTGAACTTTAAGAAATTCATTGGATGGATTCCTAGAAATGGAGAGATGAATTTTTGGAATGAAACATGGATTAATAAAAAATCTTTAAGGGATTTAATTTAATGTAATTTTTCATGGACTTTATTAAAGTCGATCATTTTAAAAATATCTTTGATAAATGGAGCATTTCTCTTCTTCGTGAACATTTTCCTTTTCATCAAGTTCATCGCATTATAATAATTCATTGGACCATTAAGAACACTGCAGACCTACATATTTTACCCCTGCCAGGTCATAATTATAGATTCTTTCAACTGGATTCTTGATTGTAAATTCAGGTATCTTAGAAGAGATATTCCTTGAAACAGAATTTGGAACCTCCTTGCTTTGCCTAAAATTAAAATCATTTTGTGGTTTCATAATTCAAAATTACTTGCCAATCGGAGATGTGTTATTTCCTCGACATATTATTCATTCTCACTCGTGTAATCTTTGTGATAAGATGGATACTAAAATCAACATTGTTTTACAGAATGTAATTGTTCTAAACAAATTATGCATAATCTTAACTGCAATTTTACCACGGGTATTAATTTTCTAACTAAAGCTAAGATTGATTATCTTAAGAATTATCATGCGAGGACTAAAATATAAAAATTTCTAAGGTCCTTGTGGCAGTTATTGAATGCTGGAAAAGTCGTTGTTTTCACAAGTGAGCTTATTCTACAAACAAAGGTTATTTATCTTGTGATTGAAGATGTTATTGTTAGAATTTAAAATTAATAAATCAATTAACAATTTTTATAGACCAATAATACAATACATGAATATATAAAGTGTTATGTAAATATAGGACCTTGATCTACATAATTATCACATGTGTTCAAAATAGGATTGAAAAACATACCTAAGTTAGAATTAGATTTGACGAGTGAAGAGGTTGTCATTGGTGCCTTCAACTTGAGATCAAAAAATTGTTATGAATTATAGGTTTCTCTCCCCTAGACTTTCTATAATTTGTTGCTTATTTCTAATGCCTAAATGATGGAATTTAGGCCCCAATTTATAGGCAAGGAGAGGTCCTATATCTCAAAAGTCATGCAATCTTCACCGTCCATCACGGTTAGATCAAGAGTTTTCCTTATCTTATTTTTAATCAATAATTGGTTAACTTATTAACCAAAAACGTTTTTGACTCTTGGGTATATTATAGTGACCTTTTATTTACCCAATATGACTTATTTTATAATTTAATAATGAACCACTTAATAGGCTTATGAATTATTTGATAATTCTAACATTCTCCCACTTGGTTCATAATTAATATAAGGCGCGTTTTCAAACTTGCAGTCATCTTTAATAGTTTTTTATGAACACCTTTATTAAACAAAACATCAATATGAGTTATAGCGGTTCCCCACTAATATGAGTAGGGTTCCTTCTATGTACTACGTCACTAACAGTTTATTTAACAAGGTCTATAATAAGGTCTATCACAATGGACCAATAATCATCTTATAAAGACTATTTTTTTCACTTTAATCAATCAACATGCATGTAAACTTATATTGCATCACAGAAACTGAAATGTTTAGAATACAGTTTAATTGATATAAAATATAGAGTCAAAATTAAGTACCAAACAATATACAACACTTATTCTTAATTGGATACATGCAAGACTTATATCTTAAGCATGTTTTATGAATGGCCTCTTGTGATAGCCCATTTATTAGTGAATATGTTGTGTTAACACTTAAATTAATGTGTTTGACTGATGCTTGTTGTTTCTGAACTTCTTCGTTCACATATAGATATTGTATTCTAATGTGCCTAGGTTCTTTAAAATATATATCAGTTCTTCAAATGAAGAGTATAGAGGAATTATCATAATATTTCAGTGACTTGATAATAGTTTCGACAACTTCAAGCCCCAAAATAAATTTTTCGCAACCATAATCCATAAGTTGTAGCCCATAGCATGCTACATACAATATTTTATTATTTCTCACTCTTTCATAATATTGGTCACTAGGCCAAAACAAATGTACTTAATCAAGAGATAACAATTATCATAAAAGTGAGCATATAATGTTTTATGCATCTCATTACTTCATACTCTTAAAGTATTTTATTTCTCTACGATTTACTACTAAAAGAAATTCAAGATATAAATTTATTCCTACCGACTTCAAGGTATATATATACTTAATCAAAATACATAAAGTATTCTTAAAATACCGTTGATGGAAAACTTACATAAGTTTATGTAGTGATTTCTCAACGTATACAGTTCTTTTCTTAAATGCTCATAATTTTTTACATTAAATGTAACTCTTACTCAAAATGAGCTACTAAAGCTATAAAATTTTAATATTTTAAGATATAGGTGAAAATATTTATTTAAACCCCTGTATCTATTTGTAATGAAAACTTTGACCATAAGTCTATCTTTATATCGTTAATTATCAAAATTGAACATATTCTTACTTCTCTGTCAAATTCGCATTCTTGGGATAAATCTAACAATCATTCAAAATAGAAAACTCATTTAAGAGTTTCTTAAAACTATTCATATCCACTAACCAACAATTACTTTGGATGTTTAAGGAATGACTTAAGTATCTTAACTTCTTTTATAATCACATTAGGCGGTTTGATACTCCCACTAATTTAAGCATTCTTTAAAGAATTTGACATTTAATATTTTCGATTTCGAAAGTAATTAATGTACCCTCTTTCGAGTGTAGACATAATTATAAATTCCGATTCTTTTAGTGGATTCTAAATCCATGCATGTACTAGACATTCCTAATCATGAGTGCGTGCCAAATTGGGTAAGTAAAGTGGAATTTATATAATACACTTTTAACCATATACATTCATTTTTGTGTGAATAAATCTTGTGGCGATATCGACTTGCTGCGTTTGATTTGTTGTTTTATAACGACATGATCTATGTAGGTCCACTATCCAAAGATTATAATCTCCCACTTGGGCCGCATAGATCGTTCTAAAATTGTAAAACCTTAAGAGCTCAAAAGCATGTGTCAAGATTCATAAGTGACAATCCATAGATAATCTAATATATTAAATCATCAAAGTAAGTCTCGATTTAAAAGAGCAACAACATCAATAGCTACTTTGAAGTTCAACATTATGATATAGGATCAGAATCATTTTTCTTGTAAAATTTTCATAAAAATAATTGTACAAACCACAAATGAGAATACCATAAGTAAGGAAAATATATTCTCATATAAACATAAAGATGTTTTATATACTCGAGAAAAATATTTTGAAAGGTCATTGAGGGGTTTTGAAATGATTCCAAAATAACATAAGAAAGAGAATCCAAGAATTTATCGTTTGTTTTATGGTTTGTCTTGTAAGCATCCTCATATCAATTTAGAACCATGTTTCGTAACATTCTTGTTTTTTAAAAATTAAAACAAATTATTTCATTCATATTGAATGATATATTATAATTCACAGAATAAAGCTTAAAGTATGTATGTTATATAATGGGTACTCATTTTAATCTCTGACATTATGAGATTTTGCATAAACTCAATGCTGAATTCGTTTAATAATTCTTCAAGGTTTTAAAAGAGTTTCACTCACTAATTCATTAATAGTGGGATCCTCAAGTAAAACTGAATTATAACGATTTAGCAATTTTAAGTGAAACTTAGCTTCTTTATTTCATTCTAATAAGTCATTCTCAAGAACATTAAGGGGTTAAAACATGCAATTTTGGAGAAATAAAGCAATATATAATTAATGAAGTAAGTTGCTCACTACATTAAAGCTTTGAGTTGACAACACGTACATTAATAACATTTATAAATGTGGACTTTCTTTCGTAATAACTTTGAATATTTATATATATGACTTTAGTGGGTACCATGATATGTAATTTAGATGGTCATGTTATCTAGGTTAACCTTCCACAACCTAATTACACAATTCTTCAATATTTATTTTAGTTACTCAAAATCAATTTCCTTCAGGAAATTATCTCGCTTGACGAAATAAATCAAATGTGCCCCATTAATGATTTTTGTTATGATAAGTTATTAGTACCACTTTTAGCTCTAAATTTATTATTCACAAGCATTCCAATTGGGTCACTTTGTGACTACCAAATTATCTATTATATGAATATTACATTATTTTATGGATTGTATAATAATTTCAATAAGCATTAATGTTTTCAAAAGGCATAAATGGACATTGTACTTATAAATTAAGGAATATTATGGACTCTTTGGAGCAACCAAATCACAATGGCTTAATCATAATGAAATCAGTAATAATTCGAACACTACCACATCCGGACTCTTTGAAGCAACCAAGACATAATATTTGATTGTTATCACAAAATTCAACATTTAAAGTTTATTAGATTAGACCATTTTGATGGAATCATAACCTAACAAATACTGAAATGAAAACCTTAAGGCATGCTTTAATATTCCATTACTCATATTGGACATAATAAGCATATATCTATTTAATCTAATATTTAATATTTTGAGTACCGATTAAACATCACATAAATATTAGTCTCAAAGAAAATTTGAATCATTTGAGGTTAAGTTGATGCATTAAAACAATATTACTTATTAATGTTCATTTGATAAAAATTGTCCCTTTGAAAAATCTTACAATGAATAAGTCACATCATCAATGCATCAATAATTCATAATTATATTTAGACCTACTATGAGTAATATTTATACACAAGAATTTAATATTTATAAGCATAGATTGGGTCACCTTAATAGACACCTAATCTAATCTAATATAAATATTAATATCAAAACATTAGCCATAACTATAATTTTCATAACACTATTTGGTATATACCGAAAATATTATGATAGGCAAATAAGATAAGACAATAAATGTATTAATTAAAACACATAAAATGGAGCAATCCATAATTTTCAATAATGAAAATTTTGAGTAATCACTATAAGAAAACTCTTAAAAAAATAATCTTCCCAATGAGCGAAATTTTAAAAAAAAATGAGAAAGAAATAGATGTCAACTTTATTACCAAATATGACAAATTTAAGGTTTTGAGAGCTTAAACGTGCTCAAATAGCCATAAAAACGTTTATCACTAAAAAAATGTGATTTTTTCATCATTATATCCTCTCGGATTGACATAAAAAAATTTCATCAGTCCCGGGTAAGTCGATAATTTTAATCTCAATTATTGCTTATTAGAGGCATAATAAAACTGTTACTGAAAATGTCTCAAAATATTCAGATTTACAGTTTTATAAAATAAGCGTTCTTTAAACACATAATTAAAATAGTCCAAAAAAATCACAACTAGGGAACCAAAACCAATTTTAATTTGGTCATAAAAATTTTGGTAAACAAAATCTCATTTTATGAAATTTTCTTGTATGTGATTGTATAGATACACCAATTAATTCATTTGGTTGCATTCACACGTATCCTAAATTGATTTATCCCAAATTGCGCTTAAATCTTTAATTCATAAAGCGTGCAAAATAAATTTACTTTCATGGAACATACATGCACACACATATTATGTAATGGATATACAATTAGTATACTAGAAAAATATTATACGCAATTCTTGATGGATAATCAGAGGTCCAAATATAGATGCGTACATAATAATATATTATTTATGACTATATATTAAGATGGTTCCCTCCTAATCTAACATCATATAAATATTATGTCACAATTATTTTAAGAATTTTTGCAACCAAATAGAATATACTCTCTAATCTAATATAAGCTAACATAGGGTAGGGCACTTTGGTGGACACCTATCCTATCTTTATGAAAATATTAGAACATGAAATTATTAACATGAGAAATATCCATACAATGATTTGTAATGATACAAAGTACATAAGAACATCTAAACAATATAAACACTACATACGTGGTGAAAAAAAAATCTCGTAAATTATAGAATACTACAAAATATCTAAAAATGGAAAAAAATAGTTTTCATCACAAATATGTTTAGAATTGCAAAAGAATCACTTTCCAATTCGCGGAATCGAAAGTATAATTTTTGTGAGAGAAATATAAAAGTAAATGTTATTTCCAAATCATTTTTTCCTTTTTTTTTGTTGGTGACACAAAAAAAAAAATTGTCGCTTGAAATACAAAATCCATAATAGGCAATAAGAGTTTCAGGGACGAAAATATTCAAAACGTCACAGAAATGAATCCAGACAGATTTAGTGACAGAAAATAGAAACGTCACATAAGATTTTCATACATAAACATTAATAGATTCAGCGACAGAAAACTAAAACGTCGTAGTAGGTTTCACACATCAAATATTCAGTGACAGAGTATCAGAACGTCCGAGAAAGTTTTATATATAACTCTTAACAGATTCAACGATGAAAAATCAGAATGTCGCAGAAAGTTTTATTCATAAACATAAGCAGATTTTAAACTAAATTCAAATTAGAGTCATAAAAAAATATAATAAAAATATCACATAAGTCTCATAATTTAGAATATAAAATTTGCTATAAAATATGATTTTCATGTTTAGACATAAAGGATAATTATGTGATCTTAACCATATGCTCTCATACCACATGTTAGAATTTAAAATTCATAAATTAATCAACAGTTTTTATAGACCAATAATACAATAGATGAATATATAAATTGTTATGTTAATATAGGACTTTAATCTACAAAATTATCACATGTGTCCAAAATAGGATTGAAAAATATACCTAAGTTAGCATTAGTTTTTGACTCTTGGAAATATTAGAGTGATTTTTTATTTACACAATATGATTTATTTTGTAATTTAATAATAAACAACTTAATAGAGTTATGAATTATAGTTATATATGAGAGCAATAAGAATTCGTGTCTAGAAGATTTTTTTTGTCTTATATTAATTGAAATCCTTCTTTTACTGAGATTAAAATATATATTGACTGGGCTTTTCTTAAAGATGATGGAATAGCTTTAGTATACGAGGAGTTTTGAGGAATGCGTAAAAACTTAGGTGTTGGGAATGATGATTTGGCTGAAAACTGGCAATTAAAAAAGCGCATATTCGAGTATGCAATAATGATGTTTTTCATCTTTTAAAATGATTTGCAAGGGAATTATCTTCAATGCAGAATCTCCAAACTCTCCTCTTGGGCTTTCCTTTGTTAGTTAGCAGATTTCGGAAGGATTGGATATCTCTTGGTTGGTGAGAGGTGAACTCGCTCAAATTTTAAGGTCTCGTTTGGTTGCACAAATTATTTAATTATGTATATTAGTTTATTGCAATTTATAAATGAGTGAATTTGAAATGAGTTTAAATCGAGTTTTATGTAATGTTTGGTAATCTGAAATTGATGAAAAAAATAAAAACAAATTAAGAGATAGGGGGAGGGGAAGGGGAGAAAGGAGGGAAAGAGAGAGATGAGCATGTACTTTATGTGACTCCTATTTTAAATGGATGCATTTCACGTTATTTGTGAAAAAGAGGTTCTACATGAACCGCATGTAGAACTCGTATAGTGACCGCATTTTGTCTTTTTGTCTTTTTGCCATTTTGTCTTTTTTTTTGTCTTTTTTTAACAGTTTTCTATATAAAAAAAAAGTCCTATTAATATAAAAAAAAGTTTTCTAATTAAATAGCTTTTTATTAAAATAAAAAAATCATAAATTAAAAAAATTATGTTTACTAATAAAAAACGCTATAAAACAATTTTTTTAATTAAATACAACATTTAAGAAAAAAATAATTTTAATAAAAAAAAAACTGTTTAATTTGATGTCTTAGAACCACATTCCCGAGTCTACATCATTTGTTGAATGTGAGTCCGCGCCAGCGACACCATTAGTGCCGCTGGCGCGGACCCACATTCAATAAATGATGTGGTTCCGGGATTATGGGTCCGCGCCAGCGGCACTAATTAATCGAGTTATTTTTTCAATAAAATATCGCGATTAATTGGTGCCGCTGACCAACATTCAGCAAATGATGTGAGTCCGCGGCAGTGGCACTAATTAGACACGGTATTTTTTATTGAAAAAATATCGCCATTAATTAGTGCCGTTAGCGCGAAACCACATTCAACAAATGATGTGAGTCCGTAGCAACGACACTAATTAGTCACTATATTTTTTATTGAAAAAATATCACGACTAATTAGTGCCGCTGGCGCGGACCCACATTCAACAAATGATGTGAGTCCGCGAATATGGATCCGCGCCAACGACATTAATTAATCGCGATATTTTTTCATTAATTAAAAAAATTGTTTTATATATTTTTCTATTGATAAACGTAGTTTTTATTATTTATGAAAAAAATATTTTTTTTAAATTTTAATTAGGAGTTATTTAATTTTAATAAACAAGTGCTTTTTTTATATAAAAAACTATTTTCTGGTATAAAAACTGTTTTTATATCCACAAAAGAATACGAAACTAAAAAAAAAAAAAAAGAAGCACAAATGCGATCGCTAGGCGGGCCAAGGGTGGTACATACAAACTTTCTCTTTGTGAAATGATTCAATTTCACATGTTACATATTAGCTAATATAGGACAACTAGTGAATCATTTCGTTAATAAAATCAAACTCAATTAATGTATTAATTTATAAATAGACCAAATTATAAATGAATTAATTTATAATTTTTGAACAATTAAAGGGGCATAACTTAATATAAATCAATATGTTTTGCCAAAATAAGTTATTGTCTTGGGCCGCGGCTTATTTTGACTAGGGGATTTTTTTATATCTTCATGATAACGTTGTGACGTGTGGTAATATATTATTGGCGTGTTTAATATGGTGTTGACAGAATTGTTTGAATGTTTTCTTTTGTGTTGTAAAAAAGAGTTGTTCTTTTCCTTAAGTTATGGGATAGTCGAGTAGTCTATTTAAGGTGGGGCTAAGGTAAGTCGGAGAAGAACCAGTTCTTGAGTAAGGGGGGTGGGGGTGGGGGTGGGGAGGAGTATATGACGTATGGGGCGCAGGAAGATCCAAAGGAGGACTAAATATTCATGGACACCCCTTCAACAGTGTGTGATCTTCACATGATATTGCCACTTTGTAATCCTCTTACATGCCAGGTTCATATATCCCCGTGGATATCAAAAGTATGTTGTTCAGGATAAGATTCGATAGGCGTTTATATATATGTCATGTGTTTTGTTCAAACATCTATGTTGAATACAAATAAGCGAAGATACTCAATCTAGTTGGATTTATTTAAAGGTTTAAATATTTAGCACAAAATATTAACAAGCCAAAAGTTGATTTAGTCATAAAGTGCTAGTCAAACTCAAAAGAATGTGAGATAAAACCTTTTTAGGATAGGTTTAAAATGGGAATGACTATTTCCAGTTATATAACATCCCTTTTAGAATATAGAATTTTATCTTATTTAGAATTTAAAAAAAAATGAAAAATCAGCATACTTTCTGGGTTGAGCTAAACGCATGGAAGAATCTGAACATTCTACTTAATACTGCAAGGCTTAAATTCTCAGTGTGTATGTATATGAGTGTATATATTGAGTTTGAGAGAATATTATATTACTTGCATATTCCCTTGAGAGCAGTGTGTATTTTAACCTAATAGGTTGAAAGTTGCTTGAAAAGAAGTGTAGCAGTAGACATAATGGACCAACTGAAAACAGGCAATAATAAAGTGACCAGGGGACCCGTGTTTCTTCATGTTCTGCCCAGGTAAAAGTGGAATACCATATCCCCTACGATCCCCCCTCCCACCCCTTCTACAAATGCAACGCTGATGGGGCCAAGTCCAACAACACAGGTTTAGCCTCTATTGGAGGCCTCATTAGAAATTATAGGGGAGAGTTTATATTGGGTTTTACTAAAAGTATGGATTATGTGTCATCATTCACAGTTGAACTTTGGACTTTAAAAACTGGTATCAAACTAACTTTACGTGAAGGTATAAGACGTATTGAGATAGAAATAGATTGTCAAAATGTATTCAATATGATTTTCAAGAACCAAGCTTACCATCAAGTTCATGTGGATTTACTCCATCCAATCCATAAAGCCCTTAAGAGGTTTCAACAAATAGTCCTTTCCTTGTGTTTTTGTAAAGCAAACAAGTGGCCTGATGCACTTGCTGCTTTTACTTTATCTAGCCTTTTTTTCATTTTTTTAGGCCCGCTCCTTGTTTTTTATTTCCTGCTTTTTGTCATGATCAGAGTCGGTGTATAGAAGTTAGGTTAGTAGCAACGAACATGTCATGTAAAATACATTTGGTTTGAATAAAGCTTTACTTTTTGAGGAAAAAAAATATAGTTCCTGTGGTAGTAGGAGAAATGTGTGATCCTGTCAAAATCAACCCTTTTGTTCAAGGTGGTAAGGTAGGCATCGTCAAAAACAAAACAAAAAAAACTAAAATCACATTAAACTCTAAAAGTGCTCTTTTATGTATAATATAAAGGGTCAATTATTTAATAGTCCCTACTATAAATATATATTTTTTAAAAAGGACACATATTTTTAGTTTAATCCATTTAGTCCCTCAAGCACTCAATATTCTCTTATTTTTAGAGGTCCGCGCCAGCGGCACTCACTTTCCAAAATATGTGGCAAAGGACTTTTTGAGGCAAAATAAAAAGACTTGGACTAAATGAGTATTAAAAAATGTTTGAGGGACTATTTGGTATATGTCCCTAATATAAAACGAAAATGCGGGGATAAAACAAAAATATACAATGAAATCCATAACACAACTACAAAAATAAAATAACCATATACACCTATCACAATATACACAAACTAATTCAAACACATATGGTACATGATACACCTATAATCAAAATAGACATAATTCCAACAAAGGAACATAGACCCAAAGTAGACCCAAAGAAATCTATATCGCAAAGGAGATCTTGAACACAAACACCCTAAAAGATTTAGCAATTAAAAAACAACATTACGATCTGTTGTTCATCACCTAAATCTTTTAACTGGACCGAAGTTGTCAACGAGATAAAGGTTACAAGAACTACAGTTGCCTCTGCAACCGCACACCAATGAGAATTCATAAAGGTTGTTGAGAAAAAAAATGGCATAGGCATAGTGTACACACTCAAATTATTACATATCCATTTATAAGTTTCCTTTAAAATCTATTGCTAATAACACACTACCCACAAAAATTATCAAACACTCGGATGGAATCCAAACCATACGCATAAACCTCCTGTTAATGCATCGAGTCAACATAACTCAACAAGAAGATACCAAACACCATTCGTCCACCTTACTCCCGATTAAGAGAATATCATCCACATAGTGTATCAAAAAGACCACCACAATTTTGTCATGCTTCTTATGCAAACAATTATTATTTGATTGTCTGATCAAGTCGAATATTCATATATCTTAATGTCAGCTTAAGTCCATAAATGGGCATCTTAATCTAACATACTTATCATTCTTGAAATCTTTAATATGAATTCCTTGGGTTACACCATATAAATGCACTCGTAAAGACTACCATTCAATAACGCAATCTTGATGTTAAAAGAATATTGATGAAATTTAGCATGGATTACGGCGATAATATTTTCTCATAGTCAATCACATTCTTTTTTAGTAAACTGTTTTGCAACAATCTAAACATTGAAAGTTTTGACATTCCTGTCTATCCATCATTTTACTCTTCTAGATTGACTTGCGCCTAATGGATATAACCCCATCAACAAGTCTACAAGTTTCAAAACCTGATTCGAATACATCGAATTCATAACAGTATCCATAGTCCTAAGCCAAAGCTTAGAGTCCATGTCTTGGAGAGCCATGCTGTAGTTCTTAGGACTTATTTTGTGTTCCATTAGGATCTCACTAAACCGGTAACCCAAATACACTGGATCCACTTATGATTCAGTACAAGTCACATATGTTACTTGAATATCAGTAATATTCTCATTACCATTAGGTAATGTATTATTGATATCAAATTGTATTTTTTTTCATGTATGAGTAGTCTAACAACACTAGTAATCTGGCTTTCCCTTGTAATCTCTTGCAAGAATAACTCACTCATGGGCATGTGGTTCTTCATATAATCCGCTTTTTAAGAATTGAACATTGATACTGTCATTAACCTTTTTTGGTTGGGATTATAAAATAAACAATCTTTAGAACCTTTGGGATATTTATAAAAGAGAAAAACTTTGGTCATTGATTCCAACTTCTTTGGCTCATATTGTGACACGTGTCGACCAACCCTAGATCCGAACATATACTAGAATAGGCATACGCCTATTCCACAATTTCATGGGAGTCGAAGAGGCCTATTTAAATGGAACTAAATTCATAATGTATATTGTCTCATCTAATGAAAAATCCCAATAACAATACTACAATCCTTGATAACTCATTATAAACCTTAATATAGAAAAAAAGAGTCATATTCCTTGTCTCCTTTACACCATTCCGTAGTGGAGTACTCGATATAGAAAAATGGAATATAATCCCCACTCCCGATAAATGATTTCTAAGATTTCCCAAGATGTACTCAAAACATAATATGATCATAGGTTTTTGATTAGTTTATCATGCCTACGCTCCACCTTAGCCATTTACACTTGGAATTAATCAAAGGTTTCAGATGTCTAGTGCATAAGGTAAACATAATCATACCTTGAGTAATAATCAATAAAATTGATGAAATACTGATAATCACCTCTTCATCGTATGGTCATAGCTCCACCTAAATTGAAATGAACTGATTTTACCACATCTTTGTATCTATAATATTTACTTGTGTAGGGTCTCTTAGCTATTTTACTTATAAACAATACTCATAGAATAAATGTTCCTTTAGTTCTTATAAAATCAATCGTCCTTTTTTATAAGTCTTTGTATTCCTTTTAGATTAAAATGAACTAACGTAAGTGCCAAAATTGTGTTTGGTTGAACGAAGAAGGAAATTTTCTCTTTAATAATTGTCCATTATAAATTTTCATTTTAACATTTAGCAGTATTGGTGAGGTAGGCATCATAATCTATCAATTATGTAATAGTATGCATTATCCTCAATGTTTCCCATAAGATAACATTATCTTATTTCATTGACCAAAACCCACTTTGTGTCTCTAGTCCAAAAGGTCATTCTGGAAAGCTTCGAGTGAACATTTATTTACTGGACTTCATCAACTTCATCCTGGCATCATTCAATTCCACATCTATGAGAATGCCACTTTAAGATAAGGTAAATGGAATTAGATGACGTAGAAATTTCAATTTTTAACATAACTCAAATTGGTTTTTCTTAAATTGAAAAATGTGTTAAACTTGTGCATGAGTTGATTTGGATAATTTAGTCAAATACACTCCGCAATATAATTTTCTTATAGTAAAACTATATTCACAAAAAATGGATATATATATATATATATATATATATATATATATATATATACTAGCGGAATGCCCGTGCCTGAAGGCACCACGAAAATTTCCAAAATACGTAATCGCAAAACGACAAAAATTTTCGAAGTGTAACTACAAAATGGCAAAAAAAATCGTTTCCTAAAAAAACAAAGTGTAATTTAAAAAAAATGGTCATAATGTCCTTTATTTATAGGACTATCCACCCTGCTTAACAAATAATAAATAATCCAACAATATTATTTTTTTACAAAATATTGAATTATAAGTAATTTAAGTCGAAGAGTTTTTTACAACGCAAGAAGTGTAAACAATTGAAATTTTTTGGACATAGTCGCCTTTGTTTATTGGACTATCCACCCTGTTTAATAAATAAAAAATACTCAATAATACTTCAATGAACCATGACAAAAATCTGTGCCTGAAGGCAGGGAGACATTTTTTCCAAAGGATTAAACCCAATAAAATTTAAATCAAAAAGTTTTTTTTACAACAAAACCAGGTGCAAACATTTTAGAAAATTTGGGCAGTGCTTCCTTGGTTTATAAGACTATTCACCATGTTTCATAAATAAAATATACTCCAACAACAACAATTCTAATAGTCCGTCCCGGACCTTGTATAAACAACGCAGTCGATTCTACAAAATCTTACTTAGTATACACAATTGTCTAATTAAAACATGGATACACAATCAAGTAAAAAATTTCCCTACTGAAATTTTAATTTCTTCATCACCATCTCTCTCCTCGAAATCCAATGCTTTTGCAACACGCAACAACCAAGAACAATAAAGCATTAGCATATAGGTATGTAACAATATTAGATAGTTTAAAACCTATTAGATAACAAAACTTAGTAGGAAATCCAATATATAATTATTATAAAAGTGAGGGTCAAATCTTAGTAGGTGATCCAAACTTAGTGCCGGTGGCGAATGGTTTTCGAGAAAGAGAAACTTTGGCTTGCTATTTTTAAATTCAAAATTAGAAAAAGAGTAATAGGAGAGAGTGAAGACAAAGGATAAATATCACAACCACTACTTGCTAGAGTGGGTGACATGGAAGATAAAGTAAAACGGGTGAGGTTATATGCTGCCAGAAGTTGGAGACAACTTCCTAGAGAAGTTTTATTTGAGATAGTTAAATTCCTCTCTCTCTCTAATGCTTTGTGGCTTCCAAACATTGTCCCCTTTGTTTCTCAAATTTCGAACCTTGCTGGCACACTCATAGCCGGTTGGTGTCTTAAGTGTTCATGATCTCAGGCCTTCATTTTGGACCTTGCTGGAACATTCAATAATAATCCTGCATTAAAGAATAGAAGAGGAAAATGACAAAAACTGAAGGTGTATTCTTTAGACACTCAATACATAACATTATAAAATTAGTTTACAACCTCCGTACAAACATTACAAACGCAGTTGATGAACTCAGTAAAAAGCAGTAAACTAATAGAAAAATAGCCAACAAAAGAGAAATAAAGTGTTATATTATGAATCAAAAAATAGTAACACGAATAAAGTGTCAGATTAGGGAGGATGTCATTCAACTACACTGCTGCAAAAATAAAGAGAAAATCGAAAAAGATAATTAGATAAATGGTGTTATACATAAATGTGTGTATAATTACAAAAAGGAAAGTACATGAATCTAAACGCTTAAAGACAAAAGCCTACCTAGTCAAAAGCATATAAATACATTTATACTATGAACATAAACTGAGTATGGAAAAAGTAGCAATGCAACTCTAATTACCATGGGTTAGTAAGGTAGTAAAATGACCAAAATAAAGTATTCATAAGTGATGTTCAGATAATCAAACAATAGTAAGAATATACATTTACTCTAAATTGAAAAAGAAACCCATATAAGAATTATTAAAGATAAAGCAACAATTCCAGGTTCAGGGCGTGTGTCCAGGATAATTTAGAGATTAGGACTAAATCAATTCCAGCCATGTCCTGATCAAATTGGTAAATTGTTAAATTATCACGTCCTAATCAGATTGGTTTAATCCAAGTCTATAATTACCAATTAACAATTTGTAATTCACAACAATCTTTGAATTACAAATAACCAATTCACTATGATAGTTACAATTACCAAATATGTAATTACCAAATCTGATCAGACAATTTAACAATTCAATGCGATAATTACAGATTTGGACTAAACCAATTTACCGACACGCGTGGTCACGTCCTGAACAGTGTTGGAATCATTCAAAGTATTGATAACATAAAGCTCAAAGATATTACCGACACTGTTCAGGACCCATTAACACAAAATTAATAATTCCAGCTATGATCAGGACCGTATGTACATGTAGGTTACCATCTTTGATAGCCTCGACTCCCCAAATAGTACAATATCCTCAAAACCTAAAACGCAGACATTAAAATGATGTTGTCAATTGTAATAATAACATAACAATCATTAAACAATGATATAAATTCATATCTCTCTATAACTCAACAAAATTAATTATACCCAATCACCAAACATACAAAATTGTATATAGATGTTAAGAAGATGAGTTCAGTAACATATAAAACTATATATGAAGTTCTATACATGAATTTCTAACAGTTCCAAATTAGAATGATCTATACATGTCTATTATAGGTTGAATGTAATAGGAGGACTACCAAAAAAGGATGACAAAGATTGTATGGGATACCGGTATTTGTGAGTTTGTGGACAAAGATAGTATGAAATCCCACCCAATGAAGCCTTCGCCCCATCTCCATCTAAGTTCTCCCCCGCCTCCACCCTGTAAAGAGAAAACCCAACGACCCATATTCGCAAAAGATAAAAAATATAAACCAAAGTTAACAGAGCAAATTAAATTCACGGATCAAATGGAGATATTATTTAAAAAACATATCATAAAAGTATTTGTTAAAAATTGATGAACCCGTGTGCCCAATTTCACATGAACAGCCAACGATCGCATTAGTACCTAAATATCAGGTAGTTCTTCTAAATGACACATTACTACTTAAAACATAGCATACAACCCCCAAACAACAAACAAATAGATTAGTACCTAAAAACTCACTTCATGAGTGGGAGAAATATCAATACCGGAAGTTTGTTGTCCTCTCTTTCAAGGAAGTGGCTGAGATGCATTTGAGGACCGAAAAAACCCAATGTAGTAACAACCCCTAGTTGATCCAACAACATTCAATTTAATGCAGAAAATATCTGTTCAATAGTTGTTCCCATATTCAGTAAAGATATTCAGTTTAATGCAAATATATCTACTCAACAAAATCTTTGTACAAATAGTTAATCCGAAATAATAAAAGCACCTGAAGAACCTTGAAAAATTAAAGAACGCTGCTGGTGCCCCTACCACTAATGCTGTCACAGTAGCTGTAACTCAGATAATTTTGCCAATGGAGAATACGAAGGCAAGTAAAGATAAATTTGTTGGGTTACATAAATCTGAAAGGAAGGAGGCCAAATATCAGACATTAGTGGAGTATTAAGAGAGGAAGGTTGTGGAAAGTAGAACAACGACAGATTCTATGGGCTATGAGGTAGTGAAATATATACTAGTGCGCCGTAAAGAAAGCTTTCTGTGTAGCGATATGTATATAATTTTAATCAATAAGCACCAAGCCTATGATTCCACATATGTTTCAATCGAACCCACATCTCCAAAACTTCATATCCACCTGTAAGGTAACATAATAAGAGAATTTACATGTACAATAGAGCAAAAAGTATAAAAAACAAAAAAAAATACATGAAAAAATTGAATGTAATAAACAAAATAAGCATGATAATAAAATATCATAGAAAATATTATGTTTTACTCTTGATTACATATCAATTTGCAAAAAAAGCATAATGAAATCACTAAGTTCAAATCAATGAAGGAACAAAGAAAAAATATATGTACACAATATAAACTAAAATATGTTAGCAAGAATGTGGTATTAGGTCACGGTCCCAAGCCCCGACATCGTCGAATACTAAGAGTTGATCATATATAAAGGTGAAAAGGTATTGAATACCTTAAAAATAACTCTTTGAATCACCTTGCAAATAAGACTTGTAAAATATCAATACCATTGGCATTGCAGAACAAAAGGGAAATTTGAACAAAAACTCTCAAACTAAACATGTTACTCCACCCCTTTGCAATCATGGAATTACATCCAACAACCATCTAATGAATTTACCTAGAAACCCAACAATTCAAAATCAATAAAAAAAAAAATTAACCATAAAATGATATCACTATTACTCTTATCATAGAGAAGTTGTGAACCTGATTAGAGCAATTAGAGTACTTGTATCCTTCTTTAAAACAGAAAACTAAATGATTAAGGTGTTAAACATAAGATGCACATTCCAATTATTTGTTAAGCTTTGGCACATTAGAACTGGTTATAAAGTAAAACTAATAAAATAAAATAGAAGTCAAATATAAGAAATAAAATGATAACTAATTGACCTGAAATTGAAATGACGTGTCGTGTTCGTGTCGTGATTTTTTTACACTAAATCATGTTATTGTGTTGCATTGTATTAACATGTTGTGTTCTTTTATTCATGTTTTGTCTAGGGGTAAAAATTATTAATCAATAATCTTGTGGTTTCAATCAACTGGATAAATTGCATAAATGTGGACAGAAACATATAAATTCTATCGCATCAAGCGCAATAATTTTGCTTTGCCGCTAAAAGAGAACCAAAACAGGGCAATATAGATTTTTTCAAGTACAAAATGAATTAGATCTATATATTTTCACACATTCTTGCAACTAATCAAGTTCTATCCACCAAATGTGAATATGAAACCCTAATAGTGATTCTTTAATGCTCTTCGTATCTGCAAATACGTATTAAAAGAGAGAAGACATAAAAGTACACACATTAAGCTTGAATCTAAAACTTCGGGAGTTTTATATGAATTGAAACTCCCAAATAAAACAACAAAAAAGTACAGAGAACACATATAAACACAAAGTTAATTTAAACTGCAAAATAAACACAACAAATTTTAAAGAAAAAAGTATACCTGGTGAGGGGTGGATCTACAAATCGAATAAATGCAATCACTTTATATGGGGCAACCAAAGACACTTCTCTGCAAATCGAAACATTAAAACCAATATTTCAAGACCATTAAAACCAATATTTCAAGGTTGGGTTTGAATTTTACAATATTTCAAGACCATTAAAACCAAATCCCGTTCTTGGAACCAAAATATACATAGAGAGATATAAATATTTACTTCCATCTTTGAAACACCCAAATTTTGACAAGTAATCGATCAACAAGATGAAGAAATAACGTTACAATTCTCATATAAGGCACCGAAGAGATGGATAGTAATTAAGGCACCGAATGCCAACCTGACAATGCTCAGAATCACAATTCCCTTTCCCCTCCTCAAATGGTTGGAAAGAAAATCTCACTAGATAAAGAAATTGCACAACAATAGTAACATCACACAAAAAATAAAAGCGGAAGAAAGATACCTTAACAGCCGAGATAGAGAGATAAAGAACGGGTAAAGTGAAAGGGAGAGAATGAGAAGACGGCTAGGGTTTGAGCGAGTGTAAGGGAGAGAATGGGGGAAAATAATCTCAGCCCTCCATTTCGCGCCTTGTTGGCAACATACTCACCCCTAATTAAGTTGTCAACTTATGGAATAGTAACAAACTTCTACTCCTTATATATATATATATATATATATATATATAGTATGAGTGTTCTTGGTTAAGAACAAACATACTTAGCGCATTTTTCCAAAAGTATTTTAAGCTCTTTGATGGAAAATACTTGTTTAGAATTTATAGAGAAAGTTGTAAACTGCCTCACCGCAACTTTTTCACAATAGAGATTTTTCTCATTACAGTGAAGGTCTTTCTTTGTCCAAGTCCAAAATTATATAGAACTTCCCGCGACCTAGATCGTCACATGTTCGCTCCAACGTCGCATTTCCTAGGTACAACGACACTACATCGATAACACCAGATCTAGTGCAAAAAGAAAATCTTTTTAAAACATTGCATTGTAAAACGTGAAGATTCTCGTTTTCTATCATATCGTTTGGTGTGTTAGGTAACCAACTTATTTATGTCGAGTAAAATAGCTTAGGGTCTTTTAGACTTTCACTCACAAGTTTGAAATGACTATTTAACTATTATTCCCACAAACAATGTAAGGTTTTTATAAACAAAATTTCCTCGAGATTTCATCGTAATATTTTCCATAGAGAATTTTTTTTTTTTTTTGTATTTTTGAGATATTAAAGTTTTTAAAATTTAATCTAAAATCTTTTTGAGGTTTCATTACTTCATCATTAAACCTTGAACAAATATTTTTATAATTTGTTCTTATGTGATTTTAAATTTTTTATATCTTAAAAATACTTTGTGAGTTTATTTTCGGTTGCCAAACACATTTATACATTTTCAACCTTTTGATTTCTCACATCCTATGAACTAGATACGCACATTGGTGGCTTCTCACTTGTTCCATTGGAAGAACATATAATTTTTCTTCAAACTTTAAAAGAAGAAATTTGTTGACATATGATTTGATGACATTAGTCACGGATCAAAATTGATCATGGTTGTGAACTTGTGACACCCCGCCTAATTCAACACCAGGTGATCAGTCCTTTATTGAATTAAAATCAAAGTGTCTAGTTGGTTCATTCTTAGCAGAGGTAATAAAAGAGGTATTTTACCTATCTTCGGGCTTTATTTTAATCTGGTTGTAACCAGAATAGGCATCCATAAAACTCAATAGATTGTGTCCCAACGTAGCATCCATAAGCTGGTCAATCATAGGCAAAGGAAAATGATCCTTTGGACATGCTTTATTCAGATTGGTGAAGTCTACACATATTCTCCATTGATTATTTTTCTTCTTGACCATAACAACATTGGCTAACCAATTTGGATATTTCATATCTTTAATGAATGATACTTTCGAAGATTCTCTACCTCCTCTTGAATAGCTTTATTCTTTTCGGGGCTAAACACCCTGCACTTTTATTTTATTATCTTGATGTCCTTATTGACGCTGAGTTCATAGAAGAGTAAATTGGGATCAATCCCAGGCATATCCTCATGACTCATGGTGAACACATGCTTTATCTATTTTAGGAATATCACTATCTCCTATTTAATAACCGGTTCTAGCGTTAGGCCCACCTACGTAGTTCACTCTGGCTTATCATCATCTAAGATGATATTCTCAGTTGCTTCCACAATTTGGCCTTTCACCAGCTCTGCCTCCTCCCTTGGATATAAGGTTTCAAACTTAAATTCGCTATTGGGCTGAGTAATGTCCACTTGGTAAGTGGTGGTCTTCTTATTTATTTACTCAAGATCTTCTTTCTTGGCAGAGGAGTAATAACATTCCTGAGCTACTTTTTAATCACCCTTAATTACACCTACTCCAAAGTTGGTCGAAAACTTCAAACACTGATGGATAGTTGAGGGTTCAAACTTCTTGAACCCTACTCTGCCCATGATGACATTGTAGACTAAATTTACATTCTTATCCATCATAAAAGAAAAATTCTCTATTGGACTTTTTGGCCAGGTGTCGAGGAACACCTCCAGCTTGATTATTCCCAAAGGATAAATTTTGCACCAGAAAAATCGATTAAGGGCCTATGATACGGATCTAGATGACTAAGCTTCAAATCTATCTTTTGAAAGAAGGAATAAAACATGATATATGTCGAGCTACAATTGTCAATCAACACCCTAAAACCGATTGTATCTTGATATCCGAATTTGACTACTAAAGGGTCATCAGGTGGCTACAAAATTCATGAGAGATCTTTTTTAGAAAATCCAATCACCAATTTTTCTTTATTCACCTTCCTCGGCCTCTCTTCCTCAGCTAAATTGATCCTATGGATGTAAGAATAAGCTAAAGCCTCATTAAGGCAATCTTTTCTCTCTATAGTGTGATCTCCACCTCCCTCCACCTATAATCATCTCACAATCAAAGGAACACAAACTAAGTGTAAATACCTTATATTCTGGTTGTTTGGCTTTTTTGGGAAATCAGGATCATCTTCATGCATTCTTTTCTTTTCTTCCCAGGCCCTTCATGGTGACTTTGACCTTCGTCGAGCTCCTCTGTCATCCTGCCGATCAACAAACTTGTCCAGTTTTCCTCGTAGGATAAGGTATTCTATCTTATTTTGTAGAGCAATACAACAGTCTATAGTATGCCCATAGTCCTTATGAAATTGAAAGTATTTGGATATGTCCCTCTTCCCAGCAAGTGCTCTTAGATTCTCGGGTTAACGTACCTCCTTGTTGTGCTTAATTTCCTCCCAAACATGGTGAATGTCCATCGTTAATGGAGTGTAATTATTATATTTTCTGAGCCTATCATCAATCTTCTTTTTCCTTGAATCCTTCTGCTCCTTGTGTTCCTTATGCTCCTTATTTTTGGTTTTCCCTCTGACTTTATTCCTGAGACTTATTTTTCTGCTATGGACTCCTCGATGTTCATTATCTTGGCTACTTTGGCCATTAATTTAGTCATAGGCTTGGGAGGATCTTTGGCAAGAGTATAATAAAGCTTCTCGGGAAGCAGTTCACTCATAAGAGCTATAATAGCTATTTTATCTCATAATTAATCACCTCCAACTTCTCATTGTTAAAGCAAGTGATGTAATCCCTAGTACTTTCTCCTACTCGCTGCTTCACACTTAGCATGTGAGATACTATTTTTACTGGTTTGGCTCCAAAGAAGAAGTTACCAATAAATAGTTCGGCAAGCTGGTTGAAACTAGAAATTTATCCCCGAGGAAGGTCGTTGTACCAAATCTGAGGAGGACCTGTGATTGTACTGGAGAACGCCCTATATCTCATTTCTTACAGAACAACATAAATATTAGTCGCTGCTTGATACTTCCCATCATACTTGGGAGTAACCATAAGAGCTTTGAATTTTGAAGGAGTAGGAAAATCCAGAATAACTTTTACAAAAGGAGACCATTTCACAAAGCTTCGTTGCAAAGGTTTCTTCCCTTTTACTATCTCTCTCAACCTATCTTCCAATCATTGAATAGAGCCCTCCCATGCATTATTGAAGAAATTATATTTATACGTTGTAGCTCGGTTGTTATGACCAAGTGTCTGTGCTGAGCTCTCTTCCTGTGAGGTCTGCTCAGCATGGATAGATCATCGAGCGTCTAATCTGTATTGGGCTGAGCCCTCACGTTGATCGTCTGGTCATCAAGTATTCCTCGATAATGCCCTAGGAATATTTTAATTCCCTCTATGTCCCATACGATGAGATGCTTTTCTTAACCTTTCTAAAGCACTTAATGTTTCAGGAGTAAAGGATTGGTCATCACAAGGTTTTTAATTTCTAAGAGAAGAACTAGCTCCGGGGTGGTAGGAAGTGTCTCTAGTAGTCCTGGATTAGCTGTGGCTGCTGGTTCTTAGAGGTGGTGATGGCATATTCCTATTCATGTGACTAGACAAGGCGGGAGACCCAACTTGTAGTGTTTGGGCTAATTGCGTAATAGTTTCCTACATATCCTCTTGTACTCTAGCAAGGCTAGCCAAGATTCCAGTCAGTTCAATATTTTTTGGTGGAACTGATGGAATTTGCGGAGTGCCATCATTTCCGGCACTGGATTCAGGAATGTCAGTAATTTTTGGAATGCTGATAAATGAATGAATGAATTTTTTTAGAAATACGTTCCCACAGACGGCGCCAATCTGTTGATGTAAAAAACTAGACTACGTCTAATTATTTAATCACAAATAAAGATATGTAAAAGAGACACAAATGATTTTAGAGTGGTTTGGCTATAAGGGAAAAGCCTATTTCCACTGTATTTCTTATTGCCTTGTATTTTGTGTTGCCTCTTGTGTTTGAATGGTTTCAAACTTGCCCTTGATGAACGGATTACAATGTAATTATAATCTCATAAGGTGATAGAGAGGTGGAATGTAAAAGGATGGAATGCCTTTATAAATTAGGCATTTACATCAGTACATGAAGTTAACAATGTATATGACACTTTACATATGCTTAATATACTTAATTTTCCTATTTTATGTTTATGCTTTGCATGCTATTTAATATTAACCTTATTATTTCTCTAGATTGATTATCTTAGGACTTCATTTGTTAATTGCATGATTGATTAGGTTTGTAAGGACATGTTTAGGATTATGTTCTTCTTGTATATCTCTTAGTCCTATGTCAAGATATTTTGTGATTGTATATATCTTACATTAAAAAATTAAAATAAATATATATACATATATTTGGTACAATTATATTGTGCCTTTTAAGATTATATACTCCATGAAATATTTTCGTATGTAAAAATGGCTTATACTTGATCATTTTTTCATTTGTTTGGGAATAAGACATGGGCTTCATGAGATGAATTTGATTTTCTTTTAAGTCTTATAAACTTTGAGAAAATGTATGCTTGAGAATAAACTATCCTATCTTGTTGCACTTTACACCGCACTACACACTGTGTTGAAGACACTTTATGAGGAATGTCAAAGATTTAGGATCTTTTATAAAGCATTAAAAGCTTGATTAGACTTGTAAAAGAGTGTCGTATCTTCTAAATGTGTATGTGAGGATTTTTATTCATGATTTGAAAAGGTTCAAAAAGCTTATGGTATATCTTAAAAATCATTAGTGATTTTGATTGGAGGACAATACCTTTGAAAATTAAAAACAATACCCCATCTTAGTAATGAATGAGTGAAAGCCTCCACACACAGAAAAACAATTTTGAACAAATCGATGTTTCAAGGATAAGTATTCATCCATAATTAAGTAACAACAAGTATGTTAAACTAAAGGTTTTAACCAAATCGCTCATTGAGGAAGAAAAAAGTATTAGATGAAAATATCTAAAAATGTTTGAAATGTTCACCACTATTGAAACTTTAAGTCCTTTGCTCATGAATTGTTATTTTTAATTGAACTCAAGCTTGGTTTTATTCTTTCAATTGTTTTCTTTGTTTTTGTTTTTCACGATCGAGATATGATCTTATGTTCTTGGTCAATCATCTTATCATGTCATTATCTTTCTATGGATAATCTTTTATTGATTATGAACATTGGATATAAAACAAAAATTTGGTAAGTGTTATACCATTTCATATATTTTTTACTTATAAAAAATGGGCCTTATTATTATGATCTTATTGAAAAATATTGTTTATTCCGTGTAAAACCCTTTATTTGACTTAGGTTTCTAGAACATCAATCTATGTCATTTTCTTTGTATCTTATTCTCATTTTCCCATGTAGTATATCTTGCACGTTTCTTACAAGATTTATTCGACGTACATAGTTGGGGATACTTCTCTTTATTGAGTAATTAATGTTGGCATACACTTGCTCTTGCATATTCTTAACTGGATTTAGACTCGATGTTATTTATTCCTGTTCTTACTGTATGTCATTTTACCGTCGACTTTGATATTTATACAATACTTTCATATATGTTGATATCATAGTTTTTACGTTTGGGATAAATATTATACATCCAAATGTTATTTTAATCATTATTTGTTTTGATTATATTTGATAGGATGCTGGGATAAATTGTTATATCCTATTTTGGCGTATCCTAATTTTATAGTGATTGTTAATCATTATTTGACCCACGCTTTCCCTTTGGATGTTTTTGTGAGTTCATAATTTTTGACACATTTCATAAATTCTTAATTTATCATGCTTTATAATCAAGCTTCTACTAGTGTGCTTTCAATGTCTATGTTTCATGAGTTAGGATTAGAAACTTTGATTCCTCATTTGGTATATCGTTTATATCCTATAATAGTTGCTTGTTATTATTAACTTGTTGTTTAGTATATTTTGAGTATTTATGCTAAAATATTCATTATGATTTATACATTTGGACTATTATGTCATTATTAATCATTTTTTCCTTTACAAGTTATTCCATGTGATTCATATCCCAATTTACTATTATCTCCTTGTTTTCGTTGTTTGGACTTTATTCTTAAAACCTGTACTATGGTTACTTTTAAGTAAATGCGTGAGTTCATTTTGAAATAAGAATTATGGTTACGAGAATGCTTAATATTTGATTTAAGTATATTGTAGACATTTTGGTCAATAGAGCTCATTAGTAATTCCGTTGCGTCGGATTCAAGTTGATTATTAGGAGATCAAAATTATAGTTCTAGCATTATTGAAATGTTCATAGTCTAGATAGGGAGTTAACATTCTATAGGAACAGTTGTGATGCATTCCTAGTAGTTTATCTCAAACTATAGGGAACCAGTGTGATGGTTTGGGAACTTATGTGATAGTTCAATATATGATTCTGATCGGTATATCCCAAGAATGTATTGAATGGGACCACACATCAGATTTTAGTATAAGGTCTGTCAAGATTAGACTCGCGAAATCTCACACCATTTATAAAGGGTGTATAGATTCTGAATCGTGAAAATTATCAGGATTAGTATGCTTATGTAGTTGTCTCTTTGGGTTACATGCGTATGATTCAATGTTAGATTTAATTAAATGATCTTTCGTATTCGATGGTAATTATCTGAGTAGATATGATATCATAATTTGAAGGAATTCACGTCCAGGGGATACCATGGATTGTGATACACCCTTGATAGACATATGTTTTGTTTCTAGCACGTAAAACTCAGTCGGTGAATTATTTTATAATCTTAGTGGAGTAGAAAATAAGTTAAGTCTGAGAATCAAGAAAATTGATGAGATGTTGGTTAAAATTAATTAACAAAAAATTTATTTGACCAAGTAGGTATCAGACACTTAACGTGGGGAATAATATTATGTACCATAATCATCTTTGCAAATAAGAGCATATTATATCCTAGTGATTTCTGAGATAATTAAATTGGAGTGTTGTATTGATTATTTAGTGGAGAAAATTCATGATTAAATAAAGAAAGGAATTAATTATGGTAATTGTCATTGGTATTTTTGAGTATTTATTTGGAGATAATTTAATTATTTATCTTGGGTCCTTGTTATAGTCCATATATCCAAGTATCCAGGTTCATACTCTTAAGAATCCCAGTTTTACTCAAGCCCACATTTTGTCCTTGTATGTAAAGGTATGGGAAAGGATTTTAAGGTTAATGGTCATCATTAGATTTTAAGAGTGGTGAAAGAAAATACTATATACGTTTTTGTGAAGAGGCCTAGAGAGAGAGGACTAAATCTTACTCATAAGGAAGGGTTTTTATCTTAAAAGGTGCCCATGCACCTAGATATCATTGCTAAAGAGCATACACTAGATGATTCAAGATTTACACAACGTTTAAAAAGATTTTTCGAGACCTCAAATGGAAAGAAACTTTATCATCATCATCAAACAATTTCTCCTCAAACAAATCACGACAAGAATTTCTATTCTATGAATTCTTGAATCCCTAGTTTTAATCTTTAAACCCATTTCCTTTTTTTCAATGCATATTAATCAAAGATCCATAGGGATGATATTTTTTCGCGTCTAATGGCAATCCAAGTTGATTTTCCCAATAATTATTGTGTTAAATAAAATGTTTTTCACATTCTAGGCTTAATTTCTCTAATTATGTTTTATATCGACGTTTATTGTGTCCTTACTGATTTGGTTTCTTATTCTCTTTATCTTTCCTAAAAGAGGAAGAAATAATATATGGGGAGAAAACACTTGATTAATGGGAAGAATCAATTTTTGACAAAATAAAGCTTGCTATAGGATATAAAGAGAGAAAAATTATTTTCTTAGGCTATACTTTATGTTATACCATGTTAGGGATATTTTAGTTACCGATAATAGATTTTTATCACATTAGGATATATATATTTGGACGTTAATTATCATAGTTATTATTGTTGCCTTATATACGTTGTGTTCATATCCAACTTTAACTTTTATCTCAATTAGATAATATGGTATGTTTGTTTCAATCCATTGGATTATCTTTTGCTACATAACTTCTTGATTATCATCTATTTTTCTTTGTCAATTTCATGAAAAAAAGGGGGAGAGAGATTTCCTCTTAGGGGGGGAGTGAATTCTTCTTGGGGGAGATATATTTCTTCCATAAAGGGAGAAATCTTTGATAAAGGCGGGAGTTGAATTAGTGAAGTGATTGGGCATAAATATTGTATATTTATTCCCCTAATTTCGGTACATTTGTGAACCCGAGTGATGCAACCGATATGGATTTAACGCACATTTATGATACTAACCTTCGTTGAAAAGTATTTCGTGTTTCTCCTATTTGTTTTACAGGTTAATTATGCAAGCGATGCAAAAGAGAAAGCAAAACGATAAAAGAAAGGCTAGGAACGCAAGTTCAAGGGCATTTTGGTAATTTTGTAGCCAGATCCCGGAGGACTGGAAAGTTGAAAACCATGGAACAATTATAACACTGAAAGAAACGACACCCAAATCCGAGCTACGGTTGATGAGTTATGACCAATTGAAGTTGAAGAAAAATCTAAGGAAGAAAGGAAGAAAACAAGAAAATATTCTAAGTGTTAGAATGAAAGAAAAGGCACCCCAAGCCAGCAAAACTTCTCGAACCCAATCGTGAACCTCCGAGTCAGTGCACGCAAGCTATGCTTTGAGTAAGCATCCCAGGGATCCCTTTTCAAGTAGTAACGATGAGTCTCCCGGTCTGTCCTTTATTTATGGGCAGGGGCCCAACTTATTCCGGTTGTTAGTATATGATAGGAAGACGGGAGTGACAAGGAGAGCATCGAACCCCGTGAGTGGGGTCGGTTGAGTTTTTTGAGAGATGAGAGGTCGTCGTAACCCCGACTCATATGGGTTGATTGTTAGTGTATTTTTGAGTCATGAATGAGTGTCATAAGTGTCTTGTTGCATTTTCATATTTGTTTGTTTTATTTTTCCACACTTTTCATTCGGTTTGAGTTAGATTTTAGTCCTTTTTGCTTGAGGACAATGCAAAAGTCTAAGTTAGGAGGGGGGGGGGGGGGGGGGTCACAAGTTCGTATTTCTAAAACTTCACAAATTTTCAAAAATGCCCAAAAATCTAAAAAAAAATCATAAATCTTTGAAAAATCCAAAAATATTTTTCTTCAAAATAAATAAAAATTGGAACTCAAATTTTTCAAAAATATCATTAAGAGTAGGTTTAAAGTCTCAAGTTGTAAAAATTCAACATACACAACGCCGAAATTGACTAAAGATGGAAATTGAGCGAAAATTGATGACTTAATGAATAAGTGTGGAGATTAACAAACCCGGTGAGATTCGAGCCTATCATTTTTTTGAGTCTTTAAAGCGATCCGAGTTAATTCTTATCTCAAAGTTCTTTTCATCATATTAAAAAAAAGTCGCCAAGGATCTCAATCTTTTCATTTTGATCGGTTATGAAAAACGAGTGTGATATTGCTTTGAAAAACGTGCCAAAATTGATCTCTAAACTTAAATTCATCTCGAAACGCATATGGTAACGCAATTGGTATTTTGGACAATGAAGTAGGCCCTCGTTTGTCACCCAAAAATATTGGCCAAAAAAGATGCGAAAAATTACCTCTTTTGTAACCCAATTTGAGCCAAACAAATTGTCCTTTTCGTTTGATAACCCGAAAAACCCAAATGGCCCGGAATTTCAAAAAATGGAAAAATTCAGAATTTTAGTCCAAAAAGTGCATATAAAGGGGCAAGAAAAAATAAATATGCTCAACAAAAATAGCAAGAAAAGAAAAGAAGTGAAAAATAGAAAAATAGGGAAAAAGAAGAAAAATGAGCAATAGCCCGGAAAAAGCACAAATGGACATCACTAATAATTTTTCCAATTCCAACCTCCCTACAATTGGCATTTTACCCAATATACCTTAAAGCCAGAAAAAGTCCTAACCGAGTCTAAATTGCGAAATTGGTTACCGCGTGGAGATCTAATACACCAAAAGATAATAAAAGAGATTAAATGCGCGAAACAGAGGCAGTGTTCCCATTTTTGAAACCGTAATCTGTTGATGAGATCCTATTACCATAAGATTTTCGTCTTTCTACTTGTATGCGTAATTTTGCATCCATTATATTTACTCTTTATATCACGCATACCGAGAGAATAGCCACATTCTGAGTGATTCGTTTGAGAGAGCATTCCGTGAGAATTTGAAATCAAAATGAATTTTCGGGTAAGTAACGTAATGATCAATCGATGGAAATCCGTAGTTAAATTTCCGGCTTCGCACACACGCACTATGATTTGAGACTTGTAAACATGACTTGATGATGACTATTTTCTGGAAAAGTTTGAATTCTACATTTTTTGTGTATTTTGAATTTTCTTTGAGTCGAATTTTTTGGGTATATTCTCTGCAAACCCTCACGAGACACCACTCGTCCTACTAGGGTAACCTAGGGGTTTAAAGTATTGTTACATGCGCTAAATGCAATCGCTTGCCTGCGAAAAAGGTATTCTATCCCCACAAATGGTTTAGAGGAGTCGTGACTTTATTCTTTCTCTTTTACATTTCTCGGGACGCGCAAAGTTCTAAGTTAGGGGGGTTTGATTGGGCATAAATATTGTATATTTATTCCCCTAATTTCGGTACATTTGTGAACCCGAGTGATGCAATCGATATGGATTTAACGCATATTTATGCTACTAACCTTCATTGGCAAGTATTTCGTGTTTCGGGTTTCTCTTATTTGTTTTACAGGTTAATTATGCAAGCGGTTCAAAAGAGAGAGCGAAACGATGAAAGAAAGGCTCGGAAGGCAAGTTCAAGGTAATTTTGGTAATTCTGCAGCCAGATCCCAGAGGAGGAGTCAACTAGAAAGTTGAAAAGCTTGGAACAACGAGAACACTGAAAGAAACGGCACCCAAATCCGAGCTACGGTTGATGAGTTATGACCACTTGAAGTTGAAGAAAAATCCAAGGAAGAAAGGAAGAAACAAGAAAATATTGTAAGTGTTAGAATGAAAGAAAAGGCACCCAAAGCCATCAAAAGTTCTCGAACCCAATCGCGAACCGGTTTGGGGGGTGAACCGGTTCAGGGAACATGCGAACCGGTTCGGGGGTCCTGAAGCGGGAATTTACTCCTTTATTCTAATTGGTCCAAAGAATCCCATGAAGTTAAAACTCTTTCAAAAACAAATTTGGATGTACTTAGTGACCTAGGAACAACAGTTCTGGGGAGTTCTGTTTTAGTTTTGGTAGAGAAAAAAGGAGAAGAACATCTAGGAACATAAGTTGAATTAATTGCTGCAAGATTGATACAATTCCGGGTTTGTTTTCAAGTTGTAATCCAAGTTTCATTCTTATGATTATTGTTCTTTCATGGTAATTTTTCTTGCGTGATTTGAATCAATTTATGCGTTCATAATACTTAGTTACGTATTTTAATCTAGTTTTATCATGAGTTCTTTCGCATGCTACGTTAGTATTCCATACATCCTTCAGTTTAATATGTCCGGCCAGGTTTAAAAGGCCGGGATACATGAACCCAGTCTGATGTGTTAATTGCATGTGTATAAAATTAGTCCTCTAAATTTAGTGATTGATTACGACCGTATTGCGTAGGAACACAACAATTGTAGATCTTTATATCTCGTTTGCCTCTGGGTAACAGGGATGATTTAGAATGCAATTCGAGTGTAACTATCGCGGTACCGATTTACTCGTCCTCAGATTAAGTATGACGTGGGCTTGAAACTCGTATACATAATTCTTGGGAGTACTAAATTCTGGGTGAAATTAATCAGTTAAATTTACGATTAGTATTATAACTGCAATACACTAGGGTTAGGGGATTGTATTCCCGTCCTGTTTTTCTCATCACTTTGTTAAAAATTTCAAATCATTTTTTCAATCATATTTTAGGTAGTTTAGTGTATTTGCATCTCTTCATAATTTCATAACTGCATTTAGTATAATCAATTCTTAAAACAAACTATTTTCTCTCTTTCTTTTTAGAGTCAAAGTTAGGATTCCTTAGTCTTTTCCCGTCGTCACAACTTCGTTTTCTTAGTTCCCAGAGGATCGATACCCGACTTGTCGGATTATTACTTGAGCGACAGGCTTGCACTTGAGCCTAGAGAGTACGCATTTCTGAGACACATTTTCAGTCGCGTCAAGTTTTTGGTGCCGTTGCCGGGGAATTAGGTAGACTTAGGATTAGATCGAGTCAATCCAAAGCTTTGACCAAAAATCTCCAAAAATCCATAAACATAAAAAAAATTCAAAATGCATAAAAAGATTCATCATCATCTCTCATAATCCATTAATGCAAAATTCTGAACTCACTCCTACACCCCATAATACTCCAACCAACATTCACGAATATCCAATCGTTGAGTATAACCCCGATATCCCTCACACTCCAAACGCCCCACAGTTCTGGATCCCACCTCCCACACCATCACACTCAATCTCAAACAACACTCCGTTTTCCTTCTTAGGACACACCCCCGAGTACACCTCGAGCACACCAAGTGAGAGCACCGAGTCATTAAGAGAGAGGGATATGTTGCAACACGGTAGTGCAGTTGCCGGTGAGGAAGAGCCCCCATACCGCCCGCTGAGAGAATTCTTATATCCCAAGCGCACTGTCACTCCGGGATGCATTATACTCCCGTATAATGCCGAGTAATTCCGTTTCAAAAATGGGATGATCCAGATGCTACCTCATTACCATGGTATGGATTTTGAAAAGCCATAACTCCATATTAGGGAATTTGAGGATGTGTGCGATACTCTCAATGATCAAACCTGCACACAAGAGGTGATTCGCCTTAAACTCTTCCCCTTCTCGCTCAAAGATAAAGCTAACACCTGGTTATGGTCTTTGCCTCCAAGATCGATTCCATCTTGGAACGAGTTGCAATCTAGATTTCTCAAGAAATTCTTCCCTCCACATCGAACAATCTCCATAAAGGCTCAAATTCAAGCGTTTAGACAATCTGAAAATGAGCCATTTCATCGATGTAACGAGCATTTCAATGAGTTGGTTACTTCCCATCATGGATTTGATGCAGTGCAAATCATCTCTTTTCTCTATAATGTGCTGAATCTTAACTCCAAGCAACTTGTTGAAACCATGGGAAGTGGTCCCTTTGTCGACTTAGACGCCCACGATGCTGAGCTTCACCTGAGGTATGTCACCGAGACTACCCAATCCTGGGATACATCTGAACCTAATGCTCAAAATCAAAATCGTCAAGTGACCAACACTCCGTCAGCGTCCGACCTATTTCATGTAGAAAATAATTCTATAGCGGACCGTCGGATAGATATACTTGAGAAAGAAGTGCGAGACCTACATGGGATATGTGGAAGAGAACCAACTGGATCCATACCAAACCCCATTGAAAAGGTGTGTGCAATTTGTGAGGCGGGTCATTTAGTTGAGGAATGCCCGACTATACCCGCCTACAAAAGGATGCTTCAAGAGCAAGTTAGTGGTATATGAGGTTTTAAGGTTAATTTCGGTGCACCGCACGGGAATTCTTACAACCCTTCATGGAAAAACCATCTTGGTTTTAGCTATGGGCAACAACATGCCGGAATGAACCCTCCTTCACATGTTGTCCCTCCTCCACCACAACACTTTCAACAAGCTCCACACATGCAAGGACATGTGCAAGCACCACCACCTCATGGAGCATATATACCACCAGCGCGGAGAACTCTCAAGGATACTATAAATAAATTTATCACTAGCCAGACTACAACTAATGCTAAATATGATCGTCTGATTAGCGACATAAATGCAAATCTGTCAAAGATACAATCCTCGTTGAGTGTCCAAGAGAAGGGCAACTTTCCTGCCCAGGGCCAAAGACCTCTCCAAGGTCAAACTTTTGTTAGCTCGACACCCTATGACCTTCCTGTGCAATGTAGCGCAATTACTACTCTACGTAGTGGGAGAGTAGTTGACTTGTCACCTCCCCCATAAGACGTACCTAAAGACAAGGAGATTTCTCCTGGCACGAAAGAGGCCGAAGATGTCCCCTTGAATGAGAGTGACAAAGAAGACGTTAGTGATCCTGAGGTAGTAGTGAAACCACCCACCGCGACACCATTTCCTCAAAGGCTAATTCCTTACCATAAAGGAGACCCACGTGATGACGTGCTAAAGCAAGTAAAGATGAACTTACCTTTCCTTGATGCCATTAAGCAAATTCCTGCATATGCAAAAGTCATCAAGGACTTATTGACAGTAAAGATAAAGATGAAGGTAAAGAAAAATGTCTTTCTAGCACAGAACGTGAGCTCCATTCTACTAAATGATCTCCCGCCTAAATTCAAAGATCCTTGTCCACCCATCTTTTCCTGCATCATTGGAGAAAACAAAATCGAGAAGGCCTTACTTGACTTAGGAGCAAGTGTCAATATCCTCCCTTACTCCATCTATAGGCAACTTGACTTGGGTGACCTCAAGCCCATAAAGGTCACTCTCTAATTGGCGGATCGAACTGTGAAGATCCCAAGAGGCATAGTCGAGGACGTGATCGTCTAAGTTGACACTTTCTACTTCCCGGTAGATTTTGTCATTTGGGACACGGAGCCCTACTTTAACTCGAGCAATCATGTTCATATCATCCTTGGGGGCCCATTGTTAGCTACGGCTAATGAAATCATCAATACTCGGAATGGCTGAATGCAACTCACCTTTGGGAACATGACCTTAGAGATTAACATCTTCCATATAGCCCAATATACGGGGGAAGAAGATGATCTTCATGCGGTGAGCCTAATTGATGAGATCGTAGAAGTGCACATTGAGGAAAATTTATGTGGAGACGCCTTAGAATCTTGCTTAGTGTCTAGTCATGAGAGAGAGGGAACTTATACCGAAATTGAAAGAGAGAGAGAGAGGGGTTAGAAGAGAGAAAAATGGTGGAGTTAGAGATCGAGCAAGTAAAAGAAGGTGTAGGCACTACTCGGGAGAGAGAGCTAGGGGACATGAGCACCGAAGAATTTGAAAAAGAATTCGGTCCGGTGGATGAGAGACTTAACGACGAAGTCCAGACTCTATTGGATTTATTTAGTCACCTAGAAGAAAGCAGATGGAAAGATAAAATCGATGAATTCCTTCTTTGTGACCATCCACCCATACCACTAGAGGTCCCGAAGGCGAGTGAGGAGAAAAGTTGTGTTTCATCCGACTTAGAGCCCGACCCATGCATTCCAAAAATTGAACAAGAATTAGGAGTTCCCTCCAAGTCAGTGCACGCAAGCTATGCTTTGAGTAAGCATCCCAGGGATCCCTTTTCGAGTAGTAACGATGAGTCTCTCAGTCTGTCCTTTATTTATGGGCAAGGGCCCAACTTATTCCGGTTGTTAGTATATGATAGGAAGACGGGAGTGACAAGGAGAGCATCGAACCCCGTGAGTGGGGTCGGGTAAGTTTGTGGAGAGATGAGAGGTCGTCGCACCCCCGACGCATATGGGGTGATTGTTAGTGTATTTTTGAGTCATGAATGAGTGTCATATAGTGTCTTGTTGCATTTTAATATTTGTTTGTTTTATTTTTCCGCACTTTTCATTCGGTTTGAGTTAGATTTTAGTCCTTTTTGCTTGAGGACAATGCAAAAGTCTAAGTTAGGGGGGGTCACAAGTGCGTATTTCTAAAACTTTACAAATTTTCAAAAATTCCCAAAAATCTCAAAAAAATCATAAAACATTGAAAAATCCAATAATATTTTTCTTCAAAATAAATAAAAATTGGAACTCAAATTTTTCAAAAATATCATTAAGAGTCGGTTTAAAGTCTCAAGTTGTAAAAATTCAACATACACAAAGCCGAAATTGACTAAAGATGGAAATTGAGCTAAAATTGACGACTTAAGGAATAAGTGTGGAGATTAACAAACCCGGTGAGATTCGAGCCTATCATTTTTTTTGAGTCTTTAAAGCAATCCGAGTTAATTGTTAACTCAAAGTTCTTTTCAGCATATTAAAAAAAAAAGTCGCCAAGGATCTCAATCTTTTCATTTTGATCGGTTATAAAAAACGCGTGTGATATTGCTTTGAAAAACGTGCCAAAATTGATCTCTAAACTTAAATTTATCTCGAAACGCATATGGTAACGCAATTGGTATTTTGGACAATGAAGTAGGCCCTCGTTTGTCACCCAAAAATTTTGGCCAGAAAAGATGCGAAAAATTACCTCTTTTGTAACCCAATTTGAGCCAAACAAATTGTCCTTTTCGTTTGATAACCCGAAAAACCCAAATGGCCCGAAATTTCGAAAAATGAAAAAATTTAGAATTTAAGTCCAAAAGTTCATATAAAAGGGAAAGAAAAAATAGATATTCTCAACAAAGATAGCAAGAAAAGAAAAGAAGTGAAAAATATAAAAATAGAGAAAAAGAAAAAAAATAAGCAATAGCCCGAAAAAAGCACAAATGGGCATCACTAATAATTTTTCCAATTCCAACCTCCCTACAATTGTCATTTTATCCAATATACCATAAAACCCGAAAAAGTCCTAACTGAGTTTAAATTGCGAAATTGGTTACCGTGTGGAGAGCACATATTCCAAAAGATAATAAAAGAGATTAAATGCGCGAAACAGAGGCAATGTTCCCGTTTTTGAAACCGTAATCCATTGATGAGATCCTATTACCATAAAATTTCCGTCTTTCTACTTGTATGCGTAATTTTGCGTCCATTATATTTACTTTTTATATCACGCATACCGAGAGAATAGCCACATTCTGAGTGATTCGTTTGAGAGAGCATTCCGTGAGAATTTGAAATCAAAACGAATTTTCGGGTAAGTAACGTAATGATCAATCAGTGGAAATTCGTAGTTAAATTTCCGGCTTCGCACACACGCACTATGATTTGAAACTTTTAAACATGACTTAATGATGACTATTTTCTGGAAAAGATTGAATTGTACAATTTTTGTGTATTTTGAATTTTCTTTGAGTCGAATTTTATAGGTATATTCTCTACAAACCCTCACGAGACACCACTCGTCCTACTAAGGTAACCTAGGGGTTTAAAGGCTTATTGCATGCGCTAAATGCAATCGCTTGCCTGCAAAAAAGGTATTGTATCCCCACAAATTATTTAGAGGAGTCGTGACTTTATTCTTTCTCTTTTACATTGCTCGGGACGTGCAAAGTTCTAAGTTAGGGGGGTTTGATTGGGCATAAATATTGAATATTTATTCCCCTAATTTCGGTACATTTGTGAACCCAAGTGATGCAACCGATATGGATTTAACACACATTTATGCTACTAACCTTCGTTGGCAAGTATTTCGTGTTTCTCCTATTTGTTTTACAGGTTAATTATGGAAGCGGTGCAAAAGAGAAAGCGAAACGATGAAAGAAAGGCTAGGAAGGCAAGTTCAAGGGCATTTTGGTAATTTTGCAGCCAAATCCCAGAGGAGAAGTCAACTGGAAAGTTGAAAAGCTTAGAACAACGAGAACATTGAAAGAAACGACACCCAAATCCGAGCTACGATTGATGAGTTATGACCAATTGAAGTTGAAGAAAAATCCAAGGAAGAAAGGAAGAAAACAAGAAAATATTCTAAGCGTTAGAATGAAAGAAAAGGCACCCCAAGCCAGCAAAAGTTCTCGAACCGGTTTGGAGGGCGAACCGATTCGGGGAACATGCGAACCGGTTCGAGGGTCCTGAAGCGCGAATTTACTCCTTTATTCTGATTGGTCCAAAGAATCCCATGAAGTTAAAACTCTTTTAAAAACAGATTTGGACGTACTTAGTGACCTAGGAACAGCAGTTTTGGGGAGTTTTTTTTTAGTTTTGGTAGAGAAAAAAGGAGAAGAACATGTAGGAACATAAGTTGAATTAATTGCTGCAAGACTAATACAATTCCGGGTTTGTTTTCAAGTTGTAATCGAAGTTTCATTCTTATGATTATTATTCTTGCATGGTAATTTTTTTTGCGTGATTTGAATCAATTTCTGTGTTCATAATACTTAGTTACGTATTTCAATCTAGTTTTATCATGAGTTCTTTCGCATGCAACATTACTATTCCATACATCCTTCAGTTTAATATGTCCGGCTAGGTTTAAAAGGCCAGGATACATGAACCCAGCCTGATGTGTTAATTGCATGTGTATAAAATTAGTCCTCTGAATTTAGTGATTGATTACGACCGTATTACGTAGGAACACAACAATTGTAGATCTTTATATCTCGTTTGCCTCTGGGTAACCGGGATGATTTAGAATTCAATTCGAGTGTAACTATCGCGGTACCGATTTACTCGTCCTCAGATTAAGTATGACGCGGGCTTGAACCTCGTATACGTAATGCTTGGGAGTACTAAATTCTGGGTGACATTAATCAGTTAAATTTATGATTAGTATTATAACTGCAATACACTAGGGTTGGGGGATTGTATTCCCGTCCTGTTTTTCTCATCACTTAGTTAAAAATTTCAAATCATTTTTTCAATCATATTTTAGGTAGTTTAGTGTATTTGCATCTCTTCATAATTTCATAATTGGATTTAGTATAATCAATTCTCAAAACAAACCATTTTCTCTCTTTCTTTTTAGAGTCAAAGTTAGGATTCCTTAGTCTTTTCCCGTCATCACAACTTCGTTGTCTTAGTTCCCTGAGGATCGATACCCGACTTGTCGGATTATTACTTGAGCGACAGGCTTGCACTTGAGCCTAGAGAGTACGCATTTCTGAGACACATTTTCAGTCGCTTCATGAAGGCATAATCTTATGGAATGAAGTTTATATATTGTATCTTATAGAGATATTTGTTAGTAAATAATTGAATTCCTTGAATATTATTATAATAATTATTTCATCTTATTATTTATATTTCACCGTCATTACACATTGGTAACTTGATACATTCTTTAGTGTTTAACAGAAAATGGGTACAAGAGTTCCAAATGGTTGTGAAGTCTTCTGTTAATCATTCGAGCGTGTCATCTATTTGTTTGTGTCATAGGTGATCGATTTGATTGATTTATTTGTAATATTTATTTTTATGTGTTTTGTCACAGAGTAGTCAAAGGGTGGGAGGATTGTAAGAGTATTCATAATACTCAAAGTTCCCTATAGTATCGTATTATCTTATTCCATTGAACAAAAATCACTTTATGTCTCTACTCTAAGAGGTTCTTATGGAAAGTTTCAAGTCAACACTTATATCTGACATCATTAACTTCATCCCGAAATCATTGACTTATACGTCCATAAGAATGCCACTTTATGATAAGGTAAATGGACTTAGATTACATAGAACACCCATGTTTTAACATAACTTAATATACTTGTGTGTGTGAGTTGGTTTTGACAATTTGAAAAAATACATTATGCAATATAATTTTCTTATAAAAAAATATGTTCATGATGAATGTTCTTTGTTTAGAACAAACATACATAGAATGTTTTGCCAAAGTATCTTTAAACTCTTTGTTGGCAAATACTTATTCAAAAATTTTGGAAAAATACTCGAGTTGCCTCATCACAGAGGAGTTTTTCCTCGCTGCAATGATGAACTATCACTGGTGCTTTGTCCAATTCCAAAATTCCCTTGAATTTTTCGCGACCAAGCTCGCTGCAGGTTCGCTCCAACGAAACATTTTCTCGCTGCAGTGACAGCACCAAATCTGGGGCAAAAAACAAATCTCTCCAAAAGATTGACTTATAAAATGTGAAGATTATATTTGGTCATCGTATCTTTTTGTATGTGGGGGAATAAACTTATTTTTGTGGAGTTAAATACCTTAGGGATTCTTAGACCTATGGCCACAAGTTTGAAATGGCTATTTAAGTCTTCTTTTTCCCATAAACAAGGTAAGGTTTTTGAAAATATTTTTTTCTCAGGATTTTGTCATAATATTTTATATAGAGCAAAAACTTCTTTGTATTTTTTAGATATTAAAGATTTTGAAATTTGATCTAAAATATTTTGGAGGTTTCATTACTTCATCATGAAACCTTGAATAATTTTCTTTATATTTTTTTCTTGTGTGATTTTATATTTTTGATATCTTTAAAATACTTATGAGTTTAATTTTGAGTTTCCAAAAAGTTTTATAAAATTCCCTCAATATTTAGGAATCTCACATTATACAAATTAGATATACACATTAGTGGTTTCTCACTTGTTCCATTGGAAAAACATTTAGTATTCCTTTGAACTTTAAAAGAATAAATTTGTTAGCAATTGATTTGACAATATTAATCGCGGACCAAAATCGGTTGTGGTTGTGTAGAATTCTTCACTTGTCGGTTCTATCTACCGAGGATATGATGGGAAAGAGTTTATATTCAGTCATAGCATCCTGTGGTTGTAAGTCTTTTTGTTCTAGTCATAATACTCTACCATAGTATATGTGTCGCTCTGTCAACCCAATGTTTTTTCTTGTTGTGGTATTCTGTTTGTATGCCTCGGTGTTATGATGCATTGTTTACCTTTTTCGCACTTATATTAAATTACCTAATATTGAAGATAAAATTTGGTGTAATATGTTTAGTAAATATTTTATCACGTACACATTAGGCTTTTTCATAGTTTCGCTAATTTAATTTAAAAGAAAAACATTACCTTAACTTGGTAATAATTTTTAAATTGGGTAATTGCTCTTAGCCTTAGCTTTTCTCCTGCAATTTGAGATTTTCACATATCTTCTACACACTCTCAAATTATATTCAATGTACCATAATAGACAAAAGTTATGCTATTTTTTATAAAAATATTTTTATTAAAATAATTGAATATTTGTTCAAGACCAACTTAGAATCTAAAAACAATATTTCTTATAAAACTAGGTACATAATATAATTTTCCAACATTACCTTTTTGTATCCACCAAAATCTAAAATAGATACCCTACTGCAAATATAATTATTTTACTTATACTTCCTATTATTGGGAGCATATCTTCTTTAAGTAATTGTCCTGTTACCTGCAACCTCTGCAAAGAGTTTGACGCATGATATGCGGTTACCGAATCTACACACTAAGTCCATGTAGATTGATAGACAAATCATTCTTCTACTCGTGAAGATAAAAATCCATTACCTTGTCCTTTTTCTTACAATGCTAGGAAAATCGAACACCACTGATACCAATGTTTTGATTCCTTGCAATGAAAACACATGCATTTTGGATTTTCACTACTCCATGAGGATTATGAACTTCTTTAACCATATCTCCTTCCACCCAAGACTTAGCCTTCTTCTTCCTCCCTTTGGGAAAAAATGTCGAGGACTTCACTACAACTAATAAAGAGTATTAGATTTTGATGATGCTAACTGCCACCTAAAGCTCATTAATCAAG
Organism: Sambucus nigra; assembly: GCA_949130495.1. NCBI lineage: Eukaryota > Viridiplantae > Streptophyta > Magnoliopsida > Dipsacales > Adoxaceae > Sambucus > Sambucus nigra. The sequence continues at coordinate 391,272,035 of OX422207.1, read as the reverse complement.
TTCACCACCGAACTATTCTATCTATGCAATAGTATAATTAAAGGGGAATTCCTTAAAGGATTTAGGTAGTTGATGGATTAAGAAGTTGATTCAGTTTAATGTAACACGCCCCAATTTCATACATACATATCGGGTGGACAGTTCTCAATGACAAAGATAGGGGATCTCAAATAACTTATACCGTTCTCATTATCAACGATAAATAAAATAAGTGCGTAACTATAAACCTTCCACCACAATAATATAATGACGTGAATAAAATAAAATAATAATAATAAGAGTCTCCAAAATTAATCAATGATATTAACTGAGTCTTAATAATACTCAAACTCTCAAAAGTAAACCAATAAAAAACTTTGGAATCCCCATGAATCTATAAACAATATCTCAGAGATAAGAATAAATGGAAAGTGTGAACTAAATAAAGGACTGGACTGAAATGAAATTTGGCGCTAAGGATAGATGCCTAATCATATAAAATGCAAATATTTACCCTTAGCATTGTTGTTATTATTTACCAACACCTGAAAACACTTTTTGGGAAATAAATTGGGTCAGAGCCAAAACATTAAGCAAGAAATAGCTTACTTTAACTTACTGGTATTAAATGCGACTTAATTACATATCATGTCATCTTATCGGCACTCACATCAAGAATATTGCGCCCTAAATGTCCTAAGGTAAAATATAGCTAATAGTCTCCCTATAGTAGACATAGCTACAATGCATTTAACCAATTCCTAAAACGATAAAATAAGCTACACTACCTCATCCTATGGATACAAGATAGTAATGTACTCTATCTATGCACCCAGGGTCCTAATCATATGTATTACACATATACTACCTCATAATAAGCTATATAACATATACCAGTTGTAATAGTAGCACAAATCAAATTCACATATAAAATAAGTCCATCACTTGACTAGTTTCTTTTATATATAACATCGCTCAAATTCCCCAACCTTCAGGGACCTCTTTTATGACTCTATTGGTCAAATCCATTAGAAGACCCACACTAACGAATTATAGAACATTCACACAATCATGCAATCACACACCAAGACTTGCATTATTGATCAAATATTCTCATTATCCCTCTCGCGAGATGGTTGACCAACTGAACATAAAATTAGGATTTAGACCTATATGGAACATACTTCATTAACCATTATTATAGTCCACGATCCCAAAAAATAATCATATCAAATCCTCAGTGATAGATTCCCTACAAACTAACCCTATGGTATGCCACACATATCACACAATGCACATATATAAACACCCATATGGATATTCGATTAAAATATAACAATTAACTGTACAAAATGTGCTAAACTCACCTTTAATATAATCTCAATCCTCAGAACTAATGTTCCTCAAAATACTTTAATAGGAACCTCATATTAATGTCCCAAACTAAGGAGTACCACAAATTCCAAAGTTTCAAACATAAAACTCCAAAACAAAACCCAATAATAGAAAAACAATCATGTGTCATTCTTTTACTCCCCTTAATATCGCTCTTACTATCATGCTCGTGACTCCACCATTTTCCCTTAAAGCGACGCCATGTTACAAACCAGACCAGAACCGAACCCTAAATCGATTTCTAAACTTACCGATTTGCTATTAATATTTCCCCAACCTCCAAAACCTTCCTAAAATACCTCAAAATAATCTCCAGAGGTTCTTAATTACTTATGTATCAATATTGTATCAAATTCTACATTAGATATGTAAAAATAATGATTAAATCTTCAGTAACAGTAGGTGATTCATAAGAATTAAACCTAATTTTGGGTTGAACTTTTAAAATATATTTATATGATAAAAAATTCTTCTAATAAAATATTCATCTCAATAAACCAATCATAACAATTTATAATTGGATTAACGATAAATCTAAATAGATCTACTAATTAAAATAGGATTTAACGCATAGTTAATAAGTTTTAAGCATGTAATCATCTAAATAACTAAGGCACGACATAACAAAGAATCATATTCATGCGTAGTAAGTGTCTAATACCCAAAATAAATGATCAAACGATAAAAATAAACATATTACATAAAAGTAATTCAATAAAGAAATTTATCTCTTGACTAAATGGAGAAGATTTATTCCCCTAAATGATTGTTCTAAATCATACTCTGGTTCTTGCCAAAAATCTTAATCTTGTAGGTATCCTATAATCCTATGTTTGAACCTCTAAATGAGCACCAAATACTACCCAAACACTCCTAAAACTTAGCCCAAATAAGTACCTACCTATGGGGCCCATAGTCGTACATTAAAATCACATCTTCAATCCTTTGTATCCTCACCGAGCCGAGTCCAATAATACTAACTTATAATATTATTATAATTCACGATATTATTATCTTATTACAATTCATATACATGTAATTTAATTTCATCGTATTAGTTTACTTTTACCATGCAAATTAAACGTCATAATAATTCACAGAATCATTATGTGTTGGTATACCATTCCCAAGCAATAATAATCCTCATTGATTAATTAATAATACTGTACATGTGGTATTGCAGTTTACCCATAAATTTGTAATCCAATCGATCCTAAGTTCACCTAAGATGAAAACTGATGTGTGTTAAAATTGTAAGTGACTTTAGACCCTAAGGTGCTCCCCTCTCTACCTCAGATTGATAAGAGAAGACAATGTCAATTGTGAGACAGTTTAAAATGGTTCGGACCTCTAAATATGGTCCTACATCAACCGTACAAAGGTTTTATGCATATTTATTTGAATGTAGTTGGGTATATGGTCTAGTAGACCCCTTTGTGACACCCCGCCTAATAAAATACCGGGTGATCACTCATATATCAAATTAAAATAGGAGTTTCATATGGTTCATTCTTAGCATCAGTGTCGAAAACCAATTTAATTACTAATATCTTATTAGGTCGGCGTCAAAATTTTTTAATTAACTAATCTTTTTAACCAAACCATTCAAATAAAACAATTGCAACAGTTTATATGCAACAACTGAAATGAAATAAAATAAAATAAAATAATCGAACACTCGGTACAATAATACAACCAAATCGAATGCCGCATTAAAAGGCGATAAAAGAATAAATGAGTATAGTTGGGCCATAAGACCGAATGTTTCTACAATACCTCCTATCTAGATCTCAATGATAGAATCGTCTAATATAAACATGCTTGCATCCACAGCTGCTGCAACAAACGTCTGACTCGAAAGAATCATCATCTAGGTGTCCTTGTGTCTGGAAAACTATATATAGTAAGAGAGGGGAAAATAGAGAAAACGGGTCAGAGCCCGAGTTTTGAAAATATTTTAGCAAGTGCTTAAAATCCATATTTTAAAATATGATATTTCTCATATTTAAACTGGTATCGCTCTCACATGAGATACACCTCACCCCTCTTTTAATAGTGCACAACTATCGCATACCTTTTAAAACAACCTAGTTAAGCTACCCTGCCTAACTAATGTAATTACCCATCCTGTAATGATCCTCATCAATTCGAGTACTAAGGACTAAACTTCTCCCCATTCCCAACATTACTTTACGTTCGTACGTGGGGTGTTTCGCGAAGAGAAATTCAAACAAGGAACCCCCCGATACACTACTACATGACAATGTTGATCATCGGGATCTATTAGGCCTTCAGTACTTACCATATTTATACCATCCCATATTTATTAATAGTTCTCATTAGAACCTAAGATTCATATTCATATAAATCCGGATATTCATTTACCCGAACTAATACCACACTTTATTCATTCTTTTCACTTTATACAAGGTTAGGTTATATGATATCTCATCTCATATATATAAACAATATACTATACGCAACAAGTATATTAATCATCCACCGAACTATAATATAAGTGGCTTAGTTAGTTTCATTTACTAAGAATCTGTGGATTATCTCAAGTACACATATATGTTAATCAAAACACATATATCCATATCCGACACCCATAGACTTAACAGCAGTGCACACATACTCTGCTATCCAATCCAATTACATCTCGTACTAAAGGATCGCATGTTCCACATCTCTCAGAAACTGTATCAATACAAATCACACATATTGGAGGCGAATATAGTTCACGTACCTACGGATCACGCACATACCTACGCTCCCATAGCCAGCAGACTTATCAACTCACAAATAAGCCTTTCATAGTCCTATGTTCTTGAGGTACCAAATCTAAAATCCCCCCTAAGGCAACACAGGATAAGATTGTCCTCTTTCGAACGCTAACTTCCCGTGATAGCAAGTATGGTAGGTATCTCATACACATAATAAACAATCATATAGGTACACATTCCCGTACATAAATATATCATCAATTAGGTATTTACACAACCATATTATAACGATAGATATTTATCTCACTTGTACATAATTTCCCATAGGTAATTATTTAACCCATGTATATAATAACATCAGGGCATACACACCACCCATATAATAATCCCCTATGTAGTATATTTATATTTCGACTATCCTACGCATTTATCAATTTTTTACTAATCCCCAATATTATAATTTCGAGCTTTTCTCACCGCACAATGATAATATCAACAACCCCGATATATTCATTCGTCTCATAATATATATACTTTAACGACATCGTATATATATTATTTATTTCTCTTCTCAATATACTATGGCTATAATTTTCAAACTCTTATAACGATAGCCAATAACCTCAAATATTTCCATTCATAATAATATAAGCAGTCACACCCTTAAAATATTATCCCCAATATGTACTCTTTTATTTGTTATTCAAGTATTATTCATCACGAACACCCCTATTTGGGTAAATCTTGGATTTTACTTTCAACTAACCCAAATTACATGCCTTACTAAAAAAAATATTTAGAAGTCCCCACACTATTTTTAAAAACCCCAAATATTTATCTCCAAACAATTGTAGCCTTCATTTTTCCAATTTTCGGTTTGATTTTCGAGTTAATGATTAATCCCGGAACTGTTTTCTTAGAAAAATAAGATCAAATCGAAAACAAATCAGAAAAATACGTGGTTGGTGCCCATACAATCGTATCGAAAATATCTATAACTTTCATGTTTTGACCGAGAGCTGAATCGGCTGTCTTCCTAGCTGAAACAGTCCAGAAGTGACGCTAGTCACTATTCACCTACTTCTCCAAAAATCCAAACCTCCATTAAAACACCTCTAAGCTTTTTATCTCCTCTCTCATCATCAACCAACCTAAAAAAATGATAAATACACATATATAAAGGGTTCTAATCATCCTAGAACCCATTTTCAACAATTAATTTCTATAAATTTCAAGTTTCTCAAATTGGGTATTAATCGAGTTATATCCGTTTTAATCTTCCGAAAACCCGTCTGATCCAAGCAATTTCAACCCAAAAATCTTTAGTTTTATACCAAATACAATATGAGAAATAAACAAATTAAATCATTAAGCAAGTTAAACACTTGCCTCGTGGATTAAATCCGACGACCCCGAGTCGAATCCCACGAATTTTGGCCGGAAATCTCTTCTTTTCTTCTATTTTCTTTCTTCTTCTTTCTTCTCTTCTTTCTCTCTTCTCTCTCTCTCTCTCTCTCTCTCTCTCTCTCTCTCTCTCTCTCTCTCTCTCTCTATCTCTCTTAGGGCTTATATTTGGGGGAAATAAGGGCTTCCCCTTATTAAACCCGAAATTGGGTGTATACCCAATTATTAAATGACTCGTGTACTCATTTACGAGTCCCTACTAGTCCAAAAATGATCGGAACCCAAATTCTACCTCCGGGTACTCTATTTTGACTATCTCGGCCATTTCAAACCCAATGGCGGAGTCAAAAACTCCATCCGAGTCACTTAACTAAAATTCCTTATTTTGACCCAACACGTTCAATACGTGTGTTTTCCAATTAAAAATATTTTCCTTTGTCAGTTTACCCAACTGCGACATGTAATAAAAATAATCTACTCATATACTTAGTCTCGAAATATAATCCACTTAAATATTAATCTATCACTCGAAAACTAATATTTACTCTTCAGTTTATAATATTGAATTTATTTAATTTCACTCATTAATCCCAAAATTACTATTCATAATAATTCCTCAGACTTAAATTATTAAAGCCTACGTGTGATACGTGTCCCGAACGCACGAACCCCTGAGACGATTGGACGGTCCACGAATATGGTATGTCCACCCAAATACATAGTAGTACATATTATTTATCTTTATAACATGTATAGTCAATTTTTTCTACAATTACCAATATTATTCTTCATTTCTTCATAATTTAAATTCTAAATTCCAATCCTAATAGTAATCATAGATTACCCCAGTGTTTAAGGAATTAAGTCATCAACATTCAAGGACTCAAAATTTAAAGCATGAAATAAGGCAGAAAATCTCAAAGTGCCGAATCGATCTGGTTTGGGGCTATCGAATCGATCCGGTATACCGAATCGGTTCGTTTTTTCTTCTAATCGGATCGGTCTTACCCATACTACAAGTCTCAAAGAGCCGGACCACTTCATTTTTCCTTCCCACCAGACCGGTCCGTCCTTCAGATCTGACACTGCTACTAGTCCGGTGTATCTTAGTCGACACGGTATTTGTTCAGGATTATTTCATAAGAGGAGTATCTATTTTGGGGAGTTTACATCTAGAAATTGGTCTATAAACAATCCTCAATTATCTCTACAGTTAATTACCATTATTTTCCTATAATCAATAAACTTAAAAGGAATCTAATCATCAACATACATGCTTTCGATTTCCTAGTTTCTAGAATAACTCTACAATTATGTTCTTCCTCTACAGGTGGGTTTTCAATCACCCAAATCAATTATATTAAAAGCCCTAGTTTCCAAAAATCAACAAGGGGAAATAAATCGTGTATTGAGAAATACATTAGAAACATAAATTATGCAAGATAATTCTTACCTTTAAATTTTGTAGAGGAGAACCCTTGAAAACCTTTAATCCCTCCGTGTTCTTACTCTTTTTCCTTCTCTGGGTGTGTCTCTATTCTTTCTCCCGAGGCTGTTATCTTAAGTTTTGATCTGTGATAATGGGAAAGTGGGTTAATCCCACTAAACTACTAAATTAAGTGCAAATCCCGAGTTAGGTTATGGACCGAACATTTGGACCCCCAAATGAACCCCGATCCCTTTTCTATTTAGTCTAAAACTCCCCCAACCCATAGGTGATTGACCCAAGACCATTTTGAAGGGTTTAAACCACATAAAGGAGTTCATATAAGCCCCAAAACAGGTTCCGAATTGTTTATGCCAAAATAATTACTTTTTATTGTGTCGCACATAAATTATATAATTTTATTTTATGATATGCAAATAACACATTCACGCACAAAATAAATAATAAAAACAAGTATACTAAGTAACAAGCCTCCTCTTAACATATCCGAATAAAATATTCATTTAGATTAAATTCCCAAAATTAATTATTTATCAGAAGAAAAATAATTTTCCACTAATTATTTAAGAGAAAAATGTGGGGTATTACGTTACTCCATAGGAACTGAATATGGAAAAGAAGAGGACTGAGTGTTTTCATGAAGGGTCTTATTTACCCTGTACAATGGATCCTAATGGGAAACCAATCATAGACTACCTATACACAAATAGTGGATGTCGTGCCTATGCCTTTTAAAAAGCATACTGGAAATGAGGAGTTTGATACGGGGAATGAAGGTGGGTCCAAGATTGAGGGAGGATTTGGAAGTGATCGCAGGGGAGGTCAGGACTAACAGGGTGACTTATGTCAGGGCCAGTGGTAGAAGAGCCTTATGCCCAATTATTAGCAGCACCAGTAACCAATGGAAAAGCTGGTGCCATTTGGCCCAACACTGACACAATAGGCACCTGCCGCAACACCTCAACCACACTTGTAGTATGGTTGGGTCTATTAGGTATGTAAGGAGAATTTTTATAATCAAGTAAATTTGTATGTATTGTCTTCATTCCATTTGGAGAAAACCATTTCAGTCATGAGTTAAGTATTAAGTGTTTATCCTTCAAGGTTTATGATGTGTTTAATTCAAGAGCTTAAAGGCCAAGTTAGAATGTCTACATCATCTTGTTGTGCTTTCTACCATATTTCGTCTTGAACAACCATGGAATATGAAAAGGTATGGAATCATTTTAGTTTGATTCATGGATATCAATAGTTTTTTTAAAATATTGTTTGAGACCATTGTTCATAAAATGGATTTTAAAAGAAAAAAATATTTTTATTTGAAAGTCCCTCGAGTAAGATTGTTTATTCATTCGACCGAGTTACAGAATGTCATTCAAACCAACTCCAAAAAAAGTTCAAACAAGATTCCTCTATATGTCAGCGAATTCCTGTTCAAAGCACGTCCAAAATATGTTCGAACAAGATATGTTAGTTCGTTTGAATGAGATTATTTTGCATTCGAACGAGATTAGTTACTTTGTTTGAAAGACTGTTGTTTTTTTTTTCCGAAAGAAGTCCCTCAAATATTATGATACTGAAATAACTTGCTTTCTATAAATTGGAGTGTGGTTATCAGTTTTCTTTGTTCAAGGCTTTCAAAATTTTTTTCAAAATACGTATCTAAGAGCCTCAGAATCCTAAATTTCACCCATCTAGTTTGATATCGAAGATTCAATATTTATATGCTTTAACATCTCCATTTTATGCATCGTGGTTTGTTTTCTCTCATAATCTTGATTGAGAAGTGTTTCGTATGGTGGACTCCGCACATCATTTTTTTACAAGACTATGTGTCTGTGGAGGTTTGAATTAGTTGACTATGTGTTCTCTTCATTAACGGTCGTTTAAGTTGGATCAGTGTATAACTAGGTATGTGTGGACTCGCTCATTATGGAAGTGCGTAGTTAAACACCTGTGTGGGGATGTGTAGAAGGTCGATGGAATGAAAACACGTCAAGGCTTAAAGGATTTGAGTTAGTTGTGTAATCTTCTATCGTTTCCTTTTGTAACTATAGAAATAGTGAATTGGATTGGTTGGATTGTCAGTGTTTTTCCCCATTTGGGTTTTCCTTGCACATTAAGTGCCATGTGATCGATTTATTTTATCTTGCTATACTTACGTAGTTGCACGCTTTAGGTTAAGATAAAATTGGTTAATTATTTAACATAACTTTTTTTTATCGGTACTAAATTTTAGTCGGTCAGCTTAATTTGAGAAATTAAAAATAGTGGTGTGTGTGTATGTGTTTTGGATCTTATACCTATTAGCGGGTTTTCAAGTAGTATCAGAGCAGGTACACAAAGTTATCATGTTTATCAGTACTTTTGTGTTGTTTTTTAATTTTTTGTTTGTCTCTCTCTCTTAATTTGGTATTTTTGTCAATGAGTCATCATAGTTATAAGGTATCCCATGTGTTTAATGATGAGATATATTTTGATATTCGAGTGGAGTTTAATGATTTTCATAGTCGTACTGAAAAGTTAACTCGTTTGAATTTGAAGTTTGCAAAATGAGTTAAATTTCTTAAAATTTTTTTTTTTTGATTAAAAGATGAAATTATATTTATTCAAACATTTCAAATTTAAATAGATATCATTCGTGAGAAGATTGAGGACATGAAACATGATTTTCAAAATTTAAAAGTGTCCAAGAAGGACAACGATAATAGAGTGTGAGTTTTATAGAGTGAATTAAAGGAGTTTAAGAAGTTTGAGACTAGGTTAAAAGATCGTGTTGTAAAGGATAGTGATAAATTGATAAAAGTTTTAAAGGCACGCGTAAAGACTCTTAGGGATAAGGTTTCTTACATTTATAGGGAGAGAGATAACTTTTTACGTATAATTGAAAATTTCAAGAAGGAGTCCCTAAAGTTTGAAGAGTCTAAATCGTTTCTTGAGTCTAGTGTTTTGAAGTTAAAATATGAATTAAAAGGGTCACGTCGGTTTGGTATTGGCTACGATAATGTGAATGCTTTCACTCCTAAAGACAATACCATGTGTTTAAAAGCGTGAACTGTTGTCCAAGATATTAGAAGAGTTCAACCATAAGGTCATCTTCCATATGTTTACACATATTCTCATTGTGGTAGGAAAGGTCACCTCAGGATGTTTTCTTATGATCTTGGAAAATATCCTAGGAAGTCTAGATATAATGTCACCATGGTCACCAAAACCCGAGGCATTAAGTAATCATCTCTTTGGGTTAGGAAATCTACTTTGTATCAGCTAAATGTTAGACTAGTTGATTCTTGAATGCTTTCATATGATACTTCTCATGCTAAATCTAATGGTTGATTAAGTTTGCATTGTTTCATACACTAGCTTTTGTACTTTATGATATATGTGTTTACTAGTTGTCTAACATTTGAGTCTTTTCTATTTTGATTTTCCTTTTGAGTCGTACTGTGAAAAATACAATAAAATTTTTGTTTATTTTTTGAGTTTAGTTTTCAAGTGAAGTCATCTTTGGAAAAATGTTTAAAAATTCGAAAACATTTCAGTTTATGGGTAGTTTAGTTTTAAATATTTTGTGTGTCACATTAGTGTGTTAGAGTCCCATTCATTCTATGTATCCATGTGACTAGTATATTTGATTATGATTTTGAATGCTTGAATTGTTCTTAATCATACTTGCATAGAGTAGTTCAGAATTGATTTGCTTCGATTGATTCAATTTGTATATGCCTTTGCACACACTTTGCACGATCTCTTTTTTATTTTAACTACCTATGTTACATTACCTAAGGCCCCAAAAATGGGAAAATGCAAATAATTCCAAGGCAAATGAGTATTTTTCAACGTATGTTTATTTGATACAAGTTGAAAATTCATCATTTTTCGACCAATTCTATCAAACACAAAGCTAGAAAAGAGGAATAAATAAGAAAATTTTGTTTGCAAAATATATATATATATATATAGATAGATAGATAGATAGATAGATAGATAGATAGATAGATAGATAGATAGATAGATAGATAGAGAGAGAGAGAGAGAGAGAGTCACGATCTCCAACATACCTCATAGAAACATACCCTTTTTTTAAAATAGTAAAAAAAAAAAGTTTTGAGATGATATTTTTTATATGGGTTTCTGATATTTCAATGTGCCCCTGTAAAAAAAATCAATTGAAAATAATGCATTTGTTATTTTTAAAAAATAGGTAAAAAAACTGCCAGGTTTTACCCTTTAAAACTGTCGATTTTTTAACCTATTTTTTAAAAATATCAAAACACATTATTTTGATCTGAATATTTTTACAGGGGTGCATTGAAATATCATGAACCAATATAAAAAATATTAGCTCAAAATTATTATTTTTTACTATTTAAAAAAATAGGTATGTTTAATGAGGTATGTTGGAGAGCCTAACTCTCTCTCTCTCTCTCTCTCTCTCTCTCTCTCTCTCTATATATATATATATATATATATATATATATATATATATATATATATATATATATATGTATATATAAATGTGTGAAATATATAAATTATGTATAATAAATATATGCATATATGAAATATACGAAAGATATATGAAATATATAAAAATATATGAAATATATAAAAATATATGAAATATTTAAAAAATACAAACTAGGAAATATATTTAAAAACAAATATACAAAATGTATAAATATTTACAAAAATATACGAAATATATGAAACATATTAAATATACGAAATATATACATATATAAAATATACGCAATTTATGAAATACACATATATACTAAAATCTATGAAATATAAAAAATATATACATATATGAAACATAAGAAATATTTATTTACAAATCTACCAAAACCATATATATATATATATATATATATATATATATATATATATATATATATAGAGAGAGAGAGAGAGAGAGAGAGAGAGAGAGAGAGTGTGTAAAAAAATTTCTTTGAGTAACTTGCCACCGAAAGCTGCAAAATATAAAAAATATAAAAATAGATAACAAAAATATATAAAATATATGAAATGTAAGTAATATAAGAAAATATAGGAAATATATTAAATATACATGAAATATATTAAGTATATGACATATATAAATGTACAATATATATATACTAGGGTATGCCTGTGCCTGAAGGCATAACGAAAATTTCCAAAAAGTGCGTAATCACAAAACGATAAAAATTTCCAAAGTACGTAATTATAATAAGGAAAAACTTTCGTTCCCCAAAAAAACAAAGTGTAATTTAAAAGAAATGGTCATAATCTCAATTGTTTTTATGACTAATCATCCTATTAAAAAAATACTCCAACAACACTAATAGTCCGTTTGCAAATTTGTATAAACAACGTGAATTTAAGTAAAGGCACAATATACGAACTACATTAGGCCATACATTTAAACAGATAAAGATAGTTATAATCTAAAACAACCACTAAAGAACATTTGGTTGGCACTATAACTAATAACCAAAATCCATGAAAAAAAATACTCGTTTATGTTAAAATTCCAACAAAATCGTAGTCAAAATTAATATACAATATTTAAGTAAAAAAGTTTATTTTGCAACACATATATTGTAAACAGTTTTAAAAAAATGGACAGAGTTCCCTTTGTTTATAGTATTATCCACCTTGTTTAAAAATAAATAAATACACAAACAACAAAACTAAAGATTGTAATTCAAATACAATATCATTGTCTATTTAGATATGTACATATCATGTGTCAAGACAAACATAGATTAGTTTCACTTGCCCCAACATGAGAGAAACAATACTCGTTGTTGGTCGCTTTCACATTTTGCAAGGGTGAAAAAACCATGTAAATAAAACATCCAGCTAAAATAAATACTCCTACATGTCATCCATTTCAGCATTATCTTCATGTGGGTTTTGATGTTCAATCCATTAATGCCAGATTCCTTGGTGTGGTTCCAAGCATTGGAGAGAGTTCATGGGTAGTGGTGTTTGAGGAGTTGATAAAAACCTTCAACTATAGATGAGGTCTCTTGATGAAGCACACGAATTCACATAATTTAGTTAAGCACAAAAATGCTTGAAACATGCTTATTTTGGTGCAACACCTGAATTCACATATTCACACATAGCCCAAACTATATACTAATCATTGAAACACAAAATCATGTCCCAATCAATTATAAAGGACAATAAAAATAGAACCTCAAAATTGTAAAACACTTCAATATTTATAACCATGATATAAATAAAAAGAAATTAAAACCTAAAGAGATAAATTTTTAATGCCAAACAATTAAAACAGAGCACAATGGTAAAAGAAGAGCAAAATATACACTAAAACAGAGCATAACTTTTTTACTCTTTGTTTGAACATTTTGAGCAACCATCTCCCAATCATCACCATGCTTCAAAATAGATTATAAAAGAAGTAATGTTTCTGCATCGGTACAGACAGCCTCGCGACATCCACTATTGGGAGTGCCTTCAATAAACTTGAAATCATCAACATACTTATTTTGCCCACAATTTTCATCTTTAAATAACTTCACATATTCAATCCAGAACTATATACAAAACTATATATGAAGTTATATACATAAATTTCTAACAGTACCAGAACAGAAAGATCTAGACATGAATATTTGAAATACCAATAGCTTTGGAAGTTGAACTCATTTTAATGGTAAAGTGAATTATGTTTTATTTAGCTTGTGTCTTCTTTGTTCCTATGCACATGAACAAAAAAAACACATTTTCAATGGAGGATTTTTTTCAGTAACAAAGTGTGGTCATGCAATCTGGAACATGTCAACCTCTTTTACACATCGCACATTATTACATATAGATAATAGCCATACTATAACTTGTGACCACTGGCTTCATCTAACAAATAGTAAGATAAATTGGTAGAAATATACCTTTTCCCAAAGCCTTCACTAAAAGTTCAAAGAAGCAAACCAAATATTAACCTTAGAAGAATTACAAAACACCTCTCAAAACCCATTAGAACCTGAAAAATTAGAGAGGCTTGGTTAATTATCGATCAAACCGCAAAAATGAAAACAAAATGTAACAAAATAACATGCAAATCAAAACTAATATGGAACCCAAGAACCTTTTTAGTTTCACTCACCGAATGCCCAAAATCCTACTGCTAATGCTAGATAGGGAACGAACTTCAGTGATCCCCTCATCACTTATGCATTGAATCTAAGTCAAACCAAACTATAGCTTTCTTATATAATCACCATATGAGTATAATATAGGGGTATTCAACCCTGTACAAAGAGAAAAATAATAGTAAATGCAGCTTAACATGAATCTTAAGATCTAAACCGATTCAACGACTAATAAAATTTTAAAAGAAAATACATGATGTTACGAAAAGAAAAACTCAAAGTACTCTAATCCATCAACTAGGTTTTGTTAAACACCACTGAAGTTCCTTTTAGTTTCTTAGTTGATAAGACTGGCCATGTGACTTCAGATTTAGTACAACCTGCTTCCTGTCAAGTCGCGTTTACAGGTCCTACTCAACCTATCTCATGCACGGCTATTGTTGATCGTCCTAGTCATATATCTCCTCAAAATTATGTTTAGGAGACTATCCACAACTCTAATAACCCTGCCAGCTTAGACATGATACGTGTTTCTAGTCTCCATCAAATATCTCTTGTTATTGCTTTAAGCAGGCCTAGAACGACTTCTGACATGTGCAGATCTTGTTGTATAATGGCCACTATTCAATTTAATGTAGTAGCTCCACATTTTCTATCATTAACTGATGGTACAACCATATCCCCTATTGGTAGTTCGATAATAGTTATCTATAAGCGGATCTAGCTGCGATAGAACCTATTCGAAGGATGAGTTCTCGAATGCATTTGAAAAGACCCTCTGTAGAAGGTAGTGAATAATAAGCCAAAGCCAATTCCAATTTTTTTTTAAAAAGAACATGATAGAACAAAACACTCACCAATAAGTGATGTTCGTCGTAAAATGGATTCAAATGATACGAAACAGACTTCTGGATATTCTGTCAAATCTAGAAGTAAATATAGTTTGGATGGAACCTATTCAAAAATACCATCTAATTTTTTTTTGGTACTATTTACGTCGAATGCGAGAAAAAAATAGGAAGATTTTGATGAAAGATGCAAATCGCATTCTGCGTTGCTCGAAATGTTGTCAAACTCCTGATCTGCCCAAGAGAAACCACAACTTTGAACATCAAGTATCCTAAAACTTGGAACACAAATGCGAGAGTATTGAAAAAAATAATACGGAGAACTAAAATCTTGGGACATAT
Source organism: Sambucus nigra (assembly GCA_949130495.1). Taxonomy (NCBI): domain Eukaryota; kingdom Viridiplantae; phylum Streptophyta; class Magnoliopsida; order Dipsacales; family Adoxaceae; genus Sambucus; species Sambucus nigra. Next base: position 391,256,785 of record OX422207.1, on the reverse strand, counting down.
CTGAACCAAACACACAAAATCTTGACGAAATCACCTAAAATCATACAAAATCCATACTGAAACACTAAATTCCAATCGAAAAACCAAACCAAACTCATAAAAACCCATACTCAAACACTATATTCCAATCGAAAAACCAAACCAAACTCATAAAGGTTTACACCCAGAAAAATATCTAAAAAATATTACTTTTTCAAAGTAAAGTAAATTAAAACAAACCTCACACTAATTCATACCTGAAATATCTCTAAAACGCAAACAAAACCAAACCCCTAAAGGTTCGTACCCAAAAAACCCAGCAGAGAGAACACAAAATATTGGAGACACGCAATTACAACATTACATGCAGGAGATATCAAAACATAATTACCACATTTGTGCTGCTTTAGTAGTTTGTACTCCAGCGAACTCGTTTTCAATTATAACACACTTGAAAAAATAGAAAGGCAACTATTAGTGAATAAAATCATAGGCTATTATACCCCCAAATCTACAACACAATACGTAGTTCACATAAAACTATAGGTCGTTATACCACCAAACCATAGGTTGTTGCATGAGATATCATGAGCACTAAAATCTGAAAAGATAAAAAATTAGAAAAACATAAAGTTAGTACCCCAAATATAAAACAACTACAAAAATAATCCTTAAAAGTTAAACCACTGAATAAAACCCCAAATGTGGAACACAAAAACCCTACAAAAATAAAACAACAACATGATATATGTATGTATATATATATATATATATATATATATATAGAGAGAGAGAGAGAGAGAGAGAGAGGAGTTAACATAAGAGATCCAAGTGAAATGACTTTAAAAACAAACCAAATAAAAAATATTGAATATTGTGTGTATCACTATCAAAAGACCTAATTAAAAGATGATATGCCTGTGTCGCAAATAATATAACGTATTTTTGTTAAAAATAATCTCAGATAATCCATATTAATATCCAGTGAATAAAAAATAAGCATCAAAACCTAAAACCCCAAACTAAAAGTGGAGATCTGGTGAAGAAAAAAGAAAATACTAGATCTAAAATCGTACTAGATCCGTTGGAGATGCAGTTGAATGAAGCGGCAGCGTGGGAGCTTAGAAGGAAGGAAGAGCGATGATAGCAGCAGGGGAGGGGGAAAGGTGTGAGCGTGGGAGGAGGAGAGTGTATCTAAAATTATGAATGATAGGGAGACGGGTTTGGTTAGGGTTTGGGATAGTTCAAGCGTGTGTTTTTCCCAATATTGCCATGTCATAAGGTCCTATTATTACATGGCACAATGTAACACCGTTAGATCGCACACTTTGATCACACCACGACCGTTGGATCGTTAGCACTATTCAAACGACCCTCTTATATATATATGTGTGTGTGTGTGTGAAATATACAAATTACGTACAACAAGTATATACATATATGAAATATATGAAAGATATATGAAATATTTTAAAATACAAACTAGAAAAAATATTTAAAAAAATATACGAAATATATAAATATTTAAAAAGATATATGAAATATATTAATTATACAAAATATATACATTTATAAGATATACGCAATATATGAAATAGACATATATACTAAAATCTATAAAATATACGAAATATATATTTACAAATCTACAAAAACTATATATATATATATATATATATATATATATATATATATATATATATATAGAGAGAGAGAGAGAGAGAGAGAGAGAGAGAGAGAGAGAGAGTTTAAAAAATTTCTTTGAGTGACTTGCCACCCAAAGGTGGCCAACAAAAACCTTCCCCCCAAAGAATTGGTTACCACGCAATGGTGGAAAATTATGATTAAGGGGTGTTGTACATGGAAAATAGTTCCAAGGAAAATTTAGGTTATGATACAACAAAAATGTTGGAAATTTTCAAAATTTTTCTATGTTTTTGAGATTTGACATGGAATTTGATTGCTAGCAAGCGGTCCCTAAATGACGTGTTCTCCTATCTCTTGTGATATACATAAATTTTTTTAACTATGGGGGATTTATGCATGTAAAAATCATTGCGTGAGTTCGATCTTATTTGATAAAAAAAATATGAGTGTGAAATGGGAAAGGGATAACAAAAGGAGAATCATCCTTTGCAAACGAAGGCCACGTTTGTTTATTGATGCTTCAAAATTTAGTATCTTCAAAATGAGAGAAAAATTGATATATTTTTTTTTATTTTGAGGATGAAGATCAATGGGTTTACAGAATGAGTCCTAGTTGAGTTTAATTTTTTGATGCTGCTGATTTGAGAATTATCAAGATTTCTAGGCTAGTGTGCATTGTGTATGTTTGTCCATCTTTGAGTTTTTTACTTGTCACTATGAGACTACACCGAGGTTGATAACTTTTTTGGTCAACTAGATTTCCTTGGACATATTTTGAGTGATTGGGTCATATTTCGTTTATTTCTAGTTCACGCCCCATCACTCCATACCACTTTTGTTTAGACGCATGGATACTATGCTTGTTTGGAAAACATATGTGTATTTTATCTTCTTTGTGTTGTATATACCTAAATATATGCTTATATATCATTGGTATATGTTCGATTATATATATGGTATGTTTTATTTTGAGTCTTTACGTTCGCATTTAATTCATCTTTCTCATACGCTTAATCTTCGATTTATATTAGCACGGTTTATGATTACACCGGTATCTTTTGTTGCTTTCTATCATTGATATCTCATTTATGCATAAAAATCAATATATTTTGTTCATTTTTTAGATTATATATACTTGTGTTGTCGAGCTATTTATCGTTGCATATTTAACTTCACGTCAATACATGGTATACTTGTTTTCCTTTATGTTCACATGTGTTACATTTAGGCGGAGAATCTGTTTATATTGAGCACTTTATTCTTTGTCTATTCTTGAACAAAACGGGAGACATGGTATCTAACTCTTTAACTAGGGGGAGATTTTTACCTTAGGAGGAGATGTCCTATCATAGGTAGAGATTGATTAAACAAAGGGGCATCATTTTCAAGTGCAATTCATATTTTTATATATTCAATTTATATTTAAAATGTGTATTTAAGTGTGCAGTTTTTCAACGATGCAACAATGTTTCACAAGACTAAGACTACTCAATGTATGTGTCCGTTAAGTCTATACTTTTTCCTTTTAGGATTGTGGATAGATTCTTTAGATGTTCTTGGTGGCTCATAGATTTTTTTTTTTTTGGGGGGGGGGGGGGGGGGGGGTGCCACTAAATAGCCAAAAGAGGAGATTTGTATGGATAAATTTACAAATCAAGTCAATTTTTATATGTTGGTTTAATCCATTTGGACAAGACCGCTTTTGTCACAAGTTAGGTATTTAGTGTTTACCCTTCAAATTATGTGATGTGTTTGATTGAAAACTGTAACGACCAAGTTAGAATGTCTACATCATCGTGTAGTCATGGGATGGTATGTGTAAAGGGAAGGAGAGGGAGCTTCTCTCTACTAGTGTACCTTTCTTTTTAGTGGAGTGAGATGGCAGACTACATCATAGGGGTAGGCTAGTGGTGCCTTGATATGAGTATTTAAGACTAGTTATTATGGAAGAGATGCATGGTTAAAGTTTTATGATACATCCTGCTGGGGATAAAATGTACCAAGGTATGAAGCGACTGCAATATTGGGAAAGTATGAAGAGATATGTGGTCGATTTTTGTATCTAGATGCGTTTCTTTTTTAGATGATGAAGGTGGACCATTTTAAGTTGTCGAGTATACTTTAACCTTTACCCATCCCCGAGTGGAAGTGCAATAGGATTTTAATGGATTTCATTATGTGGTACATTTAACTCCTCCCAGCATAATTCCATTTGGGTGGTAGTTAACAGCCTCACAAAGGTGGCACACTTTTTGGTTGTATGTATTGACTACTAGAACGAGAGACTTTCACATTTATATGTTTTCGATATTGTTCATTTCCATGGGGGGGATATTATCAATATTTTCAAATCGAGGTCCCCCATTTCTGTCACATTTTTAGGAGAGTTTCTAGCAATCTATGGGGACTCAACTGCATCTTATTACAACATACCATCCATAAATAAATATACAGATAGAGAAAGTCAATTAGGAATTAGAGGACATGGTACGTTCATGTGTTATGGACTTTAAAGGCAGTTAAAAAACTCATTTACCTCTACTTGAGTTTGCATGTAATAACAGTTATCACAAATCTATTTCCATGGAACCGTATGAGGCTCTTTATGGGCGATCGTGATGATCATCGGTATGTTGGTTGGACCTAGGAGAGGGAAGGAATTTGAGATCGGAGTTTGTCCAAGAGACGATCGAGAAGATCAAGTTAATTAAATAGTGGATTAAAGTTGCTCAGGACACACTCTCCTACCTTAAACTCCATGGGTTTCATATTTTTTTTCGTATAACTAAAGAAGCACCATGATTTGCTAGAAATTTTGATAGACTATTTGCTTATCTGAATACATGTACAAATAATATGTAATAATCTTCAACAATATGCATAATTTCCTCCACCACATATTTAATCTTCCAAGGACAATTAACATTCTTATTTAGAATATAGATCGGCACTTTTAAATCAAATTCTACAATAAGAGGATAATCTTTTAAGTTATAGTGGAGTTTAATCCCCTCCAAGATAGCTAGAGTCTCTACCTCCAAACTATTTTTTACTCCAAAGAATGAGGTGAAAGCCCAAATCAGATCTCCTTTAAAATTCCTCAACATTCCTCCTCCTCCACTAGCATCTGTATTGCCTCTAGAGCATCCATCAGTGTTTAATTTTAGATACTCTATAGGAGAATGAGTCCACTGGAACAACAACATCTGTTTTGGAGGCCTGATGAAGGTACTAGAATTATACATATTACACTCTTTAGGAGCATGATGATTATGCTTCAGAATAAAGTTGCAGAGGTCATTTGATATAGATGAGATTGATTTAAACTCATACGCTTCCTGTTATGAGTAAACGGTAGGGATTTTGGATAGGCAGATCCAAAAATTGCATTCTAATCCTAAACCATTATTGCATATGCAGTGGAACCACCATAATGAGGTGGAATCCATTTAGGAATGTGAGGATTTGTGGAGGCAAACATACCCCCTCTATTTTGACTCATTTATACGAGCTGATTATTTTGGATTATTAATATGAGGGGGTTATTTTGACTCATTTACATGAGGTGGTAGTATATTGACTCATTTATATGAGGTGTTAATAGTTACACACTATCATATGTCGTGTTACTAGTTTGACTCAACTAAATGAGGGATTAACTATGAATTGGGAAGATGAAATTCTTTTTATTTAGGGGAAGATTGTAATACCCCATAATTTTAAAGGAATTTATTTAATTAAAATAATTAATTAATTTTTGAAATTGAAGAATTTAAAATAATTATTTTAAGTGGAAACATGAATTTAGTAATTATTTAAGTGGAAAATAATTTTTTATAACAAATTTAGAAGTTGAAAGGGAAATTATTGAAAATATGGACCTTGTTTGGTAAAAGAATAAAGTTGTACGTACTAATTCATAATTTATTTGTAATTATCTTAACCAGGGTTCTGTTATAATTATGGAAAATAAATTAGAATTTGAACATGAGAGGATTTGGTTTGGAAGAGTAATGGTATAAGTGGTAATTAACATGTTACTTAAAAACGGATTTAGGTCAAGGGTAATGAAGGAAAGAAAATAAAAGAAGAAGAAATTAGGATTTTTATACATTTTTTCGACAGCAACAAAAGTTGTAGGAGGCTGCTATAGCCAGCTCTCCCAGCCGCTAAAGTGGGTGTAGGAAACCGCTATAGCGGGCTTTGTTATTTTTAAGCATTGCAGCCTTTATATGTTGCATCGAATCCCTTTATTTTCTTGAACCTATTTTATCTACAACATCATCCAAGAAACCCTACTATTATTTCATTAACACATACCCAACCCTCGACCCTAAATTCAAATCACACCTAAATCAAACAATTTTAACCCTAAAATTTAAACCAATAATTCTAAACAACAATTGGAATTCTTAGCGAACTTTATGGGAGCCAATTTACTCAAGTTCACGAGAGAATTAGGAGGCCTTTTCAACATATTTTCAAGGGGAATTCCTTCCATACAATTCTTACATAATGTTCTGAATTTTTCTTCAAGAGGCAAGTTAACATTCTATACCCCCTTTCATACTTTTAAATACTATGTTATACCTTAACTAAATATTTTTATAACAAAAATCAACTAGAGATAGTTCGAGTTAATAAAATTCAATTGTTAAATGATTAACTTTTCAATTTTTTTATTTGAATTCCATAAATTGTGATAATTAGGGATTCCACAAACATATAAAACTATAAATTGTTAAATTGATGAATTCATAAATTGATAATTTGATAAATTGACAAATCAATCAATTGTGATAATTAGAACTTCGTACCATGTGTAAATTCTAATTGTACACTCCCATGTTCACTTTAGTAATGAGTTATCCTAATTAAGAAAATTAGTTAATTGTGTAATTTGGTTAAAATAGTATTATTGTAAATAATTGGTAAATTCAGATTTTTGTATTTATGTGGAATTGTCCATACAAGATACATATCCATTAGTATGGTTTTATTAAAGTCCATGAATCTGTTACTTGTTGCAGAAGTACTAGTGGTTTCCCTTACACGTATATTTGATTGAATTAATTTAGTTAAATACTCTCATTATATTGAAAATGATATGACCCCTTATGGTTTGAGAATTTTGCCCTTGGTGGTACAAAGTTTAATTTATTAATTAATTGTATGATGTATCCATAACGAAATTAATTGAGATGAATAGAAAAGTCAGATATGTGAGGAAATAATGAATTGCTAAATGATACATTTTCCCATTTTGGACTTTAGTGAGTTTATGCATCACCCATTCCCTTTTAAAAGTAGTATAACATTGAGATGTGATTTAAAAGAATTTAATAATTTTAAGATAAAGTATAAAAGTCATTGGAATGCATTAGTGATATGTGGATTTAAATTATGGAATTATATCGAGAGTGGAAAAATATTGCATTTATATTTATGACCCTATGCGTTGGGACACTTTTGGTGTGATGTTATTATGAATATGTTTAGGGTGAATTAAGGGGAGTTTGGATTATGTATCATGGGTCTTAGTGACCCCAAAGGGGACTGGGTCCAGACATGATTACGAGGATCTTATAAGTGATGTTTTGGAGTCGATAAGGTGGAGGTGAATTTAATTTATGATGGGTATTTACTTATATTATTACTTATTTTATTCTACTGCATATGTATGATGGCACTCTAGTTACTTCTCGGGGGTGTAAGGTTAGGAATGTGCACGGTCTTAAATAATGCTTTATTTAAATCTTAAAATTAAAATGGTTATTTTTATGAGGTACATTATATGATGCGAGTTAGAGAATTTATAAACTCTAGAATTATTATTTATTCAAATAATTATCATTGGGTAGTGTAGGTATGTTAGCTTGCAATGGCCAGACCATCCCCTTTCTAGGTTCTCGTGACTATCTGTCTTAACTTTCTAGATATTGCTGCATCAAGTCCTATTCTAGTTTCATCACCATTTTCAGGATGTTGGTTTCATTTTATCTCTCTCAGTTTTATGTATCGAGAGGTGTGAGGATTGCCATTTTAGTATAACATTTACTATTTTGTTATTGAGTCAGGTTTATAAGACCAGTATGTGGCAACTTGTGATTATGATAGTTTTGGGATGTTATATATTGGCGGATTTTGGTTTACATTCATTTAGTAGACGGTGTTGGTATTTTTTTCCTATTATGTTATATCTCTTAGTATTTCTTTATTGTATTCTTATTGCATTATATATATCATTTGGTTTCACTCATGCTAAGGATGGTATTTGAATTGTTTTGAGAAACTATAATATTTAATAAATATACTTGATTAATCGAATTCTTAAAATAATGGGGTGTCACTATGATAAAAATATATTTATTAACATTTTTGTTTAATACAGAAATGGCTTCTAAGCGGTTGTACCAACAAATGTTGGACATGGTGAAAAGATCGAAAAGTTCAACGGGACTGATTTTAAATGGTCGCAACATCAAATGTGGTTTAATTTGATAACTTTGATCTTGACTAAATTCCTTTATGAAGAGATGCCAATTATGAAAGAAGGTGAGACTAACCAGTAAGTAATTGAAGTCCTCAATGCATGGAAATATTCAGATTTCCATTGCATTAACTATATCCTCACCTATGCATGAACTATATCCTCAGTAACTTGGAAAACACATTGTATAATGTGTATAACCCTCTTCAAATGGCTAAAGGCATTTGGTAGTCTTTGGTCAAAAAATGTTGGAATGAAGAAATTCATTATAGGTAGATTTTTGGGTTTTAAAACGATTTCTTTAAAGACTGTTATGAATCAAGTGCACGAGCTCTAAATTATTTATCATAAAATAGTTTTAAAAAATGAAATTGAGTGAATTATTATTAAGTGGATGCAATAATTGAAAAAATGCCACGATCTAGGAAAGATTTCAAAATCTATTTGAAACATAAACATAAAGAAATGCTGCTTGAGGACTTGATTGTGAGATTGAAGATTGAAGAGGATAATTGTTCATCTAAGAAGAAAACTAGAAATTCTATGAAATACAAAGAACATGTTGTGTAATAAGGTAAAACTAGGTAGAATAAGGAAAAAAGTGTGTGAACCGATGTGGTCCTTTAAAAGGATAAAAAAATGGGAACTTCTAAAAGTTTGATGGCTAATTATTTTTATGTGACAAGCATGGACATCATGTTAGATATTTTCGTAAGTGCAAAAGTTTCGTTAATAAGAAACAAAAACTGACACAAGCCAATGTCACTAAGTTTGAGAACCTTTCAGATATTATTACTGATTTGAGCCTTTTGGTTGTGGTTTCCAAAGTCAATATGGTGGGAAATACTAGAGAATGGTTGGTAGGCCCTAGGGACACTCGTCACATATGTTCTTATAAGAACATGTTTATTTACTAACAAGACTCTGATCGTAAGGAAAAACTTTTTAGTGGAAACTCTTCTACTTCGAAGTTTGAAATGAAAGGAAAATGAGTAATTAATATGACTTTGAAAAGAAAGTCACTCTAAATGACTTGCTTCATGTCCCAGACATTTAGAATAACTTGATTTTTGGATCCTTTCTTATCATGAAGTGATTTAGATTAGTGTTTGAATTTGACAAATTCGTATTCACTAAAAGTTGTATGTATGTGGGCAAAGGAGATTTGAGCATTGTACTCTTTAAACTCAATAAAGCATATTTGAGAGGTGGGATCGTTAAACTCAATGTAATAACTATGGTGCCAATTTATAATAATAAGTACCGATAGACAACTTCCTTTTCCTCTTCCCGAAAAAGCCCAGGAGTTTGTACCTTTTCTTATTGGCACCTCCCCAGGCCTACCTACTGGCAATCCCATTCAAATTTTATATAGAAAATTCTAGGAAAATCTAGAAATTACCTGAAAAAATCCCCAAAAATCCCTGAAAGTATGGAACATTATTTTCCTTCAAGAAAATCATTTCAGGAGCAATAAACCCCTTACATACTCTTGAAATCCATAGCTGGATTAATCTGACACACTTTTTTCCAGCATACTCCACATCAAAACAAACGATGCACCTGCATTTAAGTTTACTAAATTCCCCACTCAGAACCTCAAACTAAACATTCCCCGGCAAAATTCAAGTCAACCCATTCCCAAACATAACTAAATATGTGCCTGCATCAAAATCTTTCATACCTTCCCTAGGGGAATCAAATTTGGGCCTTCGTTAAAGCCCTTCAGGCCTTCCCCAGTGGAGTTATCCCCTCCCCCCCCCCCCCATACTATAACTTCAGTCCTAATAATTAACCCTGACCCATAGATTTGGTCAGCATAGCTTTACGTCCTCATAATTGACCTCGACTGATAGAATTGGTCATCAAAACTCAAGGTCCTTAGAATTGATCTGACCCGTAGAATTGGTCATCATAACTCAAGGTCCTTGTAATTGATCTCGACTGGCAAGATTGGTCATCATAACTTCAACTCCTCATAATTAATCTCGGTCCGCAGAATTGGTTTTCATAACTCAAGGTCCTCAAAATTGACCTCGGCCCATAGAATTGGTCATCACAACTCATGGTCCTCAGAATCGACTTCAAATTGTAGAATTGGTCATCACAACTTTAGGTTCTCAAAATTAACACCGACCCGTAAAATTAGTAATTAAAACTATAGGTTCTCATAATTGACCTCAACTCATAGAACTGGTAGTCGCAACTCACAATCCTTAGAATTGACCTCGGCCTATAGAATTGGTCGTCATAACTTTAGGTCCTTGGAATTGACCTCAACCTGTAAAATTGATCTTCACAACTTTAGGTCCTCAGAATTTACCTCGGCTTGCAAAGTTGGTCATCATAACTTTAGGTCCTTAGAATTAACCTTGACCCGCAGAATGGGTCATCATAATTTTGGGTCCTCAAAATTGACCTTAATTCGCTAAAATAGGCATCACAACTTTATATCCTTAAAATTAACCTCGACCCTCAGAATTGATCGTCATAGCTTTACATCCTTAGAATTGATCTTGGTCAGCATAATTGGTTGCCATAACTAAGGTCCTCAGAATTAAATTTAACCCGCGTAATTAGTCGACATAACTCAAGGTCCTCAAAATTATCCTCGACCCATAAAATTGGTCATCACAACTCAAGGTCCTCATAATTGACCTCAAGCCGCATAATTGGTCGTCATAAATTTAGGTCCTCAAAATTGAACATAACCCACAGAATTGGTCATCATAACTCAAGGTCCTCAGAATTGACCTCGACCCCCAGAATTTGTTGTCATAAATTTAGGTCCTCAGAATTGACCTCGACCCGCAAAATTGGTCGTCACAACTTTAGGACCTCAAAATTTACCTCGACCCGCAGAATTGGTCATCACAACTTTACATCTTTAGAATTTACCTCGACCCATAGAATTGTTTGTCACAACTTTGGGTCCTCAGAATTGAACTCGACCTTCATAATTTTTCATTACAACCTCAACACATATAATTGGTCATACCCAACATTTCCCTCGATCCAGTTAATAGATCATCCTTATCTCCTTAGGTACTCAGAATTGACCTCCACCCACTGAATTGGTCACCCTAACTCTTTAAAATCAACCTTAATACCTCCTCGACCCACTGAATCGATTATCACCATCGTCATAGCTGACCTTGACCCTCTGAATCGGCCACCCTCAGCCTTTAGGTCTACAGAACTGACCCAAAATCTTCTTTCCCAATGTCTATGCGGTGTCCATCATTCGACAAACTTGACTTATTCCAATCTCATTCGTCAAGGGGTCTCTATAGATACCCCATACTATGGCCCCCCAAGCACCTCTTTAGGTCCCTAGAACTCGATTGATCAAAATAAATCCTAGGCCATACTTCGTGTATGTATCTAGAGGCCATCGGGTGCTCACGGCCCCCATTTGACTCTAGTTAACTCTTTCACTTGAGCAAAAACTCAATGAATATTTGAACAACTCTAAATCCCCTTTCTTACGATCTGTCTCATGCATGAATCGAACTTATAGTTTGGATGAACGATTTGTTTTACTTTGAATATTAATCTAGGAGACTGGGCAATCTCGAGCCACGTTTAACTCTGGTCAACTCTCCCTCTTGAGTTAAGCTAAATTAATATTTGAAGGGATCTGAATACCCATTCCAACAGTCCGCCCCATGTGTATATCAGCCTTACGATATAAACAAGTAACCCATTTTACCCCTAAGGGTGAATGGCCATTTCTGAGTCCCACTTGACCTTGGTTAACTTTCTCAACCGAACAAAGTTGATTGTAATCTTGAAGGGAACTTAATAACCTTTCTAATGATCCCTCCCGTGTATGAATCAACCTTACTGGTCGAACGAACGATCCATTTTCCTCCAAAAATTCCTATTTATTGACTAGTAAGTTCTTTCAGGACCCATTTGTCCCTAGTAAACTCCTGAACCCGATATTGGCTTAATGGATTCTTTAAGGGATCTGAATACCCTGTCTAACGGTCCATATCGTGCGCAATTCTGACTTACGATTTGTATTTTATGACCTTTTCTGACAAACTTGTTCTTGACTACCAAATGGCACCCCAATGACTTTACATATCAGCATTGTGCCTGAGGTGCTATGCCGATAGCTAAGTGCAAACCCCTTCCAATCAATAGTCCCCTTGGCCCTACAAATAGAGTCCATGACCTTACTTTAAAAATCACACCTGAGCATCCCTCTCAGCAATTCAGAGAACATTCTATCAAAATTAGAACTCTTCCCATTCCTAAAAAACCTACCTTCCCCCATTCCATTCCATCATTTTCTTACCTCACTTTGTAATCCCCCTTACCTCTCCATACCTCTGTCATACCATTGCAAGATTAGGATATCTATATCCAATATCAACATCAAGCATTAATAAGGAGGTTGAATTCTCCACCCTTATCTCTAATTCTCTCATTTTGGTATAAATTTTCTTTATTTTTACTTTAGCATTTTATAGCATTGCATCACATAAAATTAATCTCAAACCTTTATTAGTAGTATTTGCACATACTTTATTTCCATTAAAAAAACCCAAAAACAAGAGAAAAAAAGGATTTATCTATAAATTTCAAAAGAGGGATTCTTATCTCACATTCTTACACTGAAAACACATTTTATCTATGCATATACATAAAAGAAATCCCCCTTTTGGATTTATGGATCAAACTCCACCTTATGTTATCTTCAAACTTTGTGGACTTTTATGCCCCATGGGCTACGTAGGCATATTGGGTTAACCTCGACATTTGAGTCCTCATTTATGCATGTTTATATATTTTTCCTCTTATACACACACACACATACACAAGCACAGAGAGAAAGTCTCCTGTAAGGACTCCTTATGGTGAAGACTCTGATACATACTATTTTTCAAAAATAGTTAAAAACTGAATTTTTTATGAAACTTTATGAATATGATTTCCACAATAATAAGATCATCTCCTATTTTTTTCATCAAAAAAGTCAATAAAAAACCATTGGCATGAGGTAATATGTAAACAAATGGTATATATATGCATTTTTTATCGTTTAAATTTTGGGTCTGCGCAAGCCACTTGATTGATACAATTTTTTTATGAAACTTCATGGATACGATATTCTCATAGTCGAGATCATAACCATGAAGTTTCATCAAAAAATTCAATCAAAGAGTGGGTGAGATGATCGCTAAAATTTCAAAGGTTGAAAATGCATATTTACACCATTTTTTTACATATCATCTCATCTCAATGATTTTTTGATGAAAAAATTTGGAAATGATCTTCTCACCATGGAGATCATATCCATGAAGTTATCAAAAAAAATATACGTGCTAATGCTAGGGAATTCCCCTTACGCGATGCGTTGCGCCTGCCACTGGGTGTCTCGAAAAATAGGCAAGGGGCGTCGCATCGGCACCCGGATGCGAAGATAAATACGCAAGGGTTCCTGCAACAAGCTGGACGTGTGCGGGTAAAGAAGCTAGTCCAGGATACTAGACTTAGGTTAGTGACTTGGAACATAGGGACTATGACAGCAAAAGGGATGGAGTTAGTAGATACCATGATAAGAAGAAAATTTAACATAGCTTGTTTACAAGAAACTAAATGGGTCGGTGAGAAAGCTAGAGAAATAGAAAATACAGGATTTAAATTTTATTATACAGGAAAACATAGAAATAATAACGGAGTTGGAATAATAGTAGATATGAACTTTAAGGATGATATCGTAACCGTTATTAGGAAGGTGATAGACTTATACTTGTAAAATTGGTATTAGGTGAAAACATAATTAATATTGTTAGTGCTTATGCACCTCAAGTAGGATTAGATGAGCACACTAAAGTACAATTTTGGGAAAAATGGATGAACTAATTCAAGAAATACCCGTAGGTGAGAAAATTTATATAGGGGGAGATTTTAATGGCCATGTAGGAGAAGATCGTGTAGGATATGAGATAGTGCATGGAGGATATGATTTTGGAGATAGGAACGACGGGGGAGAGTCTATCTTAGATTTTGCGATGGCATATGATTTTGTACTAGTAAATACATGTTTTAAAAAGAGGCTTGAACACTTAATAACTTATAAAAGTGGAACACACAAGAGCCAAATAGATTTTTTCATTACTAGAAAAGGAGACCGATTAACGTGTAAAGATTGTAAGGTTATCCCGGGAGAGAGCTTAACTTCACAACATAGGATAATGGTGTTGGATATAAATATTAAAAATCAATCATGAGTGCGAAAAGTGAAGATTATCCCACGAACTAGGTGGTGGAACTTAAAAGGAGAGAAATTAGAACTATTTCAAGATAAATTATTAAATGAAGCAACATGGAATACTGAAGAAGAGACTAACATAATGTGGAATAAGATGGCCGCATGCATTAGGATAATATCAAAAGAAATTCTTGGAGAATCAAAAGGCAAGGGGACACAGTCTAAAGAAACTTGGTGGTGGAATGAAGAAGTACAAAATATAGTAAAAATTAAAAGGGATTGCTTTAAAACATGGCAAACAAATAGAAATGAAGAAAATTTTGAGAAATATAAATGGTCTAAAAAGGAAGTTAAGAAAGTGGTAAGAGATGCTAAGTTAAAAGCGTATGATGATCTTTATACAAAATTAGGTACACAAGAAGGGGAAAAAACTATTTATAAGCTTGCTAAACTTAGGGACGGGAAAACAATAGATTTTAATAACGTTAAGTGTATTAAAAGTGATGATTCGAGAGTCCTAGTCAAGGATGATGAAATTATGGAAAGATGGAAAAACTACTTTGAGAGGTTATTTAATGGAGATAATGGGAGTAGATTAGATATAGAGGAACTTAGGGAGACTCGAGAAAATATATTTTTTCGCAGAATTAGGACAACAGAGGTCAGGATTGCTCTAAAAAAGATGAAAACAGAGAAGGCTTTAGGAGCAGATGGTATCCCTATTGAGGTTTGGAAGTTCTTAGGGGAGGATGGAGTATCATGGCTTACAAAATTATTCAATAGAATTTTAATGAATAATAGGATGCCCGATGAATGGAGAAAAAGTGTTTTAGTACCTATTTATAAAAATAAAGGGGACATACAAAGTTGTTCAAATTATCGTGGTTTTAAGTTAATGAGTCATACAATGAAACTTTGGGAGAGAGTGATTGAATATAGATTGAGAATAAAGACAACAATATCTGAGAATCAATTTGGGTTTATACCTAGGAGGTGAACAATGGAAGTAATCTATTTATTGAGGAGATTAATGGAGAGGTATAGGGAGAAAAAAGGATCTTCATATGATTTTTATAGATTTGGAGAAGGTGTATGATAGGATACCCAGAGATATAATATGGTGGGTTCTACATAAAAGAGGAGTGACTCGCAGATATATTGATGTGATCAAGGATATGTATGATGGTGCGATGACTACAGTAAGAACATCAGCCGGAGAAAGTAGTGAATTTTCAATTACGGTAGGTCTACACCAAGATTCAGCATTAAGTCCTTATCTATTTGCGCTTGTTATGGATGAGTTGACTGGACAAATACAAGATGAGGTGCCATGGTGTATGCTATTTGCAGATGATATTGTTTTAGTAGATGAGACTAAGACAGGGATTAATGCTAGGTTGGAATTATGGAGAGAAACTTTAGAAACAAGAGGATTTAAAATAAGCAAAACTAAAACAGAATATGTGGAGTGCAATTTTAGTAGTAATAGGAGGACAAATGGAGATGTGGTGAAATTAGAAGGTCAAGAGATACCTAGAAATGATCATTTTCGTTATTTAGGATCGATTATCCAAAAATATGGAGATATTAGTGATGATGTTACTCATAGGATTAGAGCAGGCTGAGTTAAGTGGAGAAGGTCTACCGGCATTTTGTGTGATAGGCGTATACCTTTGAAGTTAAAAGGTAAATATTATAGGATGGCCATTAGACCCGCCATGTTATATGGGACAGAGTGTTGGGTAACCAAGAAACAAAATGTGCAGAAAATGAGTGTGGCGGAGATGCGAATGCTAAGATGGATTTGTGGTAAAACTCGAAAGGATAAAATTAAAAATGAACAAATTCGTAAAATGGTAAAAGTAGCTCCTATAGAAGATAAATTGAGAGAAAAACGACTTAGATGGTTTGGACACGTCAAGCGTAGACCAATGGATGCTCCTGTAAGGAAGAGTGATTTAGTTAGTATTGATGGTAACACAAGGGGTAGAGGTAGGCCTAAATTGACTTGGTGGGATATTATAAAAAGGACATGATGTCATGTGGTTTAACCGAAGATATTTCACTGGACAGAATGGAATGGAAAAATATGATTCATGTAGCCGACCCCAAATAATTGGGAAAAGTCTTTGTTGAGTTGAGTTGAGTAAAAAAAAAAATTTATGCATTTTTGTGTGTGATATTTAAACATTTCAACAGACCCATGTAAAAAAAATCAGCTAAAAAATTTAAAAAATCGGTCAAACTTTTGCTCCTTTTAAGCACTTTAAAAGCTGTGAAAGTTTGACCAATTTTTTAAAAATAGCAAAAAACGTTATTTTGAGTTGATTTTTTTTACATGGGTCCATTGAAATGTTTAAATACCCAAAATTAATTCAATTTGTTTTCTTTAATGCTTTAAAAAAATTGGTGTGCACCAGCACTGTGCAAACTTAGTGTGCACAGGAGCCTGCCTCTCTCTCTCTCTCTCTCTCTCTCTCTCTCTCTCTCTATATATATATATATATATATATATATATAATAAGGAGTGAATTTTTTTCCATTATTCCATAAAGGGATAACGTAATTAGGAGTCCTGATTTGGCTAACAAGGAAGAAATACACTATTCCATAAAGAGATAACTTAATTAGGGGTCCTGATTTGGCCAACAAGGCAGAAATTGTACGACCAAGATTTGTCACTTTATCCCGCCTAAACTTTTTTGTTTAACAATTCACTTTATTTCAAACCCCACTCTCTCTCTTGATGTCTCATCTTCTTCTCTGATCAAATTATGAAGATAGCATTCCTCTCCCCAAAACTCCACCCTCTCTCTAAGAAGTCCTCAATATTGTTTATCTCTCCTCCTTAAATCAGACTATCTAGGTGGGTATTTTTTTTTCATCATAATATTTCTTCAATTTCGGATTAAAAACATTGTGATTCATTACCCATGTGTATTGGTTTGCTAATATTGTATATAATAAGGAGTGGGTTTTGTTTTGCCGATGATAGTACATATACTGCATCACCTGCCGCAGACGTTACTCAGACATACAGAACCTTATAAGCCATGAACCTACTAAACACAGGGTGCGACCTTAAACGGTACAGGGTACGGCACATACCACTTGGCCTTATATACAGGCCGCGACCTTATACTATAGGGTGCGGTACCCACAGCTTTAGCCTTATGAGGGATGCAACACTCAGTATACTTGCCTTACAGGCCTCATCCCTCTCATTTATAGCAGCTCCAGACTTGATACACGTCACGTTATCAGGGCACGTGACACAACTCACATACCTCCTATAAATACAGGACCACAACTCGATGTAAGGGACCGATTCCTCTCATACCGATCCAGATTCGACAATACCTAGTGAAGCCTGGCCAAATTCTCTCTACATAACCTTAACGTATAACTTGGGGGCTCACGTTTGGACATCTCAGCCTTGGCTCCGTCCAACTCGACATCATTGTTATCATGTGTTATGCTGTATTCTCATTCTTGTACGCCTCTTTAGGCTTAATTACTATGTACCAAACATCATACGTAATGAGAGTGCATCACCAAAGTGGACGTAGGCCTATTTTTTAGGCTGAACCACTCTATATCTTGTCTTCTCTCTCTTTTAATAAATTCTATCCGTTTATTATAATTTACACTTGATTTTATGGTACGAGAACGACTAGTGGACGATTTCTTGTATCATCAATTTGGCGTCGTCTATGGGAAACAAGGTATTTCAATCCCGTTTCTCTATATTTTGAGTTCTTAAATACTTTATTTTATTCACGGGGATCCTTTGGATCATCATCTCATGAGTAAAATTCTGGTTATTGAGCTTTATTTTAGATTTACACCTATAATTGGGTATTTTATATACTCAGATATGCTCTTGGGTCTGTATTTTATGACCTTAGATCTATTTTTACATACCCGAGTGATATCATTCCATCTAGATAGTGCTGAAAAGCATGTTGGCCCTTAGCCCCGAAAAGATGAATGTTTAGGGAAAGATTGTATTTATTCCCTTTTTACTGCTCTTGACCTATGACCTAGGGTTTATCATTGAAACGGTGTCGTATTGTGCACCGTGAGGGTGTTCTCTCATTAATAAACCCTAGTAGGTATGCTCTTCATGCATTGGGAGAAAAAAACTCAGTTTTTGGGTTTCGATTTTGGGATTGTTCCCGTCGCGGCCCCTATTAGCGCGACTGCATGGCAGAAGCTTCAAAACAAGGAACGGACCCAGGTGGTCTCCAGCTTAACCTTGTGAATATCATACAAAGGCCATGATAGTACACCTATGTGCCTCACTGGCCGCAGCCTCAATTGAATATCATGCAGCAGTTCAAATGTTGCATCTTAATTTCCTACTTGGTTACCTCAATGCTTATGTGACTACTCACTCCTACTAGTTTGTCTCAGATTATACATTTTGTAAAGACTAACAAAAGAATAAAATGGAAGGAGAATCCATCCAAAGCATAGAAGTCAAAGAGGAGATTGTGCAGTTGTACAATCACCTTAACTATCTCTACGACAACCATGCCTCACTCCAAACCCAGGTTAACTATTTAACTCAGAGGGTCCTAATGCTAAAGGTCATGGTCTCATCCAATGTGGGCGCGACACCCAGGATTATTGCTACATCTCCTAACACTATTGCGACCATAACATCAGAAACTGAGGAACTATATCAGCTAAAAGCACTGGACGCAGAAGGCAAGGCCGCGACCAGGGCCCTAAAGAAGAGGATGAAACAATACGAATGGGAGTTGCGTGAGAACTACACACCGCTGAACTCTATCTTGGAGGATATCCTTGGAAGCATCGAGGAGAAATTTCTTAGGAGGACAGAAAATCAGAAAGCTCCACCTCATAAAAGGGACAAAGCCAAGTGGTGCAAACTCCACCATGACCACGACCACCTCATCGAACAGTGTCACGGTTTAAATAATGGAATTGAGAGGCTCATAAGGTAGGGGATGCTGCAGCACTTCCTCAAGGATGCCTAAGGGACCATCCTAGCCTGATAGGCCACACGCCCACTTTTCATGTTTATGTTTTATATTTCATCTGTTTTTATTTTACAGTGAAACTCGTCTTACACTATTTTAAGTTAAACTTTGTGTTGTCCTTACAAATTCATATATATATATGAATAGATATATGAAATCAAGTTCACTTTATAATGACATAGTTTGATTCTTATTTCCATAAAATGTAATCTTATAAAAGACCATTTTCTCTTAAACAGATTCTATATAGAGACACCAAATTATGTTGGGAATGATTATATTCAATTGGGCTCACAACATTTGTAGTGACTCCTGGTTATATGAAGTCAAATGATTATTGAAAATGATGAAAGAAACTACTGAGAGCAACTATCTAAATTGACCTGCAACCATCACTCATAAAGACTAAATCCCAGCATATTATGTCTACATTCTCGAAAGCAGTTATCAGAAAGCGTTATTAGCTATGGGTGCTTCAAGTACCCATTCTTAACTTTCGGGATGCATCATTAGCACGGGGAGGTTACTCCCCCGACAAAAATCATTAACTTGGCAATCTAATAATTAGCTTGGGGAAGCTTCATAATACCTAGCCCGGGAAGGCCTAAAAATAACCCACAGGGGCTGGAGACTTAATTATTTATAGATAATCCTATATTTAAAGGGGCCAAAGACTTAATTGTCTTTGGATAATCCTATTATAGCCTGGGAAGGATTTATATATATCCACATAATCTTGGGGAAGATTTATAATACCTAGCCCCGGGGGGGGGGGGGGGGGACGATAATAACCCAATAGAAGCGACTAAAGGAAAGCCATGAAAGGTAATCAAAGCGACTAAAGGAGGTTGTGTTGCTGTGATCACGAAGCATGCCAATGCTACAGAGGGATGGCCTCAATTTCCTAAAGGGCTAAAAATAGGTCGCATCCTTATATGTATGGCTGGAACCATTAAGTGAATTCATTCAAAAGACGCGGCAGATAAAGGTAGGCAGGGTCGATAACCTTTTGCAACTCTGTTCATGAAAAATGACATTCAGATTAGGCTGCAGTCAAAGGTGTCGCGACCCTATTCAGGAAGAGGCTGCAGCCACTTTCAAACATTCATGAATGCGATAATATACAATAATTACAAGTGGAAAGTCCAAGGTAAAGAAATCTTAACGCATCCAATGAGAAGAAAACATTTATACTATAGTCCTGCAGCCTTAATCTATTAGTCCAAGTTCAATCAAGCAAGAAAGAAATTCAAATGTAGAAGCATCAGTTCAAGCATCAAGGCATTAGAAGAATAAATCATGCAAATGATATACAGAAACTATTGATTTTTAAAGATGGCCGCAGCCTTAATAATAGAGTTAAAAGCTAAAAATCTTAGAAAAGATCAGTGTTAAGATTACAAAAAAAAGGCCACAACCGTTTAAAGAGCCAATAAAAAGATAAAGAGGAACGCAACCCTAAGATTTAGCATCATCAATTTTATCTCCCTCTTCTCCCTCCGAAGCTGTCATGGTCTCTTCATCAGCTGCCACTGCCTCAGACTCTGCCCTCATCCTGGATCTTGCCTCTGTCCCAACCTTGATCTCATCCACGCATTGCTGATGCTCAGCATCACCAAGACCCCAGGTAAGAATTATCTCTTTAGAATCTGGGAAGATTTTTATAACTCTGTGCTTGAGCTCTTGGTAGCCGCGGAGGTAGGCCCTATCATTGATAAGGAAGACTCCATCGTTCTGTCGATAGCCAATTGAAGGTCCGCATCATGATCCTCTCTCATCTTTTTGGCTACCGCAGCATGGGCTTCAGCAGCCTTGGCAGCCTTGGATTCTAGTTCCTCATACTTCTTATGCAGAAGTTCAAGTTTGCTATTGGCAAACCCCGTGGCCTTGGCAGCTTTCGTAGTTTGGTTTTGAGAAAAATTAAGGGACTCCACGGCCTGATTAAAATTTTCCTCGGCTTCCTCCTTGGCTTTGACAGCGCCCTCAAGGTTCATTTGAGCCGCCTGTAGTGTCGTGGTTGAGAATTTCTTGCCAACTTCAAATTAAGAATTCCTTGCACTTTCTAGGTCGGCAGCATGTACCCTCTCCCCAGCCTCTTTCAGCTTGTACAAGGCCTCACACTTCCTCTTCTGAGAAATCATGACGTTCGCGGCCTGTAAAGAGAGTTAAAGTTAGGATAAAGATACGGAATGTAAAAATAGAGCTGAGAAGGTACTTGAACTTACCATCAAAATACTATAGAGACCATAACCCTCCAAGTCCTCGTGGTCTTCATCAACGAGTCTATCAAGGTCCACGATGTCTGGGACCCTCTTCATCCGGCGAGCAACCCTCGCGATCGTGCCACAAGAGGATTCAGGGTTGGGCTGCCTTAGTTGTGGCTGCGGACGACCATCAAAACCAATGTTAGAGTGGCATTGAGGAGGTGACAGGTTGGCATTTACTGCGACAATTGGTGGTGGTGGGGGAGAATTTTAAAGGATAAGGGCATCAGACACTGACATCAAACCGTCCGCGGCCATATTGGCCCCAATGTCATCATCAAAAGTACCCTCAAGCCTCTCGTGATGACCCTCCTCAACTTAGAGTTGGTACGCGACAGGGGTAGTCTGTTCCACAACTTAATTTTGGTCACTTGAAGGGACCGCGGCAGGAACCTTGGCCTTAGAACTCTTCCTCTTACTGTGCCTAGCAGTGTTGTTAAGGATAGTTTCATCCTCATCCATCTCTACTAGTTGGGAAGCCAAGATCTCCCTATCAACTTCCTTACCCAACAGTATTAAATTTGGTTTGAAAATACTTGTCGTGGAACAAATTATTGATAGTTATTACCCTCTGCGGCCATCTCTTTTTGTATGTATTTGTTGGGGAAGTATCTCGCTTCAAATATAGAGGCAAAAGTTACAAGTTTGCCGAATTTCTTCTCCTCAGTAGGAACTACCACTGCCTTGGCAACTCTTTTCTGTTGCCGCTTGCTCAATTCCAAATTGTAAAGAACTGTAGAAAAATACAAAGGTTAGTACAAAATCAAAGAGGAGAACAATATGAAACTATAAATAAGGGACGTGGCTATAATTAAAAAAGTACCTAGTTTGGAGGGACACCCCCATTGCCGAGGCATCCTAAATTATCTCTCACTCTCTTAAGGGTGGATCTCCCACCCTTCTCGAGATATGTAGAAGTATTTACCCTTTCAGTTCTATACACTAATGGGCCTACCAGAGTAAAGGGCTTCCCTGTAGCGGATTGAGAAGTAATAATACCTCGCAAATTTGATGAAATTTTCCTTTGGGCAGTAGAAGTGGAAAAACTCCACGGGAGTAATATCTATCTTGAATTGATTCTCCTATAGTACAATGGCTGCAAGAATGGCCCTCCAGCCATTGGTATATAATTGTGATGGGGCTAACTTAATGGTTTAGGAAATTCTTCTAATGGGAACAGGGACTGGTAGCCCCATCCCGTAAATAAAAGCATGTAGGGGGAATCAGACCCCATCGTCAGCAAGTGTCGTGCATGGCCTTTGCTCCGTGACAGGGGCTAAGCACCTCAAGTTATTTGGAAACTTGAAGGTCTTAGCTACCTGATTAACCCATTCTTAGGTCATAATGTTGCAGATATCAAGTGCAGTAGGAGGACTCACATCCGTCCCAGATGTGCCAACAGGATCATCCCTACTGTTAGATGCTTCCCCTGCCCCGGCGTTCTCAGCCATGTCCATCAGATGGTTACTAGAATTTTCCCCTTCTTCCATGACCATGGAGTCTAGACTTGAATTTGAAGTTAATACCACACAGTTGGGGAAATCCTTCAGTTCATAAGTACCTACTGACTTCAAAGGAGGCACTAAAGGAAGTTCAGGAGAGAGACTCTAAAATGTTTTTCCCAAAAGCCTCTCAAAAATTCATCTGGGTCAAAGTTCATATGGCTGCAGCAGTACCTGAAAAGAAGAGTCCGCAGTTAGGTGCCGCAACCATTATGGTATTAAGGCCTCTTAGAGGCCGCGACAGGTGTAATGATATATCAGTTGAGGATGAACAAGAAATATTAGTCCAAATGGACTAAGTATACCAAATGTTGGGTTCTAAAACCCTAGAAGTTAATTGTCACCGCGGCATATTGTTTTATGGGGAAAGATGTAGATGATTTCTGGCATGCCGTAGTCACTAAACTATGGGCTAAAATGCTGCAGACCCTAATCTGAGAACCAAGATTTGTTACGGGCCGTAGACTGTATTTAATACTAGCAGCAACCCTTATTAACTACATGCCGTAAGTTTATATTCACTCAGAACAACCCTAATTTACAAAAGGGATTTTGTCACTCCACGGCTATGCATTTAAACAGGTTAGTATTTAGTCTGTGTAAACTCAAAGATAAAAAATCCTAGAATACGAAGAGTCCCTCAGAAGAACGTAAAGAATATAATGGGTGACTTAATTCATAAACCCTAAAGTCTAACCCAAATCAACAAAATTCATGCATTGGCCCAACATTGAAGATTTATTCAAATCCAAAAAGCTACGTGAATTCAAATGGGTTCGATTAATTGGGAAATTGGGGAAATAAGTATATTCAAATCCAAGAAGCAAACATGATTGCAATTAAATAAAAGCACATTCAAGAAGGTTTGGTAGATATAATTCAAGATTGGGTGATTCAGAAATGTAGAAATTCAGAAATGCAGAAATTCTGTTGATAAATTGGTGAATTATGAACTAAAAAGGCTATTAAAGAGGTTTGTAATTGAAAAAATTACCTGGAAACGAAGACATTGACGGATCTTAGCCTCAAACCACACCATAACCACCACACGCAGCTTTCGGAGGTCACCGAAAAAATCAAGAGGACGAACGAATATAGGTTGGCTATCGATATGCTCTCAAAGATTTGGGAAACATAATGAAGTACACGGCCAGAATAATTTATATAAGAGGGCATGGGAAGACGAAGCGTTGCCTTGTAAATATGGCGGCACCTTGAGAGGGTTCGGCTACTCAGTCGCAGCACTAATCGCAATCTCTTGGCACTACAACTTGGGGGCTTATTGATAGTACAGATACTGCACCATCTTCCGTGGACATTACTCGTACATACAGAAGCTTATAGGAGGCAGACCTACTCAACACAGGGTGAGGCCCTAACCGATATATGGTGCGTCACATACAACTTGGCTTTATATACAGGCCGCAGCCTTATACTACAAGGTGCGACACCCACAGCTTTAGCCTTATGCGGGATGCAACACTCAGTATACTTTCCTTACAAGCTATACCCCTCTCATTCACATCAGCTCCAAACATGATATACGTCACGTTCTTAGGGCACGTGACACAGCTCACGTACCTCCTATAAATAGAGGACCACACCTCGATGTAAGGGATCGATTCCTCTCATCCCGATCTAGATTCAAAAATACCTGACGAAGCCTGGACAAATTCTCTCTACATAACCTTAACGTAAAACTTGTGGGCTCACACTTGGACATCTCAAACTTGGCTCCGGCCCGCTCAACATCATTGTTATCATGTATTCTCCTTTATTCTCATGCTTGTACACCTCTTTAGGCTTAATTACTATGTACTAATAACATACATAATGAGAGTGCGGCGCCAAAGTGGACGTAGGCTTATTTTTTAGGCTAAACCACTCTATATCTTGTCTTCTCTCTCTTTTTACTAATTCTATCCATTTATTATAATTTACACTTTATTTGCTGGTACGAGAATGACTAGTGGACAATTTCTCGTATCATCAGCCAATATTGTAGATAATCTCGGATTAAAAACATTATAGATATTACTGACTTTGTGATTCATTACCCGTGTGTATTGCTTTGCAAATTGTAGATATTAGGGCTTGAAGCATGAAACAAAGGTATAAAAACATTTTGATCCAATTGACTAATGTTCATTTTTAATGACATTTTGATTTGTTTGACCAATCTTAGTCTTGTTGGATTCAAAACAGGGGTGTGGCGTTTGAGGATAACTTTAATCTTAGATGTGGTATTTTTTTATACACGTGTATGGTACTACTTTACTCTTGAGTTTCATCACCACACCGTGCACCACCGAATCTTCCATTTCATTTAGATTACTATTTATTTCTCTTTCCTCTTTTAATTTATTTTTTGTTTGTTTTCCAGATTCTAGATATTATTGGGTCTTGAAGCTTGAAATAAAGGTATAAAAATGAAGTTTTTAATTGCTTCAGTTTCATCATTTTGATTAGACTAAATAATTTTCATTTTGATACAAGCTTTCTTTCACTTTTATCATTTTGTCATTTTGATATAGTATTACAGGTTGTTTTATTATATAGGCATCATATTAATTTTGTTAGAAAGTGAGATTAATGTAAAGTTAACTGATGTTTTCCAATGCTTACAACCTTTTTAATCATTTACAATGCTTATGGTATTTCATTTATCTAATATGTTCATCTAATGATGTTTTTTTTTTATTTTTCCAGTTACGAGACCTAGGTCCATTACAAAGATTAAGGATCCCGAAATACTCGAGAAGCCGGTATGATTTTTGTTGAGCTTTTAATTTTTTTAGATTATTATTACTTGTATAATTTTGTTTCAAGTATCACAGTGGTTCTCCTAATTGTTTATTGATATTACCTGTACATGCATTTGGATTCCTTATATGTAGTTATGATTCATACTCTATCCACATCTAATTTCAGTATTTTATTCTATTCTTTATTTTTCCCAATATAATTTTTGCAATATGGTTTTTTATATATAACATTTTTAATTTTCAGGTTAATGGAGTACAAATACTCCTGAATTTTTAGTTAAGGTATCATTATACTCTTAGTGTAGGATATTGTATTTTTTTTGTGCATGTTCACTTTTTATAAGTTGAATATTTGGTGGAGATGTTACGAATTTAAATTTTTAGGTTCTTCCTTTTTACTTTGGTCATTTTGGGGTAACATATATAATTTCAACTTTCTGTTGTGCAAGTATTTTGGTGTTTTGTGATCTTAGTATTATTGGAATGTAATTTAAAATATGAATTATGAATCTTGTGCTCCTTCCAATATATTGGGTAATAAACAAAAGTTCATCAACTTGAGCTTAGTTCCATCTTTCACCTCCCACTTCTTATTTAGTAGTTCCATGTTGTTTTTGTCATTAAAATGTGTAACATGTCATTTTTGTGAGATGGAATTGCTTGGTTTTTGGTATTTCTACTTTACCAATGGTTGCAGTAGCGCATTTAATTTTTACACAAATAGGGATTTGGAAGATGTAATTGAAGGTCGTATAAATTTAGAGATGCATATATAAGTAACAAGACTTAATTATAACTAAAAATGATTTATTTCTGTTTGTTAGGTAAAGAGGCGTGTTCCTTATTATAATGTTACATATTTTGAGCAAAAATTTCTTTGCATATGTTTCAAGTTACTTAAGATAATTTATGTGGAGAATATGGAATTTGGTCAAAAATAAGTAAGACACACACTATTTTCGTTATCAATTATTTTTTTGCTACTTTTTTCACATTAGTCTTTCTTGGAGTATGGCTATACATAGTATCAGTTGTTCTAATGTAAACTTAAACTCCCAATGTTGGTTCTCGATAATTCATTTTAAAATTAGTCTTCCATGTGTTGGTAGATGCCATAAAAATATCAAGTAACCATACAAGAATGGCTGTCAGCTTTAAATACTGGGACGATTGTGTTAATCTCGAGGACATGGAATCAATGTGGATGGATCCTAGCGTGAGTATTGAATGGATTAGTGCTGGAGAGATGAAGCTATTCGTTTTTATATTCAAGAAATATAAAATTGATGTATTAACTTAGAATATTGCTCGATTTTTGTTTATTTGTGCTTGTTGGCTTTTCATGTTTCTTATTCTTTATAAACTCATTTTACAACTATAGTATAGCTCTATTTTATATTCGTTTAGTAACTATTGATTTGAAATTTTGCTCCATTTTATTTGCAATGTTATTGTTATGATGTGGCCCTCATGCTTTATTGGGAATAATTTTATCCTTCTCATCTGTCAAATGGTCTTTACTTCAGTATCTTGAGTGGCAGTCATCGGACAAGTAAGTGGCTCTCAAAATAAAATGGTGCGTTATTAAGGCTCGCTTGATGGAGTTTCTCGGGAGCTCCTCCTACCTGGTACTAATCCTTGACCTTCACATCGACATCTTCTCCAAATTGAATGCAATTATCAATTTGTGACAGAACATCTTGCATACTCCTTTCTTTTCTCAAATTAAGAGGCATGAAGTTTACCATGCTATACTCATCCACCAATTCGATATTAAGCTTTTTCAATTAAGGATCCACGCGTCGATTTAGCTCTCCAAGTAAAGTTTGAGGTTTCGAGTTCAAGTAATCTTCAATGTCTCTTTTGTTTGTGACAAGGCCCATTTTGGAGAGGATGTTTACATGAGGGAGTTCAAGTTGTACCATTGCAGAAAGTGAAGCCATAAAACCACTTATAAACTTCGTCACCTAAGTTATAAACTGATAATCAAGCAAGAACACCGCACAAACATTGAAATTCTTCCTCTTTGAATGCTTCACAAAGTTCTTAAGCATAGGATCATTACTTTGTAGTCAAACGTGAACAACATGATAAGCCTTTTTTATAGGTTTTTAAAACTTCATTTTCTTACTATTTGGGGTCCCATTTTAATGTTGTTTTAACATCTCTTTTTACATTCTGATTCTACTTACAGTTTCGTGCAGGCGTATATCGGGTGTTTTAACATCTCTTTTAATTTGCAGGCCATAAAGACTTACTGTTGTAAATGCTATAAGCTTGGCCATATTGAAGCAAAGTATATTTTTAATAATAAATATCCTGTTAAAGTGAAGGAGAAATGAATTAATATTTGGAATGGTGGAAGAAAGGTATTTGAAGTTCGTAGTATTCTCAAGAAATCAAAAGTGGTTCAAAATTCAGTATCAATTGTTGCCGTAGTATCGTATCAGAACAATAAAGATGTAGCACCTGAAGAATTAGTTGAGGAGGATAACTACATCCAAAAAATGGCTTCAATTGACAAAGTTTCACATCAGAGGCTAAATGAAGCAATGTTCACGAACAAGCAGAGGAGGGGTACTATAGGGTAAAGAATCTGGGGAAGTCTTCATCTATGAGGGGAGTTAATCCAAGATTTATCCACGAACACATTGAAAAATTAAGGAAATGGACATTACTGAAGAAGATACTAAAATAATTGAGTACTCTAATTTATCTCACCAGGCCAGACTTACCAAAAAACAATGAGGTTTCTTTCCATAGAAGTTTAGTAGTTTTTGACTCAGAAGATGTTGAAGGAATGTTTACTCCTTTACTTGAAGAACTTCAATTATTCACCAAGGATTTGAGTATTGTTCTAGAGAAAAGAAAGTTAAAAAAAGAGGTTGCTATGCATAAACAGATGAACATAGATATTCTAATAGTACTTTTATGGAGCCAAAAAGGGTAAATTAAATGCCCATTATATATTAATCCATCTGTGATGGTTGAAAACATTTACTTGGACGCTAGGTGTAACTTTCTTATGAGTAACTTTATCCCTATTAAAATTTAGGTTCTTTTTATTTCAATCCATTGTTTACACATCCGACTTTTATTCAACCTTCGATAACAGGTTGAAATTTTATTTACTAAAATTCTATTAGTCAGTAGTTAATTGCTTTGATCCATGCATATAGATCAAAGGAAGTATTAGAGTTTTGAAATTCTATATTTGGTAGGCCCTCTTTGTTGCTTTGAAATTCATTCTTTGTTTTTCATTTTTTTCGCTCATGGAACTTTGAAGTGACATGAAAAGTTTCGATTGAAAGAAAATGAAGCTGAAGATACGTGGTAATATATAAAAAGGTATATAATTTCTTGAAGAGTTATTTCTTAGATATGATTACCAATAAAAGGATATCTAATTACTTTGAATATTAGAGTTTGGGCACTTGATGCTAGTAAACTGAAATCAGTTCATTCTTAGTATTATGTTCATTCTTAGAATTAATAACCGAGTAGTTCACTGATTGTTCCCAACCCCAAATAGTAAAATAATCCCCTAGTAGTTGGTGGGTAATGCTCTCAACAAACGGTAAGGGGTAAGCCTAATAGGTTGCATGACATAAAAGGCCACCAGGGTAATACGAGGCACTGGTCGGAAGACTCAGTCCGCGAGTCTAAGAACACGATCATCGGGTATGTTTCTCTACCTCGCAGATTGTTGGGTTGACCAAAATTCTTGAAGACTAATCAAGTGGTCCATTAGGACCCTCAAAGGAGATTTAATTTGAAGGATGGAACACATCATGCCAAATCTTATACTAATTGCTAATACTTTATTTTTTGTAGGTTGTCTTGCAAAGAGGTGAAACATGTTCATTCAAACCTTATATAACCGTTATTATTTATACTAATTATTTTTTGGATAGAATCCGAAAGTCTAATTACACACAAACACAGTGACACATAAATAATAACACACACATGGTTATGTTTTTATATTTGACTTTTGATTTTTTTGGCGTGTTTGTGTCACACATTGATACATTTTATCTCTTTTGTTCATAACTGATATATAAGGTCAAAGGTAAATCATAGTCTATAACTGATCTCTTTTGTTCATAACTGTTCTATTTAATGTAATTTAGATTTATTGTTATTTTAGTTTAAAAAGTACTATTAGCGTGTTCGTTAAAACATGTTCTGTATTTTTCATGTTTTCGGGTTTATGTTTGTCAATGGTGACAACAATGCAAAGTAAGATAAAAACATTTATTAGTTTAAAAGTAAAAAATAGTCCACTTATAAATTATTTAGTTCAAGACTGTTTTAAGATTGGATACACTGAATGTAAGTAGTGCATCTTTGTAAGTGGTCAACAATTATGTACTTGATTTAATTTTGTGCCATTGGAATAGGCATGTATTGGTAAATTAATTCAAATTTGCAAGATTATTATAATTTGCTCTGTTTGGTTTGAAAATGCCCAATTGTGCCATTGGAATAGGCATGTACTAAGTAAACTAATTCAAATTTACGAGTTTATTAGTGTGCATGTGCGCTTACATTATATAATGATTTTTTTACAAATTAGCAAGTTTTTCTGACAACGGCAAGTCCAGTTAAGGTGATTATTGAGACATTTATGATTGATAACAAGAAGGATGTACCTGTCGGGGTTAAAGGTGATGCTTCGGCTAACATGTTTCCATTACCAGTTCCAAGTGTAAACTTTCTGTTGGGGTTGAAAGGTGGAAGAATCGCTGCGATGTCACCAGTTCCAAGTGTAAACTTTTATGTGTATTATTTTTCTTTCAATTGTATAAAAGTTATATGTATTATTTAAGTTTGAGTTTTTTTGTCGATTTAGGCACTTATTTAATATATGGTGGAATTATAAGTCGTTTTGAGTAATTATCATCAGTATTTTTGCATAGTGGTTTGAGCCTATGGGTTATGTATTTTTGGACACTGGAATTAAATAGGGTTATTGGGAATATTTGTATCATCCTTTTTATCTTTTTTTTTTCAAGATTATTTTTATTCAGAATTTTAGGTCTTTAAATTGTCACGATATGGGGACTTAGATGTGGAATCATGTTGGGGAACAAAATTTTTATCGTTTTTCAATTATGTACTTTTGAATTTTTTGCCGTTTTACGATTACGTACTATGGAAATTTTCGCTATGCCTTTAGGCACGGGAATTACGCTAGTGTGTGTGAGTGTGTGTGTGTGTGTGTGTGTATATATATATATATATATATATATATATATATATATATATATATATATATATATATATATATATATATATATAGATATATATATATATTCTTCATGAGTGTATATTCTTACATGCTTGTGTTTCGTTCGATATGTACATTTACTCTTCCATAGGGACTTGTGATTTGATAGCACTTATATTATATTTTGAATTATTATTTTCAGGAACACTCCTAAGGATGAATTCGCTCCGTCCTTTTCCATGACGTGAGTTGAATGATTCCAATATTCACCTATATTATGCACATGAGCACACACTTTACGGAGTCTAATATGAGAAAATTAACACATGCCCATAAGAGACTGAAAGTAGGAGGCTAACACATTTCCATTCCTTAACTTAGTCCCCGAACCTTTGAACTACTTGGTTTCGCAAGCATCAGTATTGTCGTTGATGTCGTTCTCTCGAGTCAACGACATTTATTTTTCTAGTTTCTTACCAAATAGGATGGTGACTCTATCTCTACTCATTACCCCACATTGACAATAGTTGAGTGCCCCAAGAAAGGGCGCAACCCTGCGTGCGCACCAAAGGGAATTCGAAAAGGGAGGCCCCAGGATGGCCACAACCGATGATGATGCAATCAACTATTTTGGTCCTATTTTAATCCTTTTAGGATTAGGAACGATCACCTATACCATACAAACCACACTTTAAGATATTTTTTAAAAGGTCTTCGACCTTTCCATAATCTATATGGTGTCTTATTTTCTTTCTTATGAGGTATTTTATTCATAAGAAAATTTTCAAAAGGAAAATCCCCCCACCCTAAAATCTTAAGTAAACCCGAACTTATTAACATAGTATTAGTCATATTTTTTAGCATTCAGTTTTTGTGTTCAATAATACTGTTAGATTGAGGTAAGTAAGGAGCACTAGTTTGATGAATAATTTTATGTTTCGAATAAAACTATTCAAAAGGGGAATCATACTCACCACAACTATCACCTCGAACCATTTTAATATTTTTTCTAAGTTGATTCTCAAATTATGTTTTGTAATGTTTGAAGACATTAACATCCTCATCCTTTATTTAAAGCAAGTAAACATAACAATATCTAGAGAAATGATGAATAAACATTATAAAATACTTTTTTCCACCTATTGTTTGAACAAATTTCAAGTCACATATATCACTATGAATTAACTAATTGAAAATGAGTTCTAGTTAACTTTGAATCCATACACATTTTACACTTATGACTCGAGTCAATATTAAATTTAGGTATTAAGTCTAAGTTAATTAATCTTTGAATTATATCATAATTAACCTGACATAATCTACCATGCCATACATCAAGACTCAAGCAAATAAGAAGAAGATATATTCTTTGACAGGGGCTTCAGAACGTTGCTTCTATTTGGATTGTTGAATCTTTGCTGGGGATGTAGATGACCTTCAACCCATAGAGTCTTCCTTCAAGGGATGCAGGGTCTACAAGCATGCATATGTAGATATGGAGCTTGTTGGAGCCTGAGTTTGGGTATGTCTGGTACCTTGGAGAGAGACTGTTGCGACAGATGAGGTGGCATTCATTTTTTATTCTTTCCTTTCGAGATTTTCTAGTAGATTTGTCATTGACTAGGGGAGCATGGCATTGACATTGTTGTATGCTTGATGTAATGGATTTTCTACTAAAAATAGAGACTCGAGAAGGAAAAAATGATGCATCTTTTCATTTGATTATCTTGATTTGGTGGCTTAATCTATACGCACTTTAAATTTGGTGCTGCGATTTTTTTTTACGAAGACAAAGATGATAATGAAAATGATTTTGAGGAAATTGTTTACTAAAAGGAGGAGTAATAAAAAGGAATAAACTAGGGGTAACTTTTCAAAGTAAGAATTTTTGGAGATTTATTTTGGGTAAAAGAGGAAAAATGGATTTTTTTAAAAATAGGGGTTGTCAGTCGACATACCCTTTGACTCGCCTATCAGCATCGATGTCAAGTCAAATCACTCTTAAGACTTAATTGCACTTTACTAAACAATTGTGTACTTATGTAGAGATGGATATTAAATGGAATTCTATAAAATCTAGTTTTTTGCATCAGTTCTTGGGTACAAAAGGAGAGTGTATGGGGCATGTTTTCTCATTAATGCCCGTATTTTTTCTCTTTTTTTTCTCTATTTTCCAAATGGCTCTTACCACGTATGAAGAATTATCTTCTTATCTTAAAGGTTTAGAGGCCACATGCCATTAAAATGTTTACTATGATACTTTTAACTTGTGTTTTTTATGGAATAATCGAGCCCTAAATTAGAACTTGCTATAATGGCGGTTTAATTTTAGTAGCATGAGGACCATGCCTTCCTCTTTGGTCATACGAGGTCTATCCTACCTGCGAGGAATCCTAAAAAATGTTAAGGATTCTCCCCAGTTTTACAGTAGCTATGATCGATTGTTCTCGTTCTCTGTGGTCATTTATGGTTGAGTTGCTCCATAATTCCCCTTCAACAACTTGATCGTTGGTTCATGGAGAGACTATTTCTCTTCTAGTAGTTATGCATTTGGTGCGTCAAAGGGGCTTTTAAGACGCTAACTTTATCGAAGTTGATGCTTTAGGCCTTACTATGAGGCTGTTATTGGTGACAAGGGACCTGACGACTAATCCCTAAGTGGCTACGATAGCAACGTGGACGTCCTACCGCCGTCATCCTATGGTAGTGGTACTGGAGGAGACTCTTAACGGTCTCGATGTTTGGAAATATGGTCATTCCAATTTTTTAAGGGGGAGCCTGTTGATGTTGTTCATGTGGCTTGTAGAGATGTTTCATGTGGTGGCTCCTCCTGATTTCCCCTTGGAGGGTGTGCCAAAATTTATTTGTCTAGCCTTACTTTAACTTTGACCCACTCTCAGAAAATTGGATCAACTGGTGTGTGGAGTACGGAGCCCGATGTCTTCGTTGGTCGGTGCCATAATGGTGGGATTTGCATCATGTTTTGCAGCTAGGAGAGTAGCTGTATGTGAAGTTGGTTGGCCTCCATCATACCTCCTTTTATTTCTCTAGGTGGATTCTACGCCAAGTTGGGTGGGAACAAATAGTGCCTCCTCGCATATTGAACTTCTTTTTCATGGAGGACCTAACTAAATCATTGAGGATGATATTGCGTTCCTTATAGTAGGGCCATTGTCCGTCTACCCATCCATCACAATCTGTAGGAGGGGACTTGCATGTGTCTGGAGACTACCTGAAATAGTTGTGGAAATAGGTAGTGGAGAAGATTATGGAGGAGTAGACTAAGCAAAGGTGGCTTATTGCCTTCGACACCATGAAGGCAGGTGTTGTGGTTTTGTCCAAGCTTGTTAGGGCGTATCGCTCCATGGAGAACCTATAAAATGTTAAACATGAGTGGGAGACGTAGGTACCTTCAGGGGCAGGGAATGACGACAAAATGGGGCCGTCTAGAAGGTGAGGAGAATATTTATGAACCTAGGGTAACATTTTATGGAGCTGGAATAATTTACGTTTTGGGGGATTTTGGTGTTTTTTTGTGGGTAGAGGATAATTTTTGTGAAGATGCAAAGGACTAAGTAAGTTTTTTTAAGATTGTTTTGTTAGTGGAAAAATAAGTAGTCTATTTAGCTCCCTTCATCGATACTATATGTAATGGTTGTATTCCTTCATTAGAAATAAAAATGATTTTGATAATATTTTGTTGTGCCTCTTGATGAGTTTTGCATTTGAATTATCTATACCAATTGTTAAGGTATACATAATCCTTTTTGCTCATGTAAATGATAAGATAGATCGTCATTATCGGAAGTTAGAAAAGAATAGTATTTTATGAAAAACAAGGGGACCGTGACCATGTATGGCGTATGGAATGCCTACATATTTCTGGGGGTTTTGCAAATTTTCATGAGTTTCATTTTGAAAAGAAATATTTTTTAGATGATCAGATCCCACATAGTTCTATGTAGGAGGAAATGAAGAGATTATTTTTAGAATAAATGGGAGACGAGAAGGATCGTAATGTGCCAAGAAATCAAACTAAGGGTAAATTTTCTTTAGACGGTCCAAATTGACTTGATGCGTGATGTTTTCTCCATCGAGGTCAGTGAGCTTAGTGGCGCCGCCTGACAGAATTTTCTTTATAATGTTTGGGCTGCTCCAATTTGGTTTGAATTTCCCTCTGAGGTCCGAGACGAGTTATATGATCTCGTTGAAGGCGAGGTCTCCTTCATGGACATTGGGGTCCTTGACTTTTTGATGAATGATCATGTTATTCGGCGATAATACCCATGTGTATGGTATAGAGACTTAAGTCTCTTTCCATCCAAGAGTGATAGCTCATCATAGCGACTCTTATGCCAGTCCTCTTTGTTGACCCTACTTTCGAGCATGACATGTAAGGAAGGTATTTCTAAATCAATGGGTAGGACTACATCCATGTCGTATACTAGAGAATAAGGGGTAGCCCTAGTAGGTGTTCTCATTGAAGTTCGATAGCCCTAGAAGGCGTATGCATTCGATTAGCCCAATCTCTGTAACTCTTGGTCATCTTGTTGATGATGGTTTTAAGGCTTTTATTGATGGCTTCGATAATACCATTTGTTTAGGTTCGATAGGGATAAGATTTGTGTCTCTAAATCCCATACTCATCGGCCAGTTTATGAACTCGGATTCAAAGTCGATTCCATTATCTAAGATCGATAAATGATGTTCTTTCTGATAAATTTAGCCATTTTTTTATCATTTAGCACTGGATATGACTCATTTTGATCCATTTTGTGAAGCAATCAATGGAGACTAAGATGAAATCATGACCATTAGAAGCTTTGGGAGTGACCTTACCTATAATGTCAATGCCCGTGGTGGAGAAGGTGCAGGAAGGTCATGTTGCATAATTCTTGAGGAGGTATGTGTTAGAGATTGGAGATTGTTAGCATTTGAGGTATCTTTGAACATAGGCAGTGCAATATTGAAAGATGGTGGTCCAGTAGTACCCTTGATGGATGATCTTCTTAGCAAGCATATAACCGTTCATGTAGGTCTCACATTACCTTTTGTGGATCTTCTGCATCATTCCTTCAATAGCAGCCCTTGCTATAAAGTGAAAATAGGTTCCGTTGAAGTTTATTTTGAAAATTTTAATATCATAGATGATGTAGTGGGCATCTAGTTTGCGAAAGGTCACACGGTCTTTCTTATTTGCATATTGGGGATACCTACTATGTTTGACGAGGTGCCAAATGACATAGTTCCATAATCCGTCCATGTAGGAATCTTCCTCGATGATGAGCTCAATGTGATAGATATGAATAGACATGGCCTATTTTCTAAATCAGGAAAAGGGCCATTGTTATTACTTCAGGAATATCCACCATGGTGGCTAAGGTTGCGAGGGAGTTAGCCAGATTGTTCTTTGTATGAGGCAGGTAGTGGAAGGTGATGTCTTTGAATTCGGAGGAAAACTCTTTTAGGGAGGAATGGAAGGGTAGATGCCTCATATCTTTGACCTTCCATATTCTAAAAATTTGGCCGACGATGAGGGTAGAGTCCCCATATACGGCTGAGTGTTTGATACCTTTATTAAGGGAAATTTTGAGGCCTACAGTGCATGCCTCGGGCTCAATCATGTTGTTAGAGAAAGGGAAATCTAGATTAATGGAAATTGAGGTGTAAGAGTCATCAGGGGTGATCAGGAGTATCCCAATGTCGTATCCTTTCTTTTTTATAGCTCCATCAAAGAGCATTTCCCATCTAAGGTCTTCCTGAGAGGCGTGGAGAATATCTTGATCAGGGAATTCAGAGACATAAACTTTGGTTCCTTCCATAGGGTAATCAATAAGGTATTTGGATATGGTTATACCTCTCATTGCTTTGATAATGTCAAATTCGTCTAATAACATCAACCAACGGTCCATTCGGCTAGACAGAGCGGGCTTTTTTATAAGGTATTTTATGGGATCCATTCGGGTACTAGTTTGATAGGAAAGGAAAGCATGTCGTCCCTTAACTTTTGTGTGAACCAAATTCAGGAGACATATTTTTTTCCAAAGCAAATGTTGTTGACTTTCTACTCGAATAATGTTTGACTGAAATAATCTATGGTTATTTCCTTATGGGATTCTTCAATGTATTAGGCCAGCAAATCCCATACTGCGGTATCTTTGATGGTCAAGTATAATAGGAGAGGGAGACTTACCTGTGGAGGCATGAGAATCGGAGGTCAGGTGACATATCACTTGATTTGGTGAAAGGTTTCTTAGTTGTACTCATTCAAAAATTTAGTTGAATCCTTTTAGAAAAGTTTGAAAATGGGTTCGCAGATAGAGGTCAGTTGGCTGATGAACCAAGTGATTACTGTAGTTTACCAATGAATCCTTGGACTTCGTTCTTCATCCGTGGTGGTGGAATCTTAAGTATGTCTTTCATCTTAGGAGGGTATGCTTCAATTCCCTTCTCACTGACCATGAATCCCAAGAGTTTTCCTTTACAGAGGCCGAAAATGCACTTTTATGGATTTTGTCGCATATGGTATTATCGCAGCAACTCGAAGAACTTTTGGAGGCCAAGAATTTGACCTTCCCCAGTCAAAAACTTAATGATCATATCTTCCATATTTTAACCTCTTTATGAATAAGTTCGTGTAGGATGGTTGTGGCAGCCTTTGCTAGGGAGCCCTAGTGTTCTTGAGTCCGAATAGCATGTCAGTGAAGTAAAATATTCCCCATGGGGTGATAAAATAGGTCTTGTATTGATGATTATGGTGCATCTTGATCTGGTTATATCCAGTGAATCCATAGGTAAAATATTTGAGGACGTGGATGGCCCTATTGTTCATGATCATGTCAATGTTGGGTAATGGATAATCATCCTTTGGGGATGCTTTATTCAAATCCCAGTAGTCCACACACATGCGGACTTTTCCTCCAGACTTTGGCGCGGGGATGATGTTAGAGATCGATGTTGAGTATTCGACTATGGGAATAGATCCCACAATCAATTACATCACCACTTCCTCTTTGACTTTGAGCGACCATTTGGTAGGGAGTTTTCTTATCTTCTATTTAACCAACTTGAATTCTAGGAATGTCGTGATCTAATGTTGAGCTATCTCTGGGTCAATGTCGGGCATGTCATCATAGGACCATGCGAAGATGTCCAAAAATTCTTTCAGTAGTTCCTTAAATTACACACGCTCATTCTTGTTAAGGGTGGTACCTATTCAAATCTCGTTCTGGTGGCTACTAAAATTGAGATTAATAACAATAGTCTCATCATCATTGATTTGACTGTGATTGCATTGTTGATTTAATTTACTTATTAAGATCAATTAAGAATTGTTCATTTGCAAAGGCATCGTCATTAAGAGTTTGATTAGAATCAAGACAATTAATGTAAGGCACAACAAGATACTCAAAATCCTTATTTATTTAATTTTCAAGAAAAACACCATTAAGAACCTCGTCAAAAGAGGTATCGACTACATTTGTATTAGGAAAAGTAAAAATAGGAATATGTTAAGAGACTTGAATAGTCTAAACAGTAGAGTTGGGTTGAATTTGAGCAGGTTGGACTGGTATGGGATTCTAGTTAAGGGGAGGCATGTCAGCATTCGGGATCTTGGCAGAGGGGTTTGATAGCACAGCATTATAGTGGATCATGCAGAGACTCGATCCTAGTTTCTACAAGTTAAAGCCTTCTTCGAAGTCACCCTCCTTAAAGTTTTTGGTGATTTCCATGGTTTTCTTAGTGAGAGGACTCACTTCATGTTTTCAGTATCCAACCCAAGATTTACTATCTTTAAAGAAGATTCCCATCCATGATTTCATCTTCTTATTAACATAATTAAACCACGGTTTAGGGAATCCACAAAAGGGGAAGTCTTCACACTCTTTGACAAATCTAATGTTCAAAGTGACTCCTGAAATAATCTTTTGATCTTCTAGGCATCTTTTCGATCGCAGTCGACGGAGCGCTTTGAGGTTATCCAGTGAAGGTTAGTAACCCAGGCCACATGGGGGACGACCTCTTTCAGAATTATGGGATCAAGGATTCCTTGCTGGAATCATCCTAGATCTATTCTAGGCATGAAGTGCATATTCCTGAACATCTAAATCACAATGATGTTGTCGTATGGGTTGTGCTCTAGATAGGCTAGGACTTTGAAGTTATCCCTTACTCGAAGGGGGAGTGGATTAATTCTAAAACTGAAGAATAGCATGTCATTAGTTCTATGCTGGATCCCTAATACTGGGTTGCTAATGCTTGAATTATTTGCGCTATCACCATCCCCCAAAATGGTAATAACCTGAACTTTGGCAAAGAACTTAAATTTTTGATGAAGAGAAAAGGATACCCCTTCGATGTTGTGGATCCATGGATGGCCAATGAGTACATTGAAGAAAGCATGTATGTCAATGACTTATAACTCTATAAGGGTATTGATAGGGCAAACCCCTAGTGTGAGTTTTATGGAACCCATTACTTCTCAGCCAGTGTTATCAAAAGCCTGCATTGAGACAGAGGTATGAGTGAGAGAACTGACTTTCAGTCCTAAATAATTGAAGGTTCTGAGCAGATAGACGTTGAGAGCAGATCCATTGTTAACAAGTGGTAATGGAATTATCTTTCCCAATACATCAACAAAGATGTTAAGAGCACAATTATGATCACGGACGAACTTAGGTATTTCTTTTTCAGAAAATGAGAGGCATCAGGAAGAGGTCAATGAACCGACCATATTCATGAATTCTTCAGGAGTAGTATAGGGAGAAATTGTGGGTCCTTTGAGAAGTTTTATCAAGGCATTTAGGTTTAGTTGAGAGGACATAAAGAGCACTCCTAAGGTGATATGAGCTTAGGTCTTCTTGAGCTGATCAAGGAATTTAATCTCCTCAATGGTCATTTTAGGATTGGAAGTTCTTTGGATTCACCCTTTCCTCTGTCTACTTTAATTGCATGAGGAACCTAATATTTAGAGTAGCCCCTGATCGAGTCATGTGGTTCACTAATGTGAGGAATAATAAGAACCCCATGGATTCATTTATCTTAAGATGAACAGAAACTTTAATGATTTTCCCAATAAATCCTCAAAGGATATCATTCCACATAAGCAAGCAACTAGACTAGGCTATTTATGATTCTACTCATCGTCTAAATTGTCAAAGTCATACCCGATCTGGTGGCAGCTATGTCTTCTTTCCAAGGGTAATAAATAAACTCGACAACCTCAACGGCTTAATTGTATAAGTTTTTCCACTTGGTAGGGAAGTGAAAAAGTGAAAGGATAGACCATCCCTAAAGTTTCAAAGTAATGAATAACTCATAAATCCTACAGATTTTCTTCGTCTAGAAAAATAAATTATCCATGGTTAGTACCAACTTATTCTAGACTGACTTCTTCAACAAGATCTAACCATTCGTTTAACTCTCTCTCCCACTTTTGGGCTTCTATGAACAAGACACCAAATTTTTAATAATAGATGCACATCTCAGTCTGCAGTTTCATCCTAAAATCTAAGATTTGGTTCAACACAATAAATAACTCTATGACTCCCACCTCGAATTATGTATGTATGAAAATACATGCCCTTATAATGAGTGACATAGCTTGAGCGGTGAGACTTGTAGGGTGTAAAATAAAATATGGACAGATCTTAAGAGGTTTATGTGAGACTTTGGGAATGGGTGCTTTACTGGTCATGATTTGAGTAAATGGGACAAACTTTGGATCAGTTTCTAGAAATATGGTATTTGTCCCAGTTCTATATGTTGGAAGAGGGTTGTGAGAGGTATTGATTTAAGATTAGCTGGTGGAGAAATGATACCCAGGTAAATTAGGCTTTGGATCATATTTCTAAGGTGGAAGCATTGGTCGGTGGTATCACCTACAGATTAGTTGAAGTCACAACAGGAATCAGACTTAAAGTTTTTAGGCAGTGGATTTGGAAATGGACGAGAGTCTAAGGGTTTGATTAGATTTTGGCTTAATAAGGCCTGATAAACTTTGGATAGGGTTGCATGAAGATTAGTGTACTTTTTCTTGAAAGGATTGGGGTGACTTTTAGGTGCCCAAGAAATTGCAGTTTGGGATATGTCATTGATTGTTGAGACTGTAGCACAACCAGGCTTCCCATACTTTTAGGGGTGAACTGTCTGGTCACCTTCTTTGGTTCATATTTGACTTTGGTGGCACCATTCTCGATTTCCACACCATCCTCTCAAAGGGCTCGAAAGTGCGGGTAATATTGTCCTCGCATATATGCTCGAATATAGGGTAAGAAGTTCTTCTTCACAATATTGACTTTCTCCTCCTCGGAGGGCCTGTTGGTCTTGGTGGATGATTTCTCTCTACACCTTTGAATAAATCTACCAACTAATTCCCCAGAGATTGGCTTGAGCAGTTCTAAGTTTCGACGCATGACCTCTAACTCTTCGTTATACTTGTACCGAGGCTTGAATTCCAGTGCGACATCCTCCAAATTAGAGATCCTATATTCTTCAATGGACAGAAACCATCGGAGGGTGCTTTCTTTCAAGGGTTGCTGAAACATTTGGGCCATTATCTCTTCGGTGGCATTAAGGAGGGTCGTGGCTGAGTGATAGCTTCAAAAGTGCACAATTGGGGGTCGTCTTCCCCCGAACTTCTTGATGTCTAACATTTTGAACTTTTCTGGTAGTCTAGCTTTGGAATAAGAAGAAATATGAGTGTAGTATATGT
Source organism: Sambucus nigra (assembly GCA_949130495.1). Taxonomy (NCBI): domain Eukaryota; kingdom Viridiplantae; phylum Streptophyta; class Magnoliopsida; order Dipsacales; family Adoxaceae; genus Sambucus; species Sambucus nigra. The sequence continues at coordinate 391,214,956 of OX422207.1, read as the reverse complement.
AGTTCCCGAATATCTTGACCTGGTCGAGCTATTTTATAGCAATTTGAGGTCTTCCTTGACCTTGTTCAGTTCCTCCGCTTTAGGATCCACGGGTACGGGTACATTAGCCCTTGGTTAGTTAAGGTTAAAACTCGAGAGTTGAGTAGGTGGTGGCCCATTAGTAGGCGAGGCATGCGGAACATAATGGTACTCTTCTGGGACCCAGACTGGCTCAGGAGCAGGTTGAACCATAGCACGAGAAAAGAGAACCTTGAGTTCTTCAAGAATATGACCCTGATGTTCCTACATTTCTTGGACCTCGGTTTGAAGGTTATAAATATTGGCACTGACTTGGGCTAGGATGGCCATCAGATCTGGCTAAACATTTGGTGCTCGGTCAGTGTTTTCTATGAAGAGCTCATGGAGGTGGATCCCAAACTCCGACGAATTAGCAGAAGAAGCGACGGAGCTTCAGGGCAGTTTGACGAAAGATCGAAGCCAATAGGGAGCAAGTCCAAAGTCAGGTATGCTATCGACATGAGAGGGAAAACGGTTCGAATTTATTTTTGAAGGAAAGATTTGGTATTTTTATTTTTTAAAAGGAGAGAAAAAAGAGAGAAATCTCCGCATTATTATTATTATTATTATTATTATTATTATTATTATTATTATTATTATTATTATTATTATTATTATTATTATTATTATTATTATTATCATTATCATTATCATTATCATTATCATTATCATTATCATTTATTATTATTATTATCATTATTATTATTATTATTATTATTATTATTATTATTATTATTATTATGATTATTATTATTATTATTATTATTATTATTATTAGGTATTCACTTATATAATGCAAGAAAAATGTCCGATAGGACTCGAGCATGGGAAAATAAGGTTTGAAAATATGTAAGATATGATTTGACTTATTTTTAGGCTATTGGACAGGATCTTATTTTGAAAATAGGTGAAATAGCATGAAAATTCGGGTCGTATGCTGACCTGGAATTTTCGAAATTGTTTCGAATGGTAACCGACAAATTAAACACGAGTGCCCTAGGTTTGAGGCCTATATGCGATTTATCCAGTTGTTGGGTTAGTGGAAGGGTACCTCACTTTAGCATGACTTCCACGATAGACCTCTTGCCTATAAGGGCAATCATTCATCGGTACATGTGGACAAGACATTTGATATACCTAAGTGTACATGAATTTCCTCATGATATACCTCGTGGAGAGGGTACGTGTGATAGGGATTTTGATATACTCGGTGTACAAGAATGATTTTTTTGCTATATACCTCCCTTTGTGAATTCGGCCAAGCGGTATTATGCGGGGGGAACCGTTCAATATGCATAGAAAGCACGAGGCCAATGGAAGGTGAGAGTTATATCGCTTAGGTTAACTGTGCCCCGCAGGACCAGCAACCATCACAAAGTTCCACCCAAGTATGGGACAAAAGTTTGGTCATATTTCCATGCTTTGGGGATGTAGGTTGCGAAAATGCATGACTCGTAATTAGTATATTATGCAGAGAGAAATTCTTTATTTTTTTTATTTGCATAATGAGCGAAAGGACTATTACTCTAATGAGGGAGAAAATAAAAGTATTGTGAAAAGTAAATCTAGCATGAATCATGGAGACTATAGTAAGCATGGTGATGAGGATAAATATGAGTGAGTGACATGTGAATATTTACAAGTGAGTGTATGTGGTAGTGAGATGATACACTGATCAACTACAAGTGGTGTGTGATATGTTGAAGTGATCACTGATATATACAAGTGTGAGAAGTCTGGGTGTATGCTAGTGAAGCCTAAACATTGATGATTTAAGTCGTGTGTGGAGTTTGTGCGTAGACGTGATACTATATACAAGTGTAAGTGTGTGAAGTAAAAATGGGGAGTATATACAAGTATGTGAAGTGTATAAGTGAGTAAATAGTGATATATACATGAGGAAGGAATATGATATATATAAGCATGAGATAGATAAATACAAAAAGTAAATAGAGGTGTAAGGGGAACATACTGTAAGGACAAAATTTCCAATTGAGCCCTTTGTATGTTTATTTGACTTATTCTCGGAACAAAACACAACTGAGTCATAGGTAGATTTTTATTATCACGATCCTACACAGACTATGACGTATTGAAGTTTATTAAAGACGTTTCGGCAAATCTTCAAAGATTTATCATACCGGATTTTGGTCCATATTTCATCTTTAAGTTTAACTGCGTTCCAAGATCACTCAAGTATGAATGTATAATTTAAATGGAACTCAACATTTATTTTAAAATATTTAAGGATGTTATTTTATTAAATAAATAATGTTAAAATGTTTTTAAAAGTGTTTGAATACGTTTACACTTCGTTTATTATGAGATAAAGATGGTTTAGAGTTATGCTAAAATCAAACACACATTATAGTCGTTCAAATGACCATAGCAATCGTTCGAGCGACATAGGGATGTCGTTCGAATGGCATGCCTATGTCGTTCGAGCGAAATTCCTATGTCATTTCCTCAAGATGCCGACTTAAGAAATTCATTTAAGGCGTGTTTTCTCAAAATTTCGTAAGGTGCGCAGTCTGAAATACAATTTACAAACCAGTATGTTTTCTGCACATAGTTTTCTAAGGTTTTATAATTCCAAAACATCCTTAAAGTTTCAAAGATCCGATATTTCATTATTATATTCTATAGTGATGTTTGTTGGAACCATTGGAGTTTATTATACATAGAAGTTTATTGGGTTTTGCGATGGATAAGCAAAAGATCCATGTTCAACATCATAGACGTTACAAGCCCAATCGGTGGACACCAAGGCATTCATGGAGGCTACTGTTGTGGACAGGTATCGCAGAAGGATTCGTGTGGGCACTTTGGAAGGGTGGTTAAAGATCAAAATAGCTTCAAGTCTCGTGGGTATCGAGTCGTTGAGTAAGACTTGTGTCTGTTCCTTGTAAATCAACATTCATAGTGATAGTCTAGCTTGGGACATCCGAGCTTTTTTCTCTTTCCGGTTTCCTCGTTCATACGTCGTTGTGAGCATTATTTTCCTTACTTTACTTGATTTAATCACTAGATGCATGTTTAGTATTAATCAAGATAAAATTTGGTTAACTTAAAATTGGTTCCCAATTTGGTTCACATAAAAGTTTGGAAAAAGAGAATTTGTTTCATCATCCTTAAAGCAAAGGTGATTTGAAAAATAAGGGGCCTACATATTGGTATCAGAGATTGAAACATATTTTTATTGTGTTGATCCCTTTTTTCTTTTAAGGATGAATTTTGGAAATTCTGATAGTTTTCATACTCCTATTTTTTATGGTACTAACTATTCTTATTGGAAAATGCTAATGAGAAGTGCCTTGAAATCCATAGATGAGCGTGGGTGGTTAGCAGTTGAAAAGGATTGGACACCACCAGTTACACGAGAGGGTGAGGCCACTAGTTTGAAACCCGTTGAGTCATGGACTGAGGTTTAACATAGGCTTTCACTTTACAACTCTAAGGGTGTGCATGTTATTTCCTCACATGTCACACCCGAAAAGTACAATAGAATAATGAATTGTGAAATATCAAAATAGGCTTAGGATAAACTTTCACTCAATCACAAGTGTACGAGCACGGTTAGGGCGTCTAAGTTAGAAAACATTACTACACAGTTTGAGACGATTAAGATGTTAGAGAGTGAAACATTTGATGAATTCTACACTAGGTTGTCCACTATTGTCAATGTGTCGTTTAACCTAGGAGAGAAGATACCTGATAATAGAGTCATAAAGAAAATATTAAGGTCGTTGCCTAAAAGGTTTGATGAAAAAGTGATTATTTTAAACTCTTGAAGAGATTATAGGTGACCTACAAACCTATGAACTTGATATTTTTACCTCCAAGCAAGAGCCAAAGAAAGAAAAGAGCATTGCTTTGAAAGCTCCGAAGGAGGAGACTAAAGTTTCAGATGACGATTCAGATTTTGATTTTGAGGATGTCGCCTTATTGGCAAAGAAGTTTAGAAAATTTCTTAATTTCCAAAAGCAATCGAAAGATGACAAAAGATTTGAAAAATTCAAGAACAACAAGGTAGATTCCTCCCCTAAGGAAAAGAGTGAGAAAGTTAAGAGGGATGAGTCGAATAAGTGTAATGGGGGCAAGGGGTATGATCATAATGTTACCGAGTGTCCCACTAGACTTAAGAAAGAGGGTAAGAAACCGATTGCATATAATGCCACCTTAAGTGATAATGATCTGGAAGAGGGAGACAGTTTCCCCATTGAGCGTAATTTTGTTGAGTTTATGGCATGTCATGTGAGAGATTAAGATAAATCTTACCAAGAAGATACTCATGTGCATGAAACTTCCTTGGCCGTTGCGAGTAAGTCCCAAGTGTGTGAGGGTGATGATAGTGAGGAGGAGGAGATTGATGTGAAAGAGTTGCGATTTGCATTTAATGAGTTGTATGCCGAAGCGGATAAACTGAAAAAGCCAAACTCAAAATTACAAGCAAGGTTAAATGAGCGTGCCATAGAAAATAATGATGTTTTGATTGAGGATCTTAGGGCATAGGAGAAGAAGCTTAAGGAAAAGCTAGAGTAGGTTGAGAAAGAGAGAGATAGCCTTAGTGGTTTAATGGGGGCTTTGAAAAAGGAGGTGGTAGAGTTTGAGGAGTCTAGGTGTGTGCTTGAGTCTAGGATTTGTGAGTTAGCAGAGAAGTTGAAAGACTTGAGTGAGGTTAAGTTTGACTTGGAAGCTATGTTAGAAAAGTTGGATAGGATGTTAGGCACCATCTAATTCAATAAGGATAGGTTTGGTATAGGCTAAAATGATAACGTTGTTCCCATCCCAAAATCCAATACCAATCGTGTGAGAGAGCCGACTAGGAATGTGAGGAGAGATTGACATTTTGGTAATCATTCCCTCCATGATTACACTTGTTCCCATTGTTGTAGGAAAGGTCACCTTAGATGATTTTGCTATGACATTAGGAATGCTCCTACGAAGTTTAGGAATAAATTCGTTTCAATTTCCAAAACCCCCATGTGTCACGTCACACCTACTTGGGTTAGGAAATCAGACTTAGAGGCTTTAGGACTAAAACTTCATGGTTCTCATTTGGTTGCACTTAATTACTCCCATGATAGATCTAAAGGATGATTGTGTTGCCATGTGTGTCATATGCTAGTCTTTGCATCGTGATTCATATCTTGATAGTGTTGTGACATGTGTGTCATTTTGTATTATATTTTTCATTCATTGAGTCTTATTAAAGAAACAAAAAAAAGATTTTGTTTGTGATAAAACTTTTCGAAAAATACAAAAAGATTTTTGGTTTAAAATTTTTTGAGAAAAATACAAAAACATTTTATTTTTATTTGAGTCAAAAATATGTTGAAAACAAAAAAAAAAGATTTTTGGTTTGTTTTTGTGTCATGAGTTTACATGTTTGATGTAGCATATTGGCGTGCTTGGACCCCCTTCCTTTCTTTATTCGTGTGACTAGGACATTTGGTCATAATTATTGATGCGTAGAATGATCTTAACCATTTTATTATGGGGTTGTTTCGAAGTTCATATGCATTTAGATTCGACTTTGTTTATATGCCATCTTTGCACACATGCACGAGCTTATATGAATGTTCTACTTTTCTTACATTTTTGAGTTTGGTGAGACGTTCTGATTTCAATTTTTTCATGTATGCGTAACTATCCTTAAGGAGGAGGTGTGCATGTAAGAACGATTTACCGTGAGGATTGAAATTAAAAACAAATGATGAGTGTTACTAAAAAGGGCTGCGAGAGTGAAAAATTGATTTGTCATGAAAGCCACCGTTTAAGAGCCCAAAAGAAAATCAAGGCAATAAAAAGAATCGTATGCCAAAATGGGCAAAATTTGTTAATATTCATCCTGAAAGAAAAATATGATATATTTGAGGGATTTTGTACGGATAATTGAATGGTTTTGCACAAAGAATGTTTTTAGAATCGTCAAAATTTCGGATTTGTGTGCATGATTTAGTTCATTAAGCTCACACTTTAAATGTCACATATGGCTAAGATAAAGTTTGATGATTTATTGTTATCAATTAGAGCTTCTTCATCGTTTCGATGTGTCGGAATTTTGATTCATTTGTTGTAGTTCATGCCCATACATTCCATGTTCATGTTTGAGCACATCGGTACTATATTATCATGTAATTCACATTGCTTTGTGTGTTTTGTTTTCTATTTTGATACTGTTTTGCATTTTTGATCTATCTAGTTAACTTTTTTAGGAAAATTTTTCACTGGATGAAACTTCATGCTTTTTAGAACTGGATCTGGGTTTTGTTTTTTTCTCGTTCGAGTGAGATATTGATCTCGCGTGAAGCCTTCGAGAGAGAACCCTTTGTCGTTTTAACGACAAAGCTATTTTGTTTGAGAAACCCTCTAGGATTTTTGTTTGTTTCTATTTTAGTACCCTAGTTCATGTGGTTATATATTTTGGTACTACTAGGTTGCTTCTGGACAGTTTGTTGCATGCATATTCTAACTGGTTATATTTTTCACTGCATTATGTTCGATTAGTCACATCTGTGTAGATTGATGATTCTTGTTGTGTAATTATTGTTTGCTTGCTTCGAATTTGACATGTTTTGACCATTTTTACCTGGTTGTTTCATTAATATCGAGTGACACTTCAATGATTTATCTCATGCTAGATTTGTTTATCTTTTCATCGGGTTGTCTATTCGAGACAAAAGGGGGAGAGATGTATGTGATGTATGGGAGAGTTTGTTTGATGAGTAGATAAATTTGTTGCATTACTTTTTGGTATCATATTTATGATCATATGCTTTCATGTTTATATTCATTGGTTTACACAAATTGGTATCATATTGTTTTTGCATCGGTATAAATTGGTATCCTGATTTAAATGGTGTTTACATATTGATATCATGTTCTGCTCACACAACAAATGACTTGGATTTGATCTCAGAAATTGGTTTATATCATTTGTTCCTCCACACTTCACATGGTATTTTTCTGTTTCATGTGTGTAGGTATTCTTAAGAGATTCGAGATTCCAATACTACATCACATTTAAATAGTTTATGCTTGTCGGACCAATATTTACTCGTCTTGTCTTGTAATTTTTCATTTTGGGTTTTATCGGATGGGATTTAGGCATCATACAGCTTGACGGCTCGACTTAGGAATTTCACTGTTGGTTTTGTCCCGGAATAGTCAAAGGGGTAGATTTCTAAAGACACAATTTCTAATTGAGTCCATTGTATGTCTATTTGACTCATTCCCGAAACAAAATACGTTTGAGTCATTGGTAGATTTTTATTGTCATGATCCCACATAGACTATGACGTATTGAAGTTTATTGAAGAAGTAGCGATAAAGCTTCAAAGATTTATCATGCCAGTTTATGGTGCATATTTCTGTAACAACCTGAGTTTTCAGGTAGGCTATTTATTTATTGGGGAGAAATAAGTATCATTTTAATTGGAGAATTATTGAATTGGCATGTGAGGTCAAAATTTGAAGTTGTTAGAAAGCGTGTCGAATGGAGATTCTGAGGGTGTAGTTGCGTCCGTAAGGGTCGAGAGCATCAAAATGACTGTACTTGGGGTCTATTTAGGTTCTAAAATAATTTAAGTTCGTTTGGCTCGAAATAAAGTTACCGAGTCATTTAAAGTATGTATTATCATTTAAAGTTGTGTATCTTGGGAGAAAAGGCTTAAAAAGCCTACGGGAGATTAATTCTCCAAAGAGAGAAAGAGAAATAGAAAGAAAGAAGAAGAAAGAAGAAGATAAAGAAGGAGAAAAGAGAGAGAAAGTGGAGATTTTCGGCATTTACGCTATTTCGAGGACGGATCAGACCCTACGAACCCGAGACAAGTGATCAAACTTGCTAAATAGTTGTTGTGTACCATTTATTTCATGAATTGTGTATTAAATATTTGGGTTTTAGGTTTAGTTTATCAAAACCTAACTTTTGGGTATAATCTTAGATTTGTTTTGTAGAAATGGATTTGAGGTTACAAATTAGTTTAATTGTGTTCTTGGATGAGTATTAATGTTATATATGTGACTGGGTTGGATAAAAATGGTTGGAAGATGATTATAATGGTTTTTGGGTATTTTGGGTTTATGTAGAAAATAGCCCATTTCGTAGCTTGCTGAGCTTACGGAATCGATTCGCCCCCTTCGAATCGATTCGGTCTGTTGCAGAACTTATAGGTCTTTAGGGACGAATCGATTCGCCCCTTGCGAATCGATTCGGTATGTGACAGACTCTCAGGTCCATTGGACCAAATCAATTCGGGAAGGCCGAATCGATTCGGAAACAGGGGAATTTTTGGAGATGTTTTTAAGGGAGAATTTCACTTCCGTTTCGTTCGAGGTTATCGATTGGGAACCACAACATGAATTATATGAAGTATATTTTGGAGACTTTTAGAGAGTTCTCCTTATAAGAAATTATTTGAGTCATATCGACCTAAATTGAGGAATACCGATTAGAGATTTTGGTACAATCTAAGTGGGGAAGCCCACTATCATTGAAAATTCTATTTGGAGAAAATTATTAAATTTATATGAAAGAATGATAACGAGCTTATAGATATTGGATTTTTGAATCAAATCCCGAATGGGATAATTTTAAAGGTTCATATGATTTATTGACCCATATTATGGATTGAGAATTATAAATGCTAATTGATGTGCATACGGATATGGAAATATCCTTAACGGTGATTGATTTGGGATATGTCTCACACAATGAGAAATGCTAATTGAGGTGCATTAGGATAAAGAATATCCTTAAATTAAATAGAATTGAAAAATAATTCATAATTAGAAGTGATGAGAAAGCTTCAAACGAGAAATAGTATAGTGTATACTAAGTGGGGAACATGTGTGAGAATTGACGAAGAGTATATCAAGAGAGTGAGATATACTAAATAATGATATTAAATCAACTACGCCCAAGTGCGTACTACGAATATATATATATATATATATATATATATATATATATATATATATATATATATATATATATATATATATATATATATATATAAATGATGTGTTAGGTATACCTTATATGATATATATGATGGTATATCTTTATATGATGTGATGATGTACGTATTCCTTATGTGATGGTATATATATATATATATATATATATATATATATATATATATATATATATATATATATATATATAGTGAAGCATAACCCCTCCTTGCTATCATTGGGAAGTTGCGTGCATTAAGGGTGAGCATCCTGGCTCGATGAGCAGGGTGTGGATATTCCCCAGGTCATAGTCGTCCATGGTGATTATTATGCGATACATTATTATTTTGGGGGTGAGAAGTCGTGGGTATGTGTCGTTCTCACTTGCCGATTAGGATCTATGATCGCTTCCCGGGACGTTGTGTGCGTGAGTTGATCACGAGGTGGGTGTCGTTGAACCCCACCAAGTGGTTCCCATTTTGCTACGTGGTTTCGGCAACTAGAAGATGATAGCATTATGAGCCTGCGTCCTCGAGTTATAGCTTGTTTGGATGGTTATATGATTGATGTGATTGGTTACTTGGGTATCGAGGGCATAATGGACCTTAACGACTAACATTACCAATAAGTAGTGTATCAGGGGGTTCCTTGTTTAGATTTCGCTTTATCGAGACGTCCCATGCATGAAGCTCAACGTAATCTTGGGAGTGAGGAGAAGTTAGTCCTTAATGCTCAAATATATATAGTATATACATCTCGACGATCGACAGTGCCAAAAGTAGTTTATCGGGGGGTTCCTTGTTTGGATTTCGCTTTTGCGAGACGTCCCACGCACGAAACGCCGTGTACTGTTGAGAATTGGGAATAATTAACTAAAATGAAATAATAAGTAATTGGGTTACATGCATCATGCATTGAGGGAATAATGAATCTTGATAATCAATACTGCCAGGAGTAGTGTAACCGGGGGGTTCCTTATTTAGATTTCGCTTTTGCGAGACGTCCCACGCACGAAACGTAGTGTAGTATTGAGAGTTGGGAGAAGTTTCGTCCTTAGCACTTAGATGCTAATAACTCATCTATATAATTGTATATTGTTGGCATAACTAGAATATGATAAATTCTAGTAAAGATGATGTTTATGTTTATTGTATGTTGGTTTAAAAAATGGGTATGTAAACCCTATATGTTAATGAAGTGAACAAATGAATGAGAACCCTAACATTAAAAGTTATAGTATGTGATTTAAATCGAAGTTAGGCAAGTGTAGATGGAGATAAGTTAGATGATTTTAATTAAATATTCATATTGGGAATTAGTTAGATAACCTTGCCTAAATCATTTTGGGCATTCACTTGGAGATTACGTGCATACGTTAGTGCGCGCTTTAGTTGAGAGGTGAGTTGGACTTTATGGAGAGCACGACTGCACCTTATTCATGTAATAATGAATTTATAATTATTACGCATTTTAATGCAGTTGCTATAAAATGTTTTCAACTCGGGCTCTGACCCGTTTATATTTTCTCCTCCTATGTATGTATATTGTTTTACTTTAGGTGTTCCTCCGCAAGGATGCCATTGATGTTCTCCCAACCAGTGTATTCGTGGAGCTGTGGCAGTAGTAGACTGTTGCGGCACTTTGCCTTAGTCGATTCCTATCTTTTGTATATCTGGATAAGGATTCAGTTGTATATTTGGGTTTATACTCAAGCGTTGTAGTTTAACACTTTTATATTTTTCCCATCTCAGATTGTTGTATTGTCTGTGACCCGACAGCGTATTCGGGTATTCTACTTTGTATATTTTGTTGTACTCTTATATATTATTGGAGTTTGTATTTATTACTCATCATTGTTAGATATAGTATTATTGGTAAATGGTTGTATGGTTTGTTTTTATCGGTGTTAAATAAAAGTTTTAAATTTTTGGCAATTCGCTTTTAATAGTTTTGGGTAGTTAGCCTTATATTATTTAGTATTGTCAGTTGATGTTGAGACTGTGCCATATGAGATACATGATTTAATGTAGTATAGGGCTGGCCACCCGTTATTAATCTGAGCGGGTTGTCATAGATGGTATCAGAGCATCATGTTCAAGTGTCGTTTGGATCTGTGTGCATTACTACGATCTTCCGTAAGCGTTCTCGATGTAGAGCCTTATTATTAGGACTGTTGTATTCACACGTCCATATTTCTTCTGTGATTTGAAAAAAATTGGAAGGCGTTCTGATACAATTGTTCTTGTTTCAGATGCCACCGAAGAGAGGTCGTTCAGTCAGGGCAAACAAAGGGGCTGAGAATGTGGAACCCCAAATACCTCAAAGGAACATGATTACAAATGAAGTTGCCATTATTGTAGCATAAGCAGTAACTGCTGCTATTTCTACGATGGCGCAGCAATCTGTCGTTCAAGCAGCCCAAACCCATTTAGGATTGTCATTGTGGGAAAGAGTAAAGGAAGATATTAGTAAGGGGAATCCTCCCAAGTTTGTAGGGGGAGTGGATGCAATGGCTGCAAGTCGATGGAAGAATAGTATGCATAGGCACCTCCGTATGGTTGAGTGTAGTGAGGTGCAAAAAGAGTTTTTAGACACCTTTAAGTTATCGGGTGCAGCTCTTCAATGGTGGGAGTATGTCACCACATCTGAACAGAGAGATATTTTATCTATATCAGATTTTTGGGAACTCTTTGACCGAAGGTATTTTCCTTCCCCAATTTCGAAGGAAATGAGGAGGAAACCGATGGATGTGTTTCAAGGTGATAGAACGGTGGCAGAATATGAAGAAGATTTTTCTAGATGGGCGAAATTAGTACCCAATGATGTAAATATGGAAGAGAAGCGTATATCGAAGTTTGTTCGAGGTTTAGATTGGAGAATTCGGCAGCATTTGTTAGAGAGTCCAGCATTAGTGACTTTTGTCGAGGCAGTGAATGCGGCGTTGTTGAAGTGTCATGAATATCGTCTTCGTTCGCAAGAGGGTAAGAACTTTGGTGATTCGAGTTCATCAAGTAAGTTTGGCGAAGAGAGTGCCAGTAATGCGAGTGGGTATAAGTGGGACTATAGAGAGTCACAACGACATTTTGTTCCTCAAGGTGGGCCGAGAGGATTAGCGGGTAGGTGTTTCTTTTGTAAAAAATTAGGTTATAAAAAGAAAGATTGTCCTGAAAGAGGTAAAGGATCACGTTTTGATGAAGTTTTGTAAGTGCAACCCCTACAACAGTTTCGAGGTCATTTTAGACAAGGGGACTTTGTTTGGGAGCCCTATGATGAGGAAGGGCAATCGGACTAGAGATGGATGGTGTAAGTTATTTTCCTTTCTAAATAGGAATATTAATGTATGAAGTTTTTGGATATCGTATGGGATATTTTTATGAAAGGGTAGTGTTAGAACCCTATTATGTGTGTAATGAACCGAAAAGGAATATTGATCAAGTTAGGCTCTTATGTTATTATCTTTTGAGAGAATACATAATTTTGTGATGTGCTCGAAGAGAGCTATAATCTTATTTTGAATGTAAGAATAGTTATTGTGTGTTAAGTAGTAATGATAAAGCTACTTCTTTTATATAGTCATGTTAGACTTATATAATTTTTGTATTCCAGTTATGGTAGAGCCTAATAAATGGCAATATATTAATATGATATAAAGTATCATTACTAAAAAGAGCTTAGAAATTGTGGTTATTGGGATGCAGGAAAAGTTTAGCTCATAATTATGCTAATTTTTGTGAGCTATATGTTGTTGTATGTATGATATTTGTTAAGACCTTGTGTATGGGCAAAAGGCATTTTATATATGTATCGTAAGACATAAATCTTTTTCAAAATAAATTGTTTTCAAAAATCAAACTTTTTTTAGGCCTTTGGGCCATTTCAAAATGATTTACACTAAAATATTTTCAAACTCTAGCCCGGATTGAAAAAACTCTCAATCCCCGACGTCGCCACATAGTAGTGTATTGGGAGGGTTCCTTGTTTGGATTTCACTTTTGCGAGACGTCCCCCGCACTAAAGTGGCGAATGTTAGGGATTGAGAGGAGTTATTTCTTTGGACCATTTAAAATTTTTACTCTATTAATATGCTAGTACAATTTATATATCTATGGGATTATGAAATTTTGGAGGCAAATGAAGCCTCATTATGATTGGTACGAGTGAAAGCTCGAATAAAGGGTGTATGGGCGCCCTAGTGGTTAATGAATTGATTTTCTAATACTTAAAACAAATTAAAATAATTCGTCGTGGGGAGTTAGAGGTTTAGGTATAGTCTGGCAAGGAGGAGTGAGTTAGGGACTAATTGAGGTTTAGAGAATTAGGCTTAGATAAATTTCAAGGAAGAAATTTTTGTAAGTGGGGAAGTTTGTAACAACCCGAGTTTTCAGGACGGCTATTTATTTATTTTGGGAGAAATAAATATCATTTTTAATTTGAGAATTATTGAATTAGCATTTGAGGTCAAAATTTAAAGTTGTTAGAAAGTGTGTCGAATGGAGATTCTGAGGGTGTAGTTGTGCCCGGAAAGGTCGAGAGAGTCAAAATGACTACACTTGGGGTCTATTTAGGTTCCGAAATAATTTAAGTTCGTTTGGATCGAAATAAAGTTACCTAGTCATTTAAAGTGTGTATTATCATTTAAAGTTGTGTATCTTGGGAGATAAGGGCTTAAAAAGCCTACAGGAGATTAATTCTCCAAAGAGAGAAAGAGAAATAGAAAGAAAGAAGAAGAAAGAAGAAGAGAAAGAAGGAGAAAATAGAGAGAAAGTGGAGATTTTCGGCATTTACGCGATTTCGAGGATGGATCAGACCCTACGAACCCGAGACAAGTGATCAAACTTCCTAAATAGTTGTTGTGTACCATTTATTTCATGAATTGTGGATTAAATATTTGGGTTTTAGGTTTAGTTTATCAAAACCTAACTTTTGGGTATAATCTTATATTTGTTTTGTAGAAATGGATTTGAGGATACCAATTAGTTTAATTGTGTTCTTGGATGAGTATTAATGTTATATATATGACTGGGTTGGATAAAAATGGTTGGAAGATGATTATAATGATTTTTGGGTATTTTGGGTTTATGTAGAAAATAGCCCATTTCGTAACTTGTTGAGCTTACGGAATCGATTCGCCCCCTTCGAATCGATTCAGTTTGTTGCAGAACTTATAGGTATTTAGGGCCGAATCGATTCTGCCCATGCGAATCGATTCGGTATGTGACAGACTCTCAGGTCCATTGGATCGAATCGATTCGGGAAGGCCGAATCGATTCTCTATTGGGGCCAAATCGATTCGAAAATAGGGAAATTTTTGGAGATGTTTTCTAGGGAGAATTTCACTTCCGTTTCGTTTGAGGTTATCGATTGGAAACCTCAATAGGAATTGTATGAAGCATATTTTGGAGACTTTAAGAGAGTTTTCCTTATAAGAAAATCGACTTAAATTGAGGAATACCGATTAGAGATTTTGGTACAATCTAAGTGGGGAAGCCCACTATCATTGAAAATTCTATTTGGAGATAATTATTAAATTTATATGAAAGAATGATAACGAGCTTAGAGATATTGGATTTTTGAATCAAATCCCGATTGGGATAATTTTAAAGGGTCATGTGATTGATTGAACCATATTATGGATTGGTAATTATAAATGCTAATTGATGTGCATACGGATATGGAAATATCCTTAACGATGATTGATTTAGGAGATGTCTCACACAATGAGAATTGCTAATTAAGGTGCATTAGGATAAAGATTATCCCTAACTTAAATAGAATTGAGAAACAATTCATAATAATAAGTGATACGAAATCTTCAAACGAGAAATAGTATAGTGTATACTAAGTGGGGAAGATGTGTGAGAATTGACGAAGAGTATATCAAGAGAGAGAGATATACTAAATAATGATATTAATTCAACTACGCCTAGGCGCGCACTACTAATATATATATATATATATATATATATATATATATATATATATATATATATATATATATATATAAAATTATGTGGTAGGTATACCTTATATGATGGTATATCTTTGTATGATGTGATGATGTATGTATGCCTTATGTGATGGTATATATATATATATATATATAGTGAAGCATACCCCCTCCTTGTTATCATTGTGAAGTTGCGTGCGTTGAGGGTGAGCATCCTAGCTCTATGAGGAGGGTGTGGACATTCCACAGGTCATAGTCGTCCATGGTGATTATTATGTGATACGTTATTATTTTGGGGGTGAGAAGTCGTGGGTATGTGTCGTTCTCACTTGCCGGTTAGGAGCTATGATCGCTTCCCGGGACGTTATGTGCGCGAGTTGATCACGAGGTGGGTGTCGTTGAACCCCACCAGGTGGTTCCCAGTTTGCTACGTGGTTTGGGCAACTGGAAGATGATAGCATTGTGAGCCTGCGTCCTCGAGTTATAGCTCGTTTGTATGGTTATATGTTTCATGTGATTGGTTACTTGGGTATCGAGGGCATAATGGACCTTAATGACCAACATTACCAATAAGTAGTGTATCGGGGGGGTTCCTTGTTTGGATTTCGCTTTTACGAGACGTCCCACGCATGAAGCTCAGCGTAATGTTGGGAGTGAGGAGAAGTTAGTCCTTAATGCTCAAATATTTATAGTATATACATCTCGACGATCGACATTGCCAAAAGTAGTGTATCGGTGGGTTCCTTGTTTGGATTTCGCTTTTGCAAGACGTCCCATGCACGAAACGCCATGTACTGTTGAGAATTGGGAATAATTAACTAAAATTAAATAATAAGTAATTGGGTTACATGCATCATGCATTGAGGGCATAATGAATCTTGATAATCAATATTGCCAAGAGTAGTGTAACATGGGGGTTCCTTGTTTGGATTTCGCTTTTGGGAGACGTCCCACGCATGAAATGTAGTGTAGCATTGAGAGTTGGGAGAAGTTTCGTCCTTAGCACTTAGATGCTAATAACTCATCTATATAATAGTATATTGTTGTCATAACTAGAATATGATAGATTCTAGTAAAGATTATGTTTATGTTTATTGTATGTTGGATTGGAAAATGGGTATGTAAACCCTAGATGTTAAGTAAGTGAACAAATGAATGAGAATCCTAACATTAAAAGTTAAAGTATATGATTTAAATGGAAGTTAGGAAAGTGTAGATGGAGATGAGTTAAAGGATTTTAATTGAATATTCATATTGGTAATTAGTTAGATAACCTTGCCTAAATCATTTTGGGCATTCACTTGGAGATTACGTGCATACTTAGTGCGCGCTTTAGTTGAGAGGTGAGTTGGACTTTATGGAGAGCACGACTCCACCTTATTCATGTAATAATGCATTTATAATTATTATGCATTTTAATTCACTTTCTATAAAATGTTTTCAACTCAGGCTCTGACCTGTTTATATTTTCTCCTCCTATGTATGTATATTGTTTTACTTTAGGTGTTCCTCCGCAAGGACGCCATTGATGTTCTCCCAACCAGTGTATTCGTGGAGCTGTGACACTAGCGGACTGTTGCGGCAATTTGCCTTAGTCGATTCCTATCTTTTGTATATCTAGATTAGGATTCAGTTGTATATTTGGGTTTACACTCAAGCGTTGTAGTTTAACACTTTTATATTTTTCCCATCTCAGATTGTTGTATTGTGTGTGACCCGACAGTGTATTCGGGTATTCTACTTTGTACATTTTGTTGTACTCTTATATATTATTGGAGTTTGTATTTATTACTCATCATTATTAGATATAATATTGTTTGTTAATGGTTGTATGGTTGGTTTTTATCGGTGTTAAATAAAAGTATTATATTTTTGGCAATTCGCTTTAATAGTTTTGGGTAGATAGCTTTATATTATTTAGTATTGTCAGTTGATGTTGAGACTGTGCCATCTGAGATACCTGATTTAATGTAGTATAGGGATAGCCACCCGTTATTATTTTGAGCGGGTTGTCACAATTTCGTCTTCAGGTTTAATTGCGTTTCGAGATCACTCACGCATGAATGAGTAATTTTAATGGGACTCGAAATTTATTTTAAAATATTTAAGCATGTTATTTTATTAAATAAATAATGGTAAAATGTTTTTAAAATTGTTTGAAAACATTTACACTTCGTTTATTTTGAGATAAAGTTGGTTTAGAGTTGTGTTAAAATCAAATACACGTGTACAATCATTCAAACGACCATAGCAGTCGTTCGAGCGACATAGGGATGTCGTTCGAGCGAGATGTCGACTTAAGAAATTTTTTTAAGGTGTGTTTTCTCAAAATTTTGTAAGGTGTACAATCTGAAATACAGTTTACAAACTTGTACATTTTCTACACATTGTTTTATAAGGTTTTCTAAGTCCAAAACATTCTTAAATCTTCAAAGAGCTGAGCTTTTATTATTATATGCTATAGTGATCTTTATCGGAACCATTGGAGTTTATTCTACATAGAACTTTTATGGGTTTTGCGGTGGAGAAGAAGAAGAGCCATGTTCAACATCGTAGACGTTACAGTCCCTATCGGTGGACACCGAGCCATTTGTGGAGGCCATTGTTGTGGATATGTATCACTGAAGGATTCGCATGGGCACTGTAGAAGGGTGGTTGAAGATGAGAAGAGCGTAAAGTCTCGTGGGGATCAAGTCATTGATTAAGACTTATGTCTATTCCTTTTAAATCCACATTCATAATGATTGTTTGACTTGGCCCATCCGAGGTTTTTTCCCTTTGTGTTTTCCTCGTACATCCAGCATTGTGAGCATTCTTTTCCTTACTTTACTTGCTTTAATCGCTAGATCCATGGTAGGATTAATTAAGATAAATTTTGGTTAAGTTAAAATTGGTTCACATAAAAGTTTGAAAAAAGTTTTTCAAAAAGAGAATGTTGTTTCATCATCCTTAAAGAAAAGTCTGATTTGAAAAATAAGGGGCCATGTAAGAACATATGTCACACGTGGAAAAGAATAACACCCATGTAGAATTAGATTCTAGTCCTCTTAAAATAATTCCCCAATAGATTCTCCACTATGTCCATCTCGGGGACTCTCTTTCCTGATTTCGTCTGATGCACTCGCGAGGTTAGGCCATTTCTCGGGGCGCTCGATCGTAGTTAATATGGGGTAATGTGTAGAGATAAGGTCGCTTGCAAGTTTTGCACAAAACAGCAAATGAACTATCGCTTCCTCATGAGAATGACATCAAGGACAATACTGATGTTTACTGAACCAAGTAGTTCCAAGGTCCAAGAACTAAGTCATAGAATGGGAAGGTGTTAGACACCCATACTGCCTTTTTGGCCTCTCATGGGCATGTGTTAATATTTTCCAATTAGACTCCGTGAAGTGTGTGCTCATGTGCATAATATATGTAAAAAATGGAATCATTCAACTTGTGTCATAGGAAAGGACTAAGTGAATTCATCCTTAGGAGTGTTCCCAAAAATAATAATTCAAAATATAATATGAGTGTGTGTCGAATCACAAGTCGTTATAAAAGAGCGAATGTATGTGTCCAAGGAAAAACAAGCATGTAAGAATATGCACTCATGAAGAATATATATATATATATATATATATATATATATATATATATATATGTGTGTGTGTGTGTGTGTGTGTGTGTGTGTGTGAGATAGGAGGAAACAAATATAAACATGCATAAAAGAGGACTCTAATCTCGGAATTAACCCAAGACGCCTACGTAGACCATGGGCATCAAAATCCACATAGTTCGAGGATAACATAGGGTGATGTTTAATCCATAAATCCAAACAGGGGATATCTCTTGTGTGTGTGTAGAGAATATGTGTTTTAAGAGTAAAAATATGATGTGAGAATCCTTTTTTTGGAATTTATTGATAACTTTTTTTTATTTTTGAGTTTTTATGAAAATAGAGTTTGTGCAAATAATACTAATAAATCTTTGATATTAATATATTTGATGTAATGAAATAAAATACTAAAGTAAAAGTAAAGAAAATAATACAAAAATTAAAGAATTAGAAATAATGGTGGATAATTGGAATTCCTTATGAATGCTTGATGTTGATCTTAGATGTAGATATGTTGATCTTGCTTTGGTATGAAAGTAATATGGAGAGGTAAGGGGGAATTACCAAATGAGGTAAGAAAATAATGGAATGGAATGTGGGAAAATGGGTTTTTAAGGAAAGGGAACAACTATAATTTATAGAGAATGTTCTTTTAATTGCTGAGAGGGGTGTTCATGAGTGATTTCTAAAATGAGGTCATAGCCTCTATTTATAGGGATAAGGAAACTATAGATCGGTATGGGTCTGGACCTGCCTATCAGTAGAGCAGCTCAGGCACATTACCGACAGGCAGGGTCCTTAGGGTGCGATTTGGTAGTCTAGAACATTTTTTTTTGAAAAACTATCATAAAATTCAAATCGTAAGTCAGAATCAGGAATGGTGGACCATTAGAAATGTTATTTAGAGCCCTTAAATAATCAATTGAACCATTCTTGGACCTGAGAGTTGACCAAGGTCAAACGGGGCCCGAAAGTGCCCATTAGTCCTGAATGGGAAGTTTTTAGAGGTGAGTGGGTCATTCGTTCAAATCGTAAGGTCGATTTGCATAGGGGACAGACCGTTAGAAACGTTATTCAGTGCCCTTTGAGATTTTATCAGCTTCATTCGGTTCAGAGGGTTTACTAAGGTCAAATGAGGCTTAAAATCTCTTGGTATCCCTTCGGGGGAAAATGGATCTTTCGTCTATAATGTAAGGTTGATTCGTGCATGGGGTAAACTATTGGAAAAGGGGATTTAGAGCCCTTCGAAGATTCATTGAGATTTTCTTAAGATGGAGAGTTGACTTGAGTTAAACAGGGCTTGAGAGCACCCGGGAGCCTTTGGATCAATTTTTGGAGTAAAATAGATCATTCGTCTGAATTTTAAGTTCAATTTGCGAATAGAACGAACCATTGGAAAGGGAATTCGGAGCCCTTCAAAGATTCATTGAGCTTTTCTCAAGCGAGAAAACTGGTCGGAGTCAAATGGGGCTTGGGAGTGCCTCGTGGCCTCTAAATTTGTTTTTAAAGTAAAATAGATCTTTCATCTGAACCGTAAGTTCAATTCGGGCATAAGATAAACCATTGGAGAAGGGATTTAGAGCTCTTAGAAGATTCATTGATCTTAGACTCAAGAGAGAGAGTTTACCAGAGTCAAACACCACTCAAGAGCACCCAATGGCTTTTAGATCTGTACTCATAGTATTAACTAGGGTTTATGCCAAATGAGTGAGTTCTAGGCACCTGAAGAGGTGCTTAGAGTGGGTACTAGGATGGGATGTCAGCATCGGATATGAAATTAATAGTAGTTCATATTGATTTTCTGTTCATAAATCATAAACTCCCGATATACACATAAACACCATTATTGAGTTTGGAAATTCTGATTTCTTTGAAGATGTATTCCATAATAATAATGGATTGGCTTCATGTTCTTATGAAATAACATATGACACAAAATCTTATAGTCATCAAGAGAATATTAATAGACGAGTTATTGAGAAAGATGATGTCTATAAACTTAGACACAGTATATGGATAAATACTTCTAAGTCTCTTTATGCATATTTTCTAACTTATGTGTTAGATGGTGAGCCTAGAAGCTTCAAAGAAGCAATGTCAACTCCAGAAGATGTTTTCTAGAAAGAGTTTATAAATAGTGGAATTGAATCAATCATGAAAAACCATACTCGGGAATTAGAGGGCACTCCAATATAGAATAAACCTCTTGGATAAAAGTGGATATTAAAGAGAAAATTTAAGGTGGATTGATCAATTAAAACATACAAAGCAAGACTTATGGCCAAAGGATACAAGTAAAAGATAGGATTGGTCTATTTTGATATTTACTCACATGTTACAACAATAACATCCATTTGAATGTTAATAGCCATTGCAACGTTTAACTTCTTTCTTAAATGGAGAGTTAAATGAAAAGATATACATGGAACAACCAAAAGGGTTCAAAGTTTTAGGAAAGGAAAAAAAGTGTGCAAACTTGTTAAATCCCTTTACGGATTAAAAAAAAAGAAACTAGGCAATGTCATGAGAAATTTGACAAAGTAATGATGTCAAATGGATTTAAAATAAATGAGGGTGATAAATGTGTTTATATTAAAAACAGTAACATTGGTTAAATCATTATTTGTCTTTACGCAGAACATATGATTATTATTGGAAGTAATAGGGATATCATTAAATCTACTAAGAGAATCTTCTCCATTAAATTTGATATGAAAGGTATGGGTATTGGAGATGTTATATTAGGAATAAAAAATTCTAAAACATTAGATGGAATTGTCTTGTCTCAATCTCATTAGATTGAAAAGATACTTAATAAGTTCGATAAAAGGTAGTGGTAGAATTTCTAAAACATACATTGTCCTAAATTTTCATCTATATAAAAATACTGGGAATGGTATATCTCAACTAGAGTACTCTCGTAACATAGGCAGCTTAATTTATGTCATCAACTGCGCTCATCCAGATATTGCTTACTCAGTTAGAAAATTGAGTAGCTATATAAGTAATCCGGGAGAAGAACATTGTAAAGTTATTATAAGGGCTCTTAGAAATGTAAGTTATACCCTTAACCATGGATTGAACAACATTAAATATTGTTGATACCAAATTTAACCTGCTGACGTGGACCAATTATGTGGAGACACGTGTCAATCTACACGGCACCCGAGAACATTTTTGACAACACCTTGACTCCGAGGAACTCAGCCTCCCCGACCAATTCGGTCGCTCCGAGAAACCAGTGTTCTTCGAGAAACTTTATTGTACCGAGCTACTTAGGCGGTCCGAGCTGCACCTCGTACAGAGCATTTTTAACCGAATAATTAAGAGGATTGAATGCGCATTAAATGTTGATTATTATCATACAGATGTACATGCTTATTGGAAAGCTTCTCTCGCATGTACAGCCCCAAGGCTATAAATACATTGTAACCTCATCATTGGGAGGGGACTCAGAATTTCTTGGTAAACCCATTATCGAGAATTCTGCAAACAGTCAGCAATAACATAAACAGTGGACGTAGGCCATTCTTTCAAGGCTGAACTACTTTAAAAATATCTTATCTTATTTATTTTTTATCTGTGATTAAATAATTAGAGATAATCTAATTTTTTACATCAACAGATTGGCGCCGTCTGTGGGAAATGACTGAAACTATCATTTTTCACTAAAACAATTCATCCTCAATGGCTAATAATCCTGAATCCAGTAATCTAAACGCTGGAAACCCCCCAAATCCATCCACTCCTCCAAGTGTCCAAGATCTGGCTGAAATAATGGCTAATTTAACTCAGGGCCAGACCGCCATGCAAGAAACCGTGCGACAACTCATGCAAACTATCCAGGGTGGAGCACCTGCCCAGTCAGGACAATGAAGCATTCAGAGAAATACCCAATTGCCTTCCTCATGAACTAGACGAACATTACTCCCAGAGGAATCTCGATCTAGACATGTCAATTCATATCGCACTGATAGATCTAATAATTTTTCTTATCAACCTGGCCGAACTTCATCAGTACGAGCCACAGATACTGAACAAAACGTCACTTTATCTCCAGAAAGGACCAGTGCTCTGGAAAGATTGTGTAGAGTCTCTCCCTTTGATCGTTTGGGTCCTAGGAGGAATAAAAGTCCCCATAGGATGGTGTCGAGGAACTCTCAACGATTCTATGATTTAAAGGAAGGTTCTTCCTAATCCCGACCAGCTGCTCGTCGTGAAAGATCCCAAGAGGCAAATTCAACAAGATCAGTTGCTCGGACCAACAGGCCCGAGGAGGAAAATGACGTATGGAAAGGCTCTATTCAGAGGTTGGAGGATAAACTAGGGGAAATGGCTAAGGCCAAAAATTCTCTACAAAGAACTTTTGTCCAAGGGACACCTTTTATCTAAGAAATTGTGGAATTTCCCACACCATCAAAGTTCAAAGCCCCATTGGTAACACCAAAATATGATGGAAAAACTGATCTTGTTCTACATATAGAACAATATCAAGCAGCTGCTAATATCTATGATGTTTCAGACGAGATGCGATGTAGGGCATTTTTAGGAACTCTCACTGGATCTGCTCAAATATGGTACAACAATCTTCCTCGGGGTAAGATTGCAACTTTCTTTCAACTGGCCGAGCTCTTTACTGGAAACTTCTATTTTGGAGAAAAACCAGTTAAGCGAGTAACACATCTGTAAAGTGTTAGACAAAAAGCAGGTGAGAGCACTAGAGATTATATCACTCGTTTCAATAAAGAGAAGCTCGAAGTTATTGATTACGAGGAAAAGACAACAATCACTGCTCTAATGAGCGGATTATTGCCAAATGAATTGTAGTATACTCTGGCCAAAGATCCACCTAGGACCATGTCAGAATTAATGGCAAAAGCAACCAAAATCATGAATGCCGAGGAAGCTATGGCTGCAAAGAAGAGCATGGACACTACGGAGACCAAAGTTGAGGCCGAGAAGATTGAGAAGAAGGATCAGAAGAATAATGGTGGTATTAAGCAGTCAAAAGCAAAGCAAGCATTGGAACAGTTGAAGAAATTTGGAAACTATACTCCTTTAAAGGTAGGTATAAACCACATTCTAGAAGAGATCAAGAACAGCGAGGAGTTAAATTGGCCAGAGAAAATGAAGACAGATCCTGACAAGAGGAATAAGGCCAAATATTGCGAGTTCCATAAAGACCATGGTCACACGACCAAAAATTGCATAGCTCTTCAAAATGAAATCGAATCACTCATCAGACGAGGAAAGATGGCCAAGTATGTTGATCGCAAAAATGAAGGAAAAAGCAACGACCGAGCAAGACAGAGGTCTAGATCTCCTCGTCGAGCAGAAGAAAATAAGAAAAAAATTCATGAAGATGATCTAGAAGATGACCCCGATCTCCCCAAAAGACCAAGATAGCCAGAGCGTGAGGTATTTTCAATTCGTTTTGGATCATTTGATTGTAATGTTATTACAGGTGGAGATACAGGAGGTAGAGACCTTACTGCAGAGAGGAAAGCATACCTCAATGAGGCTCAAGCTTGTTCATATATTCAGCGAATAAATCTAGCTGAGGATGATCGCCCGAGGAAGGTGAACAAAGAAAAACTAGTCATCGAATTCTCTAAGAATGACCTCGCAGGTGTGTTATATCCTCATGATGATCCATTGGTGATCAAAATGAGGATGAAGGAAGTAATGATCTCAAGAGTACTGGTGGATAATAGTAGCTCGGCGGATATCATGTTCTACTCATGCTTTGACAGCTTAAATCTAAAGTTGTCTCAATTGGAGCCTTATCACAGGCCCCTCCTCGGTTTTGCTGGCGAGAAAGTTTTTCCACTTGGGACGATCAAGTTGGATATGTTCATCAGTACATGGCCTGCTTATCAAACAGAAAGAGTACGCTTTTTTGTGATGGATAAGAATGTTCAATCAGCTTACAATATCATCATGGGAAGGTTATGATTAAAGAAGTTCGAAGCAGTACCATCTACTCTACATCAATGACTAAAATTTCCAACCAACTTTGGAGTAGGAATTATGAAAGGTGACCAAAAAGTAGCTCGGGAATGCTACTATTCATCGGCCGAGCAAGAAGAACTGGATGAATCCAGGAGAAAGACTACCACCTATCAAGTGGATGAAGGTGCAAAAATTGAAATGTTAGATCCTAGAGATGAGTCACAACTCGTAAAAGGTCAGGTGGTGGAAGCTACTGAAAATGTCATTCTGGACGACGAACACCCAGAACGAACAACTCAAATCGGTTCATCGTTGGACACCCCACTAAAACAGGAATTAATAGCCTTCCTAAAAAGCAGAAAATAAACTTTCGCATGGAGCCACGAAGATATGCCAGGAATAGACCCAAATTTCTTGTATCATGAACTTAATGTGAACAAGGAAATCAATCCTGTGAAGTAGCGAAGAAGATTGTTTAGCCCCGAGAAGAACCAAGCTATACAAGAGGAGGTCGAGAAGCTCGGAAAAGCTTGCTTTATTGAAGATGTCAAATATCCAGACTGGTTAGCTAATGTGGTGATGGTGAAGAAGAAGAACAACAAGTGGAGGATGTGTGTAGAATTCACCAACCTCAACAAGGCATGCCCAAAAGATCATTTTCCTTTTCCCCGAATTGATCAATTAGTGGACGCTACCTCGGGACACGAGCTGTTGAGCTTCATGGATGCTTATTCTGGTTAAAACTAGATTAAAATGAAACCTGAAAAGAGGGAGAGTACCTCTTTTATTACCCCTAGGAGAACTTACTGTTATAATGTTATGCCTTTTGGTTTGAAAAATGTAGGTGCAACATATTAGCGGCTGATGAACAAGGTGTTTGCAGAGCAAATCAGTCACAATATGGAGGTTTATGTTGATGATATACTGACAAAGAGCAAGAAAGCTACTTACCATCTAATTGATCTAGGTCAAACCTTTGATCAATTAGATAAATATCAAATGAAGTTGAACCCTACTAAGTGCATATTCAGAGTACGAGAAGGCATGTTCCTCGGGTATATTGTCAACCAATGAGGTATTGAAGCAAACCCAGAAAAGATCAAGGCTCTATTGGGGCTACGATCTCCAATAACGAAGAAGGAAGTGCAAAGTTTCACAGGGCGAGTTGCAGCACTTAATAGATTCGTATCACGAGTAACTGATAGATGCCTCCCATTCTTCAAAACACTCCGAAAAACATTTGAATGGAATGATGAATACGAGAAGGCCTTTCAAGAGTTAAAGAAATACTTGGGAGCACCCCCACTGTTGTCCAGACCAGTGATGGGAGAAATATTATACTTGTATCTGGAAGTTTCAAAAAATGCAGTTAGCTCGGCATTGATAAGAATGGAGGATGGAGTGCAAAAACCAATTTAATACACTAGAAAGGCCTTTCGAGGAGTAGATATCAGATATCCAAGACTGTAAAAGTTGGCACTAGCGTTGATCGAAGCAAGTAGAAGAATGAGGCCGTACTTTCAAGCTCATACCATAGTAGTGTATACCGATATGCCACTGAGGCAAGCTATTCATAAACCAGAAAAATCAGGTAGATTGATGTACTGGGCAGTAGAACTTGGTGAATATGATATAATTTATGAGCCTAGGTCGTCACTTAAAAGGCAAGCAGTAGCAGATTTTATCGCAGAATTCACTTATCCTGACACGTTTGGGGAGAAAAAGCTAAAATTTGACCAACCTGTGGATGTTACAGGATCATCAAATTTAAACCCCGATCAACTTAAGTCAGTTGACGATCAGGAGGAGATGGTCGACGAGCAGCAATAAGTATTAGAGGAGGATAAAAGGAAGCAACAAATATTCCACCGGGGAGCTCTGTCCGATCAAAAAGTTGAAGACGAGATACCTATATGGAATCTATATGTGGATGGCTCATCCTGCACTACAGGCTGTGGGGCAGGGATTGTTTTAAACATCCTGGATGAAATAGATGTGGAGTATGCTTTGTGCTTCCAATTCAAGTATTTTAATAATGAGGCTCAATACGAAGCTGTGATTGCAGGACTTAGTTTGGCTAAAACTATGGGGGCAGAGAAGGTTATCGTATTCAGTGACTCGTAATTGATCGTAAATCAAATGCTGGGAGTATATGCAGCCATAGGAGAATTAATGATCAGGTATCACACAAAAGAAATGGAGGTTTTATCAAGCTTGATTGTAGTACATATAATTAGAATACCAAGATTAGAGAATGGAAGAGCGAATGCCTTAGCTCGGTTAGCTTCAGCCACACGCACCGAGCTCCGAAAAATAATCCCAATAGAAGTCTTGGCTAGTCAAAGCATAGACGAAGATCTGATGATGAACTTTATTACCCTTGATTTAGGACCATCTTGGATGGATCCCATTAGGGCATATATTGAGGAAGGGAAATTACCAACCGATAAACTCGCAGCCAAGGAACTAAAGTTTAAAGTTGCTCGTTATGTATTAACTAATGGTATTCTATATAGACGAGGAATTATAGCAGGTCTGCAAAGATGTGTGCACCCTTCCGAGGTGAAAGATTTGGTTGAAGAGGTCCATGAAGGGTCGTGTGGAGCTCATGTAGCAGGTCGGACGCTTTTGCAAATAATAATGACGCGGGGATATTATTGGCCAACGATGAGGGCTGATTATATAGCGTATGCCAAGAAATGTGACAAATGTCAGCGCTTCTCGTCCCTTCGAAGAACTCCTCAGGCATTGCTAACACCCATAACATCCCCTTGGCCATTTGCTATGTGGGGAATGGACTTGGTCGGGCCTCTCCCGACGATAAGAGGAAGGTTCAAATACCTCATCGTCGTTGTGGATTATTTTACTAAATGGCTGGAAGCTGAGCCTCTTATTGATATGACATATGAGAAGGTGTATCAATTTATTTGGAAGAATATCATTTGCAGATATAGTCTTCCCCATGCATTCATCACAGACCATGGAACTCAATTTGATAATGAGGAGTTCGCTGCATATTGTCATCAGTCAAACATTTTGAAAACCCACTAGGCACCAGGGCATCCCCAGAGCAATGGAAAAAGTGAGGTGACGAACAGAACGCTACTGAATGGTTTGAAGAAAAGACTGGATGATGCGAAGGCAAATTGGATCAACGAGCTACATTCTGCACTGTGGGCTTATCGTACTACACCACGAGCAGCAACAGGAGAATCTCCATACATGCTGGCATTTGGAAGTGAAGCTGTTATACCTGTCGAGCTGGGTCTCCCCACACACAGAGTGCTGAATTTCAATTCTCCTATCAGTGACTTGATGAGAATATTAGACTTGGATATGCTCGAGGAAGTTAGAGAAGAAGCAGCAATCAGGAATGCTGCATACCAACAACGAACAACTCTTTTCTACAACAAGAAGGTAAAAAAGTGTGATTTGAAGGAAGGAGACTACGTGCTAAAGAAAGTAATTCAAAAGCACAATAAATTGGAAGCTAACTGGCATGGACCTTACAGAGTAACAGAAGTTGTTCGCCCAGGAACTTATAGGATTGAAACCTTAGAAGGAGAGGAATTTAAGAATGCATGGAATGCAGAGCATCTGCGCAAATATTATCAGTAGTTCAATCCTTATGTAATGCTGTTTTCTTCGATATGAATAAAGCTTTGGATGTTTTACCCAATTTTCTCCTTTTGTTGAATTTTTTTTCGGAGTATTAGTGCTACACACTATGCATCAAGTTCAAAATAAAACCCTACCAACTACGGTTGGACGATAAATAAAATCCCACCAACTACGGTTAGTCGGTAAATAAAACCCTACCAACTGCGGTTGGTCGGTTTACCAACTACGGTTGGTCGATAAATAAAAACCCTACCAACTACGGTTGGTCGGTCTACCAACTACGATTGGTCGGTCTACCAACTACGGTTGGTTGATAAATAAAAACCCTACCAACTACGGTTGGTCGGTAAATAAAACCCTACCAACTATGGTTGGTCGGTCTACCAACTACGGTTGGTCGATAAATAAAACCCTACCAACTACGGTTGGTCGATCTACCAAATATGGTTGGTCGATAAATAAAACCCTACCAGCTATGGTTGGTCGGTCTACCAACTACGGTTGGTCGATAAATAAAACCCTACCAGCTGCGGTTGGTCGGTCTACCAACTACGGTTGGTCAATAAATAAAACCCCCTAACTACGGTTGGTCGGGGAATAAAAGTTCACGAACTTTGGTTGGTAAAAAACAAATATCTTAATAAATTTTAGTTGGTCGGTAAGCCAATTACAATCATCTCCAGTTGTTTAAATTAAACAGGATCATGAGATAAAGGATGTTTTATCACATAAAGATCAAAGATTGATAAATCACTGCAATGAAATAAGCAACCAATAAGTAAAAACATTCTACAAATTAAATTTTTCATTCAAATTAAATTGAATTACATAAGTGGTGAAAAGTAAAAGTCATTACATAAAATCCTATTCTATGGGTTTCTTTCCCTCTGCCTTTGAAGTAGGTTCCACTCCGGCAGGAGGATCATCTAAGGCATAGGGGGAGTTTATGAAGTTTACATCTTTCAACATTCGAATATTCATCACAGAAGGACGAGCAAGCAGGTGCTCTGGCCGAGATATCTCAAAATTTGAATGAAGATTGTAGTCACCAAGATACTTTGAGATCGGGCACTGAGAAATGGCCCGAGAAGGAATCCAACTCATGTCAAGCTTAAATGGAGGCACTGGCAAATCAAGCGACCCAGGATCATAATAATCCCACAAATAGTGACCCTGTTCCAACTGTAGCACACCCAAGGCATTCAGCCATCCTTGCTTGTACCCCTCGTTGTTTGATTGCTGGATCCGATCATCAAGGTGGTAAAGGGCTTCATTGTAACCAGCCATCCAAAATTCTTTGGGCTGCTTGTGGAACTCATAGGTCAACCTCTTTAACTGCTCATGAAGATTCTTCACCAGATTTGTCTTATTCTCCAAGGTAGAATTTTGGACAGTAAGTTGTTCATCGAAGGTTTGAATCTTCTTGGACATCTCAGCTAATGCTTGATTCTTCGCCATCAATTGGAATGCTTGATTCTCCAAGGCTTCCTGTGTTCTAGCTTCTTCAACAGTAACCCGAGCAGCTCTTGCTCGTCCTCGAGAAGCTCTTGCTCGTCCGCGAGCAGATGTAGAGGGTCCAATTCTCTTTAAAGTTTCTAATTTGTCTCTCAAATTGGCATTTTCAACCTCCAGAAATGAGAAACCTTCGTCATTGATAGGGACCAAGGCTCCTGAGGTAGATGCTGCAGATTTCAGTTGGAATATCTCTCCTCGCAAGTTATTATTTTCTTGCTCTAGCAGTTTTGCGATCTGTTTATGCTCTTCAACCTCGATCTTTAAAGTCCTCTCCTTAAAATCATAAGCAATGACTAACTTATCATATCTGTTGATACCAAAATTAATATACTGATATGGACGAATAATATGAAGACACGTGTCAATCTACTTGGCACAATAGCAATGAGGAAGTTCATTTCCCCGACTAACTCATGTTCTCTCCGAGCAACGAGGATACACCGAGGAACTTCAGCACTCTGAGGTACTCTAGCGCTCCGAGGAACTCCTGAGCAACGATCAACTAAGGCGGTCCGAGCTGCATCTCGGCCGTAACATTAATTGCCAGATAATCAACAATTCAATTATTCATTGAATGTTTATCATCTTGACGCACACGCTGCATTAAATGTATTACCATTTCATATGTATATCATTTAATGTATCAACCCTTTCATGTACAGCCTAAGGGCTATAAATACCTTGTATCACCCTCATTCAAGGGGACCGAAATTTCTGGAGAAAACATATAATCGAGAATTCCTAAAATCCTCAGCAATAACATAACAGTGGACGTAGGCCATTCTTATAAGGCTGAACCACTTTAAAATATTCGTCTCATTTTATTTATCTGTGATTGAATAATTAGAGCTATCTAATTTTTTACATCAACAGATTGGCGCCGTCTGTGGGAACGTGTTACAAGCATTGTTCTCCATCAAAAGCTAAGTTTTTTATTTTCTCTACGTATAATCAATTATACATACATCTTTTGATTCAATCGTGATTTTTATGTTTATATACATAAATTAATTGTCCAATTTTTATCTGCAAAATGTTGCATATCATGATTTTTAAATCATAACTATTAGATTAATTCTTATTTAGAAATCTGAAAAATAGTGGATTTCATAAATCATAAATTTTTGCTTGATTCTCAAGTTTCAATTTTGTATAAATGATTACATATACTAATATATACGACGATGATAAGATTTGATAATTTTCATTGATAATTTTCATTATAAATTTTGTAAGATCTTTGATGTCTATTCAAATTCCCATCATATTTTTAATAAAAGAATGGGAAAAGATTAAAGACAATAAAAAGTCTTCTCATGGAAATCATGACCCAGATATATTCTCTCTCTCTTCAAGTTTGAGTCTCTTTGCATTCACTTTTATGAATTATATACTTAATTTGGTTCATCTTCCATCTATGACAATAAAGTCAAATTGATTGATTTTTTATATAAATTTGGTAATAACTTCTATCATTCAGCATGTTTTTATATCTCCAAATAGGGAATAGGAAGGGATCAATATAAAAAATAATTTTCTCTCACCTGAAAAATTATTACTCACCTCTTGTAAAAGAGGATCAGTAAAACAATCATGACCATATCAAGACTCTGGGCACAAATTTGATATGTTGGCCCCTCGTTCATCACATCACAAGGTTTCTTTGTCGAAATCACACGATCTAGTGGGCTATATATTTATTCATTTAATTAACATTCTTAAGGCTTAAATTTTACATCGAATGTTATTTTTTGATCTAAAGATTCGAGATATTCTGGTCATCCAACCATATATTCTATAATTTGAGATATCCTTAAATGTTGGTCGGCAACATCCATGTTGTTTGTCGGCAGCAGTAGAATCTTGGGGTATTAAAAAATGTGAAGCACCCTAGATATTTCTTTAAACACGAGTTCAGCTTGGGGACAAGCAGGGGGCTTAAGTCTTTTTTAACTTGTGATCACCCCAAAAATATTTTTAAAACCAAGTGATAAATAATTTTCAAACAACAACTTATACCTGATTAGTTGTTGGAGATTAAATAACTCTACATCGTATTTATGATGCATATCTGATAAAAATTTGTCCATCTCACACACATTTGGCACAAAAATATTATTTCATATTTTAAAATTTTTATTATTTTATGCCGATACACATCACATATTGTTTGGCTGAATAATTATTCTCATGATAATAATTATTTTCCCTAGTCTCGACAGGTGCTCGGGCAGCCTATTAAAATTTCATAGCAACCTATCAGCGGCTGATGAACAAGGTCTTTACAGAGCAAATCAGTTGCAATATGGAAGTCTATGTTGACGATATGATGACAAAGAGCAAGAAAGCTGCCGATCTTCTAGTTGACTTAGGCCAGACCTTTGATCAACTGGATAAATATCAAATGAAGCTGAACCCGACGAAGTGCATATTTGGAGTACGAGAAGGAATGTTCCTCGGGTACATTGTCAACCAGCAAGGCATTGAGGCGAATCCAGAAAAGATCAAATCTATTTTAGGGTTGCGATCTCCAACGACAAAGAAAGAGGTGCAAAGTCTTACAGGACGAGTTGCAGTGCTCAACAGATTTGTATCCCGAGCAACTGATAGATGCCTCCCATTCTTCAAAACACTTCAAAAAACTTTCGAGTGGAATGATGAATGTGAGAAGGCCTTTCAAGATTTGAAGAAGTATCTATAAGCACCTCCGCTTTTGTCCAGGCCAGTGATGGGAGAAAAAATATACTTGTATCTAGCAGTATCAGAAAATGCCGTTAGCTCGGCATTGATCAGAATGGAGAATGGAGTCCAGAAGCCAATTTATTACACAAGTAAGGCTTTTCGAGGTGCAGAGATCAGGTACCCAAAGTTAGAAAAATTGGCATTGGCATTAATTGAGGCAAGTAGAAGAATGAGGCCATATTTCCAGGCCCATACCATCATCGTGTATACCGACATGCCATTAAGACAAGCCCTTCATAAGCCAAAAAAGTCAGGGAGACTAATGTACTGGGCAATAGAGCTCGGTGAATATGATATTGTGTATGAACCCAGATCATCCTTAAAAGGGCAAGCTGTAGCAGACTTTATAGCAGAGTTTACATATCCTGATACCCCCGAGGAACAAAAGTTTCTCGCTGACCAACCTGTGGATGTTACAGGATCAACAAACATAAGTCCAGACCAACTCCGGTTGGTAAAAGGGCTTGTGGATGTAGAAAGAACACCGATAATTCAAACCCAGACCAACTCCGGTTGGTAAAAGGGCGAGAAGAGATGGTCGACGAGGAGCGAAAAATACTAGGGGAGGATGAAACAAAATAGCAAATATTTCACCGAGGAACGCTGTCAGATAAGAATTTTGAAGACGAGTTACCTACGTGGAGATTTTATGTAGATGGGTCATCTTGTACAACAGGTTGTGGAGCAGGGATTGTTTTGAACACCCCAGACGAGATTGACATGGAATATGCTATGCGATTCCAATTCATAGCCTCCAATAATGAGGCTGAGTATGAGGCTATGATAGCAGGTCTTAATTTAGCAGAGATTATGGAGGCGCAACAAGTGATGGTATTTAGTGATTCTCAATTAATTGTGAATCAAACGATGGGAACATATGTAGTGTAAGGAGAAATAATGGTCAAGCATCATGCAAAGGTAATGGAGTTGTTGGCAGAATTTGATGCCATTCAGTTGATCAGAATACCAAGAATGGAGAATGCACAAGCAGACGCACTGGCCCGATTTGCATCAACTACTCGTACCGAGCTGCGAAGAACGATACCAATTGAAGTATTAGAAAGTCGGAGCATAGATGAAGACCTGACGATGAATATTATTATCCTTGATTTAGGACCATCTTGGATGGATCCCATCGGAGCATATATTGAGGAGGAAGAATTTCCGGAGGATAAGCTCGCTGCCAAGAAATGGAAGTTTAAAGTTGCTCGCTATGTACTAATTAATGGTATTTTGTATAGACAAGGAATTATGGCAGGTTTGCAAAGATGTGTACATCCCTCCGAGGTGAAAGAATTGATTAAAAAGATCCATGAAGGGTCCTGTGGAGCCCATGTAGCAGGTCGGACACTTTTACAAAAGGTGATGACGCAGGGATACTACTGGCCGACGATGAGAGCTGATTGTATAGCTTATGCCAAGAAATGTGACAAGTGCCAATGCTTTTCCTCCATCCGAAGAACTCCACAAACATTGTTGACACCCATCACTTCCCCTTGGCCATTTTCCATGTGGGAATTGATTTGGTTGGACCACTGCCGACGACCCGAGGAAGATTCAAATACCTCGTCGTTGCCATCATCACAGACTATGGAACACAATTCAATAACGAGGCGCTTGCCACTTATTGTCATCAGTCAAACATTTTGAAGGTTCATTGAGCACCAGGTCATCCTCAGAATAATGGACAAACTGAAGTGACGAACAGAACATTACTAAATGGTTTGAAGAAGAGGCTAAGTAAGGCTAATCAACTCCCCGAGATGCAACTGGAGAATCACCATATAAGCTGGCGTTTGGAAGTGAGGCTGTAATACCTGCCGAGTTGGGTCTTCCAACACACAGAGTGCTGAATTTTAATTCCCCAGTCAGCGACTTAATGAGAAGACTGGATTTGGATATGCTCGAGGAGGTTAGAGAAGATTAGGAATGCTGCTTACCAACAATGAACATCTCTGTTCTACAACAAGAGGGTGAAGAAATGCAACTTAAACGAAGGAGATTACGTGTTAAAGAATGTCATTCAGAAGCACAGTAAGTTGGAATAAAACAATGATGTTTCGTCGTCTTCTTTCTTTTATTGAAAGTTTTTCGGGGAATACTAGTCTGCAACACTACGCTGCTCAGAAATAAAAGCAAACACCGATTGTTCAAACCCACAACCAACTCCGGTTGGTAAAAGGGCGAGAACAAACTATACTCCTTTGGCTAGGAGGCGTACACTAGCGTGATCAACTCCGGTTGGTTAAATAACTAGTGGACATGATAGTTCGAGCGTGATCAACTTCGGTTGGTAAAATAGCGAGAACAAACTATACTCCTTTGGTTAGGAGGCGTACACTAGCGTGATCAACTCCGGTTGGTAAAATAACTAGTGGACATGATAGTTCGAGCGTGATCAACTTCGGTTGGTAAAATAGCGAGAACAAACTATACTCCTTTGGTTAGGAGGCGTACACTAGCGTGATCAACTCCGGTTGATAAAATAACTAGTGGACATGATAGTTCGAGCATGATCAACTTCGGTTGGTAAAATAGCGAGAACAAACTATACTCCTTTGGATAGGAGGCGTACACTAACGTGATCAACTTCGGTTGGTAAAAGAGTTAGTGGACATGATAGTTCAAACCCATGACCAACTCCGGTTGGTAAAAGGGCAAGAACAACATTCTTAAAAATACCAATCTCGGTTGGTTTGAAAACAAAATATGCTCTCAAATGCCAACTTATGTTGATCGGGAGGTAAGATTATTACAGAAAATATAAAAGTTCCTCGAAGAACAAAATATTCCAAACTGAACCAAGTATGGTTGGTCGGGGATAAAAACCCACTAACTATAGTTGGTCGACGAGGAGAATTTATCGACCTTGGTTGGTCGGACGCATTTTATGAAAAAGACAAAAATTTACCAAGTATGGTTAGTCGGGGATAAACTCCTACTAACTATAATTGGTCGACGAGCACAATTTAACAACCTTGGTTGGTTGGAAATTTTTTAAACATTTTTATACTCATTACTTTATTATTAAGTGATCGAGCAACATTAATGATACTTGTAACTTTTTTATTACTAAGTTGGTCGATGAACAACACAATATTGTTATCTTTTTAACTTATACATATGCACAGATGTAGAGTATTTTACAAGACAATAGCAATTAAGATTGCGAACAAAAATGAAAGTCTTTCATTAAAATCAAAAACAAAATACGTTGAGAATGAAAATGTATACTAACTATTACATTGAGATTCCTACTCTATTGGTTTCTTTCCCTCTTCTTTTGAAACAGGTTCCTCGCCAGCAGGAGGATCATCCAAAGCATAAGGGGAGTTTATGAAGTTAAGATCTTTTAGCATTCTGATGTTCATCACAGATGGTCTGTCCGAGCATCTCTTGCTCGTCCCCGAGCAGGAAGTTGCTCTTCAAGACTCATGATATTCTCAGACATCTCAGCCAAGGCCTGGTTCTTTGCCATTAGTTGGAAGGCTTGATTCTCCAAAGCAAATTGAGTTCTCTGTTCTTCGACAGTTACCCGAGCAGCTCTTGCTCATCCCCGAGAACATCTTGCTCGTTCCCGAGCAGAGGTAGAAGTCAAAATCAGCATCTACAGCACTGAGATCTTTTGCTACTACTGTCTCGACCAATAATGAAGAAGAAGTTGTGTGAAAATGTTTCGAAGTCCACCACTAGCTTGGTACTAATCAGATTGAAGAGTTGGGTTCAAAAGCTAGTATGTTACTCGACAAAGTATTCAGAAGATTATAAATCAGAAGAATCAAGCACGTGAAGTTAGCACTCAGTTGCTCGGCACAGGAGGCAGTTGGTCGGCTGGCAAACCAATCAACATACTTGAAGATTATGACAAGCTACAAGCTGCATACTATGGCATGGATGCATCCAAATTCCCAGGGGTGATACATAGCACACGGAGTTCCTCAAAATAAAGATTAGCAACCATCGATCAGCCTACATCATATGTCGTCCAAGAGATAATGCACTTTATGTTGAACAAATTAAGAAGGTAGATCAAGAATTTCACGAGCACCGAGCAACACTGCAGAATAAATACTCCATCCTTTCAAGTAAACCATCAAGCATGGAGCATTGGGGGCTTCTGTTAATACAAAAATTCTCCATCTACGAGGACCAATAAGAAAAGGACACATGTCATCCTACGTGGCAATATTCGACATCCGAGGAGAGTTGGTCGGCACCCGAGGAGTATTAGTCGGCACCCGAGGATAGTTGGTCAGTACCCGAGGAAAATTAGTTCGCACCCGAGGAGTTGGTCGGTACCCGAGGAGAGTTAGTCGGCACCCGAGGAGAGTTGGTCGACATACCAACAGGGAAGATCAAAGGATAACTACGCATTTAATGATCATTAATGTACATTTAGACTGTAGATGACAACACATAGCATACCAAGCAATTCAACAATTAGATTCGTTGAATGTAGACATAATGTATAAGTGTCTACATACAATGAATCTCTTTATCTCCCATTACTATAAATACATGTATCCCCTTAGCCAAAAAGGAGAGATCCGGGAGAACCTAGAAACACCATACACAAGATACACATCCTTTCTCTCTCTACACCTTATGGTGCTATTGTAAACCCCTGGGAATAAAATAACAGTGGACGTAGGCTTTATTCATAGCCGAACCACTTTAAAAATCTTTGTCTCTTATGTGATTGATTGGATTGCTTTCATCTATTTATTTGTGATCATAAAAATGGGATTCGGTCCAGTTTTTTGCATCAACAATATCCTTTGTCAGCATTTAGTTGCTGATACTTTTTCTCATACCCTTGATGCAAAAGGGCAGAGGATTCCTTGTATTGTTGCTGAAGTTCCTCGATGGTACCCTGAAGATCTTCAATCATCTCATAATAAGCCACATTATTGGCAACAGCTCGGTCTAGTAAGCATTTAAGATATTGGTAAGCTTCCACTGCTCGTTCAGAGGCATCTGAGCCCAGGATATCAAAAATTTATGATTCATCCAAATCTGTATGGCCATCTTTGAAATATTCATTACATTTTTTCATCAACTCGGTATCGTGAGCTGATAAGAGTTCTATTTTGGCTATAAACTAGCAAAGAGACGCAATAAAAATAATTAATAAATGATAAAGGCAGAACAAAATAAAAAAAAGTCAACATGAATAACAAAAACTCAAATTTTTATTCATCAAAAGACAAGTACAAGGTTCAGGGTTACATTCAAAAGAAATAATAAAATTAAAGCCCGAGCAACTTTACACCTTCTCCTTGAGTTTTGCGACTTCCTCGAAAGGCTGAGATGAGGAGGCTAGTTGCTTGGAGGATATTGGCAGTTGCTCGACAAAGGTACTGGTAGATTGAAGATGTTCGGTAGGAGTAATAGTTAGTTGGGGCTCCTTGTAGCAAAGTTCAATAGTAGGGACCTGATCCCTAACCATCATTGAAGATTCTTCAGAGGTAGCTTCGTCCTCTTCTTCTTCTCCAGGAGAGGGAGGAGGCCCATGAACATGGAGCTGAAAAAGTTCAGAACTCTCTGAGACCTTTAACTCCTGCAGAGCAGCAATCCATCCACCCCTGAAGAATTTGAGGCTAGTAAAATCCAACTGAGAGGACATGGCAGCTAGGCCTTTGTTCCAACCTTTGTCCCAGCCAGAACTGAAGGACTTTTTAACATCCAATTTCCTCTTCACCTTCTCCGAGGAAATCTTCTTAGATAGAAGTTCCTCGGCAGCTTTCAGTTTCCTTTCTGCCTCTTCCTTCTGACGATCAGCTTCACGGAGTTTGCCCAGTTCCTCTTCAGCAGTTTTAAACTTGGTCTCAAGCTCTCCAGCATTCTTGAGCTTTTCTTCAAGCTCTTCATTTTTCTTCTTAAACTCTTTCATTTTCCTCTCCAACTTCTGAGAGGCCTCCACATATTTTTCTCTCTCTTGCTCAACGGACTTCAGTTGCTTCTCCCAAGCAACCTTATATTCTTCATATTTCTGACAAGAATCCTTTAAGGATTGAGTCAGACCTACAAAAGCCTCCTCCACACCTCCTGAGGATCTCGAAGCTTTAAGAGCTTCATCCTTTTTCAAAATAGTATTGAAACATGTTACCAGCTGATAAGAAAAATAACTTTGAGTCAGTACAAGAATAGAACATTGAAAAATGAAAGTTTAGATTATTAATACTTACTGAGGCAATATGTTGTGCTGCCAAGGTGGTAACCTTATCCCGAGAAAGAGTGTCTTCAAGGCCTTGGATTTCTGGGATAATCCAAGACTTCACAGAGCCCATGGCAAAGCTCGGAGCAACAAAAGTGGGAACACCACTTCCAGCAGTTAGAGGCTGAGAGATGGATTCAACCAATTTATCCGAGGAGCTTTTCTTCAATTTCCTCGTGGGAGCAGGAACATTCTCGACCAAGGATGTTGTCTTGGTCGGTGTTATAACTATAACCTCGCTGGGAGGAGAAACAGCTTCAACCTTGCTCGGAGCCACATGGGGCTTCTTAGCAACTTTCTTAGCAGCAACAGGAGGGGGTGCATCAATTTTTCTTGTCCCTTCTTCTGGGACATCCTGCTTATTTCTCTTTGCCTCTACATTGGCAGAGTTTAATTTATCAAAGTATGAGGGAGCTCTTCTTCTCTTCATTCTGTCACTGAGAGGAATATTTGATTCAGGAGAGGAACCTT
Organism: Sambucus nigra; assembly: GCA_949130495.1. Lineage (NCBI taxonomy): Eukaryota > Viridiplantae > Streptophyta > Magnoliopsida > Dipsacales > Adoxaceae > Sambucus > Sambucus nigra. The sequence continues at coordinate 391,175,875 of OX422207.1, read as the reverse complement.
CAGAAGCTGGTGCTGGTTCTACGTCACTTATTACTGGACGAGCAGTAAAAGATGAAGTGTAACTCTTATACTGCAACAAGTACGAGGACGATCTGATATGTTCATCAGCAACAGTTTGGTGAAAACTCCAGATAAGTTTTAAATGCCTCAAATTGACATCAGTTTCTTTAGGAGATTTCTTTTGCTATCAACTGCAAATAAACAAAAATTAAAATGTCAATGACGCATTTTATCAAACACAAAGAAAACATAATTTCAAAAATAAAATAAAAACAACCTATCCCATTGCCATAGGGAGGGCATCTAGGACCCTGATACACATCAGCTCCATTTAATGGAGCATATTGCCAATTTTTCATAACAACCCCATGCTCGAAGTAATCCCTGTTGGCATCGGGGAGAATGACAACTAAAGCCCTATTTAAAAACCTAGTTTTTAAATAAAAAGTGTTATCACTAACGACCCATCTATAGCAAAACATAATTTCTGGAATTCCTAAATGGGTTCCATGAATCTGATTTAACCTATAGACTCCATTAACTATTCTCTAGGTATTGGGAGCTATTTTTACAGGTACCACGTCAAAATATTGATAGAATTCCAAACACAAGGGGTTTGGAGGAAAAGAAAAGCCACATTCAGCTACAAAGAGACTGGCGAACCAATGTCTCTCAGCCAAATGAAAATAGTTAGAAGGCTCAGAAAGCTCTTCCAATATGACCCAGGAAGGAACAAAAAAATCAGAGCGAAATTGATCAAGCAACTCAACAAGGTAAACCATGATGAACAAAAGAAATAAAAGATAAGGAAGAAGATCTTACAGGAAAAAGATGAATCAGGTGACAACGAACAATGAAAGAAACGAACGCACAGGACAGAGAAAAAGTGAAGAAGTTCTAAAGATGCAAATTTGAAAAAGTAAAAGACGATCGAGTTTTCTGAAATGTTTAAATACTTTACCTCGAGAATGGAGAAAAGCAATGATTACCAAGATGGACGATTGCGTATCCAGCGGCTAAAAAGAAGAAAAATGCACGAAACACGAAGCGGTTATTGAAATTCGAAACACTTTAAAAAGCCTGATACTATGTACTCAGAAAAGGAGTTATGTACAACGAACGATTATCTAAAATTCATAAAGTTTAGGCAGCATAAATGTTCCATACTTTTCTTCAACATCAAACCACGAAACATTGGGGGCTTCTTTTGATACCAAATTTAACCTACTGACGTGGACCAATTATGTGGAGACACGTGTCAATCTACATGGAACCCGAGAATATTTTTGACAACACCTTGACTCCGAGGAACTCAGCCTCCCCGATCAATTCGGTCTCTCCGAGCAACAAGTGTTCTCCGAGGAACTTTATTGTACCGAGCTACTTAGGTGGTCCGAGCTGCACCTCGTACAGAGCATTTTTAACCGAATAATTAAGAGGATTGAATGCGCATTAAATGTTGATTATTATCATACAGATGTACACGCCTATTGGACAGCTTCTCTCGCATGTACAACCCTAAAGCTATAAATACATTGTAACCTCCTCATTAGCAGGGGACTCGGAATTTCTTGGTAAACCCATTATCGAGAATTCTGCAAACACTCAACAATAACACAAACAGTGGACGTAGGCCATTCTTTCAAGGCTGAACCACTTTAAAAATCTCTTGTCTTATTTATTTTTTATCTGTGATTAAATAATTAGAGATAATCTAATTTTTTACATCAACAAATATATAGCTATACTTTAAGGATATGGTGATGCTAACTGGATATATGATTCGAAGGATTGTTAATCCACACGTGGATATGCATTTACACTTAGTAGTGTTGTTATGTCTTAGAAATCCTCAAAATAAACTTGTATAGCTAGATCCAGCATGGAATTTGAATATTTAAATTTATATACAGTCAGAGAAGAAGTAGAGTGGGTTCGACACTTGATGATATTCCAATGTGGCGAAAACTTGTGCCCACAATTTGCATACATCGTGATAGCCAATATGCAATTAGTAGAGCATTGACTGATTAGTTTAATGGCAAGTTTCAATATATACATCAAATACATAATACTATGAAATAATTTCTCTCTAATGGAATTATTTCAATTTATTATATTTAGTTCAAAGATAATATTGAGGATTCGTGGACTAAAGGTTCGAATAGAGTGCAAGTAAATCATTTATTAAAGGGAACATGGTTAAGTCCTGTAAAATAAAGAGTTATTTTAATAGAAACCCTACCTAAATGACTAAAGATCCGAAGATATATGTTCAAAGTACAACTGAATCTTGGTTGACTGTACAAAGTGACCACTTATAAGAATTTAAACTCATACCAATTCCTTTGATAAAAAAAAGTGATGCCTACAAAGTATGATGGGATTATGCATAAATTTTAATAACTCCTATTTGTTGGAAATCAAAGTGGGTTATTGTAGGATACTTTTAATGGTAAGTCACTTATTTGAGTGTGAAAAGGATGCTTCTATGATAAATTCAAAGGCTCAAATTATCCAAAGCACTCATGAAATAATTAGTTGTTCACGGTCAAAATGAACATAACCAAAATTGTTCAAAGAATTACTAAGAGAAGTCTATTGCCTTTATTTACACCAAAAACTAAACAATTTAATATATCGTGTTCATTGATCAGTTAGTAACTCCAATAGTCTTTCACTAGGGAAGATTTAAGGCTAAAAGTTATCTCTTCCGATGTAGGAAATTTTTAATAGAATTATATTAACGTCTACATAGTCATTTCATGTTGAGCCAACCAATTTTCATTAATGTGGAGGATTTTTAGAATTTATGGGTTTTTAATGGGTTGACAAAATAATATTGTGTTCAACTATTAGGACAATTTAATATAGGACCCACACGTCTTTCAGGACAGTTCAAAGTTATAACAGGTTCTTCTCTATAAGGAGTGAAACATGGTATACTCACATGTGTAAACCATAAATTATGTAATAACAAATTATTGTTCAAAGTACCCACTTGGAACATAGAATTTGGTTTAAAGTATTGTGTGAATGTCAATGTCCCATGGAGATAAAATATGACAACTGGGTGTAGTATATCATAACCTATTTTAGCTTTAAGTCTTGGTGCCCTTGGGGTGTGATAACTCTTTTAAATAGAGAGGACATGCATGGGCTTGGATTGACTTCCAAGTCAACACAAGTGCACACAACCACTTCTTTTTCCCGCCCCGATCCGTTCTAGTCCAATACGGATCAACTCGGCATGTTCATGGTCATGGGAGTGGGCATGTGTCTTGGTCGTTGGGCTTTGTCTTGGCTTATGTATTATGTTTTGGGGACTTTTATTATTTTATGAGTCAATTTTTGGTGTGTATTTTATTTATTTCTTGTACAGTTTATTTCGATTTAATACTTTGTTTTGTCCAACTGTTGTGACAAATATGGGTAGTTTTAACTATTTTTAACCTCCATTTATTTTAGTATATATTGGTGGTTTTCATGAGAATTTTTCTATTTCTTTCCAACCATAATTTTTGGTCTTAGTGAGTCTCCATTTTATTTTATAAATAAAGAGAGTTGTTCCATTCTTGGTTCGCCTATTACTTGCAATTTGGAGTGCTACTATTGCAAGTAGATTGTTGTATTGTGGGAGATCATTGCCATTAAGTTCATGGAGCACCACTACGAAAAAAAATCTCATCTCAAAGACAAAGTGTTCAACACTTACCGCAATCATTTAAATCTCCATTATAGATACTATAAATTTATGTTTATGTAATTTTAGAATATTATGCAAATGTGCGTGTGTGCGTGTGCGTATATTGTAATTTAGGGGGGAAAATCATTTTGGATTACAAAGTCATGTAGTATACCTCAACGATTACCACAAATGACAAAAAATCCATATTATTTACACCGTTACTACAAATTGGTACAAAAAAATCAATAAAATAGGAGGCACATGTCTTCGATACACTAAATAATAAATGATAAGAATGCAATATATTACATCCACTAATATATAAAAGTCATTAAATAGGGAACCATTGACTCTTATATATATATAAAAATTAATCCCTAATCCATTTCCTTAACTATATTAAAATTATGTAGAAATAAATTTAATAGTAAATTAAGAATACAAAATATTATAACAATGATGTATTCAAATTATAAAATTTGTATTATATTTCTCATAGACATGACATATAAAATTGGTCAACTTATATAGCTTTGGATTGCATGCAATAACATATCATTTATACTAAAAATACATTCTCTTTCTCTCTCTTATACATATATATACACTAGCGGAATGCCCATGTCTAAAGGCTCAGCGAAAATTTCCAAAATACGTAATCACAAAACGACTAAAAAATTTAAAATATGTCATTTCAAAACGACAATTCCCCAACAAAACAAAGTGTAATTATTTTTTTTTAAAATGACCATAATATATTTTATTTAGGACTATCCACCCTATTTAACAACTAATAAATTTTGAAAAATATAAAGTAATTCCTTAGTGCAATGGCAAGTGTCCTACCCCGAGCTAAGGTTGGCCTCTAGTTCAAAACTCGACCCCAAAATACATATTTCCATTCACTATCACAACTGTAAAAATGAAAAGATAATCTTTTATTTCAACTTTCACATATAAGAACAGTACAAAGCATTTCGGCATGGGAAATTTGATCAATAAGAGTAATTTTCATAGGAAAACATAAAAATATCAACAACACTTACTCCAAGTTTTCATAACAATTAACAAACACAATCTACATAAGCTACCAAACCTGCCAAAGTTAAGCCCTGCATAAACCCCACCAAAAGAACTCATAGTACAAACAAAATTTATTAAAAGCTACTAAACCTACCAAATCCATACGCATCTAGTGCTACAACATGCATATGACAACATCCATGTGATAACATGTGTCTCAAATTTTTACAAAAATGACGGTGAGACGCAATAGTTGGAACAGGGACGGTGACAACATCTGCATACACGATGACTCTATCAAGATCAAAATCTCCAATAGATAAATTATACTCAAAATGACTAAAAAATTGTTGTTGCCAGTGGCATGAACCTTAGTATAGATATTAAAAGCATGAACTATTCACTTGCCTTCGACTCTATCACCACTCTGAATATCATAATGATCGGAGAGGAAAACCTCTTTAGAACTGTCAAATTGACGACGTCCGCCATTTGATTCCTTAGGACGATAATACCAACGGACGTCGACTCTGACATTTGTGACTTTGCTTTAAGAATGAATTTTCTCGACTCCAGTAACGTATGAAGGTTTAGAACAACACAAAAAAAATTTAGATCTGATATTCAGAGAACTCACCCAAATCATTGAAATGTATAATGGGTTGATGAAGATGAAAACACACAAATAGAGATCTAATTTTTGGTAGGATTGTTTGCAGTAAGTGGGACTGCCCAATTTAATCAGTCCCAGTGGGACTGCCCATTTTCAGCAGAAGTTGTATTTCAGCAACAACAGAATTTTAAAAATAGCTTACAAAAGTCGATATTCATACTTGATTTATCCTATTAGTTGTCACATTGAGGCTGCAAGTTTCCCATGTTCTGCAAGGATATAAGCAGTAATATTTAAATAGTATAGAACCTTTAAAATGAGTACATAAGCAGTAATATTTAAACTATGTAACTTCTGCAAGGATTCAGTGTTGGAAGACCAAATGCCATCACTTCAATTATTACTCTTCCAACACCAAACTACAAGTTCTCATACTTCAAGAACCAACTCTAAGAAATTATAGAACATGAAGCACAACGGCTTTAATAGAAATCATGAATTAGGTTCCCGTACTTCAGGAACCAACTCTATGAAATTACAGACGTTAATATTGTCTTAAACTTTGTTTTTCAGCTCTGTTTGGTCAAACCTTTCAGGTGCAAAAAATCATATATGTGGTAACATCTTGGGGTGCAATGACTTCTGTGTAGTGGTTTCCCAATTCATGATTTGTTTCCAAGAACTTTTGAGCATCAATATTGTACTTCTTAGCCTCCGGGTGAGTCAATCCCGCCACACAACGTAATTTTGCAACAGTGATCAAGTCCAAGGCCTCTGAATTTAGTTTTTCTCAACTAACATGCGTACATCGGTAATTCACCTCGACGTCTTTAGGTTGAACAAGCTTTGAACTTTTTTATTATACTGTTCTATCTCTTTTCTTATTAGCACCTAGTTTTGCAGGCCTTCCTAACTTTTTGAAATCTTCAGGTTCTAAAGGGCAAAGACTAACAGCTGCTTGAATAGGTTTCTTCCCAGTGAGCATGACCTCCTAACAAATGATCCATTAAAAGCCTGCAAACATGTCAATATTGACTATAAAACATGGCATAACAACATAAATCCTAATATGTCTCATTTCTAAGATTTGTAGCGACCATGTCAATATTGACTCTGGGAATTTATTGAAGACAAGCTTGAAACTATGTATAGCTTCTAAGTTTAACCTTAAAATTCGAATGAAACACAAAATTTGAATACCAACATTGAGAGATGGGAGAGATACTAACGATTGAAATTCAAAAGAAAATCAGGAGGTATACCTTAGAATGTGAGAGATGGGAGATAAGAGTACCTACTCGTAAAAAAACATAATTAGTAAAGTTTATACATAATTAAAACATAATAAGTTGAATTGATCAACAAAGATAAAAGTTTATACATTATTAAAACATTAATAGATCGATCAGTTGATTTAACTTTCCTTAACATTTGAAGACAAAGCATAAGGAAATTATAGTTGGACCATCATGTACTCTGTTTTTGACTTAACTCCCAATAGAAGAAACTCCATGAAAAATTGAAATGCATTTAATTAATTGTTACAAAAAATAAATATAGATTGAACAAAAGATGTCTTTTTTGTACAGTTCACTAAAAACGCAAGACCGGACACTGAACAAACATGTGCAGGAATAAGGAAATTGACCCTTTATAATTTTATGATACACAAAAAGGCTTAAACAGGTAACGAAAAAATCACTCAGCAATGCATCCAATAAAGTTTGAGAAACAAATAGAATAAAACTGAACAGTAACAAAAAATAGAAACAAAGGAAACATCAGGTATATTTTTAAAATAAATCATCCTTTCAAGTCGTATATCACAACATTAGATTTATTTAAAAAATAAAAAATATATATAAAAAGTAAATAAAAAATAGAGTACATGATGGTCCAGCTTTATGAAACAGGCTATACCTGTTATATAACATGTATACCAGCTATATGTTGTAATACCCCATATTTCTATTTATTTATGATTTAATTAATTCAAAAACTTAATTGGATAAATACGTTTTAGTTAAATTACATGTGTGATGTAATTTAATGAGGTTAAATAATAAAAGTGATTATTAAATATTAATCGAGAGATAGAGACTGATTAATATTTAGTTATGATATTTACTATATGTGTGAATAGTAAATAATGGTGGATTTTTGATATACAGCATAGCGAGTGATATGTGCGTATTTTATTTTATCACACCAGGAGTCGCGAGTAGATCATTTTGAGGTGAGAAATGAGAAATATATTTTAAGTGACTCGAAATATAATTAAAGGTCATGAATGATTTCGGATGGGTCGAAATAGTCGGAATAGTGTACCCGTGGGCATAGTTTGGGTCCTGGGTCAATTTTAGACCAAACCGGCACCTTCTGAGGGTAATTTGGTCATTTTAAAATTAAGGGTTAAAAGACCTACCAAAATTAGCACCCTATATCTGGTAATTAGAATTGGGTGTTAGGTTTAATAACTCACAAAACTTAGAGAGGCCATTAGAGAGAAGGGGGAAACCAATTCCAAAGCTTAAGAAGGGATTCTTGAAGAATTGGACTTGAATCTTGCACCCAAATCATCCAAGGAAGAAGGATGGAGGGAGAAGAACATCAATACACCATAAACAACATAAAATCTGACCCCACAAACTATGAGGCAAGTGTTTATTGCAAATCAAATTCAAGTTATAATACCCATGTGTACGGAGTTTTAAGAATTGGTTGATTCTATTGAAAAACCTTGAATTAAATGTATGAATTGATCATATGTTTGGGTAGGATTTCATGTAAAATGAATCCCTAAGTAAAGAGGAAATGAAATTTGAATATATTTTCTGATTAAAATAGAATCTTTATGAGTTCTTGGTTGAAGAACATGAATCTTGAATGACTTAGGATTTAATTAATAAACACAAGATGTCAAACTGCCAAAATTTTTAACATAAATTTAAACGTATGCCATTTGAATTGTAGTTCAAATTAGAGTATTAATCATACATTTATGGATAGGTATATCTCTTAGCTATCCAATGAACTTGGAATCAGGTCAATCGGAGTTTTGTACAAGGAGTAATCGACATGTTACTATAGGGTATTTGATCTGTCAGTATAGTAATCTGCTAGAATTTTGGCGTGACTTTAAACGTGTTTGATTTGATTTTTACTTCGAATTAGAGTGTGAATAATAGATGCATGGAAAGGTCTATCTCTTATATTTCCAATGAACTCGGAATCAGGTCAATCGGAGTTCTATAGAGGGAGAAATCGAAATTTTACTAGAGGGTGTTTAGTATGCTAAAAACATTATGATTCCTTTCGGCTGCGAGAAAATGTAAGATCTTTCATTTTAAGACTCAAATGCCTAAAATTTTATTGGGGAAGTGTTTGGGACCTTGATGAAATATATTTCTGGAATATTGATATGGAAGTAGGTCTATGATTGAGTGTTGTACTTTAATTTTGTGAGAGAATTAAAGTGGAGATTCATAGGCTTGATTATGACGTATTCTAATTTGAGATGATAATAATATAATTTTGGAAAAGTGTGAGCTAGCTTAAATTTACTGAGTCAGTAGGTTAACAAGGGTAACTACTGAATTGATATAACAAGGGGTAACTGGGACTCTTAGAGTTGTGTGAATACTCGAATTAATATGAAAGTGAAATAAATTTGTAAAGAAAACAAGTATGGTAAATATTAGAGAGAAATATATTACGTACAAGTATGAATAATTTGGTTGCGTGAATCCCTATTATATTGATTATTAGGTTGGGTGAATACCTAAAGTATGCTTACTCCTGTATTGAGGTCGATGATTTTCTGGACCAATACATGAAAGCTCGATTTGGGGTCGATGATTATTCGGACCAAATCGAAGATGAATAATATTAGGGCCGATGATAATGCCGGACCAATATACATACATATGACCTTTACATTGGGGTTGAGGGATTTTCGGACCAATGTAAATGGTAGGATTATTTGGGTCGATGATTTGCCGGACCAATAAATCCTTTTAGTATATATTATGTGTGAAATATAGACCTTATGATTTTATACTTATGTGCGATAGTAGACTTGTAGATGATATATATAGAGATTTACATCAAAATAGTAAATTAAATAGAGAGAAACTTAATCACAAAATTTTAAATAGACTGGGAATAGTCTATAGTAATTCAGTAGTGAAACTTAATTATGGAGGTTAAACGATGATAGGATAATTGGGGTCGATAACTATCCTGACCAATGATCCTTATAGTATATGTTGTGAGTGAAATATATACCGTATAAATAATTTGCTTGTGTGGTATAGTAGATAGTTAGATGACGTGTAGACATCTAAAAGTAAGTTGAGTAAAGAAACTTAATTTTAAAGATTTAATGTTAGATAGTGGATATCTAAAGGATAAAATTAAGTGGTGAGACTTAATCATAGTTATGGAAAGATATCATGTGAAGAATGTTACTATTATGTTAATTAACAAATGAGGGATGTTAATAAATTTTTGTATTGTATGGGCGGTACGAAAACTTAGATGTGTAGATAAGTTCAGTTGAATACTCTAGTCTAATTAGCTTGGATAGTATTGCAAGGTGGGCTAAGTATAGAATGTGAAGTGTTCACTATAGATGAGAGGTGAGGAGAACTCAAGAGAGAGTGTACCTGAATATGTGTAATCAATAACTGAATTTTATTGTGATAAATGCTTGCTAAATATTTTCAAAATATTTTGAGTAGTAACTCTTGCTATAAAATATTTTCAAAACCTATTAGGTGTCCAACCATAGGGATTCCAGACTTGAGGATTTCATTCCAGGGACTCGGAGCTGTAGTACTATAGATGCTGGCAGGATCTTGATTAGACGATTCTACCTTTTTGATCTAGTGTAGGATCTTATTTTGTATTCCTTGTTTGAACATGTTGTCCATTGACGGTTTATAGTTATTGAGTTCTTTTGAGCATTGTGGATTGTGGTTTTGAACTTTTAGTCAATGGTTTATCGGCAAGTCTTTCATTCATATGTATTGTGTTGGATTGAACTCTAGTATACTGTGAATGTTTTATTTAGCTTTTCGCATGGTACATTTTATTGTGTTAACGACAGATAAAATTTGGCAGCGGTCTAATTTCACTTAGGTGGTTAGTAATTAAAAAGTTTTTGACAGTGATGCTAATAATGAACCATTTGAGAAACCTATTTTAATTTAATAAAGGCCCGATCACCCGATGATTAATTAGGTGGGATGTCACATATGTTACACCAGGTATAGCTGCAAAAGAGTTGCACCAACTGCAAAAGAGTTACGAATTGCATATATTCTACATACCTGTTATATAAATAGGTATACCTGCTATAAGTTGCAGTCCAATTAAAGACCTTCCAGATTTAGTTTTATTGTGTTTGGGAGAAGCTCGGGAAAAAGAGAAAGATGTAGCAAAACATGCAGTAGAAGGAGCACTTTCGTTGCTAAAGAATGAAGGATATTTTTTTGATAAGGAATGATTCTGATCTAACTTGTTGCCAATAAGAGCAGATTCACATAATTTTTTTAATGATACATAAGAGATTTCAACTCATATATCATGTATATCTAAGTATATAGATTAGGTATGTTGGTAGCTACATGTTGATAACTTATGGAGGAAACTGTATAGGAAACTTAAATTATGTAAATGCCAATTGTGGGTGGTTCAATCAAAATGATTTGTCCGGAGTAATAAAATTAAACTTAATACTCCTACGAATAATGCCGTCAAGAAGACTTCATTAAAAATGTTCATTAATCAATTCATTAAAATAACCCATTTAAATATAATGGAAACATCTATTGCGATTTTGTAATAGAAAAGACACTGGGATTTTGTAATAGAACATAACGCAAAAAACCCAATTAATTATAGGAGAACAATTATATTATCAAATAAAGTAATAGTATTGAATTTTCACCTACAATTCAGATTATAACATTCCAAAATAATAAATACAACACACTAAAAAATTCCAGCCATTCTATGAGACGTATGAGAGTAATGTTAGAAACCATAAAAACTATATATGATGATAACCATAAAGTGATTATGACAATGTGGAATTGAACACAGTAAAACTATTTATCCATCATCACATAGCAGAAGCCTAGGGCTTTCATTAGCCGCTGCTAGAAATCTCAAGCATCAGAATTTCTGATGCAGCATTCGATTTTGTTCTCGTTTAAAAACAATTTTTCTCCAAAATAATGGCTCCATATTTCTCCAATTCTAAGCAACAGTCTTCTTTCTTCATTATTAGATTCTCTAATGATCTTACCAGACGTGGATACTCGGCGGCATCACAGGGACTTGTGTCTAGTAAGGTAAAAGCAGGAATAAGAAGCAGTGTGATGTTGCGGAAAATAGGGGATGATACAACAAAGAACACTTCATGCCTTCAAGATCCAGTTACAGGCTACTACATGGCGAACAATCGGGTTGAGGAGATGGGTGCTGCTGAGCTTTGCCAGTTGTTGCTCAAGCACAAAATTAGACAAAACTAAATTATGAGAGATTATGTATTAAGATTTTTGGTTTTCCATGAGAAGAATTGGACCCAGAACCCATCATTAAACACCAAAGATCGAAAACAAAACAAAAAACCTATTATTTAGAAATAATAATCAAAAGGCCTTTACCTTGGGTTATGTACGGATGACATGTGGTGGTGGTGGTGGAGGTGGTATGGGAGGCATCCCGACTTGAGAGGTGAGACAATGCTAAATAAACACTCCCTAAATATGTAACAAAAAAAACATATATGTAATTGCTAAAAAACATGAAAATAGAGTCAACTAAATAAACAACAGGGGGATTAATAAAATAAAATAGTGGTAGTACTAAAAAGGACAAATTATGAGAAATTTCAAGTTTTTGGTGAAATTGACTAAATAAAGAGAATGGAAGAGTTGTTTACCTCCACTGTAATTGGGTGTTGAGTTAATACATTTACCCTCCAAAGAGGGATGCCACATAATAGTACAGGTCCTCAAAAGACATAGAAGTTTATATTATTTTCCACCAGAACAAATTCTAAGATGAAATCATGAAAATTATTAGATGATTCAAAACATTCTGAGATTTAGAAATGATTCAAAAGTATCAACTTTCAAAGCGTAAACTTTGAGACTACATACTCCATTCTCCCATCAATACTAAAAATTAGTTGGATCTGATCTGATATACAAATCCTGAGATTGAGTAAGATTTAGAAATGGCATTAGCGTTCGATGAGTTTGGGAGACCATTCATAATAATACAGGATCAAAAATAGAAATCTAGATTGAGAGGCCTCGATGCTCAAAAATCCAATATTTTCGTTGGCAAAGTCGTTGCTCGTATTCTTCGAACCTCGCTCGGCCCTAAAGGAATAGACAAAATGCTCCAAAGCCCCGACGACGATATCACAATCAGTAACTCTCTCTCTCTTTCTATATATGTTTGTTGCTAATTGATAATTTGTTTAAATTAACCTACTTTCATATCTTTGGTATTAGTTGTATCGCCTGTTCATTGTTCACTAAGAATATTATTAATCCCAAACCTAATTGACTAAGAAATGTCATATATTGAAAAATAAATTACAACTACATAGATTTCATATACATATTGTATATGAAATCTGTACAGAAATGTCATATAATAAAAGTGAAACCTCAAGCTTAAGTATATCATACCTAGAACTATATCAGACCTAAAAGAAAAACCATAAACTGAAATTGAAAAATGTATATCAAAAATTAAAAAATGTATACACGGATATTGAAAATTGTGTAAAAAACCCCAAACTGAATGAATCTACAGAAGCTGATATATTGATCAGCCTTGGTCGTTTTCTTCTCTACTTAAATCTACTGAAGTTCATGAAGGAAGCCAAATAAAAATTCATCAAGATTACATCGCAACATGTTGTGGAAGCTAATAAAAATAAAGAAAAAACAGAGGACGATTGAGGGAGGAATAGAGATATCATACCCAAACCCTCCGATTTTCAAAAAGCACACAGCTAAGAATTAGGGCTTCAAAAACCCTAATATCAAAACTTTGAAACAAAAAAATGTGTCAGCGAATATCTAAATAAATTCGGAAATAAAAATTTCAAATGACGAATAAATGAGAGAAAAAGAGATCAGAGAAAAGATAGAGCATAGAGATAGAGATAGAGATCTACCTCATAAGAGGGAGAGAGAGAGAGAGAGAGAGAGAGAGAGAGCGAGAGAGAGAGAGAGAGAGAGATGAAACAAAACAAAGGAGTGAAAGAAAGCGTGTGTTCGATCTTGCTTTTCTTGGTGGTGGTGTCTCTCTTGTGAAGTTACTAATTCAACCCTTGTTTTGAATTAAAGTAAGATACGTAAACCAAAGAGAAGGAAAGGAAAAGAGGGGGAAAACAAAAATTAAAGGGACAAAAGAAGAAAATGCAACAAAATAATATCAACCTTTAGATTCTTGCATTGGTGTCTTAATCTCAACCTCTACTTAGCTTATCACCGTATTGAATAGTAACCAAACTTCTACTCCTTATTATATATATATATATATATATATATATAGGATGAGGGGATTTTTATCTTTATCAACTGATGGCACAAATTAAATTTGGGGAAGTTGTATCTAACGATAAAATAGAGAGCCACGTTACATTATGGCACCCACACACTACATCAGACAAACCCACCACCCCAAATGTAGCTCTCACAAAACCAACCATCTTGCACGTTACATTATAAAACCCATTACCTCGAGTCCTTCCCCATATCCCATTTCTCAGTTACATAACCATTCCCCATATTCTCTCTTATAATGTTTTATGATATTGTTCATAGAGAGAGAGGAAAGCAACATTTTTTCCTACCGAACACAACTTGAAACCAGCATTTATCACCAAAGCAACATGCCTTTATCATCTTTTCTAAACACAACTCAAAAACTCCATCAACTCGAAACCACCATTTCCATCACCTCTGGACCCAAAAATGGTTTTGGTACTTATTTGTATTTTGTAGGTTTGTTTCGAAAAGAAACAACTCTGATTTGTTTCAAATTATTTTGGATCCAATTTAAAATGGGTTTTTTATTTATTTGGATTTTGTAGGTTTAATATATGGTGTTTTAGATGGCTGATCGGATTGGAAGATTTGTGGGTCACACCCATTATATTGAAAGTGTTATTTTGCAAGTTTGATTTTGTTTTTTGGATTACTTTACTTAGAACCATGAGATTGATTGTTTAATTTTTATGGGTTTAATTTTTCATGGGTGTAATCTTAGTTTGGTGCCTATGTATTAATAAAAACTCAAATTCAAATTAGTGGGGGTATAATAATGGTTTAGTGCCCATCAGACTCTATTTCGGATGAAACAAAAAAATATTTCGGTGTGTTCAGACCAAAAAACTCGTCTCTCTCTTTAATTAACACTACAGTTTGATCTATTTATCTATCTAAGCATTGGGATAGATCTCTCTCATTATGGATATTTTATTTTTGGGATTTGTTGTCTCAATGTTTTGTTTTTACAAATATCACGTCTTAGGTACTTCTGGTTTCAAAATCATTTGGGTATAGAAATCAAGGTTTGAAACCTATAGTATTGTAAGGCCATGTGTGTGTGTCTTGTTTTCTTTTATTTTCCTTCATTATGCATGTAATTTTTGGGGATCTTACTTAGTTTATTTTTTTTGGATACGGGTTTAGATTATAGAGTTACATTTTCCAATGCTTATGCTTTTAGATTCAATATGGATATATATGTTTGAATTTTAATTATGATTTTTAATGGTAGAGTTACCTTTGGTTTAGAATTGTTAGTTATCTATTGAAAAATGTTTGTTTAGAATTATGGGTGTAACATCTAGTATATGTTAGTAATTATTTCTATCAACATTTAAATGGTTGTGAATGATTTATGTTTTTAGTCTTATATGTGTTGTGTTGACTTCTTCAATATAGTTACATGAATAGAGATTGAATGATCCTGGAGAAAGGGGGAAGTATGAAATATGGGTTTGTAAAGACTTCGTGTATAGACCCCTGTTGGTTAATGGGTTTGGTACAAATACATGAATTCCTGGTATTTTTTTTCTTTTTCTTTCATTAATAATGTGGTGTTTATATGAATATAAGCTTTAATAAATTTTATGTTAGCTCTAACTTATGATATGGGCCATATTGTTGGGTTACTAATTTGAGTCGAGAGGGGTCGACGGTTCCGACAGACCATTTCAAAAAGAACGTTCTAATCTTTCTGAGAAGTCATATCTTAGGAAAAAAAACTCAACATATTTGTTTCTTGATGTTACATTTCTAAGCCTATTTTCTATAATTTTAATTTGGTCTATCTTCTACTTAATAATGGTAGTATGATCAACTATGATTTGTTTCTACTACATCAGTTAGAAATAATGTAATATTTTTACTTATTTATCTAATGATAGTTTTTTAATTCCGTTTTTTGTATGAATTAAAGAGTATGGTGATGGTAGGATTGATCTTTGGATTGAATGGCATGCCATTATATCCCTTTTTTCATGCATATCGTATGAGTAATGTAAGATTCCTTTCTATGGGTCTCTCAAATTGGTTCACAAATTTGGTTATGTAAATTTTTTTTTACTATTTAACTTTGAAAATTTTGTACAAAAAACACTCACAAATTATTTTTCTTTGAATTTGGTTACGCCGACCCTCTTACATTTATGTTGTGAATATAAAAAGTATTTATTTTTTATTTTTTTTAACCTGATAAGATATTTGGTGATTTTTTTTAATTTAGTAAAGAGTAAATTTTTTTATGAATCATATTTAAGTGAAGTTATTATTACAAGGTGAATACAATTGGGTGTAACATATAGCATATTAATAATATAATGGAATTAGAGACGTTGAATGGAGCCTTCACCGTAATAATAGAAATATATAATTTCATTTTTTAAGTGTACATAGGTATCATGATAACAAATAAATAATAATGTAAGATAGATATATAAAAGTTTAGAGAAGCAGTTATATTGATAGCTTTATTTTATTATTATTAACCGAAGTGGTTGAGAATAAATAAATATATTATTTATTCTCAAACCATAAATATAATAGACATTAATATATATAGATTAAATTTAAAAAAAAAATGTTATACGGGGGGCTCAAGGTGTACTAATAAAAAATCTTCCGACGACCATGGGATGTAAAATGTGGGGCCTGAGGTATACTACCACTATCCAGCTATGATAAATCTGCCCAAGGAGTCTAACAAGTTACTGAATTTCAATTGTTAATTGCTGAAGGAAAGAGTATTATATATATATATATATATATATAGTAAAACTTTCCCCCCAATGACATGGCACCTAATGAATAGTCAAAGTGAAAAGTCAAACTTTGCCCCCCAATGAATATTCACGTTCACTATTAAATGAGGGAATGGTCAACATGAATAGTCAAAATATATATATAGTCAATCTTTTTCCCGCAATGACATGGCACCCAATGGTCGATCAGCATGGGTGGTACTATGTGAAGTATAAATGATACCCATTTAACCTTCCATTAAGTTAAGCTTGGAACTTGTGAAACCATAGTCCAAAAATTACCTACAACCCCACCAATCAAATCTCCTAGATAAACCCCATAAATACCCTTCTCCACCCGAGTCGAAACTCACATCACTTAAAAATATTCAAATGTAAAATTTAAGAGTTTCCTGCATTTCTATGATTTTATGTGTCAATGTTTAATTTTTTATTATGTTTGTGTTTCTACATATTCTTAGAATGTATACATGTGTTTACATGGAGTAGCTAACATATATATACTGTGTATGAGCTTAAACCCCGGAAACACCATTAGAGCTTGGAGCTCCAATGGTAAATTCCCATTCCCCGACTTTGAACTGTAACAACCCTCACTTTTGAGAGCCTATTTTATATTTATTTACTATGTGTAGTAATTAATTATAAAATGATGGATGTTGAGTAAATATTAATTTAATATGGAAAAGGTTAATATTTACTGAAATGTTGTATGATTACCTGATGAGGAGGTAAAAATATCCATGTGGTGACTTGTTGTGTCATAAGAATTAAAATGACATTTTGGTTTAATGAGAAACCGGAACTAAAAATGAGTTATAAAATTTCCAAATGATAATTTGGATAGTGCAGTTAGTCCCGGTAGGTGCGAGACAGTCAAAATAAGTGCTATATTGCAATTTTGGTATTTCGGGCACTTTCGACTGGTTATAGCTTAAATGTGTAGTTGCGATTTATTTTATCGCGTATTGATCATTTAAGTGGGCTTCTTAGACTTAAGCCATGTTTTATTTCCCAACCCCATTTCTATTCTTCCATTTTACACAATTGATCCCTAGAGAGAGAGGAAGAGAACTTTGGGAGAAAAAAAGAAATTTGGAGATTTAAGCTTGGATCATTTCCTACAACAAATCAAATCTGCATTTGCATGATCAAGGCAAGTAATCTACTTGATATTATGTGATTTAAGGAGAATAATTAGTTTTGATAGTTATGAATTTGTTGTGTTTAATCATTTTAGGGTTTTGTTGGATTTATGGGTATTAACCCCTGGAAATTGATTTGGATGATAAATAATGTTAATGTTGGTAGTTAGAGGTATTTTTGGTGTAGTAATTGCAACATATAATCTTGGTTGGGTTGGTTTTGGGTTTGCGAGAAAATTTGGAGTTCAAGACTCCATAGCCATTCTTGGCATTTTCACAGGGGCGAATCGATTCGGCCCCTAGGGCGAATCGATTCGCATAGAAGAAGTTTCCCAGGTCTGTGTACCCGAATCGATTAGGGTTAAGGCCGAATCAATTCAGCTTTTCCAGAAACTTAAAATTTTCTTTCGAACCGATTCGCTTTTAGAGCGACTAGATTCGCTGGGGCGAATCGATTCGGTTCTTGCAGTTTTGAGTTATTTTCTTGTTTAAATTTTTAACTTTTTGTTTAGGTTTAGGACCTAGGAACCTTCTTGAAAGAAGTAAACTTAGAGTCCTAGAGTAGTGGTTGAGTTTGGTCGCTACCCTAGATTAGAATGGGTCATCTGGGGTTTATTTTGGGGGGGTGTTTAAAGTAATGCTAAGGAATTACTTCTTTTATTGAAATTTTTAGAAGTTAGGAAGTTAAATGACCATTCTTGGAGACTTAGGGGCTTATCGAAATCCTATGGACTTTGGGAATTGTAGGATCATAATGACTATTTGGAGACTAAATCGGGACTTGTAATTTGAGGAATATTAATGATGATATTCGATGGGAATAGGTTCGCATAAAATAAACCCAAATTGTTTAAAGATGATAGGTTCAACTAAAATGAACCCAAACTGTGTTAAAGATGATTGGTTCAAATAAAATGAACCCAGTTGTTTAATGATGATAGGTTCGAATAAAAAGAACCAAGCACATGTATAATGGAAATGGAATTTGGTAATGGTAATTGAAAATGAAAATGAGATTTTAAGTGGTAAATGTTAATTTACTTAAACACACCTCTCTAAATGACATCATAAGGGAAGTTCGCGCGCTTGGTGATGCCCCCTGGCTAATGAATGTAGGGTGGATATAGTCCTAGGCCATATGCGGGGTTTTTATATGTTTTCTGCGCTGGTGAGGGGATTTTAGGTGTGGTCCTGACTCTCCCGCAGGCATATGGATGCTTCCCGACGTTGCGTTATGATCCCAGGCTGCCTTGTTTGATAGGCCCCTAGAAGATGATGGTCATTTAGGGGCGTAACTAGTGGGGAAACTCGGAGGGGCGGTCTTAGAATCGTTATATGTATAAGAATATAACTTTTCTGCATCAAGTGGGACTTAATGGATATATGCCATAAAGAGCATGGATATGTGCCATAAAGAGCATGTGATTGAAATTTATGTGCCATAAAGAGCACTTGATACTAATGGTATTCCTATTAAGTAATGGAAAGTTAATTAAATATGGAAGTTCATGAATGAAGGGAAATTATATCTTCTTGATTTAACCAAATAAATGGTTTTATTCCTATTAAGGAATGTAAAGGGATATGGTAATTGGATTAATGAGCAAAGGTTTTAAATTAAAGTTATTTACTTTTAAATTCTCTTTTGTAATTGTGCTACATTTCATAATTAGTTAAAATATCTTAATTTGTAATTGTAGGCTTAACATGCTAGATAACATGCCATATTATCATCCTTATCATTCATGCATAACTGTTCATTTCTATCATGCTTTTTATTTCTTCTGGTGATCACATAGAACCCGGCCCTGACCGGTTTACTTTCCTTGTTGTGTATATGATTGTATCCGCTCAGGTGCTCCTCCATAAGGACGCCCGTTTTGATGTTTCCATTCCAGTTACTTTGACGGGCTGTAAGATTTTGTGGTTATTAGAGGACGTTGTTTTAGATGCCTCCATTTTGGTATTCTAGATACGATCGGGTCTTTTCATCGGGCGTGTGGCCCAAACTTTTGTACTTGTTTAATGAATGTATTAAGTAAGATATTAAAATGTTGTACTGTGTTCTATGTAGCTGTGTACCGACAGCCTATTCGGTCCTTTTGTATACATTCATCTTAGTTGTATTATATATATTCTTGTGGAATTCCACTTGCTTATCAGATTGGGTTGTTTAACTTTAATTTTCTTAACTGGTTTTAAATTTCAAAACGTTTTGGCAACCCATTTTATGATTTATTGGGTGGTTTTCCCGTATACTCAGTTTATTTGGTTGATGCTGAGGATGATATCCATCCATGATTCATGTTACGTGTGAGTATCGGGCTGGCCACCCCTTATCTCGGATTGCGGGTTGTCACATGAACCAGTTTCAAAGTGGGGTAAGTAATGTTTAAGTTCTCAGAAGCTCATATTTGTTCTTAATTGGAATATCAACCACTTTTTATGCCCCAATTTCACATATGAAGTTTTCGGCCCAAAAAAATCCAGAGATGAAATTTTTAGTCTTCATCCCACCAAAATTCTTTAAACCGCGCTTAATCTCTTCCATTTTCAATGAATAACAACACTTTTATAATTCCAGAACCTAAATAATAGCTTTTAAACATATTCAATTGGTCAAAGTTTTACCAATTTTTTCAGAAAATCAATAGCTTGATTTACTCCACCAAAATCTTTGAAACTAGTAAGGCTGGATTCGTCTTTGAATTCTGAACAATTTCATTTAGAAATCATTTTAAAAGGAATTCTATAATGTTTGGAAATGAAGGTAAAAAACTATTAAATGCAAAAGTCAAATTTTGAAGGTTGAAGGTGAGTGAAGCTCACATGTGAGAGTGATGGTTAACCCAGGTGCGTAACAACATTGACTCCGCGCATGAGAGCGCGTCCCCAATCAAAATTTTTTGATTTTTTTTTCAATATTTCTATTTTTAATTTTGAATAACTTGATATACAATAACACCCCGTTTGGATCACATGAAATCATTTTCCACGAAAATCATTTTTTAAAATTTAAATTTAAGTTTCTTAAATTGCACTTAGACCCTTGCTTATTTTACAATTATTTCAAATCAATCCCAAAATTTTTCCACGGGAAACTAAGTATAATTAGACCTAAATTGTCTCTTAACACCCAACCTAAATCCCAACAAATATTGATTAAATGATTTATTTCTAAAGTTTTGAAATTTATAATTTTAAACCCTTTTTAAATGTTATGCACTGAAATGGTTACTTAAACTTCCTTACTACATTTTCATCCACTTTGTTTTAAGACCTACATCACATACTCACATCAGTTATGATTTCAGACTACATGCTCTTCCCGCAAACTAGCCAAATCCCAATCGAAAATACTTAAAGTGGTGATTTATATTTCAATATTAATCATTTGAACTTCTGTATTTCAATTACTGATTATTATATCAACTTGTGATATTCTTTAACTCTAAGTTTTGTACTGAACTCTTTCGAGTATTTTAAACTTCCCCTGCATTATTGGTTCTTTTGATATCTATTAGTTCAATCACTACTATACCCTGAACCCTAAACCACTCGACAAGATGTTGTTAATTTCATTAAACCCTGTAATTTATTTTTCTTATAAATAAACTCTTCAGTAGCATACGTATAATCCAGGTATTAGACCCGGTATACCCCCGGTAAATCTAATTGGCCTGAAGGATGCAGATGTTGAGTGACTTGTTATAATTACTTTACATGCGAGTGCCGCTCTAGCTAAGCAATGTCGAGTCAAGGTTATTTCGCTAATTATTTGGGATTTCCTATTCAAGTACATTTTATATCTTGAACAATATTATAATGGTATGTCTACACTATTGAAACCTAATAACTGATAATTTATGGGTTATCGAGATATTTGTTCAACCAATATTATTTTAATCTGATATTTTATTATCCGGTTATCTTCACCATATTGTTTATTTTCATATCAAAAAGCGTCAGTATTCCCCTGAATGTCTTATGATATTTCATCTTGTTTCAATAGGCAGAAAGTCAAAATATTACCAACACTCCCTAATCTTATTATATTTAACATAAATAAAAATTATCTACTTGGCATATTTGCTTAATTGTTTTCCTTCCAAATGAACAACGAGCCTGAAGACGATCTATTACCACCCACCTCTTTGAACTTCGATTCACTTCTACTTTCGATAATATTCGCAATTACGTACGTATGGGCAGTAATAGATAAATATGGAAAGCCTCATTGGAATATCTATACCACAACCTGTCGACTACTAGGAATTCCCAGTGTTCTCCAATGTTATATATTTACGTACACCAGAATAAGTAATAATGTATTTATTTTATTTTGTAGACTTCACTATGTAATAAAAGGCTAGTCGTCTCTTTAATAAAAGCCTTTTTGTTTTCGTTGTATAAATTATAATCCCATTTCTCGTTATTCTTATTTATTATACCCATCCACTTTCATGGATGTGACAACATGGTATCAAAGCTCAACCAGGTTATACACCAATGCGGGACAACAAGGGGAATCTTCGTCTCCACCTTCACCCGATATTTATAATTTTGATATATTCTTATTTTATTATTATACTGTTTTTTACAGTCATGAATATCTAGGATGACATCTATCTTAATATTCGTTATTCTACTCACACACGTCTCGAAAGAGCAATTAAAAAAGTATTGATCGAGATTGGGAAATTTTTACCCCAAAAATCAAACACAATCTACTTATCGATCGCTTAATGGGAAAAGCGCAAACAATTTAGCAGGGAAAAAGATTTTCAAAAGACCCTACATGGGACGTGGTTTCGCCCAATGAAGTCACTGTAACTCCTCCTAACACCCCGATCCATTATGGATTACTCTCTCTTGCTACCACAATTTTCACACCTACCAACACCACTACATCCCCAGACTCATTCGATGACGACTCTGACCCCACAGAAGATGATGACCCCGATGTCCCCATTTACTAGCAAGTATTTAAGTTAATCACCAAGGGACGATGTATTTAAATAAAAGTTTGAGTGTGCACATTGAGAATCCCACTATTACTAGATAATCTATAAGTTCTTTTAATGTTTTGTATGTGTAAAATAGGACTGACATCTATGTACGTTTGCTTTTACTGTTTGTTTTCTTCTCTTCCACTATGTAATAAAGAATCAGAACGTATTAAAATATGGTGAGTATTTTTACATCCTTACGTATGATTCATTTATTTCATTATTATATATGTATGATGGTTACTACCCATGCAACTGCTAATGGAACCCAAGAAGAACAATCTATCCCTCAAAAGTCAACTCTAATCACTTCGAAAGAAATCTTATGTTGCCTTCAAGAAATGGTTACCTTAACTCAGCAATAACATACCATACGTTTACCTCCTATCTTGGATGAAACTCGAAGAATGAATGCCCTCAAGAAATTTTTACACCAAAAGCCCCCCACATTTCTTAGAAAACCTAGCACAGTGGAAGCGGAAAGATGGATTCACCAAACCCTCAAAGTATAAGATGGAGTCGAAATTATCCCCGAACTTAGGATTATATTATCCTCCTACCTTTTCGAGGAAGAAGCTAACTTATGATGGAAATCCATTACACGATCCATAAATGTAGCTGAGCTAATGTGGGAACAATTTGAAGAAATCTTCTATAATAAGTATTTTTTAGAATCGGTAGGAGATCAGATGATCGTGGATTTCCCGGGCCTACAACAACAACATAGGGCCGTGGCCCAATATGAAGCCAAGTTTACCGAACTATCTCACTATGCTCAAGAATATGTGGACACCGAACAAAAAAATGCAAGCATTTCGAACGAGGTCTGCGTCAAACTAAAAAATCCTTTGTTACCCCTCTACAGATTCGAGAATTCAAATGTATGGTTGAAACATCTTCACTTATAGAGAGAAATACCATAATTAATAATCCAGTTTGTAATCCTAATCCTCCCTGCTATCCATATGCAATAAGAAACCAACCAAATCAAAGGAATCACCCTTATAATAAGCACCCAGATGGTAAAAACTTCAGTCACATTCAACATAACATCATTAAACCTCTCATGCGTTGTCATGAATTTTATCAAGTGGGGAACCTGAGACCATAATGTTTGAAACTCCGAATGTATTCTCCACCTATTTCCCCTAGATTCATAAAACCTCCTTTCAAGTGTCCTACCAAAACATTCACCCATCCGCAACAATCCAACTCCCAGTACATAAAGCAGGAATCCACTAGTAAGAATCCAAATTCGGACTTTCCTCATCTCCTAGCAAAAAAATCCAAATTCCCACAATGTGATTAAAGGTAATCTTCCCTTTAATAATATTTCAGTATATGTGTTATTTGACTCTTAATCCAAGAACTCCTTCATTAGTAAAAAATGCCTAACTAGATTACAATTGTTTTATAAACTATTAGGACACCCTTTTACTATCAGTATGCTAATGGGGAAGATGACTATTATTAATAGAATATGTACATCACATGTTTTATGTTTTGGACCCAGGACATTAATTTTGGATTTGATTGTCCTTAAGCTAACCCAATTTGACATAATTATAAGAATGGATGTCTTATCCCCAAATCACGCCCATATCGACTGTCACACAAAAATAGTAACACTAAAACCTCCTCACCAAACCCCATTTTATTTTCAAGGAAGGATCCCTCACCAATCTTTGCATTTTTAAATAAGTGACAAACCCATCTCTTCCCTCCCTTGTATTTTGAATCAATATCAAGACGTGTTTCCTGAAGATTTACCTGGAATACCTACACCCCCAAGAAATTGAGTTTTTCATCAATCTATTACCAAAAGATTCCCCTATCTCAATACCTCCTTATCGTATGGCCCCTCTAGAATTACGAGAACTTCAAGTGCAATTGGATGACTTACTCAGTAAATGATTTATATGTCCCAGTACATCTCCTTTGAGAGCCCCAGTCTTATTTATGCAAAAGCAAGACGGATCATTTCGTTTGTGCATCGACTACCGAAAATTAAACCAAGTAACTATAAAGAATAAATACCCCTTTCCACGAATAGGTGATTTATTTGATCAACTAAGAAGAGCAAAAATATTTTTCAAGATTGATTTGTGATAGGTATATCACCAGTTACGTGTAAGGGAAGAGGATATACCAAAAATGACTTTTTGAACCCGTTATGGTCTTTTCAAATTTTTTGTTATGTCTTTTGGTTTAACTAATGCCCCTGCTCCTTTCATGGACCTTATGCACAAAATATTTTGACCTTTCATAGATCAGTTTGTGATCATATTTATTGATGACATTTTAATTTACTCTAAGACCCAAGTAGAGCATGAGAATCATATGCGTATTATACTAGAAACCGTTCGAAAGCATTAGATCTATGGAAAGCTATGAAAGTGTGATTTCATCATGAAAGAAGTAAAAATTTTGGGACACGTAGTTATAGAGACAAGAATACAAGTAGATTTGATAAAAACCACCCCAATAAGTGAATGGCCTTAACCTACCACCATCACCGAGCTACGAAGTTCTTTAGGACTTGTCGGATATTATCGACACTTTATCGAAGGATTTTCTTGAATAGCCTTACCTCTAATTAAATTAACCAGAAAGGATGTTCGCTTCATATGGAATCAAGAATATGAAAAAGTTTTTCGCATTCTGAAAGAGATATTAACCACTGCCCATATCCTAACCATTCCTTTAAGAAATATTTGTTTAGTTGTTTACACCGATGTCTCCCTTCAAGGAATCGGTGATGTCCTAATGCAACAAGGTAAAGTAATTGAATATGGGTCTCGACGGCTGAAGAGACCTGAACGTAATTACCCAGTACACTACTTGGAATTGGCAACCATTGTTTTTACCTTAAAAATTTGGAGATGCTACTTATACGGAGAAGAATTTCAAGTTTTTTCTGATCATAAAATTCTCAAGTATATATTCACCCAAAAGGATCTTAATCTCTGCCAATGACGATTGATAGAATTATTAGAAGATTGCAAATTCAACCTATTATACCATACACACAAAGATAATGTAGTTGTTAATGCTTTAAGTCATAAAACCCAAGGAAGTTTTCAAAATATGTTTATATTTTTGGAAACTATTGGAGATTTTAATTTGCAACGAGACCCTTCAAATACCCAAATCTCATTACATAATATCATTATTGCCCTCCTTCTTCACCAGAAAACCAAAGACCTTCAAGATTAAGACGAGCTCTTGTTTTTGCAGAAAAAAAAACTTCAAAACAGCATCCTTGTTTTAAAAATTGGGTATGTTTTCCTTTTATCCCAGCACTTCGATAAGAGATCTTACATGAAGATCACCATTGAAAATTTATAATCCACGCTAGTAGCACCAGCCTGTACCAAAATCTTAAGCACCAATATTGGTGTCCGTGCATGAAAAAGGATATTGTACACTTCATGGCCAAGTGTCTAACCAGTCAACAAGTGAAAATTGAACACCAACATCCCAGCGAATTACTCCCTATTCCCCAATAGAATTGGGACCATATCACTATGGATTTTGTCAGCAAATTACCCCAAATAATTTAAGGCTTTAATCCACGAAATTAAGTTTTTAAAGTTTGAATTTAAGTTTCTTAAATTACACTTAAACCCCTGCTTATTTTATAAGTATTTCAAATCAATCCCAAATTTTTTTAACGGGTACTTAAGCATAATTAGACATAAATTATCTCTTAACACCAAACCTAAATCCCAATAAATAAGGATTAAATAATTTATTTGTAAAGTTTTGAAATTTATAATTTTAAACCCTTTTTAAATATTATGCACGGAAATGGTTACTTAAACCTCCTTACTACATTTTCATCCACTTCGTTTTAAGACCTACATCACATACTCACATCAGTTATGATTTCAGACTACCCAGTCTTCCCACAAACTAGCCAACTGCCAATCGAAAATACTTAAAGTGGTGATTTATAATTCAATATTAATCATTTGAACTTGTGTCATTCAATTACTGATTATTATATCACCTTGTAATATTCTTTAACTCTAAGTTTTATACTGAAATCTTTCGAGTATTTCAAATGTTCCCCGTAATATTGGTTCTTTCGATATCTACTAGTTCAATCACTACTATGCCCTGAACCCTAAACCACTCGACAAGATGTTGTTAATTGCATTAAACCCTGTAATTTATTTTTCTTATAAATAAACTGTTTATTAGCATACGTATAATCCAGGGGTTAGACCCGGTATACCCCTAGTAAATCTAATTAGCCTGAAGGACGCAGATGCTAAGTGCCCTGTTGTTATAATTACTTTACGTGTGAGTGCCACTCTTGCTAAGCAATGTCGAGTCAATGTTATTTCCCTAATTATTTGGGATTGCCTGTTCATGTACATTTTATATCTTGAACAATTTAATAATGGTATGTCTACATTGTTGAAACCTAATAACTGATAATTTATGGCTTATCGAGATATTTGTTCGACCAAAATTATTTTAATCTGATATTTTATTATCCGGTTAACTTCACCATACTGTTTATTTTTATATCAAAAAGCGTCAGTATTCCCCTGAATGCCTTATGATATTTCATCTTGTTTCAGTAGGCAAAAAGTCAAAATATTACCAACGCTCCCTAATCTTATTATCTTTAAAATAATTAAAAATTATCTACTTTTACATATTTGCTTAATTATTTTCCTTCCAGATGAACAACAAGCCCGAAGACGATCTATTACCTCCCGCCTCTTTGAACTTCGATTCACTTCTACTTCCTATGATATTCGTAATTACGTACGTATGGGCAGTAATAGATAAAGATGAAATGCCTCATTGGAATATCTATACCGCAACCTGTCGGCTACTATGAATTCCCAGTGTTCTCCAATGTTTTATGTTTATGTACGCCAGAATAAGTAATAATGTATTTCTTTTATTTTCTAGACTTCACTATGTAATAAAAGGCTACTCATGTCTTTAATAAAAGCCTTTTTAGTTTCGTTGTATTCATTATAAACCTATTTCTCGTTATTATTATTTATTATACCCATCCACTTTCACGGATGCGACAGTATGGTATCTAAGTTCAACCAGGTTATACACCAATGCGAGATAACAAGGGGAATATTCATCTCCACCTTCACCCGATATTTATAATTTTGATATATTCTTATTTTATTATTATACAGTTTTTTACAGTCATGAATACGTAGGATGAAATCTATCTTAATATTCGTGATTCTACTCACACACATTTTAAGAGAGCTATCAAAAAAGTATTGATCGAGATTGGGAAATTTTTACCCCAAAAATCAAACATAATATACTTATCGATCGCTTAATGGGAAAAGCGCAAGAAGTTTGGCAGGCTAAAAGATTTTCGAAAGACCCTGCATGGGACGTGGTTTTGCCTAATGAAGTCACTGTAACTCCTCCTAACACCCCCATCGATTATGGATCACTCTCTCTTGCTACCATAATTTTCACCCCTACCAACACCACTACATCCCCAGACTCATCCGATGACGACTCTGACCCTATAGAAGCTGATGACCCCGATGTCCCCATTTAGGAGCAAGTAGTTCCATATATGGCTTAAGTTGATCGCCAAGGTATGGTGTATTTAAATAAAAGTTTGAGTGTGGACATTGATAATCTCACTATTACTAGATAACCTAGAAGTTCTTTCAATGTTTTGTATGTGTAAAATAGGACTGACATCTCTGTATGTTTGCTTTTACTGTTTATTTTCTTCTCTTACACTATGTAATAAACAATCATAACGTATAAAAATATGGTGAGTATTTCTACATCCTTACGTATGATTCATTTATTGCATTATTATATATGTATGATGGTTACTACCCATGCAACTAATAATGAAACCCAAGAAGAACAACCTTTCCCTCGAAAGTCAACTCTAATCACTTAGAAAGAAATCTTATGTTGCCTTTGAAAAATGGTTACCTTAACTCAGCAATAACATCTCATACGTTTACCTCCTATCTTGGATGAAACTCAAAGAATGAATGCCCTCAAGGAATTTTTTCGATAAAAGCCCCCCACATTTCTTAGAAAACCTAGCACGGTGGATGTCGAAAGATGGATTCACCAAACCGTCAAAGTACATAATGGAGTCGAAATTATCCCCGAACATAGGATTAAATTATCCTCCTACCTTTTCGAAAAAGAAGCTAACTTATGATGGAAATCCATTACACGATCCAGAAGTGTAGCTGAGCTAATGTGGGAACAATTTGAAGAAATCTTCTACAATAAGTATTTTTCAGAATCGGTAGGAGATCAGATGATCGTTGATTTCCTGGGCCTACAACAACAACATAGGACTGTGGCCCAATATGAAGCCAAGTTTACCCAACTATCTCACTCTACTCAAGAATATGTGGACACTGAACTAAAAAATGCTGGCATTTCGAATGAGGCCTACGTCAAACCAAAAAACACCTTTGTTACCCCTCTACAGATTCGAGAATTCAACTATATGGTCGAAACATCTTCACTTATAGAGAGAAATACCATAATTAATACTCCAGTCCGTATTCCTAATCCTCCTTTCTATCGATATGCAATAAGAAAACAACCAAATTAATGGAATCACCCTTACAATAAGCTCCCAGATGGCAAAAACTTCAGTCAAATTCAACATAACATCAGTAAACCTCTCATGCGTTGTCGTGAGTGTAATCAAGTGGGGAACCTGAGACCCCAATGTCCGAAACTCCGAATGTATTCTTCACCTACTTCCCCTAGATTCATAAAACCTCTTTTCAAGTGTCCTACCAAAATATTCACCCATCCGCAACAATCCAACTCCCAGTACATAAAGCAAAAATCCACTATTAAGAATCTAAATCCGAACTTTCCTCATCTCCCTGCAAAAAAATCCAAATTCCCACAACGTGATTAAAGGTACTCTTCCCATTTATAATATTTCAGTACATGGATTGTTTGACTCTCAATCCACGCACTCCTTCATTAGTCAAAAATGCCTAACTAGATTATAATTATTTTATAAACTATTAGGACACCCTTTTACTATCAGTAATCCAATGGGGAAGATGACTATTACTAATAGAATATGTACATCACATGTTTTATGTATCGGACCCAGGACATTAATTTCGGATTTTATTGTCCTTAACCTAACAGAATTTGACATAATTATAGGAATGGAGGTCTTATCCCCAAATCACGCCCATATCGACTGTCACACAAAAATAGTAACATTAAAAACTCCTCACCAAACCCCATTTTATTTTCAAGGAAGGAGCCCTCACCAATCTTTGCCTTTTTAAATAAGTGACAAACCCATCTCTTCCCTCCATCGTATTTTGAATCAATATCAAGACGTGTTTCTTGAAGATTTACCTGGAAGACCTCCACCCCAAGAAATTTAGCTTTTCATCAATCTATTACAAAATAATTCCCCTATCTCAATACCTCCTTATCGTATGGCCCCTCTAGAATTACAAGAACTTAAAATGTAATTGGATGACTTACTCAGTAAAGGATTTATATGTCCCAATACATCTCCTTAGAGATCCTCGGTGTTATTTGTGCAAAAGCAAGACGGATCATTTCGTTTGTGCATCGACTATCGAAAATTATACCAAGTAACTATAAAGAATAAATACCCCATGCCATGAATAGGTGATTTATTTGATCAACTGAGAACAACAAAAATATTTTTCAAGATTGATTTGCGATATGTATATCACCAGTTACATGTAAGGTAAGAGGATATACCAAAAACGGCTTTTTGAACCCGTTATGGTCTTTTCAAATTTTTTGTTATGTCTTTTGGTTTAACTAATGCCCCTGCTGCTTTCATGGACCTTATGCACAAAATATTTTGACCTTTCCTAGATCAATTTGTGATCATATTTATCGATGACATTCTAATTTACTCTAAGACCCAAGTAGAGCATGAGAATCATATGCGTATCATACTAGAAACAGTTCGAAAGCATTAGATCTATGGAAAGCAAAGAAAGTGTGATTTAATCATGAAAGAAGTAAAAATTTTGGGACACGTAGTTATAGAGACAAGAATACAAGTAGATTTGATAAAAACCACCCCAGTAAGTGAATGGCCTTAACCTACCACCATCACTGGGCTACGAAGTTTTTTAGGACTTGTTGGATATTATCGACGATTTATCGAAGGATTTTCTCAAATAGCCTTACCTCTACTCAAATTAACCAGAAAGGATGTTATCTTCATATGGAACCGAGAATATGAACAAGTTTTTTGCATTTTGAAAGAGATATTAACCACTACCCATATCCTAACCATTCCTTTAAGAAATATTAGTTACGATGTTTACCCTGATGTCTCCCTACAAGGAATCGGTTATGTCCTACTACAACAAGGTAAAGTAATTGAATATGGGTCTCGACGGCTAAAGACACCTAAACGTAATTACCCAGTACACGACTTGGAATTGGCAACCATTGTTTTTCCCTTAAAATTTTGGAGATGCTACTTATACGGAGAAGAATTTCAAGTTTTTTCTAATCATAAAATTCTCAAGTATATATTAACCCAAAAGGATCTTAATCTCGGCCAATGAGGATTGATAGAATTATTAGAATATTGCAAATTCAACATATTATACCATACACACAAAGATAATGTAGTTGTTAACGCTTTAAATCATAAAACCAAAGGAAGTTTTCAAAATATGTTTTTATTTTTGGAAACTATTGGAGATTTTAATTTGCAACGAGACCCTTCAAATACCCAAATATCATTACATAATATCATTATTGGCCCCCTTCTTCACCAGAAAACCAAAGACCTTCAAGATCAAGACGAGTTCTTGTTTTCCTAGAAAAAAAAAACTTCAAAACAGCATCCCTGTTTCAAAAATTGGGTATGTTTTCCTTTTTTCCCAGCACTTCAATAAGAGATCTTACATGAAGATCACCATTGCAAATTTATAATTCACGCTAGTTGCACCAGCATGTACCAAAATCTTAAGCAACAATATTGGTGGTCGGGCATGAAAGAGGATATTGTACACTTCATGGCCAAGTGTCTAACTTGTCAACAAGTGAAAATTGAACACCAACATCCCAGCGAATTACTCCCTATTCCCGAATAGAAGTGGGACCATATTACTATGGATTTTGTCAGCGAATTACCCCAAATAATTTAAGGCTTTAATCCATGAAATTAAGTTTTTAAAGTTTGAATTTAAGTTTCTTAAATTACACTTAAACCCCTGCTTATTTTGTAAGTATTTCAAATCTATCCCAAACTTTTTTAACGGGTACTTAAGCATAATTAGACCTAAATTATATATTAACACCAAACCTAAATCCCAATAAATAAGGATTAAATAATATATTTCTAAAGTTTTGAAATTTATAATTTACACCCTTTTTAAATATTATGTTCTGAAATGGTTTCTTAAATTTCCTCAAACTACATTTTCATACACTTTGTTTTAATACCTACCTCACATACTCGTGTCTGTTAAGATTTTAGACTACCCACTCTACCCGCAAACTGCCGAACGCCAATCGAAAATCAAAATCCTCAAAGTAGGTGATTTATAATTCAATATTAATCATTTGAATTTTTTACTTTCAAATACTGATTATTATATCACCTCATGATATTCTTGAACTCTAAGTTTTATACTGAACTCTTTTGAGTAGTTCAAACTTCCCTCGTATTATTGGTTCTTTCGATGTCTACTAGTTCAATTACTACTATAACCTGAACCCTAAACCTCTCGATAAGATGTTGTTGCATTAAACCTTGCAATTTATTTTTCTTATAAATAAATAAACTGTTTCGTTATTAAATTTTCAGAATTATAGTTCTTTGGAGCCTGATAGAGATTAAGATCTTCATTCCACAATGTAAATAAAGGATCAATAAGAGTATTTATTCAACATGTGTGATTTTCATATATATATATATATATATATATATATAACATGTGTCATTTTCATACATTACGTCCCCCGTAAATTGAATTTTTGGGATTGGCTCTGTAAACATATATTGACTTTTTAACCTTTAGGTTGAAGAACAAAAACCCTTAGATATGGGTTAAAGTATCACTGTTTTAGACTTATTCACAATATTCCACTTTTTTTTCCTTTTCCCATTTTATTTATTTAATATCCTTTGAAAAGTTCATTTGTGTGTTAAAGTGATATGGACCCTCATTTTACTTATGTTGTTAATCAAGTTAAACACCAAGCTTTCATATTATATATATTCCCTTCCTAATACAAGTAGAATATATGCTTTCACTTTTAATTTTGGTTTGATTTTACCTTTATTTAATGCAACGGGAATGGGATAGACATATATATATCATAGAAATAATAGCTAAGATCATGAATTTGCATAAATATAGAAAGGGGGGGGGGGAAAGAGAGAGAGAGAGAGAGAGAGAATACATTTTTTTAATGATAACCCATATTTGACATATAATGTGTAATATTTTTCAATTAATACTATGTCATGTAATTTTTAAAAAAATAAGGCAAAGATTCATTTATTAATTACACTAAATAAATTTATTTTATAAACATCACAAAACACGAATAAAGAGCACTATTAAAAAACTTTATTAATGTTAAAGATAAATTCCTTACAAATACTATTTTCAAAAATTATAAAATACGAATAATTATATGCCTAAGAATCTAAGTCTAATTAATTAGCATGAATCTAATGATAATTCATGTTTTAATTGAACCAAATTTAAATTTTCCAAAATAAAATTAATTATTCCAATTTCATGTGGGTGATGTAATATATAAATGAGGAAAGTTTATTCCAATTTCATGTGGGTGATGTAATATATAAATGAGGAAAGTAAAAGCATGCAATGTGTACATAATGTTTCTAACTAAAATAATTAGTATAATGTTTCCCTCAAAATACTAATTTACTCCAACTAAAATTAAACCACTAATCTATACATCAAAAATAAATATTCCCAGGTCTAAAATATTTCTCCAAAACAGTCCATAGCATCCCAATTCACGCTAACCTACCAACTAAAAGAAAATACGGGGAAGTGCACAATATGACATGAATAGATGCTCAAAAATAATTAGCACGGCGAATAAATCGCAACAATACGAATCGCAAATACAAAATCAATACACAAGAATTATATCAATATTAATTTCTCAATAACACATTTATGAGTCACCAGGCCTCATCTCACCGTGCCGTTTCATTCTCAAGCCATATTCGGATTTTGGACTATTGGCGGGTGCCCATTCTCCGTGCCATATTAAAATCTCATGACACTAGGCTCAAAGCAACAATATAATATATCTCAATTAATTAAATAATAGATTCCAACAATTTTTCATATTTCAAATGAATATCACAATTCAATATGAGTGCAATCGACATGAAAATCAAAACGGAATAGTCTCGAGAGAATTTAGGAGAATATGTGTAAGTCCCGTACCTCAAAATCATCACATGAATCGACACATAATTTCTGCCTCTAAATTTGATCGTATCAACAGTTTCCTCTCGCGAAAATAATCCAATCACGTTCTACCCCCAACACGATATAACCCCAAATTGGCCTCCAAATCTAAGGTTAAACATTGAATAAAAATAGGGGCTAGGGTTTGTATAAGGAGGGAGTGGAAATATAAAGGGTCTACTGCCTAACAGAGGTGATAAAAAGTTAGTTTAAAGGTCCACCCATGACTTATTTTTATAAGTGGAAATGATAGGAATTTGAAAAGAATTAGACTCTTGAAACACTTTGCGAACTCAAAAATCTTGGCATAGTCGATCGATCGACTCCGAGGGTCAATCGATTGACCCTACATGAAAAAGCATTCTGACAGAACGAAAAAAATAAAAGGTTTACACTTTAAAACTCTTTTAAAATTTATTTTAAATCCAAATTCAAAATCGATTGAAATTCCACTTTTAAAAAATAAAACTCAACATTTTTAATTATTAAAAATAATTAAATCCAAAATTTTATTTTCCTCGAATTTTCCAAAATTATTTTAAAAATACTCATTTAAAATATCCGAGTTTTTACATACTTCCCCACTAGCAAAGGAATTTCTCCCTCGAAATTCAACAAAGCCTAATAAAAAAAAATCAGGCCACACCAACAATATCCAAAAATAAATCTTGTCTCCAAAAGTCAACTCTAAATACCTCACATCTAACCTCGATGCCTAACACGATTTATCACCAAAAAATTCTATCTCCAAAGAAAAAAAATGTCTAACTCACATGCTAGACCCAAAACCCAAGACTCGAGGGTTATCGTACACCTAGGCTCTAATACCATGTATAACACCCCACACACCCGAAAAGACACGCGGCGTGCTTCTGCAATAAAACTAAACTGAATCCATCAACAATAAGTTTAGAGTATCTATATTCCATAATTTAAATGTGACAAATTGTTGTCAATTTATAAAATACCGCATGTGCACGGGCTATTGTATAATAGTGAGTGTAAGTCCGGGTCGAACCCATGAGGATTTATCAACTTTTTTCATTAAAATTATTGTGACTGTCCAACTAGATGAAATGAGTTTGGAATTGGGATGTGATATTAACAACGCAAAACAAACAAAAAGTAACACTACGAGAGATATAATAAAGGGAGCGTGAAAACTAGGAATTTGGATCCATTTATCACGTGAAACTAACACTATTCAACAATTTAAATTCGTCATTTGCAATTTTAGAACTCAAATTAAACCTACTCTCATCATATTTAATTCGAAACAATAACACATTAGAAGTCCAAAATAAAATTTAACGTCTCTAAATTTAGATGCCTAAAATCCCTATTCCATTAAAAAGTTCACTTTTAAATTTCAAAATACAGTCTTTAAGCATGGTCTATCAATCAATTTATTAAAAGTATAACACATCAAAAATTACTCATATTTAGAATAAAAAGATGATTGTTTTTCGAACGATGCCGAAGGTTTTAAACGCACTCTCGTGTCGTTTTAAATGAATACCAAATTTTTTTTAGAACCTTTAGCACATATCGGTAATTAAGACAAATTTAAATCACACATGATAAATTTCACCTAGTCTTAGTAAGGAAATTAAGTTAGCATAATTGTAGACATAATAAATTTGCAAGAATGAATACTAATTTGCATTAAATGAACAAACTTACAAATGGTGCGTCACAAATATTCTTGACAAAATTCCTCTCACAAAATAATTATTGGCACTCAAATATAAATAAAGCACTAAAGTAGCTCTCTCCAAGTCTCTGTACAAAATAATAAACCCAAGGGTCCTATTTATAGGCTTAGATGTAGGGTATTTGGATGGGTGTAAAACTCATTTTTAATCGATTAAAATCAATTTTATGAAATTTGAGTGGGAGATTTCTTGAAGTTCACGAAAGTTATCCTCTCAATTCCTTGATTTTTGAATACAACAACTGATTGGATGGAAACTAACAGTCAACTTCATCTTAAGGCTACATTTGGCTGGAGCATTTTGGCTTATACAAAAGCCTATTTTTTTACTAAAAAATTAAGGGTCGGGGGCAAGAATCGAACCCCTGACCTTCTCCTTCCCCTGCACGCCCATAAGCCACTAGTCCATGAACCTTACTCAATTCTATAACCGTTGCCATAAATTATTATCCAAAACTAATTTTTGAGAACTAATTTCTGAGCTTCCTTTTTCATACTTTTACCCCAAGATTTTTTTTCTTTTTTCAATTCTTCCCACAATCTCCATATCTTTACCAAATGACCTCGAATCTTCACCAAACTTCAGAGGTACCTGCAAAAATATATAATAACTTATATTAATTCAAATTCATCCCCCTAAAGTTTAGAAAATTATCAATTTACCCTTATTTGCATTTTAGACCCCAAAATTCATAACTTTTTCGTTTTAACTCCGATTTCAATCAAATTTCAGGGAGAACCTTATTTTTCCTTGATAAACATTTAAAAGTTATTTTCAGGCCCATAAAGTTTTAAATATTACATTTTTATCCCCTGAAGTTACTAAAATTGCATTTTTAACTCAAATTTTATTCGAACTTGTATTTTTCTTTTAATTTACGAAAAAGAATCTAAAAGCTGATTTATAATACAATGGGCCTAACAAGGTCTAGATTTGGGCATAATTCATACAAAATAATGCACTCATCAAATACCCCCAAACCTAAACTGTGCTAGTCCTCAAGTAAAACTAAAAAAATTTAAATCTAACTCACTTTCGTAGGAATCACGATTGAACTTAGCATGTGCAACAAGCCGTTAAACCTCTAGGTTACCCTAGTGGACATGTTTTGCCTCGTGAGGGTTTGCAGTGAATATACCCACAAAATTCAAAATTTTGACTCAATACAAAAGACTCAAAAGTAATATAACCAAGTTTGAATACAAACTTCATAAATATAGTAGAACTTCACTTTTTAATCTCAACTTATCGTGTATGTGTGCATAGCCAATATAACGGTCCATTTCAAAAGATTTGATCGTTACATTTCTTATCCGAAAGTTCGTCTTCATTCTAAAATCTCACTGAATGCACTCACAATCGAACATTCAAAAATGGGTTATTTTCTCTCGGTATATATGAATAAAAGAGTAAATTTAAATGAACAATTTTACATATACATGATGAAAAACAGACTTTATAATGGATGAATATGTCTCATGAATGGAACATCGATTTCTTTTTTAAAATATTGAATCACACCATAGATCCTATTCATCTTTTCTCCACAGTATAACTAAATTCACTTGAGATCGATTAGGACTTT
This sequence comes from Sambucus nigra, assembly GCA_949130495.1. Taxonomy (NCBI): domain Eukaryota; kingdom Viridiplantae; phylum Streptophyta; class Magnoliopsida; order Dipsacales; family Adoxaceae; genus Sambucus; species Sambucus nigra. Next base: position 391,138,270 of record OX422207.1, on the reverse strand, counting down.
CTTTGGTTGTATTATAAGCTTGAGTTTGGTAAGAAAAATTGGCATTGGAGCTCAAAATTTATGAGAATATAGAGATTGCGGTATTTTGACGTCTCCAACCTCCATTTTTTTTATCGAGTCCCATTTTTTTCATCTCTTTTTCACACATCATTCTTTTGCAAACTTTTTTTGGCCTTTTTTTTCAACCATAATTTCACCCTAGTATTCTCAGAAAATGGGTATGGCTTCTTTTTATAGGCTTTAGACTCCTAGTTGGAGTTAGGTAGGATAATGGGTTTACAACAAAAAGGCATATTTTCTTTTCGGCTCAAATGGGCTTGCAACAAAATAATGAAAAAAATATTTGAGTTTAGGCTTAATTTTGGGCTTTCAAACGATTGCCAAATATCACTTTTCAAGTTTTGTTAAGTCTATTTATGTCTCAAGACGACTTACTAACACTTCTAGTGCTTAAGATTCACATTTTTACCTTTTTCTTTTAGTAATCGAACAAAACAAAGAATTTAAGATCATTAACGAATTTGCCACTAAAGAAAAGTTTGAGTTATTTTAACTCGAATTGATTTAAATATCTCGAAAATGATGAATGGCACAATATCTCTCCGGGTTAAAATTTCCACATTTATTCGTTAAGTATATTAACTTTCACCTCAATATCCATTTTCGATCATATTATATGGCTAATGTGTAAAAATTTCATAAGTTGAGAGATCTCTGAATTAATTCTATATTAAGAAATCATTTCAAAACTCAATTATATTGAAAATCTTTTTTTTTTTGAATTTTTTTTATTTTAAAAAACACCATCCTCACCCCCAAACCTAAATTTTACATTGTCCTCAATGTATGCTCAAATTAAAAATATGGACAAAGCAAATAAAGTACAGAATTAAAAGGACGATATTACCCATGAATTTCCTCTTATGTTATCAACTTCCCACCGATATCACATGCATTACATCATAAATCAAAAGTCTGAACAATTGAGAGCCAATCCAATTGACAAGTATACAAATGAAGGCACATAATGAACGTGGTGAGTGAAATTATCGAGGTGCGCAGTCACTTGATAACATATATGGTTAGTTTCGAAGAGACTATCATATGAAATTCCTAATGACATGCTAAGCCTATGTTTTCCTCAAACTCGAGAATGAATAAAGCGGGCTCTAAATCGGACGAAACTTTACCCATTTCCGCAATCTCATCCAAATATTCAAATGGCACAGGTGGACGTGGTGTAAAAGGATAATACAGTATGACAAAACATGCGTCACTAGGTGGAAATGCTCAAATTATTTTCTTAATCTCATCTCTACTAGATAAAATCTCATGCGTCAGCATACTCTCAAAAGGCTCGAATTTTCGTTCACAAAGAAGGAATTGATCCATCCTATTATCCCAGTCTATCTCATCTAAATGATAAAAAGAGTACAATAAAGATTAGATGTCAACAGTAAGATCCTCATCAAACGGACCAAATTCTTTTTCAAATTCTTCAAGACTCATATCTAGAGATAGATCAGGTGCCCTATCATGTAGATCGTGTGTGTCACTACCCCGTGGGTTAGTGACATCGTTCACTTCTTAAACGTACTTGACTTCATTATCTACCTCATCAGATGATGACCTCTCTAAATTAAAAACATTGAAATCCATGGTCATGTTCCCAAATGACAGGTTCAGTTGCCCACTACGACATCGAATGACAGCGTCGAAGGTGGTCAAAAGGGGTCAGTCGAGGATGATCGGGATTTGTGCGGCTGAGTTTAGTACGTGTTGCGTGTCTAAGACCACAAAGTATACCGAAAAAATAAACTCACCCACTTTAATAAATACATCTTCCACAACACCTCTAGGCACCTTAATGAATCGGTCGACCCAGGACAATGTCATCTTAGTGGGATTTTACTCCCCCAAACCTAGTTTTGCGTACACGGTTTATGGCAGAAGGTTCACATTTTCTCCTAAGTCTAAGAAGGCTTTCTCGAAGTGATGCTTCCCTATCTCAGTAGAGATCATCGGTGTCCCGGGATCCTTATAATTGACAAGAATTCTATAAGAAATGATCTAGCTTGATTGCTCGGCAAGAAAAGCTTTCTTGGGGAGGTTGGTGTGTCTCTTGAAGGTACAAAGGTCTTTCAAAAAATTTGCATAGGATTGGACTTATTGTATTGCGTCAAGCAATGGGATATTGATTTGAACTTTCTTGAATACTTCCAAAATCTTATCAACTTGCGCCGTTTTCTTTTGGGGTACCAATCACTGGAGAAATGGGGCTTTTGGAACATAGGTCCCTACAGATGGCTCGGAAGATGGGAGGAAGTTTGATCCACATGTGGATCTTCATTCTCCTTAAGTTTCTCGAATTCAGTCTCGATGGATGGTGAGATATTCTCTTTTACTTCCTTACCAGACCTAAGCGTGACGATTGCTTTGACATCCTCCTGGGTTTATGATGAACCGACGTTATCTTGCAAAACATATTGACCTTTAGGTAAGTTACTTTTAGGATTGGGCTCAGGTTAACTCGGGAATGTTCCCATGTTTCTCTCACTCAACGCCTTCACTAATTAACTCACTTGAACCTCGAGTAAGCTATGGAATGAGTTTTTTCACGCAAGCTCTGGTGGGTGGATTGGAGGATATTTTCAGTGGTTTGCTGGAATTGGAGGATACTTTGAGAAAGAAAATTCATCGTATCCTCTAAAGCTCAGATCTTTTGGGAACAAGGATACGATGGTTCAGGGGCATTCTTTTGGAAACTCGGAGGTGGATTACTAGAAGATTGACCTCCACTTTCTTGGTATTAACCCTTGGACCATGAAAAATTGGGGTGGTCTCGCCACCCCAAATTGTACGCATCGGAATATGGGTCATACTTTGGCCTATTTTGGAAAAGGGCATTAGCTTGCTCAGTACGTGCCTTTTGGGTCGAAAGGGCGGGACAATTTTTGACTAAGTGGTCGAATGCATCGCAAAGTATAAACATAGGGAAACCTACCTGTTGAACGGCCGCAGGTGCGGTTCTATTGCCCTCTTTACTCATGTTCAAAGCTTATAAACGTCGGTCGGTCCAATGTGGCCACTTTGGCATTTAAATCATAACTTTGTTCGACTTGGTGAGTGAAACCCTCATTGGAGGTGGTGGACCTAGATTCTCTATTGGGTGCCCATTGCTGGGACTTTTTTGCTAGGGCTTCTAGGAATATCCACGCGAAAACCTCACTTTTCTCAGTAAAATCGCCATTACATAGAGACTCGATCATAGTTCGAATATTACAATCGAATCCCTCATACAAAATTTTGGACTTGGCGTCCCATCTCAATCCCATGGTGCGGGCATTATAGTAGCAAGTCCTTGAATCTCTCCAAATACATCCACAAGGCTTCTCACTCCTTTCAGAAAAATGTATTGATGGTATGACGAATTGATGTCGTCTTTTGGTTAGGGAAGAATTTTTGCAGAAAATCGACACTCATTTGGTTCCAAGTGGTGATGGATTCAGGTGATAACGAGTTAAACCAACTCTTGGCTTTGTCTTTCAATGAGAACGGGAACAATTTAAGTTTGACAATCTCATCAGTGAGTTGTTGATACTTAATGGTCCCACATATCTCCTCGAATTCCCGAATATTAAGGTACGGATCCTCTTTGTCAGTACCTTGAAACACGGGCAACATTTGGATAGTTCCATGATGGAAAAGGAAATTATTCGCAGTGTGATCCGGTAGACGTATGCACGAAGGTTGACTTGACCTAGTCGGATAAAGGTAATCTTTAAGGGCACATGGCGCTAACTCATCTCCCATTTCGGTGAATATTAAAAATCTACCTACGTAAGTATCGGTAATGCTAGACTCCACACTCGACAAACGACCGGTATGATCTCGAAACCAACTTAGCATACACTGAGCTCACTCGATTTTTTTTTATGTGAAGAAAATTTAAAAAGTAAAATCAATTTGACTTAAACCACGTAATTCCTAGCTAACACAAAGAAAATTGAATTATCTAATTTAGGTGAGGAGAATTTCAAATTTTAGAATCTAGTTTTCGCGAGATTAATCGACAACAGCAAGGGGTCTCCGAATTAATCTCCCTAATTAGAGAACCCCTACTCTTTAACAATGGAGAATTTAAAAGACGACCAACTACAATTATCGCCTCCAATCCCATTTTTTCTTCCAGGTAGGTGGTCGGTACGATGACATATTAAAAATCACCAACCCTAGACAATGTGAAACGGGATTGATTGGACAAGTTCGTGTTGGAGTAGCTTTTAATTCTAGCCTCGTTTAGAGGTTTCCTATGAGCTATGTGATATCATAAGGCCAATGTATACTTGATTTTAAATTAAATGTGATGGCTCAGGATATGTAAATGCTGCGTTAATTAGTGATTTTCTGGCCAAAGAAGAGTGATGAAATCCCCACCTTATCTTTCACACGGGTTTTGCCCTTAAGTCAATTTATGCAATGTGCTAAATTAAGTGTGAAATTAAATCACATAAGAGCACACAAAAGCAAACCTCCGACGTGGACTTTTTAAGGTCACTTGTTTACGTCGGACCGAAGTTTAAGTTGACGTCGATCGGAGGTAAACGTCGCCTACATTTCAGTCGTCCCCGATAGTTCTTTATGCTCGTGGCAAAATTACACAATTTTTTATTCACGTTCGTGCACCGTTGAACACTTTTCTGAATTTTTGTTCACTTTTTTTCTTTTGAATATGCTCCTAACAAAAGAACTACACCAAACGTAAAGTGCGACACATACACCAAAAAAATTGATGAAAAGAGAAGAACAAAAAAAAATGACACGCACTAGTGGTGTATTTAACACAAAGCACACTTATGAAACAATTTTTTTTATACTCGAAAAAAAAAAAGAATTACTATTGGGGGGAAATTTTTGAATTTTTGAATTTTTTTTTAAAGGGTCTACCTACTGAAAAAAAACGAATCTGGAAATTTCTAGAAAAATTTTTTGTTTTTCCAAGTTTTTTCAATTTTTTATGTATTTTAGGATAAACGTAGTGCTAAAAGTGCTATTTAATATAAATGAAACTTAAATCAGATTTTTTTTTACCCCGACAAATAGAAATATTGTTGTTGATTTTTCCCCCCAGAAATTTCTACTTTTTTTATGAATTTTTACTAACAAAAATGCGAAAAGTAAAAAAAACTCGTCTGAAAGTCACAACTTTGTTTTTAAATCGAACAAATCCCCGGCAACGGCACCAAAAACTTGTTGTCAATTTATAAAATATCGCAAGTGCATGGGCTATTGTAGAATAGCGAGTGTAAGTACAGGTCGAACCCACGAGGATTTATCAATTTTTTCGTTAAAAATTATTGTGACTGTCCAACTAGATAGAATGGGTTTGGAATTGGGATGTGATATTAACTACGCAAAACAAACAAAAAGTAACACTACGAGAGATATAATCAAGGGAGCGTGAAAAGTAGGACGTTGGATCCATTTATCATGTTAAATTAACACTGTTCAATAATTTAAATTCTCCATTTCCGATTTTCTAACTCAAATTAAACCAACTCTTGCTGTATTTAATTCGAAAAAATAACACGTTAGAAGTCCAAAATAAAATTTAACGTCTCTAAATTTAAACACCTAAAATCTCTATTCCCTTAAAAAGTTCACTTTTAAATTTCAAAATATAGTTTTTAAGCATGGATTATAAATCAATTTAATAAAAGTATAACCCATCAAAAAGTACTCATTCTTAAAATAAAAAAATGATGTTTTTCAAACAATGCCGAAGGTTTAAAACGCACTCTCATGTCATTTTAAATGAATACCGATTTTTTTTAGAACCTTTATCACATATCGGGAATTAAAACAAATTTAAATCACACACAATATTTATCACAAATGATAAATTTCACCTAGCCCTAGTAAGAGAATTAAGCTAGCATAATTGTAGACATAATAAATTTGCAAGAATGAATGCTAATTTGCATTAAATGAACAAACTTACCAATGGTGTATTACAAATATTTTTGAAAAAATTCCTCTCACAAAATAATTATTGGCCCTCAAATGTAAATAAAGCACTAAAGTGTCTCTCTCCAACTCTCTGTACAAAATAATGAACCCAAGGGTCCTATTTATAGGCTTAGGGGTAGGGTATTTGGATGGGTGTAAAACTCATTTTTAATTGATTAAAATAAATTTTACGAAAGTTTGAGTGGGAGATTTCTTGAAGTTCACGAAAGTTATCCTCTCAATTCCTTGATTTTCGAATACAACAACTGATTGGATGGAAGCTCACTATCAACTTCATCTTAAGGCTATGTTTGGCTGGAGCATTTTGGCTTATACAAAAGCCTGTTTTTTTACCAAAAAATTAAGGACCAGGGGCAAGAATCAAACACAAAACCTTTTCCTTCCCATGCGTGCGAATAAGCCACTAGGCCAACAGCCTTCTTCAATTCTATAACCGCTGTAGTAAATTATAACCCAAAACTAATTTTCGAACTTCCTTTTTCATGTTTTCACCCCAAGATTTTTTTATTTTTTCAATTCTTCCCAAAATCTTCATATCTTCACCAAATGATCTCGGATCTTCACTAAACTTTAGAGGTACTTGAAAAAATATAAAGTAACTTATATTATTTAAAATTCAGCCCCCTAAAGTTTAGAAAATTACCAATTTATCCTTATTTGCATTTTAGACCCCAAAATTCATTACTTTTTCGTTTTAACTCCGATTTCAACCAAATTTCAGGGAGAACCTTTTTTTGTCTTGATAAACATTTAAAAGTTATTTTAAATCCCATAAAGTTTTTGAAATTACTGTTTCCCTCCTTGGAGTTACTAAAATTGTATTTTTAACTCAAATTTAATTCAAACTTGCATATTTCTTTTAAGTTACGAAAAAGATTGTAAAAGCTCATTATTTATAATAAAATGGGCCTAACAAGGTCTAGATTTGGGCATAATTAATACAAAATAATGGAATCATCCCGAATTCATAATTTTTTAAGCTTCCACAATAATTACAATAATGTTTCTCTCAAAATTCTAAGTTTCTACAACTAAAATTACACCACTAATCTATACATCAAAAATATAACTTCCCTACACTAAAATATTTCTTCAAAATAGCCCACAACATCCCCATCCACGCTAAACTACTAACTAACAAAAAATACGGGGAAATACACAATATGACAGGAATAGATTCTCAAAAATAATTAGCAAGATGAATAAATCGCAACAATACGAAATGCAAATACAAATCAAATGAAATACTCAAGCATTATATCAATATTAATTTATCAACAACACGTCCATGAGTCACCACGCCTCACCTCATCGCGCATTTTCTTTCTGAAGTTATATCCAAATTTTAGACTATTAGTGGGTGCTCATTCTCTGTGCTATATTAAAATCTCATGACCCAATGCTCAAATCAATAATATAATATATATTAATTAATCAAATAATAGAATCCGTGCATTTTGAAGATTTCAAATGAATATGACAATTCAATATGAGTGCAATCGACACAGAAATCAAAATGAAATACTCTTGAGACAATTTAGGAGCATATTATGTAAGTCTCGTACCTCAAAATCATCACATGAATCGACACATAATTTCAGCCTCTAAATATGATCGTACCATCTTGTTCCTATCGCGAAAATAATCCAATCATGTAATACCCGCAACACGAGAGAACCACAAATAGGCCTCCCAATCTAAGGTTGAACATTGAATAAAAATATGGGCTGGGGCTTGTATAAGGAGGGAGTGGAAATATAAAGGCTCTACTGCATAATGGAGATGATAAAAAGTTGGTTTAAAGTTCCACCCACGAATTATTTTTATAAGGGGAAAAGATAGGAATTTGAAAAGAATCAAACTCTTGAAACAGTTTGCCGACTAAAAAATCTGGACATAATCGATCGATCGACACCCAGGGTCGATCCATTAACCCTACAGGAAAAAGCAATCTGCCAGCACGAAAAAAATAAAAGGTTTAAACTTTAAATCTCTTTTTAAAATTCATTTCACATCCAAATTCAAAACCGATTGAAATTTCACTTTTCCAAAATAAAGCTCAACATTTTTAATTATTAAAATTAATTAAACATAAAAATTTAATTTCCTCGAATTTTCCAAAATTATTTTAAATATACCCATTTAAAAAATCTGGGTTATTACATACTTCCCCACTAGCAAAGGAAATTCCCCCTCGAAATTCGACGAAGACTAACGCTCAAAAATCAGGCCACACCAACAGTCTCTAAAAATAAATATCGTCTCCAAAAATCAACTCTAAATACCTCACATCTAACCTGGATGCCTAACACGACTTATCACCAAAAATTTCTATCTCCAAAGGAAAAAAACATATCTAACTCGCATGCCAGACCCAAAACCCACGCGCCTGAAAGGACACGCGGCATGCTACTGCGATAAAACTAAACTAAATCCATCAACAATAAGTATAGACCATCTATATTCCATAATTTAAATGTAACAACTCCATAAATTGTTAAACTTTCACACTAATTACAATAATGTTTCTCTCAAAATACTGTTTTTCTAACTAAAATCACACCACTAATCTATACATCAAAAATAATTATTCCCTGCTCTAAAATATTTCTCCAAAATAACCCATAGCGTCCCAATCCACGCTAACCTTCCTGCTAAAGAAAAATACGTGGAAGTACACAATATGATAGGAATATATGCTAAAAATAATTAGCACGATGAATAAATTGCAACAATACAAATCCCAAATACAAATAAAATGCGATAACCAAGTATTATATCAATATTCATTTCTCAACAACACATCCACGAGTCACTAGGCCTCACCTCACCGCGCCTATGCATTCTCAAGCCATATCCGTATTTGGGACTATTGGCGGGTGCCCATTATCCATGCCATATTAAAATCTCATGACACTATGATCAAATCAACTATACAATATATCTCATTGAATCAAATAATAGATTCCAATAATTTTTCAAATTTTAAATGAATATCACAATTCAATATGAGTGCAATCGACACATAAATCAAAACTGAATACTCTCGAGGGAATTTAGGAGCATTTGTGTAAGTCCCGTACCTCAAAATCATCACATGAATCGACATGTAATTTCAGCCTCTAAATCTGATCGTGCCATCACGTTCCTCTCGCAAAAATAATCCATTCATGTTCTACCCCCAACACGAGATAACCCCAAATAGGCCTCCAAATCTAAGGTTGAACATTGAATAAAAATAGAGGCTAGGGTTTGTATAAAGAGTGAAAGGAAATATAAAGGGTCTACTGTATAATGGAGATGATAAAAAGTTAGTTTCAATGTCCACCCACGACTTATTTTTATAAGGGAAAAAGATAGGAATTTGAAAAGAATCAAACTCTTGAAACTGTCTGCCGACTCAAAAATCTGGGCATAGTCAATCGATCGACTCCCAGGGTCGATCGATTAACCCTACAGGAAAAATCATTCTGCCAGCACGAAAAAAATAAAGGTTTACACTTAAAAACTCTTTTAAAAATTCATTTTATATCCAAATTCAAAACCGATTGAAATTCCACTTTTCAAAAATAAAACATAACATTTTTAATTATAAAAAATAATTAAATCCAAAATTTTACATTCCTCGAATTTTCAAAAATTATTTAAAATACCCATTTAAAAAATTTGGGTTGTTAAATACTTCCCCACTGGCAAAGGAATTTTGCCCTCGAAATTCGACGAAGCCTAACGCTCAAAAATCAGGCGACACGTCCAATCTTCAAAAGTAAATATCGTCTCCCAAAATCAACTCTAAATACCTCATATTCAACCTCGATGCCTAACACGACTTATCACCAAACATTTCGATCTCCAAAGAAGAAGAAAAACATGTCTAACTCGCATGATAGACCTAATACACAAGACCCGATGGTTGTCATATACCCAAGCTCTGATACCTTCTATAACACCCCATGCTCCCGAGAAGACATGCGGCGTGCTACTGCGATAAAACTAAACTAAAGCCAACAACAATAAGTATAGAGCATCTATATTCCCCAATTTAAATGTAACAAATCCATAAATTGTTAAACTTCCACAATAATTACAATAATGTTTCTCTCAAAATACTAATTTTCTCCAACTAAAATTACACCACTAATCTATACATAAAAAAATAAATCTTCCCATCTCTAAAATATTTTCTCAAAATAGCCCATAGCATCCCAATCCACGCTAACCTCCCAACTAAAGAAAAATACGGGAAAGTACACAATATGATAGGAATAGTGCTAAAAAATAACTAGCACGATGAATGAATTGCAACACTATGAATCGCAAATACAAATCAAATGCCATACTCAAGCATTATATTAATATTAATTTCTCAACAATGCATCCATGAGTCACGAGGCCTCACCTCACCACGCCTACTCATTCTCAAGCCATATCTGGATTTTGGACTATTGTCGGGTTCCCATTCTCCGTGCCATTTTAAAATCTCATGACACTATGCTCAAATAAACAATATAATATATCTCAATGAATCAAACAGTAGATTCCAACAATTTTTTAAATTTCAAATGAATATCACAATTCCATATGAGTGCAATCGACACAGAAATCAAAATAGAATATTCTCGAGAGAATTTAGGAGCATATTGTGTAAGTCCCGTACCTCAAAATCATCACATGAATCAATACATAATTTCATACTCTAAATCTGATTGAACAATCACATTCCTCTCGCAAAAATTATCCAATCATGTTTTAGCCCCAACACGAGATAACCCCAAATAGGCCTGCAAATCGAAGGTTGAACATTGAATAAAAAATAGGGGCTAGGGTTTGTATAAAGAGGGAGAGGAAATATAAAGGGTATACTACATAATGGAGATGATAAAAAGTAGGTTTAAAAGTCCACCCACGACTTATTTTTATAAGGGGAAAAGATAGGAATTTGAAAGGAATCAAACTCCTGAAACAGTCTGTCGACTCAAAAATCTGACCATAGTCGATCGATCAACTCCCAGGGTCGATCGATCGACCCTACAGGAAAAAGCATTCTGCCATCACGAAAAAAATAAAAGGTTTACACTTTTAAAAATTCATTTTAAATCCAAATTCAAAACCGATAGAAATTTTACTTTTCAAAATAAAACTCAACATTTTTAATTACTAAAAATAATTAAATTTAAATTTATTTTTCTCCAATTTTCTGAAATTATTTTTAAAATACCCATTCACAAAATTCGGATTGTTACATACTTCCCCACTAGCAAAGGAATTTCTCCCTCGAAATTTGATGAAGCCTAACGCTCAAAAATCAGGCCACACCAACAATCTCTATAAAAAATATCATCTCTCAAAATCAACTATAAATACCTCATATCTAACCTCGATGTCTAACACGACTTATCACCAATATTTCCATCTCCAAAGAAGAAGAAAAATATGTCTAACTCTCATGCTAGATCCAAAATCTAAGACCCAAGGGTTGTCGTATATCGAAGCTCTGATACCATCTGTAAAACCCCATGCACCCAAAAAGACACACGGCGTGCACTGCGATTAAAATAAACTAAATCCCCCAACAATAAGTACAAAACATCTATATTTTGAAATTTAAATGTAACAAAACCATAAATTGTTCAACTTCCACAAGAATTACAATAATGTTTCGCTTAAAATACTAATTTTCTCAAACTCAAATTACACCACTAATCTAGACATCAAAAATAAATCTTTCATGCCCTAAATTATTTCTCCAAAACACCCCATAACGTCCCAATCTACGCTAACCTGTCAACTAAAAGAAAATACGGGGAAGTACACAAAATGACAGGAATAGATACTCAAAAATAATTAGCAGGATGAATAAATCGCAACAATACGAATCGCAAATACAAATCAAATACAATACTCAAGCATTATATCAATATTAATTTATCAACAACAATTCCATGAGTCTCCGTGCCTCACCTCGCCGCGCCTATGGATTCTCATGCCATATCCAGATTTTGGACTATTGGCGAGTGCCCATTCTACATGCCATATTAAAATCTCATGACACTATGCTCAAATCAACAATATAATATATCTCAATTAATCAAATAATAGATTCCAACAATTTTTCAAATTTCAAATGAATATCACAATTCAATAAGAGTTCAATCGACATAGAAATCAAAATGAAATACTCTCGAGGGAATTTAGGAGCATATTAGCCTCCAAATCTGATCGTACCATAAAGTTCCTCTAGGAAAAATAATCCAATCACGTTTTACTCCCAACACGAGATAACCCCAAATAGGCCTCCAAACCTAAGGTTGAACATTGAATAAAAATAGGGGCTAGCGTTTGTATAAAGACGGAGAGTAAATATAAAGAGTATATTGCATAATGGAGATGATAAAAAGTTTGTTTAAAGGTTCACCCACGATTTGTTTTTAAAAAGCCAAAAGATAGAAATTTAAAAACAATCAAACTCTTGAAACAGTCTCTCGACTCAAAACTTTTTGGCCACATTCGATCGATCGACTCCCAGGGTCGATCGATCGACCCTACACGAAAAATCATTCTGCCAGCACGAAAAAAATAAAAGGTTTACACTTTATAACTCTTTGAAAAATTCATTTTAAATCCAAATTCAAAACCGATTGAAATTCCACATTTTTAAAAATACAACTCAACATTTTTAATTATTAAAAATAATTAAATCAAAAAATTTATTTTCCTCGAATTTTCAAAAATTATTTTAAAAATACCCACTTAAAAAATCTGGGTTGTTACATACTTCCCCACTAGCAAAGGAATTTCTCCCTCGAAATTTGACGAAGCCTAACGCTCAAAAATCAGGCCACGCCAACAATCTCCAAAAATAAATATCGTCTCCAAAAATCAAGTCTAAATACCACACATCTAACCTCGATGCCTAACACGACTTATCACCAAAAATTTCTATCACCAAAGAAGAAGAAAAAATATGCCTAACTAGCATTTTAGATCCAGAACCCAAGACCTGAGGGTTATCGTATAACTATGCTTTGATACCATCTATAAGACCCCACGCGCCCAAAAAGACATGCGGCGTGGCTACGATAAAACTAAACTAAATCCATCAACAATAAGTATAGAGAATCTATATTCCATAATTTAAATGTAACGAATCCATAAATTGCTAAACTTCAACGATAATTCCAATAATATTTCTCTCAAAATACTAATTTTCTCCAATTAAAATTACACCACTAATCTATACATTAAAAATAAATCTTCCATGCTCTTTAATATTTCTCCAAAATAGCCCATAGCGTCCCAATCCTCGCTAACCTTCCAACTAAAAGAAAATACGAGGAAGTACACAATATGACAGGAATAGATGCTCAAAAATAATTAGCACAATGAATAAATCGCAACAATACGAATCGCAAATACAAATCAAATGTAATACTCTAGCCTTATATCAATATTAATTTCTAACCAACACATCCATGAGTCACCAGGCCTCACCTCACTACGCCTTTGCATTCTCAAGCAATATCCGGATTTTGGACTATTGGTCGGTGTCCATTCTCCGTCCCATATTAAAATCTCATGACATTATGCTCAAATCAACAATATAATATATCTCAATGAATCAAGTAATAAATTCCAACAATTTTTTAGATTTTAAATGAATATCATAATTCAATATGAGTGCAATTGACACAGAAATCAAAACGGAATACTCTCGAGACAATTAAAGGAGCATATTGTGTAAGTCTCGTACCTCAAAATCATCACATGAATCGACACATAATTTCAACCTCTAAATATGTCCGTACCATCACATTCCTCTCGTGAAAATTATCCAATCACGTTCTATCCCCAACACGAGATAACCCTAAATTGGCCTCCAAATCTAAGGTTGAATATTGAATAAAAATAGGGCCTAAGGTTTGTATAAAGAGGGAGAGGAAATATAAAGGGTCTACTGCATAATGGAGATGATAAAAGTTGGTTTAAAGGTCCACCCACGACTTATTTTTATAAGGGGAAAATATAGGAACTTGAAAATAATCAAACTCTTGAAACAGTTTGCCGACTCAAAAATCTGGGCATAGTCGATCGATCAACTCTAAGGGTCGATCGATCGACCCTACAGGAAAAAGCATTCTGCCAGCACGAAAAAAATAAAAGGTTTAGACTTTAAAACTCTTTTCAAAAATTCATTTTAAATCCAAATTCAAAACCGAATGAAACTCCAATTTTCAAAAATAAAACTAAACATTTTTAATTATTAAAAATAATTAAATCCAAAATTTTATTTTCCTTGAATTTATCAAAATTATTTTAAAAATACCCATTTAAAAAATTCGGGTTATTACATACTTCCCCACTAGCAAAGGAATTTCTCCCTCGAAATTCGATGAAGCCTAACACTCAAAAATTAGGGAACACTAACAATCTCCAAAAATAAATATCGTCTACAAAAGAAAACTCTAAATACCTCATTTCTAACCTCGATGCCTAACACAGCATATCACCAAAATTTATATCTCCAACGAAAAAAAACATGTCTAACTCGCATGCTAGACCCAAAACCCAAGACCTAAGGGTTGTCGTATCCCTACGCTATGATACCATCTGTAACACCCCACGCGCCAAAAAATACATGCGGCTTGCTTTCGCGATTAAACTAAACTAAATCCCTCAATAGTAAGCATAAAGCATCTATATTCCATAATTTAAATGTAGAAATCCATAAATTGTTAAACTTCCACAGTAATTACAATAATGTTTATCTCAAAATACTGATTTTCTCCAACTAAAATTACACCACTAATCTATATATCAAAAACAAATCTTCCCTGCTCTAAAATATTTTGCCAAAATTTCCCATAGCATCCCAATCCTAGCTAACCTGCCCACTAAAAGAAAATATGGGGAAGTACACAATATGACAGGAATAGGTGCTCAAAAATAATTTGCACGATAAATAAATGCAACAATACGAATCGCAATTAAAAATAAAATGCAATACTCAATAATTATATCAATATTAATTTCTCAACAACACATCCTTGAGTCATCAGGCCTCACCTCACCGTGCCAATGCATTCTCCAGCCATATCCGGATTTTGGACTATTGGCGGGTCCCCATTCTCCGTGCCATATTAAAATCTCATGACACTATGCTCAGATCAACAGTATAATATTTCTCAATCAATCAAATAATAGATTCCAACAATTTTTCAGATTTCAAATGAATATTACAATTCAATATGACTGCAATCGACACAAAAATCAAAATGGAATACTCTCGAGAGAATTTAGGAGTATATTGTGTAAGTCCCGTACCTCAAAATCATCACATGAATCGACACATAATTTCAACCTTTAAATATGATCGTACCATCACGTTCCTCTCGTGGAAATAATCCAATCACGTTCTACCCCCAACACGAGATAACCCTAAACAGGCCTCCAAATCTAAGGTTGAACATTGAATAAAAATAGGGGCTAGGTTTGTATAAAGAGGGAGAGGAAATAGAAAATGTCTACTGCATAATGGAGATGATAGAAATTTGGTTTAAAGGTCCAACCATGACTTATTTTTATATGGGGAAAAGATTGGAATTTGAAAAGAATTAAACTCTTGAAACAGTCCAGCAAGTGAAAAATCTGGGCATAGTTAATCGATCGACTCCCAGAGTCGATCAATTAACCTTATAGGAAAGAGCATTCTGCCAACACGAAAAAAAATAAAACGTTTACACTTTAAAACTCTTTTAAAAAATCATTTTAAATCCAAATTCAAAACTGACTGAAACTCCACTTTTAAAAAATAAAACTTAACATTTTTAATTAATAAAAATAATTAAATCCAAAAATTTATTTTCCTCGAATTTTTCAAAATTATTTTTAAAATACCCATTTAAAAAATACGGGTTGTTAGATACTTCCCCACTAGAAAAGAAATTTCTCCCTCTAAATTCGACGAAGCCTGACACTCAACAATTAGGCAACACCAACAATCTCCAAAAATAAATTTCGTCTACAAAAATCAACTCTAAATACCTCACATCTAACCTCGATGCCTTGCGCGACTTATCACCAAAATTTATATCTCCAAAGAAAAAAAAACATGTCTAACTCGCATGCTAGACCCAAAACCCAAGACCCAAGGGTTGTCTTACCCCTAAGCTCAGATACCATCTGTAACACCCCAAGCGCCCGAAAAGACACGCGGCGTGTTACTGCAATTAAACTAAACTAATTCCCTCAACAATAAGTATAAATCATCTATATTCCATAATTTAAATGTAACAAATCCATAAATTGTTAAACTTACACAGTAATTACACTAATGTTTCTCTCAAAATACTTATTTTCTCCAACTAAAATTACACCACTAATCTATATATGAAAAATAAATCTTCCCTACTCTAAAATATTTCTCCAAAATATCCCATAGCATCCCAATCCACGCTAACATGCCAACTAAAAGAAAATATGAGGAAGTACACAATATGACACGAATAGGTGCTCAAAAATAATTAGCACGATGAATAAATGCAACCGTACGAATCCCAAATACAAATAAAATGAAATACTCGAGCATTATATAAATATTAATTTCTCAACAACACATCCATGAGTCACCAGGCCTCACCTCACCGCGCCTATGCATTCTCAAGGCATATCTGGAATTTGGACTATCAGCGGGTGCCCATTCTCCGTGCCATATTAAAATCTTATGACACTATGCTCAAATCAACAATATAATATATCTCAATGAATCAAATAATAGATTCCAACAATTTTTTAGATTTCAAATGAATATCATAACTCAATATGAGTTCAATCGACACAGAAATCAAAACGGAATGCTCTCGAGAGAATTTAGGAGCATATTGTGTAAGTCTCGTACCTCAAAATCATCATATGAATCGACACATAGTTTCAACCTCTAAATATGTCCGTACCATCACATTCCTCTCGCGAAAATAATCCAATCACGTTCTATCCCCAACACGAGATAATCCCAAATAGGCCTCCAAATCTAAGGTTGACTATTGAATAAAAATAGGGCCTAGGGTTTGTATAAAGAGGGAGAGGAAATATAAAGGGTCTACTGCATAATGGAGATGATAAAAGTTGGTTTAAAGGTCCACCCACGACTTATTTTTATAAGGGGAAAATATAGGAATTTGAAAAGAATCAAACTCTTGAAACAGTCTGCCAACTCAAAAATCTGGGCATAGTCGATCGATCAACTCTGAGGGTCGATCGATCGACCGTACAGGAAAAAGCATTATGTCGGCATGAAAAAAATAAAAGGTTTACGCTTTAAAACTCTTTTAAAAATTCATTTTAAATCCAAATTCAAAATCGATTGAAAATCCACTTTTCAAAAATAAAACTCAACACTTTTAGTTATTAAAAATAATTAAATCCAAAAATTTATTTTCCTCGAATTTTCCAATATTATTTTTAAATTACCATTTAAGAAATCCATGTTGTTAGATGCTTTCCCACTAGCAAAGGAATTTCTCCCTCGAAATTCGACGAAGCCTAATTCTAAAAAAACAGGCCACAACAACAATCTACAAAAATAAACACCGTCTCTAAAAATCAACTCTAAATACCTCACATCTAGCCTCTATGCCAAACAACCCTTCTCACCAAAAATGTATATCTCCAAAGAAAAAAAACATGTCTAACTCGCATACTAGACCCAAAACCCAACACCCAATGGTTTTCGTATGCCTAAGCTCTGATACCATCTTTAACACCCCATGCGCCCGAAAAGACACACAGTGTGCTACCGCGATAAAACTAAACTAAATCCATCTACAATAAGTATAGGGCATCTATATTCCATAATTTAAATGTAACAAATCCATAAATTGTTAAACTTCCACAAGAATTACAATAATGTTTCTCCCAAAATACTAATGTTCTCCAACTAAAATTACACCACTAATCTATACATCAAAAATAAATCTTCCCTGCTCTAAAATATTTCTCCAAAGTATCCCATATCGTCTTAATCCACGCTAACCTACCAACTAAAAGAAAATACGGGGAAGTACACAATATGACAGGAATAGATGCGAAAAAATGATTATCACAATGAATAAATCGTAACAATACGAATCGCAAATACAAATCAAATGCAATACTCAAGCATTATATCAATATTAATTTCTCAACAACACATCAATGAGTCTCCATGCCTCACCTCACCGCGCATATGCATTCTCGAGCCATATCCGGATTTTGGACAATTGGCGTGTGCCCATTCTCCGTGCCATATTAAAATCTCATGACACTATGCTCAAATCAACAATATGATATATCTCAATGAATCAAATAATAGATTCCAACAATTTTTCGGATTTCAAATGAATATCACAATTCAATATGACTGCAATCAACACAAAAATTAAAACAGAATACTCTCGAGAGAACTTAGGAGCATATTGTGTAAATCCCGCACCTCAAAATCATCACATGAATCGACACATAATGTCAACCTCTAAATATGTTCGTACCATCACCTTCCTCTCACGAAAATAATTCAATCACGTTCTAACCCTAACACGAGACAACCCCAAATTGGCCTCCAAATCTAAGGTTGAACATTGAATAAAAATAGGGCCTAGGGTTTGTATAAGGAGGTAGAGGAAATATAAAGGGTCTACTGCATAATGAATGTGATAAAAAGTTGGTTTAAAGGTCCACCCACGACTTATTTTTATAAGGGGAAAAGATAGGAATGTGAAAAGAAACAAACTCTTGAAATAGTCTGCCGACTCAAAAATCTGGGCATAGTCAATCTATCGACCCTACAAGAAAAATCATTCTGCCAGCACGAAAAATATAAAAGGTTTACACTTTAAAACTCTTTTCAAAATTCATTTTAAATACAAATTCAATACCGATTGAAATTCAACTTTTCAAAAATAAAAGTCAACATTTTTAGTTATTAAAACTAATTAAATCAAAAAATTTATTTTTCGCGAATTTTTCAAAATTATTTTTAAAATACCCATTTAAAAAATCTGGGTTGTTATATATATATGTGTGTGTGTGTGTGTGTGTGTGTGTGTGTGTGTGTGTCGATTGAGATAAATGATACAAATCATTAAAATAAGGGCATACATAAGCATATATCAACAAGTAGATATATTTACATCTCAACATGATTGGTAAAAAATTAAATCAACTAAAGTAGAAAATATCTTACACGTATAAACATCACAATTCTATATTCTATAATACAGATAAAACAAAAATAAATAAATGTAAAGATATTGCCTTTATATATCTTACGAGTTTCCTATCATAGTGGGTTGTCTTGAGGATATGGTGGCGGTGGAATATCTTTATCCTTCTTGTCCATGGGTGAAGAATACTCAACACTTATATAAATGGCTAAAGATTGTTATCTATGAACCTATCAGGATCAACCAAACCAACCTAATAATCAAATTCCAAAAACAAAATTTCAATCACTAATATCATCAAATGTAAGCATCGGATGACACAAAAAATATTAGAAGTAATCATTCCCACCATCGATTGATCACAACCATCCAGAATATAAGATCAATAAAAAAAAATTGGGTAATGAGTTATCTAGGTAAAGAAATATTTTGGGGATTTAAAAACATTTATTTCTTAAAAAAATTTTAAGGATCACACACACACACACACACACACGCATATATATATATATACTAGCGAAATCCTCGTGCTTGAAAGAACGGCGAAATTTTTTAAAGTATATAATCGCGAAACAACGAAAATTTACAAAGTATGTAATTGTAAAATGATAAAAATATCGTTTCCTAACAAAACAAAGTGTAATTTCTTTAAAAAAATTGATCAAAATCTCCTTTATTTATAGTACTATCGACCCTGCATAACAAATAACAAATTATACAACAACATTCAAATAATCAAAATTCATCAAACAAATTCACATTTAACATGAAATATAGTATTCATCAACTGAATTCACTTTGTGTCTCAAATAAACAAAATGTCCATTTAGAAAAAAATTGGACATAGCCTCCTTTGTTTATTGAACTATCCACCCTCTTAAGGGTTAACAACCAATCCAACAATATTCAATAATCTCAAATTCATCTAACAAATAATTCAACGAAAAAAACTTCGTAAAAAAAATCACATATATAGTAACTTAGATTTCGAAGGCTTTAGACGTTTCTTTTTCTTTTTCTTTTTATTTTTCTTCATCCTCCTTGAATGAGTATTCCACATCCTTCAATGTTTTAGAGATTCTCGAGATGACAACTTGTGGAGAATTTTGATCGAGAATAACTGTATATGCAAGCAATATAGAAAAATTATGTCATTTTTTAAATAATGTGAAAAACATAAAACAACCAATATCATATCTAAAGAAAAGAAAAGACAATGCATTTCATGTTCCATAGCTTGGCCTTATCAGTAATCTATCAACATATATATATATATATTCACAGTGTTATAGAGAGGCAAATATGGAGCATTATGATGCGAGTGATGTTTACGAACATATGTGGTACGCACCTATTCTTATATCTCCGCGCCACATTTCTACAATATTTATTGCCTTGACCCCATTCATATTAAGCAAACTAAATTTGTTATGAAATATGCGAACATAATATGATACAACAACATAATACGAATATCATCCAAATAAAATAGACATAACATAACATAATACGATACGATAGCTTATTCTTTTTGCTTAACACAAACACGTCTGTATTAAAACACAACACAAAATCTTATTTTTCTATCTAACACGAATGAATGACCCGAAAAAAGCGACACGACACAAATCAATTTTTCCATCTAAAACGAACGCCACTCCAATAAAAGCAAAGAGACACAACTTTTTTTTCACCGTAAAAACAGTTTAAAAACTGATTTGAAATATATTTTAAAAAATAACAGTTTTATATTAAAAAAGAACTGTCTTTATATATATATTTATAAAAACAGTTAAAAATAACACTTTTTATAAATATATATCAAAATAGTTTTTTAATATATATATATATTAAAAAACTATTTTGATATATAAAGGAATTACTATCAAAATAACACTTTTTATAAATATATATATCAAAATAGCTATCTCGATCCTTTTGAACACTTTGGAGCACTCGAAATGACCATACGGGTGACTTATAAAGGAATTACTTTTTACTTTATTAACTTGCGTCCTGACACACTGACACGCACGTCCCAACTGAATTTCCATAACTGTCGTATTATTCACTCATGACAATTAATTCATAATTACAAATTACTTTACTCATCTAAGTAATATTCAACATAATTCACATCAATAAATACTAACTCTCATCGCAGTAGTAATTATTTAATTAATTCCGGATTAATTTTAACAAATTCCCCATTTAGGTTAATTAATCCCATAATTAAAAATTATTTAAATTACGAGGTATTACATACTCCCCGACCCCCCTAATAATGGAATTTTGTCTCAAAATTCGAAAAAAAAATAACGGTATGCCTGGCAAGAATAACTTGGGATACTTTTTGTGCATATCATACTCACTCTCCCAACTAGACTCCTCGGCATTATGATGCAACCCCTGAACACTTACTATCAGCACTACCTTTGATCGCAGTTTCCTCTCGCTGCGGTCTAGAATAGAAACCGGACCCTCCTTGTAGGAATTAGCAGGCTGTAGATCAATCTCCTCTAAAGAAATATGAGTGTGGGCCAACTCATCTCAAAGATATCTCCTCAACGAAGAAATATGGAACACTTCATGAATCCTATGCAAGTGCTCCAGTACCCCAAGTCTGTAAGCCACTGGTCTAATCCGCTAAATAATAAGGAATGGCCCTACGTACCTCGATGCAACTTTCTTTTCTTCCTAGACCACATTACCCCATCATGGAAGATACTCGTAACAACACCTGGTCCCCCATATTGAACTCCCCGAAGAACCTCTTGGCATCGGCGTAGCTCTTCTCTCTATCTTGAGCAACCCGAATACAGCTCTGAATCATCTCAATCCTAGTCGAGGTATCCTGAATCACCTTTGGCCCAAGTAGCTAGTTGTCCCCCATCTCGAGTCAACATGCTGGAGAACGACAAGGTCTACCATATAACGCCTCGAATAGAGCCTTTACAATAATAAACTGGTAGGAGTTATTATAAGAAAACTCCACCAATAGAAGATATTGCTCCCAACTCCCGCCAAAATCAAGGATGCACATTTGCAACATATCCTCTAACATTTGATTCATTCGCTTAGTCGGCCCATCAGTCTGCGGGTGATAGGACAAACTCAATCGTAACTCCGTGACCATGATCTCCTGGAAACTCTCCCAAAATTTGGACATAAAAATCTTATCCCGATCGAACACAATATAAAGGATCACCCCGTGGAGTCTCACTACATCCGTAATAAAGATCTGAGCATACTGACCTATAATATAATCGGTCCGAACTGGCAAAAAATGAGCAGCCAATCCATAATCAACCATATGGAGTCGTGAACCCTCTATGATGTAGGAAACCCTGTGATGAAATCCTTGGAAATGATCTCCCATTTTCACATAGGGATCTCTAACGGCTGTAGGATCCTTGCGATCTCTAGTGGTCCATTTTTACTAGCTGACAAGTGGCATATTTAGAAACAACCTTGGCGATGTCCTTCTTTATTCAACTCCACCAGTACTATCGCTTGATATCTTGGTACATCTTATCCCCTCCAGGATGTATTGGGAATCGTGAACCGTGTGACTCCATCATCACCACATGGCATAAATCCTCCCCTTCTGTAACTATAAGTCTGCCATTGAAGCGTAAGCCCCCATCTGAACTCACAAAATACGACCCTGCCCCCTTGACTAGAAGTTGTACAATCTGATCCTGACAGAACGAGTCTGCTTCCTGAGCTTGTATCACCCTAGTAATGATCTCAGGTGTAACTGCCATCACTGATATAAATGGGTGGGCAATCGCATCCTGATGTCCCAACTCCTTCCATTTTTCCTTCCACACCTCGGTCATCTCATCTGCTGGTCTATGGCTCAACATGTATGCTACTACATTAGCCTTCCCCGAGTGATATTAGATATCGAATTAATAGTCCTTCACAAATTCAAGCCACCTTCGCTAGTGCATATTCAACTCCCTCTGCTTGAACAGGTACTGTAGTGACTTTTGATATGTGAATAGGAAAAATTTCTCCCCCAAAAGATAATTCTCCATATCTGAAGTGCAAACACGACTGTTATTAACTCTAAGTCGTGGGTGGTGTAATTCCTCTCGTGAGGCTTAATCTTTCCGGAAGCATAAGGTATAGCCTTATCCTCCTGCTGAAGCACACCCCAAGTCCTAGTAAGGACGCATCAGTATACACTAGGTATTCCATTCCCAACCTGGACAATGTTAGAATTGGTGTTGAAGTTAGCTTGTCCTTCAATTCATCAAAAGCCATCTGGCAGGGATCATCCCAGATAAATGGAACCCATTTGTCAGTCAAATTAGTCAACGAACTCGCTATCTTCAAGAATCCCTAAATAAATCTCCTTTAGTATCCTGCTAGCCCCAAGAAACTATGTATCTCTGTTGGTGTCGTGGGTTGCCCCCACTCCCTCACTGCTAATACCTTCCTCAGATCCACGGATATCCCACTCTCAGAAATAATGTTCCCCAGAAATTGAACCTCTCTCAGCCAAAACCCACACTTCTTATATTTCGCATATAACTCATGCTCACGTAGTGTCTGCAAAACCTTCCTCAAATTCTCCTCATGCTCCTCCTCAGTATGAGAATAAATCAGGATGTCATCTATGAAGACAATAACACACTAATATAAGAACTTAATACCCTGTTCATCAAGTCCATAAACACAACCGGTGCATTGGTTAGCCCAAATGGCATAACCATGAACTCGTAGGATCCATATCGCGTCAAGAAGTTAGTCTTAGACACGTCCTCCTCTCTGATACGTAACTGATGGTATCCTGACCTCAAGTCTATCTTCAAAAAGTAGGTAGCACCCCTCAACTGGTCGAATAGGTCATCAATTCGGGGGAACGGATACTTATTCGGCATCGTGACCTTATGCAGCTCTCGGTAGTCAACTCATAACTGTAGCAACCCATCTCTCTTCTTTACAAATAGTATGGGGTCACCCTAAGGAGAGGTACTCCTATTGATGAAGCCCTGTCCCAACAATTGCTTGATCTGATCCCGTAACTCCCTTATCTCTGCCGAAGACATAGGGTAAGGGGCATGAGCTATCGTCGGAGTGCCTAGCGTCAAGTCTATCATAAATTCGATCGCTCTGCTAGGCGGTATCACTGGTATGTCCTAAAATACATCAGCGAACTCACGAACAACCCGAATCGAATTGAATCGAGTGGAATCACCACCTCCTTAGAGGTCTCCTCCTATATATAATATAAATGAGTGGACGAACCTCCCTTAGGACGAGGCATCGCCACCAAAAATATCTCTTGGCCCAGTGCAGCGAACATAGTACTACGACTATAGCAATTAATCATGGCTCGATACGTAACTAGCCAATCTATCCCAATAATAGCATCATACTCGAACATATCTAATACAAGCATATTGGTAGGGAAAATAAGTCTCCCAATCTCCATACCCATGACCTGACATATAAAGAATATCAATGACCCATATCCCTGTGACGAATCTACACTAGTAACCGTAATATCTGTTGTGTCTAATAATCCTATAGCACGTGCAAATGTACTGGCAACGAAAGAGTGTGAAAACCTCGTGTCAAATAATATCCGCCCCAAAGTTCCCTGAATAGAAAACATACCCTCAACTGCGGGTGGAGCCTGAGGAACTACGGGATGGTGAACATTGTAAACACGCCTGTATTGTAGATGTCCCTGCTGAACTAGAAACTGATGGAATAGCTGGCAAGGCTGGCATCGGTGGTGGTGCTGGGAGTGCGGCTGGAAAGATTGGTCGTTGGGGCTCCTGTCGAGCACCCTACTCCTTCTGCTGCGAGGCCCATCCCAATTCAAGAAAATCGTGACGTTGGTGGTAATTTTTTCCACAGCCAAAGAATCTACCACCAAAGTTTCCTCCCCTCTGATTTTGCTGTCCTCGACCCTGTTGGCCGTTACCACCCCTCCCTTGACCCTGCTGTCCCTAATGAAAGCGCTGTTGACCCTGCTGACAAGACTAACCCTGATGCCCCCGCCTAAAACTTCCATGCCCCATCCTGTAGTCACCTGATCTGAACCTCTTAGCAGGCTCCCCCTGATGGGAACTCTGCTCACCCTGTGGCTGCTGACCCTGAGCCGATTGTGCTATATTGGCACCATTGCCTCCTGTTGTGCCCTGTAGTAGGGTAGCGTTAAGTACATCAGTATATGTACCCAATGAAATATTACCCAAAAGGTGCTGACGAATCCTCTAAGTCAAGCCATCCATAAACATCTGAATTTTCTTCCCCTCATTAGGTAACTTATCCGGCACCAGATTAATCAATGTCGTAAAATCTTCCTCATACTCTATAACGATCTTCCTTTCCTAGGAGAGATCCAGTAATTTCCGCCTCATCTCAATTTGAACGGAGCAAGGGAAATATTTGCTGTCGAAACACACCCAGAAGTCCTGAATAGTCATGTTGTCTCTCTCTATAGTAGTGGTAATAGACTCCCACCATTGCAATGCCGTTCCCACTAACTTAAAAGGAGTTAGTATCTGCCTCTGAACCTCGGTGTACTTGTACATCCTCAATTGCAGCCGGATATCATTCTTCCATTGGCTCGCTACCACAACATCAGAACTCCTAGTGAAATCCGGAGGATGTGCCTTCTGGAAGGCATCTCTGACTCGCACCCAAGAAAAAAGGAACGCATGAGCTGGTACTGGGACCACCGCATGTGCCTGGGGTGGGGCCTACTATACCACAGCTAAAGCTGCATTTATTGCTTGTGCTACGATAGCGGTAACCTCCGCAGCATTCATTGTGCCCTGGGACGAAGCTGGTTGGGCATCCCTAGGAGCTCGTTGTGCACGTTTGGGAGGCATCTGAACTGAGAAATAATCTTCATTGGTCCAAAGTAAATATCTCAAAATAACTGAAGATGCAAAATGCACAACTATTGAATAAAACAATCCTAAATATAGGGCTCTATATCAACGAAAGCTATGCTGGAAGCATAATAGGCTGCATAGATCCTAAAGACTCTAGAACCTGATGCTCTGATGCCACATGTGACACCCCGCTTAGTTATATAGCGGGTGATCAATCCTTTATGAAATTTAAATCATAATATCCAGTAGGAAAGTCTAAGCATCACTGTCGAAAACTTTTATTAATTACTAACCACCAAGTATTTAAAATCAAATGCCAAATTTTATTCATTTTATTCTATTAAGACATGTAAGAAATTAAAAGATTAACTAAACATGCACCATTCAATAACAACTCATAGGAATTAAAACAACATAATGAAATAAACTGAGTCTGAGTAAACACTTCCAGTCAAAATCCTAAATACAATCATCTGAATGAAGTAAATCCAACTACTGAAAAGTTAATGACTGTTTGTAAACTACTATCCCTAAATAAGAACGGGCAACATGCCCTGATGGAAATGAATATCTCTGAATGAATCAAGGATAAATGTGGAGGCATCTAATACCGAGGTCCTATAACTTCCAAAATAGCTACAGTACTTCAACTGAATGGAACTCCTACGCTTGTCATCCTTATGATTGGGCACCTAAAAGGATTATACAAAAACAGAATAGATTTGATAGAAAATAGGTCAGAGCCCGAGTTACAAATATTTTTAAAACAGCGACTATTTAAATTGCATAAATACCATATATTATATACATGTCAGTCACGTGCTCTCACTTGAAATCCTCACCTCTCAACTATTGTGCACGCCTAACGTATACTCCTAACCCATCCTAGTTATACTGTCCCACCTAACTAATTTGATTTAAGTCTCTCACAATGATGACTAAGTCATTCTGTCCACTCGTATTACCCGAATAATACATTATTACATTTCCAATAATTATTTATTGATTCAAGTATGTATTTAATCATATAAGCTCCCACAATTATAACATATTTTATATATCACACCCTTCTAATCTACTAGGCAACATGGTAGAATAATCACCAGTACATACATAGTCTTCACTAGCAAAATATATATATACTTACCAAGCACCACGAGACTTAGCTATGGTGCTTAGATACTTTGCTATCAAGTCCCAGTATATCACATACTATATGAAGGACTATAGGTTCATAATCACTCGAGAGCAATATAAAGCACAAATCACAATTAATAGAGGCGAATCATACTTCCAAGTCATAAGGGAGACGCATATACCTACTCACCCCTACGAACGTCTACATTATCACTCATAGATAGGATGTACCAAGGTTCTATGGTTCTAAAGTACAAGTCTGTACTCCCTCGATAGGCTCATCAGAATAAGACTGTCCTAGCGCAAAAACCTCTGTGATAGCAAGTAGCGCGGTATAATGCATTACAAATAATAATCCATACTATAGGTAATCACGCAACCTAAGTATATATAAAATCCACGTAGGTATACGCACGTCCCATTTTACATATTTCATTCGTAGTATATTTATATCTGGAATATCCTACGCAATATTTTTTTAATGCTTTAACTTACATCGCATCATTATAAGTGCCTTATCCCAAAAGTTTATTAAGTTTCCTTCTCTTCCTTGGGTTATTTCCGTAACTAAAATATATGCACACTACTGGTATTAACCTTAAGTTATCGCTTATCCAATTCAAACCCAAATTTACATAATTTCTAATCGTAACTCATTCGATTAACACTCATAATTTTCCCAATCATTCCCATGCATAAATAATATTTGCCAGGTCTTAAGTATATCCTACTGCCCTTTCTTAAGTCTCATTATGATTAATTAATCCATACCAATGATTTATAAAAGTTAGGATTCAACAAAATATTAAAAAGGAAACAAGGAACATTTCCCAGAGGAGTCGATCAATCGATGAAATGGGTCGATCGATCGACATTCTTGAGTCGATCAATCGATCGATTAGTTATTTGCTTAGATTTTCTTATCAGTTAAGGGTTTCAAGTTTTTTACCTAATTCATCTTTACAATTCTCCAAATTGATATACATGAAATCCAGAACCTATACTAACATGTATGAAAATTTTCTAATGTATCCAAATCATTTAAACAACATCAACATGCATAAATTCACCCAATTTCCATCTTTTGTCTCAGGAACCCTAGTTTTGGCTTCATCTTCAATTCAACGTGAAATTTCTCAATTTCTTCAATCAATTTGATTTTAATAACATGGGTTTGATTCTACATGCATAAATAATCCTATTCCATTTAAATATTCACCCAAGAATTTTTATTTACACTATCTAAATTTCTCTAAAACATGAGATTTTCATAAAAAAAAAGGTTATCCTAATCTAACACGAGTCATATATCTATCGTAATTTTACACAAGATAATGCTTGCCATATGTAGCAGGTCTGGTCCGTTTGTGATGAAAGGTACGGGATGATTCTCTCTCTCCTATTAAGACGTTGGCGGCTATGGTGGTGAAAACGGTGCTCCAATGGTGGTTCAAGCCTTAAAAAAACCCTTCACTCTCCTGCTCCTATGGTTTTCCATGCTTTTGTGTTAGATGTCTCTATAAAGACTAAACCTAGAAGATAATATAGACTTAGTAATTTCGTGGGTTTAATTACCCCGAAAATAAAAATGACTAAAATGCCCTCTCGAGGTGCCGATTTGGCATAAAAATGCCCCGAGACCCAAACTAGACCCCCATGTAGGCTTTTCTGACTATCTTGACCCATCTGGACACTTTGGTGCACTCCAAAAGACCATACGGGTGACTTTTAAAGTAATTACTTTTTATTTTATTAATTTGCATCCCGACACACGGACACGCGCGTCCCGACTTAATTTCCATAATTGTTGTATTATTCGCTCCCAATAATTAATTCATAATTACATATTACTTTACTCACCTAAGTGATATTAAACATAATTAACATTAATAAATTCTAACTCTCATCACTCTAGTAATTATTAATTAAATCCGGCTTAACTGTAAATAAATTCCCCATTTAGGTTAATTAATCCCACAATTAAAAATTATCAAAATTACGTGGTATTACACAAACATTCTCTTAGCTTTCTTAAAAAAATTTGTTTGTTAATATTTAATTGAAAATTTCATTCCAAAACTTATGCTTTTATCTCGTTGCATTGTTCCAAGTGGAAGGCAATGAATATTTAATAAAGAAGATTGTTAGCTAAATGCATTATGTTTGGCTTATTATATATTACCCAAGTGTTTATATTCTTTTATTGTCTTTTTTAAGATTGATATGCTGGTCCATGAAATACCACCATTTGGTTTCCGACCAAGAACGCATACTTGTTTTGTTGTTTAACACAAAACATATGTGATTGCTCATGACAAATAAAAGGTCTATGGGGAAACCAAAGGCATCTAGTATTGAAAGAATTGGACAAATCCTAGCTCAGAGATGACCCCACAAATAGCGACTCTAGACCTAAGGTTTGATATGATTACACCGCCTAAAAGGTAAGACCAAGAACCATACAACATAAGGGAAAGAAAAATGTTAGTATTTCCATTAATACTCAAACCTATTACAAGGAAATTATAACTTTGAATGATTTGCAATGAAAAGTAGTTATAAACGGGCCACTTATGTGACTCGGGTGACATAGCCTTGGAATATTTAGCTTCATTGGTTAGACCATCCCAACTAGGTAGATTAATGGTGTCAGCCAAATCTCTAAGTCCTGATGGACCTCCTGGAGTCAATTTTTTAACTAAGTGTGGAGGTTGATGGAATTCCTCATCAAGAGAATAGTCATCCAAATATTTCCTTATCAAACTGATCGGCATAGAATCCACTAGGATCGACGTGGCATCAATTTTGTATAGGGAAACTGATAAGAAGGTAAACTAAGATAATACCAATACCATAACTCAAAATCCTTTGGAACTTTTGCAACAGTTAAATTATTAATGCATTAATTTTTATAAGCAATATTTTGAGCGTCATTTAAGGCAACATCAGAATTATAAACAACTTCATCATAGCCTTCATTCCACACTTGGCAAAGTTTCTTATGTAACTAAAATCTAAGATAATCAAGTCTCTCAAATATTCATCCCATGATAGCCTCCTTATCGTTCAAAGACTTATGGGACCTCTCACGTTCTTCCCTTACCTAATTATTCTCCTTGTCAAGACAGGAAACACCCCCTTCCAACATCCTTATTTGGTAGAGATTTTTTTGTTCTCTTAATCTTAACCCTCAAGCCATTATTTTTTCTCAATGAGAGTTGAAACATACCTCACTCCCATGAGGTTCTTTTGTAGAATAAAAGCCTTTTGGGCATACATGGACTCTATATTGGCCAACTTCAGATCAAAACCTCCAACTTTGCCACATATGTATCAAATTTAACCTTTAAATTGGCCAACACTCCAATGTGAATGGACTTGATGGAATGAATAATATCATGATAAATAACATTGGTTGCCACAACTTGATGGAAAAATCGGCACAATTTGAAGTACGATTCTTTTTAATGAAGAAGAATGAGAACATAAATTATGGTCGAGGCCGTTATCTTCATTGATATCATCATAACTAGCATCCTACAAATTTATCCTTATCTTCACATCCGCATATTCGACAAACTCATTTTCTACTCATTTTATTTTTTGGTTGCCCAACACTCCGTCCCATGTAACATGGCATGTCGAATGGTCATCCTCAAAATCATAATGCCTAGCGACGAGTGTTGCACATCTTTCCTCAAACTTAAAAATATAAGGAAAAGTAGTCGATCATTCATCTCATTAAAGGAAATATTGTAGATAACATTGCAAGACATGTGAATATTGAAGTTTATTACAACTTTGGATTTCATTGACAAAAGTGAATAAGGAGAATCCTAACATTATAGACAAAAGGAAAGCAAAATAGGTATAATAATATCTCTTAACCAAATCTACGTGGACTTCACATAGGCCTTCATACCCACCTTTTCCTTCTTATTGTCTTGAGTTGCACTAATGTTTTCCAACTAGTTGGACCCATCATTCTCCTTCTGAGCATCTTGAGAGGTACCCATTTATTTTATACCTTGATAGCAGTTGTTCTATCCTTCGCCTTCTCTTCATCTCGATAAGATCTAACATGATTCTGTTGGTCAGCACCAATATTATCCACCTCAATACCAGCGGACTGGATGCCAAATAATTCCTCCTCATCATCATCTTTGCCATCGTTGTCGTCAATTAGAAGATGGGAGCCTACATCATTATTTTTTAACAACTTAGGGTCCTCTAAGATTCTAACCTTGATAAGGGATTCATCCCAGGAATTCTGGAAGAGTACTTTCAAAAGGTATTAGATATTCTTTTGAGCTTTGACTAGGAACTTATCTATTTTGCCTGCGCAACTTCAACCTTGGCGAGCTTAACATTGGCCTTCGCCTATTTTCCTTTGGCATTGGTGACATTAGCCTCAACCTTGGCCTTTTCAACAATGACATTGGCGTTCTTGTGAGAAAGCGGGGTGTGATACCAATTTGAGATTTCATAATATTTTAATAGATTAACTTATTTTACTAGATTCCAATCTTAAACAAACCTAATTCCAATTTTAATAAACCTTAAACATGCAACTAGGTGATTGAAAGCATTAAATCAACAAGCATGCAAATTTTAGGAAAAATTCCCGCAGAGCAAAACATTTTATTCCATTAATAAAATGTGAATCATAACTTACAAACTTATAAGTGAAATACTATAACGAATTTTCATAGAAATCCACAAAAATCGCAGCCTTCTGATCAGCAATGACTCCCTCGAGAATCATAAGAATTATAGCTCCTCCTTCAATAACCTTGAGTATCCCCAAGTCAGCAGTAGAGACAGAAATCCACAAAAATAAACTTTGTGAAAAAAGTGTTTGGGTTCCAAAGATGACTCACAAAAGTTATTGGGATGTGTTTCTGTGAATTAAAAAGGGGTTTAGCCCTAAAAAGTAAAGAATTAATTGCATCTGTTCTGCAGATTGCATAAAGTAAAAACCTTAAGTGAAAAGATTCACAAAACAAGTATTTATAGGCTAACAAAAAAATTTGAGGTGGCGAAGGTCGTTAGAACGACTTCAACGGTCGTTTGAATGACAGCGAGAAAGAAATGACCTGATAAAAATCATTCTAGTATGCTCTCCTTTGATCTAAAATCGATCAGGCCATCTTACGACCTTTCTAACAACATCAACATATCATTTTAATGACATTGCCATGTAGTTTAAATGACAATAACGAAAAATTTTATTTTTAAAAGTCCACCTACAGGTATTTCAAAAACATTTTTAATTCGAAAAAGGCTTTAGTTTGATAAAAAAAATATTAAATATAAAGTATCCAAACACTTAATAAAAAATCTAAGCAACTTAAAATAAAATTTATACCTCATTTCGCGTAGATGTTGAAGATGCATGATATTCGGATTCGTCTTCTAAAACGTGTGAACCTAAACTTCCTTGATGGTTGTAATCGCATACGACATACTCAATGTAAACTAGGGACTATGGAAACAATGTCCTTACAAATATCCCCCTATGTCTATCCCAGTACAAAATAAACATATCCGAATTATCAATCAAATTTCCTATACAAATCTAATATCCTCCCAAGAACCCAAAAGTGGAAAGATACTAAATATTTAAGTCTTCAAAAAATCTTCAACTTTTTAAATCTTTAAATCTCTTTGCTTTTGATCTTGTGTTTTGTCTACTCTTCAAATCCTCATCAAAGTCCTGCACACAATAAATAAATCAAATACCTTCGTGACGTATCAAGTTTGAAATTAGATAAACATTAATAAAATATAAAATCAAATCAAGTCTCCCCCATAATTCAAACTCTCACTTCCCTATAATTCATAATTCGTTCTCCCCCTTTTTATTTGTCCAAAACAGATAAGGAAAAGAATAAAACAACAAAAATACGAAGTGTCACCACAAGCATAGAAAGTATATATCAATTAAGCTCATGCAAGGATAAACTGAAAAGTCTCCACAAACTATTTTTTATTTTTCAAATATTTTTAAGAAAAAATAATTTTACAAAAACAACACAGACCGTGAATTAACACTGAGATAACCAAATCATGAAAACAAAATTAATGGGTGTGAAAAAATTCGATAGGAAAATCAACTCAAACATTCATAACATATGTGCACGATGAATATGGATACTCCTAACGAATGAACTCAAATTCATCCTTGGGTGTAAAAATTAGTGAATTCAAATGATATCGACTCAATCTAATCAACAAATCAAAGTCTAAAATGATTCTTTCACCAATAACGTCTAAAACTATGTAATACTTTTTCAAGGCTTTGTCAGGACGTGCAAACCTGTTAATTTCCAACCAAACTCTCTCATAAATCATTATTCTTTTTATCTTTCTATTGAGGTTCTAAATTCTCTTTTTAAGAGATTTTATATTGTCCCCTTTTTGTAATATTTTTCTTTTTATTGGCCTAATTTTTTTTTGGGGGGGGGGGGGAGGGGGGGATATTTTAATTGGTGGCTTTCATGCACTACTTTCATTGTCAAGTTTTATCGCATTTGGTACATTTTAAAGATAGGATTGAGATGAAAACACTTCTAATAACATGTGATAAACATGTACAATAATTAAATAAATCCGTGTACGTGTGCATTAAAGGAGACTAAGAATCAAACATGTAGAAAGTAATCGTTAATCACATCTTCATGACTTGAAACATTACAAAGCACATGGATGAAAGGATGTATCATCGCAAAACACTATGAAATAGTCACATCAATAATGGAATGATATTTTGAGTTGTTCATCCTAAATGTCCATCCCTAAATGGTGTAAGACAAACTACAAAATCTTTTTGTGTTTTTTAAAAAAATTTATCAAAATAAAATCTTTTTGGCCAATTTGTAAAAACAAAACGTATCAGATAGAAAAACTTTTTGAAAAAATTAGGATCATTAGATAACTTAGAGCAACCTGCTCTAATACCAATTTGAGAAAGCGGGATGTCATACCAATTTGAGATTTTGCAATATTTCAATGGATTAATTAATTTAACTAGATGTCAATATCAAACAAACCAAATTACAATTTTAATAAATCGTAAACATACAAGAAGGTGATTGAAAGCATTAAATCAACAAGCATGAAAATTTTAGGAAAAATCCCCGTAGGATAAAAACTTTTATTCCAATAATAAAATCTAAATTGCAACTTACAAACTTATAAGAGAAATACTACAATGAATTTTTGCAGAAACCCACAAAGACCGCAACCTTCAGATAAGTAATGACTCCCTTGAGAATCACAAGAGCCGCATCTCTTCCTTCAGTAGTGAATACCCTTAAGTATCACCAAGGTAGTAGTACATACAACACTCCACAAGAATAAACTTCATGACAGAAGTGTTTAGATTCTAAAGATGATTGGCAAAAGTAATTAGGACTTGTTTGTGTGAATCAAAAAGGTTTTTAACCCTAAAAAGTGAAGACTTAATTGCAGTTGTTCTACAAATTGTGTAAAGTAAAAGTCTTAATTGAAAGTTTCAAAAAATAGGTATTTGTAGGCTAACAAAAAACTTTGAAGAGGCAAAGGTTGTTAGAACAACTTCAGCATGTCGTTCGAACGATAGTGAGAAGTCTTTTGAACGACCCAAGAAACGACCTGATGAAAATCATTCTAATAGGATCTTATTTGATCCAAAATCGATCAAGCCATATAAAGACATATCTAACGACATCAGCATGTCATTGTAACGACATTCCCATGTCGTTTGAATGCCAGGAACGAAAAATTTTATTTTTAAAAGTCCGCCTATAGTTATTTCAAAAACGTTTTTAGTTAAAAAAAATGCCAGAGTTGGATAAAACAATTATAAAAAGTATCCCTTAGTAAAAAATCTAAGCAACTCAAAAAAAATCTATACCAAAGTATACCTCATATCGCGTAGATATTGAAGATGCATGATATTCGGATCCGTCTTCTCTGACGTGTGAACGTGATCCTCCTTGACGGTTCTAATGGGATACAACATACTCAATATAAACTGGGGACTATGGAAAATATGTCCTTACTTGTTGGAAGAAGCAACTAGGTTAAATGACTATTTGATATTTTTATTGAAGTCAGAATTAGCGTTATCCAAACTCAAAACCTTTTATTCAAGCTTCTTTAGCATGGTGACCTCAGTTTCACCAATTTTCATGGATGAAGTTATGGTTGTAGTCACCTTGTCAGGGTTATCCCCAAGTCATAGAAGGACTTTGTCAAGAAAACATCTTTATCTAACATCTGATTATAGTCCAATAGAAGCTGTAAAGCATAGAGAAAAGAAAAGTATGCAAAAGAAATAATGTAAAAAAAATATATATGTATAAAACAAACTTTCAAGAGAGATTGTTTGGGTGGCATGTGTGAAAACCCGGTATCCGAAATAAGGGGTGGCCAGCCCAATACTCCGATAATACAGGAATCATGGATAAATATCATCCTCAGCATCGTGACAACATAAAGAGAATACGGGATAACCACACAATATTTCAGAAAACGGGTCATCAAAAAATTTTAGTTAGCAATTTAAATAAAACACCATTGACAACCCATAATAGAAAAGAAAGGTGGAAACTCCCACAAGCATATATATATATATACCAACCATAATAAGGGAAGGATCGAATGAAATGTCGGTCAATAGAATTCATACAATATACAATAAGTTCCAAGTGTTACATAATACATCCATTATACAATTACAACCATTTGGGCCACACGCCCGTATAAGGACTGATCATAACTAGAAAATAATGAGGAAGGCGTCTACACAAAATGTCCCGTGATATCCGCAAAATGTCACGGCTCCTCAAAAGACACTAAAATAGGAAGGTCATTACGGGCGACCTTGCGGTGGAACACCTGAGCGGATATAATATATATATATATATATATATATATATATATATATATATATATATATATATATATATATATATATATATATATATGCACAACAAGAAAGAAGAACCGGTCAGAGCCCGGTTTTATGTGATCACCAGATAAATGACAAGTAGGACAATGATGAACAGATAAACATGGATGATAGAAATGATATTATAGCATGGAAACAATGAAATAAATTAAGACAAGTTAATAATTATAAAGGAAGAATCGATTATATATGCAATTACGAATACTTATCAACCGTTTTCATCTTTCATCCTTTTCATTTTATCTCATTTCCATTCCTTATCAGGAATACAATTATTATCATGTGCTCTTTATGGCACGTACTTTAATTGTATGCTCTTTGTAGCATATACTTTGTTCTTTGTGTCATTCATGTTCCATCGAGTCCAACTCGATAATTAGAGTAGTTATAAGTATATAAATATAACGATTCTAGGACCGCCCGTCCAAGTTTCCACACTGTGCGCGCCCCTAAATAACCATCATCTTCCAGGGCCTATCATAAGACAACCTGGGATCCTATCGAAACGTCGGGAAGCGTCTATATGCCTGCGGGGTAGTCAAGACCACACTCGGAATCTCCTACCCATCGCAGAGAAAATATAAATCAAGTGCTCATATAGCCTAGGACAATATCCACCCTGCATTCATTAGCCAGGGGGTTTCACCTCACGCACGGACTTCCCTTAAGATGGTATTTAAAGAGGTGTGTATCATCCAGTTTATTAATTTCCATTACATGATTTAGTAAATTATCATTTACTTTATCCATTTAACATTTTATCAAATGCATTAAGATTATCCGGAACTATATGTATTTCGTAACATCATAACAACCTCAATAAATAGTTAGACTCCCAAGTTATTTTCCAAAGCCTCCTTTTTGGCTTCATAATAGA
The DNA here is from genome assembly GCA_949130495.1 of Sambucus nigra. Lineage (NCBI taxonomy): Eukaryota > Viridiplantae > Streptophyta > Magnoliopsida > Dipsacales > Adoxaceae > Sambucus > Sambucus nigra. The sequence continues at coordinate 391,101,211 of OX422207.1, read as the reverse complement.
CCATCAAATCAAACCTAGCTCACAATAACTCCAAAAGTCTCCAAATTGGAATCTAAGATCTCCTAGATTATTATAAAACTACACGAGAGAAGTAATGCTTGAACATTACATTAACCCCCCCTGAAATGAACCCTAGATGAACCCCTTCGAGTCTAGGGTGTTGACCAAACTCAACTATTACTCTAAGACCCTATATTTACTTCATTTAAGAAGGTCCTTAAGTCCCTATGAAGAGAAAAGATTTGAAAAATGAAAATAAAATTTTAGGGAAGAGAACAGGGGACCGGTCAACCGGTCCCAAGACCGCGGTGGACCGCGTCTCAAGATTTTGCCTAGGAAGAAAAGCAAAAAGTTCACTTCGGCAGGGCCGGTCGACCAGTCAGGGGACCACAGTCGACCCTGCCATAAATTTTATGCCTTTGGAAGAAAGCAGTTTGCCCGCTCCCGAAGGCCCAATCGACCGGTCTGAGAACCGCGGTCGACAGATCTTTGCAGACCTAGACCAAACCAAATCTTCCTATTTCAAGCTAATCCCAAAGCCAACTCATTTATTGCCACCAACATATCATAAATGCTACTAACTACTACCACAACCATCAATAATCATCCAAATTATTTTTCAATGATTCAAAACCAACAAATACACAAAGAAACCCTAAACTAATGAAACCATAATCAATACACCATTATCAATATAAATCATTTTTCTTAAACCACAAATATCAAGTAGAAAACTTGCCTCAATTGAGAAAATGCAGATTTTCCTTGTGTAGAAGCAAGAATCCTCCCTCAATCTTCAATCTCTTCTCTTTTCTCTACTCTTTCACTTCCTCTATCAAGCTCTCTCTAGGTTTAGGAAATGAAATTTGGGAAAAATAGAAGACTTAGTAAGACTAAGTCATGGCATTAGTCCAAATCCCAACTTAATTAACCAATATTGCGATAAAATAACACGCAACTGCATTTTTAAGGTACAACCAGTCAAAAGTGCCAAAAACCTCAAAATACAATATGGCACAATATTTGACTATCTCGCACGTTCCAGACTCAACTACGGCCTCCAAATTATCATTTGGACAATTTATAATTCATTTTAAGTTCCGGTCTCATTATTAAGCCAAATATTATTTTAATTCTTATGATATTATAAAACATAACATGGCAATATTCACCTATAGTTACGGTAAATATGCATCCTCATAGTAAATTTTAACTTTTCTACATTAATCTAATACTCAATCCATATCTCAACATTTTATATCTAATTACCATACCTAGTAAATAAATATAAAGTATGTTCTCATAAGCGAGGGTTATTACAGCATGTTCAACCAGCCAGTCATGAGTCATATTGGCAATCGTTGGTATCATCATCAAGGAAGCATAACCGGATCAAATTACGTGCCAAATATGGGCATCGGGCGATAAAGTGGGCAACATCTTTGCCCTTATATATCATAATATTCCCTAAAATAATACGAGGGTAGGAAGAGTCTTGCCTTTATTACTTTTCTTGGGCTCCAACATCTTAATTCGGGAATCCCTAATCACTAAAGGTTTAGAAGGTCCCCCAGCCTCATTATTTCTGCTCGTAAGTCGAGCAGACTCTTCTTTCTTGCTTGCCTAGCAAAAATTATGAGATTTAGGCCCTAGGTTAGAGGAAATCAAATCCACCATTTTCCTATTGGGGGCTATTTCACAAGGAGAAAGGTCGACGGTAGGGATGGATAATAGATATAACAATGAGATTGAAGAGAGTGTTGTCTCCTCATCTAAACTAAGATGAAGCCCCCTGGATCATTCAAATTCATCGGAAAAGCTCGAGTCCGATCAATATCTTGGCAAAAAAAGAAGTGTTTGAACTCATGTAGCTGAGGGGAAATGTATCTATCCTTGGATGATCACTTTCTCCGAGCATTTACTTTACCAACCAAGCTTTTTTAAGATCAAAAAAGTTGATGTCTTTGTTAGGTGGAGGTTTCCTCTTTTCTTTAGCTATCAAGAAATAAAGAGAAAGCAATTACAATGAGGAAAATGCAACAAAAAGGGAAAAATACAAAGCATAAGCATAAAATACAATCTAACCTATTATTCTCCCACCCTAAGGGAAACTTGTGTGGACACCTCAATCATCAATCCGGGTTCGATATGTTAGGTCCTGTCATAAATTACCATTGATAAAAGTGTCAAATGAATCCCCAAGATTGCAAAACTCCCAAACCAAAAAAACATAAGTTTAAGGGGTCAAAAAACCAAGAACAAAACCCCAAGGGGTTAAGATGAAAATAATAAAATCCATAAAAGTAAGCCAAATGAGGCATCTGGATCCTTTAACCGATTGGTTAATGACCCTTTGAATCGATGACTGATCTATTAAAGGCCTTCCAGACCGATGACCAGTGGGTCAAAGGCCACCCCAACCGATAGTCAATCGATTATCCCTCCCAGATTAATCATTATAAAATATTTAGGAAATATCTTCTAAACCTTACTCATGTACCATCCCAAAAATCCACTATCTATGGGCTTTGACCGATGGGTGAAACCTCCCGATCCAGGCCCTTATAAATTGATGTCCCCTCCAACCTTCAAAAAGGCGCCAAAATCCAGGCTCAATTATGTTTTTTCACTTTCTTCTCCTCCGGGTGTCTAAAATACTCGAGATCATTTTAAGATCCTAAAGAATTTTGTATTTGGAGAAGTATCTTTCCCCCAGGAAATTTTGTACTTTGAAAAGTTTCTTCGGTTCCAAAAGAAAAATACAAGCAAACCTCTATGTGAAATCCACGAAGGTCGACACTTCCAAATGAAGATCTACTAGAAAAAATGGAGCTTTGTCCACCTCGATCTCCTCAAGTGGGGATACTCCTCTAGGAAAAATTTTGCTTACGCTACAACGGTAAGGAAACTCTTCCCAAATTTTGGGTCAAACAACCCTATATATTGTTTAAAGAAGCTCTGCCCATATTTCAGGTCAAATACCCAATATATTTATTGTGATAAATTGTCCATGCATATTTATCTTTTTTATCTTGGTCCCCATTTAGGGGATCGGGTATGAACTTTACTACGTTTTTATATTAACGCTTGATTTTTAACCCAACACCGTTGTTAATTGACTTGACATGATCATATGTTAAGACCATGCTAATCAAATGCCATAATAAAAATTACGACACATGAAAACATACGTTTCAAAATCATTATGAGGAAAGTTTTTGCGAGCCGTGTGAGTCTGAAACTGTGAACAAGTCAAAGTCTAAAATCTGACTACTCCCACCTCTTCTTCAAATAAAAAAGGCCCATCCCCACAATGGCACCTCGAATATGTGTTTTCATATCAAATAGTTGTCAAAGGTTGGCTTGTGATTAGGAATACTATTAACATATAAATAAATTAATCCAACACAGTGGAAAGGCTATATTAACGACTAGGATCCATAAATATCATAATACTGTATATTTTATATCCGATATCGAGTCGCCTACACATGTAAATATGCCTCATTTATTGGATCTATGTTGTCATGGATCCTAGTTCTCCCTCAGTACATAGGCGTTGTACCAAACTAAACTCGTAAATCCCAAGCCTCAGAATACGTCTCTCAGCATATTATTTCTTAAGGATGCATCCATCCCCATTGCAAGCTCCATCGACTCTACCTCTACCTCCCTATCTGAGGATATCTAGAACATGACATCCATAGCGCTACACCTCCAAACTGGACTGAAGGTTCAACAACACATCCGAGTTAGTGACTGCCCCACGGGTGATGATGTCGTTGTTAGTAACTTCATGTTGAATCCCATTCTGAACCTCCACTGAAGCTATTTTTCGGGCCACAGATAGTTTATTAGCCTCATAAGACAAGCGTTACATCTGCAAACAAATCACATTCTAACAAGTGAACCACCCTAACTACATAGGCTTTGATCTCATGCAGACACGTGTATAGGTGAAATCATGAGTCCTTTTCGTGAGCTCGATCCATGGTAATATGTCTAATGATATATTTTCCCCAAAGAGATGTACCTATATCTCCCTTTCACCGACTTTCACGAATACCAAAAATTCTATATCAAACTATCTTACCCTCATGATCTCCCCCACATCCTCATTTAAATGCTATAAATCACACATATTATACATAACTGACCTACGAACCATGGATTATCCATCCACCCAGTTGAAAATAGTATTCTCCATTGAGATGTCAAAAGAAAAATAAGTGTATTCATAGCATTTGACACTCTCATGATTAAGCGATCCGATATTTATGTAAGGCTCGTAGCTTGCATGATTATGACTTACCTGAAGTTCAAGTGTAACTAATGAAACGATTGTGATCTTTATAAACTCAAGGATATATATTTCAAAGTATGAGAAACCATTATCCCTCATACCTCATCTACTTAGTATAAAAAAATGAGTTATCAATCTACCTCAACTCATGGTATCCCGGGCAAACCTACAGAATTAGCATATACAAAATCGAGCTACGTATGACTTAACCCCAAGTCTCCTTTGGGTACGTAGGAATAATACCCACTCCTTTTTATCATCACAAGCCTTGACAACATATCCCTCGATATATTGATACAACAGAGATGAACCCATATCTTATATTTCCTTTCTATCTATCCTCAAACCTCGAAAGAGTTGTCAAACAGTATCAAAGCCAAGATGTCTCGCGAACTTTCATACATACCAACGGCCACCCGTTACTCACAAGCACGGAGTAATACACAGTGTCCTTAAGTGTGTGCACCAGTTAATGTGATGTTCCTACACCACTCATTGATATCATTTCATACCTAAGCACATATCTATGTTAAAGGAATTCTCAACCTAATGTCTCTAAACCAGTTCTAAAAATAAGCAAAAAGCAATCAATTAATTTAAAGAACGATAATAAGAATATAATTAAGGAAGAGTAAAGAATAAATGGGATGCCTAATACCTTTACCACTCATAACCCGGTTCCCGAACCCACATAACAAGAATCACTGGACCAGCCGTAGACTTAAACCTGCCCTAGGATTATCCCGAAAAGGATAATCAAAATATTTTTTCTTTTTTTTGTGTAAAAAACTAGTGACTCTAAACAAACCAACCAAACCCCTTATCACACAGAACACACTTAAGCTTAGGAATAAAACTAGGGGTGTTCATCTCAAACTAAACATGGCTCCAGACATCTTTTAAGGGAAAATCATCGACCCACATCGAATCGATAACTTGACTTTGGGGGACACAATGGACTGGGAGATAAACACCCTGGGGCGTCTACCATCGAGAGAAAAAACTCCCTCACACAATAGAAAGGATTTCCCTCTATCCCCTAGGCAGCTATTGAGTCCCTCAACGCCACAGTGGAAACTCTGTTGGGCATAACCAAACACAAAAAAACTATCTTTATTGCACAATTTTTGGAACTATTTAGTGCCATTAGTTTTAAAGTCCCTCAAAACGTATATACGTGCTTAGGTCCCCATGTACAACATTGTACATTTTCCCAAATATATTGGTATGTGCAAAGGACCTTGCGAGAAAATATAAATATAAAAGTCTGTAAATATTAAGATTACATGTTTTGCATCATGCACTGCATAGTCTTAAATTTAATATTATTTAAACCTTATACCCTCGATACCAAAAGCGGTTAACCTATAAGAAGTTCGTACCTTAGAAAAGTCAATTCAACTGAAAAAAGGATCGTATTTTATAACAGTCATTTTCTTAAGTAAAGTTCATACTTTTGAAAAGGCACTTCCTCGGAAGGTTAATTTCCAATGAGTTCTCAATATTTTTGCCCACCTGTATGGCATATCGAGAAACTTCTCTCTTGATCCCAAAGTATCGATGATAGATAATGTTTGAAGTTTGTTTAGTAGTGGGGTATATAGAATAGGCTTTCATATGTATTCAGTAGTAGAGTAAAGTTATTTCAATGAAACTTAAAGATTTCCCACTCCAAGCATCTCGGTATTTCTTGATCCAGGGAAATAAAAAGAAATACATTGATCATCGAGTCACATTGCCCTTTTTCATATATGAAAAAGTCTACGAACACACCCTATTGCACAAAATAAATAGATAATTACGAGTTGTTCTCTATGATAAAAAAAATTAATTATCATACGGCCAAAGGCTGGTCCAAATCCCCTCAAATTCCAAAAAGAATGTCTTCCCCTTTTTAGGTTGAAGATAAACTGTAAGAATCCATAAGTTATCTCCAAAACAGATCCCCCTTACGTAGGATTAATTTAGCCACTTTTTATTTTGAGAAAATAAGAAACCGCAATCCATTTTTTCCTCGCTCCTTGTACAAAAAACTAGAGTTCACCCTTATTTACTTGAATCCAACGGGACTTTTCTTAGTTTCCCCTCAGAAGAGACTACCAAACCAAAAATATAGAAAACAAAATACCGTCCACTTACGGTTAAACATAAATAAAACAAATTTCATCGAAAAACATCATGCATATGTGAGTCCTTCTCCCTTATGTATTGTCGTTATTTTAGCCCTTTTTTTGTAAAAGCCTGAACGAAAGTGCCACAACTTTTTCTGAAGTTGTTATCTTAAAAAAAAAGATTATACTGAGTTCGTACCCTATAAGACCGAATACACGCTCTGACCGATCATCTAGTTTTCATCAGCGATCCCCCCACCCATGAATTTAAGTTCGCTCCACAATATGCTCAATGTCTAGCCAAGAAGATTAGACTCCATCGGCAATGCAACAGCTTTTGAAATAGCTTGAGAACTTCACTGCCTCACATAATACCATATAGTCTGAGATGAGGGCCTAAAACCTTGCATAAGTATGCCTAGAAGAGGCCATTTCTAAGACCTTAATAGGAGAGAACGTACTTCCTCCTCCTATCCCTAACATCAAAACACTGTCTAATGTGGATGTCAAAGCAGCACCAATTCATCCCCAGGATTCACCTGCACTAGCTCCTCCTGCCAATGTCGATGCCCCTCGATTGCAAATACCATTTTTCCAACATGGATACTTTAAAACCTAACTGCAGTACCCCGAGTACCCATACCCCGCCTTCTAAATCCCCCCGCGATCCGAACTTGTGTCCCCCACCACTAGACGGCGAGGTTTTTCCTTACCTCCGGATGAGGAGATAAATAGGTCCAATTTGAATTTCGTCTCCTTTAAGAAGTCATAGCGAGATGCAAAACCACGAATTATCGCACAAACACGGCTCTTCATCCTGAAGCCTGATTTATGAGGAAATTCAAGATGCCATTCTTAAAAACCTACATAGGAATGTCTCCCCAACCACCCATTTATCCAACTACCACCTTCAGAAGCAAGTCCAAAACATAGGCCTAGTTGTTTGAGAGATCATGTTCTCTTCCACTCTATCTGAAAGACCTCTTACCTAGTATATAGGACAGAAACATGAGAGGACCATTAAAACCTAGGACGATGTATATCGTGTTTTCCTAAAGTAATAAGAATATAATGAGGAACCTGGCATTGCCCGTAAAGACTTAGACATGCTAGAACAGGAAGAAGGAGAGACCGTTGGCACTTTTGACACTCATTTGAGAGAGAAAGCCTGTCAGATGGTTAATCGCCCCCATGAAAATGACCAGATAGAGATCGTAATTAGGAGCCTCCAGAAGGAAGTACATAATGAACTAGGCTCCCCTAGATCCCTGAGTTCAAATCACTCAACCACATCGGATGAAAGATCGAAAAAAGTTTGGCTTCTAGGGATACCAAATCTATTAATGAACCTGATCGAGTTACAAACTAGTTCTTTTCCTGAAAGAACTCACCTGAAGCTTATACATCTCACATCACCACCCTCTTAGTTAGTCCAGAACTATAATACTCCCGAATTCCAATATTTCCCAATCTATGGAAGCTAAGACTGCACCTTTCCAATAAGGACCCTCACCTGGAAACTACCAAGATATGCCTCCTCCGAAAGAGTTCATAGCTCTGCCCAGTAAACTCACCAACCTTTATGCCCCCCCTTAATCGAGTATACACCTCCCTAAAAATGGATGGTCTCCTGAGACCTTTCAACCCTTGACCTCCCTATAAATTCCTAAGAAACAACTAGCAGGTCGATGCCCATTACAAGTTCCATCAAGGACCCAACCACATTATCCATAATTATAGGTCCTTGAGTTTTTCCATTCAATATTCCATTAATTCTGAGAGCCTCATCTATCCAAATCCAAATGTCACCAACAACCCCTATCATATCATCCCAACCCCGAAACCAATTCTCTGTCACACACTCCCATTTTAAACACTAAACCATCAACACTAATAGTACCCATTCATAAAAAATTGAGGATAAGAACACACTTTCCATTCTAAATAGCCACCCCTTTGGGCACACCATCACCTTACCTAAAAATTATTGCAGAAACCAAGACCATTGTCGACCATATGACATTATTCATCATGGCTATATAGAACTAACACTAGAACCCAAACTTACTCCTGGTCATGAAATTCATGCTCTTAGAAGAGCCCGGACTAATCACTCCCTCTCCAGAAGAAGAAGATTGCTCGGACTAATGGGAAGAAATGTACGATGAAGCTCTCAAAACAAATTGAGCATATATCCTTAAAGGCACCAATCCAATACCCCGGATGGGGAGGATCAACCTCTAAGGAAAAACTATCTCCCCTCATGGATTCAAGAACTAATAATGGTACCCACTTATCAAATACGCTTTTGGTCAGCTCTACAGGAAACTGTGGGCACACCACTACTTCCAGTCACCAGATGAGGGGAACCGTAATTCATGAACCCCAATATCCAAGACTTTTGGCTCAAATCAGTGAACAATAAAGAAAACTCAGAGAAGTTTATTACATCACTTGGAGATTAAAATATCGTCACCAATTGTTGTACAAATAGGAAGAAAGAGTTAAAACCCATGTTGCATTATGGGATGTCGGTTAGAAGACTTAATTGAGAGATAAACCTTGCCCAATATCATATGCCTAGCACACGAGCCTAAAAGGAAATATTGAACCTCCTCCATGAAGACTAGTGGGTCATGTCCGCTCAAATACTGTTACATGTCAGATATGACAATTAATGTGGAATGATCGCTTGGGCCAATCCTTCGGGAAATGAATCATGAATTTTCCCCTTGGTTACCATTTACATGATAAGAATATACTTCAAAGGTAATGTCTATCCTTCTAAATTATTAGGTCCATATCCTGGGCTAACCCCCTCCCCCATGAGAAACACCAACTCCAATAAACTAAACCTACTCCAAGACCCTAAGCCTCCGAGCTTGACCAGGTATGCTGCATCCATCTTCTCAAGAAAGGTATCATGGATTAATTCTACCACCTCTTGATTACCTAGGGTAATACATCTCGGGGTTCTATAGATGAATATGTCCTCAACCCCCAAATATTGGAAATGATGACATAATGGGACTAGTCACTGGGGAAAGGACTCAGACTCCATGAATAAGGACCCATGTCCTTCGAAACTCCTAGCATTTGGGATTAATAGTTTAGTATTGGGTACAGAGCTACTGCAGAATAAATCGACTAACTTGAGTAGCATGATCACTAGATTTATCGCATGAAAAATTAAGGTTACACGATAGACAATTTTTAACTGAGCCTCTCATATCAAGTTCGAACCCTCTAATTCTTCAACAGTCGGGAGGAACTGAGGCATCCCAACATCGACATATATCAGAACATTTAGCCTACTGGATGGGGATACGTACCACTAGAACCATAAAACACCATCAGTGAGCCATAAAAATTGATCTTACCCCTCCTGAAGATAGTCCACCTATGGAAGATCTAGTCGACCATTACAGTGAGATTGACTTATTTATTTTGAACCTAGCATATGACCTCTTCGTACTTGGGGTATCACCCTGGACCCATTAATACATTATAGTAGTGTGCAACCATAGGAACATTTACTTAGTTGCTGCCCATGTAGTGGGCATAATAGGACTCCATGACAAGATGACCCACCAAGGTCATCCTCCACTAAAAAGCCCCCATCCTGAAGATACTCATAATTATCGAGACGAAACTAGTCAACCCTGCTCCCCATGACCATGCATATGGAAAGTTAAATAGTCTACACTATATAGTGACTGAACTGGTTAATTCTAGATTCGTCTAAGAAGTCTCATCTCGAGGGCTAAAATACGCTAAGTACCGGAACTACCATGGAAACATCTTCGACGAAGTCGCTAGAATTTTGAAAAAGATGAACCTAAAAGATCCTGGAACCTCCTTAGGTAAGGAAGATAACCAAGAGACAACCTCTGATAACGACATCTGGTTGGGATCAATAATTTCTATAGAACAATCACATGATACGTCGGACAATACAAATGACCAAGTCCTAAAAATAGTGGCAAAAATCCCCACCTCTACCCATGACTCAGACGTGGTCATACGGTGGATAAATGACTCTATGTGCCGAACTCTTGTCAAAAATCTTAACAGATTTCCTAAAAAATCCCTTGTCTTGGATTGGACTACAGTGATGGCTGAAAATACAACATCACCTCCCAACAGCCTCGTCCTTGATGGATCGCCTACTTCGTCTATAGAAAGCTAAACATAAAGCTTGGGTAGATACCGTGCTCTCTCTAGACAAAGATATCAACTTCCTCACAAGGTAAGGATGGCACTCCACTCCCCCAAACCTAACTAGTAAAGAGAAATCCCCCTCTTGAAAGAGTTGTCACACCACCTCCATGGGAAAATAATAAAATCCAGGAGCAACTCCATCAAACGTCAGTTAACAGCACCATCAGGGAATTATTAGCTATATCTAGAGATCACCGAGTTGTCCTCATCCATTTATTATCACAATCTATTGTGCCTGCAGACCTAAATCCAACTGATATGTCGACTACTATCGGATTCATCACCATACAGTAGCACATTACCTTCTCTGATAAAGACCTCCTCATTTAGGGCCATAATCACCGATTCTCAATGCACAATACCACTAAGACTCGTGGATAGGTCATAACCTTAGTACTAATAGACAATGGGTCCACTATTGATGTATAATCCCTCCACATCACTACCGGTATATGATACATCGCTTTGGAATTTACATCATCTTCTATGGATACTAGGGCCATGACCACACTCGTCGAGAAGTCCTAAGGGGAATCATTCTCACTCTCATAATATGACCTATCAAGTGTGACATTGAGTTTCAAATACTCGATGTCACATTAAGCTTTAACCTCTTTATATTAAGGGTCTAAATACACATTATGTGGCATTAACCTATTCATTACACATAAAGGTTCTCGTTCAGCACGAAGATCATCATAGTCTAAGGGGATAATGCTTAGGCCATAATTACCAATGCTAGTACCATGCCCATTCTAGATGGCCACTATGCTACTAATGATATCTACCTCAGTAGATTCTGACTCATCCCACTTGCTAACATAATTGAAGAGGAGCATGTTATTCATAGTGTACCCGCCTGAATCGTCCACAAAATAAGATATATGTTTGGTTTCAGACATTGAAGAAATTAATAAAGAACCATCGAAGCCGTCACTGTCACAAAACATAAGGAAAAGTTTGGTCTCAGGTATATCCCTAACATAAAAACTCTAATCCCGCCTCAAAGACCCCATTAAGGGTAGAATGGTCATTTTTCTCTCCAAGGAGCGGAATTTTCCTACCATGTACTCCCCATACCATTGTGGGATGAAACTAAGAAATCCTTACATCCAGGGATAGAGATCCTCTACGAGGAAGAACTTTACATGAACTACGATAAGATCCACAAGGCCAAAATGAGCTCAACGTCTTATGGGTCACTTAGGACGACATAAAAAACTCTGAGCCCAAACTAGAGTGGGGACATCCTATACAATTTCTTGATGAAATTACCTTGGTTACCATGTTGGAAACCTCAGAGTTAACCCCCATATAATGATTCCACGACCTCAACCATCGGGGAATTACTATTCAAAAGGAACAATTAGTCAATATACCTAAGCTCAATTTTACCTTCGAGTGCCAGACTCAATAGCCCTACCCAATAAAACACCGCCTTGGGTAGAGCCTCATGCTGTAACCTGATATCCCCCTCAGTATTATTAGTGGAATGAATAAAGACACTAACTCTTTCTATAATCCCTATCCATGGAACTCCCCTACGTGGACCCTATGGTCTGCCTAGCAAAGGATCCCACTACAAAATCTGAGGAAGAAGTAGTTTGACTGAAGGAACATCGCCTTGCCCCATCGTGCAGTCTGTGGTAAGATCTCAAAGACCCTCAATATCATGCTAAAGGTACCCTAGAATAATCCATTCCACTTCATCCCCAACATCATAGGAGCAGCAATACTCAATAAGTGAACTTATATCAAATGCCTATCATTCGAAAGCCCATTGAATTTGTCCTGTTAAAAAAACAGTCCAATTATCCTCTCTCATAATAGATCCCTATATAAATCATAATTTTATGTTACTATAAATGTTGTCCTTCCTCCCTTTTGATAGAATAATAAATAGTTATTTCCAATATTTGCCTGCGGGTGTTACACGTGATGATTATGAATCCAGCAATGGGTTAGAACTCACACCTAGTAATGATAACTATGTGGACTTAAAATATTTAAAAAACTAATAAAAACTTTACCAAAGTCAAAATAGATGCATGTCTCCCAATAAGGATGACACAATAACAATAAACTTGGGCACTCCCTAAAACCCTAAATAGTTGTAAATAGGGTCATCCTAAGATGATAACGAATAAAAAGATCTCACAGATCTCCTCGCCCTCTTCGTAGATGTGTTTGATTGGTTTTACTCCAATATGCTCGAAATCTACCCGACTATCTTCATGCATGAGATACCCACTCTCCCCGATGTCAAACTCATAAAGCAAATGATATGTAAACTAATACCCTAGTGATCCTTGAAATTTAAGGAGAAAATATAGAAATAACTCAGTGACAACTTCATTTGAGCTATCAAATATACCACTTGGATAACTAACATTGTACTAGTAACTAAAGTTGGTGGCAAAGTTCAAATTTGTGTAGACTATAGGGATCTTAATCGGGCCTTCCCCAAAATGATTTCACTCTACTACACATAGACTTAATTATAGATAATACATCAAGTGATACCTTAAGTCCTTTATCGACTGGTTCACAGGCTATAAACATATAAAAATACACCCTGACCACTAAGAAAAAATAGGGTTCATCACCCCTGGGGGCATACTATTATAAAGTTATGCCCTTCGATCTCAGGAAAGCAGGTGCAACTTACTAAACAGAGACTACAGTCATCCTACATGATCTATACACAAAAAGGTAGAGATATTTGAGACGATATGATCATCAAATCAAAATACCAAGAAGGGAATGCCTCGAAACTCTAGAAATTCTTCAAAAGGTTACGCCTCCTCAAAATAAGGCTTAATTCACAAAAGTGTCTTTGAAGTCACTAAAGGTAAAGTGCTCGTCTTGATTGTCAGTAAGGACATAATTGAGGTAGACCTCATTAAGTTTAAACTCATATGAGAAATACCACCACCCAAAATAGAAAAGTAGTTCACAGGGATCCTAGGCCAAACTTAGTTTATAAGTCTGTTCATCAACCAACTCACCACCATTTGTGAACTTATCTTCCAAATATTAGAGATGGACGCACCCAAAGAGTGGAACGCTCAGTGTCAAGAAGAATTTGAGAAAATATAAGATTACCTCACTCACCCGCCAGTATTAGTACATCCCAATGAGGACAACCTCTCTTGCTCTGCATGACCAGAATCGACATGGACCCAGAGCCATTTTGGCCTAATATGTAGAGAGTTCCCGAAAGGAATGTTGCATTTACTATGTAGAAAAATTCTAGTTTCCTATGAGCCCAAATACACCACCTTGGAAAAGGTTTATGTATCCCTCATATTAATAACCCACTAACTATGGCACTACATGATGTCCTTCATTATCTGACTTATCTTTAAGATGGATCCCATAAAATACCTCTTTAAGAACCCTGTTTTCTCTAGACGAATGGAAAAATGGATAATGATGATATTCATGTTCGAAATCATGTATGGGATGCAAACATCCATAAAAGGTCAGACCATCTCTGACCTTCTTGTAGGAAATCCATTCACAAAAGAAGAAGAAAACGAGGTAGAATTACTCGATGAGTATCTCTTCTCCCTAAAAGATAGGGAAACTTGGGAACTCTACTTCAATGGGACCTCCAACAAAAGTGGAGTAAGAATTAGAATGCTCCCTATCTCTCTCGAATCATGGATACTCCCATTTCTATTAATCTCATTTAAGAATGCATCTACTACATCTCCCTAGGAATGGTAATCATCGACCTAAAGGCCTATGGATATTCAATCATATTCATCAGTCAAATATTAGGACATTAGAAAATTCGAGATGACAAGTTGTAACCATGCCATGCTAACTTAGAAGATGTAGCTTTGTGATTCGAACATATCGAATTCGACCTCCTCCCAAGGGGTAAAAATAATTTCCCAGATGCACTTGCCACCCCTGAATCCATGATAAACATGCTAAAAGGAACTACAAGAATCATGTTTATCATGACCAACTGCATCACTCTTTCCTATTTATTTGAGGTCGATCACATTGACAAAACAACCATAAGGCCCACAATATGGTAGTAAGACATAAAGAACTTTATTCACAAGAACCACTAACCACCCAATGCTTCCTAAAATGACCATTTGACCCTAATGTGATTATCATCCTAATTCAATATCTATGGGGGGACATATCTACCAAAGAGGGTTCGACATAATACACTTACGGTGCATCATTGAAGATGAGACCTTCGAGATCACGGATAAAATCTATAGTGACGAATATGTCATGCACATGAGTGGGCACACATTCTCTCAAAAATTCCTCTGATAGTCATACTAGTGGATAACCATACAAAAGGGTTGCATGAATTATGATAACGGGTGCCTCAAATGTCAATTTTATTACCCACTACAATGTTTACCTCCTCGAGAACTCAACCTCATGACCTCACCATGGCTTTTCTCCACCTGGGAGATATACATAATAGGGAAAGTAACGCCCAATGACTCCACTAAGAATCAATTCATCCTTGTTGAAATAGAATACTTCACCAAATGGATCAAAGTTGAATCTTTGGCGATGATAAATGCTAAGAAAGTGGCTAAATTAATAATTCAAAACATCATCTGCCTCTTTGTCATACCCCACGAATTGGTATCAGACAACGTGTATCACTTGGAGAAAGAGGTCTCAAACCTGCTACACGAATATGGTATTACTTAGCATAAGTCATCTCCATACACACCACCAACCAATAGAGCTGTAGAAGTTGTTAACGGTAGTGTCAAAAAGATCATCAACAAGATGACTGAGACTTATAGTGACTAGTTGGACATACTCACATACGCCCTATGTGGAAACTGCACTATTGAGCGAAACTCAATAGAAGCCATTCCTACTCCTTTGTTTATGGCATGGAGCCATTCCTGTCCATAGAATTTTAGATTTCGTCATTACGGGTCATGCTCGAAAGCCAAGTGGCTGAAACCGATTGGGTCCAAGTCCGTTATGATAAACAAGTTCTCCTCAACGAAAAGAAACTGAGAGTCTCTTATCACAACCAGGTCTATCAGCAATGTATCACCTAAGAATGTAATAATAGGATAAAGAGGAAAAATATCCAAGAGGGTGACCTAATCCTAAAAAATAATCTCAAACCTTCCCGGACTCTAGGAGGTAAAATTTCACCCAACTGGGGAGGACCCTTCCTCGTCGCCAAAATAAATTTCGACGGCCTAGGTACATTAGCTGATCTTGACGGAGTCATGTTTTCCCAACCCTTCAATCTCGACCGATTGAAGAAATTATTTTCTTAATCCCACCAATGGTGAAAAGGAAAAGATCGGTTTAAATAAAAAAACAATCGTTCGTATCAAGTAGGAAAGACTATGGAATGACACACACATTCTCGACCCTAAACCAAAAACCCCACCTGAGCCTCCAGCATTTCAAATGAATTTAGCTAAAAACACTTTAATTTGCAAACCATATCACCCCAAGTGAACTACATAAACGTGATTCTCTACTATATTTTTATCATAAATATTCAGTATAGACACTTAGTTAGATATGTAGGCAACATGAGGTATCACTTCAGGCTTGGTCAAAATAAACACCCAAAAAACCCCATTTATGGGAAAACCCTGATTATGCTCATTTTTCCATCACTTTAAAAGAGATAATGTGGTCTAAACAAGATAAACGTCACATATTAAAACAAGTTTTCCAAGGCATTTTAAGACTTCACAGGGTCATCCTTATTTGAAACATCACACAAAGACTGATACCACAAAAGCAATGGTCTAATGAAGAGAAAAATGGGGAGAATACACTACCTAATATACTTCCTCCTCAGAAAAACAAACATTAAACACCCCCCCCCCCTAAAATCATCATGCATCCCGGGATAAAGATCATTAAACAGGAAGACCCATTAAGGACACTCGGAATAATATCACCCTACCTTAGCTAAAGAATAGCACCCTGATTCCAAAACAAGGACAAAAGGCTCTTGTCTGATCATCAAGAAAAGAAAATGGAACATCCTTCCCTACCCCCCTACCCGACGACATCAGGACAAATAAAGGACTCACCATCGAGCAGATAAAAGTCATATATCTCTAAAGCCTCAAAAAGACGGAGCACTTTTTATCATATGTATATATGTTTTTTTGCTTTAATGTTTCTCTCCAATTATAAATAAAAGATCTTAGACTCGCTTATTCTTCCTCATGTATAGGGTAGTCTTCTTATTTTTTTTCCATGTACATATTTATTCCCACCATTTTAAAAAAGCTTAGGCTCATTCGGTCCATACACACAATGTTCATTACTCTAAATGTAGATAAAACTGGAATTAAACAAATCACAAACTACAAATCATTTGTCATTAAAATGTTGAGTGTTATTATTTATGAACATGATGTGTAAGAAAAATCCCCATACACAACAAAAAGTGTATTGAGGATTTTTCGTGTTTCCTTAAGGGAAAAAAGTACATAAGTACAAATGGGCCCCTACCCCAACCAAAAACAAAAAAAAAAACACCTTTTTGGGAGGTTACATCAAATCCCACCAAAAGATCATCCAAAAATGCTACCCCACTAAACAATCTGGTATAAGGCCTCTTGGCAGGATGACCGCCAAAATGACTCTCGTTCACAATCCTCACCCTAGACCTTACACCTAATGTGAACACTCCAACTGGATATGCTAAACCACCCAAACCACGGACCATACCCGTCGGCAAAGCAAATAGTTAGTATCGACGTCTGCCACAAACTCCATAATCAATTTATATAAAGCCAAATATGCCATCGACCAGTGCGTCAGCATCTCCCTTAGTTGGGATGCATCAACAAGTACCTAATTAAAGTTTGTAAATACATAAACTCAATCAAATTTTAAAAATTAAAGAAAACAAAGGCATACAAAAGACAGGAGTTATTAAAAACTCGGGTTATTTGAATAAAGGGCGGGGCCCAAAGACGATGTCGGCATACCAAAAGTTGAGTCATGTTGATGAATGCATATGACTTGGTCATCCCTATGAAGTACCACTATGAAGGAGTAAGATAACATCAAAGAAGTGAAACGATAATCACAAGTCACAATTAAAAATAGAGTAATGAAACTAAAACAAAGCAAAGTGGCATCCTACACAAGAATCGGAATAATCGCCACCGAAAAAAAATGTTCTCGTCCCTACTAGGATACTACCCGAAAATGATAATAAGAATGGGACATCCAACATCACAAAGACGGAACCACTACCCTTGTCCATGCTAGTGTAATAGAAGTCAAACCATGAGAACAAAGAGGATAAAGTGAATTGGACGAAGTAAACAATGGCGGTCCATGTACAAAACATCATTGAAATCAGAGGGAACCAAACTTCAATAAAGAAGAAGTATAATTTTCATTACATAGGTTTGGGACACGAAACGTTTAAACAGTCGACTAACATTTCCAGCAGTTAACCAATCGACTAGATTATCAACTTCTAGGGATAACCGATTGGCTAACTGATTAGGCCAAAGAGTTAATTGATTAGTCAACCCATTGTCCTCAATACATAAAGCCCCTTTTTCACCACCACCCCTAAAAAAATCTTTTACCTATGTTACCCTTACACCCCACAATTCTCAAAATAATAGGCACACCTATTATTAAATCCCTTTTAATTTCAACGAATAATATCCGCACGCGTACACTCTTAGTCGACCACCTTTGTAGACACCTTAATCTATAATGGGGGTATAATATGTTATGTCCTATCACAAATGACCATAGAAATAATCCCCTAAAAAATCTCAAAGATTACCAACCTCTTGAATGAAAAAATATAAGTTCAAGGGGTTAAAATACCAGGAACAAAACCTCAAGAGGTTAAAATAGAAATAAGAAAAAAGTTGAAAAGTAAGCCAAATGCAGCCTATCGATCAAATAACTGATCGGGAGACTGATGACTGGTTTGTTGAAAGCCTACTAGAACGATGACCGTTCGATCAATAGGCATCCCTAATCGATAGCCGATTGGTTAACCCATTCAAAAGAATCATTAAAAATCATTAGAAATCTCTTCTCAGCCCTACGCGTGTCCGACCCCTAGGGTCCATCATCCAATGGCTTTGACTAATCCTTCAAACGTCTCGAGATAGATCCCTATAAATATATTTCCCCAGCAACCTTCAAAAGAGCACCCAAATCTGAGCTCAATCCAGTTTTTTCACTTTATTTTCCCCCGAGTGTCTGAGATACTCGAGATCATTCTAAGAAGTCCTAAAGAAGTTCGAACTTAAAGAAGTCTCTTTCCACTCGAGAAATTTTATACTTTTGGAAATTCGCTTTAGTTACAAAAGAGGTTCATAATTCTAAAAATTTGCCTTCGAAAGAAAAACAAAGGCAAACATCTATGCGCACTCCGTGAATCTCAACACTTCTAAAATAAAACTCTGTCCGACTAAACAGATCTCTTCCTACCTCGGGCACATCAAGTGGGTAAACTCCTCGATGAAATATTTTATTCACACTATAAGGGAAAGTAAACTCTAATCGATTTTTGGGTCAAACACCCCTATATATTGTGCAAAGGACCCATGCCCACATTTTTAATTAAATACCCCATATATATGATTTGATAAATTGTCAAAACATGTTTCTCTCTTTTGGCCAGGCCCCCATTTAGGGTACTCGGAATGCACTTTACAACGTTTATATTTTAAAGCATGCTTTTAACCCAACATATCTGTTAATTGACTTGACATGCTTCTATGTTCAAATAATACTTATCAAATGCCACAATGACCATTACAAAACATGAAAACATACTTCTCAAAATCGTTCTGAGGAAAGTTTTCGTAAGCCGAGCCAGTCTATAACTTTTCACAAGCCAAAGTCTAAAATTCGAATACTCCAACTCTATCTCTAAATAAACAAAGACTGTCCCCCATGACATCTCCCCAAATATGTGTTTTCATATCAAATACTTGTTGAACGTCGGCTTATGACTAGAAAAACTTTTAACATATAAATATATTAATCCAACACAATGGCAATGCTATGTTAAGGACTAGGATCCATAACGATTGTAATATTGTATATTGTATACCCAATATCCCATTGCTTACACCAGTAAATATTCCTCATTTGTTGGAACTACGTAAGCTTTTATCCTAATTATCCCTGGGTACGTAGGCATTATACGAAACTAAACTCATGAAGCCCAAGCACCAGAATACATCTCTCGGAGTATTATTTCCAAGGCATGCATCAATCCCCATTGCAAACTCCCCTAACTCTAGTTTCTACCTCCCTAGCCGAGGATGTCTAGAACATGACATCCTTAGCGCTACACCTCCAAACTACCTCTGAGTTATTGATCGCCCCACATGTGATGATGTCGTTGTCGATAACTTTAAGTCTGACAACCATTCTGAACCTCCACCAAAGCTAACATATGGCCCATAGATAGCTTATTAGCTGCCCAAGACAAGCCCTACACTTGAACACATATCACATTCAAATAACAGAATAACCTGTACTACATAGGCTTTGATCTCGTGGATACACGAGTAAGTACGTGAAATACTGAGTCCTTCTCGCGATCTCAGGTGAAATATTGAGTCCTTCTCGTGAGCTCAAGCCTTAGCAATGTGTCTCATGATATATTATTCCCAACGATATGCACCCATATCTTCCTTACACCGGATTTCACGCATACCATAAATGCGATATCAAACTATCTCAAATTCTTGGTCTCTCCCGCATCCTCATTTAAATGCTCAAAAGCACACATATTATAGACAACCCAGTTGGAAATAGTATTATACATTAAGATATCAGAAGAAAAAGAAATATAGTCATAGCTATTAATAGTCTCGTGATTAAGCGGTCCACTATTTATGTAAGGCTCATAACTTACATGATTATGACTTACCTAAAATGCGAGTCTAACCATTGAAACAACTGTGATCTTTCTAAAATGAAGCGTACATATTCCAACGGATGGAAAACCATTAGCACTCACAGATCATCTCCTTAGTACTGTATGAGGGTAGTTTAGATTACATGGAGGCGTGACCCTTTTTTTAGTACAGTAATGACAAGTTAACCGAGAATACTATTGATTAATTAGAAGACACATGATCACAACCTAGTGAGTATAAACTCAGTTTGAACTCCCAAATCTCTCATGTATAACTCAGAAGATAATAATGAACTCAGAATTAACTTATTTGGAGGGAGAGAGAGGTAAGCACCCTAAATACACCTTGGTAGGCAGCCAAACACAGCAACCCTCAAAGGTCCCTCGTCAGATAATAAAAGCTTTGTAGTAAATGACAATTGTTGGTGAGTAAGTGCTCTGATTTTGCAATGACTTCAATCTGATGATAATCTCTCTCTAGATAATAATCTCTAAGAAGAACTCTCTCTTAGAAGTGTTTGAGGCTAATAAATAACCCCCACACCACTCCCGAGATGCCTCAGTCCTTTGCAACTGTAAAATACATCCCTCACACTTTATGTCACAAACATTAAATGCTTGATGGACTAGCCATCTCTACATCATGAGCATTAAATTCCAAGACATCCCTTTTGCCTAAACACTGTGCGTCAGGGGGCTGTTGTCACAGAGGTGGCTCACCAACTATCTGACAGCCCCAAATACCTCGGTGGTTTACTCAAGTGTGAATTTTACATTAGCTGGCTAGTGATATCACTTAAAGTAGATGTGACATCAAGTAGAGGGATGTTTGGTTCATAACTCAACGCATGATGGAACTCAAGGCTGCTCCGTCCAAGTTTCCTAGCGTTTAAACTTGTGGAGTTCTCCTCAAAGTACCTGTTGAACTATAAAATTATCCCCGATGACCTGAGTCACAGTTAAACTCCGTTTGGACTTATGGTGAGGGGACATCGTAGCTTTTTAAACCGCAGTAGCAGCTTCTGTGTCGTGGGATATTGGATATGTCTGACAAAAAGAAAAATTTTGGCTCCAAATCCAAAACTTGTTTTGGATGAAACCCTTTCTATTCCCCATGCGTCACTTCATTAATGATGTAGTGACGTCTTTTCAATTGTTAGGACACTTCTCGAAGCGCCATGTGTCCATTTGAAATGATTATCGATGGCTTTGCACGTGCAACGGTGGGAAAAATAAAAGGCAAAAACAAGGAATTTCAAACCATTATTATTCAAACGCTTAGATATTTTTTCACTTACTTTGCCTTCGTCTTCTGCAACTCCCAGCACACTTAGAGAGAGAAAATACTCAAAGCGCCATTGTTACTAAGCTTTTTCGTGGTTTCTTTCCTCTCGTCGTCTCTTTCACCTCCACCTGTGGCTATACTCCTCCATTTTCGTCCATATCCCTTCTTTGCTAAGATTTTTTCATTCATCGCCACCTACTATGGCTTCTTCAAGCATTCCTCGGGCTACCAACACCAGTTCTCAGCCAACCTCCACCGTTACCGCCTCTATTACTGCTTCCACTGTGGGCACCACCACCCTAGATGTTGCTCACTAAGAGGAACTATGCTTTTACCGTCGGTCCCCAATCTTTGGAAAAGACAATGACTTCTCTGATGCATTCAAGACTTGCAGTTTTTCAGCCAAGTATGACCCTTTGTTGTTGTGTGATGAAGACGAAGACTCGTCCAAATGGGGTTTTCTTCCTCCAAAGGGAACTTTGCACTTCAAATTAGATGGTGGTGACTTTTCTTGCTCCCAGATTGATTTCGAAGCACCTGGGGGATCTCCATCTTATTTTTTCGCCTGACATGCGCATATATAGAGCTCCCATTCTCTAGCACTTACCAAATTTGGTTTTTATCGAGCTAACTAGTTTGGGGAGTTCACTCTCTCTAAGCACAATGTTGCACTCCAAGTGTTGGTCTCCAGATGGAACATCATAACTCACACCTTCTTTGTTGCCTGGGGGGAGTTCACCATTTCCTTGGAAGATGTCTATGAACTTCTTGGGTTTGAACCCATGTGTGAGTTTACTTATCTTGATGAGGCCTTAGACGTCGAAGAAACTGCTGATCAGGCTGAGTTGGATCAGATTTCCAATAAAACTACATTTACTCCCTTAATTAGTTATGTCTTCTAAGCTCCTACTGAGAAGGATGTCACTTCTGTCACAGGCAAGGGTAGAAGTACATCTCTAGAATTACCAGCCTACATCCTTATTTTTCTCTCCCGTTTCTTTTTAACTAGTAAACCCAATGATCAGCCTAGGAGGGACCTCATAAACATATCCATTCGTTTGGCCAGAGGTTTCAATCTTCCCCTGGCCACCATTACTCTGGGGTCCCTCTATACTTGGTTAGATCGAACCCATCTTGACATGGAATGGTCCCTTGGTCATTACAACCTGGCCAATTTTGCCAACACCATTATTTTAACGAGCTTCCTCTACACCTATTTTCCTGCTACTGCTGACAAATTTGTTCCCTATCCCCTTATCCAAGGCATGAAGCCCCCTCACCTCCTATGCTTTCACAAAAAATAGATCCGAAAGATGATAATGGGAATTTTTTACCATTTGGACTCTTTCGTTATGAGTCCATACAAAGAATCAACATTCGCCCACACTTGGAATTTTTTTCCTTCTGCAACTATAACGGTCACTTTCTTTCCGATTATTGAAAATCCTTCACAAGTCGTGTTGTTTTTGTTCACCCCTGGGTTCCTTCCTTCGTTCACCGAGTAGGTAGTTCGGTTTTGATCAAGGGGCTCCTCGACCTGCATTTCAGTTAACGAATAAAAGGGCTACTTTTGTTGAGGCTTGCACTTTCTACCTTTCTACAACTGTACTTGGAGTAATTTCTACTATGGTTGGTCGTGTTACCATCCCCAATGCCACTAGTAAAGGGGATGTGTCCACTTCTTTTGCCACCAAATTTTGGCCAATGCAACTGATGAGGATTCGTGAATTTATGCAAAGTCCCCCTCAATATCCCCTAGTTCTCTCTTTCCCTGCCTTAGAATTAGGCCTCAAGGGCAACTCTATTCTGGGGGTTGGGTTCCATCTGAGCAAGACCCCTAAATATTTTTCTAGCGAGATACCTCCTTATTGACCCATGACCCCTATTGCCACACCCAAACCTAAGAATGTTGCAACCCCAAAACATCACGCCATAACTGAAGGTGTTTCTGGTGAGGGTGTTCCAACCGATGCAGCTTCTGAGGAAGGACCTTCCAAGCCACCAACCAAAAAAATAGAAGATCCAAGAGTGGGACTTCTTCAAAGTTTAAGTCCCAACCTCAGCCTCAAGCTCCCTTGGATGCATTACCCATTGCCTCTGGTCCTCTTCCTATGCCTGCTGAAGTGAGTAAGGAGTTAAGAAAGAAAATTCAAGTGGAGGTGGAGCGGATAAATTCTGAGTTTCAATGACACACTCCCACCGTTACTTCTGTTGTTTATTTCCCCGCCATCTTAGTAGATCCATCTGAAGGGGTGTCAAAGCGAAGGAAAAGCTTAAGGGTTCCTCCCAGTCTTGGTGCTACTGGTGCAAGAAAAAACACTTCGGGTACTAATTCCCAGAAGAAATGAGCTACTGATGTTGAGCACCACCCTACTGAGAGGTCTTCACTAGCCGTTTCCCCTCTTTCCTCGCTAATGGTGATATCGTCCCATTCTCCCCCTGGATCAAAGGTATGCACGTCTTTTTTTCATACTTACTCATTTTTCTCTAGCAAGCTGCATTTGTCTAATTCTTAGCAACTTGGCGTAGGTAGATAAAGAAGAGAGACCCAGCCCCCCGTGAGTCCTTTCGTGGGAGGATGCTATGGGAGTGGTTTCGTCAATGCAATTCCCCCCATTCTCCTATGATCGGGCTCACTTAATCCCATCGTTTAGTATCCCAACATACGGTGGAGGCTGATAAGGAGGTTGTTTCCCCTGTTGACTCTGTGGGAGTTTTGTCTCAGCCAGAGGGGGTTCCCCCAGTTTCTTCTGAGTCATCCCCTCAACTAGAGGTTCCTCTAGATATCATTTCAATTTTTCCAAGTTCTCCCGAGGTAACTAGCTCTAAACACTTTTAGATCCTTATTTTCTATCATTCTTACTTCGCTGATTCTTCTAAATATTTTGGTGTATTTCAGGTTGATGCT
The DNA here is from genome assembly GCA_949130495.1 of Sambucus nigra. Classification (NCBI taxonomy): domain Eukaryota; kingdom Viridiplantae; phylum Streptophyta; class Magnoliopsida; order Dipsacales; family Adoxaceae; genus Sambucus; species Sambucus nigra. The sequence continues at coordinate 391,076,482 of OX422207.1, read as the reverse complement.
TCTTCATTGCTAGCTTCTACGCTGGCCAATTTCCTTCTTCAGCCTCCACTATTAAGGCCCATCGCTTAATTGCCCCCTTTCACCCATATCACTGAGGTAAGTTAAATTTATAGTGAGCATTTACTTTCCATGTTGTTCCTTATGCTTAACACTTAGATTTGTGTTCGAAGATTTCTCCAGGGTTGGTCCCATCGTTATCCCTTAGGACTCCACCCTAAGTCTGCCTTTTGCTCATCTACTTGCCCTGGATCTTCTTCTATCCCTACAAGGACAGATGTATCTATAGAAGATCTAACGGTCGCTTAGAGCTCTCTCCTAACTTTATCCCTAGTTCCTTTTGCTAAATTAAGAGCTCCATCAAGTGTCGAAGTTCCTATGGCTGAGCATTCTATGGAGGCTCCTGAGGAGATGATCTTGCTCACTACGGTGCCCATCGTTGCAGCTTTTTTTATATCTCCCGTTCTTGCTCCAGCAGTTGTTGAGGTATTTTGCCATTTTCTTTTCGTGTCTTGGTGTCTGTCCTTTATCTTGATAATGTGTAATCTCTTTGTTTATAAGAATCTCATTTTCAAAACATTCAAACTCCACCAGTAACGGTGACCTAACAATGAAAACCGTTTGTTTAAGATTTTTCGTCAAACTCCACCAGTAACGATGACTTAATAATGAAAACCACTTGTTTAAGATTTTTTGTCAAACTCTACTAGTAACAGTGACTTAATAATGAAAACTAATTGTTAAGATTTTTCGTCAAACTCCACTAGTAATGGTGACTTAACAATAAAAACCACTTGTTAACATTTTCGTCAAACTCCACCAATAACGGTGACTTAATAATGAAAACCACTTGTTAAGACATTTCATCAAACTCCACCAGTAATGGTGACTTAACAATGAAAACCACTTGTTAAGATTTTTATTCAAACTCCACCAGTAATGGTGACTTAAAAATGAAAACCACTTGTTAAGATTTTTCTTTCATTGAACTGAATATTTCCCTTATCTGCCCTCAGGTTGCTAGGGAGCCCATTCGCGTTGAAGAGAAATCTCAACCAGCTCCTTTACTTGTCGCCTCACCTCATTTAGAACCAACTGCATCTAAGGAGTCAAGTCATAACGTCCAAGGTTCCACGATGGGAGCTTCGGCTGATAGCGAATCCGGCTGTGAGCTTCCTTTGCCTACACTATCTCCTCATAATTTTTGCATCATGGTTTTTCATCGCTCACCTCAGATACATGCCTGCCAATGTATGGTGATTGAGCAAATTTCTACTCATCATCCTGACACTTTTACTTTTGATTGCCTCCGTTCAAACATTTCAGTGATGAGACATAGGCTTTAGGGTATAGCAACCGTTATTGCTGAGCTTGTCAATACACCCACTGCAAATGTCACTGGGCCCCTCCTTAATCAATTTTTGGGCTATTTGAAGGAGTTGGGTAGAGATGGCTTCCAATTCAACTGGCTGATCGAACACTTGAAAACTTTGAAGAGTCAATAGTTGGAAAGTCAGAGGGAGCTGCTGCAGAAGCACTTGGAAACTCAACGGATTGAAAAGGCGAGATAGGCTGAGTTAGTACCTCTACTGGAAGCTATAAATCAAGAGGTGGAGGATATCGAGGAGGCTCTTTGCCTAGAAAAGTTGAAATGAGAGAAATTACTTATCGAGCGTGCTCAAGTTTAAATGAGGTTGGAGGGTTATATCAGTTCCCAGCAGGCGTGCTTGGAAGCTTCTTCGAGCTTGCTTGGGGACTTTTTCTCTGCCCCAGACTTATGGTTCCTCCTAGGTTAATGACCCCCTCCCCCAACATTTGTACAAATTTTTATTTTTATTCTGATGTAATTCTTGGGAAGTAGTTCCCAATTTTGTAATACACTTCCCAGTTTATGAATGAAAGAGAAGTTTATCATGTTTTCTTGTCAACTCTGTGTTATAACTTCTTATAAAAAGGTAAAGTTTTACAACTTTCCATCACACTTTAATTACAATAAATAACATACCTTCAAAATTGTCTTGTATATTCATGAAAACTAGATACATCATATTTCTAAGGTTACTCGCTTATACATAATAGACATTTAACCATTTGTTATTGATCTTTAATGGTTTATCTTCTTCCATCTTTGAAATTAAACAGTAAACTGGATCGTGAACCTCCTTCATAATGAAAGGTTCTTCCTAATTTTCTACAAACTTAGATAGAGGAAGCCTTCTGATGTGCTTCACCACTGCTTTTAAAACGAGGTCTCCACTAATGAACTTCCTTGGTATCACCAAGTTATCATATGCCCTTGAGAGATGCCTCATGTACATTTGGAAGTATTGCATCACGTTGTCTCTGTGCTCGTCCAATGCCTCTAACTGTTTGTGTCTACTCTGAGGGATCATGATGCTTCGTAGGGCATAACGAGTGGAATGAACTTCCAACTCTACTGGCAGGGTTGCTTTAGCTCTGTACACAAGGGAGAATGGCGTGTATCTTGTGGGTTTTCTCTTGGTTGTTCGGTAGGCCCATAGCACTGCGGCGATCTTGTCATCCCACGATCCTGGGAAATCTTCCATCATTTTGGCTAAAATATTAACCAAGGTCCTGTTAGTCACTTCATCTTGCACGTTCCCCTTAGGATATGCCATCATTGAAGTATGATGGATGATGGAGTATCTGTCAGTGAGCATCGTTACTTCTTTAATGACGAAAGGGGTTCCATTATCGGAGAGGATAATTTTTGGGTTTTTGTAATGACAAATCACGTATTCTCTAATAAATTTGTCCACCACGCCCATTGTTGCTCTTCTGAGAGGTATCATTTTAGCCCACTTTGTAAAACACTCCGTTACTGCCAATGTCCAGATCTTTCCACTTGATAAAGGGTGTATCGCTCCTACCAGATCAAACTCCCAAGTGTGGAATGGATAAGGAGTGTCCAAAGAATATAGATACATCGAAGGAGCATGGATCATATTCCCATGCAGCTGGCACACGTTACACTTTTTCACAAACTCCGCAGAGTCCTTTTCCATAGTTGGCCAATAATACCCTAAGGTCATTAGTTAATCATATATCTTTGCCCCTTCGATGTGAGCTGGATCGTGAGATTATTTTAACACTTCAGTTGCCTCCTCTTTTGTGATGCATCTCAATGGCCTGTTGAAGTATCCTCTTCGATAGAGTTGTTCATCTTGGACATAGAACCGTGGGGCCCTCCGTTTGAGTCCCATCACATCTATTTTTTCTATAGGAACAACTCCATCTTTAATGAAGTCAATGTAAGGCTGACTCCAGTTTGTTTGATCTTAAACTAAGTGACATTCAACTGCTTGAAAGAAGATCTAGCACTTATCACACCTCCATTATAATTCAGCCGCATCTTATTTCATCATTGCCCAAAAGTATCCTTCCCTTTGGATTTTCCTGTACAAAGGAGTCTCTATTGTTTCGTAGTGTCTCTCGTGTGTCTTCCTCAGTCCTTGCTCTGCCTCTTCTATTCCAACACACCTTGATAACCATCCTCCCGAGTTCCTGAAGTATAAGTTGACATGATTGACAAAGTACTGCACTAGCTCTCTTAGTTCCATCTTACCTTCCCCAGACTCTAACTATTTTCTAATCTCGATTCACCAATCTGAATCTCCCTTCATAGGTAGAATTGATTGTATCACCGCTGGGATTATTCTTCATTGGATCACCACAGTAGTTATACCAGTCTTCATAATCATCTTATGTGCAATAGTGGCCTAGGCGTCAGCATGTCGGTTCATCATTCTAAGATGTCTTTTTATCTTGACCCGATGGAACTGGTTAATCAGTCATTGGATGATCATTCTGTAAGGCGCTAGGCTGAGGTGCTTCAATGCATACTCCCCATTCACTTATTGAACTACCAAGTTTGAATTACCTTTGATACACAGTGAATGAATGCCTCTTCGAAGGGCCTCTAGTAACCCAAGTACTAACGCCTCATAATCTGCTTCGTTGTTGGATCAAGGGAAATCTAATATATTGGAAAAGAAAAATGCCTCCTTTCCTTTAGAGAAAATAACCCCTGCTCCTCCTTTCTTTTCCATTGAAGAACCATCTAATTTCATCGTCCATTCTTCAAGGTCAGCCTCCAGAAAGTTTTTTTGCAAGTCATATCCCGGGATATTCTCTCAGGGTGGTTTCAAATACCCCAGATGGGAAGGTTTCCAATAAGTCCACATACGCCTGGATTTTTATTACGTGAGCAACCACACACTTTAAGTCATATTCTGAGAGGATGAGGAACCACCCAGCTGCTCTTCCGATCAAGATAGCTCTTGCCAATAAAAACTTAATTCGATCACATCTTATCATAATGTGAATTGTGAAAGGTAGCATGTAATGCCTAAGTTTTTGTGTTACGAACATTAAGGATAAATAGTGCATTTCTACATTATTGTACCTTGCCTTTGGCCCATGTATGATTCTGCTCAAGTAGTAGGCTAACCTTTCTTGACCATTGTCCTCTTATGACAAGAGTGGTCCGATGGACCTGGTGGTAGACATAAGGTAGAGTTGCAACGATGTTCCAGGCTTTGGAGGGATCATGGTCTGTGGAGAGGTCAGAAGCTTCTTCAACTTGTTTAAAAATTCATGATGTGCTTCCTACCACTTGAACTTTATGCCCTTTCACAGTAGCTCCATCAACGGGTGAGTTATCTAGGCAAATCTTAGCACAAATCTCCCGAGATAGGAGATTTTACCGAGGAAACTTTTGATCTCGTTCATCATTTTTATGCATGTCATTTCTAGGCTAGCTTGCTGCTTATCCTGGTCCGTCTGTACTTACTGTCGATCCACCACGAACCCTAGGAATTTTTCGCTTGTGACCCTGAAGGCACACTTTAGTGGGTTCATTTTTAGCTTGTATTTTCTACAACGAACGAACACCCTCCTTAGGTCGTCCAGATGGGACTCCTCCTTCTTCGATTTGATGACCAAATCATCCACATAGAACTCTAGGAATTTATGGAATAAATCATGAAAAATGGACATCATCGTCCTTTGATACGTCGTCCTGACATTCTTTAATCCAAATGGCATTACCTTGTATATGAAGTTGCCCAATAGGGTTCTGAATGTCATTTTCTCTGCATCAGCCCGATCCATCTTGATCTAGTTGTACCGCACATACCCATCCATGAAACTCTATAGTTCATGACCATCTGTTGCATCAATGAGGGTATCAATGGAAGGTAGAGGGAACTCATCTTTTGGGCAAGCTCTGTTCAGGTCCCTAAAGTCTACGCAGATCCTTATTTGATTTTTATCCTTATTTCTTACTAGAACGATGCTTGAAAGCCATAGTGGGTGTTGGATCGGCTCAATAAACCCTGCTGTCAGCAACCATTGGACCTTCTCCTTGATCTTTAGATCCATCTCTGGCATATATGTTCTTGTGGCTTGCTTCACTGGTATGGCTGAAGGCATAACGTTCAATTTTTGGCATCCAACTTCCTCATCCAATCCCTCTATCTTCGTGTATTTCCACGTAAAGACATCTCTGAATTCCTGAATCACCTCAATCAAGGCTTCTCTCATCGTTGTGCTTAGATCCTTTGAAATGTAGATGGGTCTTGCATCTTCTCCATCTTTGGCTAAGTTCAACTGCTCCAACTCTTGCACTTAAGGTTTTGGGCGATTCATCATATATTCTAGTTCTTTGGCCACGTCGTTCACAAACTCTTATATATTTGAGTTATCAATAACCATGAACTGCCATTGTTGATTTATCAAGAAACACTCATATATCAGGCCAACCTCTAAATCAGCTTCTTCGACTGCCCACCCATACCCTTATAAAAGGTAGATCACTCTTTTATCCTCAATAATCTTTTTCTTGCATTGTTTTCTCGTCATTACAAATTCCTTTCGCTTCCTTCCCCTTAAAGCATCAGCCAACCTATTCCCTAAAAATCTGCCCAACACACTTTGTCATTGGGTATCGTTATCTATTGGATCCATTTTGGGTCTCATCATGTCTCTAATTTACTTCGATAGATGTTATTTCTTGGTATTAACTAAGTGAAATTCTTTTGCTACCACCTTTCACTTTGTTCCTTCATTATTTTGGTCGTTTACAGTCCCTATCATTTCCTTAATTAAAGGGAACTCTTTCTCCTTCCATCCTTCTTATCAGCACCCTGGAATCTTCCTCCAACTCTGTGTAAAAGGCTGCATCTACCAAATGATCTTCTTCGGTGGCAAAAGTCTTTTTCGTGGCCCTTGTATGACGATCTCAGTCACTTTAATGTTTGACTTTATGGATTGGTGATACATTGAAGGGACTAGACCCTAGTTGTGTATCCACACTCTCCCTATCAGTAGGTGGTAGGAAGTTGTGCTTTAAATAACATGGAACTTAATGTGTGAGGTAAGGTTTACCATTATTATCCTCACATTCACGTACCCAAGAGATTTTGATGATTGATTATCATAGCCAAAAATCGTCAGGGGCATCAGTATTAGTCTTTCCTCCACAATTTTGGCTATCTGGAAGGAACTAATAGGCATGATATTTATCGATGAACCCCCATCCATTAATTCCATTGCAAAACATACCCCATTGATACTTATCATCACATATAGGGGCATGTTATGTGGTAATGTCACGGCCCTATTAGCATCACTAAAATTTAATTCGGACAGGAATTTTCTCATCAGTCTGGCCATGGGCCCCTTCCATCTTAATGAGGGCACTGTGATCTTCTTTGCAATATCCAAGATTTCCTGCATTATCTCCAAACGGCTCTCCTTTGGTGTCCCTATTTGGTCATAGAACTAAGAGAACTTGGGTGACCACGAAATAGCTTCATACTCTAAGATTGGGTCCACCTCCTCCTCCCCTTCTAAGTTATATACCTCCTCTGCGTCCCTTGGCCTTACTTTATCGTAGGCAATTACCACATTAGCCATGCCCATTGTGAAATATTCGAAGGCATCTTTAAATTCCTCCTGTTGGAACCCAAGTTCCCTCATCTCTCATTGTGTCTCCTCATTATAGGCAATCACTAGGTTCGCTCCATGAAGTGGTAGGGGTTAACATTCACGTTATTTTCTTGAGGTATGTGAAAAGTTCCCATCTTCATGTGCTTGTTGATAATCTTTCCATCGTGAAACTAGTCTCCGTTGGATGACCCACTTTTTGATGGATCTGATAATAGTTAGGATCCTCTCTCATTGCTAAATCTAGCTCCATAGCAGGGATGCCTTTAGGTTCATACACCTTTCCTCCTTGAACCATGGTATTGTAATAGTTGACAACCTCTTCAACTGTGAAAGGTAGTGGTGTTGGGTCTTCCCTATCTCTCCTAAACTTTATCTTGTTATCCTTTTTCGGATGTTTTCCTCCTTCGCCTCCATCGACGTACCCCACCCATGGGGGCTAGCCACGTGCTGCAATGGGTGGCCCCGACTGTCTGAACACCAGTGGTACCACAACAGGATTTACCCGAACCACCAATGATATATTTATTTCTTCTTTCAGAAATACTACGAAAGTCCCTTCATGAGTTTCATTAATAAGGTGATAGATGTACTCCGAAAGCAAACCCTCAGCACATAGTTGTATCAATTTGGATTCTTTGGATTCTTCCCTCACATCAAGGGACCTCCCCTGAATCTTTGAACATAAGCCACCACATCTTCTCCCGGTCGTAGCTTCTCCCTTCCCAACTAGGTTAACGTAAACTCATCTTCTGCCAGAAAGAACTTATGGATAAAAAAACATACATCTCTTCCCACGTTGAAATACTCTTTGGCGCCAAGTGAGAGTATCATGTATAAACTTTATCGGTTAATGATTTTGAGAACTCCCTCAACCTGAGCTTATTATTATTGCAGTGGGCTCCTAGATGTTTGATAAACCATTTGCTGTGTTGCTTTGGGTTCCCCCCTTTCCCGGTGTATTTCTCGAAGATAGGAGGGATGTAGTCCTTCGGGTAAGGGTCATCGTTGTATTCTTAGGTATAGGGTGTGCAAAAATCATCATACACTGAATATACCTCGCTAGACGCCTGTGAGGAGGTTGCTATCATCTTCAATATCTCTTTTTTCATCTCTTTCCTTATCTCTTCTAACGCAGACATCGGCATCTTCTCAACCGTCGAAGGAGTAGCCAAAGGGACCACTAAAGGGACATTCGTTGTGCTTGGAGTATCCACCATAGGCAGAATGCCCATCTCGTTGGTTACGCTCTCCACGCCCGATGTGCCTATGGGCCTGATCCCTATGGGAGTTGCTTGAGTAGGGTTTATTAGAACTACAGGGACCACTACAGGTGTCACAAAATCGCTACGATGCATTCCCCCTCCTATGACCATGGATGCCCTAGGTGTCTGTAAAAACTCAAAAAACTTACCCATGAGAAGGTTCATTTGCGTTGGTCCTAGGACAGCACTAGTAGAGGATTGGGTAACTGTCAAGACTCCAGTCATCGTTGGATCTTGGGTAACTTCTACCTGGGGAGGGACCCCACTTCTAGGAGTTTTCATCTCTCTCTCTCTGTTTGTTCCTCATTGCATTAGATATCATCAAAGTTGAGTGCACGATTAACGTTATCCATCTCCATACTCTTTTGCTAGAAGAATACCTCCCCAATGGAGTCTCCAAATGTAAGAGGGTAGTTTAGATTAGATGGAGGCGTAACCCCTTTTTTAGTACAGTAATGATAATTTAACCAAGAATACTCTTGATTAAATACAAGACACACGACCATAACCTAGTGAGGATAAACTCAGTTTAACCTCACAAATCTCTCGTGTATAACTCAGAAGATAATAATGAACTCAGAAGTAACTTATTTGGATAGAGAGAGAGGTAAGAACCCTAGATACACCTTGGCAGGCAGCTAAACACACTAACCCTCGCAGGTATCCAGTCAGATATTAAAATCTTCGTAGTAAATGATAATAGTGGGTGAGTAAGAGCTCTGATTTTGCAATAACTTCTTTCTGATGATAATCTCTCTCTAGCCAATAATCTTTAGGAAGAACTCTCTCTATTAGAAGTGGTTGAGACCAATAAATAACCCCCACACCACTCCTGATATGCTTTAGTCCTTTACAACTGTGAAAGACATCCCTCATACTTTATGTCATAGACATTAAATGCCTGGTGGACTAGCCATCTCCACGTCAAGATCATCAAATGCTAAGACATGCCTTTTGCTTAAACACTGTGCATCAGGGGGCTGTCGTCACAAAGGTGGCTCACCAACTATCTGACAGCCCCAAATACCACGGTGGTTTACTCAAGTGTGAATTTGACATTGCTTAGTTGGCTAGTGACATCACTTAAAGTAGATGTGATATCAAGTAGAGGGATGTTTGGTTCACAACTCAATGCACGATGGAACTCAAGGCTGCTCCGCCCAAGGTTCCACTATCAAAGGCCCTTCGGTGTTTTACCAGGTGTATCGAATATGGTCAAGACAAGCCCCAACACTGCATCACTTCTCAATCCTCCAAACCAAGTCCCTCTGAAGTTCCCATAGTGAGGTCATTCGATAGAGCATGAAAGCTCTCCCAGGCCTAGTCTCTCACGAGTACTGTTTGACCATACACTAAATAACATTATAATCATTACAGATCATATTCAATATAAACAAAACATACAACAAGATTAAGTAAAATAATAAAACTAAAGTATGAGCTCTCTCGGCTAGTTTCTTCACTGAAAGATCTCCCTGGGCTTCCACGCTGAACTATTTCGTTAGAAGGGTTGTTTAATGGCCTACATCAAACGTTCCTCTGGTGAGGGCTTACTGTTTTAGTTTATATCAGGTTGTAAGAAGGACGCTCGAAAGTCTCTTCTATCGAGATGCATATCTTATTTGAATGACACTTCATTCTCATTCGAACGAATCTCACACCGCCTCGATTTTCGTGTTCACCTATAAAAACTTGGTTCCTATATGTATTTTTTAAGACTTTTAAAACTGTCATTTTTACATACCTATTGCACAAAAGTCTCTTTTAAGAAAATGCCAAAACACCTTTTGATTCGCATCTCACATTTATATTTTGTGAATCACATAGAAAAACCTTACACATAATTTCATACTCGAGTTTCTCTTAAGGAGAAGGTGTCTCCACTGGTGATTTTGTGGTTATCGTGGGAACCATTGCTGAAGAAGGATGAAGGGTCACTTGCGGGAGATTCGCCTAAACGTGCCTATATTTCTCTATGTACATGTAAGTTACAATTTGCGTATAATAATGAAATAAGAAAAGGTTTTCCGTGAAAGGGGATTTTTTTTTAATCTGTCTTTCTTATTTGTTTGTTTGCATGCTTATGTGATTTATGGCTTTCAATCACATAGTTGCATGAACTACGGTTTAAAGGATTAAAATTTGTGTGAGTTGACATTGAATTAAATTAGTTTAGTCCTTTGAACTATAGCACACTCTTAAATCCTAATCCTCATAATACGTCTCTTGGCGTATTTTTTTTAGGAATGCATTCGTCCTCATTCCAAACTTCCTCGACTTCTACGTGTGCCTCCTTAGCTGAGGATTTCTAAAAAACGACATGCACTACAAGAAAAATGAGTATTAGGGATGGGAGTATTTGGGATGGCCGTGTCATTTTGTCCCTTTTGATATACCAAGAGGGACAGTAATTAAAAACCGTCCCTTTTGCTAAATTACATTAGGGACGGTTATAAAATCCATCCTATTTGTTATACTGAAAGGGACGGTTATTAAAAACCGTCCCTTAAAGTGTGTGGGATTTTTTAGACCTATTTTTTCTCGGGCTAATTTAAGGGACGGATTTTTAAACCATCCCTTTTGCTATACCAAAAGAGACGGTTTTTAAAAAACCGTCCCTATTGCTATACCAAAAGGGACAGTTTAAAAATCTGTCCCTTTGGGTATACCTTTAATTTTTAGTTTTATTCCAAACAAATATAAGGGACGAATTTTTAAACCGTTCCTTTTGCTATACCAAAAGGGATGATTTTTAAAATCCGTCCTTTTTGATTTACTAAAGGGGACGGATTTTGAAACCGTCCCTTTTGATATAGCAAAAGGGACGGATGTTTCTGACCCTTTTGATTATTTTTCCCTCACACATTTTCACTTCTCCAAATTCAACCCACGACCTAACTCCCACTCTGTTCGCTCTCTCTCTCTCTTAATCGCAACTCTCAAACCCCTCTATCTCCCGATCTCTCTTTCCCATCTCCCTCTCTGCCTCCCCACCCTCCTCTCCCCTACGCTGCCCCACCCCGCTGCACCCTTGCGCCTCCCCATCCCCATCTCCTTGCGCCGCCTCCTCTCAGCTCTTCCCTAGTCAGACCTTACTCACCTCCTTCGATGGCTTGATGTTGTGGCTCCACTCTCAGCTGATAAGTTCTTGTTCAATTCATTTTTTACTGTTGAGAATTTGTGTTATTTTTTGTTATTAAGAACGTGTTTTCATTTCATTAATTTTTTTATAAATTTTTTAATTTTATTCATTCATTATTGTACTCATTGTTATTTGTTAATTTGTTTTAATTTTTATTTGTTAATCTATGTTCTTAATAAATTGAAAATATATTAGTGTTAAGGTAAATGTATCAAATGCATTTTAGGGGTCATGGAAAAAAACAGTAAGTTTGTATAGTTTGAAATTATTTAGTATATGTGCATACATCTTCTTTTTACGTTGATATTAAGCCTTACAAAATTTTATAGGCCTTCTTCACATATCTCAAACTTTTTAATCCATATATACTTGAGACTTGAAATTATTTTGATAGTTAAATGTCTTAGCTATCACTTAAACCAATATCTCTCTAGGCTAAAAAAAACATTTTAATTCAGATGCCAATATGTTTGGGTCTGCGGAGCCAGGTGGGTTCTCTACAGTTGATGCCATCTATGGGGTGGCCTGATCCCACGAAGCCACCGTGCAACTTCTCATGGCTCAACCTCGATCGGGATCCTCCGCCAAGTACAATTTTCATCTTTTAATTGTTGATTTCTTGATTTAATTATTTTGTGTTGAAAATTGTTAGGGATAAGGTTTTTTCATTTAGAGTTGTTCATTTTTAATATTTTGTGATTTGGTTTTGCAGTTACTGATTAGGTGATTATATTTGTATTTATATGGTTTAGCAAATCAGGCATACTCATCTCTATCTCCCCATTTATTTGAGCGCACGGTGCTATGTAAGGGGTTTTCGGGTAAAATGAAGTATCATGATACAAAAATTAGTTTAACCTCAAAATTTGTGTGTTTTCGTTATAGAAGATAATAGTAATCCCATCTCTAGATTCAGTTCGGTAACTATAGTAGTGACGTGGAAGGAATTTAATTTATTGGCATCTACTGAATGGTTTAGATGTGTAAGATACTACAATTTTTTTAATGTTGTTTCAAATTGACACTTCTAGCGCTATATCAAGAAGTTAGGTGTGTGTGCCCATTTTGAACAAGCTCTGGTTTTCTTCCTTTGGTTTTGAATTTGTTTTTTTGGTTCTACCATTTTTTAATTCAACAAAATTATTTGCATAAAATTCATTATTTTTTCACTATCATATGATACATTGATGTTGGGGGCGAACTACTATCAAATATAATACGAAATAGCATTGTTGCTGGCATAGGGGAGGTTCTGATTGGCGTTGGGTGTAACAAAATATTCAGGTAATGGACAGACCTATGATGAACTTTATTTTAAGGTTAAATATGCATTGATTCAATTTTTTTAAATATTTTAATTTTAATTCTTTTGTGCCCCCTATTGCCTCAAACATATTTTTTGAAATTTTTTATGTATACTCTGACCAATATGTTTGAGATGTTCTAATTTGAAAGTAGAACCTAATTGGAGTAAAGGTACGAAAGAATAGGTAATAGACATCAACTAATCGATTAAATACCTTGCAACCCTCTGCTTTTGGATATCACGATGAAATTTCTTAGTTTCTACTACAATGTCTGAATCCATTTCTTCTAAATTTTAGTGTTCATAATAAAGTAAGTTATGCTTGGAGATTTAAAACCAACTTTTCCTTTGAATAACAATTGTTTCTTTCATTATTTGCTTTGCAGCTACTTATTACACCACATTTGTTGTCTTGATATTCTGCAATGCTCCATCCTGGAAATGATAAATAGGTTTGTGGACACGATACGCAATGGTACTATGTATAGCATGTGTATCATTTTCTTATATCTCTAATAAACTAGGGTAAGCCAGTGCCGATGATACGATGATAATTTTCTTCGGTGTTCATGCTTATAACAGGAGATTTCCTAGAACAACCCCAAAACGGTCTTTAATGATGTTAACAGCGAGAATACGACGAGAATTTGCAAATAGTTAGACTTAGGCATAAAAACAAGTCGTCTAATGGTGAACATGTAAAACAACCATAAAATGGTCCCGTAAGAGGCATGAGCACCTCGCACGGGGCCAATGTAACTTGTACGAACCGATGGCGTAGTCACCGGACTTCCCGTTTGAGCATACGAGGAGAAAATATATAAACAGTTAGAGTTAGGTTTAAAAACATGCCGTCAAAGGGTGAAAAAGTAAAACAGCAGAAAAACGGTCCCATAAGAGGCACGAGCACCTCGCACGGGACCAATGTAACTCGTACAAATCGACGGCGTAGTCATCGAACTCTCCGTTTGAGTATATGACGACAATTTGAAATCGGTTAGACTTACAATTAAAAATATGTCATCAAAGGGAAAAAAACATAAAACATACAAAAAATGGTCATGTAAGAGGCATGAGAACCTCGCACGGGACCAATGTAACTCGTACGAACCGACCGCGTAATCACCGGCCTCCCAGTTTGAGTACATGGCGAGAATTTGCAAAAATTTAGACTTAGGCCTAAAATATGGCGTCAAGGGCTGAAAACATAAAACAACCATAAAACTGTCTCGTAAGAGGCACGAGCACCTCGCACAGGACTAATGTAACTCATATGAACCGACCGCATAGTCACCAGCCTCCCGATTTAAGTATACGAAGAGAATTTGTAAAAAATTAAACTTGGGCTTAAAACATGAAATCAAGGGGTGAAAACGTAAAATAGCCTCAAAACGATCCCATAAGAGGGACGGTCACCTCACACGGGACCCATGTAACTCATATGAACTGACTGCGCAGTCACCGGCCTCTTGATTTGAGTATACGATGAGAATTTGTACAAAATTAGACTTAGGCCTAAAATCATGGCGTCAAGGGTGAAAATGTAAAACAGTCACAAAATGGTCCCATAAGAGGTGCGGGCACCTCACACGGGACCAATGTAACTCGTGCGAACCGACGGCGTAGTCATCGGACTCTCCATTTGAGTATACAAGGAGAATATGTAATTGGTTAGACTTACGCTTAAAGACATGTCGTCAAAGGGTAAAAACATAAAACAACCATAAAATAGTTCCGTAAGAGGCACGAGAACCTCGTACGGGACCAATGTAACTCGTAGGAACTGATCGCATAGTCACCGACCTCCCGATTTGAGTATACGATGAGAATTTGGAAAATTTAAACTTAGGCCTAAAATATGGCGTCAAAAGGTGAAAACATAAAATAACCAGAAAACGGTCCCCTAAGAGGCACAGGCAGCTCGCATGGGACCAATGTATTGGTACGAACCGACCACGTAATCACCGGTCTCCCGGTTTGAGTATACGATGAGAATTTGTAAAAAATTAGACTTCGGCTTAAAAAATGGCGTCAAGAGGTGAAAACATAAAATAGCCATAAAACGGTCTCCTAAGAGGTATGAGTACCTTGCACGAGACCAATGTAACTCGTATGAACCGACCGCATAGTCACTGCCTCCCGGTTTGGGTATATGACGAGAATTTGCAATCGGTTAGACTTACGCTTAGAAACATGCCGTCAGAGGGTGGAAACATAAAATAGCCACAAAACGGTCCCGTAAGAGGCACGAGCACCTCACACGGGACCAATGCAACTCGTAAAAACAAACTGCATAGTTACCGGCCTCCCCGTTTGAGTGTACGGTGAGATTTTGCAAAATTTAAACTTAGGCCTAAAATATGGCATCAAGTGGTGAAAATATAAAACAACCATAAAACGGTTCCGTAAGAGGCACGGGCACCTCGTACAGGATCGATGTAACCCGTACGAACCAATCGCGTAGTCATTGGCCTCCCGATTTAAGTATATAAAGAGAAATTGCAAAATTTAGACTTACAATTAAAAACATGTCGTCGGTGAGTTAAAACATAAAACAATAACAAAACGGTACCGTAAGAGGTACGAGCACTCCGAACGGGACCAATGTAACTCATAGCAACTGACCTCATTGTCACCGACCTACCAATTTGAGTTCACGACGAGAATTTGCAAAATTTAGACTTTGGACTAAAAACATGGCGTGAAGGGGTAAAAGCATAAAACAACCACAACACGGTTCTGTAAGAGGCACAGGCACAAGCACATCGCACGGGACTAACTTAACTCACATGAATTCACCGCGTAATCACTGGACTCTCAGTTTGATTATGTGGTGGGAATTTGCAAAAAAATAAACTTGAGCCGAAAAACATGGCGTCAAGGGGTTAAAACGTAAAACAGCCACAAAACGGTCTCGTAAGAGGAATGAGCACCTCCCACGGGACCAATGTAACTCGTACAAACTGATCACGTAGTCACCGAACTCTCGATTTTAGTATATGGTGAGAATTTGCAAAATGTAGACTTACGCGTAAAATATGGTGTCAAGTGGTGAAATCGTAAAATAGTCGCAAAATGGTTTTGTAACAAGCACGGGCACCTCGCACGGGACCAATGTAACTCGTATGAACCAACCGTGTTATCACCAGCCTCTCAGTTTGATTATACAAAGAGAATTTGCAAAATTTACACGTGGGCTTAAATTATGGCGTCAAGGGGTGAACTCAAAAAATAGTCACAAAATGGTCCCATAAGAGGCACGGGCACCTCGCACGAGACCAATTTAACTCGTACGAACCTATCGCGTTGACAGCGGCCTCCCAGTTTGAAGAAAAATAGCAAAATTTAGACGTGGGCCTAAAATATGGCGTCAAGGGGTCAAATTGTTAAACAGTCACAAAATGGTCCCGTAAGAGGCATAAGCATCTCACACGGGACCAAAGTAACTTGTACGAACCGATCGCGTAGTCACCAAACTCCCGTTATGACTATACGGCGAGAATTCCCAAAATTTAGACTTAGGCCTAAAATATGGCCTCAAGGGGTGAAAACGTAAAACAACCACAGAACGATCCCGTAAGTGGCTCGGGCACCTCGCACGGGACCAATGTAACTCATACGAATAGATCGTACAGTTACTGGCCTCCCGGTTTGAGTATACAAAGAGGATTTGCAAAATTTAGACGTGGGCCTAAACTATGGCATCAAGGGGGAAATGTAAAACAGCCACAAAATGGTCCCCTAAGAGGTACGGGAACCTCACACGAGACTAATGTAACTCGTACGAATTGACCGCGTAGTCACCTGCCTCCCGGTTAGAGTATACAAAGAGAATTCGCAAAATATAGACGTGGGCCTAAAATATGGCATCAAAGGGTGAAATCATAGAACACTCACAAAATGGTCTCATAAGAGGCACGGGAACCTCGCACGGGACCAATGTAACTCATACGAACCGACCGCGTAGTCATCGACCTCCTAGTTTTAGTATACGAAGAGAATTTGCGAAATTTAGACGTGGGCCAAAAATATGGCATCAAGGGGTGAAAATGTAAAAAGGCCACAAAATGGTCTCATAAGAGGCATGATCACCTCGCATGGGACCAATATAACTCGTACGAACCGATCGCTTAGTCACCGAACTCTCAGTTTGAGTATACGGCGAGAATTCGCAAAATGTAAACTTAGGCATAAAATATGGCATTAAGGGATGAAATTGTAAAACCGTCACAAATCGGTCCCATAAGAGGTGCGAGCACCTCACACGGGACCAATGTAACTCGTATAAACCAACGGCGTAGTCATTGGACTCTCCGTTTGAGTATACGATGAGAATTTGTAATCGATTAGACTTACGCTTAAAAACATGTCGTCGAAGGGTGAAAACATCAAACAACCGTAAAACGGTCCCGTAAGAGGCACGAGCACCTCGCAAGGGACCAATGTAACTTGTAGGAATCGATCGTGTAGTCACCAACCTCTCGGTTTAAGTATACGGCGATAATTTGAAAAATTTAGACTTAGGCCTAAAATATGCCATTAAGGGGTGTAAGCGTAAAATAGCCACAAAATAGTCCCGTAAGAGGCACGGTCACCTCGGACGGGACCAATGTATTTGTAAGAACCAACCGCATAGTCACCAAACTCCCAGTTTGAGTATACGATGAGAATTTATACAAAATTAGACTTCGGCTTAAATTCATGGCGTCAAGGGGTGAAAACATAAAACAGACACAAAAAGGTCTCATAAGAGGTACGAGTACCACGCACGGGACCAATATAACTCGTACGAACCGATCGCATAGTCACTGGCCTCCCGGTTTTGGTATACGACAAGAATTTGCAATCGGTTAGACTTACGCTTAAAAACATCCCGTCAGAGGGTGAAAACATAAAACAGCCAAAAAACGATCCCTAAGAGGCACGAACACCTCGAATGGGACCAATGTTACTCGTACGAGTTGACTGCGTAGTTTTCGGCCTCTCGATTTGAGTACACGGTGAGATTTTGCAAAATTTAGACTTAGGCCTAAAATATGGCATCAAGTGGTGAAAACGTAAAATAGCCATAAAACGATCTCGTAAGAGGCACGGGCACCTCATACGAGACCAATGTAACTCGTACGAACCGACCGCATAGTCACCAGCCTCCCAATTTGAGTATAATAAGGGAATCTGCAAAATTTAGACTTACACTTAAAAACATGTCGTTAGAGGGTGAAAACATAAAACAGCCACAAAACGGTCTCATAAGAGGTACGAGCTCCTCGCACGGGACCAATGTAACTCATAGCCACTGATCACGTAGTCACCGACCTCCCGATTTGAGTACACGAAGAGAATTTGCAAAATTTAGACTTACGCCTAAAAACATGGCGTCAAGGGGTGAAAGGGTAAAACTAGCACAAAATGGTTCCGCAAGAGGCACGGGCACCTAACACGGGACCAATATAACTGGTACAAACCAACCGCATAGTCACTGGACTCTTGGTTTGAGTATACGATGAGAATTGGCAAAAAAATAGACTTGAGCTGAAAAACATGGCGACAAGGGATGAAAATGTAAAACAACCAAAAAACGGTTCCGTAAGAGGCATGAGCACCTCGCACGGGACCAATGTAACTCGTATGAACCGATCGCGTAGTCACCGAACTCCCAATTTGAGTATACGACGAGAATTTGCAAAATTTAGACTTAGGCGTAAAATATGGCGTCAAGGGGTGAAATTGTAAAGCAGCTAGAAAATAGTCTCGTAAGCGTCACGAGCACCTCAAACGGGACCAATGTAACTCGTACGAATCAATCGCATAATCATCGGCCTCCCAATTTGAGTATACGAAGATAACTTGCAAAATTTAGACGTGGGAATAAAATATGGCATCAAGGGGTGAAAACATAAAATAATCACAAAACGGTCGCGTAAGAGGTGCGGACACTTCGCACGGGACCAATGTAACTCGTATGAACCAATGGCATAGCCATTGGACTCTCCATTTGAGTGTACGATGAGAATTTATAATTGGTTCGACTTATGCTTAAAAAATGTCTATATAGGTTGAAAACATAAAACCACCACAAAATGGTCCCGTAACGGGACCAATGTAACTCGTACGAACCGACCGCGTAGTCACTATCCTCCCGGTTCGAGTATACAAATAGAATTTGCAAAATTTAGACTTATGCTTAAAAACATGCCGTCAAAGGATGAAAACATAAAACAACCACAAAACGGACCTATAAGAGGTACAAGCACCTCGCACCAGACCAATGTAACTTGTAGCCACTGACCGCATAGTCACCGACCTCCCGATTTGAGTACACAAGGAGATTTTGCAAAATTTAGACTTGGGACTAAAAACATGGCGTCAAGGGTTAAAAGCATAAAGCAGCCACAAAACGGTTCCGTAATAGGCACGGACACCTCTCATGGGACCAACGTAACTCGTAAGAACTGACCGTGTAGTCACTGGACTCTCGATTTGAGTATACGACGAGAATTTGCACAAAATTAGACTTGAGCTGATAAACATGGCGTCAAGGGGTGAAAATGTAAAACAGACACAAAATGGTTCCGTAAAAGGCATGAGCTCCTCACACGGGGCCAATGCAACTCATACGAACCAATCGCGTAGTCACCGAACTCCCGGTTTGAGTATACGGTGAGAATTTGCAAAATCTAGATTTAGGCGTAAAATATGGCATCAAATGGTGAAATCATAAAAAAGTCACAAAACGATCCCATAAGAGGCACGGGAACCTCGCACAAGACCAATGTAACTCGTATGATCCGACCGCGTAGTCACTGGCCTCCCCGTTTAAGTATACGAAGAGAATTTGCAAAAAATTAAACTTGGGATTAAAACATGACATCAAGGAGTGAAAACGTAAAACAGCCATAAAACTTTCCCGTACGAGGCACGGGCACCTCACACGGGACCAATGAAACTCATATGATCCGACCACGCAGTCATCGGCCTCCTGGTTTGAGTATACGACGAGAATTTACAAAAAAAATAGACTTAGGCCTAAAATCATGGCGTCTAGGGTGAAAACGTAAAACAGACACAAAACGGTTCCGTAAGAGGTGCGGGCACCTCACATAGGACCAATGTAAATCGTGCGAAACGACGGCATAGTCATCGAACTCTCCATTTGAGTATAGGATGATAATTTGTAATCAGTTAGACTTACGCTTAAAAGCATGTCATCAAAGGGTGAAAACATAAAACAACCATAAAACGGTCTCGTAAGAGGCACGAGAACCTCGCACGGGACCAATGTAACTCGTAGGAACCGATCGCCTAGTCATCGTCCTATCGGTTTGAGTATACGGTGAGAATTTGTAAAATTTAGACTTTGGCCTAAAATACGGCGTCAAGGGGTGAAAATGTAAAATGGCCACAAAACGGTCCCGTAGGAGGCACGGGCACCTCGCACGGGACCAATGTATTCGTACGAATCGGCCGCTTAGTCCCGGGACTCTTGGTTTGAGAATATGATGAGAATTTTTTAAAAATTAGACTTCGTCTTAAAAACATGGCGTCAAGCGGTAAAAACATAAAAAAGGCACAAAACGGTCGCGTAAGAGGTACGAGTACCTCGCATGGGACCAACGTAACTCGTACGAACTGACTGCATGGTCATTGGCCTCCCGATTTGGGTATGCGATGAGAATTTGTAATCGGTTAGACTTACGCTTAAAAACATGCCTTCAGAGGGTGAAAACATAAAACAGCCACAAAACGGTCCCGTAAGAGGCACAACCACATCGCATAGGACCAATGTAACTCATACGAACCGACTACGTAGTTACCGGCCTCTCGGTTTGAGTATACGACCAGATTTTGTAAAATTTAGACTTAGGCCTAAAATATGGCATCTAGTGGTGAAAACCTAAAACATCAATAAAACGGTCTTGTAAGAGGCACGGGCACCTCGCACGGGACCAAGGTAACTCATATGAACCGACCGCATAGTCATCGGCCTCCCGATATGAGTATACGAAGAGAATTTACAAAATTTAGACGTACGCTTAAAACATGCCATCAGAGGGTGAAAACATAAAATAGCCACAAAACGGTATGAGCACCTCGCCGACCAATGTAACTGGTAGCCACTGACCGTGTAGTCACCGACCTCCCAGTTTGAGTACAGGAGAAGAATTTGCAAAATTTAGACTTAGGCCTAAAAACATGGCGTCAAGGGGTGAAAGCGTAAAATAGCCACAAAACGATTCGCTAAGAGGCACGGGCACATCGCATGGGACCAACGTAACTCGTACAAACCATTCGCGTACTCACTGGACTCTCGGTTCGAGTATACGATGCGAATTTGCAAAAAATTAGACTTGAGTGAAAAACATGGCGTCAAGGGGTGAAAATGTAAAATAGCCAAAAAACGGTCCCGTAAGAGGCATGAGCACCTCGCACGGGACCAATGTAACTCGTACGAACCGATCGCGTAGTCACCAAACTCTCGGTTTGAGTATACGGCGAGAATTTGCAAAATTTATAGTTAGGTGTAAAATATGGAGTCAAGGGATGAAATTGTAAAATAGTCACAAAACAGTCCTGTAAGAGACACGGACACCTCGAACGGGACCAACATAACTCGTACGAACCGATCGCATAGTCACCGGCCTCTCGGTTTGAGTATACGAAGAGGATTTGTAAAATTTAGACGTGGGCCTAAAATATGGCGTCAAGGGGTGAAATCATAAAACAAGAACAAAACGGTCCCGTAAGAGGCACGGGCACCTCGCACAGAACCAATGTAACTCATACGAACCGACCACGTAGTCATCGACCTCCCGATTTGAGTATACGAAGAGAATTTGCAAAATATAGACGTGGGCCTAAAATATGGCGTCAAGGGGTCAAATCATAAAACAGCCACAAAACGGTCCCGTAAGAGGCACGGGCACCTCGTACGGGACCAATGTAACTCATATGAACCGATCGCGTAGTCACCAACCTCCCAATTTCAGTATACGAAAAGAATTTGCAAAATTTAGATGTGGGCCTAGCATATGGCGTCAAGGGGTGAAAACGTAAAATAGCCACAAAACGGTCCCATAAGACGCATAAGCACCTCGTACGGGACCAATGTAACTCATACGAACCGATCGCGTAGTCACCGAACTCTCGATTTGAGGATACGGTGAGAATTCACAAAAATGTAGACTTAAGCATAAAATATGGCATTAAGGGGTGAAATCGTAAAACAGTCACAAATCGGTCCTATAAGAGGTGCGGGCACCACGCACGGGACCAATGTAACTCGTACGAACCATTAGTAATCGGACTCTCCGTTTGAGTATACAAAGAGAATTTGTAATCGGTTAGACTTACGCTTAAAAACATGTCGTTGAAGGGTGAAAACATAAAACAACCATAAAACGGTCCCGTTAGAGGAATGAGCACCTCGCACGGGACCAATGTAACTCGTAGGAACCGATCACGTAGTCATCAGCCTCTCGGTTTGAGTATATGGTGAGAATTTGCAAAACTTAGACTTAGGCCTAAAATATGGCGTTAAAGGGTGAAAATATAAAACAGCCACAAAACGGTCCCGTAAGAGGCATGGACACCTCGCACGGGACCAATGAATTCGTACGAACCGACCGCATAGTCACTGAATTCCCAGTTTGAGTATATGATGAGAATTTGTAAAAAATTAGACTTCGACTTAAAAATATGGCATCAAGGGGTGAAAACATAAAACATAAACAAAACGGCCTCATAAGAGGTACGAGTACCTCGCACGGAACCAATGTATCTCGTACGAATCGACCGCGTAGTCACTGGCCTCCCGATTTTGGTATACGACAGGAATTTGCAATCGATTACACTTACGCTTAAAAACATGCTGTCAGAGGGTGAAAACATAAAACATCCACAAAAATGTCCCATAAGAGGCACAAACACCTCGAACGGGACCAATGTAACTCGTACAAGCTGACTACGTAGTTACCGACCTCCCGATTTGAGTATACAGTGAGATTTTGCAAAATTTAGACTTAGGCCTAACGTATGGCATCAAGTGGTGAAAACATAAAAAAACCCATAAAACGACCCCGTAAGAGGCACAGGTACCTAGTACGAGACCAATGTAACTCGTACGAACCGACCACGTAGTCACTGGCCTCCCGATTTTAGTATATGAAGAGAATTTACAAAATTTAGACTTACGCTTAAAAACATGTCGTCAGAGGGTGAAAACATAAAACAGCCACAAAACGGTCTCGTAAGAGGTACGAGCTCCTCGCACGGGACCAATGTAACTCGTAGCCACTGATTGCATAGTCACCGCCCTCCCGATTTGTGTACACAATAATAATTTGCAAAATTTAGACTTGGGCCTAAAAACATGGCGTCATGCGGTGAAAGCGTAAAATAGTACAAAATGGTTTCGTAAGAGGCACGGGCACCTCGCACGGGACCAATATAATGCGTATGAACTGATCGCGTAGTCACTAGACTCTCAGTTTGAGTATACGATGAGAATTTGCAAAAAACTAGACTTGAGCTGAAAAACATGTCGTCAGGGGGTGAAAATGTATAGCACCCACAATACGGTCTCGTAAGAGTCATGTGCACCTCACACAGGACCAATATAACTCGTACGAACCGATCGAATAGTCACCGAACTCCCTGTTTGAGTATACGGCGAGAATATGCAAAATATATACTGAGGCGTAAAATATGGCGTTAAGGGGTGAAATTGTAAAATAGTTATAAAACGGTCTCGTAAGAGGAATGGGCACCTCGTACGGGACCAATGTAACTCGTACGAACTGAATGCATAGTCATCGGCCTCCCGGTTTCAGTATATGAAGAGAATTTGCAAAATTTAGACGTGGGCCTAACATATGGCGTCAAGGGGTGAAAAAGTAAAACAGTCACAAAACGGTCCCGTAAGAGGTGCGAACACCTTGCACGGGACCAATGTAACTCGTCGGAATCGACATCGTAGCCATCGAACTCTCCGTTTGAGTATATAATGAGAATTTGTAATCGGTTAGACTTATGCTTAAAAACATGTCATCATAGGTTGAAAACATAAAACAACCACAAAACGGTCCCGTAAGTGGCACGAGCACATACCAAGGGACCAATATAACTCGTACGAACCGACTGCATAGTCACCGTCCTCCCGATTTGAGTATAAAGAATTTGCAAAATTTAGACTTACGATTAAAAACATGCCGTCAAAGGATGAAAACATTAAATAGCCACAAAATGGTCCCGTAAGAGGTACGAGCACCTCGTACAGGACCAATGTAACTCGTAGCCACTAACCGCATAGTCACCGACCTCCTGGTTTGAGTTCATGATGAGAATTTGCAAAATTTAGACTTGGGCCTAAAAACATGGCGTCAAGGGGTGAAAGCATAAAATAGCCACAAAACAGTTTCGTAAGAGGCACGGACACCTCGCACGGGACCAATGTAACTCGTAATAATCGATCGCGTAGTCACTGGACTCTCGATTTGAGTATACGATGGGAAATTGCAAAAAATTCGACAAGTTGAAAAATATGGCGTCAAGGGGTGAAAACGTAAAACAGCCACAAAACGGTCTAGTAAGAGGCATGAGCACCTCGCACGGGACCAATGTAACTCGTACGAACCTATCGTGTAATCATCGAACTCTCGGTTTGAGTATACGGTGAGAATTCAAAAAATGTAGACTTAGGCGTAAAATATGGCACTAAGAGGTGAAATCGTAAAACAATCACAACACGGTCCCATAAGAGGTGGGGGGACCTCACACGTGACCAATGTAACTCATCTAAACCGACGGCGCAGTCATCGGACTCTCCGTTTGAGTATACGACGAGAATTTGTAATAGGTTAGACTTATGCTTAAAAACATGCCTTCAAAGGGTGAAAAAATAAAACAACCATAAAACGGTCCCGTAAGAGGCAAGAGAACCTCGCACGAGACCAATGTAACTCGTGCGAACCAACCGTGTAGTCACCGGCCTCTCGATTTGAGTATACGAAGAGAATTTGCCAAATTTAGGCTTACACTTAAAAACATGTCGTCAAAGGGTGAAAACATAACACAGCCACAAAACGGTCCCGTAAGAGGTACGAGCACCTCGCACGGGACCAATGTAACTCGTATCCACTGACCGTGTAGTCACCGTCCTCTCGGTTTCAGTACACTACGAGAATTTTCAAAATTTAGACTTGGGCCTAAAAATATGGTGTCAGGGGGTGAAAGCGTAAAATAGACACAAAATGGATCCGTAAGAGGCACGGACACCTCGAACGAGACCAACATAACTCGTACGAACCGACCGCATAGTCATTAGACTCTCGGTTTGAGTATACGATGAGAATTTGTAAAATATTAGACTTGAGTTAGAAAACATGGCATCAAGGGGTGAAAACGTTAAACATCCACAAAATGGTCCCGTAAGAGGCATGAGCAGCTTGCACGGGTCCAATGTAACTCATACGAATCGATCACGTATTCATCAAACTCCCGGTTTGAGTATACGGTGAGAATTTACAAAATGTATACTTAGGCGTAAAATATGGCTTTAAGGGGTGAAATCAAAAAATAGTCACAAAACGGTTCCGTAAGAGGCACGGGAACGTCCTACGGGACTAATGTAACTCGTACGAACCGATCGCGTAGTCATCGGCCTCTCGATTTGAGTATACAAAGAGAATTTGCAAAATTTAGACTAGGGCCTAAAATATGGCGTCAAGGGGTGAAATCGTAAAAGAGACACAAAATGGTCCAGTAAGAGGCACGCTCACCTCGTACGGGACCAATGTAACTCGTACGAACCAAACGCGTAGTCATCGGCCTCCCGATTTAAGTATACGAAGAGAATTTATGAAATTTAGACTTACACTTAAAAACATATCGTCAATGGGTGAAAACATAAAACAGCCACAAAACGGTCCCGTAAGTGTCATGAGCACCTCGCAAGGGACCAACGTAACTGATACGCATCGATTGCATAGTAACCGAACTCTCGATTTTAGTATACGACAAGAATTTACAAAATTTAGACTTAGGCCTAAAATATGGCGTCAAGGATAAAAACATAAAACAGCAACAAACTGATCCCATAGAAGGCACGGGCACCTCTCACGGGACCAATGTAACTCGTACGAATCGACCTCGTAGTCACTGGACTCTAGATTTGAGTATACGATGGAAATTTGCAAAAAGTTAGACTTGAGCTCAAAAGCATGGGGTCAAGGTGTGAAAACGTAAAATAACCACAAAACTGTCTCGTAAGAGGCACGAGCACCTCGAACGGGACCAATGTAACTCGTACGAACCGACCACATAGTCACCAGCCTCCCGGTTTGAGTATATGACGAGAATTTGCAAAATTTAGACTTGGGCGTAAAAACATGGCGTCAAAGGGTGAAAGCATAAAATAGTCACAAAACATTCCCTTAAGAGGCACGAGCACCTTTAAACTCGTACGAACCGACAGCGTAGTCACCGGCCTCTCGGTTTGAGTACACGGTGAGAATTTGCAAAATGTAGACTGAGGCCTAAAATATGGTATCAAGGGGTGAAATCATAAAACAGTCACAAAACGGTCCCGTAAGAGGCACGGGCACCTCGTATGGGACCAATGTAACTCATATGAATCGATCGCATAGTCACCGTCCTCCCGGTTTGAGTATACGAAGAGAATTTGCAAAATTTAGACTTGGGCCTAAAATATGGTGTCAAGGGGTGAAAACGTAAAACAGTCACAAAACGGTCTCATAAGAGGTACGATCACCTCACATGGGATCAATGTAACTCATAGGGACTGACCGTGTAGTCCTCGGCCTCTCGGTTTGAGTGTACGATGAGAATTTGTAAAATATAGACTTACGCTTGAAAACATTGCGTCAAAGGGTGAAAACCTAAAACCACCACAAAATGGTCTCGTGAGAGGCACTAGCAGCTCGCAAGGGACCAATGTAACTCGTACGAACCGATCGCGTAGTCCCCGGCCTCCCGATTTGAGTATATGACGAGAATTTGTAAAATTTAGACTTAGACTTAAAAACCCAGCATCTGGGGATGAAAACGAAAAATAGTTACAAATCGGTCCAGTGAGAGGCTCGAGCACCTCGCACGGGAGAAATGTAACTTGTATGAATCGACAGCGTAGTCAAAGGACTCCCGGTTTGAGTATACGACGAGAATTTGCAACATTTAGACTTTAATTTGATTACTGATATGTTTTTTACATAGGTTTAAACATTATTTCATTACTGGTATCTTTTTTGTTTTGTTTCTTATATTTTTTTGCAGGATAACATTTTAGGGTTATATTTTATTCGCATGGAACACATGAACAAAGAAATGGTTTGTTATAGGTAGACTGTTTATTTATTATTGTTTTTGATATGCGAGATTTTTGTTTTAATTTTTTCTGTCCATGCGGCCTTTTGTGTTGATTAAACAGGTTTGTTTTCATGTATAAACAAAGGAAATTCTATCGAATTTTTTTTAAAATTATAAAGAATTGTTAATATGGGAGATTTTTCAATTTTTATTGGTCGTGCGGGCTTTTGTGTTCATTAAACAGGTTGGTTTTCATGCATAAACAAAGGAGACTCTACCGAATTTTTTTTAAAACTGTAAATAATTGCTGATATACGAGATTCTTATTTTCAATTTTTTTATGGTCGTGCGGGCTTTTGTATTGATTAAATAAGTTGGTTTTTATGTATAAACAAAGGAGACTGTCAAAAAAAAATTATTTATAAAAAGTTGTTGATACGATTAATTAATATACTTGGATATTTTATTTTACTCTAATAATATTTTGATAAAATGATTATTTAATGATTGCATGTTGTGCACAAGAAGTTAAAGATACATGTTTTTTAGTGTGTCTACTATATGTGACACTAAGAGAAGTTTTTGAAGCGTGACAACCATATTTATCATCTTAATTTAGGGATGATATTTTTTTGACAATTGTATATCTTATTAATTAGTATGATTTTGTACACATTTAAATATTTCAACTTCAATGTAGTTTAATGAAATAAATTGTTATTGGATACGTTCTTCAATTAATGTGGTTGATATATTGTGTTTATGATCGGATGATTTGATTTATAATTTAAATTAGACGTCATTTATTATTGCAACATAAAGCATATAATAATATAATTATTTATGATAATTTTTTATTTATCAATTGGGAGAGTTATAAACCGTCCCTAAGACTTATTTGCATTAATTGAAAATACCTTTTGGGACGGTTTTTACCGTCCCTAATACCCATTTTTGCATCAATTGAAATTACCTTTTGGGACGGTTTTTACCATCCTAATTGGGTTGCCAGAATCTGAGTAGTATTAAGGACGGTTTTTCCGTCCCTAATACTATTGGCGGGAGCGGGAATTTTTTCGCTGGAACACCATTTGGGACAGAAAAATCCGTCCATAATTCCAAATGTAGAGCGTCCATGAATTAACATTTAAGACGGTAAAATTTGTCCCTAAAATATTTACGATGCCTAGTATAAGGGATGGATTTTTTCCGTTGCAAAATCCGTCCCAAATACTCTTTGGGGACGGTTTTTGTACTTTTAGGGACGGATTTTTACCATCCCTAATACTCATTTTTCTTGTAGTGATCCTTAGCATTAAACCTCCAAACTAGCTTAAAGGTTTAACAACACCTTGAAATTAGTGACCACCACAGGTGATGAATGTCTTTATTAGGGACTTGACATTGACTCCCATTCTGAACCTCCATCGAAGCTAATGTTTGGCCCATAGATAGCTTCTCCATCGCCTAAGAAAAAGCCTACAAGTGGAACACGTCATGTTCAAAAAAGTGAACGACTCGAACTATGTAGGCTTTGATTTCGTGGATGTACGAGTGCGTATGATCAATATCAAGTCCTTCTTGTGCGCTTAAGACTCGACGATATGTCTCATGAAATATTGTCCACATAGATATGCACCCATCTCTCCTTTACACCAGGTTTCACGTATACCATAAATTAGATATCAAACTATCTCAAAGTCATGATCTCTCGTGCATCCCACTTTAAATGCTTAAATACATAAGTAATATACAAAATCGAAATAGAAACCATGGATTATCCATCCACCATTTTGAAAATTGTATTCTCCATTGATATGTCACAAGAAAAAAGAAATATATTCAGAGTTATTAACACTCTCGTGATTAAGCGGTCCACTATTTATGTAATGCACATACCTTGCATGATTATGACTTACCTAAAGTACAAGTGTAACCATTGAAATAGATATGATCTTCCTAAAATCAAGAGTACATCTTTTAAAGGAAGGACAACCATTACCCCTCACCCCTCATCTCCTTCATACAACACATATGATATATCAAACTATCTCAATCCGCGATTCTTGTGAAAATCTACACAAACCCCTAAACTCCTATACATAACTGAACTACGTAGGCTTTGATCCTAAGTCTCCTTAAATACGTAGGCACAATACCGAATCCTTATCGCTTGCACGAGTATCTACAACATATCCCTCAATATGTTATCATAACTGAGATGAACCCATCTCTTACATTTACTTTCTATCTCTCCTCCAACCTCAAAAGAGATATCAAAATATCTCAAAGCCATGCTCTCTCGTACACTTTCATACATACTAATGGACACCCTTCATGCACAACTATAGAGTCATACATAAAAGCCCTTGTGTACTTGAATCAGTTAAAGCGACGTTCCCACACCTCTCACTGATACCTTCTCATAAATAAACACATATCTACATTTAAGGGAGTCTCAAGTTAGGGTCTCTAAATAAATTTTAAAAATAAGTAAAAATTATTCAACTAAAGTTAAGAGTGATAATAAGCATATAATTAAAGAAGCATAAAGAATAAGTGGGGTGCCTAATACCTTCCCCACTCATAACCTGGTTCTCGAACCCACATAACAAGAATCTCTGGACCAACCGTAGACTTAAACCTGACTTAGGATTAACCCAAAAAGGTATTTGATTTATTTTTGTATCATGAGAACTTTCCACTCTGAACAAACCAACCAAATACCATATCGCACAGAACATGCTTAGGTCTAGGCCTAAAATGAGGAGTGTGCGACTTAAATTGGACATGGTATCAAACATCTTCCAGGGAAAATCATTGACCCATGTCGACCCAATAACCCAACCACGGGGGACATGGAGGATCGGGAGACAAGCATCCTCAGGCATCCAACGTCGAACGAACAAACTCTCTCACACAGGAGAGAGAATTTCCTTCTCTCCCCCGTTAGACATTCAGGGCTTGCACATCATAATTTCGCCCTTCATATTTTGTACCCTCGGGGAGAGGGGTATATTGCTAATTCGTCGCAATCACGCCATGATCCCAAATACTCTTTATTAGGATCAGGAAAGTTTACTATCAAGGCTCAATTAGCCGTACTTATTTTAAGATAGCAAATATTTCTTGAGGTGTCACCCTTTGGTAACAATACATGATATCAGTAATGCCAAGGTTGTCCACATTCATTATGTTAATGCATTGAACCACATTAGTAATACTCCAAGTATTTGGAGCGACTTGGGCTGGGACCATATCAAAGTACTTGAAGAATTCGAGAAAAGGTTAATTTGTGGGGAAAATTACCCCACATTCATAATTAAAGATTAAGGGAAACTAGTGGCCCTCATTAAGCTTAAAAAGGTCACAAGGACTAACTAATTCTTGGGTAACCCAGCTAGGGATATAATCAAGCTTTAACTTTTCTATGGTGTTTTTGTTAATTGCATACGCCATTGTTAAGAGGGGACAACGTAAAAGAAAGAATTAAGTAAATAAATTCATAAATATATTAGAAGAAAAATGAGAGAGGTGAAGATATAGTTCCTACAAATAAATGGAGAGAGTGAGAATGATTCTTCAAGTTCTCTAATTTTTAGATGAGCAGGAAAGAGAGTGAATCACCTTTTATGGTGAGAAAAAACCTCACGGTTTCCCAAAATCATCATTGCATGCACTGAAATCGAAATGACATATTACGTCTATTAGGATGACGATTGCAACCCCCTAATGCTAAGTGATGGTAACAAATTATGTGCGTACCCCTGAGGCAGTCAATGGGAAAATACTTTCCAGCTCCTGGGGCATTTATAATATTAACCTCTGATCAATATGCAAACACCTCAAACACTTTTTGACCTCCAATCGAGAGAGGAGTTCTTTCTTACCTAACGATAAAGAGGACATACCTAACATTGCATTCGACCACCACACAAATCCCAACAATCTCAATGAGCCCCTAGAATTTGGGGGCAATTATGGGATCAACCAATTCACTGGCGCGTGCTCGACCACATGGTCCCATAGCCAAAGAAATAATTCTATCAAAATGAAAAGAATAGTTAAACTCAATTACATAAAACGGTTGGTTATAATCAGGAGATAATTCTGAACTTTTAAGGATAGTTGTTGGTGGGGCTTTGGGCTCTTTTAAGAGGTCTTATAAATGTAAATGCATATTGTATAGGCATGGAGGTATCATCGAGCAATACTGACACTCTTTCTACTTGAATTCTTATCTAATAAAGAACAAACCCTAACACCTTGTGGACGTAGTCAAGTTATAAAACCACGTACATCTTCTGTTGTGTGTGTTAATGCTTTTCTATAATTATCATATTTTGGGGATAATGTGTATTGAGTATAACAACCAGTAGGAATTTACCACCTTTAACTACCTTTGTAACCATTGGGATAACCCACTAACAGACATACTTTTGTCATTAATCTCAACTTCCTTGGATCCTTCAACAACATGAATGTCGGGTACCCACAGATCCGAACATACCCTAAAATGGGCTTGTGCCAAATTCAATGTTAAATGGGACTTGAAGAGACTGATTAAGCAGAAACTAATTTCATAATGTATATTGTCGTCTCTTATGTAATATCCCAATTTGAATGTTTCAATCATGAATAACTAATCATGGACCGTATCATATCTAAAGGAGTCTTATTTCTTCATTCCATTTACTCTATTTTGAAGTGGGATACCCAGTGTAGGCTAGTGAGATACAATCCCAACCTTTGAATAGTGATCCCCTAATCTCTTAGAAGAGTTAGACACTCCCACAATCAGAATGTATAGTATAGATTAGTTTACCTCACCTATGATCCATCTTAGCCTTGTATAATTTAAACTAATAAAAAAGATTTATAATTATGGGGCATCGGGTAAACGTGTCCATACTTTGAGCAATCATCAATGAAATTGATGAGGAACTATAAAACACTTCCTGATCAGGTAGTCATAGGACCACTCAAATCAAAATGAATCATTTCCAACACATTGTTAGCTCTTTATCCTAGTCCGTGAAAGCCCCTTCATCATTTTGTCTACTAAAAGAGATTCGAGGCTAAAAGTGACTTCACTTTCAATGAACTCAATTGACCATTTGCAACCAGTCTCCGAATTCGTTTTAGAATTAAATAACCCAAGCATAAGTGCCAAAATTGTGATTGGATCATAGAAGAAAACTTTCTATTTAATGATTTTTCCATTAACATTATTCATTTCAATATGTAGTAGTATTGTTGAGACAATCTTATAATGAATAAATTATTTTGTAATTCACAAGAACAAATAAAAGATATGAAATTTTAATTAAAAAATAATTTTAGAAAAAAATAACAAATATCTGTTGAAAACAAATTTAGAAACCAAAACCAAATTTTATAAAATTGAGTACATTAAACAATTTACCTATTTTAGCTTTATTTCTTTAGCATAATCAAAAAAAGATAAACTACTATAAATAATTTTGCCTTATTATGTTTGTCTGTAATTACAAACATCTCTCTTTTACGTAATTATCCAATTACCTGGAATCTCTGCAACAAGTTGTAGTCCTGATTTGTGGTTCGCGATGCAACACACTAGGTTGCCATAGATCAGAACATAAATCATAAATTGACTTTTAAGAGAAAACCATTACGATGTGATTTTACTTATAGAGTAAGGAAAACAGGACATGGTTGATATAAATTATTTAGCTACATGAGGTAAAAATACTAGCCTTCTGGCTTTTTCACTACTACTGAGGAATATGAGCTTCTCTTAACCCAAAATTGTTGCAACTGAGACTTAGCCTTATCCCCCTACTCTTCTTTCAGTAATTAAGTAAAGATTTCCTTAACAACTAACACCATTCCTTTACTACCAATGATGCCCACTCTCGGATTACAAAATTTATCTAGGTCCGTTTTCTATCAATGATGAAGATCATTTCAAAAACACGATTCTTACTAAAGCATCATTAAACAACATAGGTATTAACAAATTCCCATTAGTTAATTATTTAAAATTAAAATGAAGATATAGAACTTCCCCATTAGGGGGAACCGAACATGGGTAAAATTTTATTTAAAAGAATTACAATATATTTTATAATATCGTGATTTTATGATTAACACCATTTGTTGGGGGTAGACAAGCTAACGCAAAGAGTTAATCTTATCAAAATTTTAAAACATTAATGAAAATTATGGGTTCAATCAGTTTATTATCCCTTTATGTTAGAACAAAGTCCAATAACATTTTCAATCCTTAAAACTTATTCTAGTTAAAACTTTAAGACTAAAACTAGTGAGTGAAGGTTGAATTCATTTTTTAAATATTTGAATCATTATTAAAAAAAATTCTAATTAAAATGCGAAAATTAATTCGATTAAATTTTAAAGTGACATCTAACTACCACCAACTAATCTCTTAGGATATCCTACTTCCCTTATGAAGTGATATTTCTTGTTGGGAGCTTAAATTATCCCACCTTGAACTAAACGGATTTCTATTTTTCATCATGTTATCAAGATAGTCCTAAAAACTTATATTCAACATAATGAATAGCAGGCATTTTTTGCTCCCAAAATTAATGATGGTGACTACATTAGGGAGGATATCATTTAATCTATTTAAGTGTATATCATCGTTTCATTCCTCAATCTGAATCCTCTCCTAAAGAATTTTCCCATTGGGGGTACCAACCCCACTCACGTTCAATTCTTGGAACTATCACTTAAGAGCCTTAAGGGTATTGAGTGTCGTGATTAAATATATTCATTGGGGGATAGACAAAGATGACACGAGGAAGTAATAACGTCGCATTCTTGAAGACGCAAGTGGAGACGACAAAGTTTATGCAAAAACCCCTCTCCCAGTAAATATTATAAACTTGAGTGTATTTTGTAAAACTAGTCATTTAATATAAAATGTAAAAATTAAATCCCTAGTAATTTCCAATTTACTTGTCAAACTAAATTACCATATCTCCCTATTTTATTTTTCTAAAAATAATTATTTTTTAATTAAAATAAAATTCATGTATCAACATTTAATTTATACCTTTAAATTAATTACCTAATTAAATTCAATTTTGAAAAGAACAAATCAAATAGATTTTTTTAGAAAAAAAGTGATATAGGTCGGTCACACTAAAAATTCATATCATATATAATAAACGTGTTTTCCTAATTATTAGGCACCCCATATGTCATCCTACACTTTATTGCAACTTGACCCCATAAAAAAAAGCTCTCTAAGACCATTTTTATTGAGAATTATTAGTGAGCAGTTCAGGTAGTTTTTCCTTGATCTTCTCCACCTAACTCTTCTTTTAATGCTCAGTGGTGGTGGTAACAGTAGTTGCATTGTGTGTGTGTGTGTGTCCTTATGCCTCCCACCTGTACATTTTTCCTTTTCTTCTCCTTAAGGCCTTTCTTCTTCCTCCCACCTTGCCCATCATCCTCAAACAAATTAAAGCTAAGACTAGTGGAGCGATGGAGTTGTTCTCTCCAAACACTAATATTACTCTTGATTTCTTTAGTTGTGTGACCCAATGTTGTTTGGTTGACAGGTGTCAATTAATTAGCACACAAAAATTATGAGCATGCAAGAGATGATAAAATTATTATAAAATATAACAACATGAAATCACAATTCAAATATGAATAAAATTTCCATCCCATCATGACCTAGAATACTACTTGAAGTATAATTCTTCAAGTACAATAAACTCATTTGAAGTAGACTTCCTTCCGAATAAAAATCCTCGTCGAAGTAAATCTCATGGTAACTTGGATGTAGTCACGGTATTGAACCTCTGAAAATACTACATTCTGATCCAAGAAGAGTCGAAACTAAGAACCGAAGTAAAATCTTTCAAAAAGGCACTAAAAAAACCTTGGTTTTACTCCCATGGCAGGATTAAGACGCCTCAAAATAGCATCCGGATGGGCCAACTCACGTTGCCTCCAAAATCGGCTCAAGATGCCTTTAATCCTTGACAACTTCTTCTCGGGTTCCTAATTCGCTTGCAAAAACTTCCGTAACTTCTTCATATCTTCAAGAAACTTCATGAAACTTTGTCCAAGGCAATGTAAATGCCTGATTCTAAATGTAAAAAACTATTACAACCCTATTTCAACTTCTTCAAATTCATTAATAAATCAATAAAATAAAAAGCCTAATTCTTACAACCATATCAAATTTAAGAGGGAAAAATATCTATGAAACCACCGTAGGATCCATTCATATATGACCATGATGGAAGGGATATAGCCATAAAATCTCTACAAAACCATGTTAGTGCGATACAATACATAAATATTTATAATCATATAACATTCAAAATTAGGTTTTCCAAGGTTGGACAACATGGACTTTCCAAAACATGATCAATCTATAACCGAGGGATCTTATACCAATTGTTGGGAAACTGGGATTGACAATTAAAATATAAAAAATATCGGCCCTAAAAACTTTGATTAATCATGCATTGGAAATAGAAGAAGCACTAGGTTTAAATAATTAACCTATGGATTCAACAAACAATACCATAACGGATCTTGTTGTGATTTATATGTGAAGAAAAAGGTTGAATACGATGAATAGGTCCTCCAAGGTCACCAAAAACCTTGCTGGAATAACCTGAACATCCCGAATCTTCTAGTATATGATCCACCCAAAGTAAGCCTTGTATGTGGGCACTCTTGGAGATGAATACATGGTTAAATATGAGAAAAATCACCTTTTATCCCCCACCCCTTCACAAAAATGGTGAATAGTATTTTGTATATCCCTCTCTAACCCTTCATAATGGATCATTAACCTAAAACCCTATATTACACCAATATAAATAGGTATAAGTCATGGAATTATCCTTAACTGGGCTTCTAAAGAGTTTCGACACTACTAATTGGCTGGAATATATTAAGGACCCAAGACAAATAATAAAAATGGCTTCCAAGTAATTACTCAGAAATTCCAATTACAATTATTGTAATAGTTTTCTTTATTTATTTAATCATGATTAATTTCACTAAATAATCATGATTGCACTCCAACTTAATTATATCTAACACTCGAAATTAAGAGGTCTTATTTACAAAGTTGATTATTGTGCATAATATGAGTCCACGCGTTATGTTTTCGATACTCGCTTGGTCAAATCAATTTGTCGCTAATTGATCTTAACCAACATTTAATTGATTCCTTGATTCTCAGAATTAACTTATTTGTTACTCCACCAAATTATAAAATAATCCATCGGCTGAATTTTACTGATGGAAACAGCGGTATCACAATCGAAGATATGTCCTCGATGCATATTCCTATTAATTATGATCTCGAACCTACTCACATAATAATTACCCAACTTGTGGGGATATATTAACTCAATATATAATTGAATCTCACCCATTGAAATCAAAGCAACAATTGTTCAAGCATTCCAATCCTCATAAATCTGGTGATTAAAAATTTATGTACCATTTACAAATGGTGTGAAATTACTTATGTCTAATCAAGACAGTGTGACAACCCACTCAATTAAATATGTGGTGATCGGTCCTTTATTAAATCAAAAAAAATTCTCATTTGGTTCATTCTTAGCATCATTGTTAAAAATTAAATTAATTACTAATCACCTATTAATTAATTAAGCCAGTGTTAATTTTTAACTTTCATTAATCAGATAATTATAATAAGAGAAAACTAATTTAAAATATTCACACCATTAATAGAGTCTAAACCATCACAAGGAGTAAATAGATAAAAGTCTTACCGAATAAACCATTGGCTAGAAATCCAAATCCCAAAATAAAATCAATAGTAAATAATTAAATCCCAAAATAAGTATGAGATAAATAACTAATTAAGTAAAGTCTAAATAGGGAAACATGCCCAACTGAGATACTGAAATGAAATCCTACACTAGGAATGGAAGATATATGCATATAATCAAGTCCTTCAAGCCTCCACGGTGCTGCAGCTAATCGTTCCTGGAATGGATCGTCCAGTCTGGTGCCCATGTGGCTGGACACATAAAAGGTTTAAAATATTTTGACACGGGTCAGAGCCCAAGTAAAATATTTTTAAAATATTTATCAAGTATTTAAATGACAATTTAAATCCATTATTTATTACACATGTATTTTTCACGTACACTTACGTTAGATACTCCCGTTTCAACTAATGTGCATGCCTAACGTATTCTACCTAACTAGTATTCCCTGCCCAACAAGATAAGGTAAATGATTTCTCAATAAATCTAATTCCCTCGTATATCGCATACGACACCATAGTACGGTGTCAATAATAAATTATTTATTCTCAATTTATTATTGAGTCAATTACTTAAGTTTCACTACTTAAATTCTTTTAGACATACATTATCTATCGATTCTACAATTTCACATAAGTAGATAAATCATAGTGGTATGTATTTATCACATATATAATATATACACAAATGTAGAATCTTTCGAATAGCACCTCATGATACTGGTATACTTTGTTATCAAGTCCATGTACCACTCGTACTCGAATCAGGACTATTGGTTATGTATATATCCTCGAACACAAAATCAATCAATATAATAGTGGATCCAAACATAATTCGAAGCCTTTGGGATATGCACATACCTAACGTACCCAAACGACATGCCAATCTTACTAATACACGACACATAGTGGACCGCCCTAAGTTCCATGTTCTGGGGAACTAATTCAAACCTCACTGGAATCATCAAGGAGGGATCGCCCTCTGATCATAAACTCCTGATAGCAGGCAGCGTAGGAATATTCACTCACATAATCATATCATATTTATAGGTATTCAAACAACATATTTATATATTATTAAGGTATAACACAACCTAATTTCATCAACTCGTACGTAAATAAATATCACTCGTATATTCGACGTTCTATAAGTTTTCATTAAAATCTCAATTTATATAATTTCGAGTATCACTCACTACTCTAATATTCTAAATTACCTATTCTGAAATCTGTAGTTATTCCTATCGTATCCTACTCGTCATAAATGAAAGTCCATTCATCATTACGTGTTATAACTCAAATTTCACTCATTTCTCAATTATGAATATTTTCTCCATTATCTCCATTACTTAATTCATCTCAACTTATGTAAACCAATTTCCACTTTAAGCCTAGTGTCATTTTTATATTTCCCTCTATAATTAAAAAATACCCCAAAAGTCCCCTCGTGAATTCTCCATAATTTTTGGGCTTAAAATAACTAATTTTCAATTATGGGCAAATTTGAATCGATTTACACAAAGGCCGAATCGATTCACCTTGCCGAATCAATTTGCCCTTGGGAAGAATCAATTTGAAAAGTGTCAAGGGTATTCTTCTTCCTTTTGCTGTTACGAATTTTCCTACCATCGAATCTCTCCAATTTTCATATTTCAATTCCCAAACTCCCAATTAACATATCTAAACATCAAATATATAATAAGGGATGATTTCTAACATAAATCATATATAAATACCAAACAATTTCACCCTATATCAAATTAAAATATTTGTTAACCATTAAACCTTAAAATCTTATGTTCTTAACATGAATTTATCTAAAAGCCCATATTTATCCCATGATATAAATCCAAAACTCTTGATTTCGTTGTATCTATATAATTGGATTCATTCTACATGCAATCATATTTCCAATTAAGAGATATACTCATTCAATCACATGAATTGTATCAAAATTTCTTAATGCAAATACCTTATTCTACATGGGTATTATAAATCATAAAATTTGCAAGATAAATACTTGCCTCTTATGAAAGAAGTTTGATTTTATCCTTTTTATGAAGCTTCTTTTCTGATCCTTTCTCCAAAAATGGTTGAGATGCCAAAATAAGCTTGAATTCTCTAAAATTCCTCTCCTATGCTCCAAGAAAACTCTTCCTCTCCTCTCTAATGGCCTCTAATTGTTTTTTACTCTTTTTACCTTACACTCCAATCACCAAAACTATATATAACCCTTGAAATTTCGAAACCCCTCGAACCCTAGGTTATAAAATGACTGAAATGCTCTATCGGTGTGTCGGTTTTCTCTAAAACTATCCCCGAACCCAAACTACACACTCGGGTACACTATTTTGACTGTTTCGATCCTTCTGGAATCAATTGTATCCTCAAAATCAACATTCGAGTTACTCATAATTTATTTTCTATCTCTACCTCATTTAGTCCACACATGACATCCGATTGAGATAACATATTGCCACGTCACTGTCAAACGTTATAATGTCAAATATGTAATTACTGTTCACTGAGTAATTTTATTAAATAAGCATTAATCATTTCTCTCCGATTAATAATTTACTCAACCCATAATATTTAAATTACGTCACACGTGTAATTTAAATATAAGTGAATTAATTCATTTTTAATTTTTCAAAAATACGGGTTGTTACACACTCCCCCCCCCCCCTACAAGGGAATTTTATCCTGGAAATCCGGACGTACCTGTGGTAAATAAGTTTGGATACTACTAACGCATGTCATCCTCCCTCTCCCATGTCGACTCGTCTTCATTATGGTGCTCCCACTGAACTCTAACTAAAGGTACCACCTTTGAATGTAGCTTACGCTCACTACAATCAAGTATCTCCACTAGTCTCTCCTCATACGAGATGTCGGGCTACTAGTCAATCTCCTCTAATGGAACATGCCAAAAACCTTTCTCACTCTGTCGATATCTCTTCAGCAATTATAAGTGAAACACTTCGTGAATCCGCAGAAGATGCCCTGGCAATCCCAATCTATAAGCCACTAGTCCCACCCTCTCGATGCTTGGAAATGGTCCCATATGTCTCGGTGACAATTTCCCTTTCTTGCAAAATATCATAACTCCTTTCATAGGAGACACTTGCACCAATACCTAGTCATCAACCTCAAGCTCAATATGTCTCATGTCTGCATCGACATAACACTTTTGCCTATCTTGAGCTATCTGGATGTACCTTCGAATCTACTAAATCTTAGAAGTGGTGTCTTGAATCATCTTTGGACCTAATAACTTGTTGTCCCCCACCTCCAACCAATAAGTAGGCAAATGACAAGGCCAGCCGTACAATACCTCAAAAGGTACCATGCCGATGGTGAATTGGTAGGAGTTATTATACGGAAACTCCACCAATGGAAGGTACTGCTCGAACCCTCCCTCAAAATTGAGTATACACATTCGCAGCATATTTTTAAGCATCTGATTAACCCTCCTAATATATCCATATGTCTGGGGGTGATATGCTATACTCAATCATAAATTCGTACCCATCGCGTCCTGAAAGCTCTGCTAAAAATGGGACACAAAGATCTTGTCCCGCTCAGAAATAATATTAAGAGGGACCCTATGTAAGCGTACTATCTCAGCGATAAATAACTGTGCATACTGCTTCGTCTCAAAATCAGTACGAACTGGAAGAAAATGAGCCACCTTGGCCAACGATCCACTATCATCCATATAGATTCATGACCTCACTACGATAACGGTAATCGAGTGATAAAATCCATGGAGATACTAGCATATTTCCACATGGGAATCTCTAATGGTTGTAACATCCATGTCGGTCTCTGGTGGTCCACCTTTACGAGTTGGAAGGTATAACAATTCGAGATAAACTCTAATACAGTTCGTTACATCCCCAACCACTAATATTGTCTTCACATATCCTGTTACATCTTATCTGCACCAGGATATACTGCAAATTGAGGCCCATGAGCCTCTACCATCACTGCATGTCTCAAATCATCACCCCCTCGAACCAAAAGTCTCCCATTAAAATGTAAGACACCCTATGAACTGATTAACTATCCATCTGCCCCATCAGCTAATAACGGGAAAACTTTGTTCTGGAAATATG
Source organism: Sambucus nigra (assembly GCA_949130495.1). Lineage (NCBI taxonomy): Eukaryota > Viridiplantae > Streptophyta > Magnoliopsida > Dipsacales > Adoxaceae > Sambucus > Sambucus nigra. The sequence goes on along the minus strand of OX422207.1, from coordinate 391,035,582 downwards.
GATCCTCTACCCATGCTTTCACTACCCTCATCACAATCTCAAGCATGATAGCTAATACGAAGATACAAGCCATAGCAATCTCATCATCGTGGAAAAGCTCTTTCCACTTTGCTTTCCAAACCGCTACTAACTCACCTACTGATCTTCGACTTAATGCATCATCCACCACGTTAGCCTTCCCAGGATGATACTAAATATCAAACTGGTAATCCTTTATGAACTCCAACCACCTCCTCTGTCTCATGTTCTGATCTTTCTCTGTGAATAGATATTGGAGAGATTTATGGTCCGTGAATAAATTAAATTTCCCCCATCAAATAGTACCTCCATATATTCAAGGCAAATATAACTACAACTAACTCCAAATCATGCGTAGGGTAATTATTCTCATGTGGCTTAAGCTTACGAGATGTATATGCTACGGCCCTCAAGTCCATGCAAGGATGCATCAGTATAGACACAATATGTCACCCCTCCCTCAAGCAGTGCTAATACGGGTGCTGAGGTCAACTTTCCCTTTAGCTCATTGTAAGTTAACTGACAATGGTCATCCAAATTAAACGGAAGTCCTTTGCGAGTCAAGTCTATCAACGGACCCATAATCTTTGATAAACCTTTAACGAACCTCCAATAATATCCTACCAACCCCAAAGAGCTGTGAACCTCAGATGGTGTCGTGGGTTGTCCCCACTCCCTCGTCGTCGATGCCTTACTCAGATTAACATCTATACCCTTCTCAAATCTAATATGGCCCTAAAAATTACACCTCCTAAAGCCAGAACACTCATTTACTAAACATTATGTACAATTGATGCTCTGTGAGTGTCTGTAACATCCTTTGTAAGTGCTCGGTATGCTCATCCTCAGAGCGAGAGTATACTAGAATATCATCGATATACAATTACAAACTGGTCATGGAACTCTTGAAAAACCCTATTCATCAGATCCAAGAACATTGTTGGTTCATTGGTGAGTCTGAATTGCATCACCCTAAACTCGTGTGACCCATATCAAGTCAAAAAAGAAGTGTTATTCCTCCTCTTTGACACGCAACTAATGATAACCGGACCGTAAATCTATCTTATATAAGTAAGTTTCTCCCCTTAGTTGGTCGAATAGATCATTAATACGAGATAGTGGATATTTATTTCGGATTGTGACCTTATTCAACTCTCTATAGTCAATACACAATCAAAGCGACCCATCCTTCTTCTTGATAAATAGCACCGGTGCACCCCACGGTGAAGTACTACATCGAATAAAACCCTGCCCCAAGAGATAATAAATCTTCTCTCTCAACTCTCGCATCTCAGATGGGGCCATGCAATAGGGTGCTCGAGCTATAGGTCTTGTACCTGGTGCTAGGTCAATAATAAAATCAATTTCCCAATTAGGCGACAACTCGAGTATGTCTTCGAATACATCCTCGAACTCCTTCACGAATAGAATCGACTCTAATGAAACGACTACCTCCTATGAGGTCTCCTCTTCAATGTAATATAGATGTGTGCTCGACCCTCCCTCAGGAAGAGGTATCGCCACTAAGAACATCTCATGTCCTAGAATAGAAAATAAGATAGTCCTCCCGAAACAATCCACCATCGCACGATACCCAGCTAACCAATCCATCCCTAAGATCATGTCATATCCCTCCATCTCCAATACAAGAAGATCGACATTTAAATAAAATTTACCCATATCAATATCCACACCACAATAAATCGAGTGCATAAGCGACCCACTACCCATCGGTGAATCCACACACATGAGGAGACTACCAGCTGTCTCTATTAGGTTGGTAACTCGTGAAAATATAATCTCTATGAAAGAATGTGATGCCCCAGTATCAAATAAAACACTCCCCGCAAGCCCATGAATAGGGAACGTACCCACTACCGTTGGTGGTGCCTGTGGGGCCTACTGAATGGAGGCATCTCGGACATTATAAACACACCCAAATGAAAATTGTCCTTATTGTGGTGGTGTGAGTAGGGCTGGTGTCGCAGGTGGTCTCTGTGACTGCTGCTCTTGCGGGGCACCCTACTTCTGTGGATATCTTCCCTGCTATGGGCAATCGCTCCTCTTGTGTCTCGTCTGTCCATAAATAAAGCACTGGCCCATAAACTCTCTCTGACGCTGGCCCTGATTACCCTGATGGTACTAATGCTACTGTTAGCCCTGCTAGCCTCAATCTTGTTGACCACCTCCATTGTTCCTTTGGCCCTCGTGGCCCTAAGGAACCTACTACTGTTGAGGACCCGGCTTGCCCTGCCTATAACCACCATTTGGTCAATAGCCCCCTGATCTGAACCTCTTGGTATGATCCCCCTATCAGGAATCCTTCCCCTAGAGTCTTCCTGGCTGATGTTGCTGTGGTACTCCACTAGCATCACCCCTCATGTATTGCCCTACTGGCTGGGATCACCGCCTCTCTTGCTCCCCTTCACATAAAAGCGATGATCCTAACAATGTAACATTGCGGCACTAACGACATTCGTATAAGTCACCAATGCAGGATTACTAATCAAGTACTGGAGGATCCTCCAAGCCAAACCATCCATAAGCCTCGCTTTCTTCTTTTCTTCGTTGATCACCTCGTCTAGGAAAAAATTAACCAAATGAGTGAACACTTCCTCATATTAAGAAACAGAACGATCACCCTGAGTCACTTTACTAAACTTCTTCCTCATCTCGATTTCTACGACTGGTGGAAAATATTTTCGGTCAAACCGCACCCAGAAATCAACGATAGTCATAGTATCCCTCTCAGCAATGGTGGTAACTTCCTCCCACCACTGTAATGCTACCCTAACCAACCTAAAAGTAGTAAGCATCTATTTTTTCACCTCACTGCAGTCAACTATACGCAAGTGGCGCTGAATATCTGGCTTCCAAAAACATGCCACAATCACATCAGAACTCCTTTTAAATTATGGTGGGTGGACCTTCTGGAAAGTCTCCCTAACCCTCCACTACTCTGTCACTCCTACGTGTACCTGAACCCCTTGTGCCACTTACTGTGGTGGTTTGTGTACCTAAGGAAAATATTGAGCCATGGCAGTCATAGCTGCATTCACTTCCAGTGCCACTATTGTCGCCACCTCATCAGCTATCACTTTCCCTTATGGTGTTGGTGGTTGCGGTGCCTGTGGCTCTGGATAACCCTCCCCCATATTATTTTGAAAGCTTCCCTCACTGCACCTATTCTCCTAAGTGGCATCTAAAAATAGATTTGAATTGTATGAGTTCACAGTCAATACAATTAAAAAAAGTAGAAGAACGAATCTCAAAAGCGTAATCATGAATGCAATAGTACTAAGAATAGGGCTCTAAGTCAAAGAACATTACATTGAAATCGTAGTAAATCGTACAGACCCTATGGGAACTAGAACCTGATGCTCTGATACTGTTTTTGATAACCCCACCCAATTAAAAACCGGGTGATACACCCTTATGAAATTAAATAGGTTTCTCATTTGGTTCATTCTTAGCATCACAATCGAAAATTATTTTAATTACTAATCACATATTAGTTAATTAAGTCGGTGTCAATTTTTATCTTTTATTAACCAAATAATAATAATAATAGTAATAATAATAATAATAATAATAATAATAATAATAATAATAATAATAAGTGGAAATTAATATAAAACATTCACACACTTTATAGAGTTTAAATCATGACAATGAGTAAATAGATAAAAGTTTTGCCGAATAAACCATCAGCTATAAATCCAAATCCCAAAATAAAATCAACAGTAAATAACTGAATCCCAATATAAGTCTAGGATGACTAACTGAATAAGTAAAGTCTAAGTAGGGAAACATGCCCAACTGAGATACTGAAATGAAATCCTACACTAATAATGAAAGATGGATGTGTCTAATCAAGTCTTCCAAGCCTCCATAGTGCTATAGCTAATCGTTCCTGGAATAAATAGTCAAGTCTGGCGCCCCTATGGCTGGACACCTAAAAGTTTTTAAAATATTTTGGCATGGGTCATAGACCATGTAAAACATTTTGAAAATATTTATCAAGTATTTAAATGACAATTTAAATCAGTTATTTATTACACATGTATTATTCACGTACACTCACTTGAGATACTCACCTCTCAACTAATGTACACGCCTAACGTATTCCACCTAACTAGTATTCCCGGCCCAACTAGATAAGGTAAATGACTTCTCAATAAGTCTAGTTCCATCGTATATCCCATACGACACAATACTATGGTGTCAATAATAAATTATTTATTCCCATTTTATTATTGAGTCAATTACTTAAGTTTCACTACTTAAATGCTTTCAGATATACACCATCTATCAATTCTACTGTTTCATATAAGTATATAAATCATACCAGTATATATATTTATCATACATATAATATATACACAAATGTAGCATCTCCGGAATATCACCTCGTGATGCTGGTAAACTCTGCTATCAAGTCCATGTACCTTTAGTACCCGAATAAGGACTATTGGTTCGGTATGTCTCCTCGAACCCAAAATCAATCAATATAATAGCGGAGGCAAACATGGTTCCAAACCTTTGGGATACTCACATACCTAACGTACCCAAACGACATGCCAATACTACTAGTACACGACACATAGTGGACCGCCCTAAGTTCCATGTTCTGGGGCACTAATCCAGACCTCACTGGAATCGTCAAGGTCGAATCGTTCTCTGAGCGTAAACCTCTTGATAGCAGGCAGCATAGGTATATTCACTCACATAATCAAATCATATTTATAGTTATTCACGCAACCTAATTATATATTATTCAATAGGTATACACATGACCTAATTTCATTAACTCGTACGTAAATATATATATCCCTCATATATTCGACATTTTATAAGTTTTCACTAAAATCCTAATTTATATAATTTCGAGTACCACTCACTACTCTGGTATTTTAAATTACCTATTCTGAAATCCGTAGTTATTCCCATCGTATACTACTGGTCATAAACGAACGTTCAGTCATCATTACGTGTTATAACTCAAATTTCACTTATTTGTCAATTATGAATATTTTATCCATTATCGCCAATATTTAATTAATCTCAACTTATGTAAATTAATTTACACTTTATTCCTACTGTAATTTTTATGTTTCTTTCTATAATTAAAAAAATACCCCAAAAGTCCCCTCATGAATTCTCCATATTATCGGGGCTTAAAAGAACTAATTTTCAATTCTGAGCAAAATCGAATCAATTCGCCCTTGGGCCGAATCAATTCGAAAAGAGTCAGGGGTCTTCTTCTTCCTTTTGCTGTTACGAATTTTCCTACACTCAAATCTCTCCATTTTTCATATTTCAATCTCAAACTCCCAATTAACATATCTAAACATTAAATATATATGATAAGGGATGATTTTTAACGTAAATCATGTATAAATCCCATAAAATTTCACCTAATTCCAAATTAAAATCTCCATTAACCATTAAACCTTACAATTTTATGTTCTTCACATGAATTTATCTAAAAGTCGAGATTCATCCCATGATCTAATCCAAAACTCTTGATTTCTATTTATCTATATAACTGGATTCATTCTACATGCAATCCCATTCCCAATTAAGAGATATATTCATTAACTCACATGAATTGAATGAAAATTCCTTGAACCAAAGACCCTATTCTATATGGGTATTATAACTCATAAAATTTGCAAGATAAATACTTACCTCTTATGAAACAAGTATGATTTGATCCTTTTTTATAAGCTTCTCTTTTGATCCTTCCTCCAAAATGATTGTCATGCCAAAATTAGCTTGAATTCTCCAAATTTCCTCTCTTAGGCTTCAATAAAACTCTTCCTCTCCTCTCTACTGGCCTCCAATTGTTTTCTAATCTTTTTACCCAAGCCTCCAATCACCACAACTCTATATAACAGTCGAAATTTCGAAATCTCCCTAAACCTAGGTTATAAAATGACTGAAATTCCCTCTCATGGTGTCGGTTTGGGCTAAAACTGTCCTCGGACCCAAACTACACACTCGGATACACTATTTTGACTGTTTTGATCCTCTGGACTTAACCGTAGCCTCAAAATTATCATTTGAGTTACTCATAATTTATTTTTAATCTCTACCTCCTTTAGTCCACACACGACATCCGATTGAGATAACATACTCTCACGTCACTGTCACACGTTATAACGTTAAATATGTAATTACTATTAATTTAGTAATTTTATTCAATAAGCATTAATCATTTCTCTCCGATTAATAATTTACTCAACCCATAATATTTAAATTATGTCACACGTGTAATTTAAATTTAACCAAATTAATTTATTTTTAATTCTTCAAAAATACGGGTTGTTACCGAGAACCATTAGACTTAAACCTCACGGGATATCTTTTTTATTACATTCCTAAATGTATCGGTCATAATTCTCTTTTGAACCATCATACAAGTTCTTAAATTTTCAGACTAGTTCTTGTAGTTTGAGATAAATTACTAGGATTGTACACGCAACCATACTGCTAGAATATTAACTCATTGTCTAAATTGTGAATTGTTTAATTATACTAGAATCGAAATTTTGATCTCATGTGATCCAGCCGAATCCAACTCGTCGGAATTCGTATAATTGACAAACATTATGTAATATATTTAATGCATAAATACAAGGTGTTATCATAACCATGATTCTTATTCCAAAACAAACTAACATGTCTTTACTGAAAAGTAAATGTCATGCCTGGTTTTAAGAATAAAACCCCGAAAAAGTTTTGGCACAGTATAATCTGAATAAGACTTTCGAAAGGTCTTGGCACATAAATATTTGTCAACATATACACACACATTATTATCTACCTTTTGCAATGTTGTAGCAACATGAGAAAAATGAAAACCTTCAATCAACTACTTCCCACATGAGAGAGACATATGTTTAATATCAACTAACAGTGGATAAGGGGGAAGACAACATCATATATACCATTTGTCAATCGTACCATACAATACGTACAATCCTCTTTGAGACTTAATTAAAGTCCTTTTTCCATATCAGAACATAACTCATCAGTCCATTCTTAGATTGTGTGAACCTTTTTGACATTATACTTATCATTTTCATTATTATGTTGGTAACCATTCTAGTAATGGGTAAATGTCGAGCATCCCATATCCACAAATTAAACGATTCGAATACATTGTTATACATCTCGTTGTACCAATTACTATTAAATTATGCATTTTCCTAGTGTTTTGTATCATAATCCTCTAGGAAATGCTCAACCCTTTCACCTTATACCTTTCTAGTTCATTCATTCCCTTTTAATTTAAATATTTTATTGGTGCGCATGCTCCATTTTTGAACTTATGCATAATTTTATCATGTATCATCTTGGAGTATGAGTGACCACCATTAAACGTATTTCCCAAATTACCTTTTAAATGGTGTACATAGTACGACTAGTGACTATGAGAGAAAACAACTTGTAGAGCTTCTTTCAATCAAAAATTATGATCCAAATTGAGCATCATCTATTTATTCTAACCAATAATCACATGAAGTTGGTTTAAGAACTAAGTCCAATTTTCCTCATCTTTTATAACAACTATAACAAATAAAAATAAAACACACTTGCTATGTGTTTAAATTAGAAGATATTTGTAGTATATTTCATTAAAAAGTATTGAAATATTGCAATGTGAACTAATAAATTTTGCAAAGTTAAACTGAAATGTTTCAGTATGACATAAAGATTTCCCTATGCAAAATATTTGACTTCACGGTGTGAAATTGTGTAATAACATTTTTATGTACACGTGAATAATAAAAATTCTAATACATTTCCCACTAATTCCATTTATTAGTTATCCATGCACACATTAATTTTGAATGTTAAATATACCATATAATACAAAAGGTGACGCATTGATTAAACTCCACAAACTAATAATGTTTAACTGCAAAACATTCGGATGCTTTTATGACGATCTAAACAACACGAAGCCATTCACGATAATTATTTAGTTTATTCTTAGCAACACTATTGTATTCCTTCTTCGACTCAATTACAAGGCTCGACAACTATTTGGTTTCTACCACTTGTATGAAGATATCAAATGCACATTCGTTCAAAATATTATTGATACAAGAAATGCTAAAGGAATCGTAAAAAAAATAAGTAGATCTGTGTGGTTGTACATAAAAATTGTGGTGTATTTAGTAGAGAACTAATGTACCATTTTTCTCTGAATATGTCCACAGTAGACACACATGGTTCCTATTTATTATAACAACAAAATGTAAATATTTTCACTTTCCAAATGTACAAAAAAATTCAATTAAGATGTATAATTTCTTCATTGTTGAACTTGAATGTAAATTTCTTTAGTAAGGACTTCAATAATAAATGAATTCATTTATGTAAATTACATTATTTTGTATTTTTTCTGGGATGTGTATTGCAGAAAAGTATTATATTTTGCATTGATATGATAAACTAAAATGGATCAACAAGTTTCACATTTCACACCATGATTTTATATACATTTTCCATGGTAAATATTTTCATTCATATTTCTCAATTCAATTTTCCAATGATATATTTTAGAGTTGTATTTCCACATTTCAAGTTTACAATACAATGTCGCAATGCAATTTTGCAATGTCATTTATTAATGGAATACAATAGTGTTTATTATTTTCAAATGGAGACAAATTATAGTTTGGTTTCCATTCTTTCCAGTAGCAATAACTAGATTCCACTTACATTGACCTTTTAAAAATGTGTTGCCTAAAAATAAAATTGTTGACAAAACATAAAACCACTGATACATGTTACAAAAGGAAAAAAACTTAAGGCCTCTTTATTGATAAATCCTAGCTCAATTCAACAACACTTCCAGGATTCGTTGTCTTCGCAACATCAACATCAATGTACTCTCTAATTTGATCAAATGAAAGATACGCATCACCATATGAATATTCTCTTCTCTTTTCAATACCCAACCAAGCACCATGCTAAGTCATTTGAATTTCAATACCCAATCAACCCTAATACCAATGTACTAAAGGCCCTTATGTAGACACTCATAGGATTAGGGCTTATTTGTTTAAGAGTGTAGATCTATATGAGCCTTCATCTACTTGGATCAAATTTTGACAAGATATTTTTGTAATTATAATCTAGGTTAGTTGCCAGACCCTGTTATCTCATGGCCCAATATTCATTGCTCAAGTCAACTCATCAAGAAACCTAAGGAGAGTAGTTGTGACACCCCTCTTAATTAAATATAGGGTGATAAGTCATTTATTAAATTTAAATCAGAATGTCCAGTTGGAATCAGTCTTAGCATCACTATCAAAAACTTTTATTAATTACTAACCACCTAGTATTTAAAATCAGATGCCAAATTTAATTCATTTTAATTTATTAAGACATGTAAGCAATTAAAAGATTAACTAAACATTCACCATCCAATAACAACTCATAGGAATTAAAACGATATAATGAAATAAACTGAGTCTGGAGTAAACACTTCAAGTCAAAATATCAAATATAATAATCTAAATGAAGTAAATCCAGCGACTGAAAAGTAAATGACTATCTATAAACTACTATCTCTAAATAAGAACGGGCAACATGCCCTGAGTGAAATGACTGTCTCTGAATGAATCAATGATAAATGTGGAGGCGTCTAATACCGAGGTCTTGTAACTTCCACAACAGCTATAGCACGTCAACTGAATAGAACTCCTACACTTGGCATCCCTATGGATGGGAACCTAAAATGTTTTTACAAAAACAAAATAGATTTGAACGAAAACAGGTCAGAGCCCGAGTTACAAATATTATCAAAACAGCGACTCTTTAAATTGCATAAATACCATATATTATATACATGTCAGTCACGTGCTCTCACTTGAAATCCTCACCTCTCAACTATTGTGCACGCCTAACGTATACTCCAAACCCATCCTAGTTATACTATTCCACCTAACTAGTTTGATTTAAGTCTCTCACTATGATGACTAAGTCATTGTGTCCACTCGTATTACCTGAATAATACATTATAGCATTTCCAATAATTATTAATCGATTCAAGTATTTCTTTACTCATATAAGTTTCCACAATTCTAACATATTTTATATATCATACCCTTCTCATCTACTAGGAAACATGGTAGAATAATCACCGGTACATACATAGTCTTCACTATCAATATATATACATACATACAAATCACCCCGAGTCTTAGCTACGGTGCCTGCATACACAACTATCAAGTCCCTGTATATCACACACTATATGAAGGACTATAGGTTCATAACCACTCGAGAACCATATAAAGTACAAATCACAATTAATGGAGGCGAATCATAGTTCCAAGTCATGAGGGAAATGCACATACCCACTCACCCCTACGACCATTTCCACTATAACTCACAGATAAGTTGTACCAAGGTTTTATGGTTCTAAGGTACAAGTTCGTATTCCCCCGATGGGATCATCAGAATAAGACTATCCTAGGTCGGAAACCTCCGTGATAGCAAGTAGCTCAATATGATGCATTACAAATAATAATCCATACTATAGGTAATAACACGAGCTAAGTATATATAAAATCCATGTAGATATACGTATGCCCCATTTTACATGTCTCATTCATAGTATATTTATATCTCGAATATCCTATGCAATATTTTATTTAACGCGGTAACTTAAGTCGCATCACTATAAGTACCTTATCCCAAAAAGTTATTAAGTTTCCTTATCTTCCCTGGGTTATTTCCCTCACTAAAATATACCCCCACTGCTGGTATTAACCTTAAGTTATCGTTTATCCAATTTAAATCCAAATTTACATAATTTCTAACCGTAACTCATTCGATTAACACTCGTAATTTCCCCATTCAATCCCATGCATAAATAATATTTTTTCGGTCTTAAGTATATCCTACTGCCCTTTCCTAAATCTCATTATGATTAATTAATCCACACCAGAGATTTCTAAAATTTTGGATTCAATCAAATATTAAAAAGGAAATAAGGCATATTTCCCAGGGCAGTCGATCGATCGATCGATCAGTTATTTGCCTAAATTTTCTTAACAGTTACGGGTTTCAAGATTTTTAACCACCAAATTCGTCTTTACACTTCTCCAAATTGATATACATGAAATCCAGAACCTATACTAAGATGTATAAACAATTCCTAACGTATCCAAATCATTTATACAACATCAACATGCTTAAATTCACCCAATTTCCATCTTTAGTCTCAAGAACCCTAGTTTTGACTTCGTCTTCAATTCAACGTGAATTTTCCAGATTTTTTCAATTAATTTGATTTTAATAACATGAGTTTGATTCTACATGCATAAATGATCCTATTCCATTTAAATATTCACCCAAGAATTTTGACTTTCACTATCTAAATTCCTCCAAAACATGAGATTTTCATTAAAAAAAAGGTTATTCTAATCTAACATGGTTCATATATCTACCGTAATTTTACACAAGATAATGCTTGCCTTATGTAGCAGGTTTGGTCCGTTGGTGATGAAAGGTATGGGGTTGATCCTCTCTCTCCTATCTATATGTTGGTGGCTATCGTGGTGCAAATGGTGCTCCAATAGTGGTCCAAGCCTTAGAAATCCCATCACACTCTTGCTCCTTTGGTTTTCCAAGATTTTATGTTTGATATCTCTACAAGGCCTACCCCTAGCATCTAATATAGACTTAGGAATTTCGTGGGTTTAATTACCCCAAAAATAAATGACTAAAACACCCTCTCGGGGTGCCGATTTGGCATAAAAATGCCGTGGGACCCAAATTGAACCCCCGGGTAGGCTTTTATGACTATCTCGACCCTTCCGAACATTTGGATCACTCGAAATGACGATATGGGTGACTTATAAAGCAATTACTTTTTATTTTATTAACTTGCAACCCGACACACTGACACGCGTGTCCCGACTTAATTTCCATAATTGTCGTATTATTGGTTTGCGACAATTAATTCATAATTACATATTACTTTACTCACCTAAGTAATATTCAACATAATTCACATCAATAAATACTAACTCTCATCGCGCTAGTAATAATTTAAAAAAATCCTAATTAATTGTAAATAAATTCCCCATTTAGGTTAATTAATCCCACAATTAAAAATCATTAAATTTAGTGGGTATTACATACTCCCCCCTAATAACGAAATTTCGTCTTGAAATTCAAAAAACAAATAACGGTATGCCTAGCAAGAATAACTCAGGATACTTTCGTGCATCTCTCCGTCGTTTTCCCAGGTAGACTCCTTGTCATTTTGATGCCGCCACTGAACATATACTAACGGTACTACCTTTAACCACAGTTTCCTCTCCCTGCGATCTAGGATAGCAACTGGCCCCTCCTCGTAGGAATTATCAAGTTGTAGATCAATATCCTCTAAACCAATATGAGTGTGGGCTAACTCATCCCGAAGATATCTCCTCAATAAAGAAATATGGAACACGTCATGAATCATATGCAAGTCTTATGGTAACCCAAGTCTGTAATCCACTGGTCCAATGCGCTCAATAATAGGGAATGGCCCTACGCACCTCGGTGCCAACTTTCCTTTCTTCCTAAACCGCATTACCCCCTTCATGGAAGATACTCGTAACAACACCCGATACCCCACAATGAACTCCCTGAAGAATCTCTTGGCATCGACGTAGCTCTTCTGTTTCTCTTGAGCAACCCGAATATAGATTCGAATCATCTCAATACTGGCCGACGTATCCTGAATCACCTCTGGCCCAAGTAGCTTGTTGTCCCCCACCTCGATCCAACACGTTGGAGAACGACAAGGTCTGCCATACAATGCCTTGAATTGAGCCATGCCAATAATAAACTAGTAGGAGTTATTATAAGCAAACTCCACCAATGGAAGATATTTCTCCCATCTCCCACCAAAATCAAGGGTGCACATTTGCAACATATCCTCTAACATCTTATTCGTTTGCTCAATCTGTCCATTAGTCTGTGGGTGATAGGTCGAACTCAATCATAACTTAATACTAATGGCTTACTGGAAGCTCTCTAGAAATCTCAACACAAAATTCTTGTCCCGATCGGACACAATATAAAAGGGTACCCCTGGAGTCTCACTACCTTCGCAATTAAAATTTCAGCATACTGCCCCGTAGTATAATCAATTCGAACTGGCAGCAAAATGAGCTACTTTGGTCACCCGATCCATAATCACCCATATGGAGTCGTGACCCCTTTGCGATGTAGGCAATCCTATGATGAAATCCATGGAAATTCTCTCCCATTTCCACATAGGGATATCTAACGGCTGTAGGAACCTTGGCAGTCTCTGGTGGTCCACGTTTACTAGCTAACAAGTGGCATATTTTTAAATAAACTCGGCGATCTCCTTCTTCATTCCACTCTACCAGTACTGTCGCATGATATCCTGGTACATCTTAACCCCTTCGGGATGTACCGCAAATCATGAACAGTGCGACTCCATCATCATTGCATGTCTTAAATCCTCCCCTTCTAGAACTACCAGTCTGACATTGAAGTGTAAGCCCCCATCTAAACTCACTGAATACAAATTTGCCCCTCGGTTAGAAGCTGTACAATCTGATCCTGACAGAACGGGTCTGCTGCCTGAGCTTGTATCACCCTAGTAACGATCTCGGGTGTAACCGTCATCACTGACATGAATGAGCGGACAACTGCATCCTGATGTCCCAGCTCCTTCCATTTTGCCTTCCACACCTCGGCCACCTCACCTGCTGGCCTATGGCTTAACTCGTACACTACCACGTTAGCCTTACCCGGGTGATATTGGATATCAAATTGATAGTCCTTCACAAATCAAGCCACCTCCGTTGGCGCATAGTCAACTCCCGCTGCATGAACAGGTACCGCAGTGACTTGTGACATGTGAATATGAGAAATTTCTCCCCCAATAGATAATGTCTCCATATCCGAAGTGCAAACACGACTACCGCTAACTCCAAGTCGTGGGTGGGGTAATTCCTTTTGTGAGGCTTAATCTTTATGGCAGAATAAGTTATAGCTTTATCCTCCTGCTGAAGCACACCCCCAATTCATAGTAAGGATGCATCAATTTACACCTGGTATTCCACTCCTAACCTAGGTAGTGCTAGAACTGGTAATAAATTTAGCTTGTCCTTTATCTCATTAAAAGCCAACTGGAAGGCATCATCCCAGATACATGGCATCCTTTAGCGAGTCAAATTAGTCAACGGACCCGCTATCTTCGAGAATCCTCGAATAAATCGCCTTTAGTATCCGGCTAGCTCCAAAAAATTACGTATCTCTGTCGGCGTCGTGAGTTGCCCCCACTCCTTCACCGCTGATACCTTCCCCGAATCTATGGATATCCCGCTCTCAAAAACAATGTGCCCCAGATACTGAACCTCTCTCAACTAGAACCCACACGTCTCATATTTTTCATACAACTCGTGCTCACGTAGTGTATGCAAAACCTTCCTCAAATGCTCGGCATGCTCCTCCTCAGTCTGAGAATAAATCAGGATGTCATCTATGAAGACAATGATAAACTAATCTAAGAACTCTCTAAAAACCCTGTTCATCAAGTCCATACACACAGCCGGTGCAGTGGTTATCCCAAATGGCATAACCCTGAACTCGTAGGATCCATATCGTGTCAAGAAGGCAGTCTTAGACACATCCTACTCTATGATACGTAACTGATTATATCCCGACCTCAAGTCTATCTTCGAGAAGTAGGAAGAACCCATCAACTGGTCGAATAGTTCATCAATTCTAGGCAATGGATACTTATTCTGTATCGTGATATTATTCAACTCTCGGTTGTCAACACACAACCGTAACGACTCCTCTCTCTTCTTTACGAACAGTATGGGGGTGCCCCAAGGCGAGGTACTCCTATGGATGAAGCCATGTCCCAACAACTACTTGATCTGATCCCGTAACTCCCTCGTCTCTACTAGAGCCATACGATAAGGGGCACGAGCTATTGATCGAGTGCCTAACGTCAAGTCTATCATAAACTTTATCTCTCTACTAGGCGGTATCTCTAGTGTGCCCTGAAATACATCAGTGAACTCACGAACAATTGGAATAAAATCGAGTGGAATCACCACCTCCTTAGAGGTCTCCTCCTTTATATAATATAAATTAGTGGATAAACCTCCCTTAGGATGAGGCATCGCCACCAAAAACATCTTCTGACCCCGTACGATGAACACAATACTACGACTATAGCAATCAATCATGGATATATACGTAACTAGCCAATCCATCCCAATAATAGCATCATATTCAGACATATCTAATACAAGCATATTGACAGGTAAAATAAGTATCCCAATCTCTATACCCACGCCTCGACATAAGAAGAATATCAGCGACCCACAGTCCAACGGAGAATCTGCACTAGTAATCATACAATCTGTCGTGTCTAATAATCCTGTAGCACATGCAAATCTAGTGGCAATGAAAGTGTGTGAAGCTCCTGTGTCAAATAATATCCGCCCCAAAGTCCCCTGAATAGAAAATATACCCTCAAATGTGGGTGGAGCCTGAGGAACTACGGTCTGGTGGACGTTGTAAACACGCACGTACCGTAGTTATCCCTACTGCATTGGAACTGCTGGAATAGATGAAAAGGCTG
Organism: Sambucus nigra; assembly: GCA_949130495.1. Classification (NCBI taxonomy): domain Eukaryota; kingdom Viridiplantae; phylum Streptophyta; class Magnoliopsida; order Dipsacales; family Adoxaceae; genus Sambucus; species Sambucus nigra. Next base: position 391,019,912 of record OX422207.1, on the reverse strand, counting down.
GCATCGGTGGTGGTGCTGGGAGGGCGGTTGGAAAGATCAGTCACTAGGGCTCCTGTCGAGCACCCTGCTCCTGTTGCTACTGCTATGGGGCCCTGCCCCCTTCATGACAATCCTGATGTTGGTGGCCATTTTTTCCACAGCCAAAGTATTTATCACTAAAGTTTCTTCCCCTCTGATTATGTTGTCCTCGTCCCTGTTGGCCATTACCACCCCTCCCTTGACCCTGTTGGCCCTACTGAAAGCGCTGCTAGTGGCCCGACTGACCAGACTGACCCTGATGCCCCTGCCTAAAACTTCCATGTCCCTTCATGTAGTTACCTGATCTGAACCTCTTAGTAGGGTCCCCCTGATGGGAACTCTGCTCACCCTGTCGCTACAAACCCTAAGTCGGTTGTGCCACACTGGAACCATTGCCTTCTAATCTGTCCTACTGGTTGGACTCCCTCGCTCATTTACATCCCTTCAGATGGAAGTGGTGATCCTGGTAGTGTAGTAGGTTAGCGTTAAGTACATCAATATATGTACCCAATGAAAGATTATCGAAAAGGTGCTGACGAATCCTCCAAGTCAAGCCGTCCATAAACATCTGAATTTTCTTCCCCTCAGTAGTGTGACACCCCGCCTAATAAAATACCGGGTGATCAGTCCTATACCAAATTAAAAAAGGAATCCCATTTGTATCATCCTTAGCATCACTGTCGAAAACTTTTTAAAACTTACTAACCACCTAGTATTCCAAAAGTTGGTGCCAATTTTAACTTTTTAATTAAACCAAAACAGTACATGCGGAATTAAAATATAAACCATTCACACAACTGAATGAAAATAAACTGAATCATAATTACACAACATGCCGAATAAATCACCGGCCACTAAAGAAATAATCCAATACAAATATTCAACACCTGAATAGATTACACCTGAAAACTGTATCAAGAAGTCTGGGTGACAAGCCCTAAATAAAACTGAAACTGATATAAGATTCCTACTCTAGGAACGAATGAATGATGCGTCTAATCCAAACTCCTGCTAGCATACACATATTCCGCAGCTCCGTGTCCCTAGAATAGAATATCAATCCTGGCGTCCCTGTGGCTGGACACCTAAACGATTTTGAAAATCGTTTTATAGCAAGGGTTAGAACCCAAAACATTTTGAAAATATTTAGCAAGTGAATTAACTACAGTAATTTAAAATGCATGAATGCGCTTCATATTTAAGTTAGTGTCGCACTCCCTTGTGGACATTCTCACCCCTCCACTATTGTGAACACCTACCGGTTACCTTAACCCCACCTAGTTTTACTACCCCGTCCAACTAGTCCTGGTATAACCTTCCCTTGCCATACTACTCTAACCCGAGTATAATGATTCTTGAATTATAAGTCCTTTCACAATTAACTTAATTAATTCCTCTTAAATAGTATCCTATAACCGAGTCACAAGTTATATAAAGTAAATACATCACACACTGTATTATTTCCACAAATGATTAACTTAATTAATTTCTCATTAATTAACTGCGTATAACTGTAACCCGAGTTACATAAAGTAATTACATCACACACTGTATTATCACCTACATATAATATTTACTACCATATTATACGTACCTTTACTAACATCCACACATATATCATACGTGTATCCATCCTTCCGAGTTTACCCTCACCGGATGATTTCCTCTAGAATGCTATCTCACTAGGTGTGCTCACAAAACCTAGTTTTTCCCCCAAGTTAGAATCGCTCACCAACTTGGACCAAAATATAAACAAAGTGGAGGCGGTCATATTCCTTCCCTAAAAGTGAGATAAATCCCTCACCCATATATACCGGACGCTATGACCTGGGGATATACTCGCCCTACTCTTCAAGCTAGGGGATTCACCCACATCGCGCAACCTCCCTTGATAGCATTAGAGTATTTAAATTGAATAAATATCTAGTCACTGATATTTTCTATCACACACAATATATACACATATATATATATACTATCACTACCCGTATGTATGTATTATGAACCCCGGTTTTACCGTGTACTCAAAATCCCATACACTGCCTATAATTTAATGTCACACACAATACATACACGTATATATATATATATATATATATATATATATATATACTATCACTACACCGTATATATATATATTAATAACCCCGGCTTTACCATGTACTCAAAATCCCGTACACTGCCTGTAATTTCCTGAATCTATGCCCGACTCAATGTAATTAATTTTCTCACTTAATAACTTATCCTCTTCCCGAGTCTAAGGTCCGACTCTAATATAATTAATTCACACCTCAATTAATATAATACTTTCCCCGAGTCTATGGTCCGACTCTCCTTAAATTAATTAACACACATTTTAATTTAATACCTCCCCGAGTCTATCGTCCGACTCTAATTAAATTAGTTAACACACATATTAATTTAATACCAATCCGAGTCTGTGGTTCGACTCTAATACAATTAATTTACACATTCATTAATTAACCCAAATTCTGAGTCTGTGGTCCGACTCTAATATAATTAATTATCACATTAATTAATAAGTACCCTTCACGAGTCTACAATCCGATTCTGATAAAACTAATTATCCCATCCATTAGTTTAATCCTACCCGAGTCTACAAACAGACTCTAATTAAATTAATTAACACCCTTATTAATTTAATCCTACCCGAGTCTACAAATCGACTCTAATTAAATTAATTAATACACTTATTAATTTAACACTACCCGAGTCTACAATCCGACTCTTATTAAATTAATTATCACTCTTATTAATTTAATATTACCCGAGTCTACAATCCGACTCTAACTAAATTAATTAACGCATTTATTAATTTAACAACTTGGTGTCACCCAACCATTATCCCCGGACTCACTTACTTGGCCCGTATCTTAATATTTCTCGAGTCTATGTTCCGACTCCAAATTAATTACTCTCTCTCAAAAATAAATTTAATACTTTCGTGTCACATAACCAACATACCCGGACTCACGCACTCGGTCCATTTTTACATCCCATAATTTCTTTTCCACATTTTTCGCCCACAATGTGTCACACATTTATCTCCATAATTTCCCAATTATATTTACCTATAATTACCAACATACCCGGACTCGCCCACTTGGTCCACAATTAAATATCCCCCGAGTCTATATCCCGACTCAAAATTATTTAGTTTATCTCCAAACTTAATTCACTACTTTGGGGTCGCATGACCAATATACCCGGATTCACTCACTTGATCCGTACCTCACTATTTTGGAATGAAATCTCTCAAATTCATCCATTAAATGCCCCACATAAATTCATCCTAGTCCCAATTACTTTCTCCCATAATTGCTAGGAATATTTGTTTCATATTTATTTATCACTAATTAATGTTTGGGAATTAAATTTCTAATTAATTTTCCCTTTATATACAAACTGGGCGAACTGCCCAAAATTCCGAATCATCGATCGATCGAACCCCTGGGTCGATCGATCGATCGTCCCTGACTTCGTCTTCTCCAAGAAGCAGTCCCACCATTAGCGAAAACCTCCAACTTTCATTCTTTCCCCTGGACTAACCCAAGCCCAATCAACCCTATTTCTACATAAGAATAGGATCAAAGTACCTTATAGAACATCAAACTGAAATTAAATCTCACGATTTCTAATTTTTCCCGATTTGGGTATTATCCGGGTTTAAAATCCCCAAATCTGAATTTCATTTATTTTAACAGCAATTAACCATCTACTCTTACTGGTTTTAACATCTGATTCAGTCCTCTACACTCTAGAATCATAAACACGATCAATTTTTCCTTTAATCTCATTAAGGTATATAAATTTACAAAAACCCAATTTAGATTTTTGGTGACACACCCAAAACGAATTTTTCATATACACATCACTATGATATGAATTGATTATCATAATTTTAGAAATCACAACAGTTAACCACTTGCCTGGATTGTTCGTAGTGTCTGATCCGTTGTTGCTGTCCCTTAATTTGGCTCCAATAACCTCCAATTTGTTCTTGATTTTCTTTCCCCCAAATCCCCTCTCAAACCCTAGGTTTAGAGTTATGTTGGCTGCCATTTCTTAATCTCCCAACTAGGTTAAGAACCCTTAATCCCGTTTTTCACCTAATGGGCTTAATTAAAGTGGCCCAACTCACCCCGTGTGGGCCCGGTTATGCCCAAAAATACCCCGAGACCCAATTACTACCCCCGGGTACTCTTTTCTGACTATTTCGACCCATCCGGGCTCAACCGCACACTCAGAATTGGCATCCGAATTAATTTATAAAAATCCTTATCTCACACTGAATTTAGTCTATACCGACTCCCGGCTGAGATAAATGCATACCCCGTCATTAATACCCGAAACGATGTAATTAAATTATTACTATTCACTTAGTAAATAAATTTCCCTAAACATTAACAATTCACTCCCCGATTAATATTTAAATATATATATATATATATATATATATATATATATATATTGCCATAATTAATTCAATTAAAATTACAACACACAAGTAATTTAAAATTCCCGAATTAATTAAATATTAAATGCACAAAAATACGGGGTGTTACATACTTCCCCCCTTACAAAGGAATTTTGTCCTCGAAATTAAGATAAACCTAGTGTTCCAATATTCACATATTACTCAATAGTCATGTGCCTCCAAGCCCGCTATATCTATCCCATCCGCTTCTAACCATACGTTACACAAGTATGCATTTAACTTAACCAGGGCGCCCATACACCCTATACTTGTGCTTAACCGCACAAAATTTTGTCTTAATTAACCCGGGTGCCCATACACCCTATCCCCGCGCTCTACCGCACGAAAGTTACCCGACTATGCTAGTCGTAACCCGTAATATAACTTCGAACCCGTAGTCATATTACATATATATATATACATATACATATATATCTACTGCCCGGGTACTCAACCCATGTGCTACGTCCAAACATCTCCCCATAAATACTTGTCTCTCAACACAAAAGTATATACGCTTACCCTTATGTTACCAAAGACAACATAAAATACCGCGCCCTTACTATCACTAGTCCTTGCGCAAAATAAACCCCGAGCTATCTCTCTTTGCTCGAAAATAAATCTAACCACTCTGATTCACTTCAGTAAACATCCCCACTTACCGGGATAAAATGTGAGAACACAAAACCTCACTATGTGCTATCGCACGACGCCATAAAACATATATATCCACATATATACAGGCTATACACCCTCTCCGGTGATACTTAGTACCAACCCTACCCTGGTGTCGCGAACACCAAAATTTTACACTACTATCCACAATAGTTAAATTCCATCGTTATCTAGCCGATATTTAGGAAATATTATCAACCCTACTCCCAAAATTCCCGAAAGTAGTAACTCTTCGCAAAATTCAAACAATCACTCAGTGTACACCTCCACTCTCTCATGAAGAACCCCAAGAAACTCCGCTACCCTACGAAAAATTTATCCACATACTATGGATGCTACCGCCAACGCACCCACTAAGTTCGACTTACCTGCGAACTCTAGTGAAAAATATGTCTTATTTTATGACATCCTCTTTGTCATTCAAAAATATACCCCATGCCCCTAGGGTAAAAATAATTACCTCTATACTCCAGCTGCAACGGCTGGTTCTCAATTTTTGGAGCAGCTTCTCCCTGCCCGAATGCACCCATGACTTGCTTCAGTGGCTGTACATCCAGGACCTCGTCCTGTAGTTGACCCCTGCCTCGCTTAAGGCAATATCTCTTCATGTGTCTTATTTTTCCCACAAACGAAACACTTTCTAATATGTTCACCCTGCCACTGATCCCTTCCGTGCCAACCTTGTTGGAATTCCTAGCCATCCTGTCGATAGCTTCCAGTTCTAAATCGTTTGGCATGATTTCAATGCCGAAAATCTTGCCCCTGATCTCCCCCAGTCTGCTGCTGGGGTACCCTACTGGTATTATTCCCTTCTGCCTCATCCGATTGGCTAATCCCCACTCCCTTCCCGCTTCCTTTCGCGTGGAAGCGATATTCCCGACAGTGCCGGAGTGTTACGTTAATGACATCAGTATAATCTACTAATGCGGAATTATCAATTAACTATTGTCTGATTCTCCAGACTAACCCATCCATAAACTTTGCTTTCTTTATCTTTTCCTTGCTTACCATCATCCGGTAAAAATTTTGCCAACGAGTGAAACCTTCCTCGTAATCGGCCACTGAACGGTCTCCCTTTGAGTCACCTCACAAAATTTTCTCCTCATTTCGGTCTCAACCGCTGAAGGAAAAATACTTGCGGTCGAACTACACCCAAAACTCTGCAGTAGCTAGTGTGTCCCTTTCCTCAACTGTGGTGATCGACTCCCACCACTGTAGCAACGCTCCCACTAACTAAAAGTGGTTAGAATTTACTTTCACACCCCATCGCAATCTCCCATGCGTAGGTGACGCGGGATACCTCTCTTCCTTGACATGCTAGTACTACACCTGAACCCCCTCGCAACTCTAGTGGGTCCCACTAAAAATAACCTCTCATTCTTGTTTCCACCCCGACGACCATGCGTGAGTCTGAACATCCGACGCCACTAACACTTGTGGCTGATTCCTTAGAAAGTACCCTGCCGTTGTCACCACCGTTGCTTCAACTGCCTGTGCCACTATTCCAGTTACCTAAGCTGCCAGAAATCATCCCTGACCGTTGCTGCGGTAACTCTTGCTCCTGACGAGCCTCCCTCGTCTCATCTCCCCCTGTTGCCCAAGCTGCTCTCTCTCCTGGGCGTTATCTGGAATGAGAATCGAATTGGTATGAGTTCACTCCCAAATATAAATTTCGTAGAAGAACGTATATGCGCATACGTATGAGAATAAAACAATCCAATAATAGGGCTCTATATCAAATATTGCCAAGCTGAAACGTGAAAAGTCGCACAGATCCTAAGGACACTAGAACCTGATGCTCTGATACCATCTGTGACACCCCGCCTAATAAAATACCGAGTGATCAGTCCTATACCAAATTAAAACAGGAATCCCAGTTGGATCATCCTTAGCATCACTGTCGAAAACTTTTTAAAACTTACTAACCACCAAGTATTCAAAAAGTTGGTGCCAATTTTGACTTTTTAATTAAACCAAAATAGTACATGCGGAATTAAAATATAAACCATTCACACAACTGAATGAAAATAAACTGAATCATAATTACACAACATGTCGAATAAATCACCGGCCACCAAAGAAATAATCCAATACAAATATTCAACACCTGAATAGATTACAGCTGAAAACTGTATCAAGAAGTCTGGGCGACAAGCCCTAAATAAAACTGAAACTGATATAAGATTCCTACTTTAGGAATGAATGAATGATACGTCTAATCCAAACTCCTGCTAGCATCCACATATGCCGCAGCTCCGTGTCCCTGGAATAGAATATCAATCCTGGCGTCCCTGTGGCTGGACACCTAAAAGGTTTTGAAAATTGTTTTATAGCAAGGGTTAGAACCCAAAACATTTTGAAAATATTTAGCAAGTGAATTAACTGCAGTAATTTAAAATGCATGAATGCGCTTCATATTTAAGTTAGTGTCGTACTCCCTTGTGGTCATTCTCACCCCTCCACTATTGTGCACACCTACCGGTTACCTTAACCCCACCTAGTTGTACTACCCCGTCCAACTAGTCCTGGTATAGCCTTCCCTTGCCATACTACTCTAACCCGAGTACAATGATTCTTTAATTATAAATTATTTCACAATTAACTTAATTAATTCATCTTAAATAGCAGCCTATAACCGAGTCACAAGTTACATAAAGTAAATACATCACACACTGTATTATTTCCACAATTGATTAACTTAATTAATTTCTCATTAATTAACTGCGTATAACTGTAACCCGAGTTATATAAAGTAATTACATCACACACTGTATTATCACCTACATATAATATTTACTACCATATTATACGTACCTTGACTAACATCCACACATATATCATACGTGTATCCATCCTTCCGAGTTTACCCTCACCGGATGATTTCCTCTAGAATGCTATCTCACTAGGTGTGCTCACAGAACCTAGTTTTTCCCCCAAGTTAGAATCGCTCACCAACTTGGACCAAAATATAAACAAAGTGGAGGCGGTCATATTCCTTCCCTAAAAGTGAGATAAATCCCTCACCCATATATATCGGACGCTATGACCTGGGGATATACTCGCCCTACTCCTCAAGCTAGGGGATTCACCCACATCGCGCAACCTCCCTTGATAGCATTAGAGTATTTAAATTGAATAAATATCTAGTCACTGATATTTTCGATCACACCCAATATATACACATATATATACTATCACTACCCGTATATATGTATTATGAACCCCGGGTTTACCGTGTACTCAAAATCCCATACACTGCCTGTAATTTAATGTCACACACAATACATACAGGTGTATATATATATATATATATATATATATATATATATATATATATATATATATATTAATAACCCCGGCTTTACCATGTACTCAAAATCCCGTACACTGCTTGTAATTTCCTGAATCTGTGCCCGACTCAATGTAATTAATTTTCTCACTTAATAACTTATCCTCTTCCTGAGTCTATGGTCCGACTCTAATATAATTAATTCACACCTCAATTAATATAATACTTTCCCCGAGTCTATGGTCCGACTCTCCTTAAATTAATTAACACACATTTTAATTTAACACCTCCCCGAGTCTATCGCCCGACTCTAATTAAATTAGTTAACACACATATTAATTTAATACCAATCCGAGTCTGTGGTTCGACTCTAATACAATTAATTTACACATTAATTAATTAACCCAAATTCTGATTCTGTGGTCCGACTCTAATATAATTAATTATCACATTAATTAATAAGTACCCTTCACGAGTCTACAATCCGATTCTGATAAAACTAATTATCCCATCCATTAGTTTAATCCTACCCGAGTCTACAAACCGACTCTAATTAAATTAATTAACACCCTTATTAATTTAATCCTACACGAGTCTACAAACCGACTCAAATTAAATTAATTAATACACTTATTAATTTAATACTACCCAAGTCTACAATCCGACTCTTATTAAATTAATTATCACTCTTATTAATTTAATATTACCCGAGTCTACAATGTGACTCTAACTAAATTAATTAACGCATTTATTAATTTAATAACTTGGTGTCACCCAACCATTATCCCCGGACTCACTTACTAGGCCCGTATCTTAATATTTCTCGAGTCTATGTTCCGACTCCAAATTAATTACTCTCTCTCAAAAATAAATTTAATACTTTGGTGTCACATAACCAACATACCCGGACTCACGCACTCGGTCCATTTTTACATCCCATAATTTCTTTCCCACATTTTTTGCCCACAATGTGTCACACATTTATCTCCATAATTTCCCAATTATATTTACCTATAATTACCAACATACCCGGACTCGCCCACTTGGTCCACAATTAAATATCCCCGAGTCTATATCCCGACTCAAAATTAATTAGTTTATCTCCAAACTTAATTCACTACTTTGGGGTCGCATGACCAATATACCCGGATTCACTCACTTGATCCGTACCTCACTATTTTGGAATGAAATCTCTCAAATTCATCCATTAAATGCCCCACATAAATTCATCCTAGTCCCAATTACTTTCTCCCATAATTGCTAGGAATATTTGTTTCATATTTATTTATCACTAATTAATGTTCGGGAATTAAATTTCTAATTAATTTTCCCTTTATATACAAACTGGGCGAACTGCCCAAAATTCCGAATCATCGATCGATCGAACCCCTGGGTCGATCGATCGATCGTCCCTGACTTCGTCTTCTCCAAGAAGCAGTCCCACCATTAACGAAAACCTCCAACTTTCATTCTTTCCCCTGGACTAACCCAAGCCCAATCAACCCTATTTCTACATAAGAATAGGATCAAAGTACCTTATAGAACATCAAACTGAAATTAAATCTCACGATTTCTACTTTTTCCTGATTTGGGTATTATCCGGGTTTAAAATCCCCAAATCCGAATTTCATTTATTTTAACAGCAATTAACCATCTACTCTTACTGGTTTTAACATCTGATTCAGTCCTCTACACTCTAGAATCATAAACACGATCAATTTTTCCTTTGATCTCATTAAGGTATATAAATTTACAAAAACCCAATTTAGATTTTTGGTGACACACCCAAAACGAATTTTTCATATACACATCACTATGATATGAATTGATTATAATAATTTTAGAAATCACAACAGTTAACCACTTGCCTGGATTATTTGTAGTGTCTGATCCGTTGTTGCTGTCCCTTAATTTGGCTCCAATAACCTCCAATTTGCTCTTGATTTGCTTTCCCCCAAATCCCCTCTCAAACCCTAGGTTTAGAGTTATCTTAATCTCCCAACTAGGTTAAAAACCATTAATCCCGTTTTTCACCTAATGGGCTTAATTAAAGTGGCCCAACTCACCCCGTGTGGGCCCGGTTATGCCCAAAAATACCCCGAGACCCAATTACTACCCCCGGGTACTCTTTTCTGACTATTTCGACCCATCCGGACTCAACCGCACACTCATAATTGGCATCCGAATTAATTTATAAAAATCCTTATCTCACACCGAATTTAGTCTATACCGACTCCCGGCTGAGATAAATGCATACCCCGTCATTAATACCCGAAACGACGTAATTAAATTATTACTATTCACTTAGTAAATAAATTTCCCTAAACGTTAACCATTCACTCCCCGATTAATATTTATATATATATATATATATATATATATATATATATATATATATATATATATATATTGCCATAATTAATTCAATTAAAATTACAACACACAAGTAATTTAAAATTCCCAAATGATTAAATATTAAATGCACAAAAATACGGGGTGTTACAAGTAGGTACCTCATCCGGCTCCAGATTAATCAATCTCATAAACTCTTCCTCATACTCCGCAACGGTCTTCCCTTCCTGGGTGAGATCCAGTAATTTCCCCCTCATCTCAATCTGAATGGCAAAAAGGAAAAATTTATGATCGAACCGCACCCAGAAGTCCTGAATTGTCATGTTATCTCTCTCCTCAGCAGTGGCAATAGACTCCCACCACAGCAGTGGCAGTCCCACTAGCTTAAAATTAGCTAGTACCTGCCTCTGAACCTCAGTGCACTCGTACATCCTCAAGTTTCGCTGGATATCTTTCTTCCATTGCCTCGCTACTACAACATCAGAACTCCATGCGAACTACGAAGGATGTGCTTCTGGAAGGCATTTTTGACTTGATCATAAGCAAAAGGGAATGCACAAGCTAGTGATAAGGCCACCGTCTATGCCTGGGGTGGGGCCTATTGTACCACAGTTAAAGGTGCATTTACCGTTGTGCTACGATGGCGGTAACCACTGCTACATTCATCGTGCCCTGGGCCGAAGCTAGCTAGGGCTCGGGCTGGACATCCCTAGGAGCTCGCTCTGCACGTCTAGGAGGCATCTGAAATGGGAGAGAAGCTTCATAAGTCCACAGTAAATATCTCAAAAATAGCTGAAGATGTAAAATGCGCAATTATTGAATACAACAATCATAAATATAGGGCTCTATATCAAAGAAAGCTACGCTGGAAGCATAATAAGCTGCACAGATCCTAAAGACTCTGGAACTTAATGCTCCGATACGACCTATGACACCCCCATTAATTAAATATCGGGTGATCATTCCTTTATTAAATTTAAATCAGAATGTCCAGTTGGAATAAATCTTAGCATCACTGTCGAAAACTTTTATTAATTACTAACCACCTAGTATTTAAAATCAGATGCCAAATTTTATTCATTTTAATTTATTAAGACATGTAAGCAATTAAAAGATTAACTAAACATTCACCATCCAATAACAAATCATAGGAATTAAAACAACATAAGGAAATAAACTGAGTCTGGAGTAAACACTTCCAATCGAAATCCCAAATACAATAATCTAAATGAAGTAAATCCAAAGATAGAAAAGTAAATGACTGTCTGTAAACTACAATCTCTAAATAAGAACAGGCAACGTGCCGTGACTGAAAGGAATGTCTCTGAATGAATCAAGAATAAATGTGGAGGCGTCTAATACTGAGGTCCTGTAACTTCCACAGCAGCTACAGCCCGTTAACTGAATGGAACTCCTACGCTTGGCGTCCCTGTGGATGGGCACCTAAAAAATTTTTACAAAAACAAAATAGATTTGATAGAAAATAGGTTAGAGCCTGAGTTGAAAATATTTTTAAAACAGTAAGTATTTAAATTGCATAAATACCAGATATTGTATACATGCTAGTCACGTGCTCTCACTTGAAATCCTCACATCTCAACTATTGTGCACGCCTAACGTATACTCCTAACCCATCCTAGTTAAACTGTCCCACCAAACTAGTTTGATTTAAGTCTTTCACTATGATGACTAAGTCATTATGTCCACTCGTATTACCCGAATAATACATTATTACATTTCCAATAATTATTAATCGATTGAAGTATTTCTTTACTCATATAAGTTCCCACAATTCTAACATATTTTATATATCATACCCTTCTCATCTACTAGGCAACATGGTAGAATAATCATTAGTACATACTTACAAAATATATAAGTAAAGAAATATATACATACTTACAAAGCACCCTGAGACTTAGCTACGGTGCATGCATACTATGCTATCAAGTCCCAGTATATCACATACTATATGAAGGACTATAGGTTCATAATCACTCGACAACATAGTCTTCACTATCAAAATATATACATACTTACAAAGCACCCCGAGACTTAGCTACGGTGCATGCATACTATGCTATCAAGTTCCAGTATATCACATACTATATGAAGGACTATAGGTTCATAATCACTCGAGAACCATATAAAGTAAGAATCACAATTAATGGAGGCGAATCATAGTTCCAAGTCATAAAGGAGACGCACATACCCACTCACCCCTATGACCGTCTGCACAATCACTCACAGATAGGCTGTACCAAGGTTCTATGGTTCTAAGGTACAAGTCCGTATTCCCCCGATGGGCTAATCATAATAAGACTTTCCTAGTGCGAAAACCTCTGTGATAGCAAGTAGCTCGGTATGATGCATTACAAATAATAATCCATACTATAGGTAACAACACGATCTAAGTATATATAAAATCCACGTAGATATATGCACATCCCATTTTATACGTCTCATTCGTAATATATTTATATCTCGAATATCCTACGCAATATTTTATTTAACACGATAACTTATGTTGCATCACTAGAAGTACCTTATCCCAAAAGGTTATTAGGTTTCCTTATCTTCCCTGGGTTATTTATGTAACTAAAATATAACCCCACTACTGGTATTAACCTTAAGTTATCATTTATCCAATTTAAATCCAAATTTACATAATTTCTAACCGTATCTCATTCGATTAACACTCGTAATTTTCCCATTCAATCCCATGCATAAATAATATTTTTCGGGTCTTAAGTATATCCTACTGTCCTTTCCTAAATCTCATTTTGATTAATTAATCCACACCAAAGATTTCTAAAAGTTGGGATTCAATCAAATATTAAAAAGGAAACAAGGCATATTTCCCAAGGGAGTCGATCGAGATCCGTCGATTGATCGACACTCTTGGGTCGATCGATCGATCAATCAGTTATTTGCCCACATTTTCTTAACAGTTACGGGTTTCAAGATTTTTAACCACCAAACTCATCTTTACACTTCTCTAAATTGATATAGATGAAATCCAAAACCTATATTAACATGTATGAACAATTCCTAACGTATCCAAATCATTTAAACAAAATCAACATGCAACAATTCACCCAATTTCCATCTTTAGTCTCAAGAACCCTAGTTTTGACTTCATCTTCAATTCAACGTGAAATTTCAAGATTTCTTCAATCAATTTTATTTTAATAACGTGGGTTTGATTCTACATGCATAAATGATCATATTCCATTTAGATATTCACCTAAGAATTTTGATTTACACTATCTAAATTCCTCCAAAACATAAGATTTTCATATAAAATGTTATCCTAATATGGATCATATATCTACCGTAATTTTACGCAAGATAATACTTGCCATATGTAGCAGGTCTGGTCCGTTGGTGATGAAAGATATGGAGTTGATCCTCTCTCTCTTCGATCTATACGTTGGCGGCTATGGTGGTTTAAACGGTACTCCAATGGTGGTCCAAGCCTTATAAATCCCTTCACACTCCTGCTCTTATGGTTTCCCAAGCTTTTGTGTTTGATATCTCTACAAAGCCTAACCCTAACAGCTAATATAAACTTAGAAATTTTGTGGGCTTAATTACCCCAAAAATAAAAATGACTAAAATATCCTCCTGGGGTACCGATTTAGCATAAAAATGCTCTGGGACCCGAACTAAACCCCAGGTAGGATTTTCTTACTATCTCGACCCTTCCGGACACTTTGACGGACTCGAAATGACCATACGGGGGACTTATGAATGAATTACGTTTATGTTATTAACTTGCATCCCGATACACTGACACGCGCTTCCCGACTTAATTTCCATAATTGTCGTATTATTCGCTCACGACAATTAATTCATAATTACATATTACTTTATTCCCCTAAGTAATATTCAACATAATTCACATCAATAAATACTAACTCTCATCGCGCTAGTAATTATTTAATTAAATCCGGATTAATTGTAAATAAATTCCCCATTTAGGTTAATTTATCCCACAATTAAAAATCATTAAAATTACGGGGTATTACAGTAGTCTCTTACACTCTTAATACTCTCAAGAAAATATCAATAGGGTCAATATAATACACAAATACATCACACATTTTATATTGCTGCATATTTTTATTACGTGTATGTGTTGGTAGCTCATTGAAATTTTATGCGATTTAAAACAATTTAAGTTTAATTAAAATTGAATTAATACCTAATTTTGATTTCATTTTTTAATTAATTCATTAACTCAAATAATTTGGAAAATGTGAAAATAGTATTATTTTTTTTTTGCGTTAATATTCTAAAAATAATTTTGTTATATTTTCCTAATTTTTCTATTATTTTTAGAATTTAATTTGGATTTATTTTGTCATTAAATCTCATTTAAAAACAAAAAGGAAAAAGATTTTTTTTGTTAAAAAGGAAATACATGGTATATATTGGTACATATACAAAATCGTATAAGTTGTTGTACAAAATTGAGAAGCTTCTACTCGGTACTAGCCGTCACACACATGTTATCATCCTAAGCTACTAAAATGTGTTTTCTGAGGCTTAATCTAAACTGTTGGATCATATGCTTATCTATGGCTGATGTTTAATATTTTCAATCCATGTGCCCCTTTGTATAACAAATCAACTCACACTTGTGCATCCATAAATTAGTCTCTAGTTCTCATTTTTTACATAACGAGAGAGAGTAAAGAAACTCTGCCAAAATCATTTCTAAAGAGAAAAAAAAGAGTGTGTGTGTTGTGCACACAAACACACGGTAACCTTTTTTTTATGTTGAAGAACCAACTCATCTATAGTTTGTTTATTTGACATACACACATAAACATCCAGACCGTCTTGATATAATTTAGGTTTTAAAGTTTTCAAAGTAAAAAGGGTTCCATCATAAAATTTTTGTTATGTGCAAACACTTTCACTTAGGGAACGTTGACATTGTGTAAAAATTTTAAAATCCTAACTTAGGGAATGTTTACATTGTGTAAAACTTTTAAAACCCTAAGTCTCTTTCACAAAAACTTTGGTTTGATTATATCTTTATTTTCAGAAACTCTATGTGTTTCATGTTCTTTTTGTTTTTTGTTTTTCTTAAACGCTTTTGGCATTTTGGAAGGTTGGTCTTTAGATCAAGATGTTTTGTCCCTGATTTGAAGCCATTAGATATGTTTTTATATCTATTCTATTTACCTATTATTGATCTATAAAAATTTAAAAACAACGTGTTTATATAACTGAGTTAATCTTGTTTTAACTAAACTTGTTATCACTTCCAAGATAATAAAAACGTATTAAAAATGGTTCCTGAAATAAACTTTTAACATTTATAAAGGACCTTGCATGTAGACCAGATCAAGACCTTATCAAACCTGGCCAATAAATTATTGGACCTAGAACTAAGGATTGTTTAAGACATCTTAACTAAGGACATAGTTGTTTAGGTTTATATTAAAACCTTGTTCAATAACTGAGATAAAAACTGGTCAGGAACTGAATAAAACAAAACATTTGATAAAACAATTTTGTGTATATTGATAATAAAGAGTATTTTATAATCTCTACTTAAAATATTATTTTCATGTATTGAGATTGGACACTGATTTATATAGTTGTGGATATTTTCTTTAAACTAAAAACTATATACTCTGCATTAGAATATTTTCGGTAAAACGAAATTGATTTCTGTTTGATCTATTTTCATCATACACACTTCAAACTGTTATTATGCTTGCATCTTAGTTAAGTCACACTAGTACACATAAGCACTTAGCGATTCTTAAGAGTTTGAGTGGAATCTACAAGACATAAAAAGGAGATAACTTGGCTACTTTGCTTGTTTTAGTTTGATGAGTGTGACTCTTTCTTATTGTTTTTAGTTGACTTTGTTAGATTAGGTGATCCTTAAAAGGGTCCATGACTTTTCCCAGAGGAAGGGTTTTTGCCACGTAAAATAAATATCGCGTGTTGTAATTTTCTCTTATATTACCTCAAAATAAAAAGTAGGATAATCAAGATTAGAAATGCACTTAATTAACAGGAATTTATATTGTCAGCTTAATCACCTATTTAATCAAGATAATGTAACTTGGACTATAACTAACTAATCAACCCACTTAGATTATTAATCAGTTAGTTGTTTAAGGGGAAAGTTTAAACTAGTCCTTCTTCGGTCCTTAGTTAAAACTTGTAAGCAGTTGGAGTTTAATAAAGAGAAGTTTCTTCCGTAAAATCTTTTAAAGCGCATTTACCCCTGCTCATGTACATATGAAAAATGATGAAGACTTGTGTATCTAAGAAGATGTTATATAACATATCAGTCCCTTAGAATAATACCAGTATTCCTAAATACCATATTTGACATAATTTTTGAATTTGGAACAGTAATGGAGATGTGGTTTGTCATTGTATTCACAAGCATTTTGCTAGTTATTGTTAACTTATAACCACGCAAATGGTATTTTGACAATTCAACTATTATAAACACGTGCATGGTCCTTATACTAAACATGTTTGCATGACGACCTAACATCTCTACCTGTTTGTCACCAATTGCGGATCATGTGGAAGCACTTTTATCTTTTGCCATTTCATCTTCAACTTCCTATTTTGTCTCTTCTTTTTATTCTTCAATCTTTGGCTCTATGAATTGTCGAAATGAGGTTGACATAATAGTCCTTTTCATCTTCAATAGGAGATTCTTTACAATATTAAACCGTATACTCTTTTTCCTCAAAATTTTGTAAGCAATACTCGGTAGAAGCTCCACTTCACAATTTGGGGGAATCATCTTTATCATTCTCTAATATTACTTGGAGATCTTGAATATTTAATATCCTTTGTATTTCTTCATGTGCTTCTTTTTAAAAAAAATAGTGCATTTTCGTATTTCATTTCTTGAAATCTTTTGGGGAATTTACTATTTGCCTATTCACAAACCACATCTCATCATATGTACTAAAATATGAAAGACAACCATAATTTCAAGGTAATTTGAAAATATTATTTTCTCATGCCAAATATCCATTTTGAAAAGCATTTCATCTTAGTTTTTAAACACCAATGCTCTGATACCACTGTTGAGATTTCAGTTACTTAAAAAAATAAAAGAATACAAGTGAAGAGCTTTGCCTCAAGATGTTTTTCACTTTTTCTTATTCATTGATAATTAGTTGAAAATACAGTTGATGCCACCTAGGATAAATCTAAGATATTAATAAAGAAATGATTAATCAAAATGCCAACATCTACAGTTCTCATATCCACGTACGATAATAGTATATATAAAAGGACTTTTTTTTTTGTATGACGGATAATTCCGGACCAGTTTACGCATACCTCGGACTAAACCCTTTGTTGATGTAAAAAATTAGATTATATCTAATTATTTAATCACAGATAAATAAAATGAGACAAAGAACTTTTAAAGTGGTTAAGCCTTATAAGAATGGCCTACGTCCACTGTTTCCGTTATTGCTGACTATTTGGGAATTCTCGATTACAAGTTTTTTCAAGAAATTTCGGTCCCCTAACAATGAGGATAATACAATGTATTTATAGCCGTAAGGTTGTAATGTGAAAGGGTAATACATTCAATGCCCCTTAAGCGTATACATCTGTATGATAATAAGCATTTAATGCGCAGTCAAACTGTTGGTTTATCCTGCTATTAATGCTTTGTTCGAGGTGCAGCTCGGACCGCCTAAGTTGCTCGGACCGCCTAAGTTCCTCGGTACTCAAAAGTTCCTCGGAGAGTTCTTGTAGGTCGGAGCGTCTGAGTTGATCGGGGAAGCAGAGTTCCTCGTTGCAGGATGGTTCCTCGGAGTCAAGGTGTTGTTCGTAAGTGTTTGTCGTTTTCACGTAGATTGCCACGTGTCTTCACCCAATTGAGCCATGTCAGCAGACTAAATTTGGTATCAACAGAAGCCCCCAATGTTTTATAGTTCGAAATTTGAGGAGTGTGGAACATTCTTTCTCGAAATATGGCTGTTTTAAATGGTCATCCTGAAATTTAGGAGTATTTTCTTTTGTATTTATTTCTTCTTCCAAATTCGTAGAATCGGTCTTTTTTAAATTTTTCTAACTGCTTCGATTCCCGCTCCCCTTTTGTCTGTTTAGCCGCCGGTAACGTAACCAGCTCTTTTTGTAATCATTACTTTCACCCTTTCCCAAGGCAAAGTATTTAAACGTTGTAGAAAATCCCATCGTCTTCTACTTTTTCAAATTTGTCTCTTTGAGTTTTCCATCGTCTCTCTCTCTCCTGTGCGTTCATCTCTTCCATCGTTTGTTGTCAACAGACTCATTCCTTTCTTGTAAGATTTTTTTCTTTCTCTTTGATTTCCTTCTTTCATCATGGTTTATCCTGTAGAATCGATTAATAAGTTTTGCTCTGATTTCTCTATTCCCTCATGGGTTATTTTGGAAGAGCTTTCTGAACCTTCAAACTATTTTCGTTTGGCTGAGGGACATTGGTTCCCCAGTCTCTTTGTTGCTGAGTGTGGCTTTTATTTTCCCCCAAACCCTCTATGTCTGGAATTCTGTCAATACTTTGACGTAGTTCCTGCAAGAATAGCTCCCAATACGTGGAGAATAGTTAACGGTGTTTATAGATTAAATCAAATTCATGGAACCCGTATAGGAATTCCTGAAATCATGTTTTGTTATAGATGGGTTGTGGGTGATAATACTTTTTATTTAAAAACTAGGTTTTTAAATAGAGCTTTAGTAGTCAATCTCCCAGATGCCAATAGGGACTACTTTGAGCATGGGGTTGTTATGAAGAATTGGCAACACCCTCCATTAACTGGAGATGATGTTTACCAGGGTCCCAGATGTCCTCCCTATGGCAATGGGATAGGTTGTTTTTATTTTATTTTATTTTCAAAATTATGCTTCCTTTGTGTTTGATAAAATGTGCCACTGATATTTTAATTTTGATTTATTTGCAGTTGACAGCAAAAGAAAATCTCCAAAAGAGGCAGACGTTAATATAAGGCATTTAAAACTTATCTGGAGTTTGCATCAGACTGTTGTCGACGAGCATATTAGGTCAGCTTCATATTTGCTTCAGTACAAGAGTTACACCTCCTCTTTTACTGCTCGTCCGGTGATAAGCGACGCAGAACCAATACCAGCCTCTACAAGTTCTTCACTTGAGTCACATATTCCTTTGAGTGAAAGGATGAAGAAAAGAAGACCTCCTAACATTTTTGAGAAACATGCCTCTGGTGCTGGAGAGGCAAAAAGAAGTAAGCTTGATGTCCCAGGAGAAGGGACAAAGAAAATTGATGCACCTCCCTCGGCTGCTCCTGTGAAGGTGGTCGAGAAGCCCCCAGTGGCCCCGAACAAGGCTACTGCTCCAGGCGAGGTGATTGTCATTTCTCCGACTAAGACTACAACATTAGTCGAGAAAGTTGATGCTCCTCTGAGGAGGCTGAAGAAAACTTCCTCTGTCAATTTGGCAGAATCTATATCTCAGCCCCCGACTAGTGGTGTTCCCACTTTTGCTCCCCCGAGCTCTGCTATGAGCTCAGTGAAGACTTGGATCATTCTCGAGATCCAAGGTATTGAAGAAAACCTTTCTCGGGACACGGTTACCACATTAGCAGCTCGTCACATTGCTTTTGTAAGTCCTATAGTCTTAAATTTTCATTCTTTCCTTTTTGTATCTGTGCACTAACTTGCTTTCGTTTTCTTTTCATAGTTGGTGAGCTGTTTTAATATAATTTTGAAGAAAGATGAAGCTATTAAAGCTTCAAGCTCCTCGTCTGGTGTAGAGGAAGCTTTGGTAGGCCTGGCGCAGTCTCTGAAATATTCTCGTCAGAAATATGATGATGATAAGGCAATTTGGGAGAAAAATCTTACTTCGACTGAGCAGGAGAAGGCTCAGGTTATTGAGGTCTCCAAGGGGTTGGAGAAAAAAATAAATGACTTGGAGAAGAAGAAGAATAAAGAGCTCGAAGGGAAGCTCAAAAATGCTGGGGAGCTTGAAAATAAGCTCAAGGATGCTGAGAAGGAGTTGGGTCAACTTCGGGAAGTAAGTCGTCAGAAGGAGAAAGTTAAAAATAAACTGAAGGCTGCTGACAATCTTCTTTCCGAGAAGCTTTCCTCGGAGAAGACAAAGAGGAAATTGGCTGTGAAGAAATCTTTCAGCGCTGGCTGGGATAAAGGGTGGAACAAAGGTTTGACTGCCATGATGTCGCAAGTGGAATATGGCAGCCTCAAATACTTTAGAGATGGGTGGGTCGCTGCTCTGCAGGAGATGAAGGTTGATGAAAATTTTGAACTCTTTTAGCAACACATCCGTAGTCCCCCTCCAACTCCTGAAGAAGAAGAAGAGGAAGAAGATGCCTCTGAGGAATCTTCCATGGTGATGGGAGATCAAATTTCTCATCCCCCAGCTATCCAGCCGACTGGCGAGGAACTTCAACTACCTGCTACTTCCTCCGAGTAACCTCCAGCACTTCCCGAGCAACCCTATGCTCCATCCAAGCAATCTACCTCCTCGTCCCAGCCTCCCGAGAAAGTTTTGGGAGACAAGGAAAAGGTGTAGAGTTGTTCGGATTTCTCTCTATTTTGTTTTTCTTTGTCAAATGTAACTTCTGAACATGTAACTCTGAACTTTGTACTTCTGAAATTTATGATCTAATAAAATTTGAACTTTTTCTTATGCATACTGTTGATTCTCTTCTTCATGCTCTATTTGTACTCTTATTGATTATTGCGTTTTCTTCCTCTACTAGTTTCTGGCCAGGATGGAATTATTGTCTGCTCGTGATACAAAGTTGTTACGGCAATGCAATGAATATTTTAAAGTCGGTCATACAGACATGAGTGTAGCTCAAATCACTGACATCCTCGGTCAAGGTGCTTCAGAGCAAGCAATTGAAGCCTATCAGTATTTGAAGTGCCTACTCGACCGTGCTGCGGCTAACAATGTAGCATACTATGATATTATTGAGGATCTCCAAGGTACTCTTGAAGAACTTCAGCAACAATATAAGGAATCCACTGCCCTTTTGCACGAGGGGTACGAGAAGAAGTATCAGCAAATCTGTGTCGATAAGGGATATGATAAACGGTTTGCTGCTTACGACATGCGGGAGAGAACGTTGAAGGCTGAAGTCGAAGAGCACGGACAGATAGCTGAGTTATTAGAGCAAGAAAATAATAACCTACAAAGAGAGGTGTCTCAGTTGAAGTCTGCAGCTTCCACCTCAAATGCTTTGATCCCAGTGACTGACGAGGGATTCTCTTTCTTGGAGGTCGAAAACGCCAACCTGAGGGATGAATTAGAAACCTTAAAGAGGTCTGGTCCTTCTACATCTGCTCGAGGACGAGCAAGAGCTCCTCGGGGATGAGCAAGAGATGCTCGAATTCCTATCGAGGAACAGAGTACTCAATCTTCTCTAGAGAACCAGGCCTTCCAACTGATGGCAAAGAACCAGGCATTGGCTGAGATGTCTAAGAAGATCAGGGATCTGGAAGATCAACTTTCTGTGCAGAAGTCTGTCTTGGAGAATAAAGAACTCTTTATCAAAAATCTCCACGAGCAGCTGGAAAGATTGACATATCAATTCCACAAGCAGCCCGGAGAATTTTGGATGGCTGGCTACAACGAGGCTCTCTACCATTTGGATGATCGTATCCAAAATGCAAACAATGAGGGTTACAAACAGGGGTGGTTGAATGCCTTAGGTGTGCTGCAACTGGAATAGGGTCATTACCTGTGGGATTACCATAATCTTGGGTTGCTCGACCTACCAGTGCCACCATTCAAGCTTGATATGAGTTGGATCCCTGCTCGGGTCATCCTTCGGTGTCTGATTTCCAAATACTTCGACGATTACAATCTCCATTCCAATGTCGAGATATCTCATCCCGAGCACCTACTAGATCGACCATCTGTGATGAATATCAGGATGCTTGAAGATCTTAACTTCATAAATTCCCCTCATGCCTTAAATGATCCACCTGCTGGCGAGGAACCTGTTTCAAAAGCAGAGGGGAAGAAACCAATAGAATAGGAATCTTAATGTAATAAATTTATATTTCATTCTTGATGTATTTTGTTCTACATTTAATGAAATAATTTTACTTACAAATCTTGACTACCATTGTCTTGTAATTATAAAACACTTTACATCTGTGCATGTATAACAACATTGTGTTATTTGTCGATCAACTGGAGTTTGTTAAAACTTATTATCGATTATCTTGAATTTGTGGTAATCATTTAATGACTAACCAATATTGATGATATTTTGTTTCTCGACCAACTTGGTAGTAATTTAAAAAGTCTCGAGTATCAAAAATTTTGCTCGATCACTTTCTCGTACTCATAAAATGTTTCCGACCAACCAAGGTCAGTAAATTTTTCTTCTCGTCCAACTACAGTTAGTGGGTTTTTATACCCGATCAACCATAGTTGGTGAATTTTTCTTACCGACCACTCTTTGGCGCTTCTTTGGAATAGTTTTACTTCCCGACCAACCTTAGTTGGCGTTTTCGGGAATAGATTTACTTCCTAACCAACCGAGTTGGCATTTTTAGGAATAGATTTACTTCCTAACCAACCGAGTTGGCATTTTTAGGAATAGATTTATTTCCTAACCAACCGAGTTGGCATTTTTAGGAATAGTTTACTTCCTAACCAACCGAGTTGGCATTTTTAGGAATAGATTTACTTCCTAACCAACCGAGTTGGCATTTTTAGGAATAGATTTACTAATTTTTAGGAATATATTTACTTCCTAACCAACCAAGTTGGCATTTTTAGGAATAGATTTACTTTCCCACCAACCTTAGTTGGCATTTTTGGGAATAGATTTGAGTAGTCCGAGTTGTGCTGAGTAGTGTGTAGCACTAGTATTTCGCAAAAAAATTCCAACAAAAGGAAAGAACTGGGCAGAACATTGTCACTTTATTCATACTGATGAAACTACATTACATGAGAATTTACATTACTAATAATATTTGCACAGGTGTTCTGCATTCCATGCGTTCTTAAACTCCTCCCCCTCTAAAGTTTCTATTTTGTATGTCCCTGGTCGAACAACTTCCTTAACTCGGTAGGGTCCATGCCAGTTTGCTTCCAGTTTGTTGTGCTTTTGAATCACCTTCTTTAGCACATAATCTCCTTCTTTCAAGTCGCACTTCTTCACTCTCTTGTTGTAGAACAAAGTTGTTCGTTGCTGGTAAGCAGCATTTCTAATGGCTGCTTCTTCCCTAACCTCCTCGACCATGTCCAAGTCTAACCTTCTCATTAAATCGCTGACAGGGGAATTAAAATTTAATATTCTGTGTGTTGGAAGACCCAATTCGGTGGATATAACAACTTCACTTCCAAATGCTAGCATATATGGAGATTCCCATGTTGCTGCTCGGGGAGTAGTTCGGTAAGCCCATAACACTGATTGTAGCTCGTTGATCCATTTTTCTTTCGCGTCGTTCAGTCTTTTTTCAAACCATTCAGCAGCGTTCTATTTGTCACTTCGGTTTGTCCATTGCTTTAAGGATGGCCTAGTGCTGAGTGGATCTTCAAGATATTTTACTAATGACAATAGGCAGCGAACTCCTCGTTATCAAATTGTGTTCCATGGTCTGTGATGAAGGAATGAGGAAGACCATATCGACAAATGATGTTCTTCCAAATAAATTGGTACACCTTGTCGTACGTCATATCAATGAGAGGCTCAGCCTCAACCCATTTAGTAAATTAATCCACAGCGACCACGAGATACTTAAATCTTCCCCTGGTCGTCGGCAGTGGCCCGAACAAATCTATTCCCCATATGGCAAATGACCAAGGGGAAGTAATGGGTGTCAATAACGCTTGGGGAGTTCTTCGGATGGAGGAGAAGCGCTGACACTTATCACATTTCTTAGCATAGGCTACGCAATCAGCCCTCATCGTCGGCCAGTAGTATCCTTGAGTCATCATTCTTTGCAAAAGTGTCCGACCTTCTACATGGGCTCCACAAGACCCTTCATGGACCTCTTCAATCAAATTTTTCACCTCGATTGGATGCACACATCTTTGTAAACCTGCTATAATTCCTCGTTTGTATAGAATACCATTAGTCAGTACATAACGAGCAGCCTTAAACTTCAGTTTCTTGGCTGGAAGTTTGTTAGTTGGTAATTCCCCTTTCTCAATATATGCCCTGATGGGATCCATCCATGATGACCCTAAATCGAGGGTATTAAAGTTTATCGTCAGATCTTCATCTATACTCCGACCAGCTAAAACTTCAATTGGGATTGTTCTTCGCAGCTCGGTACGAGTAGCTAATGCTAATCGAGCTAAGACATCTGCTCTTGTATTCTCCATTCTTGGTATTATGACCAGCTGAATAGCGGCAAATTCCGACACCAATTCATTTACCTTTGCATGATATCTGATCATTAATTCTCCTTTAGCTGCATATACTCCCATCATTTAGTTTATGACCAATTGCGAGTCATTGAAAACAATAACTTGTTCTGGCCCCATGGTTTTTGCTAAACTAAGACCTGCAATCATAGCTTCATGTTCAGCCTCATTATTGGAAGCTTTGAATTGGAAGCGTAGGGAGTATTCCATGTCGACCTCGTCTGGACTGTTCAAAACTATCCCTGCGCCAGATCCTGTAGTGCAGGATGAACCATCTACATATAGACTCCATATAGGTAACTCGTCTTCAAATTTCTGATCTGACAGAGTTCCTCAGTGAAAAATTTGTTTCTTCCTATCACCATCTCCTGATATTTCTTGTTGTTCGTCGATCATCTTTTCTTGCCCTTTCACCAACCTAAGCTGGTCTGGGCTTGAATTTGATGATCCTGTAAAATCTACTTGCCCTTTTACCAAGCTAAGTTGGTTTGGGCTTGCATTTGATGATCCTATAACATCCACAGGTTGATCAGCGAGCAACTTTTGCTCCTCGGGGGTATCAGGATAGGTGAACTCTGCTATAAAATTTGCTACCGCTTGCCCTTTTAGCGATGATCTGGGTTCATAAACTATATCATATTCACCAAGTTCTATTGCCCAGCACATCAATCTTCCTGATTTTTCTGGTTTATGAAGGGCTTGTCTCAATGGCATATCAGTACATACTACTATGGTATGAGCCTGGAAGTATGGCTTAATTCTTCTACTTTCCTCGATCAATGCTAATGCCAATTTTTCCAGCCTTGGATATCTGATCTCTGCTCCTCGGAAGGCCTTACTTGTGTAGTAGATTGGTTTTTGCACTCCAATATCCATTCTTATCAATGTCGAACTAACTGCATTCTCGGACACTGCCAGATACAAGTATAATTTTTCTCCCATCAATGGCCTGGATAACAGTGGAGGTGCTCCCAAATATTTCTTCAAGTCTTGGAAAGCCTTATCACATTCATCATTCCACTCAACAATTTTTCGGAGCGTCTTGAAAAATGGGAGGCATCGATCAGTTGCTCGCGATACAAATCTGTTGAGTGCTGCTACTCGTCCTGTAAGACTTTGCACCTCTTTCTTGGTCGTTGGGGATCGCAGCCCTAATAGAGCTTTGATCTTTTCAGGGTTAGCTTCAATGCCTCGCTGATTGACAATGTATCCGAGAAACAATCCTTCTCGTACTCCAAATGTGCACTTCGTCGGGTTCAACTTCATTTAATATTTATCTAGTTGATCAAAGGTCTGGCCTAAGTCAACTAGATGATCAGCAGCTTTCTTCCTCTTTGTCAGCATATCGTCAACATAGATTTCCATATTGCAACTGATTTATTCTGCAAACACTTTGTTCATCAGCCGCTGATATGTTGCACCTGCATTTTTTAAACCAAAAGGCATAACATTATAACAATAAGTTCCCCTAGGGGTAATGAAAGAAGTACTCTCCCTGTCTTCAGGTTTTATTTTAATCTGATTGTAACCAGAATAGGCATCCATGAAGCTCAGCAGCTCGTGTCCCGAGGTAGCATCCACGAGTTGATCAATTCGGGGCAGCGGAAAGTGATCCTTTGGGCATGCTTTGTTGAGGTCGGTGAAGTCTACACACATCCTCCATTTGTTGTTCTTCTTTTTCACCATCACCACATTTGTTAACCAGTCTGGATATTTAACATCTTCAATAAAGCAAGCTTTCTGGAGCTTCTCGACTTCCTCCTGTATAGCTTGATTCTTCTCGGGACTTAATACTCTTCTTCTCTGCTTCACAGGCTTGATCTCCTTATTCACATTGAGTTCGTGACATAAGAAAATTTGGGTCTATCCCAGGCATATCCTCATGACTCCACGCAAAAGTTTACTTTCTGCTTCTTAGGAAAGTTATCAATTTTTGCTTTAGTGAGGCTTCCAACGACGAACCTACTTGAGTAGTTCGTTCAGGGTGCTCATCGTCCAGGATGATGTTTTCAGTAGCTTCCACCACTTGACCCTTTACGAGTTGCGACTCATCTCTAAGATCCAATGTTTCAATCTCTGCACCTTCATCCACTTGATAGGTAGTAGTCTTTTTTCTTGATTCCTCCATTTCCTCTTGCTCGGTGGATGAATAATAGCATTCCCGAGCAACTTTCTGATCACCTTTCACAACTCCTACTCCAAAATTTGTTGGAAATTTTAGGCATTGATGTACCGTAGATGGTACAGCCTCGAACTTCTTCAATCCTACTCTTCCCATGATGATATTGTATGATGATTGAACATTCTTATCCATCACGAAGAAGCGTATTCTTTCTGTCCGACAAGCAGGCCACGTATCAATGAATATATCCAATTTGATTGTCCCAAGTGGAAATACTTTCTCGCCAGCAAAACCGAGGAGGTCTATGATAAGGCTCCAATTGAGATAGCTTTAGATTTAAACTGTCGAAGCACAAGTAGAACATGATGTCTACCGAGCTACCATTGTCTACTAGTACTCTTGAAATCATTACCTCCTTCATCCTCATTTTGATCACCAATGGGTCATCATGAGGATATAGAACACCTGCGAGGTCATTCTTTGAGAAACCAATGACCAATTTCTCTTTGTTCACCTTTCTCGGGCGATCCTCCTCAGCTAGATTTATTCGTTGAATGTATGAGCAAGCTTGAGCCTCACAGAGGTAAGCTTTTCTCTCGGCCGTAAGGTCTCCTCCTCCTTCATCTCCACCTGTAATAACATTACAGTCAAATGATCTAAATCGTATTGAAAATACCTCACGTTCTGGCTGTCTTGGTCTCTTGGGAAGATCGGGGTTGTCTTCTGGATCAACTTCATCGTCTCTTTTCTTGTTCTCCTTTGCTCGATGAGGAGATCTAGACCTCTCTCTTGTTCGGTCGTTGTTCCTTATATCATTCCTCCGATCAACATACTTTGCCAGTTTTTCTCGTCTGATGAGTGTTTCAATCTCATTCTGAAGAGCTATGCAATTTTTGATCATATGGCCATAATCTTTGTGAAACTCGTAATATTTTGCTTTATTTCTCCTGTCTGGGTCTGCCTTCATTTTCTCTGGCCAGTTTAATTCCTCATTGTTCTTGATTTCTTCTACATGGTTGATGTCTTTCTTCAAAGGAGTATAATTATCAAATTTCTTTAATACTTTCCATGACGACCTTGTTCTTGAGTGTTTGTCACTACCATTGCTCTTATGCTCTTTCTTCTTAGCTTTATCACCTTCCACCTTGGTTTCTTTGGCATCCATATTCTTCTTCGCAGCCATAGCCTCCTCGGCATTCATAATCTTGCCAGCTTTTCCCATCAGATCTGACATAGTTCTAGGTGGATCTTTGGCCAAAGTTTAGTATAACTTGTTGGGCAGTATTTCACTCATCAAGGCGGTAATCGCTGTCTTTTCCTTATAATCAAGGACTTCGAGCTTCTCGTTATTAAAACGAGTTATATAATCTCTGGTACTTTCACCAGCTTTTTGTCTAACACTTAACAAATACGCTACTCATTTAACTGGCTTTGCCCCAAAACAGAAATTCCCAATGAATAACTCGGCCCGTTGAAAGAAAGTTGAGATCTTACTCCGAGGAAGGTTATTATACCATATTTGAGCAGATCCGGTAAGATTTCCAGAGAATTCTCTGCATCTCATCTCATCTGGAACAGCATAGATGTCGGCTGCAGCTTGGTATTGTTCTATATGAAGGACAGGATCGGTCTTTCCATCATATTTGGGGGTCACAACAGGTGCTTTGAAATTTGATGGTGTTGGAAAATCTACAATGGCCTGGACAAAAGGTGTTCCTTTAACAAAAGTTCGTTGTAGAGGGTTCTTGGCCTTAGCCATTTCCCCTAATCTATCCTCCAGCCTCTGAATAGAGCCTTTCCACACATCGTTTCCTTCGTCGGGCATGTTGGTTCGAGCAACTGATCGCGTTGATGTGGCTTCCTGGGATCTATCTTGACGAGCAGCTGGTCGCGACTGGGCAGATCATTCCCTTAAGTCTGATGGTCGTCGAAAACTCCTCGATGCGGCTCTAGGAGGACTTTTACTCCTCCTAGGACCTAATCGATCAAAAGGGGATACTCTGCTTAATCTTTCTAGTGCACTGGTCCTTTCTGGAGAGAGAGTGATATGTTGTTCAGTATCTGTGGCTCGTACCGACGAAATTCGTCCAGGTTGATAAGAAAAATCTTCAGACTCTTCAGTACGATATGAATCGGTACGCCTAGTACGCGAAGAAGGTAAACAGGTATTTCTTTGAATACTTCACGATTCTGAGTGGGTTGGTGCACCGCCATGGAGGGTTCGTATGAGTTGTCGCATCGTTTCTTGCATGACTGTCTGGCCCTGGGCCAGATTTGTCATTATTCCAGCCAGATCTGGAATATTGGGCGGAGCTGATGGATTTGGAGGGCTTCCAGCGTTTCCATTGCTGGGTTCTGGAATATCAGCCATTTGTGATGAATTATTTTTCATGAAAAACGATATTACCAGTCGTTTTCCACAGACGGCGCCAATCTGTTGATGTAAGAAATTAGATTATATCTAATTATTTAATCACATATAAATAAAATGAGACAAATAACTTTTAAAGTGGTTCAGCCTTATAAGAATGGCCTACGTCCACTGTTTCTGTTATTGCTGACTATTTGGAAATTCTCGATTACAAGTTTTCTCAAGAAATTTCGGTCTCCTAACAATGAGGATAATACAATGTATTTATAGCCCTAAGGCTGTAATGTGAAAGGGTAATACATTCAATGCCCCTTAAGCGTAGACATCTTTATGATAATAAGCATTTAATGCGCAGTCAAACTGTTGGTTTATCCTGCTATTAATGCTTTGTTCGAGGTGCAGCTCGGACCGCCTAAGTTCCTCGGTACTCAAAAGTTCCTCGGAGAGTTCTTGTAGGTCGGAGCGTCTGAGTTGATCGGGGAAGCAGAGTTCCTCGTTGCAGGATGGTTCCTCGGAGTCAAGGTGTTGTTCGTAAGTGTTTGTCGTTGCCACGTAGATTGCCATGTGTCTTCACCCAATTGAGCCATGTCAGCAGACTAAATTTGGTTTCAACACCCTCCATTCCGAATAAAACTTGCAAAATAGACATTTAATTTATGCAATTTATGTGGTTTGTAGCTCCAAGACGTGGCTGTCAAGTTTCGAACCTGGGTGTCTGAATTTAGGATATAGGGTTTACAGCTACACCCGATTCTAGCACCTTGGACAACTTTTGGGATTTATATAAAAGGACTTGACCCTGTATTTTATTATTTAACACATAATAAAACTAGTAGAAATTACAAATTAATATTTTAAACATATGGCACACTTGAATATTTAATAATATCTTTATTAAAATAATGTTCCAAATTAATGTGAGTTACATGAATCAAATAAATAAATAAGAAAACTCCAATGAACGATTTCCTTTCGATGTAATCATTTGGAGAAGTATTACTTCTTTTCTCCAAAATAAAGCTAGTCTAGAATTATTCACTCCACGTTGCCATTGATAATGAGCTTTTGTCCTGTCTTTGCGTATAAACAAATTTAGCCGCCATGAGTCTCCCGGCCCCAGCTCTCTCTCCTCCTCCCTACCCAAAAATAACCAATCAAATGGTTATGATTATTTCATCCGTCCAATGTTAGACCCCACCCCTCCGATGCATATATAATCAAAAACAAGAAAGTATAAGACTTAGAACTAGTGAAAGAATATAAGTTAGCAAAGAATACACTTGAATAAAATGATTTGTAAAATGATTTGTGAATGATGATAATATATACTAGTATGATGGCCCGTGAGCCAAACCTTTACTGTTTTTCAGTCTCTCCCAGTACCTGACAAAATCCCAACTCCCACATATAGACAACTACCAGGCCGGCCATCTCACATGCCACCAAAATCTATCAGAAGCCCCACCTTTATGCTCTCTCCCTTTTTCTCTTTTTCTCTCTCACTTCATGAAAAGAAATCAGATCCTTTTTGTAGGCATGAAAGTTTCTTCTGTAGCTGCTTCTATAGCCTCATTGCACCCACATATATAAGCAGAAAAGGGTGAGACGGTAAGAAGAGTCACTTTTGCCTAATTTGACGTTTACCCATGTTTCTTGTTTGAATGAGAGATTTCCTCATTCCCTTTTCCTTCCATGTGAATGAAACAACAGATCTCAAACAAGAGAAAAAACTGAATGGTCAATTTTGCTCAATTCATTTGCAGATCTTTCCCAAAAACTGTACAGGAGATTAAACCAATAATGTGTACCGTATTCCAATGGCCAGGTACCCCAACTAGTTCCATCTCTTTCTCTCTTTAAATCCTCCCCTCTCCCTTCCCATCCCATCGCTAAATTCCGTTTTCATTCTTTCTTTTTGCTATTTTCTTAAAATTTGCCTAACACTCTCTCTCTCTCCCTCGTTTTAAATTCATTGTTTCTTGATTTTTTTTGTGAAATTTAAACTCTTTCTTTCCCCCTCTGTCCCTCTCTCTAGCTCATTCTATCTCCCTCTCTCTCTCTCTCTCTCTCTCTCTCTCTCTCTTCCTAATAATTTTATGGAATTCACAAAAACCCCACCTCCACTCTTACCCCAAGCAACACCGTATTCATCATTCACCATGAATAAGA
This sequence comes from Sambucus nigra, assembly GCA_949130495.1. Classification (NCBI taxonomy): domain Eukaryota; kingdom Viridiplantae; phylum Streptophyta; class Magnoliopsida; order Dipsacales; family Adoxaceae; genus Sambucus; species Sambucus nigra. Next base: position 390,988,041 of record OX422207.1, on the reverse strand, counting down.
ACCAACTCCACCGCACTAGCCCATGGCCATTAGGTCTCCCAACATCAAACAAACCCCTAGCAAGTTTCGGCGACGCCAACTGCATGGAACAACTATTAGTTCACTGCGCAACCGCAATCGAATCCAACGACCCCACACTCGCCCAACAAATCCTGTGGGTCCTCAACAACATTGCTCCTTCGGACGGCGACTCCAACCAACGCCTCACCGCGGCCTTCCTCCGCTCCCTCATATTGCGTGCTGCCAAAACAGGCTCCTGCAAAATCCTCACATCCATGCCCAACTCTATAACTACACATAAATTCTCCATTATTGAGCTGACAACATTTGTTGACCTAACCCCGTGGCACCGTTTTGGTTTCTCAGCTGCTAACTCAGCTATACTAGAAGCTGTTGAAGGATACTCAACCATTCACATGGTAGACTTAAGTTTAACTCACTGCATGCAAATCCCAACTTTGATTGAATCAATATCTACACGTCTAGAGGGCCCAACAGTTCTCAAGCTTACCATAGCTGGTTCCACCGAAGACGTACCCCCTATGCTTGATCTTTCATATGATGAATTGGGTACCAAATTAGTCACCTTTGCTAGGTCTCGAAATGTAGTGTTGGAGTTTAGAGTGATCCCTTCGAGTTCTTCAGATGGGTTCTCCTCATTAATTGAGGAGATAAAATCTCAACATCTAAATGGGGAAGAAGCGTTGGTTATAAACTGTCACATGATGCTTCACTATATACCTGAAGAAACCCTAAATTTGGGTTCTAATGAGATTCCATCTATTCGAACTATGTTTATCAATGCTATTCGTAGTTTAGAACCTAAAATTGTTGTGTTGGTAGATGAAGATGCGGATTTTACGTCTAACAACTTGGTTTGTAGATTAAGGTCGGCTTTTAATTATCTTTGGATACCTTATGACACTGTTGACACGTTTCTTCCCCGTGAGAGCAAGCAGAGGCAGTGGTATGAGGCTGATATTTGTTGGAAGATTGAGAATGTGATAGCATATGAAGCTGCTCAAAGGGTGGAGAGGCTGGAGCCTAAAAGTAGGTGGGTGCAAAGGATGAGAAACGCAAATTTTAGGGGGGTTGCTTTTGGTGAAGAAGCGGTTTCTGAGGTGAAGAGCATGCTTGATGAGCATGCAGCTGGTTGGGGATTAAAGAGGGAAGAAGAAGATCTTGTGCTTACATGGAAAGGACACAATGTTGTGTTCGCAACAGCTTGGGTACCTACTTAATTAATGTGTTTGGTACTATTTAATTTTGCAATCTTGTTGCTACTCTGTTGGTTCATTATTCTTCTATTTCATTTTATGTTTACCAGAGCCTTAGCTGTCGAGCTAGGGTGTTCATTCATTAGCATCAGGTTTTGTAATCAACATAGTCTTTCTGGTATAATATGTAAACCGAAGGCCAAATTAATCACTAAACCCCCATTTCTTGCATTTTTACACTTATTTACAAATAGTATAAAAAATTTACCAAAACTGCTTTAAATATGTTGTGCTATGATAAGTTGTACAACATATGTAAAGCACCTTTTATAAAATTTTAGTACTTATTGTTGATACATATAACATTATTCTCAGGGTGGAACCACACACACCCGAGAGGGTGCGGGCGCATGCACTGGAATTCTGGAATTTTTTATATATATATATATATATATACATACATGTGTGTAATAACTTAAATATTAAGGTTAAAATTGATCATTTTTGAAACTTAAGTCAATATATATTCAACAGCAGCCGATCCTAGTTTTTCAACCCAACCAAAGTTTTGTTTTCTCTCTCTATTCAAGAACAAAACAAAAGGTAAGTCCCCTTTCTCTCCTCCATTTACATATTTGTTAATCTACAACACATTAACGGGTTCAAGATAAAAAAATTCCTGAATGTGAACGGCCCTAGTTTACTGAAATTATTACTGAAAATTATTACGGACCCTAGTTCAAGATAAAAATTATTATTGAAAATTTTCTCCTCCATTACAATGATTTTATTACTCAAATTATTACTAAATTTATTACTGAAATTTACAAAATGATTAATCATACAAAGTGGTTAAAATTTTACATAATTAATTTATTAAATAAATTCAATAATAAATTTCAACATCAATTGGTTAATCTTTTTCCACCAAATTTTATGTTAGATTAATTCTGATTTTTATGTTAGATTAATCATTTTCCATTAATTCTATTAATTTTAAATAACTTCTTTAAGTTAGATTAAATCTGTTTGATTAATATATCGAAAGAGACGTGTTGGATGATATTGACACTGAACATATCATTCAATTTTTTCAGAAAATGAAGTCTAGGAAAGTTGCATTGCAATAATTATCCTATTTTAGTACTAGATTTATGCCAAAAATAGTACAAATAACCCAAAAAAAATCACCTCGGGGGCTCCCACCCCCGAACCCCCGGGTACATCAGACAGTTTCGCACCTACTAACTCCGAATCCTGGCTCCGCCATTGATTATTCCTAGCACTACGAATTTTAAAGCCACTTTTCTATATAAAGTTTACCCGTCGTTTATGGTATATCATAAATATAGTTAAATTAAACTTGAAGTCATACATATTTTTATTTATAAATCAACACTACTCAATACTACACAATTAGAAAACTCTTTCTCTCCCTCTCTCTCACACACACACACACACATATAAACACACAAAATCTATTCACTGGGTTGGATGAAGGACATCTAAACATAATTATTTGGCCTAATTGGTCATTAATAAACTAAATGATTCATTAGTTAGTTAGAGATAATAGTTAATAGTTTGTTTAGTTTCTTGTGTAGGTAGTTGTTAGTTGTTTGTAACAGATTTTATTAGTTGTTTGTAACATTATAGTTTATCTGTTCTCATGTAATAACTCGTGTATAAATACTAGTTCATAATAGAAGCTTTGTACTTCTTGCAAAAGCTTGTGAGAGGTTTTCTTTAGTTCTCTCTCTAAATAGTTGTTGTACTTGAATCTTATCTTGGTATCAGAGCAATTGACTAAGGTCTTTTATGGTTTCTTCTTCTACAACAATGACGTCTGAATCTACTTCTCAATCTTCAAACTAGAATCCATTTACATATTCTCTAAACTCCGCACTTACGATCCGTCTGATCGATTGAACTATCTTGCTTGGAAATCTCAAGTTATTTTCATTGTCATCAACCATGGTCTTGATGATCTGTTGTTCAGTGATGTTTCTCCTCCTCAATTCTTAAATACTGGAATTTTGAATCCTGATTATGGCGCTAAGAATAGACGTGATCAGCTACGCCTAAGCAGTCTTGGCTTCGGTTGCAAAATACACTTCTTCTTTTTCAATCAAGAAAGCTTTAGAGAAAAAATACTCTAGTTAATCACGTGCAAGATTGCTTCAACTCAAATCTCAACTTCAGACAATGAATAAGGGTAATCTTTCCATCTCTGACTATTGTTATCAGATTAAGTTGGTTGCAGACAATTTGGCTATAGCATGTTATAATGTTGAAGACAATGAACTACTCATGTATTTATTTAATGGGTTGGGACTTGAGTTTGATCCAATTGTAGTGAACATCACTGCTCGAACTGATTCTTTATCGTTTGAGGAAGTTCACTCCTTACTCGTGACTCATGAAAGTCGTCTTGTAAGGCACAACTCAATTGGTGATCGTTCAATGAAAATGGCTAATTTAGCATTTCATTCTGGCCAGAGGCCTAATGTTAAACATCCAGGTCAGTTTTTTTCTAATGGTTGCTTTCTATCTTATGGTCGAGGATATAATTCGAATATTCAACATAGTTATGGGGATAATCAAAATATTAGAGGTCGTCAAAGTGTTCGCAGAAATGCAGCCTATGGTAGAGGTTATAATCCTAGCAACAAGTTGATCTGCCAAGTTTGTGCTAAGGCAGGACACTCTGCAGTCGTGTGTCATTATAGGTTTGATCGTTCTTTTCATCTTCCTATGTCCAAACCAACTACTAATTTGACTATAGGGCCAAGTTGTGACTAAGACCAACAAAATTTTGAGTATGATCTAGCCGCATATGTCTCTACTGCAGTGCTAGATTTTGGAGATGATGTAAGTTGGTATGTTGACACGGGTGCTACTAACCACGTAGTAACTGGATTTGATTGCATGGATTCTACAGTTCCTTATGATGATTGTGATATTATGGTGCTAGTAATGGTAAGAAATTACGCATTTCTCATATAGGTTCGGCTGATTTATCTTCTATTGATAATTCTATTATAAAGCTGAAATCTATTCTTAAAGTTCCTGAGATAACCAAGAACCTTGTTAGTGTTTCCAAATTAACCAAAGATAATAATATTTTCTTGGAATTTCATTCGGCTTGTTGTTTTGTCAAGGACAAATGCACATGGAGAGTTTTACTCAAAGGGAAACTTAAAGATGGGTTATATATGTTGCAGTCAACATCGCATGATAATCAAAATGGAGTTCAATTGCAATGCAATTTGGCTACCAAGACTTGAAATTCTTGTTATTCTTTATGTCATAATAAAATGAATTTTGGTTTTGATTGTAATAAAGATTCATATACTGAAACACGATCTCTTAATCAGTGTTCAACTTTCAATGATGTGAATAAAAGTTATCAGCTTTATGATATTGATTGCTATCCTGAAGTCATGACTAATACAATTTCTAAAGATTTCAATGTTTGGAATTACAATCTTGGTCACCCATCTTCTAGTACTTTAGCCAAAGTTTTATCCCAATTTAACAATAAGTGCTCTCACAAGGATTTAGAATTTTGTGAAGCTTGTCATAGAGGAAAAAGTCATGTGCTTCCGTTTCCTCTATCACAATCTCATGTAGTTCATCCACTTGTGTTAGTTCACACAGGTGTGTAGGTTCCCTCACATGTTGAATCTAAAGATAGATACAATTACTATGTTCATTTTATGGATGATTACAGTAGGTATACATCGATTTAACCTTTAACTCCCAAATTCAAAGTTTTTTATGTCTTTCTTAAGGCCAAAGCATTAGTTGAAAAATAATTTGGGATCCCGATCAATGTTGTGCAATCTTACTGGGGTGGAGAATGTACACCATTTGCTAAGTTTTTAAGTGATCACGGAATTATATTTTACCGTCCTTGTCCACACACACATGAGCAATATGGTCGTGCAGAAAGGAAGCACAATCATATTATAGAGACTGGACTAACTCTATTGGCTCAAGCTGGTATGGATTTATCCTTTTGGTGGAATGCTTTTCACACCGCATCTTATCTTATTAATAGGTTTCCTATTTCTGTTTTGGCTGATTTATATCCATTTGAGAAGTTGTTTGGGATAAAGCCTGACTATAACTTTCTTAAACCTTTCGGGTGTCCCTGTTATCCACATCTTAAACCTTATCTGCCTAATAAGCTAAATTTCAGATCTCAAAAGTGAATTTTTATTGGGTAGTCATTGCAGCATAAGGATTATTGGTGTCTTAGTTTATATGGAAGAATTTATGTATCTAGAAATGTTATTTTTCATGAAACTGAGTTTCTCGCCATTCAAAATGTTTCTTTGCCATCTTCTCAATCATCACAAATAATATCAGTACCTACTGATTTTTCGGTATTATTCCACGTCAAAATCCTGAACCAAGTTGAAGTCAATATCATGTTTCAACATCTAATAATCTAAATGACATTATAGTGTCTAATTCTGCTGCTAGTACTATTGATTTCATTTCTAATAGTGATACTGAGTTACATCATAACAGAAGTTCTTCTGCTGATGATATTCATGTGCCATCTACTACACAACCAGTGAGTACTCATGCCATGAAGACTCGATCTCAAAATGGTATTTTAAGCTTAAAAGTTTCACTGCAACTAATCATGTTTTAACTGAAGATTTTGCTCCTAGTGAACTTACTTTAGTCAAGAAAGCTTTACAAGATCCTAAATGGTTCAAGTCTATGCAAGATGAGTATACTTCATCAATGCTCACCAATATTTGGACACTTGTTCCATTTTATCCAAATATGAATTTGGTTTGAAACAAGTGGTTATTTCTTGTAAAACTTAAAGTATATGGGACACTTGATAAGTTCAAATCTCGACTAGTAGCAAAAGGTTTTCCTTAAACTCCTAGTATAGATTATGATGATAAGTTTAGCCCAATCATAAAACCAACTATTGTGTATGTGGTTCTCACACTTGTAGACACTCATTTATGGGAAGTTCTCCAACTTGATGTTTGTAATGCATTTTTGAATGTTCAACTTTCTAAAACTGTGTTTGTGGTTCAACTTGAAGGGTTTGTAGATTCTACTTATCCTAATCACATGTGTAAACTAAACAAATCTCTCTATGGAGTTAAGAAAGCCTCAAGAGATTGGAATGACAAGTTTAAGACTACTTTACTGAAGTGGGGCTTTATAGCAGCAAGGTCTGATAACTAGTTGTTTGTTTTTTGTTCTGGCTCACAATTGGTTATTCTTTTGGTATACATAGATGATATTTTGGTTACTGGACCTAATCAAACTTTCATTAACAAACTTATTGTTGACTTGAATAATTCCTTTGCTTTAAAAGATCTTGGCTTAGTTCATTATTTCTTAGGAGTTAAAATTCATCGCAATGCTTATTGCATGTATTTAACTCAGGCGAAATATATCACTGATTTGTTCGTCAAACTACATATGGAAGGTCCTAAGAGTTGTCCTTGTCCTACAAGCTCTTCTCAAAAGTTATCATTAAAAGATAGTGATCCCTTTCAAGATGTCTTTCTTTATCGAAGTACTTTAGGAGATCTTCAGTATCTTACACTCACTCGGCCTAATATAGCCTTTATTGTCAATAAGCTAAGTCAGTTTATCCATGTTCCCACTGATGTGCATTAATAAGCTTATAAAAGGCTCTTTTGATATCTTAAAGGCACCATTACTGAAGGATTATTCATTAAACCATCACATTTACTTACCCTTGAAGCACACTCTGGTGCTAATTAGGCCAACTATCCTGGTGATGGAACATCCATAGATGCTTATGTGGTGTTTTTTGGGGAAAATTTTATTTCATTTTTTTTAAATACCAATTCAAGGCAATGGTCTACAATTCTGATTTAGTAGGTTGTTTACAATTCATTCAAGCAAGGGAATGGAAAAATTATTTTCTTCTACTTACCTGTGACACCCCGTCTAATTAAATATCGGGTGATCAGGCCTTTATCAAATTAAAACAGGTTTCTCATATGGTTCATTCTTAGAATCAGTGTCGAAAACCAAATTAATTACTAACCACCTAAGTTAATTAAACCGGTTCCAAATTTTATCTTTCAAATAAACATGATAAAAGAATAGTTTGAGATCTAAAACAACCTTTACAAGATACTAGAATCCAAACTATTACTAATATGTAAAAGCATCAAGTCATGCCGAATAACCCATCGGCTATAACTAAAAGCATGCAACAATCCACAATCCAACTACTAAGTAAAATTGATACAAAACTGGAACTGCAATGTAGTCAACTCACAACATGTCTACCCATGAGATAAAAGAATGAGGTCCTATGCTAGATCTGAATGAAATAGTCTTCTACTCAATAATCCTGTCAGCATCCACAGTGCTACAGATCCGAATCCCTTGAATGAAATCAAGTATGGCGCCCTTGTGGATGGCCACCTAAAAGGTTTTTTGAAAACATTTCTATAGCAATTTTTAGGACTCAAAACATTTTTGAAAACATTTAACAAGTAATTTATCGCAATATAAAATCGATTATTGATTACACATATTAGGTTCACGTACACTCCCTTGAGTTTCCTCACCTATCATCTAATGTGTACGCCTAACGTTCTACTTAGCGCACCTAGCTATCACCCAAGCTATCTCGACTATAGTATATAACCGATCGTATCAATAGCATACTCTCATGTACCGCTCATTCAGCACGATTCATTATTAACATATCTCACAATGTTCTTCATTACTTAGGTAACCTTCACATATATTACATTTAAGCATTATAATCAAGTCTCACTACTTAATTCATAAAGTATTTCAGAGTTATCATTCAACTTTCATAATTAAGTTTCACTACTTAATTTATTATAAATATTCCTAATCTATTCTTAATCTTGAAATTAAGTTTCTCTCAACTTAATTTATCATTTGGATGTATATCCATATATATATCATCTACAAGTCTACTTTTGCACATAAGTAGAATATCATGAAGCATATATATTGCACACACAATATATACTATAAGAATTATTGGTCCAGATAATCATCGACCCCAATCATCGAATCATTTACATTAGTCCGGATATCCCTCGACCCCAAAGTAAATGTTAAGCATGTGTATATTGGTCCGGATACTCATCGACCCCAATATCATTCATCTTTAATTTGGTCCGGATAATGATCGACCCCAAATCGAGCTTTCATGTATTTGTCCGGATAATCATCGACCCCAATATGGAATTTAGCTTTCTTTAGGTATTCACAAGGCCTAAGTATCAACAGAATAGGTATTCATGCAACCAAATTATTTATACTAGTGCGTAATATTTTTCTCTCTAATATTCACCGTACTTTAACATTTATTTACGAATTTAATTCACTTTCAAAATTATTTGAGTGTTCACACAACTCTAAGGTTCTAATTACCCCTTATTATATAATAATTCAGTAGTTACCACATTTACTCTACCGATGTACATAGTTTCATTAGATTCCCGTAATTCTTTATCCATCTCTCAAATTAATTGAGAATTACTTTAACCAATCCCATTCCCATCTTAACTCTCTCTCTAAGATGAAGTCGCACTCCCGTCATAGGCCTACTATGAAATAATAAGTCTCCCAATATTATTTTCACAAGTGCTTAAGGATTTTCCACCACATCCATTTATGAATACAAGAGAAAAAGAGAAATTTCAAAAATTCAAAGCACCGAACCGAATGGCTTCCCAGAACCGAACTGGTCCACTATTCAGTTAAGCCCGAACTAATCCGCATCCTCCAGGGCCGGACCGATCCGTTTGTCTGCAACTTCGTTCTCTGTTTCCCAACAGCATTGTACACCATTTAGAATTCACCCAAACCTCATAATTCTTCACCAAATTCACAATCGATTGTTCCTAACTATTTATACCTCAATTAAGATGATTTCTAATGTTTCAAACACATTAAAACTTCATATTAATTAATTAAGAATGAATCCAACCCCCGAAACTCTTTTATAAATATAGTTTTGTGTTCATTTGTTTCATTCAATCTAAAACCCATATTTAAATCCGTGGTGATGTTCAAAACTCTTCTGATTTAACATTCTCTACAGATATAAACCCTAACTACATGCAATTTCACCCAAACATGAAATCAGTTAGTACTTTTCATCAAAGGTTTTTAGAGAAAATCAATTTATTCATGAAATTCCTACTCATGGGTATTGTAACATCAATTTAATTTGCGATAAACACTTGCCTTAGATTGATTAATCTAATTTCTTGGTTTGTTGTTGATGATTGATTGCTTCTCCTCCAATCTTCCTTTCTAATTGCCTTGAGGTACAAGAAACCCCTCACCACCTTCATAATTCTCTCCTTAGGCTTTGGAAAAATGGTTCTCTCTTTTCTTTAATGGTCTCTCTAATCTTTTGTGTTATAATTCCTAACCCCAATCTCTAAATATCATATATATGGCTCTAAATTTCGTAGGTCCCTTGACCTCTTTTTGAAAAATGATCGTAACACCCTTAATATGTGTCGGTTTGGTCCAAAATTGACCTGGGACCCAAACTATACTTCCGGGTACACTATTTTGACTATTTCGGCCCATTCGAAATCATCCGTGACCTCTAAATTCCAATCTGAATCACTTAAAATATATTTCTCATTTCTCACCTCAAAATAGTCTACACGCGACTCCTGGTGAGATAAACTAGAATAAGCACATATCACTCGCTATGACGTATAATAATAATCATTTATTATTTTACTATTTTCACTTAGTAAATTTCATCAAAATATTAATTAGTACGTATCTCTAAATTAATATTTTACAATCACATTTATTAAATAAATCAAATTAAATTACTTCACTCGCGTAATTTAAATAAGTGTATTTTCCAAATTAATTTTCGAATTAATTAAATTAGAAATACGCAGAAATACGGGGTATTACATTACCATGTTGGCGAGGAAGTGCAAACTGGGTCTATTTTCCACCTCATTTTTTAAAGATCCTCGAGTTTCATGTTTGACGAAGAAATGTAAATTATACCTACTAAGGCGAACAACTATATATTCGTTTTCTCTATTTGGGGTGAGGGTATCTCATGTTTCTCGAACTTCTGTGCTTTGTGGGTGTATATATGTTGTACTATATAATATATTGATTCCAGATTGTACGAGAATGGAATACCTATTATTTTTTTGTTTTAAAAAAAATAAATTTCAAGGAACTACACCGTTGGAAGCTTTTTCTGTTGAGCAGACTAAAGACAAATTTCTATTATATCTTGGTACAAGTGTAAGCATGCCTATGATTTTAAGATATTATGTAAAAATTCGAATAATTTTTTACAAATCCTGCCCTATATAATAAATCGTTCGTTTAAAATCCCACGACATCTGGGTACTTTTTTACTCTTGTTTATACTAAGAGGTTTTCTCTTAACATTACATAATTTATGACATTAATAATGATACAACAACTCACTACATTTATATATTTACCATCAAGGCCTCAAAAGATAATCTCCTAAAATCACATGATTTAAGCAATCATTAGACAACTCAGGAAATATCATTTACAAGGTCCACATACGTGACTTTATCTGGTGCAATGATATATATATGTATGTATGTATGTATGTATATATTGAACACTTCCTACAAAGAAAAACTGACATTTTCAGCTATAGATCATATAGAGCAGAGCACTATAATGCATTGTCACATCAATTATCTTATGTATAGCATGAAAAAAAAATTCTCAAATTAGCTAACTAGCCTCTTGGTAAAGTTCTTATAAAATACAAATCAAACACGAATGATTAATAGTTTACTTAGCTAATTAAGATTGAGGGATTTTTTAACATCGTTCTTGAATATATTATTTTATTTTCCTCCAGCATCTACATCCAATAAGCGAGTGGGGGGGTGCTCAACTATCATTTTCTTAGTCGGTAACAACTCTGGTGCCACTACCTCCCCCCCCCCCCCTCCACGAGAATCATCACTAGTATTGCACAAACTTGCTAAATCTATGCTTTGTTTCTTTAGAAAACCCCAAAAAACATGCATGTGAGGTTCATCGCTGTCAATTACAGAGCAGCATAAACTGAGTTGCTCATCTGGTTCCCGAACGGGCCATGACCTCTCGCTCTTGTAACTATAACATCATCATTGGTTTTATCACTTTGGATAGTGTTACCTCTTAGAGTGCTTTTCCAAGATTAGCTACTTAGAAACATTCTTCCCTTCTTTATTCGTGGTAGTGAGGACACCTCCCCAGCGCAGTTGTCAAATTTAGGAGGGTAGTATGATTTGGGTGTGGTAAGAAATTGAAATGGGTGAGGCATGACCCACTCTAATGGACTCTGCCTCTAAGGTCTTCAAGGTCTCAAGTAGGAGCTTGGAGTGAAAAGCTTCCTTTTCTAGTAAAAATGGAGTGAATACTATGAACCTCCCCCTGCAAGAAAATGAACTTCACAAAAATAATAGTAACTTTGAGAATAAGATCTCCTGAGAATGAAGGCTATCAAGATGGGAATAAAGGAACCAGCACTCAGAACCTAGAGAGAGAGCAATGAGAGAATACCAAGTTGTCAGTGTGATTTTGACGAAGTAACGGTATGACTTGAGTTCTTAATATATGATTTAACCTCACCAATGATCCTATTTATAGGTGAATGCTAGGGATGGTTTAGGACTTTTGGGCCCAAAAATAAGAGGGAAAGTTTAGAGGAACAAGGTCTGCAATGTACCTTTTGTCCCTACTAAGTCTGCAGTCGCATGTCCCCTCTGACAGACGACACCTTGTGTAAATCAAAGTCAAAAAACAAATATGTCTCATAATGGAGACAATATATCTAATTTGGTAAATATCTTTTGAAATGTTAACTTTTTGTACAAACTTTGTAAACTTAAGAGTGGCCTCAAGGACCACCCTCTCTTAAATAATTTTGTAAAAGTTCATTTCTTGTGAGCAATCCTTTGGCTACTCACCTTAGATGTGACTAAGTGTGAGTTATGTAAGGACTTAAGTGACTCTTAGGGCCTCTCTACTAGTATTCTCTCTATCTAAAAGTGCTAAGTGGTTGAGCTTGCTCAATAAAGCTTATTCCTCAGCCACCAAGACAAAACTCGCAGAAGATCCCAACTGGCATATTTGAGCTATGTCTGCTCAGCTAGACTACATGTGCAAGAAAGTAAATATTAGTACGTTTGTTTTGTAAAATAATAAATTTTTCATGATGAGGAGCTACTAATGCTAGATCCCCTCATCCTGGCCTATTTTATTCTTTAGGTCACTTCTTGGACCCTCCTACTGTAAAACAAATACTATTTGAACATTTGTTAGAGGATTCTATCACTGTGGACTTCCTCACTAGATTTTACACATTAGCTGATCTTGGTAGCGGGGTCCCTCGTTTGTGGCTCCCTTTCCCAGGTATCATTTTAACTTATTTTGGCGAGGGGGGTACCATCACCCTAACTATATCATTTGGGGAATTAGAAGGAGGTGGGGGAGGGGGTCCCTCGCCTCACCTGTGATATTTGGAATTTAGAAGGAGGCGAGGGAGGGGTCCCTCATCCAAACTATAAATATGTTTGAAACTGGAAGGAAGTGGGGGAGTGGTCTCTCACCCAAAATATCATTGGAACTAGAAGGAGGTGGGGGAGGGGTCCATCACCCAAAATAACTATGGAACTAGAAGGAGGTGGGGGAGGAGTCATCCCTCTCCTAAAATAACTCTGGAACTGGAAGAAGGTGGGGTCCCTCGCCCCAAAATTCACACTACTTGGATTTTCGCAGGAGGAGGGTCCCTTACCCAAAATTCACATTACTGGGAATTTGGCAGGAGGGGGGTCCCTCACCCCAGAATTCACATTACTTGAGATTTGGCCGGAGGGGGTTCCCTAGCCCCAAAACTCACATTACTTGGAATTTGGCAGGAGGGGGGAGTCCCTCTCCCAAAAAACATATTTTTGTTGGAATTGGCATGAAGAGGAGTCCTTCCCACAAAACTTCATATTACTTAGGATTTGGCAGGAGAGGGGAGTCTCTCGCCCAAAAATCATATTTTTACTGGAATTACGGGAGGGGAGAGTCCCTCACCCAAAAATCACATTTATTGGATTTGGTGGGAGGGGGGAGTCCCTCGTCCAAAAATCAGTTTTTTGCTGGAATTGGCAAAGGGGTCTTGTGGACTCCCTTGACCAGAGATCCAAGAATAATACAAATCACTTTATCTCTGCTCACTCAATGGTTAGACAGTTAGAAAGTATTATTCGCTCTTTCCGTCCAGATCCCAATGGGGGATCTCACCTGTTATAGTGAATGAGTATGAGGAAATGTCTGTTGGACTAGTATGGGTTGGGTAAGAGCATATTCTTACGGGATCACAATCAAGATATATAATAGTTTAATGGTGTACTCAAGAAGGAATGTTCCCTCATATGTTAGTTATCGATAGTGCCATGCACATGGCATTGGCCAGCCTTTAATAGTGTTATTACAATTACAGTCCGTCATTTAGCCTTAGTTACATTGACCCAGTCCGCCCAGATTGAAAGAAGGTCAACCTTATTGCTAAGTTGAGGTCAATTCCTTAGTGTTTGTTCAACCGGGGCTGAGCTCTTTCACTTGCTATTGAAGCATTTTTTCAGTTCTCTTTGGATCATGATATGCTCTACAAATATGGTATAACAAAATACCCCAAGACTGTCCTCATGACTAGAAAGAAGTGGGTGAAGTTTTTACAAATAGTTATTGGATGACATCTCTATGTTCAAAGGTTAGCAGTTGTTCTACTCGGTCGGCCGAGTAGAATGACTTGTAAGTTTCCTTGATGAAATTTCGATTTGAATTAAGTTTGCCACGTGTTAGAAATTTGGTGGGTCTTTGATAGGTACGCTTGACACATGCGTTTTTTTGTCCTTATAAAAATGGGGCGATATATCATTTGGACTTTTTAAATTATGTCTTCAAGATTTTTAGAAAGAGGTAGATTGATTGTAATCTAGTGTCATTTAGATATTAATACAACTTAACTTCCAGTTAGTTTCCAACATTAGGTACTCTTTGTGTTTTCTCTCTAGTCATTTATTGTTCTTTTGTTTTTTGTTTGTGTTGGGTTGAGGGATTTTCTTAGGGTTTTCCATTTCTATGGTTTAATGAGGTCTGTTTTGGGTGTAAGTGTGCCTTGTATGAGTGAATCGTTGTGAATATAAAAACATATTATTAATCTGAATAAGATTTATATCATAGCTTTTGCTGAGAGGTTTCCAATTTCACTCCAGGTGCTTAAGCCTAAAGACGATCCTGTGAATCGAAATTTCATCCTAAAATTTAATTCTTCATCTGTGTCACCCCCAAGTGTTGAGTATAGCACATCAGAGTATCATACCTCGGCAATGTGAACCATAGGAGTGGGGTGGAAATTATGTTGACACCAGTAACACAACTTTATATGGTCATGAAAAGTCTAAAGAGAGGTATTTAATGGATAATCGTTCACCTTATACCTTGCCTGTTGAGGCTCTTTTATCTGCTGAAGAGGAGGACATCGAAGAGGTTCCCAAGACCTCTTATGATCCTTCTACCTTTGATGTAAGATTGTAACTAAGTGATATCTGAGTTTGGGATTTAGCTAACTATAGAATTTTGTGCTCCATACCAAACAATGTGACAATTTGAACTCCTGACCCAGAGGAGAGGGCCTATGACAGAAGAAATGCCAATGCGGTTCATTTTCCTCTATAGGCATTCTAAGTTGGATTCCATTTACCTAAGTTTGATCTTAAAAGGGTATGGAGTAGACCTTACCTAGCCTCCTCCAAATGCTTATTGGTCTACAGTGGGGTCCATGATCTATTGGAAGAAATATGTGGAGTTTGATATTAATAGGGATATATTTAAGTTTTTGTATGGTTAAAAGGATAACCACAAAACCCATGGGTATTATTACTTTACTCCTCGAAAGTGCAACACCAAGATATTCCAACTCACCCAAAATAGTAATCAAAAATGAAAAACTAAGTTCTTTTATATTTCTAGTGCATGGGAGTTCTTTCCCATTGACCCAGAAAGAGGGATTAGCATAACCATGGACTAGTTTTCCTCAAACTTCATTGCCAAAATGCACCCTCATTGGACACAAGGTTGGTAAAATTGATTAGGAAAGTTTGTAACTCGGACCCCCAGTACTTTGAGAATGTATAGTCCCCCAAAAAAGTTTGGGGCCATAAAAAACTATTTAAGCATAAGTATCATTTATGATGAAACTTATAGGCCACCAAGGCTAGCTAACTATGATGAGTAAAGTTCTAAGGGAGAGGAGAAAAATTAGGCGGAGGTCGTCCAGGTTGAAGGGAATTATGAAGAGGTTGATCAAGAGTTCAAAAAGGGTGAGAATTTTTTACAAATCTTAGGTCGTCCTTCTTTTTTATATATTTATATACTCCATATAAACTTGATTGTTAACTAGATTTGTCTATGTTTCTCGTTAAGCTTCAACTCCAAATTCAAGCTCCTTTATCATGGCTCCAACTAATGTTTCCCGGGATAGGGAGAAGGAAATTCGATTTAAACAACTCAAAAAACCTTATCAACGGGAAACTGCTAAAAATAAGGAGGAGGATTGTATAAAATAGAGAAATGATGATGAAACTCGACTTACAAACACTGAGGCAGCGAAATTGGCTGCTAAAAGAGCCAATAAGAAAAAGCGTTGCTGACAAAGGTAAAAGCAGGGTATCTAAAAAGAGGAAATAAGAAGAGGCCTTTAGATGATCCGTCTATCAAGAATCCCAAATTTCCTAAATTTAATGCCAAAGAAAGGGTTTTCATTGATGTTCGACCGGCTCAGAGGTTATATAAGAGGGGGAACTCTTCATCTCCCTATGGTCATGTTGAGCCCTATGATCTTGACCCTCTAATGACCAAGGACAAAAATATATTCTTTTGAATTCTACTAACACACCTAAAGTTTTAGGCTATGTGGGTTATGTAATACCCCGTATTTTTATGGCTTTTAAATTTAGGGATTTATTAAATTTAATTGAGATAAATTAATTTAATTTTAATCCGGAATGTTATTTTAAATATTTACTAGCGTGACGAGAGTTAGTCATTATTGAAATTGTTGAATGTTACTGGATGAGTATAGTAATATATGAGATGTATTTTATAAAATTGTCACGTGTGAATAAAATGGCAAGTATGGAAATTTAGGTCGGGACGTGCCTGTATCGTGTCGGGACTAAATTATTATTATATAAAGTGAATAAATTATAAGTTACTTGTATGGTCATTTTGAGTGCGTCAAAGTGTCCGAAAGGGTCGAGATAGTCAGAAAGGTGTACCCGGGGGTTTATTTTTGGTCTCGGAGGGTTTTTAGGCCTAATTAGTACCCCGGGAGGGCGTTTTGGACATTTCGTAATTATGGGTAATTATACCCACGAATTTCCAAGGGTTATATCAGATGTTAAGTGTTATCTTCTAGGTTTAACACAATAAAAAACTAATGACGGCCATTGGAGAGGAAGGGGAGGAGCTTTCCAAGGGTTCTAGGCCAAGAACTCCTCCGGTTGCACCGCCGTCGCCGCCAAATCGTAGATCGCGCGAAGGGGATCACAACCACACCTTTTTTCTTCCACAAATCAGAGATTAAATTTCCAGACAAGTATTTATCTTGCTTTTAGCAAGTTAATGGATCCTTTTATATTAGTTTAAGGTTGATTAGAATTAGTGTTCTTGAAGAAAAACGTTAATTGGAGACAAAAAAAATTTGCATGTTGTAGAGATAGAGATCATATTTCTGGAAATCCATTTCACATGTAGAGGTTGAACCACGAATTTCCATGGTATTAGTGATAGAAAATCTGGAAAAAGAATGAAAGAACTAAGATAAAGAAAATATTAGGGTTCATGAGAATTATATAGAGTTTGGCCCTTTTAACCCATGATTCTTGATGAAAATTCGCATGCCTTACGTAAATTATTACTCATTTGGGTTTAGTATGTTTGTGGTATCAATTTCTGGGAGTTTGGGAGTTAAAAATTTGGAATTTGATGAGTTTGGATGATAGAACCCGTAACTGGTATTCTGCAGTTTTCGCCATACCTGTTTGATAGATCGATCGAGCCCAGAGTATCAATCGATCGACTGTTCGATCGATCGACCCCCTTCTATCAGTCGATCGACCCCTCCTGGAAAACTACATTTTTGCTCGTGTTAGCTTAATCTGATTTTATGCGTAGAAAACCTTGATTAGGGTTGCTAGAACATAATGGAACATAAAAAGGACCAATAGGGTCAAGATAAACCTCGTTAAGTGGAACTTAATGCGAAGAGAAATAAAGGGTAAACGGGGAGACATTTATACTTAAGAAATCATACGTGCTTTGATTAAATAATTGAAACATCTAGGAAGTTGGATGAGAAGGTGAGTGAGGGCCTACTGAAATTGTACTTAGGTAAAGAGAATACTTCGAGAGACGAGAAGTGAATTTAGAATGGCTTAATTACGAGAATAAAAAATGAACGAGTCCGTTATATGAAATAATCGAGTAAAATGTGTAATAACGGATAATTATAATTATGGGTCGTAAGCGCACCTAATTCAACAATGGGGATGTGTGTGTGTGTATATATATATATATATATATATATATATATATATATATATGACTGTGTGATTGTGCATATATTACTTCTGTGTAAAAATCATACTCGGGCTACTTACTATCACGGGGGTTTCCGCGCCGGGACGGTCTTATCTCGATGGGACCTTTATGGGGGATATTGACTCGTACCCTAGAACATAGGATTCCTTGGTACAGGCTATCTGATTGATAGTCAGACGGTCCTAAGAGACGTGAGAGTATGTGCTGACCTCTTAGTGACTTAGAACTATGCTTCGCCTCCATTTGTTTGTGTTTTGTGTTAATACAGTTCGAGAGTGATTTCGAACTAGTATTTCCCTTAGTTTGTGTGATACGGGGACTTGATAGCAGAGTATGCCAGCACCATAGTTTTTATGTGGGGTGCCGTTAGTATATATATATTATATAAGTGATTTGTATATATGTACTTGTATATGGAAGCCAAGCACCATAGATTTTATGTGGGGTGTTGTTTGTATATATATTATACGAGTAATTAATATATATATATATATATATGTATACCTATATGAGAACTTTCTTCTGTGCATGAAAGAAGTTAAGCAATGTATAAATTTTCAATTTCACTATAAGTATTCGGAAACGTTATAACGATACGGAATCATTCCAATTAACGTAAGAAATCTTGAAGAGATAGATTATCTAAAAGTGAATAACATAACCTTAATTTCACATGATAAGACTTATGGAGAATAAATTATAGAGATATATGAGAATCATTAGTACGGTAGACGTGCACACTAGATGAGAGGTGAGATTTCTCAAGAGAGTGTCGCATACTAATATGATTGTTACATTAGCCGGTAAGCATTTTAAATACTTGCTAAACTATTTTAAAACTGTTTTACAATCGGGCTCTGACCCGTTTGCTATTATCTCTTCTCTCTTGTGTATATATATGTATGTATTACAGGTGCCCAGCCACATGGGTGTCATGCTTAGGATTCTTAGGATGGAACGTGTTGTAGCTTTTGTGGGAGTTGCAGGCCATTGTTTAGACGACTTCATTGTTGACACCACTTCTAGTTCAGTTTTATCCAGTGGGGTATGTGTCGCCCTTTTTCCATTATTTAGTTGGCATTGTCAGAGATTGTAATTCTTTTACTTTCAGCATCTTTATTTCGGGATTTATTACTGTCATGATGTTTTCCTTTAGTGCTTTAAAGTTGGGATTTGTTATTGATGGTTAAACTCTTAAATGTTCATTTTTTTTATTCTTATACTTATTGTGTGACTCTTAAAATGTTAATGGTTAAAGGTTTTATAATTGGATTTAATAAAATGGAACTAAGGTTTTAAATGGTTTTGACACTTAGCTTAATTAATCAGGGTGTTTGAATTCGGAAATTTTCTTTTACGACAGTGATGCTAAGAATGAACCAACTGTTCACCTTGATTTTAATTTAATAAAGGAGTGATCGCTCGGTATTTAATTAGGCGGGGTGTCACAGGTTATACCCCTAACTTTTAATTCATGCAAAGTTTGAATGTGGATAATCTTTGGAATTTTGCTTATCATAAGGTGTTTAAAGTAAGTTGAATCTTATTAATTTCACCTATTCTCTTTTTAACTGATATATTTTTCTCTAGATAATTTGTTCCATTTCTTCTTATGCAAGGTAGCATGGCCACAATAATTCTAAAGGAAAAAGCTTAGTCTGCCTTAAATGCTTATGATAAGTTGAGGAACGCCAAAGAGAGTCTTAAAGAGAAAATTAAAATTACTGAGTCTGAACTGTCTAAGGCATATACCAAGCTTCAAAAAGTTAATGACCTGATGGTGACCAAGGTTCATGGCCTTAGTAAAGCTGAAGAGGAGGTTAGGCAATTGCAACAAGACCTCAAGGCTATAAAAGACTAACTTGATGACTAGAAGGTTCAACTTGCAGCTGCCTTTGTCACTACTTCAATGGATGGAGAAGATGTTCTTAAGGCGTTTAAGACCTCCGAGGAATATATCATTGACACCACCATAACATTCATCACGGTCTATAAAAATGAAAATGAGGGTAGCTAAACACAACCTTGAAATTGCTGAGGTTATCATGTCTGAGGAAGAGGATGATAACGAGGCCAAGAACATGGGTGAAGAGTAGGAGGCCACCATAATAGCTAAAGCAGGATCATCGTTTGAGGATGAGCTCCAGGTCATTGAGGAAAAATAGGTCATTGAGGTGAAGATTGTAAGAGAGAGTTTTATAATTTCTGAGTCTATTAAAGTTTGGCATATTTTGTTACAGCCCTATACCATCATGTACTTTCTAATATCTTCAAGCGAAGACAAGTTAGTGAGTTGAGATCTTCACTTCAATCATCGGATAAGTTATATGGTTTTGATTATGTGTAAACATTTTATTCAAGAGTTGTTTTTAAAAAAATGTGTGAAGCCTAATTTTAAAATAATTTTCAAAAAAAATATTTTTATTTTTTAAGTCGTTCGAACGACTTTAAGTCTTCATTCAAATGAGATTGATAGTTCGTTTAAACGAACATCAAATGATCATAAAACGATATTTTTCTGTTAGAAAAACTAATATCATTTTAATCTCGTTCTTAGTTGGTTCGAACGAGATTGGTTGTTCATTCGAATGAGCTTTACTTTAACTCAAACGAGTTAGCATTTTCGTTCGAATGAAATCCTATTTTCGTACGATCGAGTTTTTTCAAAATTTGTGCTGCCTCAAAATTAATGTTTTCTATATAAAGGGGTCTTGGGATCAGCTTTTCTCAAAGCTTTTGGCGAAAAACATTTCTCCATACATATCCAAAAGGTCTTCAAACCCTAGCTTGTTTAAAAATCTTTTATTTTTCAATCCAAACACCTTTGATGACTTATTGAGCATTTGATCAAACCCTAAAAGAACACATCTACTATTTATAACCTTGTGGAGTTCACCCTCCATTGTTGAAGATAGTAATACTATTTTTTAAACCTGATTGGTGGACACCGAGGCATGTGAACCTTCCAGTGGAGCATTGATGGATCTGCATCACTATCTGTTGAGAACAACGATTAAAGACATAGCTGCATCACTTAGTGGAGTCCAAGGTTCTGTAAGTCTATTAGTGTCGTTCAATAATACCTAGTTGTAACAGTGTTGAATATAAGTTTTTTTTCGAAAAGGATTTTTCCTCATCTTATATCTTCTGCTTTGTGGTTTGTGTTTTTGGATTTCGTTTCTATATCTTGCATGTTAAGGTTCACTTAATTTATCAAAATAAATTTTGGACTAAATAGGATTTGTCTTTTGTGTGTGTGACCTAGTTTATGATTTATACATATAACCCGTAACGCCCCAGCTCAGACTTATGGGTTACCCATAGTCAACCCGGTCCGACCCGAGAATTAGGTGTGAAATGCAATGAAATAACCTATATAACGTTGCTAATCTAATTTTAGGTTAATTAACGTTTTACTTATTAGAATGTGATTCCAATTTTGAATTAAACTATGAGAGGGTCCCCTGGAAAGCATCCCAAGAGTCCAAGTATACAGAGCTACCAATGTAAGACAAAAGTGAGTACTTACCCAAGTAACGCTCTCAAAATACGAACCCGAACCCAACCTACCGTAACAAAGACGTGGGTGTGAGCCAAATGTTCAGTGAGAAATTTAAACAAAATATAGAATCGAACGGCAGAAAGAAAACTCGAAGACGTTATACCTACGTGCACATGCTACTACCTTATATATATATATATATATATATATATATATATATATATATTCTTAATGCATGAAATGGTTTTTATTTTCAAAAATGTTATTTGTCCCAATTAAATTACCATAATCTTACAAAGAAATTCCTCTTTCTTGGTTTGCAATTTATCCCTTTACTTAACACACGCGATAAATAATTGAAACAACAACACTTTATTTAATTGAAATCACCCTTTAATTTAAACAAATTCACTTTAGTATTTTCATTGAAAATACCCCTCTCAACGCACGCGAACACCGTGTTAGAAAATACTTATTTAACTTTTGACCACAACACACTCGTGTTTAATTATGGGTTAAACCTTCTTAGGTTTCTTAACGACCTATTTAATTGTTACACTTTACCTTTACTTTACTTTATGGAAATTAATCTATTTACAAGTTTCTTGTCCACTTTAACCTTTATCGGAAAATTTATTAATTCACTCAAGTTAGGTTGTTCCTCTTACATTTTCACCACACAACCCATTAAATCGTGTACTTTAATGGACTCCACACAATCGGCGATGTCATCATATGCTCTGGCCAATGATTTTAGATCTTTCACCCTAGGGCTCCGGGACCTCCTTAATTATCCCCGTGTCATTCGAGATACCTTTTAATATGTTTCAATATTTCTCAAATGTCCACATCATTCCACTTTTCCTTTTTACTCGGTCGAAGCCAAAACCCGAGTTTTCATCTCCAATTTGTGTTACACTTTGAAAATCAAAATTTCTTGTCCTTACACTTTAGCCTTGATTTTATTCCAAATCAGCTTCATTTAGGATCCATTTGTGTAACACCCTTTCCAATATTTTTATTTCATGAAAATATTCCACTTTAAGTTAAAATACAATTTTACCCTTTTGTTTTCAAACTTGCCCTTTTCTTCTAATTTCATTAGTGTTAATCTTCCCAAAATATTATTAAGTTACCCACATTAACTTCACAATATTTAAACCCATTAACACTTATTCAACACCGTTTTTAACCATTTTCCAAGTTAGACATTTCTTCACTCTCTTTATCAATAAACCCAATTATATTTGAAGACTAATCTTGTATGAAAATTCCATTTGATTTTACTAACACGTGTAGTCTTAATTCCTTGCACTTATCACATTTTCAACACCTTTTTAACACACATTGACGGCTGAAATTTCATTATTATTTATTTCATGTATATACCCAATTAAACTTGTTTATATGTTTATCATCAAAATACTACAAGTTTATATGCATATGAAAATGGATTTTAAATCCTATTAAATGGGTTAAACACATGGTTTATTCTAGAAATTCGCAGCACTTGCGAATTATACTTTTCAATATTAAAGGACATTATTATTTCTTCAAAACTTCGAACAAATGTCCCATTTTTGTTAAAATCTTTATTTATTCGCAAGAACTCAAACTTAACTTACTAAATATCTTTAGCAAGAGAAATATAAATTTCAAACATTTTTACTCCATAAAAATGTTTAGCACCCAAGTTCTTAAATCACACCACTTTTCACAAATATCCCAAATATTTATTTCAAGAAAACCATAAAATATTTTCTCATGATTGATTCCCATCAAAATAATATTCTTTCAACATTTTTATTTCATAAAAATATTTAAACACCACGCTTTCTTCAAATATCTAAGTTTTTGTGCAAAACCATTAAAACCCATTTTCTTATAACTCATAATAATAATAATCTTATATCTCGTATACATCATACTCTTAATTTCTACAAACAAGACTACTACTAAGAAAAAAGAGTCATAAATCTAAGAGTAAAATGTTTCCCACCTCAAATGGAGCTCCAAAATGATTGATTGAAATGACTAAGAAGATGGAAACTTCCCACCTCCTAAGGTGACCTCAAGAAAGTTGACCAACTCCAAAAGCATGCTCCATTAAGCTTTCAAATCAAAAAACCCTTCAAACTCCGTTAATCTTCCATTTCCATCATAAAAAAGGCCATCAACAACTCCACAAATTCATAGCTTTACTCAACAATGGTGGAAATAGCTATGTATGGTTCAAATATGGAATAATACATGTACAATAGAGTGGCACAAGGTGGAGGTATGTTGGTGGCGTGGTGGTTTATGGTAGAGAGAGGTGGAGAAATTGTGAAAATGGTGGACGACCCACCCCTCTATCTCTTCTTCCAACTCTTAGTCCCTAAAATAAACCAAACAAAGCCTTATAAAATACCCCTAAAACCTCAAATCCCATTTTTGCCCAATTTGGGCTCAGTGGAGCTTGACATCTCATCCATCCAATGGCCTAAAACCAGACAGCGTACAAGGGTAACCTGATTTAAAAAGTTCAGTCGCGCTCGTTCGAATGAGAATCGCCTCCCATTTGAACGAGAAAGGCATCTCGTTCGAACTATCCTTCGTATAACCTGAACTTCTTATTCAGTGGGATCTCGTTCAAACCTCGTTCGATCCCTAACTTCAAATGACCTTGGTTTCTCTTTTGAATGACCTAAGCTCATTCGAATGGACATTCTTAATTTTTCTCCAAATTTTCTAATGTTTATGCCACAATCTTTTACCAATTATAATCAGGACCCCAATCAGTCAATTGCATCTATAAACTTAATCATAACGATCCAAATATTGAGAGTTTCATATTATTACAACTTACATGGGAAAATTAATAAAAAATTTGGAGAGGTATTATATTATTCCCTCTTTAGGAAATTTCATCCCCGAAATTATCGACCCGATAATAATTACGCTTATGGGGTTTATCAATTTCTAGCCTAAATCATAAGAATCCTCCAAGACTAAATCATCAAAGTCCTCGAATACCAATATAACATCATACGCTCATTCACAAGTTTGTCACCAAATGGTTCATTAGGCAACATGACTTAATTCCCACCCTCAAGCTAGTCATTAAATTCACCTACAGTCCTCGAGTCTCCATTTCTTAATGATTATGCTTAGTCGAGTCCTAGGACTACCTTGGATGATACCCAAAGCATAACGGTGCCCCTATCGAGCAACACCCTCTCGTGATTGATAGTCACCCAATGGTAAACCGCAAAGTAATTAATATCCGATTCATCATTAAAAAAATTCTCAACCTTTAGAACTACACGTTCTACTTTTCACAAACTTCCAGATCGTCCCATCCATAGAGCTTTATTCAAACTTAACACTAGTCTTACATCACTAGTCGCTCGCATCAAAGATCAACAACCCATTAAGTCTCAAACAATGCATATGACTAATACCCTTTTACAGGATCCCCACATGAGTCTAAAATCATTCTAGGTACCCAACAAAGGGACACAAACATGTGCATTACACAATCCACTCATCGTGACAAACCATACTTAGTGACAGGTTTCCTCAAGTTGTAATATTCTACAATGTCCTCAAGTTATCCAGTTTCTCTTCACGACCAGAACCCTTAATTTCCATACTGGCCAAATTCTTGGTCACTACATCTAAGGAAGGAGAACACTATGAGCAACCATGCGGCCAAAAGTGCAGCCATTAGCATACAGAGCTTGACGTAGTAACAACGATACCTTGGATAAGGGCGCACCCAGTTATCGAGATGCATTGACCATGCCATGTCTATTCTCTCTCTACAAGGCCAACCCATTGCATACCATGCCATGGTACAAGTATGGTTTATCATAATCGCGAGGGATATAATTTCATATCATTGAAATCGAAGGAAAATAAGAGAATTGAAAGATATAACCAATAGATAAGATAGTTACCCACTCACATATAACCATGACAGTTTACAAAAATGAACCTACACCACGCATTCGGATTCCATGTCTCGTCCCGAGAAAACTCAACGGATCTTAGTCTATCCATACACTCTTGATTGAGCCACCAATCATGTCGAACTTAGCCACGACCCGCTCATTTACTCAAGAAGGAAGCAAAATACGAACCTAATGTTCTTCAGGAAGTTAAACTCTAGAGTTACCTCCTTAAAGATACGATCTCCCTCTTACATCCTTGGCCAACATGAATCACTCCAATCGATAAATGTCAATGCCCTTATCGATATCGATCATTTCCATCTCGTGAGTGACGATGTCATTAACCTAATATACCCAGGTTATTGTTTCCTATCTTAAGTTCATTTATAATTGACTTCATGTGATGGTCAATCGATCATCACTAACACTATAAGGGTAACTAGTACTACTCGAACTTACATCCTCGAATCAACACGAGTTTAACATGACTACCTAAGGTCTAAACGATCCCCTATTAGTGTTATTCTAACATATATTGTCGACTTATGTCGACACCCTCGTTCCACTTCAACAAATCGTCATAATTGTTATTTATGGGGCCTAAATCATAACATCGTTGACCCAAATCTCTAATGCATTCCTGGTACTCGTCAAATATAACACGACCCACTCTTCATTGATCTCCTCAAGGCAATGAAAATTATGTCCAATCATGATATGAATCTCTAATTTCACCTCAAAATACAACACTTCATATTTACATTGAACTTTGGCAACCTCCCCCAAGGCTATATGAAGCGACCACTTGAACTTAGTCGGTAACCCAAGGTCACCACCAAATTTTCCACATCCTTTCGTCTGACATGAGACATTACATAAAATCTAGACCGGTTGGTTCCCTAAGGTCACCAAGTATACCAAATCATTTGTCACCAAAGAGTAGATAAGGCTTTATCGATCATAATTCCCACAAATCAATTATGCCCTAAGACTTCTTGATATCCGCTTTATCAGTTGCCAACTACTCAACCAAATATTAATCTATGATTCTCTAACATAGTAAGTCACAATTGAAATCCACAAGGCATCAAAACCAGTTGACCTTTCATCCCACTGATAATTCAAAGATCTTCTTAGTATAGTTAATGTTATACGCCATGCATTTAATCACAAGCTAACACTACCAAATATTTTGGTAGGATTCGAGGCATTGTGTATAACCAGTACATCCCTATGTATACACTACCGATGTCACTAAAAATCCAATTCATCAAATGTTGTATTATTCTTCCCAAAACCACCCTATAAGGCTACCTAGGGTTCACCCTCCTGCGACTACAACTCATCATTATTACATATGTGACACTTTTGTCATAAATGGCCCATAACTCCAATCACGGCTTATGAGGTACATTCATCGACCAATAATCACTAAGGCACTTAACCACAAGGATATCATCTTATCAACTAAGACTGAGCATACATATCCTCAAGTATTGAACCACATAATTTTTCATGTTCGTCAAATTATCCATCAATTGCAGTATTACCCCCAAGGATCGAATTTGCCTAATTACATTAACAGCGTTAACTACTCATAAGTGCCTCACCTAGAGGCTATATGCATTTTAATCATCAATCATGAGTACTTAGTCACAACACCTTAACTATGAACCTCTACCGTTGACTATATGCAATTCATGAAACTTGCCCAATGGGCGTCATCTCACTCTATTAGCACCTCAAAAGGCTCTTCGTCAACAAAGGTGGGACATATTCACCTTGCATTAGAAACCACGGTGTCACTACTATCGACTTGCAAGGACACCCGAAAATTGTTAAAATATCGAATCAGAAGCGCGAAGGCAATTAATAACAACTAACTTAGTCGTATTCAACTTGGTAATAATTCACTTGTCGTACTAACCTCTTTGACTTCACCATCGAGGGCACGAACTAAATCGTTACCAAAAACTAGCATGGCCAACCCAAACCAACACCGACATCGAAAGATCTACTACCGACCTCGTCATGTCACTCTCGAAAGGAACCTTGAACCTAGAGCTCTAATACCATTTGTATCTCCCCGACCCGAATGTATGGGCTACCCGTAATCAACTCAGTCCAACCTGAGCGTTAGGTGTGAAGTGCAATGAAACAACCTATATAATATTGCTAATATAATTTTAGTTTAATTAACATTTCCCTTATTAGCATGCGAATCCAATTTTGAATTGAACTATGTGAGGAACCCGTGGGGAGCATCATGTGAGTCCATGCATATAGAGATACTAATGTAAAATAAAAGAGAGTGTTTACCTGAGTAACGCTCTTAAAATACAAACCCACATCCAACCTACCGTAACAAAGACAAGGGTGTGACTCAAATTCTCAGTGGAAAGTATACAAATACAATATAGAATCAAACGGCAGAAAGAAGATTCTATGACGTTATACCTACGCACACATGCAACTACCTTATATATATATATATATATATATATATATATATAATTACTTAATGCGTTAAACCATTTTTATTTCCAAAAACGTTATTTGTCCCGATTAAATTACCTTAATATTTTAAAGAACTTTCTCTTTCTTGACTTGCAATTTATCCCTTTACTTAACACACGTGATTAAATACTTGAAATAAATTCACTTTATTTATTCAAAAAATATTTCTTTATCAAAACTACCCTTTTATTTAAACCAATTCACATTAGTATTTTCATTGGAAATCACCAATTTCAACACACGCGAACACCATGTTATAAAATACTTATTTAACTTTTGATAATATTTCACAATACACCCTTGTGTTAATTATGGGTTAAACCTTCTTAGGTTGCTTAACGACTTATTTAATTTCTACACTTTACTTTTCTTTTACTTTATGGACATTAATCTATTTAACCTTTACCAGAACATTTATTAATTCATTCAAGTTTTGTTATTTCTTTGTACATTGTCACCATACAACCCATTTCTTGACATGTTCCTTATTCCTTTATCTTTTTCTCATAATCTTCCAATAAACTAAGTACTTTAACGGGCTCGATACAATCGGTGACGCCACTATATGCTCTGGCCAGGGATTTTGGATCTTTTATCCCAGGACTTCGATCCCTCCTTACTTATTTTGGTGTAATCCAAGATCCTTTTTAACGTGTTTTAACACTTCTAAAGTGTTCACATTATTCCACTTTTTTTACCCGGCCAAAGCCAAAACACGGGGTTTTACCCCCAATTTGTGTTACACTTTGAAAATTATCATTTCTTGTCCTTTACACTTTAGCCTTGTTGTTATTCCAAATGATGTTCATTTACGACCCATTTGTGCAATACTTTTTTCCATAAAAACGTTCCACTTTAAGTAAAACTACCATTTTACCCTTTTGTTTCCAAACTTGCCCTTTTCTTCCAATTTCATAAGTGTTAATCTCCTAAATTATTATTAAGTTACCCATACTAACTTTTCATTGTTTTAACCCATTAACACTTATTCAACACATTTTCTAACCATTTTTCAAGTTAAACATTTCTTCACTTTCTTTATCAAGAAACCCAATTACATTTGAAGACTACTTTTGTAAGAAAATACCATTTACTTTTACTAACACATATAGTCTTAATTCCTTGTACGTGTCGCATTTTCCACACCTTTTTCACACACATTAAGGGGTGAAATATAATTCTTCTTTATTGCATGTCTAAATCCACTTAAACCTTCATTAAACTTGTTTATATGTTTATCATAAAAATACTACAAGTTTATATGCATGAGAAGATGGATTTTAAATCCTAAAATCCTTTTAAATAGATTAAACACATGATTTATTCTGAAAATTCATAACACTTGCAAATCATACTTTTCAATATTAAGGGACATTATTAAATCTTCAAAACTTCAAACAAATATACCATTTTTGTTAAAAATCTTCATTTTTTTGCAAAGAAATCAAACTCAACTTACCACATATCTTTAGCAAGATAAAATGTAAATTTTGAACATTTTTACTCCACAAAAATATTTAGCACCCAACTTCTTGAAACACAACATCTTTCACAAATATCCTAATCTTTATTTTAAGAAAACCATAAAATATTTTCTCATAATTGATTTCCATCAAAATAACATGTTTCCAACATTTTTATTTCATAAAAATGTTTAAACATCAAGTTTTCTTGAAATATCTCATTTTTGGGGTAAAACCATTCAAATCCATTTTCTTATAACTCGTAAGAATATCAATCTTATATCTCATATGAATATACTCTTAATTTTGACAAAAAAGACTACTACTAAGAAAAGAGAGTCATAAATCTAAGAGTAAAATGTTTTCCACCTCAAATGGAGCTCCAAAATTGTTGGTTGAAATATCTAAGAACATGAAAACCTCTTACCTCCTAAGTTGGACTTAAAGAGGTTGCCCAACTCTAAAAGCATGTTCCATTAAGCTTCCAAAGAAACCCCCCCCCCCCCCCCCCCCCATCAAACTCCATTAATCTTCCATTTCCATCCTAAAAAAAACATCAACAACTCCACAAATTCATAGCTCTACTCAAAAATGATGAAAATAGGTATGTATGGTTCAAATATGGAAGAATACATGTATAATAGGGTGGCACGCGGTGGAGGGATGTTGGTGGCATGGTGTTTTATGGTAGAGAGAGGTGGAGAAATTATGAAAATGGTGGAAGACTCGCCTCTCTCTCTCTCTCTCCTTACAACACTTAATCCCTACAATAAACTCAAATAAAGCTTTATAAAACACCCCCAAAACCTCAAATCCAATTAGCAAATCTTGACAGCCCATCCATCTAACGGCCCAAAATAAGACAGTGCACAAGGGCAACCTGATTAAAATTTTAAGTCAAGCTCGTTCGAACGAGAATTGCATCTCGTTTGAATAAGAAAGGAATCTCATTCGAACTAGCCTTCGAACGACCTGGACCTATTATTTAGTGGGATCTCATTCGAACCTCATTCGATCCCCTACTACAAACGGCCTTGGTTTCTCGTTTGAACGACCTGAACTCGTTCAAACGACCATTATTCTCCTAATTTTCCCATTTTTATCCCACAATCTTCCAGCAATTACAATCAGGACCCCAAATAGTCAATTTCACCTATAAACTCAATCGTAATGATCCAAATATCAAGATTTTGATATTATTACAACTTACATGAGAAAATTAAAAAAATATTGAGCGAGGTATTTCATAATCGGACCACTCAATTATTTTTCAAATTGGTATCAGAGCTTGTTTATACAAGTTACTTAGATAAATCTTGATGGTTATATGGATAACTTGTATAATAGGCTACCTTTGTTTGATGGATCAAATTATGCCTATTGGAAAGCTCAAATGAGATAGTCTCTGAAATCGATTGACGAGTGCGTATGGCTTGCTGCTGAAAGGGGTGGACTCCTCTTGTTGTGACTAATGAACATGTCATTAGTCTCAAGCCAGCCGCTTATTGAACTGAATATGATCTTAGATTGTGCAATTTTAACACTCGAGGTTTACACGTAATTTTTTGTGTTGTCACTCTGAAGGAATTTCATCACATCATGATGTGTACCACATCTAAAAAAGCCTTGGACATCCTTCAAATCACACACAAGGGTACCAACGATGTTAAAGCTTCTAACTGTTAGAATCTCACCACAGAATTTAAGACCATAAGCATGCATGAAACTGACACTTTTGATGAATTATGTGCGCATTTACCTGATATTATGAATTTTAGTTTTAATTTAGGTGAGAAAATTCTCAAAGTGAGAGTAATTAAGAAAATCCTAAGGTCTCTTCCATCATGTTTTAGTGCGAAAGTCACCGTCCTTAGCTCTTTGGGAATTTTATACACGATTAGGCTAGAAAAATTCGTAGGTTTTCTTCAGAGTTATGAAATATACATGTTCCTCAAAGCCAAAAGAAAAAATAAAGGAATAGCTTTAAAAGCTAAATGAAAAGAAAAGGTTTCTAAGGACGATTTTGAAGTTGATCTAGATGATCTTTGAAATACATATGTTCCTCAAGAATGTTTTTTAAAAGGATCAATAGATAGATAGAGGTGAGTATCTTAGGAAAGTTAAATCAGGGAGATGTTATGAGTGTGAGGGGAAAAGTCACAAAGCACATGAGTGTCCCACTAAGATTAAGAGTCAGAGCAAAGGCAAAGCTGCATATAATGCCACTCTAAGCGATAGTTATGTTGAGTTGGTTTATTCCAAGGACAAATAACCATATGAAACTATTTTTTGTGCATTCATGGCTAGTCATATTAGCACTACTCGTATGTCTCATAGATGAGAACACTTCTAAATGTGATATCCTCGACAATTTATCTAATAATTCCTATGAGAGTTAAGAGTGATGATTTGTGTGAGGGTGATGATTTGAGTGATGGAGAATGAGGTCTCCAATGTGCATACGCCGAAATTTACACAAAGCCTTTAAAAACTAAAAAGAAAAAGAAAAAAATTGACTCTTAGGGTTTCATCTTTAAAAAAGGAGTGAAAGTTTTAAGAAAGAGAGAGAGATCTTGATAAGAATATCTTTGAGTGAGGAACTTATGTCGGTGGGAAGGGAAAATAAAGAATTAACTAATAAAGTGGCTAGTCTTATGAGAGATCTCCAAGCATCATTGAAGATTAATGAGAAACTTGAAGCCCGTGTTTACCAACTCGAGAAAAACTCAAACGTGAACGGGAGGTCAAATTCACTTTAGAGGACACATCTAAGAAGGCTGGAAAGATATTCCTCGATTTCACATTATGTTTTAACAAGAGGCAAGGGATAGGTTATGATGATGCATCCATTTCTAATATTTGACCCCAATAAATTCTCAAGTTTTTTACGGATCCATATGGGCCTCAACCTAACCCACCAAGTAGAACTCGTCTTGGGCGTTTTAACTAAGGTCGATGCAAATAAATCTATGTTTGTAACCATTGCAAACAAAGAGGTCACCTTAGGTAGTTTTTTTTAAGCTAGGAATAGTTTATTACACATATGCTCCCACACACCGCCATAGAGACCTTGCTAGTCTTCGAGAGAAAGTGGATTTTTTATTCAAGACTTTTCATTGTTTGATGGAGGAATTTTGAAGGATGTCTACTCCTTTTGAGAACATCTCTCGAACTAATGATTGAGGTCAAGACCTGTTTCTATTATCAGGTGACTATCATATTGCTAACATTTGTCCATATTACTATATTGTGCTCTTATGTTTATATTTTGAAAATTCCAAAAAGATTTTATTTTCGTTTAGAAAAAGTTTCATAATTTTTAAAAGTATTTAATTATTGATAAAATTTTCATAAATTCCAAAAGATTTTTGTACACCACATATGGATGTGCATTTAAGATGTTCGAAACACAATTAGATTCCATCCATTCATTTGAGTTACTCATGGTGTTATGAGATATGGCTTTGTTTCTTTTATGTGCTTAAAAATGCATGTTTAGCTTTGTGTTGTTCTCTGATGATTATTTCCTTCATACTAGACTCTTTATATCGCCTTTAATGCACATATGCGCAAACCTTTTGAAACCTTGTCCTTACTTTTCATATGTTCAATAGGTTGTTCTAATCTCAATCGTCCTTAATAATGAACCAAATGTATTAAGAACTAATTTTTCATGTAATAACCATCGCCCAGATTTTTTCTCAGAAAGTTTGACTTTTGTTTATGCAATGGAAAGGGGCTAAGAAAGAAATAGTCTTATTTGCGTTAAAGGCCACTATTGGCAAAAGCCTAAAAGATGACTTCGGCACATAAAAATAGAAATACCAAGGCCATTTTTTTTGTTTCATTGATGCTTCGTTAACATGATAAATATGATTCCTTCAAAAAATTGAGAGTTTATGCTTAAAATGTGAGATTTTTAGGGTGTTATAAGATAAAAATCAACAGGATTGCATAATAAAAATTCCTTCAAAAATAGTAAGTAGTTTGGCGTTATTGATTTGAGAAGCATTGAAATTAATGGAATTTTATACGAATTGATTCAATATCATTTCATTCGACAATTTTACACCAAAGGTTGAATTGAGTTTTTTCTTTAGGATTGTCTCTTTGACATCATGCACCTTTACTACGTATTCTTATGTTGATTTTCTTGTGCATTGAGTTCACACAATTTCATCATATTTCCATTATTCGGATATTTTTCATGCTCCAAGGTATGATTGTTTGTATTTGTACTTATATGTATATTTATAGACTCAAAAATAGTTTGTTTCTTCGTTAAAGTTTCATCACATATGCTTCATTGTTTATTCTTTGTGATGGTATTTTATGTTCGGATTCGCGTGATGCTAACTTTTCAAAATTAGTTTCTAACCCTCTGTCTATTATGAACAAAAAATGGGAGAACATATTAAGGGGGAGTTTTTGTATTTTCTTTGAACTCCGTGCGTCACGGTATTTCGTTTGCTTTATGTATGTAGATCTTTTCTGCAATGATGATTTCATGCACTACATGACAGTTGAAGACAACATAATAAGTGTCTTTTCTTTTTTGGGTTTGGGAGGGACATTAGTTTAACATACCTTTGGGTTTAATATTTCTTTCAAATTTTGTGTTTTGTATTGGAATATCCAAAGGGGGAGATTTGTAATATCAAATTTTATAATTTCTCAGTCAATTTTAGTTTGGCATATACCTATACACTCCTACACCATTATGTACTTTCTCAAGATCTTCAAGTGAAGACAAGTTAGTAACATAATGCAATAATTAAAGACCGAAAGAGTTTAGATCATACTTTTGATAATCGGGGAAGGTATATGGTTTTGATTATGTGTTAGCATTTCATTCAAGGGTTATTTTTATAAGTTGTTCAAGGCCTGATTTTAAATTGATTTTCAGAGAAAAATATTTTTATTTTTTAAGTCATTCGAATGACTTTAAGTCTTCGTTAGAATGAGATAAATAGTACATTCAAAACAAACTTCAAACGAACATCTAACCATAAATTCCTGTTGCCAGAACTAATATCGTTTGAATCCCGTTTCGAAGATAGTTCGAACGAGATTTGTTGTTTGTTCAAGCGAGTTTTGCTTTAGTTCGAATGAATAGCATTTTTGTTCAAATAAAGTCCAATTTTCTTTTAAATGATTTATCTCAAAATTTGTGCCTACTCGAAGTTAGTGTTCTCTATATAGAGGGGTCTTGGGGTCATGTTTTCTCAAAACTTTTGGCAAAAAACACTTTCCCATACATATCCAAAAATCCTCCAAACCATAGTTTGTCTAAAACTCTTCTATTTTTAAATCCAAAACACTTGGATGATTTGTTGAGTATTTTATTAAACCCTAGAAGAACACATCCAATTTTCATAATCTTATGGAGTTTATCCTCCAAAACTAAAGATAGGAATACTATTTCCTGAGGCTGATTGGTAGATATTGAGTCCAGTGGAGCTTGTTATGGAGAATCGTTGGATTTGCATCATCATCTGTTGACAAAAAGGATCGAAGACACAACTTCATCATTTAGTGGAGTCTAAGGTTCTGTAAGTCTACTAGTGTCATTCTGTAATACTTTGTCGTAAAAGTGTTGAATATACGTTTTTCTCAAAAGGATTTTTTTCTCATCTCCTACATATGCTTTGTGATTTGTGTGTTTGGATTTAGTTTCTATATCTTTCATATTTAGGTTGACCTAATTTATCAAGACAAAATTTGAACAAAATAGAATTTGTCTTATGTGTGTGTGACCTTGTTTACAATTTATACAAATAACCAAACCACTCAGCTTCCTGTTGTTGGAAACACAAAATTGGCTCCTAAGGATGTTTCTACTTAACTTGTTGATATTTATGTTGATGTAGTATTTTGTAAACACTAATCATGTATGATATTATCAGTGAATGGGAATTATACTATTTATCTTTAGTATCAATGAAAATATTTAATATTCTTCATAATCTATAAATATTTTATGTCGTGGATTTTCATGATCAGATCTAATCAGTTTTATAGTTTAATCTACGTTTCGTTTGAGTCTTGTCAGAGTTTTTTAGTCTTTTGACTGTGTTATCAAATCTTGTTATCACAGTCTAAGCTTACTATGTTTCTAGGGATGAACTACTCAAGTTATCCAATTAGGAAAGGTATGTTTGTAAGTTTTTTTTGAACTCTTAAAGACCCTCTTCTAAAGGTTTTATGTAGTCAACGACGTTCTTTTCTCGGTTGGTTGGCTTGAGTCAACTTGACCTAATATTTTTGAGTACTCAAATACGTGCTTTGGTCAATTGGGTTGGCTTGAGCCGACCTGACCTAAGATTTTTGAGCAGTCAAAGATGAGCTTTGGTCAATTGGGCTAGCCTTAGTTGACCCAACCTAAGATTTTAAAGAAGTCAGAGAAGTTCTTTAGTTAATTAAGTTGTCTCGAGCCGACCTGGCCTATATTTTTTATCAATCAAAGACGTGCTTTGATGGGTTGGCTTGAGCCGACCTGGCCTAAGATTTTTTAGCATTTAAAGACGTGCTTTGGTCAATTGGGTTAGTTTCTGCCGACTTGACCTAAGATTTTTGAGCAGTCAAAGACGTGCTTTGGTCTATTAGGTTGGATTGAGCCGACCTGACATAAGATTTTTGAGCAATTAAAGACATACATCGGTTTATTTAAGGAACCGTCTTTAAATAGTTTTGTTAAAAATTCATCCCTCCAGCCCATTTTTTTTTTTGGGATGAGGACTCTAGTGATCTTTGGATCTGCTCAACTGAAACTACAATCGCTTACTCGATCGGAACAAAAGTAGTTTTCCTGACCGATATTTTCTTCTCATAGGTGAATTATACAATTAAATTTGTTATGGATTGACCTTTAATTGCAGTTCTCAGATCATATGTAATATAATATTCAACTAGCTCTATCGCTCATGCCATCAACCCTCCAGACTTCTCAGGTTTATAAATGACTTACCAAAGTGAAAGATCAATGTAGACGACTATAGAGCGGGCTTGGAAATACTGATTCATCTTCTCGGATGCCACTATCAGAGCTAAAGCCAATTTTTCCATCCAGGAATATCTTGCATCTGCATCGGTAAAATCTTTGCTCGTGTAATATACTGG
Organism: Sambucus nigra; assembly: GCA_949130495.1. NCBI lineage: Eukaryota > Viridiplantae > Streptophyta > Magnoliopsida > Dipsacales > Adoxaceae > Sambucus > Sambucus nigra. The sequence goes on along the minus strand of OX422207.1, from coordinate 390,951,599 downwards.
TTTTTGAAATCCTTCGTCATTTGTAATCAGAGCCAAGCTAACTGTTGACTTTAATACAGCCAAATACTAGTGTAGTTTTCCCCTAGGATTGGTCTTGATAGCAATGGGTCTGATCCTAAATACTTTTTTCAGATCCAGGAAGGCATCTTAGCATTCCTTAGTCCATTCAAAAGAGTTTTTAATCTCATTGAATAATGGGAGGCACTTATCAACTGGCTTGGATATAAAATTATTAAAAGATGCCACCTGGCCAATGAAGCTTTGAATTTCTTTCTTTCTTTTGGGAGGCTGAATATTGATCAATGTCTAGATCTTATCAGGGTTGGCCTCTATGCACCTTTGATTAACAATAAAGGCTAGAAATTTTCTAGCCTTGACTCTAAACATACATTTGGATGAATTTAACTTTAATTGATATTTTTATAGCTTGTCAAAAGGTTTTTGAGATATTTGATATGGACATCTACCTTCACGCTTTTGGTTAGCATGTCTTCTATGTAAACTTCTATATTCTTCCTTATTTTCTTATCAAACACCTTGTTCATTAGCCTTTGGTAGGCTGCACCTGCATTTTTTAGTCCAACGGGAATAACAATATAATAAAAAAAATCCTCGGTTGGTGATGAAAGAGGTATTATCTCTGTCCTCTAGCTTCATTTTAATTTGGTTTTAACCAGAGTAAGCATCCATGAAGCTTAGTAACTTGTGCCAATCAGTTGATCAATTCGATGAAAAGGATAATAATCCTTTGGGCATACCCTATTCAAGTCTATGAAATCTACACACATCCGCCATTTTTCATTCTTCTTTGGTACGATTACCACGTTTGATAGCTAATTGGTATGCATTGTATCTTCAATAAAGTTGACTTTTTTTGTTTGGACACTTCTTATTGAATTGCCATATTTTTCTCATCTTAGAATACCCTTTACTTTTTCTTTCTACCTTTTCTTTTTTGTCTATGTTGAGCTCGTGACTAATAATAGTTGGATCAATTCCATGCATGTCTTCGTGGCTCCAAAGAAAAATGCTTTTTCTAGCTCGCAGGAAGTCATCCAATTGCTTCTTAAGATTGAGATCCATGGACGAGCTTATTGGAGTTGCTCTTTTACGATGCTCGTCGTCCAAGATCACTAGCTCTATTTTCTCAATGGCTTCTCCAATTATCAGCTTATCTTCATCTCGTGGATCAAATGTCTCGATCTGATAATTTTGAGATAACTTCTTTCTTTCTTCCTCATCGGACGAAGCCTTTTAGCATTCGTGTGCTTGCACATGGTTTCCCTTCACAACTCCTACGCCAAAATTGGTGGGTAATTTGAGATATTTATGAACAGTTGAGGCAACATCCACAAATTTCTTCAGACCCACTCTTCCAAAATGATATGTAGATCGATGAGACATTTTTTTCATGGATGAATAATGTCATTGTCTCTATTCTGCAGGTTGATTAATTTCTAATAATAACTTATAGCTCAATTGTTCCTCGTGGGTATATTTCTTTCCTAAAATCTAATCAATAGATGATGATAGGCTTGCAATTTTCTTTCGGATATCTTCATCCTTTTGAAGTAAACAAAGAAAAGAACATTCTTCGAACTCCCATTATCAATAATAATTCTCTTCACGCTCCTATTGTGAACCATTATAGTTATTAGTAGAGGGTAACCTGAGAGGTCATCTCTAGAAAAACCTATCACCAATAGATCCTTGATGACTTTATGAGGTCAGACCTCAGCTATTGTAGCCATGTTGATGTATTTGTTGTCAACGCAAACTCTTGTTTCATTGAGATATGCCTTTATCCCAACTAGTCCATTACCACCACAAGCACCACCTCCTGTTACACAACTATATGACAGAGAAATTATACGCACTTATTTTACTATATCCTCGAGCCTTGTAGCGAGGTCTGGATTGTCCTCATCATTATTCTCCTGAGCTTTTTCTATTCCATATTTTCTACGCGCGGTGGTCTTGATCTTCTCCTTGGATTCCAGTCATCATGATCTGGTGTTGGCCTGCCATCTTTCTCAACATATTTATTCGGCTTCCCTCTTTTTTACGAGGGCCTCAATTTTACCCTTAAAAGTTAGGCAATAATTGGTCTCATATCTGTGGTATTTGTGGAAATTGCAAAATTTGTTCTTATCACTTCTCCCGACTGGAGTTTTGAACTTTTCTGGACACTTTAATTCATCATTTGCTTGGATCTCGTCTAGGATACGGTTACTCATCAAACGTTTGGTATGTATTCTTGTCATTCTTTGACTTTGATCCATCTTTAGGATTTTCCTTTTCTTCCTGAGATTTTACCTTCTTCCATCTTTTTGTGGTTGAACTCTTTTACATCCATTGCTTCTTTTGCGTTCATAATCTTTATTGATTTGTCCAAGAGCTCGACCATGTTATTTGGAGGCTCCTTGTCCAATGGACAGTATAACTTTCCAAGAAACAAGCCACTCATAATTGTTGTGATGGTAAATTTTTCGTTGTAGCGTACCACTTGTAATATTTCACCAATGAACCTGATAATATATTCCCTTCTTGTTTCATCCTCATGTTGACGGAAGCTTAACAAGTGAGCTACCCTTTTTTCTATGTTTTGATCCAAAATAGAAATAATTAACAAATAGATCAGCCAATTGTTTAAAATCAGAGATCTTCCCTCTTAGTCATCCATTTTACCATATTTGAGCAAGTTCCATGAGGGTGCTTGAAAAGTCTATACAACACATCTCATCGGCTACTAGCTATATATCACATATTGTCTGGTATTGTTCTACATGAAAAATTGGATATAATTTTCCTTCATACATGTTGATGTAAAAAATTAGATAGCTCTAATTATTCAATCACAGATAAATAAAATGAGACAAAGATTTTAAAGTGGTTCAGCCTTATATGAATGGCCTACGTCCACTGTTATGTTATTGCTGAGTGTTTGGGAATTCTCGATTACAAGATCTATCAAGAAATTCCCCTCCCCTTGAATGAGGGTGATACAAGGTATTTATAGCCCTTAGGCTGTACATGAAAGGGTTGATACATTAAATGATATACATATGAAATGGTAATACATTTAATGCAGCGTGTGCGTCAAGATGATAAACATTCAATGAATAATTGAATTGTTGATTATCTGGCAATTAATGCTACGGCCGAGATGCAGCTCGGACCGCCTTAGTTGCTCGTCGTTCAGGAGTTCCTCGGAGCGCTAGAGTACCTCGGAGTGCTGAAGTTCCTCGGTGTATCCTCGTTGCTCGGAGAGAATATGAGTTGGTCGGGGAAATGAACTTCCTCGTTACTATTGTGCCAAGTAGATTGACACGTGTCTTCATATTATTCGTCCATATCAGCATATTAATTTTGGTATCAACAGAAGCCCCCAATGTTTCATATTTCGAACTTTGAGGAGTATGGAACATTCTTTCTCGGTATATGACGATATTAAATGACTTTCCTGAGTTGTAGGAGCCTTTTCTTCATATTTGAATTTCTTTCAAATTCACAGAATCCGCCTTTTTCGAATTTTTATGAGTGCTTCGATCTTCATGCATTTTTGTCCTTTTAGCCGCCGTTGGCATATTAGTTTTTTTTGTGTAATCATTTCCTTCGCAGCTTCCCAAGGTAAAGTATTTAAACTTCTCAGGTAACCATACCGTCTTCTACCTTTTCCAATTTTCTGCATTCAAGCTTTCTGTTCTCTCTCTCTCTTGTGCGTTCATCTTTTCCTTCGCTAGTTGTCAGCTCTTCCTTTTTCCTGTAAGATTCTCTTCTTTTCTTCTGTATTTATTTTATTCACTATGGTTTATATTGTGGAGTCTGTTGAGAAATTTCGTTCCGATTTTTCCATTCCTTCCTGGGTAACTCTGGAGGTTCTTTCTGAGCCTTTAGATTATTTTCGATTGGCTGAGGGACATTGGTTCCCCAGTCTATTCATTGCTGAATGTGGATTTTCATTTCCGCCAAACCCCTTATGCTTAGAGTTTTGTCAGTACTTTGACGTTGTTCCTGCAAAAATAGCCCCCAAGTCATAGAGAATAATTAATGGGGTGTATAAATTAAATCTAACTCATGGAACTCGTATAGGGATTCCTGAGATTATGTATTGCTATAGATGGGCTATTTTAGATAATGTTTATTACTTAAAAACTAGGTTTTTAAATAGGGCTCTTGTAGTTAACCTCCCTGATGCAAATAGAGATTATTTTGAACACTACACTGCTCGACAGCAAAAAGAAGACGATAGTTCAGACCCACGACCAACTCCGGTTGGTAAAAAGGCGATAACAAATGATATACTCCTTTGGTTAGGAGGCGTACACTTGCGTGATCAACTTCGGTTGGTAAAAGAGCTTGTGGACAAGATAGTTCGAAAGAACCTGATATACTCCTTTGGTTAGGAGGCATACACTTGCGTGATCAACTTCGGTTGGTAAAAGAGCTTGTGGACAAGATAGTTCGAAAGAACCTGATAGTTCGAGCGTGATCAACTTCGGTTGGTAAAATAGCGAGAACAAATTATACTCCTTTGGTTAGGGGGCGTACACTTGTGATTAGGCATAAATTCTTCACATTTATCCCCTTAATTTCGGTATTTTTATGATTTCTTGCGGTGTAAATAGATTGGATTTGTCTCATATTTATGCTACTAACCCTTTTTGGCAAGTATCTCGTATTTTGTGTATCTCCTATGTGTTTTACAGATAGTTCATGCAAGTTAGTGCCAAAGAGAACTCAAAATAGTGAAAGAAACCAAGAATCGGAGAGTTAAAGGGCATTTTCGTAATTTTTCAGCCATAGTCTAGAGGTGGGGCCAACTATAAAGTTAAAGAGCTTTCAATTACAAGAACACTGGAAAAAACGGCACCTCAATCCGAGCTACGATGAAGAAGTTATGCCCATTTGAAGTTGAGAAGAAATCCAAGAAAAAAGCTGTCAGACCCGAACCGAACCGAAGCTGAGAAAAAGAACCAGTCTGCCCATTTGTCACGCACCAGATCCGTTACGAAATTAGTCACGCTCCAGATCCGTTACAAAATTAGTCACGCTTTCTAAGTGTGACAAATTGGTAGATACGGGATTTTTATTTTGTGCTTATCTTTTAGCCAAAAGAGTTTTATGTTTTGGGGACTCTTCTAAACGACCCTTAGCCTATATATTTAGTCATTAGGACTCTTTTTATTAAGATTTCATTGATGTAAAAGCTCCATAACAAGTAGGAACATCTAGGAGAAGAATTTACATACTTTGCACCATTAATTCAAGAGCTTTTCCGGTTTTTCTTCAATCTTTGATTTCTTCTTGCATGTTCTTGTTCTTCAGTCGTGGTAACTTTTATTTCCAGCACTTTTATTATTATTTACCATGTTAGGCTAGGTTTTTAAAGGTTGGGATACATGAACCCAACCTGATGTGATAGTTGCATGTGTATAAAATTAGTCCTCTGAATTTAATGATTGATTATGACCGTATTGCGTAGTTACACAATAATTGTAGATCTTTATATCTCGTTTGCCTCTGGGTACTCGTGATGATTTAGAGTGCAATTCGAGTGCAACTATCGCGATACTGATTTACTCATCCTCAGATTAAGTATGACGCGGGCTTGAACCTCGTATACGTAATGCTTGGGAGTAATAAATTTCGGGTCAAATTATTCAGTTAAATTTACGATTAGTTTTATACCATCAATACACTAGGGTTGGGGGATTGTGTCTCTACCTTAATTTTCCAATTAGTTTTAGTTAACTTCTTAATTTTTCCCTTTTCCCTTTCTCACTCAATCATCTTATTTTTATTTCTTTTTAGAGTCAAGTTAGGGTTAACAGTCTTACCTTTGTCGTCACGTTCACTCGTCCTAGTTCCCTGTGGATTCGATACCCAGACTCGCCACTATACTCCGCAAGAGTGTAGTTAAAGTTTAGGTTTTTTTGTATTGTGGTTGGAAGCCGACAACAACGACTAGCGTATTTACACGAACGCTCGGTTTCCGACTCGATCAACTTGCGTGATCAACTTCGGTTGGTAAAAGAGCTTGTGGACAAGATAGTTCGAAAGAACCTGATACTCCTTTGGTTAGGAGGCGTAGACTTGCGTGATCAACTTCGGTTGGTAAAAGAGCTTATGGACAAGATAGTTCGAAAGAACCCGATAGTTCAAACCCATGACCTACTCCGGTTGGTAAGAGGGCAAGAACAACAGTCTTAAAAATGCCAATTTTGGCTGGTTAAGAAACAAAATATGCCAATTTATGTTGGTCGGAAGGTAAAATCATTCCAGAAAATACAAAAAATTCCAAACTGAACCAAGTATAGTTGGTCGGTGATCAAAACCCAACTAATTGTAGTTGGTCGACGAGGATAAATTATCGACCTTGGTTGGTCAGACACATTTTATGAAAAAATTTACCAAGTATGGTTGGTCGGGGATAAAAACCCATCAACTGTAGTTGGTCGACAAACACAATTTAACAACCTTGGTTAGTTGGAAACATTTTAAACATTTTATACTCATTACTTTATTATTAAGTGATTGAGCAACATTGATACTTGTAATTTTGATTACTAAGTTAGTTGATGAACAGCACCATATTGTTATCTTTTTAACAGATACATATGCACAAATGTAAAAATGTTTGATAAACACAAGACAATAGCAATATAGATTTGCAAACAGAAAATGAAAGTCTTTCATTAAATTCGAAATAAATTACAAGCTACATATATGTGCTAACTGTTACATTGAAAAACCTATTCTATTGGTTTCTTTCCTTTAGCTTTTGAAACAGGCTCCTCGGCAGCAGGAGGATCCTCTAGGCAAAGAGGAGAATTAATGAAATTAATATCTCTGAGCATTCTGACGTTCATCACAGAAGGTGTATCCAAGAGATGCTCGGGACGAGATAATTCAATCTGAGAATGAAGACTATAGTCGCCAAGGTATTTTGAAATTAAGCTCCGAGGAATGGCATGAGCTGGGATCCACTCCATGTCTAGTTTATAAGGCGGTACAGGCAAGTCTAGTAGCCCAGGAGCATGATAATCCCATAAGAAATGTCCCTGCTCTAGCTTTAACACACCCAGGGCGTTCAACCATCCTTGTTTATAACCTTCGTTATTGGCACTTTCAAGACGAGCATCCAAGTAACAAAGGGCTTCATTGTAGCCTGCCATCCAAAACTCACGAGGTTGTTTGTGAAATTGGAAAGTTATTCTCTCTAGTTGCTCGTGAAGGTTCCTGGCAAAAACATCTTTATCATTCAAAGAAGACTTCGTCGCAGTAAGTTGATCTTCCAAAGATAGGTTTTTCTTGGACATTTCAGATAAAGCCCGATCTTTGGCGTTCAATTGGTATGCTTGAGTTTCCAATGTTGACAGAGTACGAGATTCTTCAACATTACGGCTGAGAACTCTTGATCGACTCCGAGCAGGTGGAGAATTTTGCTCCTCGACAACATTTTGAACAGCTCTTCCTCGCCCACGAGACCCTCTTCCTCATCCCCGAGCAGTAGTAGAAATGCCAGATTTTCTTAACGTATCCAGTTCTTGCCTTAATTTGGCATTCTCAACCTCTAAGAACGAGAAACCTTCATCGGTAACCGGTACTAAAGTAGTGGAAGAGGAAGCTGCAGACTCATACTGTGCCAACTTTTTCTGCAAATTATTGTTCTCTTGTTCCAGCAACTCAGCAATCTGCCTGCAGGCCTCAACTTCACCTTTTAGGGTTCTCTCCCTAACATCGTATCCAGCAAGGACCTTTTTATGGCCTGTTTCAGAAGAAAGCTGTTGATATCTATTTTCATACTCCTTGTGCAGCAAAGCAGTTGATTCATTGTGTTGATGTTGTAGATCTTCTAAGGAATAATGAAGCTCCTCAATCAAGTCATAGTAGGCCACGTTGTTGGCCACAGCTCGGTCAAGTAAATCCTTCAAGTACCGATAAGCCTCAATTGCTTGTTCTGAGGCATCATGGCCAAGGATGTCAGCAATTTCTGATACACTCAAATTCGTATGACTAGCTTTATAATATTCATGGCATTGCTGCATCAGCTTTGTATCATGTGCAGATATCAGTTCCATTCTAGCCACAAACTAATAATGAAAAGAAGACAATAGTCAACAAAAACAAATCATCAACAACAGAGATGAACAAAGATGTATTTTATTAAATCACAAAAAGATTACATTGTTTGATTACAAATAATGAAAGATAGAAATGATACTGAACAACTTCACACCTTTTCCTTGTCTCCCAAGACTTTCTCGGGAGGCTGGGACGAGGAGCTTGGTTGCTCGGTGGTAACAGCAGCTTGATCAGCAGGAGTTGAAATTTTCTCAGGAGGAGGAGGCATGGAAGAAATGTCCTCGTTGGCAGAAGGTAGAGAGGCAGGGACTTGATAACCTATGGCCATGGAAGATTCATCAAAGATAGGATCATCTTCTTCTTCTTCTACAATTGGTGGGGGAGGACCAGGGAGGTGTAGCTGGAATAGCCCAGAGTCATCTTTGATCTTCAATTCCTGCAGGGCAGCTACCCAGCCATCTCGGAAGTATTTCAACTTCCCGTATTGTACTTGGGATGTCATCGCAGTAATTCCTTTGTCCCATCCTTTATCCCAGCCAGCGCTGAAGGATTTTTTAACTGCGAGCTTTCTTTTCAGTTTCTCCGAGGAGAGCTTCTCGGATAGAAGATCCTCGGCAGTCTTTAACTTCACATCCAATTCTTCTTTTTGGCGCTTTACATGTCGCAGGATGAACAACTCTTCCTCTGCCTTTTTCAGCTTATCTTCAAGCTCTCCAAAGTTCTTGAGCTTGTCCCCATATTTTTTATGCTCAATCTCTACACTTTTCACCTTATTCTCCAAACTCTTGGAGATCTCAGCCAACTTCACCTTCTCAGCTTCAACTATAGACAACTTTTTCTCCCAGACAGCTTTGTCCTCACTATACTGCTGACGAGAATCCTTCAAGGATTGGGTCAAACCCAGCAAAGCATCCTCTACCCCCGACGAGGAGCTGGAAGCTTTAATTGCTTCATCTTTCTTCACGATGTTGTTAAAACAATTCACCAGCTAAACAAAGGAAAAAGTGACAGGTCAGTAAAAAAATACAAGTATTCAAAGAAAGAAAGGAAATTCAGAGTGTGAGAAATTTACTGAAGCAAGGTGGCGGGTAGCTAGGGATGTCAGCATATCCCTAGAAATCTTTTCATCAATTCCTTGGACCTCGGGTATGATCCAAGTTTTTACCGAGCTCATGGCAGAGCTCAGAGGAATGATGGTTGGAACACCAACACCACCAGCTGGTATGGTTTCAGTCAGATTGGCAGTTTCAGCCAAATTGACTGAGGACGATTTCCTCAATCTCCTCAAAGGAAGTTTAGCAATTTCAACCAAGGAAGAGCTCTTGGTCGGAGAGATAGCAGTCATCTCCACAGGAGAAACCTTCTTGCTCGGAGCCACTGGGGGCTTCTCGGTAGCTTTGGAAGGCGCAACATCCACCTTCTTAGTCCCCTCTGGGACATCAATTTTGCTTTTCTTGGCTTCAGCAGCAGAAATAGTGTCATCAAATAGAGCAGGGGGAGCTCTTTTCTTGCCCATTCTTTGACTTAAAGGGATGTGAGAATCTGAAGAAGAATCCTCTGGAGTTGAGGCTGGCTCAACAGATCTAATCACAGGACGAGCAGTATAAGAAGTCGTATAGCTCCTATACTGCAGCAAATATGATGCAGACCTGATGTGCTCGTCTGCAACGTTCTTATGCAAACCCCAGATAAGTTTCAGATGCTTAATATTAACCTCTGATTCTTTTGGAGTTTTTCTTTTACTATCAACTGCAAATAAATACATAATGAAATATCAGTCATACATTTTGTCAAATATGATAAAAGCATAATTTCATAAGTAAAGGAAAATGAGAATAAACCTATCACATTGCCATATGGGGGGCATTTAGGACCCTGGTATATTGCATCTCCAACCAAGGGGGCATATTGCCAATTTTTAATCACCACCCCATGTTCAAAATAATCTCTATTTGCATCAGGGAGGTTAAATACAAGATCCCTATTTAAAAACCTAGTTTTTAAGTAATAAACATTATCTAAAATAGCCCCTCTATAGCAATACATAATCTCAGGAATCCCTATACGAGTTCCATGAGTTAGATTTAATTTATACACCCCATTAATTATTCTCCATGAATTGGGGGCTATTTTTGCAGGAACAACGTCAAAGTACTGACAAAACTCTAAGCATAAGGGGTTTGGCGGAAATGAAAATCCACATTCAGCAATGAATAGACTGGGGAACCAATGTCCCTCAGCCAATCGAAAATAATCTAAAGGCTCAGAAAGAACCTCCAGAGTTACCCAGGAAGGAATGGAAAAATCGGAACGAAATTTCTCAACAGACTCCACAATATAAACCATAGTGAATAAAAGAAATACAGAAGAAAAGAAGAGAATCTTACAGGAAAAAGGAAGAGTTGACAACTAGCGAAGGAAAAGATGAACGCACAAGAGAGAGAGAGAACATAAAGCTTGAATGCAGAAAATTGGAAAAGGTAGAAGACGGTATGGTTACCTGAGAAGTTTAAATACTTTACCTTGGGAAGCTGCAAAGGAAATGATTACACAAAAGAAACTAATATGCCAACGGCGGCTAAAAGGACAAAAATGCACGAAGATCGAAGCACTCATAAAAATTCGAAAAAGGCGGATTCTGTGAATTTGAAAGAAATTCAAATATGAAGAAAAGGCTCCTAAAACCCAGGAAAGTCATTTAATATCGTCATATACCGAGAAAGAATGTTCCATACTCCTCAAAGTTCGAAATATGAAACATTGGGGGCTTCTGTTGATACCAAAATTAATATGCTGATATGGACGAATAATATGAAGACACGTGTCAATCTACTTGGCACAATAGTAACGAGGAAGTTCATTTCCCCGACCAACTCATGTTCTCTCCGAGCAACGAGGATACACCGAGGAACTTCAGCACTCCGAGGTACTCTAGCGCTCCGAGGAACTCCTGAACGACGAGCAACTAAGGCGGTCTGAGCTGCATCTCGGCCGTAGCATTAATTGCCAGATAATCAACAATTCAATTATTCATTGAATGTTTATCATCTTGACGCACACGCTGCATTAAATGTATTACCATTTCATATGTATATCATTTAATGTATCAACCCTTTCATGTACAGCCTAAGGGCTATAAATACCTTGTATCACCCTCATTCAAGGGGAGGGGAATTTCTTGATAGATCTTGTAATCGAGAATTCCCAAACACTCAGCAATAACATAATAGTGGACGTAGGCCATTCATATAAGGCTGAACCACTTTAAAATCTTTGTCTCATTTTATTTATCTGTGATTGAATAATTAGAGCTATCTAATTTTTTACATCAACAGATTAACATCATCGTTTTATTCATATTGATGGCACTGTTGTACATTTTACATCATTGATAATACTTGCGAAGGTGTTCAGCATTCCAAGCATTCTTGAATTCCTCTCCTTCTAGAGTTGCTATTCGGTAAGTTCCTGGTCGGACAACTTCTGTAACTCTGTAAGGTCCATGCCAGTTGGCTTCAAGCTTATTGTGCTTCTGAATGACCTTCTTTAGCACATAATCCCCTTCTTTTAAGTCGCATTTCTTCACCCTTTTGTTGTAGAACAGAGCTGTGCGTTGTTGGTAAGCAGCATTCCTAATGGCTGCCTCTTCTCTAACCTCCTCGAGCATGTCCAAATCTAATCTTCTCATCAAGTCACTGACTGGGGAATTGAAATTTAGCACTCTGTGTGTTGGGAGACCCAACTCAGCAGGTATTACAGCCTCACTTCCAAATGCCAGCATGTATGGTGATTCTCCAGTCGCTGCTCGGGGAGTTGTTCGGTAAGCCCACAATACTGATTGTAGCTCATTAATCCAATTAGCTTTAGCTTCACTTAGCCTCTTCTTCAAACCATTTAGTAGTGTTCTATTTGTTACCTCAGTCTGCCCATTGCTTTGAGGATGACCTGGTGCTGAATGGGTCTTCAAAATATTCGACTGATGACAATAGGCAGCAAATTCCTCGTTATCAAATTGGGTTCCATGGTCTGTGATGAAGGCATGAGGGAGACCATATCGACAGATGATATTCTTCCAAACAAACTGGTATACCTTCTCGTACGTCATATCGATAAGCGGCTCAGCTTCTACCCACTTAGTAAAATAGTCCACTTCAACGACGAGGTACTTGAATCTTCCTCGGGTGGTCGGCAGTGGTCCAACCAAATCAATTCCCCACATGGAAAATGGCCAAGGGGAAGTTATTGGTGTCAGCAATGCTTGTGGAGTTCGTCGGATGGAGGAAAAACGTTGGCACTTGTCACATTTCTTAGCATAGGCTATACAATCAGCCCTCATCATCGGCCAGTAGTATCCTTGAGTCATTACCCTTTGCAAAAGTGTTCGACCTGCTACATGAGCTCCACAAGACCCTTCATGGATCTCTTCAATTAATTCTTTCACTTCTGCTCGACGAGGAGATCTAGACCTCTCTCTAGTCCGGTCGTTATTTTTTCTTTCACCTCCCCGATCAACATATTTTGCTAGCTTTCCTCTTCGGATGAGTGTTTCAATCTCGTTCTGAAGAGCTATGCAATTTTTGGTCATGTGACCATGATCTTTATGAAACTCGCAATATTTATCCTTACTCCTCGAATCAGGGTCTGACCTCAGTTTCTTTGGCCATTTTACCTCCTTGTTTTTCTTGATTTCTTCCAAGACATGATGAATACCCATTTTCAAAGGAGTATAATTGTCGTATTTCTTCAGGACTTCCCATGATGATTTATTATTTCTGGAACGTTTGTCACCGCCATTGCCCTTATGCTCTTTATTTTTAGACTTGTCGACGTCCACCTTGGTGTCTTTATCCATATTCTTCTTTGCAGCCATAGCTTCCTCGGCGTTCATGATTTTGGTCGCTTTTGCCATCAACTCTGACATAGTTTTAGGTGGATCTTTCGCCAAGGTGTAATACAATTTATTAGGCAACAACCCACTCATCAAGGCGGTGATTGTTGTCTTTTCTTCGTAATCTATGACTTCCAGCTTCTCGTTATTGAAATGAGTTATGTAATCTCTAGTACTCTCACCAGATTTTTGTCTAACACTTAATAAGTGTGCTACTCATTTTACGGGCTTTGCTCCGAAACAGAAATTGCCAATAAACAACTCGGCCAACTGAAAGAAAATTAAAATCTTACCCCTAGGAAGATTATTGTACCATATCTGGGCAGCTCCAGTAAGAGTTCCTGAGAACGCTCTGCATATCATCTCGTCGGGGACGACATAGATGTCGGCAGCAGCTTGATATTGCTCTATGTGAAGAACAGGATCTGTCTTTCCATCATATTTGGGGGTCACTACAGGTGCTTCGAACTTTGACGGTGTAGGAAAATTCACAATGGCCTGTACAAAAGGTGTTCCTCGAACAAAAGTTCGTTGTAGGGGGTTCTTTGCTTTGGCCATTTCTCCCAAATTATCCTCCAACCGTTGGAGAGATCCTTTCCACGCTTCATTTCCTTCCTCGGGCCTATTGGTTCGAGCAATTGATCGTTCTGAGGTAGCTTCTTGAGATCTATCTTGACGAGCAGCCGGTCGTGATAGTGCTGATCCTTCTCTTAGATCTGATGGTTGTCGAAAACTCCTCGACATGGTCTTAGGTGGACTCCTATTCCTCCTAGGGCCTAATCGACTGAAAGGAGACACCCTACTCAGTCTTTCTAAAGCACTGGGTCTTTCTGGAGAGAGAGTGATATGTTGATCAGTATCTGTAGCCCTTATTGACGAAGTTCGCCCAGGTTGATAAGAGAAATCATCAGACTCCTCATTACGACGTGACTCAGTACGCCTGGATCGTGAAGAAAGTAAATAAGTTTGCCTCTGACCACTTTGCTGTCCTGAACGTGCAGGTGCACCACCATGAAGGGTTTGTATGAGTTGCCTCATTGTTTCTTGCATGGCGGTTTGTCCTTGAGCCAGATTTGTCATGATCCCGGACAGATCTGGAGGTGCAGAGGGATTTGAAGGATTTCCAGCATTTCCAGCGTTTCGATTGCTAGATTCTGGGTTATCCGCCATTGATGATGAATGATTTGTGGTGAAAAACGATAATAACAAATCGTTCCCACAGACGGCGCCAATCTGTTGATGTAAAAAATTGGATAGCTCTAATTATTCAATCACAGATAAATAAAATGAGACAAAGATTTTAAAGTGATTCAGCCTTATATGAATGGCCTACGTCCACTGTTATGTTATTGCTGAGTGTTTGGGAATTCTCGATTACAAGATCTATCAAGAAATTCCCCTCCCCTTGAATGAGGGTGATACAAGGTATTTATAGCCCTTAGGCTGTACATGAAAGGGTTGATACATTAAATGATATACATATAAAATGGTAATACATTTAATGCAGCGTGTGCGTCAAGATGATAAACATTCAATGAATAATTGAATTGTTGATTATCTGGCAATTAATGCTACGGCCGAGATGCAGCTCAGACCGCCTTAGTTGCTCGTCGTTCAGGAGTTCCTCGGAGCGCTAGAGTACCTCGGAGTGCTGAAGTTCCTCGGTGTATCCTCGTTGCTCGGAGAGAACATGAGTTGGTCGGGGAAATGAACTTCCTCGTTACTATTGTGCCAAGTAGATTGACACGTGTCTTCATATTATTCGTCCATATCAGCATATTAATTTTGGTATCAACAATACCTTTGAGTGATCACGGGTGGATTGAATTTTTCTGGGATGGGATAGCTAATCACGATGATTATAAATGGACATCCCCGCACAAATACTCTTTGGAGTGGGTTTTTTATTTTGATCAGGTTACCCAGGTAATTTTCTATCCTTTGGATTCATCCCCGCCATGGTTGCTCTTCTTCAGTTACTACGACATTATTAGCTCATCCGCGAATGTCGACTGATATCTTTTCTCTTAGGCCAAATGCTCAAACTTATTTGATTCCATGGAATTACATCTTAAACTACTCTCCCTTCTTTGATCCTGCCTCCTATACTCTTCTTTTCTTATACCTTTGTCGAGGTGTGAATGTCCTTTTGCCCCTCTTCTTCCTAGACTATTAAAAACTGGTACTCTGTTGAGCTTTTTAAAGGCACATATGTGTTCAATCAATTATGTTTGATCATTATTATACCAGTTGACCTCATAGTTGAGTATTTATCTGGTTTGTATGAAGATCCTTCATGTTCTCGCCCACTTTTTCGAGTAGATCTTCCTATATCAGATCCAAAATTTAGCCTCTTGGGGTTTTCCATCACTTTACCTAGGTTCTTTTAAATCCAATATTTGTATGGGGTAAGAGGAGGTGATTCCCTACGTTTATCTGGGTTTTTCTCCACAACTGAAGTCACTTAAACTAATTCTGGATGAACCGGCGAGTTCTGTGAGGCAAAAATAATTTGAGTGAGTTGTCTTATGTTTTCTTGCATATCCTCTTTCCTTTCAATCAAGATATGAAAATATCCTTCTATATTCCCTATTCCAATAGGGGTTAAGGGTGGCACAGCTTCTTTTTTCCTACTACTTTCTAGGTGTTCAGCCATTTGTTTACAAAATTTGCAAAAAAATAGAGTATAAACAAAGTACGACTAGACACTTGCAAAACTTAAAGTGGAGAAACTTTTTAGGCTTGAAATTAATATATCTAGGTTCTGATTACATAGAGTTAGGCAATGGAACATTAGATGAAGGATTTAAAGTGAGAAATTAAGTGAATCTGTTAATTTGACCAACGAGATGATCGTTAATAAATTTGTGGGTGTTTTACAAAAATTCCAGAATTTTGGTAAAATAGAAATTAGGAATCAAATGATAAACAACATGGATTTAGTATTTCCCACATATGACGCGATTTTGTTATCATCCCAAATTAATTTTAACATTTTATCTTAATTTATTGAGATCCAATCCGAGATAACAAACAATTGACAAAAAATAAGATCCCTATATATAAAGACAAAGGTGAGAATTATAATAATCACACCCAGAATGAGCTTACGTCCATAAGGTAGCTTTTAGTACTATGTTTCATTTTAACCAGAAGTCTAAGAATAATAGGAATCATTATATCTATGCTCAGTCAATGATTTGACAATTACGAATTCTTAGTCTCTCTTCCAGTCCAGATCCGAATAGGGGATATCACCTTTTATAGTGAATGAGTATGAGGGAATGTCTTATAGACCACTATGGGCTGGGTAGGAGCATCTTCTGAATGGAGCACAACCAAGATATATAGTACTTTAATGTTGTACCCATGAAGGAATGTTCCCGCACATGTTTTATGTGGATGGTACCTTGCATATGGTTTTGGCCAGCCTTTAACAGTGTTATTGAAGTTATAGTCTGTCAGTTAGCCTTACGGTCATCGACCTAGCTGATTCGGCTCAATATTGCATTTATCTACCCTCTTTACTTATGCATTTTAGCCCTCTCGAGTGCTTTAACTCATATATTGATTCTAGTCAACCGGACTACCTCTATTTTGTATGTTTACATGTTTTGCAAGGTATAATTGAGCTTTTGTATGTATTGTGGTGCTTAGCAGTGCAATTGGTGCTATTCAGGAAGTTTTCAATATAGTATGCAACTTCAGGAGCATTTTAGTCATTTTAACGTTCAATCTACGTTCCCAAACTCTTCACGAAAGTTGTCTCCCTTTGAGTCAACTTCAGGTGGCCTCCGACGTCTCACTAATCCAGTTCCTAACGAGCATATTATGACCATTTTTCTGGAGAGCTCTTTCTTGATTACTAGGATAAATCATTTTCTTTTTTTTCTCTTTATTTCTTTTACCACTTACTAATTAAGTGGTTTTTGTTGTGTTTGAAAACGTCTTCTATCATCTTAGTTTACATCTTCTTTTATCATCTTTTTAGTAGTTAGGTTAGAGAAGAGGACTTTTGGAGGGGATTTTGGGTTTTTAATTCTCTCTCTCCTAGGGTTTACCCATTTTAGTCCATAAGAACACTATTCATCTTCTTCCTCTTTAATACAAGATTTTATTGTTCTTTTTCTTGCTTTTTTATTTGTTTTCTTGATTTGTAACCAAGATTTACTTGCTTTCATTTATTTAATTCCATTTAACATGCTTTGTAGGTAACTTAATCTAGGATGAGATTTTTAAACTCGCATGGGTTAATTAGTTGATATGCTACGGTATGATGGGCCTAGGGTAGTTTTAATGAGTTAATTGTTCCTTGTGTTACACATAGGAGATCTAACGGGGTATATCACGTATGCTCCATATTTACAACCTTTCATGTGTAATTTTGGGAATATTAGTTGACACCGAACTCAAATTACGAATTTATGAGAATTTAGAGGGTGACAACTCTAGGTTTAATGAATTGTCCAAATGTGATTAATCTTATTGGCACTTTTATGTTCATGCAGCCAATTATGCTATTATGACACCCTTCCTAATTAAATACTGGGTGATCAGTCATTTATTAAATTAAAATAGAATATCTAGTTAGTTCATTCTTAGCATCACTTTCGAAAATCGTTAATTACTAATCAACAACATTAGTTAACTAAGCTGGTGTCAAAATTTATTCTATTAAATTAGCGTGAAATGACCTGAAACAAATAACTAAATCACATTCACCATTCCAATTAACCAACAACATAAATAATGAAATAACTGAATCAAATAAGATAGGACTTAGATAAACATTCAAACCTGAAACTCTAGTACAATAATCCATAGCTAAAACTAAATCCATCAACTGGAAATAAATGAAGTAAAATGTCTCTGGAAATAACTACAAGCAGGAGATGGGCGACATGCCTGACTGAGATAAATAAAATAGTGCATCGGATCTGAAAGAAATGGAGGCATCTACTACCGAAGTCCTACAATCGTCCACAGCAACTGCAGCACATCAAATGAGAATGAACTCCTAAGATGGGCGTCCATATGGCTGGGCACCTAAAATGGTTTTTACAAAATAGATTTGGAAAACGGGTCAGAGCCGGAGTAAAACAGTTTAAAAATATTTGCAAGTATTTAAAATGCAAAATCAGTAGATATTATATACATGTTAGTTCCACGTGCTCTCACTTGAGTTCCTCACCCCTCAACTATTACGCAAGCCTAACGTGTTCTGCTAACCCTCCTAGTTATGTTACCCCATATAACTAGTTCCAATCCCTTATCTTACTATACCTACTTACTCATAGCACCTACTCGTATCACCCATACAATTCGTTATTGATTTACCTTCTCATATCATTTAAATCAATTTAGGGTTCACTAAATAGATGTTAAGTTTCCACTTCCTCAAGTTATTTTAGACATCACTATCTTTCTAATCTACTAAACACACAGTAGGATAAATCACAAGTATATATATTTATCATTCTATTTATATATATACTAATACAGTACCCCTAGGCTGAGACCTGTTGTGCATGCATACTCTGCTATCAAGTTGCGGTACATCACTTACAAAATAAAGGATTGTAGGCTCGGAATCACTCTCGGACCACAATATAAAATTCACACATAATTGGAGGTGAACATAGTTCTAGGCCTTTGGGCTACGCACATACCTACGCACCCAAATGATTGGGCACACCCTCATTCATACAAGCGGTGCTCATCCCTAATTTCTATGTTCTGAGGTGCAGGTTAAAATCTCCCAAGATTGCTCATCAAGATAAGATTGTCCCCTTCTCGAACCTCCCGCGATAGCAAGCAATGTAGGTATGTCATACAAATAAGATATCATATATATGTTAGTTTCATGTTCTCTCACTTGAGGTCATCACCCCTCTACTATTGTGCACGCCTAACGCTATCTAGCAACCTATCCTATTTATGCTACCCCGCCTAACTAGTACAATTCAATTGCTTTACTACACATATTAACTCGTGGTGTCCACTCGTATTACCCATACAACACGTTATTGATTTGTTTTCTCATATCTTTCAAATCAATTAGGAATCTATCAAATAGAGGCCAAGTTTCCACATACTTAAGTTATTTTTGGTATCATTATCTTTCTCGTCTACTAAGTACACACAGTAGAATAAACCGCAAGTATATATATACACATATCACTTTTATAATATATATATATATACTAATATATCACCCCTAGACTGAGACCTGCGATGCATGCATACTTTGTTATCAAGTCCCGATACATCACGTACTAAATAAAGGACTACCGGTTCGGAATCACTCTCGAACCATAAATACAAACCACACATATTGGAGGCGAACATAGTTCTAGGACTTTGGCCTATGCACATACCTACGCACCCAAATGACCCTCCACACCATTGTTCACACAAATAGTGACCCAACCAAAGTTCTATATTCTGAGGCACCAATTTAAAATCTCCCCAGTGAGCTCATCAGAATAAGATTGTTCCCTTTCAAAACCTCCCATGATAGTAAGCAGCGTAGGTATGAAATACACATAAGAAATCATACAATAGGTATTCACACCACCTATATATTTATATCATCGTTATAGGTATACGCACGTCCTACATCATATGTTCCATACATAGTATACTTATATCCTGAATATTCCACGTATTAGTAAATTTCAATTTTACTTCTTATCGTATGTTCTCGAGTACCCCTCACTACTCGAATTATGCCCATTATTCTCTAACATATATCAGTAGGTAACTCACTCATATCCTACTGGTCTAAGCCATTGTTTTCTTCTGTCCCTCTAGACACTATAGAATTCTCCGAGTTAGGTTTTTAACCCACAATTTTACTTAATTAATCTTAGTCCTTAAATCCCTCTCATGTGACTAAGCCTCAAATCCCATATTGGCCTACTGATAATTTAATTTAATTCTCTTTATAATTAAAATTCCATCTCAAAATTTAATTCGATCGTTTCCCACAAGTACTAAGCAAAAAGGGGGAAAATTGGTCAAATCTGAGAAATTGAATCGATTCGGCCTTGGTCCAAATAGATTCGCTTTTCGAATCGATTCGATCAAGGAGCCGAATTGATTCGCTCGAATAGGTATCGTCTTCTCCAATTGAAATAGCTATGGGTTTCAACATTTGTTATATCTGAATCTCCATGATTCGATCCCATTCACCCAACCAAGAATACCAGACATTATACCAACCCAACCACATAATTTCCAACATTTTATAATCATCACAAAACAACAACTAGTTTGAATTCATTAAAGATCTTCCTCCAAAAACCCTAATTTACCATTTTTCATCAAGAACACATATAATTTAGACTTATTCACATTTTGATTATCAGTAGTTCATCAAATTCATCTTCATACATAAGGGATTCAAACCTAACATTATTTCACCCCAATACATGATTGAAATCTCTATCTTTATCATCAACATTCATATAATTAAGATTTTAATTATCCTACACTAACATACATAATACATCTACTCTAAATTCAGCAAGATAAATACTTGACTCAAAATGTAGGTCTGAATCTCTGTGAATTGATAGTTTGATTGTGTTCCTCTTCCCCAGATCTACGCTTCGGTGGTGTTGGTGGTGTAAAAGGTGCAACAATAGTGGTTCTAGCCTTGGGGAGTACCTCTCCTTCCTCCTCTAATGGCCTCTGTAAGTTTTGAAGATTCTAAGCCTAATGGCCTTAACCTAAAACTGATATACACTTAGCGATTTTTGTAGGTTTAATTCCCTCAAAATTCCAAAAGACCAAAATACCCCTCCGGAGTGGCAGTTTGGCCTAAAAGTGCCCCAGACCTCAAACTAAACCCCGACTAGACTTTTCTGACTATCTCGACCCTTTTGGACACATTGGCACACTCAAAATGATCATATGGATGACTTATAAATATTTTACTTTTTATTTCATTAAATTAAGTCTCAACACGACTGACATGCGTGTCCCGACTAAATTACTGTAACAATCGTATTTCTCACTCACGACAACCTTAATATATCCTTCTCATTATTATTACTCATTCACTAAGTAATATTCAATATAAATAAATATTAACCCTTATCTCTCTAATTAATATTTATTTTACTGGATTAATTCTCCAAATATAATTTAATTAATCCCAATTATTTCCCAATATAAAAATTAGTAAAATTATGGGGTTTTACATACTTCCCCATTAATAACGGAATTTTGCACAAAAATTCGGGAAAAGAATACGTGGTATATATAACTCTGGATATTTGTCGTGCATCTTACCTTCGCGTCCCTAAATAGACTCGTTTGAGACAAGATTCCCCATAATACCACCTTAACTTCTTGCATACAACTACATTCAAACATATTCAAAATAGTTACTCGTAATACTCTTTTTGAATTTCCACTATACAACACCAATGGTACCCTTTTGGTCGGAGGGCCACCCACTACAACCCGCGATTAGCGACAAGTCTATTCAAACTTTAACATGTCGATATATTCACATATGCTTAGGGTCTCATTTATAATGCACACAAAACTATCCTAAATCGGATAACAATGTCTCAAAAGACAAGCCTATACTCCACTGCCTCAATCATCCCTATGTTTAGGGGTGGGCGCGGTCCGGTCCGGTCCAGTTTTTGGTCATTTCAAGTGCCGGACTGAATTATTCGGTCCTATATTTGAGAAGATCGAGTGAGGACTGATTTAATCGGTTTAACCTATTTATTCGGTTTAGGCTATTTTTCGGTCCGGTTCGGTTAATAATCGGTCCAAACTGAAACTCGAAAGTCATTCTAGTGTATGGGATATATTTTTGAAACTTTTGGTATTTTTTAGATATTCTGGTGTTTTATGGTCATAGAACTAGAAAGTCATAAAAGACATCCCAAACTTGCATTAGAAAATTGGAACCCACAAACAGAAAAATCCATCCCATATACTGTCATCAAACAGAGAAATCCATCACAAACATCAAAAAGTTCCATCCCATACTTGCATAAAAAATCAGAAACTACAACCAGATTAAAACTACTCGTGTCAAAATGAAATAAAGATAAAGAATGAAGCACCCATCAATAACAGTAGAATACATTCAATGCTTGAAACAGAATAGAATAAAGATGAAAAACGAAACAAACCAACAAATCACAACAACAAAATTAAGAAAAATACCCGGCTGCTAGGATCGATCGCCGCAAAACATATTGGGGAGAAGGGGGCAGGAATCGGTCGCCGGCGCTGCAAAATATATTGGGGAGAAGGGGGCAGGATCTGTCATCATCCTCGTCGTCCCCCTCGCCATTGTTGTTAGGATAATGCGAAGTGTTGAGAGAGAGGAAAGCGAGAGAGTTGAGAGAGAGAGGAGAGGAAAGTGAAGAGAGTTGAGAGAGAGGAGAGTTGTGTTTTGTTGTGTGCGGCCGGCCAAGATAAATAAGTGAGTCGGTGTTAGAGTTTTAGGTTTTTTATTTACTATATATATATATAATTAATATTTTTAAAAAATATAAATTAAACGGTCCGGTCCGGTCCGGTCCCAAGACCGAATTTAATATGCTCATTCTAGACCGAACCGAATATATTCGAGTCTCTTTATTTTGGACCAAATTAGGACCGATTTATAAAAAAGCCTATAAATGTGGGTCCGGTCCGGTTCGGTCCAATCGGGTCAATCGGGTCGGTCTTTTTTTTGTCCACCCCTACCTATGTTAGAAAATGCTTCATTTTTATTGGTACTTGTCGTACCAAGTCATCTCTCCTCACAGGAAACATCATCAATAATCTCTGACTACTCATGTTAAGCTTCAAAACTTTGGTTCACATCAACGTACTCTCACTACGTTTCTGAACTATACAAAAATGATGAGGATTAAATTAATCCTTGTCGACGGACCGTGAATGACTTCATGTCTAAGAAACTTGTTACTTCCCCATTCTCTACTATCCCAAGGGTGGGCAAAAAATTTCTTCTTATGACGCCTCAGAAGTCACTTCTCAATTAATGTCCTACTACCAGTCATCACATGCAACTCTAGTATCCCCAGTTACTCTAAAAATACAAAACATGCATTCTCACATTATGCCACATTCTATGTCATCCCTCTCTACTATCCATTAGCCTATGGTTGACACGTCTAGCTCAAGATGCAATTATGTTCTCATCTCCTCCTGGCACTCCCTATTCAAGGTCGGGATCAAGTGTTTCGTCCTAATTTATAACACTACTGGGCGGAACCTTGTGCTGGTTCATTTCTGATATTTAATAACACATTGGGCACATTGCCCGGTAATATAACACACCCCAAACTAATAACGATTATTTTTTTCACGGACAATTCGCTTCACATCCCACAGAAAATCCTGTCCACACCGCGATTTTGGGTAATCCAATAATGAACTTTACCAATTGAGTTTCCATTATGTCCCTAGAATCATCAATCTATCACAACTTTCGGATGGGTAGTATCGGACCAACCTTTTCCTTTTTCGAGTGGTCCACTTGGATACAACCTCACTATGTCTCACTCAACCCGAAATCAACACACTTAACATCTCATGCCACATGAAACATCTTATTTTTTTTTTTTTTTTAGGAAATTTAGAATTTATTTATTGGAGAGAAAAAGCTTCTCTCAGAGCTTATACATAGAGGAAATGAAACTATCTAAGCCATGAAGAATCTTTACACACTTTTCTTAAGTAAGAGACATGATGTTTATCTAAATAAATAGACCCCTTAATTTTCCTCGGCAATTCATTTACTGTATTGAACATTTTGGATTCTTGAGATTCCATTCCAATCTTTGATAACAAATCAGCAGTGAAGTTTGATTCCCTAAAGCAATGAGAAACTTTAATGTTTAGGCCTTTGATGAGATCTTGAATTTGTAGTACTTCTTCTTTTATTTTCCAAGGAATTTTGAGGTGATCATTAATGCAACTGACAATTAGAGAAGAATCTGATTCAACTATAATATTAGTCCATCCTTTAAGTATGCAATGAGCTAAACTTTGTTTGATATCCATAACCTCAGCCAAGTTATTAGACCCATCAAGAATGCCCTTATGAAGTGCCCAGATTAAGTCACCTTTAGAATCTCTCAAGATTGCTCCCAGACCCATTCTTCTACTGGAGTCACAAGCACCATATGTGTTTAGCTTCAAGAAGTTTATTGGAGGTTTTGACCAGGCAATGAGAGAGAAGGAAGAGGGTTTAGGAATTGAACAAGGAATGTTTAGGTTTTTCAAAGAATCTAAACATTTTTTCGATGAAGATTGAGGGAATCCAAAAGTGAAGAAAGAATCTTGAATTCTGTTTTGAATTGACTCAATGATTAGAAGAGGATTTATAGAGATATTATGTAATCTAGAATTATTTCTACTCAACCAAATTTCCCAAAAGATGAAGCAATAGTTAAGCTGACACAGCCTTTTGAAAGTTGGATCCGAGCTAGAATTCAACCACCAAGAAATGATTTTCTGTGAGGAGGAGGAGGAATGAAAGTTGAATCCAAGTCTATCTTCAAAAAATGCCCATACCTGAGAAGCTATGGGACCTGAGAAGAAAAGATGAGACAAACTTTCTTCTGATAAGGAGCGGCAATTGCATTTTGATGCCATTTTAATTCCAACAACTCTGACTGAGGAGTCGATTGGAACTGCTTTGAGAAGCACTTTCCACGCAAATTCTGAAACTTTCGGAGGAATATATTTATCCCAAATGAATTTAAATGACACTGATTGGAGTTTGATTCCTCTAGTTAATTAAACTGCAGAAGAGAAAGAGAATTCTCCAGATGTTGAAGCAGTCCAGTGCCATTCCTCTTTGATCTTGGTTGAGGTTTCTTCCATAATTGACCACACTTTGCTAATCCTTTGAGCTGCCATAGATCCATGAGAGATTGGCATTATTGGGTATTTCTGTTTCATGAATACATCCCATATTGATGTTCCTTATTTATACTCCCATGCTATCTTTAAATTAGATGCCTCTCTTATTGATTTTAAGGATCGGATTCCTAGGTCTCCTTCTGCCTTTGGGAAACAAATCTCTTCCCATTTGACCCACTGGTGTTTGTTCCCATATTCTTTATTGGATCCCCATAAAAATGAGCTGCACAGTTTATCAATCAGTTTAAGAGTCTTCTTAGGGGGATGTGTAGCAAATAAAAGGTATATGGGCATGGATCTTAGGACTGATTGTAAGAGAGTAATTTTACCTCCAAAAGAGAGAAATTTATTTTGCCAAGAGGAAATTTTGTTTGCTATACCGTGAACCATTGGATCAAACATTGCAGCACTTTTCCTTCCTTTAAAGAGAGGAACTCCCAAGTAGTTTATGTGTCCTACTCCTTGCTTAAATTTAGTCACTTCTTCTATTACTTTTTTGGTTCTAGATGGGCATTGGAGCTAGTATAGAATTGGCTTTTTTCTACACTAATAACTTAGTCAGACTGTTCTTCATAAGTTGCTAGGAACTTCATCAGCTTCTTGAGGCTATTCTTAGATCCATTTGTGAAGATTATCAAGTCATCTGCAAAACTAAGGTGGCTTATGATGCTACACCCTCTTGGGTGTGACAATGGCTTGATGGACCCTTGAGTGGTCAATACCTGCAATTCTCTACTTAGAGACTCAACAGCTAAAACAAAAAGAGAGGGAGATAAAGGGTCTCCTTGTCTAATCCCTCTAGAAGGAGCGAAGAAGCCATTGAGTGTAATATCCCGTATTTTTATGCTATATTAATTTGGGGATTTATTAAAGTTAATGTGAATGAATTATTTAATAAAAATTCGGAAATTAATTATGTTATAATTATTAACGTGAAGAGAGTTAGTAATTATGGGAAATTTGTTGAATATTACTAATGAGCAAAGTAATATATTATATTGGTTATATTGAATGTCATGAGTGAGTTAAATGACAATTTCGGAAATTTAAGTCGGAACGTGCTCGTGTCGCGTCGGGACTAAATTTTGATAAATAAAAAGTGAATATTTTATAAATTGCCCATATGGTCATTTTGAGTGCGCCAACGCGTCCGTAAGGGTCGAGATAGTCAGAAAAGTGTACCCGGGGGTGTAGTTTGGGTCTCGGGGCGTTTTTAGGCCTAATTAGTAGCCCGGGAGGGCATTTTGGTCATTTTACCTTTTTGGGTAATTAAACCCACGAAAATACCAAGGGTTATATCAGATATCTGGATTGTCATCTAGGTTTAGAAAATCTAAACACAAGTGACAGCCATAGGAGAAAAAAGAAGAAATCTCCAAGGCAATCCAAGGCCCCAAAAGTCATCCGTTTGCACCACAAACACCACCACTGCGTAGATCGCGCAACGAGATACGCAACCACACCAAAAACATCTGCAAATCAGAACGTCAAAAATCCCAGGCAAGTGTTTATCTTGCTATTTTCGTTTGTGCAATCTCCATATTAGTTTAGGCATGATTAGGGATAAATTATGTAGAAGAAAACCCAATTTGTGATAGGAAAATCCATGTAGTATTGGTTGATATGATGATTCTGGAAACCCTTGTCATGTAGAGGAAATTAACCACAAAATTTTGATGATTATAAGAAATAAATTCTGGAGAAAGATTTGTTATAAAACTGTTTAAGAAAATTCTAGGGTTCATGATAAATAGATGTAATTTTGGGTGGAAATTCCATGTTTAAATGATGAATATGTACATGCCTTACGTTAGAAACATCTGGTATATTGTTATAATGTTATTAGTAGAATTCTTGGGATGTTTGGGGTTGGAAAACATGAATTTGGATGAAGAAAATTGGTAGAACCCGTAACTGCAATTCTGCAGAAAATCAAAATACCTGCTTGATCGATCGATCGAGCATAGAGCTTCGATCGATCGAAGGTTCGATCGATCGAGTCCCATACCTCGATCTATCGACCCCTCCTGACAGACTCCTATTTCCCTTGTTTAATTGGTTAAACTAAATTTATCGTGAAACAATTCTTGGGTATTCTTAATAAAATGTTTTGGGAGATAGGAAAGACCAGTAGGACATATGAATAAGTGTTGGGAACTTTATTATAAGATGAGAAATTTGCTTTTGGGATAATTATGTAATGAACGATGAAACTACGTATTTCAAGTGAGAGATTATGGTGAATAGCTACGATAGTGAATAGGGGTATACCTACTGAATTTTCTAGTTGGAAGGATAGAGTCCACGAGTGTCACGTAATAAGTGAGAAAACTCTTCGAGTTAAGGTTAGTGACGAACCCTTATAAAAATACTTAATGTGAACATTTAAGATAAATATCGTAATTATGGGTGATGAGAGAAACCTATGTTGATATAATGATAAGTGGTATATTTATATGGTTGTGTATGCATATATTATATACGTGTGAAAAACGTACCCGCGCTACTTGCTATCCTTGAGGTTACCGAGCTGGGACAGTCTTATCTCGATGGGACCTTTATGGGGGATATTGACTTGTACCCTAGAAGATAGATATCCTTGGTACAGGCTATCGAATCGATAGTTCAGACGGTCCTAAGAGGCGTGGGGTATGTACTGACCTCTTAGAGACTTGGAATCTATACTTCGCCTCAAATCTTGTTTTGTGTATATATGTTAATACAGTTCGAGAGTGATTCCGAACTTGTATATCCCTTAGTGTGAGCGTTATGGGGATTGGATAGCAGAGTATGCCTGCACCATAGTTTGTATGTTGGTGCTGTTAGAATATATATATTATACGAGTACTTAATATATATATATATATATATATATATATATATATATATATATATATATATATATATATATATATATATATATATATATATATATATATATATATATATATGAAATTTGGGAAATTGAAACTATTGCTGTGATATAGTAAGTGAGAAATAATTCTGGACTATAAATCAGAAATACTTGCTTGAAAAGTATAATGTGACACTGGGAAACTTTATAAATTAATGAAGCTAAAACGAGAGTTGTGCTACTAATTGGAAGTATCTTTTTAAACAATGATATTGTTTGGTTTTAAAATCTTGCGAGCAATTTGAGATAAGCTAAATTGTTGGGAAGGTTAGTGTGATAAACTGATAATATAACCCGTTGGGAAGGTTAGTACGATAGGCGTGCACATTAGAAGAGAGGTGAGCATTTCTCAAGAGAGTGTCGCTCTAATATGTTGTTGCATTGGCCTGTATCAATTTAAATACTTGCTAAACGTATTTTAAATCAAATACACTTTCGGGCTCTGACCCGTTTTTCTCTCTCTCTCTCTCTTGTATATATATGTATGTATTACAGGTGCCCAGCCTCAGGGGCGTCTTGCTTAGGATCTCTTGGAAGGAACGCGCTGCAGCTTAGGTGGGAGTTGCAGGTCTCTTGATTAGACGACTTCGCTCATTCGGATCCACTCTTAGTACTTTCATTTAGTTGAGCATGTGTAGCTCTTTCCATTATTCCGTTGTTATTGGACATTTGTATTTTAGTTATTTCCAGATTGTTACTACGGGATTTATTCAGTTTGGATGTATGACTTTAGATTTCATATGTTGACATTCGATTGACGAATGTATGATATTAATTGGTTTATGTTGCAGAATTTAATATGGTGTAATTCTTACTTATTGAAAGTTGTTAATAAAATAAATGTTTTTCTTTAAATAAAATTGGTTAGTATGTATGGAAATGATTTTGACACTTAGCTTAATTACTTAGGGTGTTAAATTGGAAAATATATTTTTATCGACAGTGATGTTGAGAATGAACCAACTGTTTACCTTGATTTAATTTAATAAAGGAGTGATCTCCCGGTATTTAATTAGGCGGGGTGTCACAGGTGGTATCAGAACATCAGGTTCTAGTGTCCATAGGATCTGTACGGCTTATTTCGCTTTCAGCTTAACGTTATTGCTATAGATCCCTATTTTTAGGATTGTTGTATTCTTGCTTTTACGTTTAAGTCTTCAGCTATTTGAGATTTGATAATAACTGTAGACTAATAAACTTGTTCACGTTTCAGATGCCTCCGAGATGTGCTCCGAAAGATAGGCGTGCCCGGGCCGAGCAGCCAGCAGCTCCGGCACTAGGCACAATGAATGCAAATGAAGTAGCCGCCATTGTTGCTCAGGCGGTGAATGCCGCGATAGCGGTGATTCAGCAGGCTCCACCCCAGGTTCAGGCAGTGGAGCCAGTACCAGCACAGCTTCCATCTGCATGGGAGAGGGTTCGAGATGCTTTTCAGAAAGCGCATCCCCCTGAGTTCTCTGGTAGCTCCGATATTGTCACACTGTTAACCAATGGAAGAAAGACATCCAGCGGCATCTCCGTATGTATGAGTGCACTGACGTGCAAAAGCAGTTATTGGCTTCCATTAAGCTGGTGGGAGCCACTTTACAGTGGTGGGAGTCCACTACCACATTAGAGGAGAGGGACACGATCCCTATTTAATTGTTCTGGGAGCGGTTTGATTGCAAGTATTTTCCACCCGCCGTGCAGACTGAGATGAGGCGAAAATTACTGAATCTGAAGCAGGAAAGTCTTATCGTAGCGGAGTATGAGGAGGAGTTCACGAGACTTCTCACCATTGTTCCAGATGAGGCACCTACTGAGAGCAAGAAGATTATGCTGTTTGTCGACGGGTTAGCTTGGAGGATCCGTCAGCACCTTATTGGGAATTTATCCCTGAGTACTTTCACTGATGTACTCAATGCCGCGTTGCTACATTGCCAGGATCACCGCTTCCATCTGCAGGGAAGCAAGAGAGCAGGAGAGTCCAGCCAGCAGGGCAGGGCCGGGGGTAATAGTGCCAGTGGGGCACCATCTCATGGACAGACTCGTCAGCACGAGCAGAGTTCCCATCAGGGGGACCCTGCTAAGCGATTCCATTCAGGTGATTCTAGGTAGGGATTCGGGGGTTTTAGGCAGGGCCATCAGGGCCAGCCTAATCAGCAGGGCCAGTAGGGCCAACACCGACAGCAAGGACAGCAGCAGGCCCAGCAGGGCCAGCAACGTGCTAATCAGGGCCAACAGGGTCGTGGTCAGCAGGGACAGAGGGGAGGTAACTTCAGAGGCCGATGTTTTGGGTGTGGTAAGCACGACCATAGGCGCCAGGATTATCTAGAGGGAGAGAGGGCCCCACAGCAGCAGGGAGCCCGTAATGAGCCACAGAGGCCACTATTTCCACCTGCCCTCCCAGCTCCAGCCCAGGTGCCAGCCCTACCAGCCATTCCAGTAACTCCAGTGCAGCAGGGGCAATTACAGTATGGACGGGTCTATAACGTCCACCAGGCAGCAGCTCCACAGGCACCACCCACGGTTGAGGGTATGTTTCCTATCCATGGTACTATAGGTCGGGTTTTGTTTGATACAGGGGCAACGCATTGTTTTATAGCTACGCATTTTGCGAAGGCCTTAGGGTTGTTAGCCACAGCAGAGAGCACAGTGACGTGTGTAGACTCACCACTGGGGAGTGGGTCCCTTATTTTCTTTATATGCCGGGGAGTGGGGGTAGAGATTGGTAGCTTGGTATTACCTGCAGACATGTTAGTTTTAGACATGCACGAGCATGATGTGATTATTGGTATGGATTGGCTCGCAGCTTATAGAGCCATGATTGATTGATTCGGTGGGAGCATTGTTTTTGCCATTCCGGGTCAAGAGATGTTTGTAGTGGCGATGCCTCGCCCAGAGGGAGGTTCGACCGCTCATTTGTATTACATAGAGGAGGATACCTCTAA
Source organism: Sambucus nigra (assembly GCA_949130495.1). Taxonomy (NCBI): domain Eukaryota; kingdom Viridiplantae; phylum Streptophyta; class Magnoliopsida; order Dipsacales; family Adoxaceae; genus Sambucus; species Sambucus nigra. The sequence goes on along the minus strand of OX422207.1, from coordinate 390,920,869 downwards.
GGAGGTTGTGATTCCCTTAGATTCGATCCCAGTTGTCAGGGAGTATTCTGATGTGTTTCAGGAGATATCAGGCCTACCCTCCAGTCGAGAGATAGACTTTGTCATAGATTTATTGCCAGATACGAGACCTATAGCACGCGCACCGTACCGTATGGCTCCGGTAGATATGCGAGAGCTACGAGATCAGATAGAGCAGCTGTTAGGTCAGGGCTTCATTCGTAGGAGTACCTCACCTTGGGGCGCTCCAGTCTTGTTTGTGAAGAAGAGAGATGGTTCACTGAGATTTTGTGTGGACTACCGGGAATTGAACAAGGTCACGATACGGAATAAGTATCCGTTGCCTCGAATCGATGATCTGTTCGACCAGTTGAGGGGAGCAACTTTCTTTTCAAAGATAGATCTTAGGTCGGGGTACCATCAGTTACGTATTAGAGAGCAGGATGTTTCAAAGACTGCCTTCTTGACGAGATATGGGTCCTATGAGTTTAGGGTGATGCCGTTCGGACTCACCAATGCTCCAGCCGTTTTCATGGACTTGATGAACCGAGTATTCAGAGAGTTCTTGGATCAGTTTGTCATCATTTTCATAGATGACATTTTGATATATTCACACTCCGAGGAGGAGCATGCCGAGCACTTGAGGCAGGTTCTTCAGACTCTACGAGAGCATCAGTTGTATGCTAAGTACGAGAAGTGCGGATTCTGGTTGCGAGAGGTACAGTTCTTGGGGCATGTTATTTCTGAGCAGGGAATAGCAGTTGACCCGAGTAAAGTATCAGCGGTGAGGGAGTGGGGACAGCCCACGACACCGACGGAAGTGCGTAGTTTCCTGGGGTTAGCTGGTTAATACAGGAGATTCATTCGGGGATTCTCCAAAATAGCGGGTCCATTGACCAATCTGACTTCAAAGGGAGTACCATATGTTTGGGATGATGCTTGTCAGTTGGCTTTCGACGATTTGAAAGACAAACTTACTTCATCACCAGTCCTTGCGTCACCGCAGCCGGGTATGGAGTACCTGGTTTACACCGATGCGTCCTTACGGGGACTTGGGGGAGTACTTCAGCTGGAAGAGAAGGCTATAGCTTTTGCCTTCCGCAAGCTTAAGCCGTATGAGAAGAATTACCCCACCCACGACCTGGAGTTAGCAGTGGTCGTCTTTGCATTGAGGATATGGAGACACTATTTGTTGGGAGAGAAATTCCGTTTGTTCACAGACCACAAGTCGTTGCAGTACTTGTTCACTCAGCGAGAGCTGAATATGCGTCAGCGCAGATGGCTAGAGTTTGTGAAGGACTACCAGTTCGACATACAGTATCATCCGGGAAAGGCCAACGTAGTTGCTGATGCGCTGAGTCGTAGACCGGTAGATGAAGTAGCAGACGTCTGGAAAGCGAAGTGGAAAGTGGCCCGTTCTTTCATATCCGTGATGTCAGTCACACCCGAGATTGTTACGAGGGTGATACAAGCACAGACCACAGACCCGTTTTGCCAGGAACAGATTGTGCGACTTCTAGCCGAGAGTGTTGAGTCCTATTCTATTAATTCCGATGGAGGTTTGCGGTTTAATGGGAGATTGGTGGTTCCAGAAGGAGCAGAATTACGTCATGCAGTGATGACTCATTCTCATGGGTCCCGATTCGCAGTACATCCGAGAGGCAATAAGATGTACCAGGATATGAGGCGACAATACTGGTGGAGTGGGATGAAGAAGGACATTGCTGAGTTCGTGTCCAAGTGTTCTACCTGCCAGCTGGTGAAGGTGGACCATCAGAAACCGTCAGGATTGCTTCAGCCATTGGAAGTACCCGCGTGGAAGTGGGAGAATATTTCCATGGATTTTATTACAGGGTTGCCTACATCACAAGGGGGCCACGATTCTATCTGGGTGATTGTAGACCGTTTGACTAAGGTGGCTCATTTTCTGCCGGTGCGGACAGATTACACCACGGGTCAGTATGCTCAGTTGTTCATCGCTGAGATTGTCAGATTACACGGGGTGCCCCTGAATATTGTGTCAGATAGAGACAAGATTTTCGTGTCACGTTTTTGGGAAAGCTTTCAGGAGGCTATGGGTACTGAGTTGAGGTTGAGTTCAGCTTACCACCCACAGACTGATGGACAGACAGAGCGTACTAATCAGATGTTAGAGGATATGCTACGCATGTGTGTTCTCGATTTTGGAGGAGGTTGGGAGCCACATCTTCCACTGGTAGAGTTTGCCTATAATAACTCTTATCAGTTCACGATTGGCATGGCTCCATTTGAGGCTTTGTATGGAAGGCCTTGTCGTTCCCCAGCTTGTTAGCTCGAAGTGGGGGATAACAAGTTGCTAGGACCGGAGGTGATTCAGGAGACCTCCGCGAGGATTGATATGATTAGGAGTCGCATTCGGATAGCCCAGGACAGGCAGAAGAGCTACGCCGATGCGAAACAGTCTTTCCGGGAGTTTAGTGTGGGGGACCAAGTGTTATTGCGTGTATATCCTATGAAGGGAGTGATGAGGTTCGGGAAGAAAGGGAAATTGGCTCCGAGGTACGTGGGACCATTTCCCATCATCGAGAGGATTGGGTCGGTTGCCTACAGATTGGGACTGCCAGAACATTTACATCGCATCCACGATGTATTCCACATCTTGTCGTTGAGACGATATCTTCGGGATGATATGGCCCATACTCACATTGCGATAGATGAGATCGACTTACAGCCTGATAGCTCTTATGAGGAGAGACCGGTGGCTATCCTAGACTATAGTGAGAGGAGATTGAGGTCGAAGATAGTTCCACTTGTGCGGGTCCAGTGGGAGCATCATAATGTGGAGGAATCCACTTGGGAGTGCGAGGCAGATATGCGCTAGAGATATCCAGAGTTGTTTTTACCAGGTATGCCTTATTTTACGAATTTCGGGACGAAATTCCGTTATTAGGGGGGAAGTATGTAACACCCCGTATTTTTATGCTATATTAATTTGGGGATTTATTAAAGTTAATGTGAATGAATTATTTAATAAAAATCTGGAAATTAATTATGTTATAATTATTAACATGACGAGAGTTAGTAATTATGGGAAATTTGTTGAATATTACTAATGAGCAAAGTAATATATTATATTGGTTATATTGAATGTCATGAGTGAGTTAAATGACAATTTCGGAAATTTAAGTCGGAACGTGCTCGTGTCGCGTCGGGACTAAATTTTGATAAATAAAAAGTAAATATTTTATAAATTGCCCGTATGGTCATTTTGAGTGCGCTAACGCGTCCGGAAGGGTCGAGATAGTCAGAAAAGTGTACCCGGGGGTGTAGTTTGGGTCTCGGGGCGTTTTTAGGCCTAATTAGTAACTCGTGAGGGCATTTTGGTCATTTTACCTTTTTGGGTAATTAAACCCACGAAAATACCAAGGGTTATATCAGATATCTGGATTGTCATCTAGGTTTAGAAACTCTAAACACAAGTGACGGCCATAGGAGAGGGAAGAAGAAACCTCCAAGGCAATCCAAGGCCCCAAAAGTCATCCGTTTGCACCACAAACACCACCAGCGCGTAGATCGCACAACGGGCTACGCAACCACATCAAAAAATATCTGCAAATCAGAACGTCAAAAATCCCAGGCAAGTGTTTATCTTGCTATTTTCGTTGGTGCAATCTCCATATTAGTTTAGGCATGATTAGGGATGAATTATGTAGAAGAAAACCCAATTTGTGATAGGAAAATCCATGTAGTATTGGTTGATATGATGATTCTGGAAACCCTTGTCATGTAGAGGAAATTAACCACGAAATTTTGATGATTATAAGAAAGAAATTCTGGAGAAAGATTTGTTATAAAACTGTTTAAGAAAATTCTAGGGTTCTTGATAATTAGATGTAATTTTGGGTGGAAATTCCATGTTTAAATGATGAATATGTACATGCCTTACGTTAGAAACATCTGGTATATTGTTATAATGTTAGTAGTAGAATTCTTGGGACGTTTGGGGTTGGAAAACATGAATTTGGATGAAGAAAATTGGTAGAACCCGTAACTGCAATTCTGCAGAAAATCAAAATACCTGCTTGATCGATCGATCGAGCATAGAGCTTCGATCGATCGAAGGTTCGGTCGATCGAGTCCCATACCTCGATCGATCGACCCCTCCTGACAGACTCCTATTTCCCTTGTTTAATTGGTTAAACTAAATTTATCGTGAAACAATTCTTGGGTATTCTTAATAAAATGTTTTGGGAGATAGGAAAGACCAGTAGGACATATGAATAAGTGTTGGGAACTTTATTATAAGATGAGAAATTTGCTTTTGGGATAATTATGTAATGAACGATGAAACTACGTATTTCAAGTGAGAGATTATGGTGAATAGCTACGATAGTGAATAGGGGTATACCTATTGAATTTTCTACTTGGAAGGATAGAGTCCACGAGTGTCACGTAATAAGTGAGAAAACTCTTCGAGTTAAGGTTAGTGACGAACCCTTATAAAAATACTTAATGTGAACATTTAAGATAAGTATCGTAATTATGGGTGATGAGAGAAACCTATGTTGATATAATGATAAGTGGTATGTTTATATGGTTGTGTATGCATATATTATATACGTGTGAAAAACGTACCCGCGCTACTTGCTATCCTTGAGGTTATCGCGCTGGGACAGTCTTATCTCGATGGGACCTTTATGGGGGATATTGACTTGTACCCTAGAAGATAGATATCCTTGGTACAGGCTATCGAATCGATAGTTCAGACGGTCCTAAGAGGCGTGGGGTATGTACTGACCTCTTAGAGACTTGGAATCTATACTTCACCTCAAATCTTGTTTTGTGTATATATGTTAATACAGTTCGAGAGTGATTCCGAACTTGTATATCCCTTAGTGTGAGCGTTACGGGGATTGGATAGCAGAGTATGCCTGCACCATAGTTTGTATGTTGGTGCTGTTAGAATATATATATTATACGAGTACTTAATATATATATATATATATATATATATATATATATATATATATATATATATATATATATATATATATATCTGAAATTTGGGAAATTGAAACTATTGCTGTGATATAGTAAGTGAGAAATAATTCTGGACTATAAATCAGAAATACTTGCTTGAAAAGTATAATGTGACACTGGGAAACTTTATAAATTAATGAAGCTAAAACGAGAGTTGTGCGACTAATTGGAAGTATCTTTTTAAACAATGATATTGTTTGGTTTTAAAATCTTGCGAGCAATTTGAGATAAGCTAAATTATTGGAAAGGTTAGTGTGATAAACTGATAATATAACCCGTTGGGAAGGTTAGTACGATAGGCATGCACATTAGAAGAGAGGTGAGAATTTCTCAAGAGAGTGTCGCTCTAATATGTTGTTGCATTGGCCTGTATCAATTTAAATACTTGCTAAACGTATTTTAAATCAAATACACTTTCGGGCTCTGACCCGTTTTTCTCTCTCTCTCTCTCTTGTATATATATGTATGTATTACAGGTGCCCATCCACAGGGGCGTCTTGCTTAGGATCTCTTGGAAGGAACGCGCTACAGCTTAGGTGGGAGTTGCAGGTCTCTTGATTAGACGACTTCGTTCATTCGGATCCACTCTTAGTACTTTCATTTAGTTGAGCATGTGTAGCTCTTTCCATTATTCCTTTGTTATTGGACATTTGTATTTCAGTTATTTCCAGATTGTTACTATGGGATTTATTCAGTTTGGATGTATGACTTTAGATTTCATATGTTGACATTCGATTGACGAATGTATGATATTAATTGGTTTATGTTGCAGAATTTAATATGGTGTAATTCTTACTTATTGAATGTTGTTAATAAAATAAATGTTTTTCTTTAAATAAAATTGGTTAGTATGTATGGAAATGATTTTGACACTTAGCTTAATTACTTAGGGTGTTAAATTGGAAAATATATTTTTATCGACAATGATGCTGAGAATGAACCAACTGTTTACCTTGATTTAATTTAATAAAGGAGTGATCGCCCGGTATTTAATTAGGCGGGGTGTCACATTGAGTCTTCCATTTACAAGGATAGAAAACCATGTGGAAGATATACATCTCCAATGAAACATCTTACTTCCCCTTTTCTGCGATATAAAAATCATGGTCCATGTGTTTGCTCCAAAGTTGCGTACTTCTTAAGACCTTTTCCACCTCTTATAATTTTACCAACCTCTCTATGCGTGAACCACTCTACGCATTTAACTGGGTGAGAATTCACTTGTTCCCAATGTATTTTGACTCACCTTTCAACTCATCTCGGTTGTGGGAGTTTTCTCGTGATATACACACAGTCAGTCTATATCCTTTCCTCGAACGAAGTTCAACCTCTCCAAATTCTCCACTTATTTTTCTGACTTTCCCACAGATAAATTTACAACATCTTCTTAATCCTCCTTTTCATAGACGATATCGAAAGTGAAATTAACCAGGGCATCCATACACCCTATACCCCGTGCACAACTGCACAATCATCTATAACGTTCCACACGTAACCTACTTATCTTAAGTCTGACCTTGCACTCTCACTGTGGCTATACTGTATGGCTAACCTCAGTTACCCAACTAAAATGATCTAATTCCCCTCGAGACTGCCCCACCCATCAACTAGTGGTGCAAAAAGTTCTCCGCAGTGCTCCCCACACAGCAGTACTCGACTCTACCGGTCTTATATCATAGAATAACTCTCATCTCATGATTTCACCCACATACACATGTAATAACCAAAGTGTTAACATATGCCCTAGTTACCAACACATTTCTTAACTCTCGACATTCGCTATGATTCATGCGTCGGACGTCTCGCAAGCGAAATCCAAATAAGGACTCCCCCCCAATACACTGCGACTTAGCATTGTCGGTCATCGAGGTCCGTAGGTCCTACACACATGATCCAAATAGCCAAAAATCTATCCCCAGATGTAAAAGTCTTACAATCCACTCCCACACCACTAAAGAAGTTATACAACACAGCGGTCTCACTATCATTAGTTTCTCGTGCTAGGTCGCTAACAAGCTAAATTTCTCCGCTTAACAGTTGATTTAATATACCCCGAATCATATCAGTATAGTACCTACACACTGGGATCAAATGTAACGAGGCAACTATCACCTCTTAAGTCTCTTCCACAATATAATATAAATGTGAACTCAAACTTCTTTCGGGTAACACATCGCTATACAACATATCCTGCCTTGAAATAGAGAACACGCTAGCCTTATTATAACATCCCACCATCGCCCAACCCTTCGCTAACCAAAGTATACCCAGGATAACGTTATACTCGAATATCATCTCTCAAAATGAGTCAACCCACTAAAATATATTCTCTCAGTGTCCCCACCCGCTCCCCTATAAATGGAACCAAAAAGATCCCCGCAATGCAATGGTAAATATATACATGCAAAAGTAACACCATCAATACACGTACTAAACCTATCTCACGCGTGAACCTAGTGCTAAAGAAATACTTTGGTTTGCTCATTTTACGCAAATATACCCCATTCAACCTAGGATAAGACTCACACTTTGAATTCTTAATAACACTGGTGGTTGAAATTATTCCTGGACATAACACTCTCACCCGAATCGATCCCAAAAACTTTTACAACTATTACCCCTGCTAGGCATCCCTCTTCTATCCCCTAACTCATTGCAGATAAGGTCGATACATGTGGCCTTACTCTCTACACATAAGACACATATTGATGTTATTCCCCTATCTCTGTCCCTATTGGCCATGTAGGGATTGTACTTTTCTCGAACCTGGTAGTCTTGGGACCGATTGCTACTCCTTTTATTCCTTTGGCATGCTAGCCCTGTGGAACACTCTGTTGTCCTTGTCAGCCCTAATTGAATTCATCATCACTTGGTAGGAATTTCATTGATCTACATCATTCAATTGGGTCCTCTGATGGGTATCCCTTTGTAGTGCATCACGATCTCCAATTACCTTTAATCATGCCCTTCTAGCTATGCTCTCCAACTCTCTTGGCTCCCTTCTGATAGAAACATTGATATAAACATTGTGAAAGTACGTCATTGATTCCATGTGCATAAATCGTCCAAGACTGATATCCCATAAATACTGGAAACTCCTACTCATGATTACATCATCACCTTTAAGAACCTTCCTCTCCACTACCTACCTCCCCAGGTACGAAGTTCACTTAAATAAACAAATTCTTCATCACAATCAATCTCTGTTCGTCCCTCCTATGAAAAGTCCAGTGACTTCCTTCCCATCTCCGTCTGAACAGCAGATGAAAGAACTTATGGTTAAACCGCGCCTAAAATTTCTTGATTAAGTCCTTATCTACTTCATATTATGTGGTGACAATCTCCCACCATGGCAGCACTACTCCTGCGAGCAAAAATTTAATCCAAAATTTAAATCATATGTGCCACTACACTCCACCACACACCATTGCCTTTGGATTGTATCCTTCCATTGTCCCATCACACTTCCTCTCTTACCCAAATCCTTTCAGACAGCTCTTCGAAAGAGCTCCTCCGACTTCCCCCTTTACAGAGTATGCTGGGTGAGTCTAAATTTGTACCACCATTCTCTATGACGATGCTTGGGGAAACTATTTTGCCCTAGTGATTATCTATCATCATCTTCCTAAATAAAAATCATAGTGAGTCCCATTACGGCCACTGTTCCCAAAATACTTTATGGCTTATGTTAAGCCTCTCCTCCTACAGTCCTTCTAACGGCCCTCACTGGTCGCCCTATATTGTTCGGTGTACAATACTCAGCTGAACTCACATATGATTCCCATCAATTATACTTAGTAGAAGGAGAACGTAAATGTTCGTATGAAGAGGAATACAACAATCCTATAATAGGGCACTATATTAAAAAAAATGCTACGCTAAAGTGTAGTAATAAGTCGCACAGTTCCTAAGGACACTAGAACCTGATGCTCTGATACCATCTATGACACCCCGCCCAATTAAATACCGGGTGATCAGTCCTTTATTAAATTATATCAGGATATCCTGTTAGTTCATTCTTAGCATCACTGTCAAAAACCATTAATTACTAACCATCAATTAGTTAATTAAGCCGATGTCAAATTTTAATCTTTTAAATTTACATGCAATGATCTGAAATAAATTTTATTGGCTTAATATTTCCTACTATTTTTCTTTCTATTTGTATTTTTTTAACGGATTTCACAGACTTGACTATCTGAGCGCCAAGAAACGTCGAATTCATGCCTGCACACCACACTTTTGAGCGTCCATCGAGGATCCATTTTGAGTAAGTATGTCTTACATTAATGTTTTCATTTGTAGTAATGATTTGGGTTCCGGAGTTTGTCCTACGAATAATTTTCAAAGTCCTTCTAAGCCTATAACTTTTGACGAATACTTGCATGTTGAGAAGAATGAAAATCGCAAGATTACTTTCGGCGAGTATTTAAAAAATTAAAATAATGATTTGGGGATTTCTGAAACATAATATAATGACCAAATTCCTTAAACTTATTACAATAACAAAGTTGAAATCCATTGCGATAGTTGTTCTCCGAACTATTATGACAATAACTTTCAAACTCGTTATACGAATAAGCTTGAAAGTTATGATAATAGTTCTCAAATTAGTCAATTTGAAGAAGCTGCAAAGCTACCGAATTCATTTGGTGCATTGTTGCAAAGTCAAAAAATGGAAAAATTGGACAATTTTTTTCGGGAGGAGAATCAGTGTTGGGAGCATGATTTGGATTTATTATTTAAAACCAACGATGATTCTTCTCTTGAAACTTCGAAAAATGACCAATGTTTTTAACCAAAAGAGGAATTCGAGGTACTTTGGAACAAACCATTTTGTATTTAGCCCAAGGCATAATGGAGAATGAAAACGGTGGTGAAGATATGGAGATTGACGCACTTTGCAATGAGATGACTTCTTCCGTGAACAACAAAGATGAATCAAACACTTGTGTTTCACCTCAAACAATTTTGGAAGAACATTTCGCTGAAAGTGAATCTTTTTCCTTTGGAATTCAACCATCGAGTGATGATGAGTCATCTCCTCAGGTTGAATTCATTTCCTCCTCGTTTCCATTCATTGTTATTCAACCATTACAACATTCCTATGAGTCGGTTGAAAGTTTTGAAAAGCTCAATCCATTCACCGATGAGGAATACTTACTTGACTTGCTCGCTTTGATATGATCCTCTCAGTTGTGTTCGCCTCCCTCCATGATTATTGAAAATCCTTTGAGAGGAAATTTTATTTTTTCGGGATCCCATGTGTGCCTATCTCCTGACCAATACAAACTCCCCATAATCCCCCCAAAGTTTTCAATGGATGATGGTTCTTTTCTTCTACCGTACACATACCTTTCATTGTTCAAACGGAATTTTTATTTCTCGAAGCGTATGAACTCAATTGAGGGACCACCAATTATCCCTCAAAGTCAAATCATTATTTGGGCGGACCCTCAGAAAATTCCACTCCTTTTGTATAGTTAATTGAGTAACTAAAATTGTAGGTTGTACATAGTTAATTCTTTTTTTTCAATATAGATTTTAGTGTAATTAGTTAATTTTCCTTTATTTTTTGTGTATGCTTGGTTCTAACAATTTTTGTAGGCTCAACGAACTGGAATTGACGGAGATTGTGTGTCCCGAACATGCGATTGTTGAAAAACAAAAAAAAATGTGCATGGAGATTTGAGGGGTTCCGTTGTGAAAGGGAAAAGGAGTAGTTTTAAGCCTATTTTCATAATCAACAGAGGTTATTGGCCTACCATTGTGCATGAGACCTTGATCATGTGCTGGATGTGGGGGGTAATGATATGCGTCGGGATCCTCTGGTGATCCCGGTCTCTGAGTATTGTTGTAATGAGAAACTTTATTTTTATTTATTATTTCTTTCTTTCTATTAGTATTGTATTGTATTAAGTTGTTTTGTGAAATTATGAGATGGGAAATGATAATGTAGTTGTTGGTTATTTATTGGATTTTGATGCGTGTAACCCTCCATTTTTCAATCAATATATTTAGTATTTGCACTTAAGACCCTCTATATTATTATGACTTACGACGTGATTTCTTTTAACTTAATTTTTGTGAAAATATTTTTATTTTTCTTTGGTTTGTATAGGTATTATGTTGATTACCTCGGGGATCACTCCAAATCGAGGTGATTTATTTATATCCCTCTCATTTTCATAGTGTCTTTAATTACATTGAGGATAATGTGCAATTTAAGTTAGGAGGTGTGATTAGTCATCTCGGTTTCTATTTTATCATCGTGAGCCGTGTTTATATTTATTAATTAAATTTTTTAAAATAAAAAAATAATGATAAATAAAAAATTCAAAAATTGTTTTCTATATTCTTTCATTTTCTCTTCCTTGGGATTCTTGGCCCAATTTCCTATGATAAATTCAATAATTTCCCTATCTAATTACTAATTCAATGATGCATTTTCTATTTATTTCCTGTTATTAAACTTTAGTCCTCAAATTTTTCAATATTGAGAATAAATTCATGAATTAGACCTTGAAAACCCATGAGCACTTGAACATATTTCATGAATGATTCCGTAGGACAATTATATCTTGGTATCTTTTTATTGCTTTATATACACTAAAACGAAGCGAGCTTTGTGCTTTTCTTCATTTGCGAGCGTTTATTCACTACTCTTTCCTTCTTGAAACGTTAAATTTGTTGGTAATGTCACTATTCTTTCATTTGATCGTTCATTAATTGAGTTCTTTTTTAAATGTGTTACTTGATAATGATTTTCAAAGTTGTTTTGACTCGAGAATTGTATAAACTTTAAGAAAGGATCATAGGCCCTCTTTGTTATATTACCCATATTGACCTTGACCTCACCTTATATGTTTCTCCTCGCCAACCCCTTTGAGCCTAAATATAGCCTTTCGTTTCATAACCCAAAATCCCATAACCAACTCCAAATTGGAGTTTTTAAACCATATATACATATTTCATACCCTTGTTTGGAATGATACTTGGGATTGAATGATGTTCGTATTATGTGGTTGCAGTTAAGTATGTGAGAGTGAAAAAATGAAGAAAAAGTGAAGTGAAAAACAAAAGAAAAAGCGAAAAAAACAAAAGTAAAAGAAAAGATGAGAAAAATAAGAAAATTGTGACACCCTGCCCAATTAAATCCCGTGTGATCAGTCCTAAATTAAATTAAAACATGTTTCTCAGTTGGTTCATTCTTAGCATCATTGTCGAAAAAAAATTTCATTACTAATCACCTAAGTGAAATTAGACCGGTGCAAAATTTTATCTTTCATTAACCCAAGACAAATTACTCATGCGGAAGTAATATATAAACATTCACAATAAACAATGAATTAAACCATGTAGCAATATAACGGATAAAATATTGCCGAGTCAACATTCGGCTAAAAACCAAAAGTGTTAAATAAAATTCACATAATCCAAAATTGAAATTAGAAATAAAGACTGTGGACAACATGTCCCAGTAGAGAATACTATAATGAGATCCTACATTAGATATGAATAGATGAAGCGTCTATGCAAAGTCCTGCCAGCCTCTACAAAGCTGCAGCTATGAGTCCCTGGACAAAATCTTCAAGTCTGGTGTCCCTATGGCTGGACACCTAAAATATTTTTAAAATATTTTAATAGCAAGAGTTATTACTCAAAACGTTTTGAAAATATTTTGCAAGTGATTATCACAATAAGATGAGTTATTGAGTACACATGTTAAGATTTCACGTACACTCTCCTAACGTCCCATACCTAGCCCACCTAGCTATACTACTCAAGCTAACTGAACCATGGTATTCAGCTGACTCATCTATACTACTAAGTTCCCATTCCTCCCACTTAGTATGTAATAGTAACCTTATCTCATGATTTATATACTTAGATAACTGTTCACGCCTTGTTATCTTTCACCATTTTATAATTAATTCTTCCTACTTAATTTGCTTTTAGATGTATTCGCAGCATCTCATTATCTACTAACTCGCATAAGTATATTATTAATGCAGTATATATTTCACACACAACATATACTTATAAATTTATTTATTTCTAATATGTCCTCTTAACACACATCAAGGAATCTTGGTTCGGAATGGTCCATCGACACTAAGTAAGAGTTTGGTTCGGAATGTCACCACGACCCCAAATTCATTTCATGAAGTGGTTCGGAATAATCACCTCGACCCCACTAATGAAATTTATACATAGATTGGTTCGGGACTGTTTCCTCAAGACCCCAACAACCTATTTCCATATATTAGTTCGAAATCTTACCTCGACCCTAATATAGGTAATTACACTTTAGGTATTCTCACCACCTAAGAATCTATATAATTCAGTAGGTATACACACAACCTAATAATAGTGTTCGTACGTAATATTTTCTCTTTAATATTCACTATACTTATTTATTTACGATTTATCTCACTATCATAATTTTAATTGAGTATTCACACAACTCTAAGGGCCCTAGTTACCCCTCTATTCATTTCAGTAGTTAAGTTATCTTTAAATTATTGATATACCCCTAGGGATTAAGTTTACTCTCCCCATAACTCAATTCCCAAATTTCCGATATACTATCCATCACTTCCAATCTTGCACTCTATGATTATAACGGACCTCCACTATACACCTGCTGGTACTCTGTAAGTGCCTACATAGGTACAACATCATCCCTAAGGTTTCCCACAATCATTGGAAAACGAATAGAACTCAACCAACAAAAGAACCCAGAATCAGTCTGGGTCGATCGATCGACCAGGACCATCGATCGATCGACTCCATCGATCGGCCGACATTCAAGGGTTGATCAATCGATCGATCAAGCAGGTTCAGGTGCAGTTCGTCTTCTTCATACGTTTTCTCACCATTCCCAATTATCCAACTTACATGATAACACACCAAATTTGAAACCAATGATTTCTAACCATTCCTACATACTCTAAGATGATTTCCAACGATTTAAACATCATAAATCTTCACGAATTTAGCTCAGAATAATTCAAATCCTTTCATTATTCAGGAACCGTAAAAATATGTTCTTTTCATATTTTAAATCATAAACCCATATTTTAATTCGTATTAATAATCATGGTTCCTCTGATTTTCAATCCTCTATAGATATAAATCTAACTACATGTTATTTCTACCCAAACATGCAATTAATCAATTCGTTTTCTCCAAGAATATTAATCAAAATCGATTATTCATAAATCCTACGCATGGATATTATAACTCAAAATAATTTACAAATAACCACTTGCCTTATTCAGAGATGATCTAATTTTGTGATTGTTGTTGGTGATTGATTGTCTTTCTCCTCCAATCTTCCTTCCTAACTAGTTTGTGGTGCAAGAACCCTTTGAATCCTTCATTAATTCTTCCTTAGGCTTATAGAATGATCTCTCTTCTCTCTCTAAAGGCTTTCCTTTGTCTTATGAGATTTTTAACCCATATGTCAAAAGACTAAAATGCCCTCGTATGGTCCCAGTTTAGCCCAAAAATGCTCTGGTACCCGACTAGTACCCTCGAGTATACTATTTTGACTAATTCAACCCATTCTGAATCATCTGTGACCTCTAAATTATCATTTGGGTCACCAAAAATATTTTTCCTATCTCATCCTCAATTTAGTCTACTTGCGACACTCGATTGAGGTATAATCAAGTATGTCCATATATCTTGCTATGTCGTACAAATATTGTACAAATTAACTATCAAAATTTACTATTCACTCTTAATAAATTTGAATCATAATATTAATCAGTATCTATCTCTCGATTAATATTTAATAATCATAATTATTATTAAATCATATTAAATTACTCCATTCGCGTAATTTAAATTAAAATGTATTTTCTAATTAATTACCCAATTAATTAAATTCTAAATATGCAGAAATATGGGGTATTACAAAAACAAAAGAAAGAGAAATTATTTCCATTTTATACGTAGTGTTCAATAATCTTTATCACTTTCCAATGCTGTATTCAATGCTTGTTATGGAAATTATTTTCCAAATTTGAAATTGCCCATAATTTTTCATTATCCTAATTGTTTCATCCCCAAACACCTTTAAATCGGTACATATTCCCTTCATTTCATAACCTTAACCCCAAACCTACATTGCAACCTATAAAAGTCATATTTTATCCTAAGGTGAATGTAATTCAAATGTCATAATAATTGTCATAATCTGTGAAAATGCATGTCACCTATTTAATAATGATATCATTTCATTGAGATTGCAAAGTTTTTATTTTATATATAGCGTTGTTCATTCATGGCATGTGTGCGGCCCAGTTTCCATTTACATTTACTCATTATGCCCGCATGCCCCGTGTGTTACACCGTTTTCAAAGTGCTTCTATTTTTTTAGTGCAATATCCGAAGAGGATTGAGCGAAAGAATGCTTTAATTGTTATCCGGACTATAGGCATTTTTACGAAATCAAAGCTTTTTGCTTGTACACGCACACCACTCACATTTCAGGTTTTAATTTCATATAGTTATTCTTTTAATGTTAACAGTTTTGGATTATTAAACAACATTCTCATTTACTTTGTTAAAAATATGTTGAAGTATTTAGTTGTTGAGCTTGGCATATTGGTTGGTTGCAAAAATTTGGAGAAAATTTTATGTTTGTGGGTTTCATCCCTGAAAACACCCACGAGACAACACTCGTCCACTAGGGTAACCTAGGGGTTTGACGGCTTATTGCATATGCTACATGAAGTCGTTCGCCCGCGAAAGTGGCAATTATATATTTTATGCTTATATACATTTTGTATCTCCTTATGTTGGATTGGTTTTGTTTTGTTTCATTGCTAGGGAGTAGCAATGTGTAAGTTAGGGGGGGTGATTCGAATCGAATATTTCTATTATCTACCCTCTTTACTTATGCATTTTATCCCCCTTGGGTACTTTAATTCATATATTTCTACTCGTTAACCATATTACCTCTTTTTTATATGTTTACATGTTTTGCGAGGTATACTTGAGTTTTTGTAGGTATTGTGGTGCTTAACAGTGCAATTGGTGCTATTCGGGAAGTTTTTAATGTAGTACGCAACTTCAGGGGCATTTTAATCATTTTAAAGTTTAAGCTTTGTGCCCGAACGCTTCACAAAAGTTGTATCCCTTTAGGTCAGCTTCGCGTGGACTCTGACGGTTCGTTAACCCGGTTCCTAACGAGCATATTAAATTTTCCCAGAGAGCTCTTTCTTGATTATTAGGATAAATCATTTTCATTTCTTTTCTCTATATTTCTTTTACCAGTTACTATTTAAGTGGATTTTTTTGTATTTGAAAACTTCTTTTATTATCTTATTTTACATCTTTTTTTATCATCTTTTTAGTATTTAGGTTAGAGAAGAGGGTTTTTTGAGGGGATTTTGGGTTTTCTCTTCTCTCTCTCCTAGGGTTTACCCACTTTGGTTTGTAAGAACACTATTCATCTTCTTCCCCTTTAACCCAAGTTTCCATTGTTCTTTTTCTTGCTCTGTTATTTATTTACTTGCTTTATAACCTAGATTTTATTACTTTCATTTACTTGCTTTCATTTAATTAATGACATTTAACATGCTTTGTTGGTAACTTAATCTAGGTTGAGATTGTTAAACTCACATGGGTTAATTAGTTGTTATGTTATGGTATGATGGGTCTAGGGTAGTTTTAATGAGTTAATTGTTCCTTGTGTCACACTTAGGAGATTTTAACGGATTATATCGCGTATGCTCCGTATGTACAACCTTTCATGTGTAATTCTGAGAATATTCGTTAACACCGAACTCAAATTAAACTTTTGTGAGAATTTAGAGGGTGACAACTCTAGATTTAATTAATTGTCCAAATGTGATTAATCTTGTTAGATCTTTTAGTTTTACACGTTTTGTTAATCTAAGTTTAAATACATACCTAGTTTAATGATCTGATCACATATCATCTTTTACACTTTTATTTACGAAGTATTAAATTAATAGAATTCGAACAACGAATCTATGTGGATTTGATACCCGAACTGGCCACTATACTCCCGTAAAGAGTTTAGTCAATGTTTAGGTTCTTGTATTGAGGAGGTGAAATGAATTCAACGACTAGCGTACTGACACTGCGCCACTTTTCACCCTTAATTACGAGACTTCCCAGATGGAAAGGATGTCGACCTCAATTATAAGCCGAGGTCACTCCTTGTTGTCTGTTTGGCTAGGGTAGAGTTCTTTCACTTGCTATTGAAGTGTTTTATTCAGTTCTTTTCGGGTCATGAGAGGCTCTATAAATATGGTATAATATATATGTATTTACACTGATTAAAAAATAAGAGTACATAGTATGTGTATTATAAACTACTTTGAACATTAATAGCTAACTGTAAACAAACACAACTACATGTAACAAACATAACTATCACTTTCAAGTAACTGCTTAATCTATAATCTGAATATGTATACTACCTTATATTCCCCCTCAAGCTAATGTGTGCATGTTGATAAACACATGATCTTATTTTTTCAAGAGTTACAAAATGTGGGTAGCAGAGTCCTCTAGTGAGGATATCATCTAGCTGACGCTTTGAGTTTACAAAGGAGAGATTCAATTTTCCATACTCAATGAGTTTTATAACCAAATCATAGTACATTTTAATATATTCTTTCCTAGCATGGAATACTGGCTTACGAGTTAGACATTGAGCACTAATCTTATTTGAGAATAGTGTGAGTGGAACAGTAGATAAGCCAAGCTTTTAAAGAATGAAAGAGAGAGAGTAGTCCGATTATTGACACAGACTACTTTTATATTTTCTTCTGCAATTGGCCTAGACATATCCACTTGCTTCTTAGAGTTCCATGAGATTAAATTAGGTCTAATAAAGGTACAATAGCCAGTTATAAATATTTTACTATTTGGACATCCTCCCCAATTATCATCAAAGTAGGCAACAAACGATCAAATATATGCTAGATTACCTAGTTTGATGGAAGTTCCATGTCTAAGGAACCTTTGAGATATTTGAGAATTCTTTTCATATCTTTCCAATGTAAGTCCGTGGGATTATGCATAAATTAACAGGCATAATTTATAGTAAATGTGATATTAGGTCTAGTGATGGTTAGGTATTGCAAACCAACAATTATGCATGGGTATAAATTTGGTTCTTCAATTGGTATACCTTGATGAATATAATAGTTTGGGACCATTTGATATAGGTGTCAATTGGTTTGCTATGGCGCCCTTTTTTTCTTGAGTAAATTTATGGTGTACTTGTTTTGATTGAGCAAAATGGAGTCATTGATAGACCTCAATTGGGCTCCAATACCTAATAAGCAGTGAAGTGGGCCAAGATCCTTCATTGCAAATTGAGTTTTGAGGTAAGTGATCAATTATTGAATGAAGGTCAAACTTGTCTCACTAAATATTCTATCATCCATATGTAACACCCCATAATTTTTTAGCCGTAAAAATCTTTGTCAAATTAAAAAATTTTAAAAAATAAGTTTTGGAATCTATTTAATTTTGATATGAAAAAAGGTTGGTATTTATATGTAAAAATAAGGTTTTAAGTGAAATTTAAATCGGGATAAAAATTTAAAAATTATAACTTTTTGTATAAAAATCGGGAGAGGATCCGACATAAGGAGGAAAAAAATATTTGACAACCCGATCAAGCAGAATTTTTTTTGTAGCTTCGTCAAGCCTTCAACTAAAACATATTAAAATTTCAGCCAATTCCAACGGTCCGATCGTCCGTAATTATTTTTTTAGTATTTGTGTTTGATTATGACTCAAATTATTTTTCGTATATAAACATAAAGTGACGGGTTTATAATTTTTAAAACACATTTTAGCTTTCTTAGAAATCAGTAGCCTCACATAATTTCCTTCCTCCCATCTACAAAACCTAAATCCCATTGAACACAACTTTCAACCCAAGTTTTAAAGATCTAAATAAAATTTTCTCAAGATCGTTGTTTTCTAGAGAGGAATGTAACCGTGCAATTGGATTCTTCAAAAGAGTTCTTTACATGCATGAATACTTCTATTGTTTCCCTTTAGTATTATGCATTTTAAATGTTGTCTAAACACTAATGATCATTATTTTTCTCAAAATAAATAAGAGAGACTAATTAAGGAAAGTGAAACTAAATTCAGGATTATTTTTATTCAAATCTTCAATATGAATTAAGACACAAAACACTTTCATGCCTAGGTTAGAGGTTGGAATTCCATTAGAATTTATGTTATTCACATGTAGAATAAATTTTTGGGATGTTATAAATTGATTTCGACATGTATAACCACGTTAATTATGTGCATCTTTTATAGTAGAGATTTATTGTTGTATTCCCAAAAATATGCATGTGAATAAATATTCTATAAATTTATGAGCAAACAAATTGTTTGATTAATGTTATAATTAAATGGACATAATTTGGATAGATAGTGATCTTGCCATTAATTCAAAGAATTGTTGTGATAAGTTAAAAATATGTCATATATAATACATTAATTGTATTAATAATTGGCACCGCGGGGACAACGGGATTGTTGGGGTAGTTATTGCTCTCACTTTATTTTAGGTTGCTTGCAAGGTAACGGACTAGTAGGTAGGCCTTAGTTATTGGTAATGCTTTCTAGGTGTGGGAGTAGTTACTGTAGATTTTTAAGGAGGGATGACTATGGGGTGAGGCATTTTTTTACGTTGTTTTAGTTGGATTGTTAGCCTAGGTGTGAGGCCATGAAGTGATTTTGGTAGGTATTTGATTACGCGTGAAAGGTGTGTTCGTGTAAGGACACAATCATTGTTTTCGTTTCACCGCGATAATACAAACAAACGTAAATTACGACTACACTTGCGAGGCAAGCACAGCGGTTAGTTGGGTATCGAAAATCCACAGGAAAGAGTTGCTAGAATTTATATGATTTAGTGCTCCGAAATAAAAGTGTAAAAGGTAAATTACAAACTAAAAAGGAAAAGATGCATAAAATGGAAAGATCAATCTAGGAGAGGGTATTAAAACTAGATTAACAAAGCGGTAAAACTATAGGTTGCGTTGAATATCCCTCACCCGAGTTAATTTGTATAAAATGGATACATGGGTCGACGAGTTATTTAGAATGCGTCTCGTTTCGACAGTTAATTGGACCAAGGGTTGTCACGCCCCTAAATCCGCATAAAAGCCTAATAAGATTTTGGCGTCAACAAATATCCCGCAAATTGCGATCGGAAGCATGGTACATACATGATATGCCCCGTTAAATCTCCTAGGCACAATAACTAGGACAACGCACCCGAAATAGACCTGTAAACGTCATCACTATAGGAAAGCAACGCATCAACTCGAGTGAGTTCCATTCAAACACAACCTAATTTAAATTAGCTAGAAAGCATATTAAAAACGCGGTAAATAAAATCGTGTAAATAAACGCGGTAAATCTACCTAGAAATCACTTAAATCAAAGCATGTAAATTACACTAGAAAGCAAGAAAAAATGAAATACAACTATATTAAATGGAGAGGATGATGAATAGTGTAACTTACAACCCAATTGGGTGTCAAACCAAGAAGAATCAAAGCCAAACTCTTCAAAACCCTCAAACCCTAAGCTACCACTCTCTAAAATCTATTCTAAATCTAAGTATATCCAAGTTAGACACCAAAATTTGGTTTATATAGTAAGTGGAAAAGAAATAAAGGAAAAAGAAAAGAAAAGAAAAAGATCCCAAAACATCTGCAATACGCAGTCGACCGGTCGTAGGGGCGCGGTCGATCGCGCCTTCTTGTATAAGTGCACTGTCTTCTTCCCACGGTAAAAAATGAAACCGCGGTCGACCGGTACTCTGTTTCCTAGAATCCTTTGGTCTATGAAGAGGGGGAAAAGTTCAATAACGGAAATGGGGATATCTTCTTCGTCTGAACTCCAAACGACGCACCGTTTACGGCCACGCGATGCTAACTCAATGAACTATGCATCCGTGGAATTTTCATGAGCTGGATAAGAAATGTCAACTGACTAAAATGACCTTGAAGTAGCGTCCGGCGATGGAACTTCTTCAAAATACAACGGATCCTCACTTTTAGCATTCCAATACCTACAAAAGCACAATTAACACCTGCAAAACATGTATATCTCCAAATCCAAGGTTGTCTGGTTAATGAGAATAAATATAGGCATTAAGGACCGTAAAAGAGATAGAATGCATAAAGATAACGGGCAGAAATATGCAATATTTGATACGAATCACACCCCCTAACTTAAACATTGCTAGTCCCTAGTAATGAAACAAATAAAACCAGTCCACAAAAGGCGGTATAAGATGTATGTATGCATCGAAATATAAATCTCACTTTCGCAGGGAACACGATTGCATTTAGCATATGCAATAAGCCATTAAACCCCTAGGTTATCCTAGTGGACGAGTGTCGTCTCGTGAGGGTTTTCAAGGATGATACCCACAAACATCACATAGTTTCCTCAAAATAAGCCCAAACCAACATGCGACAAGCCCAACAAGGGCGAGCAAGATTTCATAAGCATTATTAGCAAAGTGAATAAATTCAAACGAAAGTCCAAATCATTAACATTATAGAATGCACCTCATATAATTGAAACCTTAAAATGTGGGAGGGGGAGCGAGCACATGCAAAGTGTGATTTGGCGAAAAACTTATATAAACCGGATAAACATTAAAGCAAGCATGCATTCAATCCTCACGGGCATTACACTCATCAAGTGAATTCATTCAAAACAGGGAGGTAACACACGGGACATACGGGAATAAAGAGTAAATGTAAATGGAAACTAGGTCGCACACATATCACAAATGAAGAACCCTAAATATAAACTGAAAAATGTAATCTTAATGAAAGAATACTGCACACTAAAAGAGGCGAAATGCATTTTCACAGATTATCACAACTATTATGAATTTTGAATTACATCAACCTAAGATCACATAGGACTTTAATAGGGTTGTAATGAAGGTATGGCTAGGGTATGAAATGAAAGGAATGTATGTACGGATTCAAAGTGTTCGGGATGAAAACTCGGGATAATGGGAGAATGCGGGTAATATCAAAATTGGAAAAAAAGTTCCAAAAAGGCATTGAATATATCATCGGGGAGAGTAATCAAAGCTTATTGAACACTATACAACATTTACACCTTTCTCTTTCTTTTCTTTTATTCTTTTTCTCATGTTTTCTTTTGCTTTTTGCTTTTTCTTTTTCACTCTTTTTCACTACTTTCTTTTCTCTACTTTTCAAACTCTCATATGCCTAAATTGCAACCGACATCATAACAGCATTATTCAATCCCAAGTATCATTCCAAACAAAGGTGTGGAAAGTGTATGTATGGGCTAAAACTCCAATTTAAAGTTGGTTATGGGATTTAGGTTATGAAACGAAAGGCTATATTTAGGCTCAAAGCGGTTGACGAGGGGAAACATATAAGGTGAGGTCAAGGTTAATATGGGTGATATAACAAGGATGGCCTATGATCATTTTCAAAAGTTTATGCAATTCTCGAGACAAAACAATATATGAAAATCATGCTCAAGTAATACATTTCAAGTATGAACTCAATTAATGAATGGTCAAATGAAAGAATAGTGAGATTACCAACGATTTCAACGTTTTCAATGAGAAAAGAATAGTGCATAACACTCACAAACGAAGAAAGGTACAAATCTTACTCGGTGTAAGTATATACAATGCAACAAAAGATTACCGAGTTATAAAAATCTTAAACCAAATCAATAAAGAAAGAAAAGTGCATGTGCTCATGGGATTAAATTTTAATTCATGAAGTTATTCATAATATCAATAAGTGAGACTAAAGTTTAATAACTTCTAAAATCGAGAACATGCATCATTGGGTTGTCTATTGGGTCGGGCAATTATTGAAATTTATCATCGAAAACAAAGGCAAAAAGCCCAAAAAGGAGAAAAAAGAAAGAAAATCTTTTTGAAATTTTTGAATTTTTTTAAGAAAAGCATACTAAGTAACTAACATGTGAGCAAAAACATGGACTAAATAAAGAAATGGATAGAATATCCCACACCCCCTAACTTAAAACCTGACATTATCCTCAATGTGAATTAAGAACCAAGTTAAAGAGAGGAAAAGAGCGATAGCGATCCCCATGAGAACAAGTCCAAAGAATCTACAAAACAAGTTAGTACCGAGCATAGCAAAAACAAATAATAAAAAGTTAACTAATTATACTAGACTAAATTAAAAAGGAAAGAAAAACTAAAGAAAGAAATAATAAAAAGCTAACTATATACAACTTACTATTTAGGCATCACACTAACTATACACTAGAAGTCTAAATAACTGAGGGTCCGCCATAAAAATGATTTGACTTTGGAGGATAACCGGTGTACCCTCACATACAAGCATGCCTTCCGAAAAATATGAATTCCGTTTGAAAACCGAAAGGCATGTGTAAGGCGGAAGAAATGAACCATCGCCAATTAAAAGTTTTGGAGGGACGATGGGGGCTTTGGTTTGAAGGGGTGACAAAAACATTTGGGGACAAAGAAAAGCTGAAAATTCTCCCAATGATTTTGAAATTGGAATGGGAGGTGGCACACACAAAGGCACGAATGCGATCGTGGAAGGTGACTCGAGCAAGTACTCCTCATCGGGGAAAAGGTTTAAAACATTAAAGTTTGAAACCGAATCATCGGGTACTTGTGACGGTGTGATAATAGAGAATGAAAATGGTGATGAATGAAATTCAAAGTCATGAGATGAATCATCATCGCATGAAGATTGAGTTTCGAAGGAAATAATATCATTTTCAATGAAATGTTCTTCTTTGGGGGCCAAAGAAGAAATCATTTCATTGCAAATAGATATTACGTCATTTTCATCCTCACTTTCAATATCTATTATGCAATGGGCAAAGTCTAGAATGGTTTGTTCCAAAGTAGGCACAAAGTCCTCATTTGGTTCAAAACATTCCTCGACTTCGAAAGTCTCAGAAGCAAAATCATCGTCGGACTCAAATAATAAATCCAATTCATGTTCCCAAAGATGATTTTCTTCCCGATAATGATTTTTAATTTTCTCATTTTCATACATACGCAAACCCTCACCAAAAGTCATAGGTCGAGGTGCGGATGCATGAAAATGGGAACTTTGAAAATTACCATCGGACTTAAACGAAAACTCATTATTATAGGAATTTTGAAAACTATTTTAATTCGTTTCAAAATTCCTATTATAAGGAGGCAAAGGCCCAAAATCATTATCATCTTCATCAAAATTCCAATAACCTAAATTTTGACTTTCGTTATACTCGCCCAAAGTCATATTTGAATTTGTTATACTTTGGGATTCTAAATATTAACCGAAAGTCATAGGTTTGCGAGAATTTTGAGAATTATAACAAGGATTACCGAACGAATTGGAATAAGACATGCTTACCCCAAAAATGGCTCGAAATGGCGAATTCCACAAAGTAAGTGCACGCGGAAAATTCAATCGTTTATAAGTGCTAAAATGTGGAAGTCCTGCAAAATATTAGCAAATAATACAAATAGAAAGAAAATAATATGAAATACTAAATCAAATAAAGTCTAAAACAAACAAGTCCCTAGCAACGACGCCATTTTGATTACGCTGAAAGGTGTGTTCGTGTAAGGACACAGTCGTTGTTTTCGTTTCACCGCGATAATACAAACAAACCTAAATTACAACTACACTTGAGAGGCAAGCACAGCGGTAAGTCGGGTATCAAAAATCCACAGGGACGAGTTGCTAGAATTTATATGATTTAGTGCTCCGAAATAAAAGTGTAAAAGGTGAATTACAAACTAAAAAGGAAAAGATGCATAAAAGGGAAAGATTAATCTAGGCGAGGGTATTAAACTAGATTAACAAAGCGGTAAAACTATAGGTTGTGTCGAATATCCCTCACCCGAGTTAATTTGTATAAAATGGATACATGGGTCGACGAGTTATTTAGAATGCGTCTCGTTTCGACAGTTAATTGAACCAAGGGTTGTCACGCCCCTAAATCCACATAAAAGCCTAATAAAATTTTGGCGTTAACAAATATACCAAAAATTGTGCACGTAAGGTCGTAAGCATGAGACATACATGATATGCCCCGTTAAATCTCCTAGGCACAATAACTAGGGCAACGCACCCGAAATAGACCCGTAAACGTCATCATTAAAGGAAAGCAACGCATCAACTCCAGAGAGTTCCATTAAAACACAACCTAATTTAAATTAGCTAGAAAGCATATTTAAAATGCGGTAAATAAAAGGGTGTAAATAAAAGCGGTAAATCTACCTAGAAGCACTTAAATCAAAGCATGTAAACTAATTAGGAAAGCATGTAAATTACACTATAAAGAAAGAAATAATGAAATACAACTATATTAAATGGAGAGGATGATGAAAGTGTAACTTACAATCCAATTGGGTGTCAAACCAAGAAGAATCAAAGCCAAACTCTTCAAAACCCTCAAACCTTAAGCTAGCACTCTCTAAAATCTATTCTAAATCTAAGTATATCTGAGTTAGACACCAAAATTTGGTTTATATAGTAAGTGGAAAAGAAATAAAGGAAAAAGAAAAGAAAAGAAAAAGATCCCAAAATATCTGCAATACGCGGTCGACCGGTCGCAGGGGCGCGGTCGACCGCGTCTTCTTGTATAAGTGCACTGTCTCCTTACCACGACAAAACATGAAACTGAGATCGATCGATCCTTGAAACGCGGTCGACCGGTACTCTGTTTCCTGGAACCCTTTGGTCATGAAGAGGGGGAAAAGTCCAATAACGGAAACGGGAATATCTTCTTCGTTAGAACTCTAAACGACACACCGTTTACGGCCACGCGATGCTAAATCAATGAACTACGCATCCGTGGAATTTCCATGAGCTAGATAAGAAATGTGAATTAACCAAAATGCCTTTGAAGTAGCGTCCGACGACAGAACTTCTCCAAAATGCAATGAATCCTCACTTTTAGCGTTCCAATACCTACAAAAGCACAATTAACTCCTGCAAAACATGTACATCTCCAAATCCAAGGTTGTCTGGTTAATGAACATAAATATAGGCATTAAGGACCTTAAAAGCGCTACAATGCATAAAGATAACGGGCAGAAATATGCAATATTTGATACGAATCGGGATTCTTCCTAAATGATAGGTTAGGATATATATATATATATATATATATATATATATATATATATATATATATATATATATATATATATATATATATATATATATATATATATATATATATATATATATATCGTGTTTTGGATACCTCTTGGTATGGGACTACGGGTGGTTTTGTGGATTTATGCTCAATTAAAGGGTGGGGCTAATTGAACAAGAATGAGAAGTGGAGATAATTGATAGTTAATGCCTAAGACTTAGAATGAGTATTAAAATGAATTTGTGTCGCGAGTATGTGCAGGGCTAACAGAATACGGTTCGACTGACTATAGTGGTGTTGGCGTCACGAGTATGTGTGAGACTGACAGAACACGAGTCGATTGGCTATAGTGATGTGTCGTGCATGGAACCTCACGAGTATGTGCAGAGTTGACAAATATCAGGTTGACTGGCTATCGTGAGGGGAATGGGTGTGATGTGTTAGAACTTAAGCGTGCCAAAAGTGTGTGCAGGACTGATAAGGGATCGACTGGCCATAGTAGTGTCGAATGAATATAAATAATGAGATATTTAAATTAAGTAAGAATAAGAGCTAAGGTTTAAATTAAATGATCATAATTAAATAATTTGAACTTGAACATTGGGGTAGCTTAGTGATATGGATAGATAGTGGTAGTTATTTTATTCGCACGTTAATTTATATTACGTTTAAATTAAACTTCTCTATTGTCTGGGTTTACGGACCGTAATTGGGAGGAGTAGTTAATATTCATGCTGTGGGCTCTGAACCATTGTGTTGACTAACATTTCAATTATAGTTGCGGGAGTAGTTACATAAGATGTATTGGAGATCTTTGGAGCATAACTGGAGATTTATTTTATCTACTTTAGTAGTTTAGATTTACATTCCATTTCGTCGTTTTATTTTGAGACAGTTATTTATGAATTTTTGGTGGGTAATTTCGTTCCACAGTTATTCATGGATTTCAGTTAGATATTTGTAGTGCAATTATTTATTGGATATTATTTTATAAAATTGGAGTTGGATTTATTTTGGAGATAGCATGGTGATGGGTTTTAATATTTCATGAATAGTTATATTTGTTAAAAATTGGAGGATATCTTGTGAAATTTTTTTAAATGTCTCATATATCTGTCACTCGCTAAGAATCAAATTTAATTTAGTGACGCCTGGTGTATTTTGGTGAAATCCGATGCCAGAATGTGCGGGGTGTTACATATGGTATCAGAGCATGGTCTTAGGTCTCGTAGGTTGTGAGTTTGTTTAGCTTCCACGTTAACGATCTGTGATCTCCTTTGTTGATTAGTACCCCTTAAGGTATTGGATCCAGCATACGTGTTAGCTGTGTTTCTTAGAGATAGGGAGTATTTTGTTAAGGATATTGTAGGCGTTGAGATTAGAACTAGTAATATTGATGTCAATATACTTGGAAGTGATTTGGGGAGACGAGATTTATTTTTTATATCGTTAGTGCAGATGTTAGGTATCTCTAGTATCAATTTGGTGATGTGATTTGATTTGAGGACTTCAGTGTTTGATGACTTTTATAGAGAGAATCTAGTGGTGATACGTGGGAATGCATAATACGCTGTTATTTTCATATATATATATATATATATATATATATATATATATATATATTTATATATATAGTTGATATATATATTGTATTTTATTCACGGGGTAAGTTTGTGTGGGATTGGGTGTATGGGCGCTCAATTGTGGTATTCTACGGGTAGGAATATACAAGCCTTATTTTATTTGCGCGGCTTTACTTTTGACGATTACGCAACTTTGAATTTCGAGGACGGAATTCCTATATTAGTGACGGAGTATGTAACACCCCGTGATTTTTTAGCAATAAAAATCTTTGTTAAATTTTAAATTTCAGAAAAATAATTTTTGGATTCTATTTAATTTCGGTATGTAAAAAGGTTGGTATTTATATATAAAAATACGGTTTTAAGTGGAATTTAAATCGGGATTAAAATTTAGAAATTATAATTTTTTGTATAAAAAGTGGGGGAAAAAATGACCTAAGGAGAAAAAAATAAAAATATCCGACCATTCGATCGAGCTGAATTTTTTTTTTGCAGCTTCGTCTCACCTTCAGCTATAGCATATAAAAATTTCAACAAATTCTAATGTTTCGATCATCCGTAATATTTTTTTTAGTGTTTGTATTTGATTATGACTCAAATTATTTTTGGTATATAAACATAAAGCGGCGAGTTTAGGACTTTTAAGTCACATTTTAGACTTCTCAAAAATCAGTAGCCTCCCATAATTTCATTCTCTCTCATCTACAAAACCTAAATCCCATTGAACACAAATTTTAACCCAAGTTTTAAAGATTTAAATCAAGTTTCTCAAGATCATCCAAGAACGTGTCTTTATTGTTTTCTCGAGAGGAACGCAACCGTGCAATTGGATTGTTTAAAAGACTTCTTTACATGTATGAATACTTCTACTGTTCCCCTTTAGTATTATGCATTCTAAATGTTGCCTAAACACTAATGATCATTATTTTTTTAAATAAATTAGAGAGGCTAATTAGGGAAAGTGAAACTAAATTCAGGACTATTTTTATTCAAATTTTTAATAGGAATTAAGACTCAAAACCCCTTGCATTCTTAGGTTAGAGGTTGGGATTCTATTAGAATTTATGTCGTTCGCATGTAGAATAAATTGTAGGGATGTTATAAATTGATTTCTACACGTATAATCACGTTAATTATGTGCATCATTTAGAGTACAGATTTATTGTTTTACTGCTCCCAAAAATATGCATGTGAATAGATATTCTATAAATTGATGAGAAAATGAATCATTTGAATAATGTTATAATTAAATGGACATAATATGGATAGATATTGATCTTACGATTAATTTAAATAATTGTTGTGATAAGTCAAAAATATATTATATATAATGCATTAATTGTATTAATAATTGACACCGCGGGGACAACGGGATTGTTGGGGTAGTTATTACTCTTATTTTATTTTAGGTTGCTTGCTAGGTATGGAACTAGTAGGTAGGCCTTAGTTGTTGGTAACGCTTTCTAAATATGGGACTAGTTAGTGTAGATTTTGAAAGAGGGACGACTCCGAGGTGGAGCTTTTTTTTTACGTTGTTTCCATTGGATCGTTAGCCTGGATGCGAGACTAGGAAGTGATTTTGGTAAGGATTCTTCCTAAATGATAGGTTAGGATATATATTGTGTTTTGAAGACCTTTAGGTATGGGACTAGGGGTTGTTTTAAGGATTTATGCTTGATTAAAGGGTGGGGCGAATTGAACAAGAATGAGAACTGGAGATAATTGATAATTAATAACTAGGACTTAGAACAAGTATTAAAATGAATTTGTGTCGCGAGTATGTGCAGGACTGACATAATACGGGTCGACTGGATATAGCGGCGTGTGTGTGTGTGTGTTGGTGTTATGAGTATGTGCGGGGCTGACAGAATACGGACCGACTGACTATAGTGACGTGTCGTGCATGGAACCTCACGAGTATGTGCGGAGCTGACAGCTATCGGGTTGATTAGCTATAATGAGGCCAATGATGTGTTAGAACTTAAGCGCACCAAAAGTGTGTGCAGAACTGATAAGGGATCGACTGGCCATAGTGGTGTCGCACGAATATAAATAATGATATATTTAAATTAAGTAAGAATAAGAGCTAAAGTTTAAATTAAATGGTCAAAATTAAATAATTTGGACTTGAACGTTTGGGTAGCTTAGTGGTATAGATAGATAGTCGTAGTTATTTTATTCACATGTTAATTTATATCTCGTTTAAATTAAAATACTATATTGTGATGTTTATCATGTATAATGTTGTTGTCTGGGTTTACGGGACCTAATTGGGAGGAGGAGTTAGTATTCATGCGATGGGCTCTAACCTATCGTGTTGACTAACGTTTCAGGTATAATTGCGGGAGTAGTTGCGTAGGATGTATTGGAGATCTTTGGAGCGCAGCTGAAGATTTATTTTAACTACTTTAGTAGTTTAGATTTACTTTCCATTCCGTCGTTTTATTTTGAGACAGTTATTTATGATTTTTTGGTGGGCCATTTGGTTTCACAGTTTTTTATGGATTTCAGTTAGAGATTTGTAGTGGGATTATTTATTGAATATTATTTTATAAAATTACAGTTGGATTTATTTTGGAGAGAGCATGGTGATGGATTTTAATATTTCATGAATGGTTATATTTGTTGGAAACTTGAAGATATCTTGTGGAAAAATTATTAATATCCCGTATATCTGTTACATGCTAAGAATGGCATTTAATTTAGTGACGCTCGGCGTATTTTGATGGCGGCCGACGCCAGAATGCGCGGGGTGTTACTCCATATATAGGAGAAGAACTAAGAGGAATTTTTTGTCCTCTAGATTAACATGTAGTTATTGCAATGTTTCTCTAAAATCCACATATATTCAAGTATGTTCTGAATTTTTCAAACCATGATCATGGAGCCTACTTTAAACCATAAAGAGATTTGTGAAGAAATCACACATTATTTGGTTGAGTCATCCTCAAAACCATGGGTTGTTGCATAAACACTCATTCTTTAATATATACATGAACGAATGTATTAGAGGCGTCTAGTTACCTAATGCGTCATTTACAAGTAACTCTAAAAGTGAGCACATTTATGATAGTTGTTATTTTCACAAAAGGACTAAAAGCTTCATTGTAGTCTACTTTATTGTCTTGGATAAAACCTTGAGCCACAAGTCTTGCTTTGTACCTTTCTATTATTCCATATGACTTATGTTTGATTTTGAAAATCCATTTGCATCCCAAAAGATTCATAAAATTGTTATAAGGTATAAGAATCCACATGTTATTTGTCTATAAAGAACAAAATTCTTCTTGCATAACAATCAACCAATTTGGATCAGTCATGGCCTCTTTATAGGACTTAGGTCTTAATATGTGGTCTAAGTAGTAGGTTAGGATGTTGTAAAATGGTTCGGGCTTAATAACTCCAAACTTTAGTCTAGTTGCAATTGAAAGATGAGATGGTGGAGCACACACTAGGTGAGGTGGTTGGATAAGTGGACTTGGTTTAAATGAAGGATGGGTAGAAGTAGGCTCAGTTGTAACAAGTTGGGTTGTATAGGTAGCAGTGCTAAGTGATGAAAGTGGATAATAAGATAAAAGAATGTGTGGCATTACGGGACCTGAGCGTCGATCAGATGTGCCCGAGGGGAAATTGCACAGGGCACAGAGAGTGCTTATCTCTCGATTTGTCTCTTTATCTTGGGGTTAGGCTATCGATTCAAGGTTGCACTCAATGACTTTTCCCTAGAAGATGTTTGATAACATGTCTAGTTTTAGTCTCACACCCCTGGTCTTAGGCCTAGGCCTAAAGTGTGTGTTTTTCAATAAAAGGTTCAGTTGGTTTGATCAAAGTGGCTAGTTTGTTTTATAAAAACAAAGGTGTGGGTTAGCCCTCTCGGGCTAATCCTAAGGCAAGTTTAAGTGTGCGATTGGTCCAAAGATTCTTGTTGTGTGGGTTCAGGAATTGGGTTACGGGTGGGAAGGTATTAGACACTCCACTTGTTCTTTATGTTTTCTTAATTATATGTTTATTGTCGCTCTTGACATTTATTGATTATTTTTTAGTTATTTTAGAACTGGTTTAGAGACCTTTGGTTGAGAATCCCTTGGACGTATATAGATTCTTAGGTAGGAAAATGATATTAGTGAGAGGTGTAATAATTTCACTTCAACTAGCGCACATACACAAAGGTGCTTGTGTATGACTCGTACTTGTATAGCAAGTGGTCGTTGGTGTACAAGTGAGTGTGCGAAGGAGCTTGACTTTAAGATAGTTTGATATATCTTTCCAGGTTAAGGAGAGATATAAAGGTTTGTTGCTCCATGGGAGGAAAATATTAACACCGCCACACCCCCCCCCCCCCCCCCGGACATAAATATCAATTTGTTGATTGCTTTAGAGAGCCAAACTCACGAAATGGGGAGCAAAAATAGCATTTGACAAATTTGTTGATTACCTTAGAGATTTTCTTGAGGTAAAGGTAAAATGAAATAAATTTGTCAAATGTTGTTCACTTAGCAAGTAGTCGTTTGGTATTGCAAATAAGCTAATAAACTATTAAAAGGCAAATACCTCCTTACATGTTGCATAAAGAAATAGGTAAAAACTTTTTTAATTATATTAAAATTGCATATAATAAAAATAGCTCATACAGTTTTTTCCCTTAAGGAGAGTGACAATTTCGAGAGTTGTTTGCAATTTACCCTTGAATAACAATTAATTATATTTATAAACAATTGTACATCCTAATTTTTCCTTACAAATTATACTGTAAACGCCTATATTTGTTTGTAGCTATAAAGTGCACTTTTTACAATATTGAAACATAGTTATCTTTAGGGGTATTTTGACCTTAACTACCATGTAGTTACCTATCATTTTGTTTCCCTTACTATACCCATTATTTTGACATTTAGCGATGATTTTTCATTTATTGTGACTTTTCTTCGTTGCTAAATGTCAAAAATAGGAATAAAATTTAAAAAAAACGTTGATACAGTCAAATAATAATAACTACATAGTAGGTAAAGTTAAAATACCCATATTTTTATGAGAAACTAAAAAAGAAATAAGTAGTTTAGTGAAGCATCTTTTTACACTTCGGGTTAGAAAGGGTTTTCTTGCCCTTCTAGTTTTCCATGGAAGCATAATTAGTTGGAGTGGTGTGAAAAATGTTTTCCATTAATAATTATAAGAAGGAAAATAACATGCACGTTTTAAATTACTGTTCCCATTACAAAATATTTGTAATCAAGTACCATAAATTTTAAAAGAAGTTAGAAAAATATCATTTATTAGGAAAGAAAATAGGGGGCTATTAAAGTCAAAACAGAAATAACACTACATTATCACAACTCGATTATTTAAACACGAGGTAAAACAACTTTAAAATAAAATTCAGTATAATAAAGTACTTTTTTTATGAATTTAACGAGCACATAAAAAATGTTTGTACAAAAAAAACATAAAAAAATGTTTGGCCCACACAACAAACTCTTTGTCAAAAATTGATTACTAGTAGCTTTATGGTTTTCCATTCACACTAAGGATCGTTTGATTGACATGTACTTACTTTTCATTAAAAATAGTAATATTAGATCAGTTTTACTTTCACGGTGCTTGATTTCAAATTTATTCTATAGAAAAAATAATGATTATAGATACGATAAGTGTTTCATAATTTTATTATTTTTTATAAAAAAAAAAATTTTTACCTAAATTCTAAAGAAATAATTTTCATACAAAACTTCGAAAGTAACACCATATCAATCTTACCTTTTTCTACTCATTTTTCAATTTAAAATAAAAATGAACTAATTCTCAATTATTTTTTAACTTCGTTATCAACCACACCCTAAATAAACACATAATGTAGAACATATTCGGAAACTTTATATGTCCCGCCATATTGGACCGCCGTGTGACCGCATCCTATTTTTTTTTTTTTAACTTTCTTAGTGTTTTGTTTATAATAATTAATATCAAAATTATTTTTTATATTAAAAAAACAGTTTTCCTATTAATATAAAAAAAAAATTTAATAAATTTTTTTTATTAAAATTAAAATATATATATTTTTCATAAATAAAACAAATTAATTTTATTAACATGATATCGAGATTAATTAGTGCCGCTGGCACAAATCCACATTCCGCGCCTACATTATTTGTTAAATGTGGGTCCGCGTCAGAGGCAATAATTAATCGCAATATATTTTCAATAAAATATCGCGATTAATTAGTGTCATTGATGCGGAAGCACATTCTCGGATTCACATCATTTGTTGAATGTGGGTCCGCGCTAGCGACACTAATTAATCGTGATATTTTTTCAATAAAATATCGCGATTAATTAGTGCCGTTGGCGCGGACCCACATTCCTGAATCCACATCATTTGTTGAATGTGGCTTCGCGCCAGCGGCACTAATTAATGGCGATATTTTTTGAAAAAATATCAAGATTATTTAGTGCCGTTTACGCGGACTCACATTCCTGGACCCACATCATTTGTTGAATGTGGGTCCCCGCCAACGACACTAATTAATCGAGAATCTAAGACATCAAATTAAACATGTTTTTTTTATTGAAATTAAAAATATATTTTTTCAAATGTTATTTTTAATTAAAAAAGCTGTTTTATAGCTTTTTTTTATTAGTAAATATGAAAAAATATATATTTTTTAATTTGAATAAAAAAAGTGGTTTAATTTTAATAAAAAAAAAAAACTATTTTTCTATATTAATAAGAAAATTATTTTTTTATATATCAATTGTTAAAAACAAAATATTAAGAAACTAAAAAAAAAAAATGCCAAATGCGGTACATCTAGAACGACTCCAACGTATTACTAAAATATTAATCCTCAAGCAAAAAAGTGTGAAGATTTCAGTAAAATGTGGGTGGTAAGTTAACTGGTCCATCCACTATTGAAAAATCAGTTATTTGTGGTATCTATGGTGGCTGTCAATTCCAATCCGAAAAGAAGGTTTCATCATAACTTAAAGCACTAGAAGGAATCTCATCTCATCTCATCTCAGGTCACTTGGGCTTTCCTTAGCTTGAGAGATTCTAGATATCAATCAACCATGGCTCAATATGGACCGAGAGTGGTGGTGCCCATAGATGTGAAGAAGAAGCCACGGGAACAGAGACCTCCACTTCACAACCGGTGGCACCCAAATATACCTCCTGTGGCGGAAGTTAAGGTGGGAGAGGTTTTCAGGGTTGAGATGGTGGATTTTAGTGGTGGTGGCATTACACGAGAATATTCTGCTGAAGATATTAAATATGTTGATCAGTCTATTGTGAGTTTCTTTTCATCTCTCTACTTGCTTATTTTGTTATACACTTTTTCCACTTATTTGTCTTGCTAAATTGATTTGCTGGCAACCGGAAGCAATAGTGCAACAGTTGATCATACTTTATGATTTAAAAACAAGAATTTTTGTTGTGTGTCTAAATAGTGAACAGCACGCGTCTGTGGGGGACCACTGATTCATGAAGCGGAAAGTCCTCAAGAGTGTGTACATACATATACACAAATAAATGAAAATACACAACGTTCCAAGTATTTAGTCTTTTAAAATTTCATGTGCGTCTCTCTACTTTTAATTTGGAGGCGGTCGTCCAGAAAAAGAAAAACATGACTTTCATTTTTTTTATATAAATAACCCCACAATATCCCATACACCCCTGAACATGAACTTTGTTGCAAATACCATTCTGTTGACTTTTTGTTGACGTTTTTAGAGGGCATTTTTTTTCGCAGCAGAGAAGGTGTATTTGGTTTCGAAATTCAGGGAATTTCTTGCATTGCAAAAGCTATAAAATAAAGGGCAGGGTGGTTTTTTACACTTGCCTAATTCAAAATAATATTCTGATATTTTTTTCCTTCTAAAATTAGTCTTAATTAAATGCACAACGTGCAACATAACACATTGTCACCCCGACCTACCTCTTAGAACTTCCATTAGCGCCATAAACATCTCCAACTTTAAAAGTTAGCATTTCTTTGAATAAATAAACTTGTTTTAAATTATAGATACCCTTTTTAATCATAATACATTTGTCCTTTGGTGGGGTAGTGTGGTAGCAATGAAGTAGTTTGTCTTTATCTGTAAGTCACCGAGTCAAGTTGAAATCAACATCAATAATTCTATGGTTCTATTTGATTAGCCTGTATAAGTTCCGGAGACTCACTCTGCATCTGTACCAATTCATCCATGGCTCCGAGAACTCCGAAACTAGTAGTGCCTATAGACCTAAAAAAGAAGCCATGGGAGCAGAATCCACCTCTTCACAATCGTTGGCACCCTGAAATACCATCAGTGGCAGAGGTTAGGACCGGGGAGTTGTTCAAAGTAGAAATGGTAGACTGGACAGGTGGTGCTATTAAAGACAATAACTCTGCAAATGATGTAAAACACTTGGACCTCTCAACTGTAAGTGTAAACTTTATTCCATCCAGCATGTGAAAAGGGATTCCCATTTCAGAGTAGAAAACAAGTCTCAAGGTCAAGGGTAAATTAAATACTTTTTTAACTTGATTGCATATATATCCAATGGGAAAAATAGTTTAGATGTAACATGTGTTTTCATATTTTCATCATTTTTGTATGAAAATACTAATACATATCATCGAGCCCCCAGATAATTTTGTTTCATGAAAATTTGAAAAATTATGATAACTTCTCACCAAACCACTCTTGATCCATCTTCTCATATAAATGTACTATTTATTAATCAAACGCTCCCTAAGAATAAAATATCACTGCGTAACTTAAATGAGAAAACTCTTCAATTGCACTGGCAAAACGCTGGCACAATTTGGATTCGTTGAAAATGGTGGAACACTAAAATCAAACTTCATAGCTACTAATTGTGACCACTCTGAAAATTGGTCAGGTCCATTATCTCAGCGGGCCAATCAGAGTTGTAGATGTGGACGGAGTTACAGCAAAGCCAGGTGACCTCCTTGCAGTTGAAATATGCAACCTGGGTCCTCTTCCTGGAGACGAGTGGGGGTTTACAGCAATATTTGACAGAGAAAATGGCGGTGGTTTTTTAACTGACCATTTTCCTTGTGCAACCAAAGCTATTTGGTATTTTGAAGGAATATATGCATACTCTCCTCACATACCAGGTAAACTTTCAACCCTTGAAATGAGAGAAATGTATATTTGAGGGGGCAAAATGCAAATATACCATTGCCTAATGTACCCCTCGTGTGACAGGTGTGCGGTTTCCAGGTTTAACTCACCCTGGAATAATTGGAACTGCACCATCAATGGAACTCCTGGATATATGGAATGAAAGGGAAAGAGAACTTGAAGAAACTGGTCTTCAATCCCTGAAATTATGTGAGGTGTTACATTCACGACCATTGGCAAACCTACCATCAACCAAAGGATGCTATCTTGGCAAGGTGTGTACATTATTGGCCCAACATATTAGTTTGGGGACCATCTACAATTCTAACTTCCCCTAATAATTGTGTATAGGTTGAAGAAGGAACTCCTGAATGGGAAAAGATTGCTAAGGAGGCTGCGAGGACAATTCCCGGACGAGAAAATGGAGGAAACTGTGATATCAAAAATCTCAGTAGAGGTGCAAAAGTATACCTTCCGGTATTTGTAGAAGGGGCAAATCTTAGTACTGGGGACATGCATTTCTCCCAAGGGGACGGTGAAGTCTCATTCTGTGGAGCAATTGAGATGAGTGGCTTTCTAGAGCTCAAGTACAATTCATTTTTCATTCTTGGCATCTTAAATTTGCTTTGTGGACGTTCCCAAATGAATCATATATATGTGTGTAGACAGAATCGGTCAGGTGCGGACCAACATAACGGGTTTACTAATGGACCACCCCAAAGCGACGTAGTTTTGGGGAGTTTTGAAGTGAAGTGAGGGTTTTTCTTGTAATTTAACCCTCATTTTCACACCAAAACTATGTCGTTTTGAGGTGATCTGTTAGTAAACCCGTTATTTGGATCCACACCCGATCGGCTTTGTATAGATAGATAATAGATAGATGCATGCATGCATGTATAGTCTAACTAAAAAATCTCCTGGTATCATTATATGAAAGTAGCAAGAAATAGTGTTCTTTAAAACAAGGAGAACTTGCATATGGACGAAACTGAACCCCCAACACTGAGAATTGAAGCATCACGTAAACATACAAGTTTGGTAGCATCAAGTGGTTTGAATCAAGAGCCGCAAGTAAAATAGCTCTTATTGAAAAAAGCATTGATGCACAGACGAATGAAATGATGCAATCCCTGGCCTACCTTACCTAGTACTAGAAATGAAGTGTTCTCTTCCGAGTTATTTACATGATACAAAAAGACTCACTCCATATATCCTGTCCCCTCGCATGCATTTCACACGATGTTCTAGAGGTACTAGGCGGTCTTTTTTCAATATAATACTACAAAAATTACTTTTTAAAATTGCGTCTAATCAAACGTTTCAAATAACTCAAACATAAACAAACAAAAAATCACAAAAACAAATATATAAACTAGCCAACTAGCTCTCCGACAAAATCAGATCATCTGCCCCCCCACCCCCACCCCCCACCCACCCCACCCCACCCCACTTAACACACACAAAAAAGGCTGCCTAATCTACCAGGCTAATTTTGAACTCCAACTAGGGCCTAGTCGAGCCTAGGCACCACCTAGACAAATTTAAAACAACGATTTCACAACACTATCCTATGTTAACAGTCAGTGATCAGTTGTCTGTAGACAGAATAAATGCGGCTATTTACAGTACTCATCATACCGTTCAGAATTAATGGATGGTAATTTATACTTGTCATCAGGTGTGAGATCATAAGAGGTGGAATGAAAGAATACCTAACTCCAATGGGGCCCACTCCCCTTCACGTAAACCCAATATTTGAGATAGGCCCTGTGGAGCC
Source organism: Sambucus nigra (assembly GCA_949130495.1). Taxonomy (NCBI): domain Eukaryota; kingdom Viridiplantae; phylum Streptophyta; class Magnoliopsida; order Dipsacales; family Adoxaceae; genus Sambucus; species Sambucus nigra. The sequence goes on along the minus strand of OX422207.1, from coordinate 390,882,160 downwards.
AAGATTCTCGGAATGGTTGGTATTTGAGGGCATCAGTGTCGATGAGAGTGGGAGGCAGCATTATCTTGATGCCAGTGTCGCTTACAAACGTGCAGTCCTTAATGCAATCGATTACCTGTCTAAATTCGGGTACACCAAAGAACAGGTCTGAAATCTTTCCCAAAATCAGAAAGTTTATCTCAGAACTCATATATGCATGCGCAAACACATTAGCACCTTCATGTTTTTGTAATGTACATTTGGATTGTGAAACATCACTGACATGGGGAATGCACTGGTGGCAATTAGGTCTATCTGTTACTGTCATGCTGCCCCTGTGAAGGAAGGATTTCAGGAATAGTTGATGCCCCCAACGCTGTTGCCACCCTGGCAATCCCAACAGCTATCTTTGACCAGGTAATTAATTCCAGCTTCCAGATTCTTTTCACAATTTTATAGTTATATATATGACACAGCCTATCAAAATTGCTAGAATTTTTTCACAAGGATTCAGTGATATCCACGCAACGCTAAGGGTGTGTTTGATTGGAATGGATGGAAGAAAAAAAATCAGGGAAAAATTTTCCTGAAAAAACTGTCTGACCTTCCTACCAAAGAAAAGATTTCGATGAGAAAGGTAAAAAATGTGAAAATAAAATTCAAGGAAATTAAACATACCAAAAGTTAAAAAATTTAGAATCTTTCATATTTCCCATGGAAAATAGTGCCACTCAAAGATACCCTAATATTGTAGCTTAGGTAACATGTTACAAAACGAAATAAATCATAATATGAGCTAGTTGTACGAGTAGTTTAAAGAAAATTTATGGAGAAAGATAACAATCACTAACATAAAGAATTCACACGTATATATAATGAATTCCAAGTTCTTAAAGAAAAAAAATTACTTGATCCATTTATATGAGCTCTTAATGTTATGCAGCTGGTGAGCTAGGCCTGTAATCAATGTAAACAGAAATTTCCCTTAAAAATGGGACTCATAACACTCTCCGTATTAAGATGTGATTAGTCCTAAGGCAACCATTGGGATGGTTCCAAATCCATGGAAATTCATTAATAAAGGCCGAGACCAAACTGAGACGGCCAAATTTATTTGCTTTTGATGTCCACCAATCCAGACCCATATTACCGAAATATGACTGAATTCGGCTTGACTCGAAGAGTGATATACTGGAACTGTAAATTAATTGTCAATTTCCACGCCGAGTCACCAAGCCCTATAATCTTTCTAAAAAAATATATTCTTAATTCTCAAAATATTTGATAAATCCATTTAGACCAAAAGTGAGTCAAAAAATGGATTGTCGAGGCTTAGAACAAAGTTGAGACCGCGTCTTTAAACCATGGTTCTTATTAACGCCTTTTCAAGAAGTTATTATGTATGTCCATTTATGCATTTCTCATAAAATAAAATAAAAATAATAATTATCTTGACAATACCAAAACCATTTTTTTCCATGTCTCTTTAATGTATTCGTTGGATTTTCTATAACTCATCTTCTTCTGTTATATTGTTGTAATGGCAGAGAAAATATAGAATAATTTAGACTTCCCAAGTTGTTTCACAAGACATCTTGGGGTTGTTTAGTTATAGAAAAATGGGGATGTTTTCTAAAAAATGTTTTCTGTGGAGATAGAAAAATAAAGAATGTGTTCAAATAAAATATATTTTCAAATCAAAAAATAATTTTCGATATTTTCCACAAAAATGGAAAACGTTTTTTTTTATATTTTCTATTTTTCTGTTTTAAAAGAGGTGAAGAGTGTGTGTGCTCGCGTTCAAATGATCAAATTATATATAAAATCCTTTTAACACAAACAAATCCTAAACATGCAGCAGTATGTGATTGAATAAATTGATAATCTACGCAAGAACATTCAAACACATGCAATTAAGGAAAAATCCCCTTCAGGGGCAAAACCATTTATTTTCACTATAATTTGTAAGAAAACGGCTTACAATCGGATTACAATGAAAATACAAGTTGACTAAGAATTACCCTCGGGTATCGGATTCTGTAGTCGCGGCTGGAATTATCCTTTTCCAGTAGGGCTGCAATGAAGAAGAAGAACGGTCTCCTCCACAAGGGTTGAACAAACCAAAGTTGTGTTCTTGGGTTGTAAAAGGATTCACAAATATTTGGCAAGGATGTGTGAATCAAAACATGAGTCTTGGGACTCAAAAATATGAAGACTAGATGTATTTGGACACTCAAATTCGTCCCCTAATGTCTTGCAAAACAACTCTCTCGAAGTTGGTATTTATAGGGAAATACATGAAGAGACCCACGATCTTAAAATGCTGAAATTCTATCCAGTGTACAGGTACCCCGAACCGGTTCGGGTACCCCTGCGAACCGGGGAAAGTGTGCTGGAAAAAGGCTTTAAACACTTAGAAAAATTTCCAGACTTTTCAATGAACATATCTCCATTTTCAACGGGCCATAACTTGTTCACCGTAGCTCGGATTGAGGTGCCGTTTCTTTCAGTATCTTTGTTGCGGCAAGCTCTTCAACTTTCCAGTTGACCGGTCCTCCGGACGGTGGCTGTAAAATTACCAATGTGCCCTTGAACATCTCTCTAATGCCTTGTTTCACTGATTTGACTTCTCTTGCGTTTCACTTGCATTACGAGCCTACAATCAAGGAACGTGAAGTCGTTGATGCAGATGAGGGACATATTAGTGGAGATAATGCATGCTTGATTCCCGGAATTCGGATATAGGCCGTCATGTTAGATCGTGAGGTGACGTGCCAAATGTAGCGGCGTACGACATAAATAAATGAAACATTTCGGACATGAGAAAAATGTCCTTACAAATCTCCCCCTATGTCTATGCCGGTACATACATAAAAAATCCGAATTATCAACTATGAAATTGCCTATACAAATCTACCCTCCCATGAACCCAAAACTGGAAAAGGTACAAATGAATAGTCTTCATCGTTTGTTCTTCAATTCTTCAGGAATCTCAAAACTTTTCTCATGAGGGTGTGCAACATATAGATCTGCAATCTTCATACCTACACACATGAGACAAAGCAAATACCACGTGACATATCGAGTTTGAAATGAGATAACATGGATATCAATATATGATAAAAAACATAAGCAACATCTCAAAAACTCCCCCAAAATTCAAACTCCCCCATAATATGATAATTCTTTCTCCCCCTTTTTATGATGTCCCCAAATGGACAAATTAGAGAAATAAATCAAATAAGCAAGTGCGGGGTGTCACTAAGATAAAAACACACCATGAATAAACAGAAAGCAACCAAGTCGATGATAGCGTAAATGACGTGGTGTGATCAAATTCGATAGGAAAATCAATGCATACAAACATGACATATGTGCACGATGAATATTGGATATTCCTAGCGAATGAACTCAAATGCTTCCTTTGGTGTAAAAGAGTGACAGTATAAGATATTGACTCAATCAAATCAACAAATCAAAGCTCAAAATGATTTTCATACCAATAACGTCCAAAATGATTTTATGCTTTTTCAGGACTTTCAAGGAAGTGCAAACCCGTTTAAAGATTTTCTAACCAAACTCCCTCAGATATAATTTTGAATAGAGGCATTCTAAATTCTCAAACTTTGGAGAATTGATGATGAAACCTAAGTGGCCCATATTTGGCATGAATTGCTTTTTATTGCCTGTAAATTTTTTCGGGCTCTTTTAACCTCTTTGGACCTCGGATATTAAAATTCCTCCATTTTTTAGGTCCTTTTTAACGGTGGCTTTTGCGCAAAGGATAGAAGATTACCTTTCACAGCCCCTCCCCGTTATACAAAAACACACAGTCTCACCAAAATGGTTTTTAAATGCATTCCAATCTTGTCAAGTTTTATCGCATATTGTACATTGTATAGACAGGATTGAGATGAAAACACGCAAGCCAACATGAGATAGACAAGTGCAATCAAATATAGCCGTGCATGTGTGCAATAAAGGATATAGCAGTCAAACATGTAGGAAAATATCACTAATTACATCTCAAAGACTCCAATCAATGTAAAGCACATGGATGAAACCATGTAGCCTCTCAAATCTCTATCAAACAGTCACATGGATATATGGAATGAAGTTGTGACTTGGCTAACTTAAAGGCTCATCCATAAACGGTGCAAACAAAATACAAAAATCTTTTTGGATTTTTCAAAAATTTTGTCAAAATAAAATCTTTGTGGATTTTTCAAAAATTTTCAAAACAAGAATATATACAAAAATGATACATACTAGCAATAGGCAAACAATGACATCATGAAAATCACCCTATGCTAGTAAGCAAGTCAAACCTCAATCATTAAGTGCGGAGGGGTTTTCCAAAGGTGGTGACAGCTTATGAAAAAGCTCCATCAATTCTTGTAAAGTATTGACTAAAAACTTAACTTGCTCACCTAAATGTGCAAACTCTCTCATGTAGTCTCCGGGAGCATGTAAAGTATCATGTGTGGGTGCATGTGTGCCAGAAACACGTGTAGAAGCAAAACGTGACACATACCCCAACTTAAAGCAAAATTCCCTAAGGTGTCCTCTCCTCTTGCAATGTGAGCAAACATAAATAGGCCTAGGAACACCTCTCTCAAAAACTCTAGGACGCACTTTCCTAATAGGAATGGGACGCCTAGGTGCGTTAGGGTGAGACACATGTGAAACTGTCACTAAAGTGGGAACTGGCTCGGGTGCTAATCGGGAAGCAGAAGCACCGTCATGACAACTTCTCACCTTTACCCTTAAGAACCACCTTTTCAATCTTCTTAGGTGCGTTCTCAAACTTGACTTTGACCACCCTGGCACGTTCGAGATCACTCTCGAGTTGGGATACACGTGTCGTCAGACTAGACAACGTGTCGGTCAAATCACACTTCTCCTTTCTCAAAACCTCCTTCTCTTTCTTCAAATCTAAAACCCGATGACCTAAATCCCTATTATACTTCTTTGTTTTAAAGGTCTCGGTGTACAAATCTCTAAAAGCTTTTTGGAGCTCACTTTCATCTCCACTTTCACTCTCACTTTCTCCCTCACTTGAACCGCTCAAACCATCACTATCACATTCGTGGGCACTATTGAGGGACAAGGTGGGTGTGCTCACACGACTAGAACAAGCTACAAACTTCTCACCACTAGTCTCATCACCCTCACTATCACTAAGTGTGGCAGGCATGACTACTTTCTTTCCTTTCTTTCTAAGCCACGTAGGACACTCAAATGACTTATGTCCCTTACCCCCACATTCAAAACAAGTGACGTTCTCAAAATCTTCCTCACACTCCTCATCGGAGTCATTCTCTTTTTCTCTCTCACCACTTTCTTTGGCCTTTCCTTTCTTTTTATTTTTCTCAAAAAAATTCTTTTTATTGGAAGAATTATTTTTGTTCATGTTGAGAAATTTTTTAAAATTTTTCGCAAACAAGGCCATATCATTAAAATCAAAATCTCCCTCAGAATCGGACTCACAAACTTTTTCTTTCTTTTTCTTAAAATGAGTCTTTAAAGAAATGCCATTATCCTTAGCCTTAATGGTTTTGGGAAACATGTCAATCTCATAGGTTTGAAGATCTCCTACTATTTTTTCCAACTTAAGTGATTTCAAATTTCCCAAAGAGTTCAAAACAGTGACTTTAGGAATAAAGCGTTTTGGGAGAGATCTCAAAATCTTTTTAACGACACGCGTGTTATCAATTACCTCACCCAAATTAAAACTAGTGTTAACAATGTCCGACAAGCGTGCAAAAAACTCATCAAAGCATTCGGACTCAGACATGGTGATAGTCTCAAATTGGGTGGCCAAATTTTGTAATTTAGATTCTTTAACAGCGTTCGTACCCTCATGGGTAAGTTGCAAAACATCCCATGCCTCCTTTGACGTGGTGCACGCCATTATGCGTTTGAACTCATCAGGTGTGACAGACCCAGAAATAGCACTTAGACCCTTAGAATTAAAAGATGACCATTTAAATTCTTCATCAGTCCAAGAAGTGTCAGGTTTCAAGTTGGTCACATTATCAACAGTCACGGTGGGAGGAGTCCACCCTCGTTCAACCAAAATCCAGACACGTTCATCAATGGCTTTTAAAGCCGATCTCATACGGGCTTTCCAATAAGCATAATTTGTCCCGTCAAAAACAGGCATTTTATAATATGACTTCTCCATTTGAACACGCACTTTTTCAAAAATCAATTTTTTCAGAAAATTGATATCTTAGAAAAATTTTGCGGAAAAAGGAATACGCGATAGATTAGCGTAACCTGCTCTGATACCAATTTGAAGAGTGTGTGCTCGCGTTCAAATGATCAAATTGTATATAAAACCCTTTTAACACAAACAAACCCTAAACATGCAGCAGTATGTGATTGAATAAATTGATAATCGACGCAAGAACATTCAAACACATGTAATTAAGGAAAAATCCCCCTCAGGGGCAAAACCATTTATTTTCACTATAATTTGTAAGAAAACGGCTTATAATCGGATTACAATGAAAATACAAGTTGACTAAGAATTACCCTCGGGTATCGGATTCTATAGTCGCGGCTGGAATTATCCCTTTCCAGTAGGGCTGCAATGAAGAAGAAGAAGAAGAAGAACGGTCTCCTCCACAAGGGTTGAACAAACCAAAGTTGTGTTCTTGGGTTGCAAAAGGATTCACAAATATTTGGCAAGGATGTGTGAATCAAAACATGAGTCTTGGGACTCAAAAATATGAAGACTAGATGTATTTGGACTCTCAAATTCGTCTCCTAAAGTCTTGCAAAACAACTCTCCCGAAGTTGGTATTTATAGGGAAATACATGAAGAGACCCACGATCTTAAAATGCTGAAATTCTATCCAGCGTACAGGTACCCCGAACCGGTTCGGGTACCCCTGCGACCCGGTTCGCCCCCCCGAACTGGTTTGGGTCTGGGTTCGGGAAAGTGTGCTGGAAAAAGGCTTTAAACACTTAGAAAAATTTCCAGACTTTTCAATGAACATATCTCCATTTTCAACGGCCATAACTTGTTCACCGTAGCTCGGATTGAGGTGTCGTTTCTTCCAGTATCTTTGTTGCGGCAAGCTCTTCAACTTTCCAGTTGACCGGTCCTCCGGACGGTGGCTGTAAAATTACCAATTTGCCCTTGAACATCCCTCTCATGCCTTGTTTCACTGATTTGACTTCTCTTGCGTTTCACTTGCATTACGAGCCTACAATCAAGGAACGTGAAGTCGTTGATGCAGATGAGGGACATATTAGTGGAGATAATGCATGCTTGATTCCCGGAATTCGGATAGAGGCCGTCATGTTAGATCGTGAGGTGACGTGCCAAATGTAGCGGCGTACGATATAAATAAATGAAACATTCCGGACATGAGAAAAATGTCCTTACAAGAGGGATCAATTTCTTTCATCCCATTTCAAAAGCGGGGATCATATATTCCATATCTCTCATCTAACATACATACGGACAGTGGCGGATCCAGGATTTTTGTTCAATGGGGGCAAAAGTTTCGAATGGTGCTGGGGGTTCGGGGGGGGGGGGGATTTTTTTTGGGTTATTTCAAGTTTTATACAAATTATAGCTTTAAAATGTCCAAACAAATACAAATTATAGTTTTATTTCGAGTTTTATACAAATTATAGTTCATTAAAATTGACCCCAATAATGCCCAAACAACTACAAATTATTACTTTATTTCGAGTTTTATACAAATTATAGCTTGATGGAAAAGATTATTGAATCCGCATTGGGAGATGATTGAACCTCAGCTTTGGATACGGTTTGTGTGTTGTCTTCTCTTTTACGTTTAAGAAATTTCTCCATGACTTCCTATTTAAAAAAAACTACATATATCACCACATATTTTAAAAAAAACTACAGATTACACATTAAAGGCATATAAAAATACAAAAAATTACAGATTAAGGGCATAAAAAAAAAATTACAGATTACAAAAAATTAGGCTGATTGCTATTGAGGGCATAAAAAAAATTTAGACTACACATACATATACAAAAAATTCAGATTAAACTACAGTTTTGTAAATAATTGGATGTATACCCTGAAGTTTGAAGTTTTACCAAAAAACCCAATATATATATTAAAGTTGAACCGGGGCCACCGCCCCCCTTGGACCTTATGTCCATCCGCCCCTGCACATGGAGATCCATTTCTCTCACCACATTTCTCTCATCTTTTCGGTTTGTACCAAATTTACACTCACATTGTGGAAAAGAATTGTCACACCCAAAAAATTGATAAAAAGTCAAGAAAGTATAGGGAAAAAAAGCCAAAAAGTGAATAAAACCCTAAAAATAATGAAAAAATACAGAAAGTGAATAAAAACTAAAAACTAATGAAAACAATACAGAAAGTGAATAAAACCCTCAAAATAATGAGAGAAAAAAAACCATGAAATGAATAAACCCAAAAATAATGAAAAAAAATAGAAAAAGTTAATGAAAACCCCCAAATAATGAAAAAAATCCAGAAAATGAATAAAACTCCAAAAATAATGAAAAAAAAATTCAAAAAGTGAATAAAAACCCAAAAATAATGAAAAAAATCAGAAAATGAATAAAAACCCAAAAATAATGAAAGCAATACAGAAAGTGAATAGAGCACCAAAAATAATAAAAATAATCCAGAAAATGGATAAAACCCCCAATATAATGAAAAAATCCAAAAAGTGAATAAAAATTCAAAAATAATTTTTAAAAAAAATATAGAAAGTGAATAAAATCCCAAAAATAATGAAAAAAAAAAAGATAAAAGTGAATAAAAACCCAAAAATAATGCAAAAAATCCAGAAAGTGAATAAAAACCCAACAATAATGAAAAAAAAATCCAGAAAGTGGATAAAAAAAATATGAACCCCGGAATTAATTTAAGAAAACACCTAGAAATTTACTAAAAAGTAAGAAACTTATTAATTAAGAAAACAAATAACAAAAAATTAAAAATACGCTCAGAAAATTAAAAAAAACAAAAAAAAATAAATAAAATGATGAAAAAAAATACATAAAATAATTATTAGTCCCAGAATTAATTTAAAAAAACACCAAAAAAATAAAATAAAAAGCTCGGGAAACTAAAACAAAAAAGAGAAACCAATAAAAAATGAATAAAATGAATAAAAAATAGAAAATAAATATTATCCCCTGAATTAATTTAAAAAACACATTTATTAAAAAGTCTTAAATTTATTAATTAAGTAAAAAATAAAAGAAAATAAAAAAGCGCTCCAAAAATTAAAAAATGGAAATGAATAATAACCTAGAAAATTAGTAAAAATGCAAATATTATAAAAAAAATAAAAAAATAAGAGAATTAGAAAAATAGACAGACCTGGCGATAGGGGGAACGAAACAGTTAGGGGTTGGTGTGGGGGCATGGTGGATTTGGTTTTTATTCATTTTTTATTTTTTCTTAATAATCTTAGTACATTTTTCTATTTGTTTTTTTAAAATTCATTTTGGGGTTAATATTTATTTTTTTGTTTTTTTATTCATTTTCTATATTTTTTATTTTTTGAATTTTTTATTCATTTTTTAATAGAGATGAAAACTAACAACAAAAAACCGAAAAATATTTTCCACAACTAAACAGCGGCTCTACTTCCATGAAAAATTCAAAGTACATTATGCATGCATCATCTAATATGGTATCACTCGACTTAAATGACCCAAAGACTTGACCTAAAAAGTATAAGAAATACCAATACTTTAAAATAAGCTAAAAAAACTCAAGGCCCGAGAATTAATTATGCCAAAGCATTTATATAAACAATAAACAATAGATAAATAGATAAATCTAGATCATATCATCAAAAACTTAATGACTATAAGTCTTACAAATGGACAAAGACTATTGGTCAATTGAATAATAATGATGATGCTGATACACTCCACCTAAATGAATCACATTGGGCTTGTAATAAAAGTGGGTAGGTATTAAGAAATCACATTGGGCATGTAAATGAAGTCTGTAGAAAACGGTTAAGCTTGATTTGATAGATCTTAGGAATTTCCTATTTTAAACAATGTAAGAATATACATCATCTATATTTTCTACAGTGATTAGTTCTCGACATGCAGGATATTCGTCCAAGAACCAACAAAGTGCCAGTTGGGCCCCAGCTTGTAAGGAATCCAGATATCCCAAGATGCACCTATGACGGAAATTTGCCAACCACAAAAAATCCTTGTGCCGCGGAATAACTACTACTAATGGAGGTAATAAGCAGCTGGTACATTGAAAATCAACTCACATTCCATCTAAACATCAAGACAGTAAAGCAAGTGTACACTGTATACTTTTAGGAGATCGAATGTGCTGTTCAAGAGTCCTCGTTTCTATTATATAGAAAATAAAATAAAATAAATTAAAGGAAGATAAAATATCCTGATTATTTTGCATCTCTAGTAGTGTAGCATCCCCATATAATTATCTAAACACACACTTTATAGAAAGAAATACTTTTTTCTAATTTAAAATTCTAGTCTACCTCAAATGAGGCTGACAAGTGGGTATTTAAAGGGAATGAGGAATTTAAGCTCTAAGTTAATATTCTAATTATAACAATGTCCTTACTAGTCTTTTGCTACTTTTACCTTTAAATACTAAACAAAAAGAAAATAAAAGAAATAACAAATAAAAGAAAATACAAAAATTATATAAAATGCAATAAAACCCTAAAATATGGCTCATTTTCATCATTCTCCCCCTTTTAAGACCAAACTCGTCCTCGAGCGTTAAAAAAATTGGGGGACTTATGAGGAAATTTCAAAAATTGTGCCAAAACTTATGGGGAATAATTTTTTTTAAATTGTGTAGTGCACATCCCAAAATTTTGGTCGTCACTTCTTCTTCTCTCTTTCTTCACCCAATGAAACCCAAAAAATTTCCCCGAGGTAATAAATCAACGTTTTGGAGAATCTAAATGAGTTTGGGTTTGGATTTGCTAGCCCAAATAGAGTTTGGGCACAAATATGGTAAAACCCTAGGAACGGGCTGCCTTGAGGGCAGGGGAAGGTTGATCAGGATGAAAAAATGGGTTTAGGAATGTGCTAGGGTAGATCAGGGGTCGGGGGACTGGATCGGAGGCTGGGGCTGGGTTTCGAGGGCCGGTGGGTGCAAGGGGGTTGTTTGGGTGCGGGTGGGCTATGGATTAAGTCAGTAGCAACATGGGGTTTGTTGGGGTGGTCAACGTGAAGGATTTGGGGGTCGGGGGGGACTAGAGGAGGGGTCGGCTAGGGTTTGGGGGCTGCTAGGGTGATCGGTAGGTGTAGATGTAATGTCCCGACCCTGATTTATGGGTTACCCGTAGTCAACCCAGTCTGATCCGAGCGTTAGGTGTGAAGTGCAATGAAACAACCTTATATAATGTTGCCAGTTCTGTTTTATTTTAATTAACGTTTCACTTCTTTAGTATGCGATTCCAGTTTCAAAATAAATTATGTGTGGGACCCATGGAGAGCACCCCGAACTCCAAGTAAACAGAGTTGCTAACGTAAAACAAATAAAGTGCATTTACCTATATAACGCCTTCAAAATACGAAAACGCTCCCAGCTTGCCATAACAAAGCGGGGATGTGATCTATGCCCAGTGGAAATATACAAACAATATAAAATCGAACGGTCGAAAGAATACTCACGCGCTACTATAACATGCATGCAAAAAATATATATGTATCTACATATGCATAACTTTGAAAATACATGTTCCAATACATAATCGTTTTACTTCTTGTAGGGGGGATTCCCCACCAAAGATTGATTAGATAAGTTAATCCTATACTTAGCAAATAAAGAAGGAAGACAAAGATTGCTCGAGGGACTTCCCACGAAGACCCTTCACAGACACTCCTCGAAGGACTCTCTTCGAAGATCGGCGTTATTCGAATAACGATATTTTGTAATATGAAGCAGAATGTATTTGATCATGTACTTCATTTATTGAACAAGACCTTGTAATAAGTGTGAGGTTGTTCGGTACCCTCAAGGGACCATGCCTTGCAAGGCATGGAAGAGCTCACATGCTCTATCAAACGGCCTCCTCTTGGGAACCTCGTACGGACATGGTTTGGAGGATTGGGAGCAAGGCAATGTTGGGAATATAATAACCAACCCTCTTGACACACTTGGGCAAAACTTCATTCAATACAAATGGTTGCTCGAGTCACTTCCAGACAAGCTACCATAACTTCAACCTATTCGGGGAAACCTCCTCGAGGAACCCCTATTTTGTACCCTTGGCCCAGAGATAGTTCTTAGCTAACAAACAGTACACTAAATATTCAAGCTACCCTCGAGCCGAGCAACCTCAAGCCATACACTATCCATTGGGATTTATGTGACCACAAATCTAGCGAGGTCACTGTTCACTTACTTTTTGACGTCTGGCATTGAAGAATTCGAAGTTACCGCACTCAAGTGAGTTTATCCTTAGGACGGCAGGCGTAGTCCACTGAATCTGACTTCATAGCCGTTCTAGGTTAAGCCTTTGAGCTGCCACATCATGTCCCTCATTAATGCCACCATGCGTCTAACTGGTTAGGCAGTTTCTCGCCAAAATATAATATCCCATGCATTTAATACAGTTCTTCGACATTAATGCTACGGTACTTTAGCATTTAATGTCAGTCAATCAAATTTAATGCCAATAAGGTTACTCGAGTAATCTTGCCTCCATATAAATGGACTAACCAAACAAATTACACGGACGACAATCTTAATCCCGAATTGCTGTTGGATTTTCCTCATACACAAGAGCTTCAATGAGAGCATTTATTGACAAAACATCTTCCCTACACCCATTAGTACCCATATCATTGCGCATTAACTCAGCTTGGAGTTCCTGCTTTGCCTTTATTGTGCCGAGAGTGCTTGCTCTTTTTTCTTCCGACCAAGTTACTTGTTGGTCCCATCTATTTGTTGTATTCATAGTGCATTTATGATCTAAAGATCTCATTTAATACTAACTTGAGTGTTGAGTGTTATTATCTCTATTTCCCTCATTTACCGTCATTATTAAGTATTGTCCTTTGCATTAATCCTAATCTTAACAAGGGGTTACGTCTCGTTTGATACTAACTGTATTCCAAGAACTCACATCTTACATTTGACAACTCTGTTGGGGAGGTATTCTGTTTTGAAAATATGCCAGAGGATATTACTTTCAGGACTATTGATTTTGACGCCATGCAACGTGAGGAAGAGGCAGATCTTGCTGTATTGCCTGAAGGAGTAAGAGTAATGCGAATGGAGCCTATCACATCTGCTACTGGTGTGACGGAGACGGCAAGCGCGCATGTACGAATCGACCCAGCGCAAATGGTGGGGCTCATAGGGTTGTTTGCCACGTTCATCAAAACCCCAATGGCCCAGGCAATGCTGGGAATCATCAGAGGAGCAAACTCATTCATGACACCACTAGCGAGGATACCAGCTCCCTCCGTTACGGGTGGAGTTGTCACACTTGTTTTCAATAGTGTTCCTCCCACTGCTCCACCTAGATTGGTTAGGCTGGTGAGGAGATATCTTTCTGAAGTCACGTTTTCGAAAGCACATAGATTGGTCAGGCATGCTCACAACAGGCCACGTTATGTTACTACATCCGTAAATGATTATGTTTTCTCTTGTGTGTTGTTGGATAGAGGGGCATTCATTAACATAATGCCCATTGGATCTTTTTATGCTACAAGCCTGTCTGAAACAAGAATAGTACCGAACACATTGGCAATTTCGGGGTACGACAATCAGTCATCTAAATTTGTGGGATATGTTAGCGTGGGCATCACAATGGGGAATATTACTTCCCACATTAAATTCCACATCATGGACTGCGAGCCATCATACCAGCTGCGAGTATAAAGGATGTGGATGCATAACCATGGGTCGGTGCCCTCCATTTACCATCAATGTGCCAAGGCAAACATAAAAGGTAAAGAAGTGGTGATTCAAGCGTCCAAGAAGCCCTTCGCGAAGGAAGAAGCATACTTTTTGGATGCTTCCTTTTACACCGAGTTGTCCGAGGAGGCCACAGTGGTAACAAAGTATACTGGAGGAATAAGGATTCCAAGCATTCAAGAGAGGGTTTGTGCACTTGCTCGACCAGTGGTGACCTATGAAGAAGAGCGTGATCAGGAGCCAATGAGGCCCCCAAGTTTGTCGAGACAGCTGCGCGATCGAATAACGCCACGCATTGACCCAATCGAACACCAGGTCCAGACCCAGAGTGTTCTCAACAGATACTCTGCGAGGGAGTTGGAAGAAAATTGTAGGAAGAGGCCTCATAGGGAAGAAAGTTCCCGGTAGTGCAACCGAGTGGTTTTGCCCAATGGCAGAATTATCTACAAGTTATGAATGTGTGACCGGGCAACTGAAGGTCTGGACGATGACGCTGACCCGTATTATGAGTGTTCTTGGTAAACAACCAAGGACAATGTATGGTGATCGACAACTCGAAGAATTTGTAGAAGAGGAGACTGGGTGCATGAAGGACAGACCCAGGCCGCAAATTCAAGAGTTGGAGAAGAGAGACTTAGCTAAGGAGGGTGATGACCCTAGCCCCATCTTTATCTTGAAGGACCTGAAAGGGGCGCCTCGAGAGGATTTGATCAAGTTGCTCCAAGAATTCAAAGACATCTTCGTGTGGAAATATACCGAGATGCCTGGGATAGGTGAGCTACGACAAGTTGAACGTTTTTCCAATGGCCACCCCAGTGAAGTAGGCCACTCGAACGTACAAGGCAAAGTTGGATTTAAAGATCAAGAAGATGTTCAAAGGCTTCTTACAGATGGCTTCATTATCTCTATCCAACACCCGATTATGTTGTCTAACAACCCGTGTAATTTTTGGGGTATTTTCGAAATAAAGAGGAAAAATATATTTTGAGATAAATTATTTTTATTGCTCAAATATATTGGTTATTATTTTTAGAGGAGAGAATTTCAAACGATTTCGAAATCGGAATTAAAATGGAGTTTTAATTGAATTTTTATTATTTAGAAGAGTCCTCGGAATATAAAACTCTCTAAGAGTCCTCGGAACATAAAACTCTCTAGTAAAAATAATATTTTTAGAAATTCGACCGTCCGACCAAGCTGAATTTTTGTCAGCAGTCCTGTCTCTCCGTTCGCTACAACATACTAAAATTTCACGTGATTCCAACGGTCCGATCGTCCGGAATAAAAATTTTAGTGTTT
This sequence comes from Sambucus nigra, assembly GCA_949130495.1. NCBI lineage: Eukaryota > Viridiplantae > Streptophyta > Magnoliopsida > Dipsacales > Adoxaceae > Sambucus > Sambucus nigra. Next base: position 390,866,961 of record OX422207.1, on the reverse strand, counting down.
GTATCTGATTAGAACTATTTTCTTAATCAAACTCTTAACCCTTTATATATCAAATAATTCGTGGCTTGGCTTTTCAAATCACTTTTTCTCAAACTTTTCAACCAGAGGACCTCTCCAAAACTACTCCCTTTCACCTACAAACCATAGCCCCAAACTTATTCAAGACTTCAACCTTAGATTAGAAGGCTTATTTGGTGTTTTCTCGAGTTTGGGTTAGAACGAGATTTGATTATTTTCGCGAGAGGAACGGGATGGTGTGATTAGATTTTGAGGCTGAAATTATGTCATGATTCATGTTGGTTCTTTTTTGTGGTTTAAGATTTGGGGTTTTACACAATATGCTCCTGAAATCTCGCGAGTGTTTATTCCGTTGAATTCTTGTTAATTGAACTCATATTTTGAATTGTTAAATTCTTGGAAATCTGAAAAAATAATTGTTGGAATTATTTTCATTCATGAGGTATTATTCATGTTGTTTTGAGCACGCTGTCATGAGATTTTAATATGCCACTGATGTTGGGCACCCGCCAAGACTCCTTTTTCGGCTACTTGATAAAGTATGGCGCGGTATGGTGAGGCCTGGTGACTCCGGTTAATGTGTTGTTGAGAAATTTATTGATAAAATGCTATTGAGATTTGCATTATTTGATTTGAGTATTCGTAGTCGTATTGTTGCGCTTTGTTCATCGTTAACATCTTTGTTGAGCATATTCCTGTCGTATTGTGTACTTCCCCATCTTTTTTCTTAGTTGGCAGGTGAGCACGGATTTGAGTGCTATGGACCAATTGGGATGATTTTAGCGAGGATTATTTGGGAAGAATTTTTAATACAAGAGATGAGAAGACTTGTATTTATTTTGATGTATAGAGCATTTGGAGATTTATTTTATTTTCGAGATAATTAGATTGTTGTAATTATTTCTAGAGATTTGTTGTATTAATTTGAAGATGAGAATAGTGGTTTCTTATTTTATTGTGGGATTTAAATGCTCTATACCTTGTTATTTGTGGATTAGTTTAGTTTTATCGATAGTAGCGCCCCGTTCGCTCTCCCCGGGCGGGTAGGGTGTTATAGCATTGTGCCTGTGGGGAAAAAGACAAGAGCCAGATCCGGATCTGCGTGGATTTCAGGGACCTGAATTGAGCGTGCCCAAAAGGTGAGTTCTCGTTACCCTCCATTGATAGCCCGATCGATGCAACTGCAAGACATGGAATGTATAGCTTCATGGACAGTTATGGTGGATATAACCAGATAAAGATGGATCCAACTGATGCCGAGAAGATCGCTTTCAAAACGCCTTTGGGCAACTTCATGTACCCAATTATGCCCTTTGGTTTGAAGAACGTAGGAGCCACTTACTAGAGGACCATGATGGCTATCTTCCACGACCTCTTTCACAAGATCGTGAAATTTTACGTGGATGACCTGGTAATCAAGTCCATTAAGGAGACCTCTCATTTGGATGGTTTAAGGAAGGTGTTCACCCGATGCAGAAAGTACAAGTTGAAGATGAACCCTCTTAAATGTGAGTTCGGGGTGACAAGTGGGAAATTTCGGCAACGTGTTCAGATGGACCTGGACAAGTAGCGGGCCATTCTCGATATGCCAAGGCCAAAATCGGTGAGGGAGTTGAAGAGCTTCCTAGGGAAAGTCTTCTACTTGAGGAGGCTTGTGCCAGGGTTGGCCAAAGTGACACATTCACTGATGGAAGGCTCCAAATTCACATTGGAACAGACGCACTTAGACGCCATGGATAAGCTGAAAACGCTCCTCACATCCCCTTAGACGATGATTCCCCCGAAGTCAGGTATCCCTTTATGTTTATATCTCACATCTATTGAACAATCTATTGGGGCGTTATTGGCCCAAGAGATGGACGGTATAGAGAAACCTGTTTATTACTTGGGTAGGATTTTATATGGGCCAGAGGCCAAATACACTGGCATCAAAAGGCACTGTTTAGCCCTTGTATTTATAGTACAAAAACTTAGGCACTACTTACTGTCATTTACAGTCCACATTGTAACTAGATGTGATCCTATAAAGTTTTTGCTTGCAATAAATGTACTAATAGGCAAGGCAGTCCGATGGTTCTTAATCCTAGTACGATCTTAAATGCATAGTTTCTCGAGTTATCAAGAACCAAGCTTATGCAAACTTGCTAGCCATCTTTCCTTCTGGTACATTCGAGCCACCAGTAAAGGAGCTTTCGAGTGATGATCTCCAAGACAATTTTATAGCGACCAGCGTGGATGAATGGATCATGGAATTCGATGGCTCTTCGCTTGAAAACAAGGTGGGAGCAAGCGTCATTTTGAGGAAGAACGAGGAAGAAATTCGACTATCTTTCAAGTTGAATTCCAAGTGTTCGAACAATGAAGTTGAATACGAAGTGCTGGTACTGGGACTGCTCGAGGCCTTTAGAAGAGGCATTCAGGTTCTCACAATAAAAGGGGACTCCAACTTGGTGGTTAAACAGGTGACAAGGGAGTTCACTTTGAAGCACTTGAGCTTGGCGCCTTATCGAACAATTATACAATGATTGCTTGGGCAGAGGTGGTAAAAATCAAATGGCACCCTCGAACGATGAATCGGCATGTTGATGCTTATACCACCATTGTCCAGAAGATTGCTTTTCATGGAGAATTAACAGTTGTTCGAATCACCAAGAGGACAGCTCCCTCGACCATACTGGAAGTGTTGCCCACAGATGACATCGATGATTGCAAGGGTAAAATAAGGAAGCAACTGGAGACAGGTGAAGGCCCAGTGAGCTTAATTGACCTTGCGCGGTATTTCATTGTCATGGGCAACTTATATCACAGAAATAAAGTAGGATGGCTATCCAGATATGTAGACCCCGAGGAAGCCAAGAGGAGATTGCTCTATCGAACGGCCTCCTCTTGGTAACCTCGCATGGGATATGGTTTGGTTTGGAGGATTGGGAGCAAGGCAATGTTGGGAATATAATAACCAACCCTCTTGGCACACTTGGGCAAAACTTCATTCAATACAAATGGTTGCTCGAGTCACTTCAAGACGAGCTACCATAACTTCAACCTATTCAGGGGAACATCCTCGAGGAACCCCAATCTTGTACCCTTGGCCCAGAGATAGTTCTTAGCCAACAAACAACACACAAATACTCGAGCTACCCTTCAGCCAAGAAACCTCAAGCCATACACTATCCATTGGGATTGATGTGACCACACGTCTAGCGGGGCACTGTTCACTTACTTTATGACGTTTAGCATTGAAGAACTTGAAGTTACCGCACTCAAGTGAGTTTATCCTTAGGACGGAAAGCTTAGTCCACCAAATCTGATTTCATAGTCGTTCTAGGTTAAGCCTTTGAGACTTCACGTCACGTCCTTCATTAATGCCACCATGCTTCTAACTGGTTAGGCAGTTTCCCACCAAAATATAATATCTCATGCATTTAATGTAGTATCTTCCACATTAATGCTACGGCACTTTAGCATTTAATGCTAGTCAATCGCATTTAATGCCAACAAGGTTACTCGAGTAACCTTGCCTCCATATAAATAGACTAACCAAACAGTTTACATGGCCAACAATCTTGATCCCGAATTATTGTTGGATTTTCCTCATACACAAGAGCTTCTGTGAGAGCATTTATTGACAAAATATTCTCCATACACCCATTAATGCCCATATCATTATGCATTAACTGAGCTTGGAGTTCCTACCTTGGCTTTATTGTGCCGAGAGTGCTTGCTCCTCCGTCCGACCAAGTTACTTGTTGGTCCCATCTATTTATTGTATTTATAGTGCATTTATGGTCTAAAGATCTCATTTAATACTATCTTGAGTGTTGAATGCTATTATCTATCTTTCCCTCATTCATTATCATTATTAAGTACTGTCATGTGTATTAATCCCGATCTTGATAAGGGGTTACGCCTCGCTTAATACGAACTGTATTCCAAGAACCCATATCTTACACTTTTTATAACCATTCATGTCTATATTAATTTACCTTAATCTTATAAAAGTTTCCTTTACTCATACTTAGCATTTCTCACTTTATTAAACACACCCGGTTCAATACTTGAAACCATCACTTTGATTTGTCCAAATCCATTCATTTACCGAAATTACCCTTTATCATTTTAATTCAATACACATTAATATTCTAGTTGAAACTCACCATTTCAACACGCGCAAGCATCATGTTAGAGAATATCTATTTGTCATTTGGAAACCTTTTTCAATACATACTTATGTAATTTATGGGCTTAACCACTAGATTGTGTATCACCCATTTACCCACTTCCTTTACTCTATTTCCTTATCTTATGGACATTAATAGATTTACGCAAGTACATGTTTCAAATCTCCTTTATCTTTTTTCGAAATCTTCCTACACCGCATACTTCCACGGGCTTCACACAGTCGGCTATGCGCACCATATGCTCTGGCTAATGATTTAGGATTTTTCACCCAAGGGCTCCTGACCCTTCTTGCTTTTATCCCATTATCATTCGAGTTTCCTTCATGTGTTTTAACATTTTACAAAAGCCCATATCATTCCTCTTTTCTTTTACCCGACCGAAGCCATAACTCGGGACTTTACTATTCCATTTGTGTTACACTTTGAAATTTACCATCTCATGTCCTTTAAACTTTAACCTTGATTTTTATTCCAAAGATCACATTTATTTAGGACCATTAGTATAACACCTATTTCGATATTTTTATTTCATAAAAATGTTCCACTTTGAGTAAAATTACCATTTTACTCATTTGTTTTAAAAATCACCCTTTTTACTCCATTTCTCAAGGGTTAATTTCACCAAGAACACTATCAAGTTATTCATACCAACTTCTTAAGTGTTTTTAACACCTTTTTACACTTGGAGTAGTATTCTACTTAATTGGAAATACTTTTACACCTTAAATTCTTATTTAATTCCATAAGTGTTAATCCTTCACGATATTATTAAGTTACACACTAAGTATTAATCCTTTACAATATAATTAAGTTACACACTATATATTCATTGTCAAAATACCATAAGTTTATATGCATGAAAAAGTGGACTTTAAATACTAAAATCCTATTAAACTAGTCAAACATGCATTTCATTCTAGAAATTTTATATTATTTGCAACAAACATGCAATTTAAGTCATAAGGGCATTTTTAATTTCTTTAAACTGAACAAATGTCTATTTTTTTTTATAGATCTCCTTTTGTTGCAAGAAGTTTAGAAATATTTATTTCATAAATATTTTGGCAAGATTACCATCATTTCAAAAATATTATCCCTTAAAATATTTGGGGGCATATACCAAATAGTCCCTTGAATATTTTTTAGTACACGTTTATAGTCCAATTCTTTTTATTTTATTTCAAAAAGTCCTTCACAATATCGTTGGCGCGGACCTCCAAAAATAAGAGAATATTAGTTAAATAGGTGTTTGAAGGAGTTTTTGGTACAAAATAAGAGATTTGAACTAAATTTGTATTAAAAAAATGTTTGAGGGACTTTTTGATATTTGATCCAAATATTTAACGCTAAACTTCGTAAATTTTCAAGATTTAACATCATTTCAAATATTGTATTCCATAAAATATTCAATATCAAATTTCTAAAGAAAAACATCATTTTTAGAAAATGCCAACTTTAATATTTCAAACCTTGAAATATTTATCCATTCTTTTTTTTCAAAAAAAATTATGTTTTCCTACATTTTTATTCCATAAAAATATCTATCATTTCTTTCACTAGAAAATTAATCATTATTTTCATAATAATCCTACTCTTAACATTCAACAATAACAAGATTACAATATACACCAAATAGAGTCTTAAATATAAATAGTAGATAATTCCACCTCAAATGAATCTCTAAACCGTGGATGGCATAAAAAATCAAGGGAGATGGCAACCCCCCACCTCCTAAGGTGGCCTTAAGAGGGGTTGTCTAGCTCTACCAAATTTTCCTCCAAAGAGCCCCATCAAAATCCTCTACAAACTCCAAGAACACTCATATTTATGTTCTTCAAACTCCCAATAAACATCTTCATATTTCGTAGGTCTACACTAAAATTATGGAAATAGGAATTTCTATTGGGCGAGTGTAGGCACTTAAAGAAGACATGTTAAGGAAAGGAGGGGAGGTAGTGAGCTCTTTGAGAAAGAGACTAAGAAAATGGCAATGGTGTGTTCGTCCACTAATCCACACCTCTCTCTTATACACGACCAAAAACCTAAAACATCTACTACCTCATCTGATCTATCTAGCCGTCATGCTCCAAAAGATGACATGGGATTGAGATCAATGGTCCACAAGCAGACAACGTAACTGGCAGAGGTGAATTCGTCAAGTCGTCGTTCGAACGACAAATGGTCGTCATTCGAACGATAAAGGTTGTTCGTTCGAACGACCCTATGACCGACCGAATTTTCCTTTAAAATCCTATCTTTCTAGATTTTTTGCACATTTTTCCCAACAACTTCTAAGTCTTTTAAAGAGGTACATAATTTTATTCAAATGAAATAATAGTTTTACAACAAATAATTCTCTTTATTTAATCCAATTTGTTACCCACAAATTTTCAATAATTATCATCAAGCCTCCAAATCAGTTAAATAGGAATACAACCTAGTCATAATCATCCAAGCCTCAATGTTTTCGCATTATCACAATTTTATATGGGGATTAAATAAAATATCTAAGGCGAGGTATTACAGGAGGGGCTAGGGTTGGGCAGGGGGTAGGGCTAGGGTTTTGAAGCGGGGGAGGGGAAGAGGGGTTAGGGAAGGTGGGTAAGGGTTGGGAAAGGGTGGTGGTGGGAAGACTAGGGTTAGGGTTTTGGATTTTGGAAGATATGAATTGGATGAAGAGATCAAACTTTTGATGAAGAGATCAAACTTTTGGGTTTCTTCTTGTTGTGTTTGCACCAACTCTTTCATTTTTTATGGTGAGTTCTTGAATCTCTTTTTGTTGTTTTAATTTTCTTTGAGCCATTAAAGGGTAGTGAACGATTTGGTAAAAAATAAACACCGATACACTAAACACCAATGTTGGAGCAGCACCCGCTCTGATACCAATTTAACATAAACCACCCGTCAAAACGCTCCTAAAATTATCTAAACACACACTTTAGAGAGAGAAGTGCTCTTTTCTAATTCAAAATTCAAGTCTACCTTAAATGAGGCTTACAAGTGGGTATTTAAAGGGAAGAAGTAGCTTAGGCCCTAAGCTAATCTTCTAATTACAACAATGCCCTTACTAGCCTTTTGTTACTTCAACCTTTAAATACTAAACAAAAAGAAAATAAATTGACATGACAAATAAAAAAAATACAAAAATAAAATAAAATGCAAGAACCATAAAATATGGCCCATTTCCATCACAATCCCTCACTAAGAATTAAGTTAACCATAGTAATGCCTCAAAAACTTTGATAAGTCCCGACTAAGAAATATACTTGAGATCCATTTATTTTTTATGGCTCTAGTAAGTTAAGCAACTAAACGGTATTTTGATTGCCTCATAGTTTAGCGATAATCTGTACGTAGAAGTCTTTAGGTGATCTGTATTTATTAAAACAGTGAATCCAACATTATTGTTATCCACTTAAACTAGTATAAGTATATTGATTATCTTAGCTTGAATATATTAATTATAAATAGATAACAGATACGAGATCTTAATTACTGAAATACTAGTACCAGAGAAAACAACAGAGAGAAATATAACCGGATTTACTTGGTTCGGCCCAAAGTAGTGCTTGCATTCATAGGTGCGGTGGTGATTGATTGTATTGATTTACTGGGCAAAAGTCATTAACAAGTATAATAGGAAAGCTTTCAAGTTCTCTCTAGAATTGGACAGTATAACAGTAGGGAAAAATATCTTCAATCCCCAAAAGTGTGAGTGGTATGTGTTATTTATAGGTTGTTAGAAGAGAAAAATGTGGGTGAGGTTAGGCAGATACACACTTTACATACATGGTGAGAGAATAATTATTTAGTTATTGGCACATGAGGAAGAATATTTGCATATCTCCTCTATGTACACGTGCAATTAATCTTGATGACATCCTCTAGTCACGTAATACATGCTTACTGTAACGAAGTTAACTAACCGTGTTAACTGACCACTGACTAATGAAGTTAAACGAACTGTTAAAGACTGCCTAGGCCAACCTCATTTTGGAGCCGACCACGTTGCTAGATGGAGCCGACCTCATTTTGTTGATGTATGAACACAGGTGTCCTCCTCTCATTAGTCCATGAGTTGTCCCATATTTATGGTATAACAATAGCGCCCAAAATTTTTCTCACGATTCTATCTTGTATGAGGTTCTTAAAAGTGTTACACCTTCTGGGTAGATGCTAGGCAATATAAGTCAATGAAGTTTTAATTGCAAAAAGGTCATCGGTTCGTTTTTTTGTCGACCCAAGAAGTTCTCGTGATGTCCTTGGCTCGTCTGTGGCCGAGCACATTGACTTATGAAATTTTTATCTAAATTTCATTTGGGCTTGAAGCTAACACGTGTCACGCTCTAGCGGTGGCGACAGACACACTTAATGCGTGCATCTTGGGCAATCTGGCGACAGTTTTAAAGAGTCAGTGGTCTTTTCAAGGGTGACATCAAGTCTGTTTTCGAAATAAGTAATGATTGTTGCCTTGGACCTATAAAAGTCTCTTCCCAAACCATTCCAACCTTTCGCAATCCCAAAACCCTTCACACGCTATCTAAAGAGAGAAAACTCTTCGATGTTCAAATACTTTCTTCTCCGACCATCTCTTCCCTATTATCTGCCATTTTTTTACTGTGTCCATGTTCCAAAAGCCTCATGTCGACGTATATTTCCTCCTTTTAAGAGTTTTCCATATGGGATTCAATCATTTCTGAATTAGTTTTGGCCGTTTGGGAATTTCAGGTACCATATTTCCCCATTTCTCTAGTTCTAGATTTTCTCTGCAATTTTTGTCGTTTTTGTTGCGATTTTGTTAAATAGTGTGGTTATTGTTGATTGGCGTTTGGTTGGTGTTTAACACGCTTTTCCTTTTCCTCCTGATCGTCTTTAACTACCATCTCGGCTCATTCGCTGCTCTCTGCCAAGCTCTCCACCTTCCTTGGTGTGTGCTCGAATTTAGCCGACCCTTGCATGCTCTAAGAGATCTTAAAACAAATAATAAATAAGAGATCTTAATTACTGAAATACTAATATTAGAGAAAACGGTAGAGAGATGAGAGAAAAATAAATAGAACTGCATTTACATGGTTCGGCCGAAAATGGTGCCTACGTCCACAGGTGTAGTGTTGATTTACTAGGAAAAAACCATTAACAAATACAATAGGAAGTGAAGAGTGCGCTTTTGTTCAAATAAAGCAATTATTTAATTAAACACAGTTTTTCAATTAAATCCTAAAAACATGCATCTAGATGATTTATCAAATAAATATATATAGCATGTGACACAACATATCAGGAAAAATCTCCGCAGGGCAAAACCATATTATTTTCAGTATAATATGTAAAGAACGGTTACACGGATTATAATGAAAATAAGTGTGACATACGAAATACCCGCAGGTGTCGGTTCCGATGTCGTCGACTAGAATCTCCCGCAAGAATTCTAGATGGGCAGCAATGAAGAAGATACCGGCTTCTCCACAAAATACTCCTCAATGAGTAGAATAGATCATTTGAAGGTTTATGTTGTGCACTTAACAAATGGGAAGAAGTGTGCATTTATAAGAAATCTTAAAAGCCTTTAAAAACAACTTTACGGAAACATGGCAAAATAAGGGTCGAATTTTGCTCCACATGTTGCAAAAGTGAATTGACCAGCAAAGAGTGGTGACAGTATTTGGCACAAAAATCGAGGTCGACGGCGTCGTTCGAACGAGATGGGATGTCGCTCGAACAAGTTCGCGCGACATGCTTATGTCGCTCGAATGACATGTTATCTCGGTTGAACGAGCACGCTTTCCAAAAAAGTTCGTTTGATCTTAGAAAAAAAATCTGCATTTTATAAAAAATAATTTCAGACTTCAAAAATTATTTTCTAAAAAATTCTCAAATATATATGCAAATATAAACAACTCCAATTAATCATTTTACAGATAGTGCGTCGTGGAGTTGTGGGAAACGGTTGAGCACTACGTAGGATGTAGTAATGATGCACTAGTGAAGATGATGGATGCATGGATTCGGATCAAGGTCGTCGTGGATGATCGTGATGACGTGCTGAATGTAGCGGTATCAGACATACAAATTGTGATCTAGGGAAAACTTAAAAATCCTCGATTCTATCCCGGATATTTATAAAATTATGTCCTTACAAATTCCCTCCTATGTCTATGCCGGTACATACATAAAAAATTCGAATTATGCAAACTCCCCAAAACAAATGACATATAAGATGATATTCCCATTAAACCCTCGAACTGAGAATATTAAATGACATGTCTTCAATCAAACTTCAACATCTTCAAATCTTCAACACTTCAGAAACTCCCAAGTCATTTCTCATCAAGGTGTGTAATCCAATAGATATCAACTTTGTACCTACACACATAAGATAAAACAAATACCCGTGAAACGCAACAGTTTGATTTATAATGATATGCAAAAAATAAATATCCATTAAGTTTCAGCAAATCATTAATAAATCAAAATAAATTTCTCCCCCATAATTCATTAACCCCTTTTTTATGATGTCCCCAAATAGACAGATATGAGAAGCATAAAAATGGAAAATATCACAAAAAAAAATGTTTGTTTGTTTTTTAATATTTTTGAATTTTTTAAATTTTTACTCAAATATACAACAAAAAATCTTCTATTTTTGAATTTTTCAAAATTTGTACACAAGATATACAAAAAGAATTCACACCATGAAAGAACACAAAAACAACCAAGTCGGTGATAGCGTAAATGTAGGGGTGTGAACACATTCGATAGATAAATAAACTCAATCAATCATATGTGCATGATGCAAACGTGTACTCCTAACGAATGAACATCAAAAGTATCCTTAGGTGTAAAAATTGTTGAATTTAGATGGCATCGTCTTAATCAAATCAACAAATCAAAGTAAAAGTGATTTTCACACCAATAACGTCAAAAACTATTTAGCACTTTTTCAAGATTTTCAAAGACGTGCAAACACGTTTAAATTTTCCAACCAAACTCCCTCAGATATATATTTTTTGAGGTGCTAAACAAAATTCTCAAACTTTGGAGAATTGATGATGAAACCTAATGACCCATATTTGGCATGTATTGTTTTTTATTGCCTTTAAATTTTTTCAGGGTCTTTTAACCTCTTTGGACCCCGGATAATAAAATTCCTCAATTTTTTAGGTCCGTTTTAACGGTGGCTTTAGCGCAAAGGATAAATAATTACCCTTCGTAGCCCCTTCCCGTTTTTAAAATACCACACAATCTCGCCAAACGATTTTTACATGCACACCTTTCTTATCAAGTTTTATCACGCCTGATTCGTTTTAAGGACATGATTGAAGTGAAAACACACAACCAACATGTGATAAGAGAAGTACAATAATCAAATCAATTCGTGCATGTGTGCAATAAAGGAAATCATGAGTCAAACATGTAGGAAGTAACACTTAATTACATCTTAATGACTCCAAACATTATAAAGCACAAAGATGACAAGATATATTGTCTCGAAACACTATTAAATAGTCACATGATAAATGGAATGAAATTGTGACTTGACTATCTTAAATGCTCATTCATAAAAGGTGCAAATAAAATACAAAAATCTTTTTGTTCTTTTCTCAAAATTTTAAAAAGAAAATCTTTTTGAATTTTTCAAATAATTTTATCAAAATACAATCTTTTTGTATTTTTCAAATAATTTTATCAAAATAAAATCTAAAAGTAAAAATTTATACAAAAAGTACATGTCATAATGCTAGCAAATATAAATATCATGAATCAAAAACTAGCGTATGACAAACATGAGAACACAATCATCTATATGATATGAAAAGAGAAGAATTATGTGCAAGCAAACGAGAATCAACAAGTCTAAAATCTAGCGTATCCAAAAGTGATTTACTAACCCAATTAGATGTGAAACGTCGTGTGGGGGCTTTGGGAACCACGAGAACACTAGACTTAAACTTCCAAAGACATCTTCCAAGATTAAAACAAAATCTCCTAAGGTGACCTTTCCTCCCACAATGAGAACATGTGTAAACGGGTGGAACAACACCTATGGATTGGTTTTTTCTAATGTCCTTAGGAACGGTTGACCCTCTAAAACAAATAATGATTTTGGCTTTAACACTAGAAGCATGAGAACAAAATGAGCCATTATCATCACTATCAAACCTACTTGAATCGTTTAAATCATTTTTTAACTTTAAAATATTTGATTCAAGCAAAGAATTAGACTCTTCCAAATTAAGGGACGCATTTTTTAAATTTTCAACAATTCCTAGAAGCGTGTCCCTCTCTCCATCAATTAAAATAGACTTATCCCTAAGAGTCTTTTCACGTTCCGTAAAATCATCGATTAATTTTTTATCCTTGACGGCACAAATGGGGACCCTAGAATTTTTTAAGTCCCCCAATTCCTTTTCTAAAAATAGGACTTTATCAACACTCTCCTTCTTGGACAATATTAAATCATTAAAGTCACGATCCAAAGAAACAAATTTTTCACGATAAAAATCTCTTTGATTTTGAACCGTTTGCAAAAAATCCAATACGAATTTAAAACGAGAAATTTCTTTTTCTAAAACTTTAATTCTTTTGCAAAGATTCAAATTCAAAAGTTTTAAACTTTTAGCACTGTCGTGAACTTTTTAAAAAATAGGCTCTTCGTTAGATGGGGGTTCCATTGAAAAAATTGCGAATAAACACAAAAATATTTTTTTTTAAATCAATATCACACTATTTTTGCTAAAAATAGGAATACGCGATAAAATAGCGCAACCCGCTCTGATACCAATTTGAAAAGTGCGCTTTTGTTCAAATAAAGCAATTATTTAATTAAACACAGTTTTTCAATTAAATCCTAAAAACATGCATCTAGATGATTTATCAAATAAATATATATAGCATGTGACACAACATATCAGGAAAAATCCCCGCAGGACAAAATCATATTATTTTCAGTATAATTTGTAAAGAACGATTACACGAATTATAATGAAAATAAGTGTGACATACGAAATACCCGCAGGTGTCGGTTCCGATAGCGTCGGCTGGAATCTCCCGTAAGAATTCCAGATGGGCAGCAATGAAAAAGATATCGACTTCTCCACAAAATACTCATCAATGAGTAGAATAGATCATTTGAAGGTTTATGTTGTGCACTTAACAAATGGGAAGAAGTGTGCATTTATAAAAAAACATAAAAGCCTTTAAAAACAACTTTAAGAAAACATGGCATAATAAGGGTCGAATTTTGCTCAACATGTTGCAAAAGTGAATTGACCAGCAAATAGTGGTGACAACATTTAGCACAAAAATTGAGGTCAGCGGCGTCGTTCGAACGAGATGGGATGTCGCTCGAACGAGTTCGCGTGACATGCTTATGTCGCTCAAACGACATGTTATCTCGTTTGAACGTGCACGCTTTCCAAAAAAGTCCGTTTCAGCTTAGAAAAAAAAATTGCATTTGATAAAAAATAATTTCAGACTTTAAAATATATTTTCTAAAAAATTCACAAATATATATGCAAATATAAACAACTCCAATTAATCATTTTACAGATAGTGCATCGTGGAGTTGTGGGAAACGATTGAGCAGTACGTAGGATGTAGCAATGATGCACCAGTGCATATGATGGATGCATGGATTCGGATAAAGGCCGTCGTGGATGATCGTGATGACGTGCTGAATGTAGCGATATCAGACATACAAATTGTGATCTAGGGAAAACTTAAAAATCCTCGATTCTACCCCGAACATTTATAAAATTATGTCCTTACAGGAAAGCTCTCAAGTTCTCTCTAGAATTTGGACAACAGAAAAATAAAGAAAAATATTTTTAATCCCCAAAAGTGTTGGCAGTATGTGTTATTTATAGGCGATTAGAAGAGAAAGAAATGTGGGTGCCATGTGACCTGCCTTTATAGGTTAAGCATGTACACTTTACATACATGGTGAGAGAATAATCATTAAGTTAGTTATTGACACTTGGGGGAGAATATTTGCATATCTGCTCCATGTGCGCGTGCAATGAATGTTGTTGGCGTTATCTAGTTACATAGTACATGCTTGCTGTAACATAATTAACTAACAGTGTCAACTGGCCGCTGACTAACGGAGTTAAATGAATTGTCGGGACTGGCTGGGTCAACCTCATCCTAAAGCGAACCAAGTTGCTAGCTGGGGCCGACTTCATTTTTGTTGATGTATGAACACATGTGTCCTCCTCTCATTAGTCAATGAGTTATCTCATATTTATGGTATATCAATTATAATTATAGTAGACGTAATATTTCAAGACTCACAATCTCAAATTCATGATCCAAATCTACCTTACCACTCTAGCAAAAATTTCATGAACCATGTACAATACGAGTAGATAGTGTAGATCAATTGTTCGATTAATGTACCAACCTGAACCCAACCTCAATAATCATCAAATCATACTCTTGTAATGTCAACCCATATTTTATGAATCAATAAATTTCATATAATAATGATATTATCATCAAACCATTGTCATATAAAAAATTTAAACTTTGTGCAACTTCTACTTTTTAAAATTTTAAAGTAAGGGAGTAACAATTCATGGGAGGAAAATACATAAACATGAGCTATCATGGATTAATTCTCTCATTTTTCCAACGAAGTTACCTCGAGCTTCCAAGCCAATTCTTTTATTTCCCTCTGATCGCGTAAATGAAAAAAAACTACAAGGCTACTGCGTCATATAATTCATCTCAGTAATATATCGAGAGTGTTCGGTGATGTTGGAGAGAGGGGGACCGAATGCCAAATGACCATAACCAAAGATCAAGTTCAACACTCAACACCTGGGGGGGGGGGGGGGGGGGGGGAACAAAACAATAAAAAATTACAATATTAAGAGAAAAGTGCGATATATTAATGATGTAAGAATGCATGGGTTTACTCAAAATATTTTAATGCTAAATCATTTTATTTCCTTTTCTTTTTGTATCCTATTTTAGTTAGGAGTTATTAGGGGTATATTCCTTAGGAATATTCTTTGAGTGCCCTCTTTAGTTTTTTTTTTTTTTTTTGAACTTTTAGAGTTATTGTGGCTAGCAAAATAACAACTTATAAAAAGCCCTATGGTCTCTCATTGCAATCACTTTACATTTGAATATTGTAAAGAGATTGTGTTGAGTTGTTATTTCTTCTTGGTGTCAATGACCTGTGTCACGTCAATTAAATTGTGCTATAATAAAGAAGTAAACTTTTAATGAGATACCATTGGCACAACAATCTTTGCAGATAGAATTTGGCAATGACATATTAGTATATTTGTTAAGAATACAAAGTTTTACATAAGAAATTTAAATCTTGCACCATAATACATAAATCTTGGCCCTTCTCCCCATTGTCAATTGATTTTGGGTTGGGAACTTAAAATTCTCATCAATATCTATAGCAGTTTTCCCCATTCCACAATGTATAGAAAAAATAATGAGATAAACAAAAAGCACGTTGTTAATGTAATTAGGCGGAAGGAAATAAAATAATATCAGTGTAAAGTCGGGTTAAGCAAGAACGGGAACAGTGATCATCCATGCCTTGATAAGGTGAACGCCTCATCGACCTCATTAATCAATAATCAACAACCCCAGTGTCGTAGTGGATGCATGATAGAACTAAGACTAGATGAAGCAACTCCGACTACTATCAAGTCCGTGGAAATTGCACACGTGCACGACAAATGTGGCAACCGACCAGCCAAAAATTGCATGCACCTTGAACTTGTCAGCTCATACACCCTTAGCGAACACAACAAAGCCCATAAATTTCACTGACGGAACCATAAAATCACAATTGTGCAACTACAGGCTTGTAATAACTCAAATAACTGTCAAGCTTGATACAGGTGCTCGGCATACAAGCAACTGTAAATGAGAATAACATAAAAATACACCACCATGAACTTTCTCACCTTCATGAAAGTCGACGAGGCATTAAACCAAACCGAACATAATTGTCCATTCATATAAGTCGTCCTTCGTTATGAAAGCGGTCTTCTACTCATCCTCATGTCGCATGCAAAATTGGTGACACCCTCCATTCAAACCAAACTTCAAAAATGCGAGCAGTTGGCCTAGTATTTATTTCAACCAGGGAATGGGAAATTCGTACTTTGACTATGGTTTTGTTAACCATACAGCTAGTTGGCAACGCGCATCTTCCAACTACCATCTTTCTTTTAAGCGTGGGGAGGCAACAACGATGCAACGCGACGTGCTCTCACATAATAACCCATTAGGGGACACACTAGTCTCTGCAAGTCTTTGTGCTTAGCGGGAGACATGCGCTAACGAGGCACCCGAAACAAAATCAATTACATGTTGAATGTCACGCAAAGGAGAAAGGTTGTCTGATGGGGTGCAAACATCGTTGAAGGTATCAAAGATAAACCTTATGTTCGGTGGCACACCCATTTAAGGTTTGTTCAGTTGGCTCACCAAGACTTAAGCATTAACCATTATATTAAGCCTCAGATATCAAATTCATCACCATTACTAGGGTAGCGTGCTTGATCGGCCATCATGGACGGTGCCCCAATCAAATTGAAGCGTTTAACCAACAAGAGGTGGCAAATCATTAAATTAATTATCGTTAATAACACCACATCTGAATGTGATCCAATCGAGAAATTAACGAAAGGAGAGCCACCTTGAAGCCATCCAATGCTACGAGGCACCTGCAAGGGTTCCGCCTGTGGACTAAGCTTTTTCACCTTCTCCTAAGTGACGAGATTATCGATGAAACCCTCACCGATGATGAGTGTACACTGTGTATTGAACAAAATATTTCGGCACTAATGAGAGGTATCCACGAGGAGAGAAAAGATCGTTCGGGTACAGTGATAAACCAACGATGTGGCGGACCACCAAGTAGGTGGTCTTATCGGGATAGCTTGTGATGGAATTTGTGGTCAAGATGCAATAGTTGTAAATTGTAATGCAAAGTTATTGCTGAAAATGGCTTACTCGTGGATGGAGAATAGAGGTCGCAATGGATGAAACATCATATGGTATGGGTTCCAAGGTGATGGCTGAAATATGGATCAATTAGGGCCATTGATTGTGGCCGACCAGTTCTAAAATCACACTAAGTAATCGATAGGAACTAAGAACCTATCCATTTTCGCAGGAGGAAGAATAGCTTAGGTGTCATTACGCCTCGGGTGGTTGGGGCTTGGAGACGCCATAATCCTAATCACCGCCCTCGACAAGATCGATAATGCGCTGCAAGTGGTTAAGGAACGGGAATTAGCAGTCGACGAACCCATCTGGCCCTTGCCACCACCAAGGAGGGTTGCACAAGTGGGGCAAACGAACCGTTTAGGGTTGATCCCTAAGGTTAACCCAATCACTCCAATTCTCCTTCATTAGACAAAACCATATAAAGAAAGGAGGGATGAATCGACAGCGAACCTGATACCAATTTTGATGTAATTAGGTGGAAGCGAATCAAAATATAACGATATGGAAATTACAAATGAAATGCTTTCATATTCTCGTCAATACCCTTTTACAATAAAGGGATATTTCAACTTTTCACCTTATTTTATAAGTAATGCTTTGACTTTACACCCTACATTTTGAAATCTATGACTTTGTACCCTGTTGTGTTGTGTGTGGATCTGGCAAAATGTGACACGACGCGATAACACACAAAATTAACAGCTAATGGGTCAAGACTTATCGGATTTGGGCCACTATTAGGTTTACACGATAGACCCGTTAAAAATAACGAATAGGGTTGATTAAATTCGCTTGACCCGATAACAACCCGTTAAGACCGGAATATTGTTCGTGTTTTACTGGGTCGTGTGACTCATTACTAACCATTATAACCCGTTTAAGTATGTAGGAAAAATTAGAATAATATTTTTAGTTTGAGGGTTACTTGTGTAATTGTGCAAGCAAACCCTAAACAAAAACTAAAAATGTCTTCTTTCAACAACCCACCACAACCACACAAAACAAAAATAACACTCTCTTTTCATTTCATCACACACTTCACTAGCAGCATCCAACACACACAAACACACACCAAGCATTTATCCATCTCTCTTCTCTTCATTTCTCTCCCATCCACACCGAATCAACAAACCAACCACCGCAACAGGCAACCCCAACGGTGTATTCTCTCTCGGCCAAACCTCCTTACCGAGAGGTCTCTCTCTCTCTCTCTCTGTGTGTGTGTACATATACATACACACACACATATTCATAATACGCATACATATACATATATAGTTGCGATCGTCTTGATAGATCTCTTTACGATATATATATATATATATATATATATATATATATAGTGGACAAGTGTTTCTGAATCCGTGTGATTCATGATCTATAGTGAACAAGTGTTTTAATTAACTATTGTTGTCAATTTACAAGTTTATATCTAATCGCCTAAAATTTAACTGACCACTTGGAAAATCTCTTTTGTGTTTTGTGATGAGTAATATATTGTGTGTCAATTTTCAGGGTTTTTTATACCATCTTTTCTATCCATTTTTATTTTCATTGTTTACTGACAACAAATAATATTTTAGTTTTTAGGTGGTTAAACTCTTGAAGATGGAATTTGGGGCCGCTTTAAAGACTTGAAGTTCACTTTTTTTAACTTTATCTGTGACTTCGTAATGTACTTCAAACTTTATGCATTGGTTGTGAATTTATGGACTACTTGGGACTTTATATTTTCTGTTAATTTATGAAAATGATGGAACTTTTATATTATGAACTAGTGTATTTATGTTAGGGGTGTTTTTTTTATGAATGAGATGGAAATGTTCAAATGTATCATGTATGGATGGAACTAAAACTTTCATATATTGATTTTGTAATTGTAAATATTGTACTAGTGGTGGAATTTAGACATGTCGATAAAATTACATTTATAATAGGTCAAATTCACTACAATTATAATTCTTTAAAGGTCACATAGTTCCATACTTGAGAATTACATCTGAATGATAACGGATCTTATTGGGACCTAACGTGTCACTCAACCCAGAATAACCATTAATTTAACGGGTTTATCGGTTCATATCGGATAAACAACACGATTCGTTACTTTAACAGGTTAAACAAGTTTGTGTCGTGTAACCTGTTAGGAAAACGAATTGTGTACTTGTACTGGATTCATGAACTATTAAGTTAACGAATCGTGTTCAGGTTGAGCATATTTTCACACGAATTCATTAAGACCCAACACGAACACGAACCAAAACGACACGTTGTAAGGTCTAGTTGTGTGTCACTAAAGCTAAAAAAAACATCGCTAAAGTGTTTAAAAAATATGTTGCTAAAGCCGAAATTTCAGGTGAAGAGTTAGAAATTAAAATAAGGGGTGAAAGTCAAAAGGCGATGAAAACATGGGGTGAGAAGTCAATATCTCTAAAAGAAAATTTGTGTTGGCCTGTAAAAGATAAATTACACGGGTGAGGTCCTACAAAAGACGAAGTAAAAGAAGAGGAAAAAACATAGACTAAAATTGAATAATCAAATGATAACAATAAATGGTGAACAACCCTCCGATTTCATTGAATTTAATGAAAGTGTTCACTCTGAAGGCATCGAAAGCACTTATCCCTCATAAGATTAAAAGAAATACTCCTTATGTTATAAATAAAAAGTCCCTAGTTCAAATTCACAAACTTTAAGGAAATAATCTTTCCCAAAATTTATCCTTCCAAACTTAGTTTGAAGATGAAACCAAATACCAAGCTGTACACAAAGTTCATGCATATGCAATATATTAAGGGTAAGATTAGAACTCATGCTATTTTATACACTATTTTCAAAAATAAAGCTCTTAATTCAAGGCAATCTAAAAAAGAACACATGACTCTTAATTCGGGACAAAATGAGCATGGTTATCCTAGAAGATTCTATTATTTCTCTTGAAATACATCAAATAATATCAACCCTCCGATTTCATAGAAACACCCTTAAGAATGTCCTAGCTATTATTGAGGGAAATTTGTAATTACTGTTAGGACCGAGGATTTTAATTCTTCCCTATAAAAAACACAATGCTCATAACCTACTACCCTTCCTAAAAATATCGCTCAAAGAGAAACTCTTCTTCTAAGAGAACTGACACCAGCCTAACCCTCAATCATAGGCTTAAACTCAATTTGTTCCTCATGCATCTCCCTACGGAATCAAGTCACCTCCATTGTACTCACAAAGGATTCTGGAAACCACCTCTATGTCTAGTTTTTACTCCCTAATGGTTCTCCTCGTCTTATCACTCAACACATTAATGATTATTTACAACCAAAGTATCTCATCATATCATGTCACCGCTATAAAAAATAGCTTTCGCTCTATGTTTGCACATGAAAGGTTATGAGCATTCTGTTTTTATAGTGGTGACATGATATGATGAGATACTTAGGTTGTAAATAATCATTAATGTGTTGAGTGATAAGATGAGGAGAACCATTAGGGAGTAAAAACTAGACATAGAGGTGGTTTCCGGAATCCTTTGTGAGTACAATGGAGGTGACTTGATTCCGTAGGGAGATGCATGAGGAACAAATTGAGTTTAAGCCTATTATTGAGGGTTAGGCTGGTGTCAGTTCTCTTAGAAGAAGAGTTTCTCTTTGAGCGATATTTTTTGGAGGGGTAGTAGGTTATGAACATTGTGTTTTTTATAGGGAAGAATTAAAATCCTCGGTCCTAACAGTAACTACAATTTTCCCTCAATAATAGCTAGGACATTCTTAAGGATGATTCTATGAAATCGGAGGGTTGATATTATTTGGTGTATTTCAAGAGAAATAATAGAATCTTCTAGGATAACCATACTCATTTTGTCCCGAATTAAGAGTCATGTGTTCTTTTTTAGATTGCCTTGAATTAAGAGCTTTATTTTTTAAAATAGTGTATAAAATAGCATGAGTTCTAATCTTACCCTTAATATATTGCATATACATGAACTTTGTGTACAACTTGGTATTTGGTTTCATCTTCCAAACTTACACTGAAACTACGCAATCTCTCACTATGAAAGGTGCATGAGCTATTAGGTTATGAGCTCATGTGCAAAAAAAAAAAAATATATATATATATATATATATAGAGAGAGAGAGAGAGAGAGAGAGGATCAAGTGAGGTCTCCCAGTTTGAGGACTCTGAATGAAGTCCATTTTTTTAAAAATAGTAAAAAAAAAATTTGGAGATGATTTTTTTTCTATGATTTTTAAACATTTCAGTAGGACCATAAAAAAATAATCAGTTCAAAATGAATTTTTTTACTATTTTAAAAAAATCGATCAAACTTTTTCAATTTTTAACAGGTTAAAAACAACTTAAAACTGACACAGTTAACAAAAAAATTCATTTTGAGTTGATTGTTTTTTTATGGTGCTATTGAAATATTTAAAAACTATAGAAAAAAAATTAGTCTCAAAATATTTTTTCACTATTTTAAAAAAATGGACCTCATTCAGGGTCCTCAAACTGGGACCTCACTTGATCATTTCCCTATATATATATACTAGCGAATGCCCGTGCCCGAGGGCACGGTGATAAATTTGTCCCCGTGATAAAACCCAGCCCATAATAACCCATCATTTTTTAGAAAAAAAAACTTTAAAAAAAAATTAAAAAAAATAATTTTTTTTAAAATATTTAAAAAAAATTATTAGTTTTTTAAATATTTTAATAAAATAATAATGTATGTATGTATGTATGTATGTATGCATGCATACATGCATGTGTATGCATGCAAGCATGCAACACATAAAATGCCATGCATGTTTATCATGCATATCTTATCATACATGAGTTACTATTCATAACACCATTGTCCCATATTATATATATATATATATATATATATATATATATATATATATATATATATATATATATATATATATATATATAGCGTAATGCACACAAAGAATTTGTTAGACGTATGAAACAACAAGAGAGGGACAGTGCACAAAATATCCAAGTATATACAAGTCAATTTTTTGAATTTTGAGTGGGGCACTATAGCATGTCTACAAGCCATTTAAGTGTAAAACTCCAATTTTTAAAAATTATAAAAAAATGGTGGGCCACCTAGATCCCTCCGAGTTTTGGCACCCCCTCCAATTGCGCCTCGTTGCTCTCATTGTGGGGAAAACCCTATGCAGATTGATCAGGTCATAATCTACGAGGCGGAGATCTCGTGTTGAATGGTCCATAAGAACCGTTGGTGCTTGAAGAGATGTTCTAAAGATCTGTATGGACCTAACCCAAAATGTGCTTCAGCTATTTTGACCTATTAACACATTTGGTTGTTGATTTACTTGGGCTTGAATGTTATGAATTTATTCCGAATTTGGAGTTTGTGAAGTATATAGTTTTGGGGGTCAAAGTTTGGTGATCTCAATTTGGCCAGACAAGCGGAAAAGTTCTTCAACCCATTTTAACCTATTAACAGATCTCATACATAGTCTTAATGTTTTGATATCTTGCTCAAAGATCATATGTTTGAGCAAAAGAATAGATTAGAGAAGCCTAGGAAAAAAAAGAAAAAAAAAAGACGATGGCATATAATGGATAAGAAAGACAGACCTGCTTTCCAGATTTTTTACGGATCGACTCCCTCATTTTCTCTACTGCGTATATGGAGCAAGCTCGGAGTTCAACTTCCTCCTCACTCCCTGAGCCAATTTCGTGGTTAGCCTGTATTCTTGTTGATAGGGCTGAACTATATCTCAGAACTCCAAGCTGCTGAAGCACTGCTGGAACAATATAGTCTGCAAATATGGTAATTGAACTTACATCATTGAATTCTCCATATCCTTTCCCCTTAAATGCACCCCATAAATCAGCGGCAAATATCTGAGCTCTCTTATAAAAGAAAACCTGGCGGCCTTTGTACACTGTGTGGTCTCGGAAACCTGCAATATTAAACCAACTTAGAGTTCATATTAAAATGTCCCTTGTCATTTTTGGTGACCAAATACACAACCACTCAAATAATTATCATGTTAGCAGATAGACTATTATAACAGAACTGCGGAAAAAAAATTAGAAATACCAGGAAAGTGGTGTGTGATAAGAGCTACAAGCTTTACAGCGGAATTTCCACAAGACTCCACAAGATTGGATGCCTTTCCCTCAAAACTTCTCTCCAGCTCAAGCCCAACCTAAGCCATGAATAAGATGAATATAGTATTTTGGTCAATAAGCATGAAGTCCAAAAATATTCATACTACAAGATGAAAAAATATGAGATTTGTTTAACTATCTTTAACTTTAAAGTGTACCTCATGCATCAAGCGGACCCTCTCATCCTCCAAAGGAAGTGGCTTTGGCCATTTTAACAATTCTCGTAATTGGAGGCCTGGCAACAACCATTACCATAATTATTTTCTGAAGAGAACTTCACTCGTAGGGGCCACAAGATTGCCATAGTTGAAAACATATCTACTGAACTAAGATTTAGATTTTTAATAGCACCCCAATTTTATAGTGTGGGATTAGTTTGCGCAGGTGAGGATTTAAAACATGGAAAGTTAATTCCATGTGCATTAAAAACTTTACTTTCGTACATATGTGTGCGCGCGTATTAGCCAAGTGCAAATAACAAATTGCAATTGAGCCAGCTCTTGTAACACAATAATATCAAGTGCATCACTTGAGCAGATTGGAACACTCATATGATATATAGTCAACCAGAGATATTTTTGTGGGATATTCTTCACTTCTAGCTCCAGAAAGCATAAGTTTGAAAAAGATCACCCAATTCATACTAATCCCAGTAACAAAGTCTACAACTCAGATATCCTTCACTTCAATCTATGTATCTAATAATTGAGTGGCATATATATGCATAGAGAGGGTGGGGGAGAGAGAGAGAGAGAACCTGAGAAATGCATTAATGCAAATCCCTTCAGAATGAACGTTAAAGATAGAAGTTCAAGAGGAAACCAAATTACCAGTGTACTTTTGTAGACGACCCGCATTAAACACAGTTTTGTCATTTTGAAGAGCTGCCTTTAATCCCGAAGCCAAATGATCATAACTTAAATCCTTGTCTGTCATCAAATAAAGCAATAAATATATGAAAACTGTGTTAGTGTCATATTAGTACTTACTATTAACTTGAAACACCTGACATGCTTGAGTTTCAGCTAACCGGACGTTAGAAAACTAAGAGTCACTCAGATGATTATACAAGCTGCAGATGGTAATCAACTCAAGCATGAATGGCAAAGTTACGGCACAATAATGCAAGTTGTTACTATTGCAAACAATCGCAAATACAGAGATCAAGCTGTAAAAGACAACTAGTATCATCTTTATTTCTTTTAACTCTCTACACACCCAACTAATTCTCCCAAGCACATGCATCTCCCCAAAACTCGTGTACCGGGCAACTATAAAGATAAATTCTTGAAAAATGAATAAGTAAAATTACATCGACTAAAATTTTAACAATGCAGTCTGGCAACCTTATAAAAACATAGCTACAAGTGAACCATATTCCAATACACAAATCAAATAAGGATAGCATGATGGGGAAAGAGGAATTAAGCACAGATCTAATGGAGGACTCCTTTTTCAAATAACCTTTTTCTTTTTGTTTTTTCCTTTATTTGATAAAAATTAATGATCCTTTTTTTTATTTATAGAAATTATAAACTGTGGCGATATTTGGGTGCTTTCTTTAAAGGCGATCATATTTTCACATGCAGTCATCCAAATATATTTATAGACGTGATTGGTCATATTATAGTCCTAAACCTTTGATTTTTATCTTAAAGACAATAAAAGTCGCATAACATTTATAGGTAAATACTAGGGTTGGTTTTGACAAAGTAACGACGTAACTTGAGTTTCTAATATCTGATTTGACCTTACCAGGTGTCCTATCTATTTATAGGTGAATACTAGGGTTGGTTTGGGCCTTTTGGGGTGCCAAAAATGAGAGGAATTTTGAGGGACAAGGTCTGCAATGTACCTTTTGTCCCTACCTGGTCTGCAGTCGCATGTCCCTCTAACAGACGACACCTGGTATAAACTCAAAATCAAAAAGCAAATATGTCTCCTACTGGTGACAAAACAAATGATTTCGTAAATATCTTTTCAAACGGTAACCTGTTTTACACAACTTCATAAACTTGAGAGTGACCTCGAGGGCCACCCTCTCTAAAATCAATTTATAAAAAATATATTTTTTTTTTTGAGCAACCTCTTGGCTACTCACTTCAGTTATAACTAAGTGTGGGCAATGTTAGGGCTTGAGTGACTCCTAGGATCGCTCTACTACTATTCTCTCTATCTTAAAGTGCTGAATAGTTGAGCTTGCTCAACAAACCTTGTCTCTCCGCGACCAAGCCAAAACTCTCAGGAAAATCCCAACTAGCCCCCTCGTGGCCATCACTCTTGAGTGGAGGGGTTGCTCGTGGTGAGCCCCCTCGTCCTTTGCCTTTTTCAGTAGCCCTAGTCTTGTTTAAAGGAGTTGCTCATGGTGAGCCCCCTCGTCCTTGCCCCTTTTTCTGTGGCTCCTAACCTGGGTGGAGGGGTTGCTCGTGGTGAGTCCCCTCGCCCACGTATTACATTTGGTCATAGGATCACTCATGGTGGGCCCCCTCTCTCTAAATCTTTTCTTGCTAATTTGGGCAGTGGGAGCCTATCTACGTGGGCTCGCTCGTCCTAGGCTTATTTTGGACTAGCGAATGAACACCCCTCTACATTAGTCCCCTCGTACAAAAATCTGTGTGTTGGGTAGACCAAAGGGTTTTGTACGCAATGATTTAATTCGTCTTGAAATGTGAACGGTTTCACTTAGTCACATCAGCTCACATTGAGAGTCTCGAGGTGACACGTGTTGAGGAAAGAACAGGCATTCCATCATTTAGGAAATAATTTGCTCGACTTTTGATTGCCAGGAGCGGGTGGGTCTCTTTTAGTACAAAAGAACCATTTTAACTTCATTAGCTTTTAACTTAACATTTTATTTTCAACATAGCCTTTTAGAGAGAGAGAGAGAGAGAGAGAGAGAGAGAGAGAGACCTTGTTTTTATAGAGCCCTCAAACTCGTCGACCCAACTCTTTAAATTTTTCAAAAAATGGCTTCTTCTTCAAAGAAACCCTCTTCCACCATCACCACCACTAGCAAGGTTCTAGTGGATTCCTTCCCTATTTCCATTATAGTTTTCACTGTCTTGGCCACTGGAGTAACCACGATCACCATCGCCATTTTGGATGCCACCGTCTCTGCCGTGAGTGGTTCGTCTTCCGGAGTTACTGCGAGCGGGGATCCCTCGACCACCACCACCTATTCCAAATCCCAAAGGAATACTTGGCAAACCGTTTGAAAATGGACTTTGGGCTATATCACCTTGCTCCATACTTTGGCCGTCAAGACACCTTCATGCCTCTGCTCTTGCCAATTTCAAGTAGGAGTTCGTGGCTAGAATCATCGAGCAACCTCGTGTGGGTTTGAGTGAGTCTAGTGACTTTCCTATTCTGTTACCTGATAGTATTTTTAAGGTTCGAGTGGATATGGGTGATTTTCTCCATTCCAACATTGAACTCAAAGTTTGTGGAGGTGCCCCTGACGAGTGCGCCCTTTGGGTTGATCATATATTCCCCCCCCCCCCCCCGCCCCCGCACACAAGGCTATTGTCGCGGGGCTTGGTCTTGCCGCGACCATTAATAGTTTGAAGAGTTGTTCCATTGCCAAGCATGCCAGTACTTTCACTCTGTTGGCTTCTCGTTGGAGCAGGAACTCGCAAACTTTTGTTACTGGATGGGGCGAGTTTACTATAACCATGAAAGACATTTGCGAGCTGCTCGCCTTACACTATTTAGGAGGGCATATATTTTCTAATGCCTATAAGGATGAGGTCGAGGAGGGAATGGTAGAAGAGTTCCACTCAGCTTTACGTGAGTGCTCTAAAGATACAGGAATCAATCAGACTGGCACCACCAAGCATACCTATGCTAAATGGTAAAGGTATTTGTTTAAAGATTTCGAGCAGTTGCCCAAGGTGGAAAGTTCGAGCAGGGAATTGAAAATCCAAGAGGGACCCAAATCAATTCCTCCTCTCATTTGGCATCTTTCTTTGACACTTTGCTTAGTAGGTTTTTATTTTTAGGGAGACCAGACGATTCCCCTCATGAGCTTCTTTTTAGACTTGAGGTGTGACTTGCTCGAGGGAGGGCGATTCCCCTCGCAGCTTTAACCTTGGGGTCTATCTATACTTAGCTAGATCGTGCTCATGTTGACGTCAAGCGATCCTGTAGACGTCATGACGCTATCAATTTCACAAATTATTTTATCCTCATGTCCTTATTTGAGAGATTCCCCAACTTTGCCCCAGAGTCAAGAGCCTGTCATAGTCAAGCTGCTTGAGCTACACGGTAGCATAAGAAAACTCCCAAAGCTCCTCTAGACCCTCTGATAGATAACATTGATGAATTCTGCTTCTGACCTTATTGCAAACGAGTTGGTGGGGTTTTTACGTAGGACTCCTCATCTTCAGGAGGTACTTTTTATTGTCCCGCATATGCTGAGTCTGTTTCTACCTATCCTCATATTGAGGTGGCAGTTATGCTCTTACCTTTGCATTCTTCCTTTATTGACTGACCTGAGCCAGGGTGTGGAGTTTTACCACTCTGAAAGAGTGAGGAGGCAATTCAGTTATGATCAAGATGTTCATTCACTTTCCTATTCGAGCACCTCCCCATCCGAGCTGCATCTTGAGGCCTATGCCAATTTCCCTTTTGAGGGGATGGTTCACAGAGTTGACCATTTGGGAGGTTTATATGTGCCTCCTCAAGATTACTTGAAATCTTTCACTCGCTCCTAGTTTATTTTATGGCAGAGGCAGGTGTGCCTCATTCAAAACTGTGTGAAGGATGTCCCTCGCGAGACCATCTCTACCAAGATCCCCAACAATGACAAATACTTGGGCAAAAGGACCCAAAGTGAGTTGTGGCATCGCAGCACCATCTCAAAGACCCCTCTTGAGCAAGTCACCCCAATCTTGGTGAGGCCCCTGTTCGATGAATCTATTTACTGTTGCTGAAGGTATTATGACCAACTCCTCTTTACATAGTGAAATTGGCTTTCATAGAGTTTCACCTGCTGGTTCCCCTTCTCATTCATTTTAAGAGGAACCAGTTGATTATAGAAGCACTCCTTCCTATGATGATGACAGTTCTTCAAATGACGTAAGTGACATTGACCCTCATGGTGAACATCATCCTAACGCTTCTACTTTGTTGCTGGATCTTCCAGTGAGGACACTATGATATATTCTCCCTCCGCCAGTAGTTCTACCACCAAGCATCTCCCATATGGGCAGGGCACGCGCCCAACTACTGTAAGTCTTTTCTCCTAACTTCCTTTGCTTGCCTTTTATCTAACCAACTTTCATGATTTTTTGTTTAATTCATTTTTGTCTTTGTGAAATTTTACAAGTTTCTTCTGTCGAGGTGAGTGATCCCTCACCTCCACCTCTTGTCCGAGCACCCTTTCCCAGGGATGGTCTCTTTTTTTAGTCCAGATAGAAAGGTTCATTACTTCCTCCCTATTCAGCTATTGCTTTCTTCTTTTCTTTTCTTGTAACATTTTACTGACATAGCTTATTTCTTTTTGCCTTTGCAGCTATCTTCTGTGTTTCCCACAACCACAAGGACCTTTTCTGTGTCTTTTCGTTCTGTTCAGGTAAGAATCAACCCCTCTGGTTCTTCTACCATGTCGTCTTCTTCGACATATCTTGATGGCTCTCTTTATGTGTTCACAGAGAATCGTTCCTCCTAGTCGTACTTCCCCACCTACTGCCTCTTCTACGGTGGGCAATTGTTCCAGAGGTACTTGAATTTTTTACTTCTGGCATCTTTTTCTGTCTAAAATTTTTTTCTTATGTATGGCTGAAATTTATGTTGTCTGTATTGCTTTTGTCTTTCTTTCTTGCAGGGCTTGTCTTCACGTAGCCCTTCTACCACTAGGAGAACGGTGCTGCTCACTGGAGTAATTGTTCCAGGCTTGTTACCTTCCGAGAGGATACATATCCCCAGGTTGATGTGCCTATGGATAACAGGCCCCATATTTATGCCTTTCCATCTCTGCCAATCTTCTGCCGATCTTCACCATTACTTCCAATGAGCCTGTTTCACAAACTATTACCTCTTCTCAGATTTGGGTTTGTTTCTAACAATCTTGTGACGGACAGGCCACTACCACTGCACCACCAACTACTCCAGTAGTTATCTTTCGTCCTTCTTCTCTAGACGGGATTCTTGTATTTTTTGAACCCTCTATTCTTGTCTCATTTTTATTTATCGCTTGAATTTCGTTCTCATGGCTTGTCAGCATATATTCGTGTTTCAACTTGCCAATGTCACAACATTGGCTGCTTCTCCAGCTTCTTCTTCACTAGCCTCTGCAGCTGTTGAGGCCTCTTCTGCCACGGGCTCTGGTGGAAGCGTCATCATAGCACCTCTCCCGGTATCTATTTTAACTCAACTTTAAAACAATTTTATATATTTTCTTCACTATATAAGCAATTCTTTAGCACTTATATCCTTCCTTTATTCACAGGTTGGTGCTAGTGAGGCCTCTTTATCTGTGGTCCCTGCGGTGCGGGCTGAGGAGGCAACCCTCTAGGTACTTCCTTTCGCGCATTTGTTTGTTATGCTTGTACTCTATGCACGAGAATCTTTAAGTCTTTCCGACATACTTGTAGCTATGGTCCCTCTATTTGCGGGACCTATATCATGGTTCTCAAGTTAGCACTATGCCGATTCCTGTATCTGTGGAACCCTTGGCTAGCATCCCGGAGGAAACTATCGTGGTATGTTTAGTACACTATTTTTTTACTTGCATTCTCTGTGCAATGATTTGCTAACACCCCTATATCTTATTATTTTCAGATTAGTGCTGCTGCTATCCCCACCACTGCAGGACCTCTGGCCAGTGTCTCAGATGAGACTTCCCAGGTAAACACTTAGTATACTATACCTTCCAAACTTTCTTTTACTGTGCAAGTGTTCACTAACACTTACCTGTTTCCGTTAATGTTGCGGTTGTTCCGATGATTGTGGAACATCTTGGGGAAGTCACTGTGAGAGAGGTATTATACTGTCATACCCTCCCCTCCTTTCTACTTCCCCTTTTCTTCTTGCTTTTGCTTTTACTGTGCAAGTATGCTCGCCCTCACCCCCCCCCCCCCCCCGTTTCCTTCTTTTCAGGTTAGTGAGGCGACTATCCCTAGTTCTGCCAAACATACTGTAAGTGTTGTACAGCGCACTCTCCGTCATGCGGCACCTTCTCGATTTGGCAGTAGCGTACTTACCCCTCTGATCTTTGAGGTAAACTTTGCATTCCTTGGTTTACTTTGAGCAAAGACACTCAGATATCTATTCTTCTCTTTTTTTGTGACTTATCATTTTATGTTTCTCATTTTCAGGATCCCATGAGCGAACCTGCTGAGGTAGCTGATGAAGCAAAGTAGAGTTCTGAGGCCACTCGCTCAGATGGTGTTCCTGGCTCCGACAAGGATTCCTCTCTTCCTCTTTCAGAGCTCGAGTCCCGAAACACAGGTTATGACGATATCAAGGTAGAGGCTCCTGAGGCCTTTATGAGTGCTTTATGGCGTGCATAGCTGCTTTCGAGGTTCCTGACCCACGAGCGGGAGGTGCTAGAGATGATCTTGAAGCACCATCCTAAGGCTTTTACGTCTCAGAGTGTGTTCAACATCGACAGCCTCGCGATCTTCAATACAAGGGCTCTCACTAGTCATCTTCATGATTTCTTGTCCACTCCGACTGCTGACCTGACCAGCACCAGGACTACATTGTTTCTCCAGGCCCCTCGTGATCTCCAGAGATTTTATTATTTTTGGTTGGACTGGCTTGACATTGCGGTTCATCGTTTTCTGAGTGTCCCATTTAGGAAGATGATGAGACTTCACACGTCTAGGCAGTTTAGGCTTCAACAGCGCCAGGTTGAGGCTACTCGGATCAGGAGTCAGATTCAATCGCTCCACTCCAGGCCAAGTTGGCCAAGTTTGAGGCTGGTGATACTAAGGATGAGGACAGGATGGCCAGGTTGGAAGAGCAGTTTGTTAAGGAGGCAGGTCCCTCTTATGCAGATGTGCTCGTGGCAGGATTTGTTTTTTCTTTTATCTAGCGAATAGTTTATTTTGCTATATAGACTTTGCTTTGTATTTTTCTTTCCTTCCATATATGTAAAGAGTTATTTGACATTATTGAAAACTATTAGTTTGTTTCCATTTTGTCTTTTCATTCCTTGACTCTGTTATGCTTTTGGCATCTGTTTACTATGATCTGCTCTATTTATTGTAAATATTTTGTCAATTACAACTGCTCCGTGTTCTGTGGGGTACTTACCTATGATTTGGGCAAGCTATCAAGCATGTGACTGGGGCAAGTTATCTTTTTAAAGTTGCCCCTCTAACTGCGGGGTACTTGGTGTATATACATTTTTTAGGGAATAACTTGGAGGAGGGTAACCCCCTTCTCCTTCCAGAAAGAACAATCACAAAACTAGAACTAAGTAAAAAAGGGTAACTATTTCTTCTTTTTTTTTTAGTGAACTACCCCTTGTCTACGGGGTCCTTGTTCCAAACTTTAACTTGAGAACTTTCAATCTGTGAAAAAAAAAATTAAGTATTTGTTTTAAAAAGGGGGGTAGACCCCCTTATGCACATTTTCATATAATCTAGTAAGAAAAATTTACTTTCTTGAGAACAAAGGTCAGAACTTGTTCTTCGGGTTATAAGTCTGTAAGAAATACTTTCTATAAAAATTATTATTATTATTATTATTATTATTATTATTTAGAGAACTATCTCCTGTTCGTGGGAATGCTGGGAATGCTCAAACTGTTGTGTCTATAAGGGCTTTGCTCACTTATACTTTGCAAGTGGGATGGATGTACCCCCAGGCATAATGAGAAAAGTTAAATTTGTCATGGACCCTCTTCTAGTCTAGTAGAGAGTTACTATTCTTACTTTTTAAAAAAGGGAAAACGTTAATCTGATGCACCCACCTCATAAAGCAGGTAAATAAATAATGCAAAAGTTATCAGGTAATGATCAAAATAGTTGTTATTCATTTATTTTGTATTGTATGTTGTTTACAAGGCTTTGCTTTACTACCTTTACAAAACAACTTTTCTTGTATTAGAGCGGGACATTCAAACTTTCAGAAGAAATAAAGCTTAACAAAAATTAGGCAAAATATTTTTTTTAGCCACTTACGATTAATAGATTGAAGACGGTCACTCTCAAGTTCAGATATCTGGTAGTAACCCGACTTGCCCACCCCTCTCATCACGAAGGGCCCTTCCCAGTTAGGCTTGAACTTTAATGGTGACATGCTGCGAAGATGGTGAGTGGACGCACATAGGGCCAAGTTCCCTACTTGAAATTCCTTGGGCTTGACCAAGTTCTCATAAGCCCATGAGGACAGCTGCTGGGTGTAGACCTTGAAATTTTCCTTGACCTTGTCTTTGTGCTCGTCCAAAGCCTCTAACTGCACGTGTCGGGGGTCTGGTATAAGGCCATTGCTCAGAGCAATCCTAGCTGAGAATACTGCAAGCTCTACTGGTAGGACAGCTTCGATCCCGTAGACTAGCGAGAATGGAATAAACCCTGTCGACTTCGTCTTTGAAGTTCTGTAGGTCCAAAGCGCCATTGGTAGTTTTTCATCCTAAGCCCCTGACATGCCCTTAAGCATCTTCTTCAAAATATTGATGAGTGTCTTGTTTGTAGCTTACGCCTGGTCGTTTCCCTTTGGCTATGAGATGATTGAACTGTTGTGTACAATCTTGTATTTATCTGTAGCCCCATCTCCTTACACACAAATTGTTTCCCATTATCTGTTAGAATCACTTTGGGAATACCAAACCTGCATATGATATATTCCCTTATGAATTAGGTCACCACTTGGGCAGTCACTCCCCTTAGAAGGATTGCCTCTGCCCATTTAGTGTACAGTTTTGTGGCAACAATGATGAAAGCCTTGCCATGAGAGACTAGGTTGATCTTTCCCACCAGATCGAATGCCCAAGTGTGAAAAGGGTAAGGAGCTGCTAGGCTTTGTAGACTTACTGAGGGGGTATGCACCATGTCGCCATGCACTTGGCATGCCTTGCACTTCTTGACATAGCTGATAGAATCAGCCTCCATCGTGAGCTAATAGTACCCCAGCGTCATCAGTTGATCATATAACTTGACACCTCCCATATGAGAGGACTCATGTGCCTCCTTCAACACGTTTTTTATGTCTCCCTTCGCTACATACTTTAGTACCTTCTCATTATATCCTTTCCCGTAAAGTCCCCTTCTACTAGATAAAAGTGAGCCACTCTCTTCTTGAGGTAGATCCCATCTACTCTTTCCGTTGGCAACTCCCCATCCCTCAGATATGTTATGTAGGGTGTCCTCAAATCTTCAAACACCTCTACAAAATTGGCCTCAGCTGATTGATCAAACTGAGTCTGGCACTTCAAACACCCCTGCTGCAGACGAGCAGTCTCCGTGCTCATGGTGAGCCAATAGTATCCCCCCGCTGCAACCGACGGTAAAGGGGGATGTCAGTATCCCAGCAATGTTTTTTGTGCATTGCTACCGGTCTCTCTTTGGCCTCTTCTTCTCCCACACATCTGGAGAAAAATCCCTCCGGAATCTTGAAATAGAGTCCCCTGAAGTAGATGGTAGTTTGCCAATTCTGACATTTTCATCGTTCCTTCTCTGGTTTCCAACTGCTTCACTACTGAGCACCTCCAACCATCTGGTTCTTCACTTGGAAATAAAGACTTAACCGTGGTAGGAACTATTCTTCGACATACTGTTACGGTCGCTTTTGACTCGTCCATCTCCAATTTTTGGGCTATGGTGGCTAGGGCATCTGGATGCCTGTTCACCGTGCAGGCATACCTCTCAATGGTGATCTTCAAGAACTGACTCAGCAATTTCTGGATGATGGACCTATATGGTGCTAGATTGGTATGCTTGAGGGCGAACTCCCCATTAACCTGTTTCACTACCAGGGTAGAGTCCCCTCGTATGCACAGCACTCTAATGCCTCTTCTCAGTGCTTCAAGCAATCCCAGAATGAGAGCTTCATACTCAGCCTCGTTGTTTGAACATTTGAAATCAAGTTTGAAGGAGAGGGTGATCTTCTCTTTCCCATTAGAGAGAATAATACCTGCTCCACCTATCCCTAGGGCACAAGAGCCGTCAAATTCCATCTTCCATTTCTTCCGCGAGGCAAGCTCGAAAGTTTTCCCTGGTAGCTCCTCATTAAGTGGCTCAAAATTCTGGCTTGGGAAATGGACTAGTAAATCTTCTATTGCCTGGCTCTTAACAGCCTTTGGGACCATGCACATCAAATCATACTCCGACAAGATCAAGAACCACCTTGTTGCTCTACCTACCAAGACCGTTCGCGCCAGAAGGTACTTGACAGGATCGCACTTGATGACAATATGGACTGTAAGTGCCAGCAGGTAATGCCTTAACTTCTGAGCAACAAACACCAAGGCTAGACAGTGATTCTCTATATTAGTGTATCTAGATTTCGTACTTGAGATCACTCGCGAACAGTAGTAAATGGGTCTTTCTACCCCTGCTCTTACTTGGGCAAGCAAGGCTCCTATGGACCTCTCCGTCGAAGTTAAGTAGAGCAGCAGCGGTGCACCCACCTCTGGCGGTACCATAGTCGAGGGTGATTCTAATATATCTTTAATTTTCTCAAAGGCTTTCTTTTATGCATCTCCCCAAACTCATTTAGCTTTTTCCTTCAACAGCGGAGCGAACGGGTGTGCCACCTCTGCTAAAGTTGGTATAAACCTTCTTAGGTAAGAAACCTTCCCTAAGAAGCTTTTAAGCTGCCTCTTAACTCTTCGGCAGTGGCATCAGTAGGATGGCCTTCTTCTCCTCATCTACTTGCACCCCCTGTCGGTTCACTACAAAACGCAAGAACTTTCCAGTTGTTACTCCAAAAGCACATTTTGAAGGATTCATTCCCATCTTATACCCGTGGCACCACAGGTCTTGGATATGCTTGCTTGCTTTCTTTGATTTCACCACTAGGTCATCCACGTAGAACTCTAATATGTCATGAAACAAATCATGGAATATTGCTATCATAGTGCGCTAGTACGTGGCGGCCGCATTCTTCAGCCCAAATGGCATGACCGTGTAGTGAAAATTTCCAAATAGTGTGCGAAAAGCAGTTTTTTCCGCATTGGCTGGATCCATTCTAATTTGATTGTAGCCAACATATCGTCCATGAAATTATAGATTTCATGGCCCGCGGTAGCGTTTACTAAGCTGTCAATATCGGGCAATGGGAATTCATCATTTGGGTAGGCCCTGTTCAAATCACGGAAGTCCACACAAATCCATATTTGACTCTATCCCTGGCATCTCCGTGTACTTTCAAGCAAACACATCAGTGAATTCTTTGAGCAGAGCAATGATCTCCTCCCTTTGCTTTGGGTCCAACCCTTTGGAAATTAGAATGGGTCTACGTTCTTCCCCTTCTAAGCCCAGGTTTATCTCTTCCAGCTCCTGCAACTGCTCTCTTGGACCGTCTTGCATACATTCAGGCGCCTCCTTAGGTTCCTCTACATGCTCTATAATATGTGACTCATCTACCATAAAACACTCTGGTGTCGAGTCGATGCTCTCATCCCAGAACGCCGCCCGTGCATACCGTTATAAATGGTACATAACTTTTTCGTATGGAAGGACGACCTTCTTACATGTTCGAGGGGGCTTGGCTACCTCTTCTACCTACCTGTTTCCTTTCGCCATATGGGGGATTACTCTTTGTCCCAAGCGATCATGAACAAACGTTCTTGGTTGGGCACCTCCTCCAACCACTTGCATCCCCTCTAATTTTCTCCCTGAGCTCTTTCTCTCTTCGTCAAGCTCAATATAAAATACCACATCTACCAGATGGGCTTCCTCAACAGAAAATGGCTTTTGAGTTGCTTTGATTATAATCTCGGTACCTCAAACATTAACTTTGGCACATTGATGATATGTGGAGGGCACTACTTTGTGAGTGTGCATCCACACTCGCCCTACGAACAACTGGTAGCTTATGTTGGCATTGATGACATGAAATTTAATACGGGAAGTGAAGTTTCCCATCTTGATACCCACATTCACGTGCCCCAGTGACTGCATGCATGCACTGTCAAACCCCAAAATCACTAGTGGTATGGGCACTATCTTGTCTTGAGAGATCCCTGTCTCATATAGCGTGCTGATTGGCATGATGTTGATAAATGCTCCTCCATCCATTAATACGCTGGGGAAAGAAATCCCATTGATCATGGTTATCATATAAAGTGAGCGGTTGTGAAAATTAGGGCTGAAAATTTTTGACACAATAACCCGTTTATAGGGATAACCCGAAATGACCCAAACATGACACGATTAGCTTGTATAGATTTAAGAGTTCCCAAAACTTATATTCAAATCAAAATCAACGCGACCCGAAAATAACACGACTAACCCGAATTGCCACCGAAAATATGGTACTTGTCTATCTGTCTCAAAGAAGACCACCTCAGAAGTTTATCTTTTAATCAGTCGCCCAATAAGTCCCGGCCAATTTAGCGAGGGGTCCCCTTACTATTACACCGATTCCAGAATCTTTCTTTTAATGACCACCAAAGTGTCATACTTCACCCCTATCTGATCGAAAAACCATTTGAACTTGGAACTCCTTACTATGGATTCACACTCGAAGTCCAAGTCTACCTCATAAGTTTGAGCATTGCAGACACATTCTGCCTCAGATATTCCTCCTTCATCTAGAGCAAGGATTACATCTACTTTACCTTCTGGGGGGTTCACTTGCTCAACCCCCTTGCATTCAACTTCTTCTTGATCAGGATTGAAAAAGCATTCTTCACGCATCCTCGTAGTTTCAACTTTTTGTTCTCTCTTAAGTACCAGCCCTTCCAGCTCTTCGCATATCTTCTCGTTGTCTCCCCATTCCTTCAGGTCTCAAACTACTTCTTCATCATATGTTATCACCATATTGGCAGTTCCATAATGATGTGCTGGAAGTGGGTTTTCATTGACATCTACGGGGGTATACGCAAAGTACCATTGCCCACTTGCTCGCAAATGATCCTCCGTCGATAGAAACAATCTATGGTGGCGTGTTACACTATCTGAGCAACTCACAATATTTGGCATCTGCTTTGTCCGCTGCTGTTGGTATTTGCCCATTGGAGTAGGGTGGACCTGCTACCCCTTCTCGCACCAGGGTGCTCCGCCACACTACAAGGTAGCGGTGGTAGGACGTCATCTCCAAACTTCCTCTTGTTTTCCGGGCTAGCTCCTTTGAACCCAGAACCTTGTCCTTTGAGTTCCCATCTATATAGTTAACAGCTTGCCTCCTAGAGATATGGAACCTCCCTGAGGTTAGAGGCACTTTTGTCCTTCAATTTGACTGTCTGGGCTTTATAATCATGGCAATATTACTAGCTTCTCTAATAAATTCTTTGAATGTTTCGTCTCTAGTCTAATTGATCAGATAGAGCTTGTATTCTTCCAGGAGTCCCTTAACACAGATTTGTAGTAATCTCGCTTCAGCCACGTCTTTGTGAATATCCAACACTCTTTCGTGGAAACGTTTGATGTACTGCATTAGTTCCTCACCGGGCTTCTACACTTTCTAGGCGAGGTGCCTCAATGTAAATTCGTCTTCCGCTACGAAAAAATTTTGGAGGAACTGTTTGTGCATCTCCTTCTATGTGGGAATGTTATTCGGTGCAAGGTGGGAATACCATGTATATGCATTTCTAATGAGAGTTTTGGAGAACTCCCTTAGCTTCAAGTCCTTATCGTTGCCATGCACACCCAAATATTCCACAAACCTCTTTACATGCTCTCGAGGGTTTACTCTTTTGCCATTGAATTTTATAAACTTCGGTGGAACATACACCTCAGGGTAGGGCTTCTCATTGACACTTTCAAGGTAGGGATTTTGTAACTCCTCATACAAGTGAGAGGATTCCCTCTGAGAGGAAACAACAGATTTGGAGGGAGACTCCTCCAAGCCAACTTTCTTTATTGCTGGTGAACTTATTGGTGCCGCCACTTTCCCCACTACCACCTTCTGCGACGGAGCCGCTTCCTTAGTTGTTGTTATTATAGCAACTACTCCTCCGACGGCGGCTACCGGCGGTGCCATGCATGATTGGCTCAAGCTTGCCAGATCAACATTGTTTTGCTTCAGAAACTCAAAAAACAGCTCATTAAATTCATACCTGCTAGCGGCGTTGCTGCTGCGGCGCAAGTCTGTCCTACTTGAGGAGTAGGTGCTCTAGCACCTGTCACCACCACCTCTTCTTGTGTGGTCTAATCGCTCTAAACTCCATTACCAGCCGGAGTATCTTCAAAAATCAGTAGCTTAGAAACGTTGTGACCTTTGTTCACGGTAATGATGATACCTCCCCAGCAAAGTCGCCAAATGTAAGAGGCTAGTGTGACTAGGGTCTGGAAAGAAACTAGAACGGGTGAGACGTGACTCACTCCAATAGACTCGATCTTCAAGGTCCTCAAAGTCCCAAGAGCAGCTTCTAGTAAAACCTTACTCTTCTAATAAAAATGGAGTGAACCCTATGACCTCTTCCTGCAAGAAGATGAACTTCGCAAGCAATAATAGTAACTTGGAGAGAGAAACCTCCCGAGGATAATGGTTGTAACAGTGGGAGTGAAAAAACAAGAACTTAGCACTTAGAGAGAACAAGGAGAGAATACTTGGTCTGGTATGATTTTGATAGAGTAATGACTTAACTTGAGTTTCTGATATCTGATTTGACCTTACCAAGGGTCCTATTTATAAGTGAATAGTTTAGACCTTTTGAGGGGGGCAATAATGAGAGGAAACTTGAGAGACAAGATTTGCAATGTACCTTTTATCCCTATCTGGTCTGCAGCCGCCTGTCCCCCCTGATAGACGACACCTGGTGTAAACCCAAAGTTAAAAAGAAAATATCTCCTAATACTGACAAAACAAACGATTTAGTAAATATATTTTCAAACGGTAACTTGTTGCATAAACTTTGTAAACTTGAGAGTGATCTTGAGGGCCACCCTCTCTAAAATCATTTTATAAAAAGTGTTTTTCTTGTGAGGAGCCTTTTGGCTACTCACTTCAGTTATAACTAATTAAGTGTGGGTTGTGTAAGGGCTTGAGTGACTCCTAGGTCCCTCTACTAGTATTCTCTCTATCTTAAAGTGATAAATGGTTGAGCTTGCTCAACAAACCTTGTCTTTCATCCACCAAGCCAAGACTCCCAGGCGATCTCAACCGGCCTGCTTCAACCCTGCATGCTCAACTACGCTACTTGTACAAAGTACTTTGTTATTTTCTAAGTAATAAGTCTCGGGGATAAGGCCACTCAAGGTGGACCCACTCGCCCTATGTCAATTCTGTAGTATGTGATTTGGGTTAGAGGAGCCACTCTAGTTGGACCTCCTCGCCATACCTCTTTTTCCAGGGTATCAACTTGGGCAGAGGGGGCTGCTCATGGTGAGTCCCCTCGCCCTGACCCTATTCTGTGCCCTTCACTCTTTTGTAGAGGGATTGCTCGTGGTGAATCCCCTCGTCCTTGGTCTTTCTTCTGTGGCTCCAGTCTTGGGCAAAGGGGGTTGCTCATGGTGAGCCCCCTCGTCCTTTGCCTCATTCTGTGACCGTGGTCTTGTTTAGAGGGGTTGCTCGTGGTGAGCCCCCTCGTCCTTGTCCCTTTTTTTGTAGCTCCAATCCTAGGTGAAGGGGTTGCTCGTGGTGAGTTCATCGCCCAAGTATTACATTTGGTCATAGGATCACTCAAGGTGGACCCCCTC
Organism: Sambucus nigra; assembly: GCA_949130495.1. Taxonomy (NCBI): domain Eukaryota; kingdom Viridiplantae; phylum Streptophyta; class Magnoliopsida; order Dipsacales; family Adoxaceae; genus Sambucus; species Sambucus nigra. The sequence goes on along the minus strand of OX422207.1, from coordinate 390,826,874 downwards.
GCTCTAAATCTTTTCTTGCTAACTTGGGCAGTGGGAGCACCTCTAAGTGGGCTTGCTCGTCCTAGACTTACTTTGGTGTCACAAGAAGAAACCAAATCCCACTAAGAGTATCATGATAGATATATGTTGTGCAATCTAGAACTGAATTAGAAAGGGGGGCAAGAAAGGGAAGAAAAGAGAGGCACGAAGAACCATATATGTAAATATTTGATTCCATAAATTGGAAACAATTCTTTAAGAATTGTATGACCATTTGAGTTGTTTGCTTCAATCGGTCAGCAAAATTAAAAAGTGAAATTTTTAATAAAAATTTATGCACTTCAGTACTCGGAGAGCATAGTCTATTATTTGGAAAATACTAGTGAATAAATATAAGTAGGCCATTTAATGTTATATTTTTGTGTCTTTCACAAACATCAATTGTTTTATTTTATTTTTTTGGTGGGTGGGGTGTGCGGGGAGAAATTTCGAGGAAAAAAATATTTATTTCAACTAAAATTTGTTCAGAGTCCGCCTAGCGATTATAAATTGATCATATAAGTAGAGTTTAGCACCATTAAGATATAAGTTTACATATATATACATTGAGCACTAATTGGTAGTCGTGCAATTTTATATCTAATTAAATTCCAAGATGTTTCTTCCACATCTCAAAATCTCAAACCACCTAACATTGAACAATTCCCAGCAGGTCCTGCTAACACGCCCATATTGTGCTTCTTATAAAAAAAATTATGGAGAACTAGATTCCTCGGTTTTAATTTCTGACATTTTGGAACAGAAACAATAAACAGAAAAGTACTGTGGTGGATAGGTGCGACATATGACATTAACACCATCTACAATGATAAGATGTGAAATTGCAGTGAGAATCTTAGTAGTAACAATATTTATATTAAAATCACAAATGTATCTGAAGATTTTAACTATGGAATAAGGAGAGTTGTAGTGGGGGGAAGAGGAGTTGACAAACGGAAGAAAAGGCTCAAGTCAAAACTGACGACTTTGTGAGAATATTCCCGAGCATATCATCAGAACAAATATAAGGAGTGACAATCTACTTGGTCATCAACAAGTTGTGAATATAGTAACACGGAACACATAGATTCTTTGTGTTTTCATGGAATTCAAGATTACGAATTATAAAACTAGCAATCTGATTGCCTCAATGCATCTGTAAATGAAAAGGGGCAGCAATGCCAAAGTCTTTAAGAAGTGTACAAACCCACAACAAATTCCTTTAATTTTTCTTCTTTTATGTAATAGGATTACCCCCAACAAATGAGCAATAGTCAGAGGTTGAATAACTATCAGCTCAATCCACATCATTAAAACTTGTTAGGCTGTCATGGAGAAGGAAGCAGAAGACTAGTAAAAATCATTCTCCTACAAGTATCATTGTTAAGGTAGCACAATATGCGATAAACAACTTCAAAATGAGGACAGAGAAAAACATGTGCAGTATAGTAATAGTATTAGTCCCACCACCATGTGTATGTCAAAACCATGCACATTGCCGTATCAAACACCTTGCTTATCAACACCACCTACTATAGATGCCACCTGACAAGGGGGCATCACACCTAGACCTAGGATGCCACCCCTTTACTGCCTGCTAAATTGTCACCCACCAAGGAGGCATCTTACTTCGGCAAAAGGTGTTATCCCCTTCACATCACAACTGTGCCACCCCTTGATAAGTACACACATCATGAACATCTGCACATACACCTCTCCACCTGCCACTAGCAAAGTGGACTCACCTTCGTGCACTTTTGTCGGCCTTCGCCCGGACAAGACCCAGTGAGCTCCGCACAGTATCATAACGTTGGTGTCACCCCACATCACCTGGGACCTTTAAGGGTATTTGGTTTGGCGGCTGAAGCCAAGAAGTTTGCCAAGGCGCCGCATGTACATTTGGCCTTTCCTATGTTAGAGAGAGTTGACTAAGCCATTTGACCACGTGTTACACATTCAAATTACGTTCAACCCCCCCGTATCCCATTCTCCACAATATAGCAACACGTTATACCACTTGGGAACATAGAGGTAGTGGGCCACCAAGGAAGTTAGGCTAGAATGCTATAAATACCACACATTGATATCCTTTCAGGTTATTTAAAACCAAGTCATACTTGCTCTGCCTAATCTCTCTCACTAGAATTGCCTTGTGCTTCACCCTCAACCTCTTACCCTCTTTGGTCCTTCATCAGATTGTGTGTAACATCTCACCAGTTTCTAAGAACCCTAATTCAAACTAATATTCACCATTTAAAGTATGTGGTTCTCACCAGATTACTCACCTCCTACAGCATGCATATACTTGCAGCATTATGCGACAAACAAGCTCAAAATGTGGACGGCGAGAAACATGACTATACTGACTCACTACACTACCAACATAAGTAATATTGGCTCTTGTAACAATTACATAAATCAAGTTCACAACTAAGCAACATCATATTAAGTTTAAAGTAGAGTCCATCAGAGTGCCATTATGTCTGACACCTAAAAGTTCGGTCTCAAAGAAAATCCCGAATGTATTTCTCTGAGAGAAATGCCCGACAAGATTGAACAGTTTCAATCCAAAAGAAATAGAAAATACAGATCCTCCTTATGATAATGTTAGCTCAAATGCGAATCTCTAGCTTTATAAATACATTGCCAAAAAAATAAATTCATCAAAATACACAATCAAATAATGGTGTCGGCAAAAAGGATGATGAACCAAGACAAAATGGTCATTGGTAAACACTAGAAGATGGAAACCATAATCCATTGACAAAGTAGAAAAATGATCAAACCAGTAGGGAGGAGATTGGTACAAACTATACAAGGCCTTTTGCAAATTACAAGCAAGATGTTCAATGACAAACAATATAATGAGGGGTTTATATATATATACGTTTTTTTTGATAACTTGAAACTCCACACAAACGAGCCCTTGGACTCCCCCGTGCGAGCTAAACAGGGGGAGGGGAGGGGGACGCTGTGCAGGGCCCCAACACCACACACATCCTGCAGGGGGGTTTTAACCCACCACCGCGCGTCTTACCCACACGGTCCAGATACGTCCCGTCCCTTACCACCGGCTCAAGCCAGGTTGGGTATTATATATATTTAAGTCACCATTAAGTAAAGTAGTCAAGAATATCAAGCAAGAAATAATAAGATCCAAATAAGGTTTTAGATTATCCAGCAACCTGAATAATTAAGAGAGAGTTTGCATGACTATTGAAACATAACATTAAACCTGAATGAAGAAGAAACACAGTAAAGAAAGTACCTGGCCAAAAACAGAAATTGAGGGCATCTAAGACAAACAAGTACTGAACAGTGAGGGGTCCGTTATCGAAAAAGTGAATTCCTTCGTAGTCCCATTCCACTTTGGGGATTGAGTCGTTGATACTCTCAACAACTTTCTCAATCCCTGCGTTCGTACAAATACAAATACGAATAAAAAATGCATAGGTGTGGGAATGAATGAGAAGGGGAAGGAGAGGAGTTAGGACCTGAGGAGTCGACGGTGACGTGAGAAGAGTGACAGGCGACCCAAGCGGAGGTAGCCCTAACCTCTTCCATGGCGGCAATCACTTTTCGCAAACACACTACTAATGTCAATCTCCCAACACACGATACTGTCGGTTATGCCGACTATGGCTTTTCCCGCTCGGGAACGGTTGATAAGTTTGCACAAAGTAATTTTAGGTTCTCGTAAATAAATTTTAAACATTAACGCTGCGTTTGGAAGACACGAAAAGTGAGAAAAAGGAAAAGAAAATGTATTTTTCGTATGTTTTTCGTCGTTTGGTTTGTCAGAAAATGTGGGACCCAATCAAAAATAACTTTCCTGCTTGATTTGTTTTCCCACAAACCTCGTCCGACCAAAGTGCTCGGATTTTGTATCACGGGAAAAATTTAACGTCTTAAATCCTCGCCAAAACAACTCCACAAATCTCTCTTAAAATCACAACAGCGCCCTTTGAATTCAACGAAGAACTAAAAAAAATTAGAAATTGTCAAGAGTTTAATATGTAAATCCAGATAAATTTGGAAGGATCGTAAAAAAATATTAAAGTGGTTCAATTTCCATCTTATAAATAACGAACTTACTTTTAATTTCACACAACCTGCTCAACTTATCTGTTGAAATACTCCAGACGGTGCGTTCTTCATCTCCAAAAAAATCATTTTGATGTTATATATCTACACACATAACACACACATGTATATCTGCAAATTCATTTCATCTTCTACTGCAAATGTTACAGTGACATGAAGAAACCCAGTTGATCAAACTCAAGTTCCCAACCGGAGAAACCCAATCAGACAAAGGTATCATATATTTCTATCTCTAGCTCGAAATATGAGCTATTAGTTGCATATCTTTAGGTGTAAAATAAGAGCTGCCGTCAGATCTGATGACATCCATTTCATTTCACTCAGTTGACAAAGCTTGTCTATTAATATTTTTTTATTAGTTGCGTATCCAATTCATTTTTTACACCTAAAGATGCATCCAATTCATTTGCTTATTAGTTGCATATTAGTTACACCTAAAGATAGTCCAATTCATTTTTTATTAGTTGTCGTCCACTCAAACTGTAGAACTAAAAGAAGTATAATAGACAAGCTTTATATGATACCAAAAAATAGACAAGCTTTGCATACAGTGGCAATCAAGTTGTATGTTTAATGAATGTTTTGTTCCTGTAGATAAAATTGCACAATGGTATACTAATATACATACTAATCTTTTAGCAGTGATAACACAAAATAAAATGTACATTTATTTTAATTAAAAGTTTTTAAAAAAGAATAATTATATGGAGACCCTCAAAATGGAACACAAAACTCCAATTCGATGACGTGTCACACGGGTATTAGTTGGTGTTTTCGTATTTTTTGGGTCCGCGCCGGCGGCATTAACTAATACATGTTTGATACATCATCGAATTTTATTTTGTGTACAATTTGAGGGTCTCCCTCGAATCACTCAATAAAAAATTACGCGCATGCTCCTAATATTTCGGATTAATTTGGTTCTAGACATGATCGATTCGATTCTAATTTAAAAAATATAAGTTTGTGTATCTTTACTCATTCAATTTTGGTGTGTTTAATTTTTTTTATTAAAATAAAATATTGTAACATTATTAATGCCCTTTAATAAAAAAAAATTGGTAGATGGCCTCATCGAAAGATTCTGATGATGAAATGGAAGTAGCTTGTGTCGCTGTGGTGTGACAACCCGCTATTCGAATAAAGGGTGGCCAGCCCTATACCCCGATAAAATAGGAAATCATGGATAATATCATCCTCAGCATCACCACAATATACAAAGTATAAGGAATAACCACTCTATATTCCAGAAAACGGGTTATCAAAAACTTTGATTTGAAATAAAAAGGAAAACATTTTCAACAACCCATCATAGAAATAGAGGGTGGAAACCCCCACAAGCGCATATAAGAAATCCCGAAAGATACAAAGGACCGAATAAAGCTTCGGTCAATACCATCCATACAACATACTTATAGCATCAAGTGTTACATAATAAATTCATTATACATTTACAACAGTTTGGGCAACATGCCCGAATGAACTGAACCTAACTAGAAACACAAACAGAGGCGTCTACTCAAAATCCCGTGAAACCCGCACAATGTCACGGCTCCTCAAAACATGCGGAAGGGAAAAGTCATTACGGGCGACCGTGCGGCGGAACACCTGAACGGATAATATAGATATACATATACAACAAGAAAAGGAAAACCGGTCAGAGCCGGGTATATGTGATCAATAGATAAATGACAAGTATGATAATGATGCACAATTAAGCATGGATGATAGTCTAGCATGTTAACAGCATATGAGGAACTGAAACTAGTGAAGGACTACATAGAGTGAGACTCACAATAAAACATAATTAAAAGTGCTTATGAGCCTTTATCATCTTTAATCATATTTCAATTCAAGTATACATTTTCCATTCCTTATCAGGAATATAATTGACATCATGTGCTCTATATGGCACTAATCTCAATAACATGCTCTTTGCGGCATAATTTTGCGCTTTATGGCATTAATGTTCCATCGAGTCCAACTCGATAATTTGAATAGTCATATTTATAAATATAACGCTTCTAAGACCGCTCGTCCGGATTTCCCCACTGAGCGCGTCCCTAAATAACCATCATCTTCCAGGGCCTAACATAAGACAACCTGGGATCCTATCGAAAGCGTCGGGAAGCGGCCATGAGCCTGCGTGGTAGCCAAGACCACACCCGGAATCTCCCTACCCCCGCAGAACATATAAATAACCATAAACGCTCCCATGGCCTAGGACTATATCCACCCTGCATTCATTAGCCAGGGGGCTTCACCTAACGAGCGGACTTCCCTTAAGATGGCATTTAGAGAGGTGTGTATCATCCATTTTTTTTCTATTAATTTCCATTACATGATTAGTAAATTATCATTTACCTGAACAATTTTCCCATTTTAAATAAATGTATAAGTTAAATCGGGACTACACATGATGCGTACCGACATAACATCCTCGATAAGGAATTCAGACTCCAAAGTTATCCCCAAGGCCTCTTTTAGGCTTTACCATAAACCATTAAGTCAAAATGTAACTCAAGTTGAATTCTAAAGTCTCCAAAATTGACCTTAATACATTCTAGACCCATATAAACTACAAGACAAAAGTGATGCCTAAACATCACCTTAAATTCCCCCTTGAATGAATCCTAGATGAACCCTTTCGAGTCTAAGATGTCGACCCAACTCAACTAGAACTCTAAACCTTATGTTTACTTCATTTAAGAAGGTCCCTAATCAAAATCCTAAAGAAAAGGGGCTAAAAATGAAAAAGAAAAATTTCAAAAAGTGCAGGGTTACCGAATCGATTCGCCCCCTTGGCCGAATCGATTCGGCCAGAAAATTTGAGATTCTGCATAATAGCCGAATCGATTCGCTCAGAGGGCCGAATCGATTCGGTATGAAAATCTGGGTTTCTGCATAACTGCCGAATCGATTCGGATAAATTCCGAATTGATTCGGTCAACAAGACCTGGGCACTGGAACTAACCGAATCGATTCGCCCAGGGGGCCGAATCGATTCGGGCCTGCGATTTTGCCAAGAAATGGCCATGGAGTCTTGGACTCCATTTTCTACCCAAACTCCAATTTCTTCCAACCAAACTCATATACCAACACTATAAGAACATCAAAGATGCTATTGATCATCTTCAAACCCCATGAATCAACTTAGAGTGAATCAAAACCCAAAATATATAAGAAAACCCTAAGTTCTCTAAACTAAAATCAATACACCATTAACATAACAAGTCATCTATCTCAAGACACAATTTAGCAAGTAAAAACTTGCCTTGATTCAGCAAATATGCAGTTTCCTTGGTGTAGTAGCAATCTCTCTCAATCTCCAAAGCTTTCCCTCCACTCTTCTCTTTTCTCTCTTAGGTTTAGGAAGGGATTTTGGGGAAAATAGAAGACTTAGTAGGCATAAATCGTGACTTAAGACCAAATGCCCCACTAAATTAATCAAAAGTGCGATAAAATAATACGCAATAGCCTAATTAAGGCACAACCAGTCAAAAATGCCCAAAACTATAAAATACAATATGGTACATTATTTGACTATTTCACACGTTCCGGAATCAACTGCAACCTCCAAATTATCATTTGGACATTTTAAAATTCAATTTAGGTTCCGGTCTCATAATTAAGCCAAATATCATTTTATATTCAGATGATATTAATAAGCATGACATAGTAATATTTTCCCATAATTATGATATGTATGCAACCTCATAATAAATATCAACATTTCTACATTGAATTCATCATTCAAATCATAACCCGACACTAGGTTCCAAATACTATGCTAAGTAATTATTATAAAATACGGTCTCATAAGCGAGGGTTATTACATACTCCCCCCCTTATGAGGGAATTTTGCCCCCAAAATTCAGGCATACCTCATGAGAAAAGATGTGGATATTTCTCCCGCATCTCATCCTCGCGTTCCCAAGTTGATTCGCTTGCATGATGATGACTCCAATGGACTCTCACTAGAGGCACCACCCGAGATCTTAACTTTCGCTCCCCAAACTCAAGGATAGCAACCGGTTGTTCTTCATAGGAAACATCGGGCTGCAATTCGATATCTTTGAAAGGAATGTGCCAAAGGGCACCTTCACACCTTCTGTACTTCTTCAAGGAGGAGACATGAAATACATCATGGATTTGTTGTAAGGGTTCCGGCAAGGCAAGTTGGTATGCTACGGGACCAACCTTTGCGATTACCGGGAAAGGTCCAACAAAGCGTGGTGCAAGCTTTCCTTTCTTCCCAAAACGCTTAATGCCCTTCATCGGGGACACTCGCACCAACACTTGGTCTCCAACTTCCAATTCCATATGCCTCATACCCGCATCGGCATAACTCTTTTGGCGATCTTGGGCTATCTGTATGCGATTTCGAATAAGCTCAATCTTCGAAGAAGTATCTTGGATCATCTCAGGTCCAAGAAACTTATTATCACCCACTTCCAACCAACAAGCGGGCGACCTACAAGGCCTGCCATACAGAGCTTCATAAGGTGCCATTCCAATGGTAAATTGGTATGAGTTGTTGTAAGCAAACTCAACCAACGGAAGATATTGTTCCCAACTGCCTTTAAAGTCAAGTATGCACATACGAAGCATATCCTCCAACATCTGGTTTACCCTTTCGGTCTGACCGTCTGTTTGAGGATGATAGGAAGAGCTTAACTTTAATTCAGTCCCCATAGCTCCCTGGAAACTCTGCCAAAAGTGGGACACAAATATTTTATCTCTGTCGGAGATAATATTCAAAGGTACCCCGTGGAGTCTGACGATCTCCTCAATGAACAACTGGGCATAACGAGCGGTATCATAATCGGTGCGCACAGGTAAGAAGTGTGCCGACTTAGTCAAACGGTCGACAATCACCCAAATTGAGTCATGACCTTTTTGCGATCTAGGCAAGCCCGTAACAAAGTCCATCGAAATGCTCTCCCATTTCCATACGGGAATCTCGAGCGGCTGTAACAAACCTGTCGGTCGCTGGTGATCAATCTTAACCAACTGACAAGTAGTGCATTGGGACACAAACTCTGAGATATCCCTCTTCATGCCCGCCCACCAGTACAAACGATGCATATCTTGGTACATCTTGTCCCCGCCGGGATGTACCGTGAACTTCGACCCGTGGGATTCTGCCATAACTGCACGTCTCAAATCCCCATCATCGGGAACCACAAGTCTTCCATGGAAGCGTAATCCACCCTCAGAGCCTATTGAGTACGACTCCGCTCCCTCAGACAACAACTGGCGTGTATGGTCTTGACAAACTTTATCTCTCTTCTGAGCTTCCACAATCTTTGCTATAATCGTGGGAGTAACCGTCATCACTGAAAGGAATGTTCTCGCTCCGGCATCCTCCAGGCTGAGTTCTTTCCACTTAGCTTTCCACACCTCAGCTAAGTTTCCATCAGGCTTTCTACTCAAGGCATCTGCTACCACATTCGCCTTCCCGGGGTGGTAATGAATGTCAAATTGGTAGTCTTTCACAAACTCCAACCAACGGCGCTGGCGCATGTTCAGATCCTTTTGGGAGAATAAGTACTGCAACGATTTGTGGTCGGTGAAAAGACTGAACTTTTCCCCCAAGAGGTAATGCCTCCATATCTTCAAGGCAAATACAACGGCGGCGAATTCCAAGTCATGAACTGGATAGTTCCTCTCGTGAGGCTTCAATTTACGAGAAGCGTATGCAATGGGTTGCCTCTCTTGTTGAAGAACACCTCCCAGCCCCAGAAGAGATGCATCGGTAAAGACAAGATATGCTAATCCCGGCTTTGGCAATGCCAGGACTGGAGCTGAAGTCAGTCTATCCTTGAGCTCATCGAAAGCTGCTTGACATGAACTGTCCCAAACAAATCTTACTCCTTTCCGGGTTAAATTTGTCAACGGTCTAGCAACCTTAGAAAAGCCCTTAATGAATCGACGGTAATAGCCCGCCAAGCCCAGAAAACTACGAATTTCAGTGGGCGTCGTGGGCTGACCCCACTCCTTCACTGCGACCACCTTACTCGGATCCACAGACACGCCTTGGGATGACACCACATGCCCCAAAAATTGAACTTCCTTCAGCCAGAAGCCACACTTCTCAAACTTTGCATACAATTGGTGATCTCTCAATCTCTGCAGGACCAACCGCAAGTGAGCAGCGTGATCCGACTCTGTCTGAGAATAGACTAGGATGTCATCAATAAATACAATGACAAACTGGTCAAGGAAATCCCGGAATACCCTATTCATAAGGTCCATAAACACTGCAGGGGCATTGGTTAGCCCGAAGGGCATAACCAAGAACTCATAAGATCCGTAACGGGTCAGAAAAGCCGTCTTGGACACATCTTGCTCCCGTATCCTCAATTGGTGATACCCTGTCCGCAAGTCGATCTTGGAGAAATATGAAGCTCCCCTTAGTTGATCAAACAAGTCGTCAATGCGAGGTAAAGGGTATTTATTCCGGATGGTGACTTTATTCAACTCTCTATAGTCCACGCATAACCGGAGAGAACCGTCTCTCTTCTTCACAAACAATACCGGAGCGCCCCACGGTGAGGTACTACGCCTAATAAAGCCCTGCTCCAGTAGCTTCTGAATCTAATCTCTCAGCTCCCTCATCTCCACAGGAGCCATTCGATAAGGAGCCTTGGCGATCGGTCGAGTTCCCGGCATTAAATCAATCACAAACTCTATTTCCCGACTTGGAGGTAATCCCGGTATCTCTCGGAAAATATCCTCAAAGTCCCGGGCGATTGGAAGAGAATCTAGGGGAACCACGACATCTCCAGATGCGTCTTCCGCAATACAATATAAATATGCACTCGTGCTCCCTTCCACACAAGGCATGACTACTAGGAACATCTCTTGTCCCAGAACCGCAAAAACTATACTCTTCCCGTAGCAATTCACTATAGCACGGTACTTCACTAGCCAATCCATACCCAAAATTACATCGTACCCGACCATATCAAGGACGAGCAAATCGGCATCAAAACACAAGTCACGAAGATTAATTCCTACGTTTTTACATACGAAGAAAATCAATGAGCCATCGCCCATAGAGGATTCGACGCTAGTGAAAGTACTTTCAGCAGATTTTATCAAACCTGTAGTCTGAGCAAAACTTCTAGAAATAAAGGAGTGTGTAGCACCCGTATCAAATAGAATTCGACCCATGTTCCCCTGAATGAGAAACTTACCCTCGATCGCCGGTGGTGCCGGAGGAGCTGGAGGAAGCAAAGCCTCCTGAAGATGGTAAACCCTTCCGTACTGCAATTGCCCCTGTTGAGGAGGAGCAACCAGATTAGGTGCTTGAGGCGAAAACTGTACATACGGCTGCTGCGGGGCCCGTGGAAGATGCCCTCCAACCAACTGAGGACACGCCCTTTTATAGTGGCCCAGCTCCCCACACTGAAAACATTTGATTGCCGTAATATCCTGATTTCTACCTTGGTTATTTCGGGGTTGACCCGCACCTCGGCCCTGTTGGCCCCTACCACCATTTCCACCTCGACCTCCCTGAGGCTGTTGACCGCCTTGTCCTTGCCTGTTATTATTACCGCCAGCATTAAACCCACCGAAAAGTTGACGCTTGGACGAATCCCCCTGCTGAGGATCCCTCTCAACCTGTTTGTTCCCCGAGGATTGGGAAGAAGAAGATGTTCCCCCTCCACTCCCAACTCCTCCTTGCCTCACTGGTTGCCCCACAGTAACTACCTTCTTCTTGTTTAGCAGAAACAATCGGTGCTCCTGACAGTGAAGCAAAGCGGCATTCATCACATCACCAAAAGTCACCAAAGATGGATTCCCCAGCAAATGTTGTTTTATTCGCCAGTTCAAACCTCCCACAAACTTGGAGATCCTCTTCGATTCTGGAGTTACCTCGTCCGGTATAAAACTAGCTAACCGGGTAAACTCTTCCTCATACTCAGCAACTGACCTCTCTCCTTGAAACAAATCCTGCAGCTTCCTCTGCATTTCCCTCTGAACTGCGGGAGGGAAATACTTACCATCAAACAAAGCCCAAAAATTTGTAATGGACATAGCATCCCTTTGCTCGGGTGTCGTCATTGACTCCCACCAATGTAAGGCCGGTCCTACCAGCTTGAAGGTAACGAGAATCTGCTTCTTCTCCTCACTACATTCTACCATCCTAAGATGGCGCTGCATATCTCTCTTCCACTGGTTCGCCTTGATAACATCTGAACCTCCCTCAAACTCCGGGGGATGTCCCTTAAGGAAAGATTCCCTCACCCGTTCCCATTGAGAAGGTCCCGTGGGAACTTGTGCTTCTTGTCCCCTAACTTGGGCTTGTGGCATTTGTTGGGCCACTGCACTCATCGCGGCGTTGACGGCTTGGGCCACAATGTTTGCCACTTCAGCGGCACTGATACTCCCCTGCTGCTGTGGAGGACCAAACTCATCCTCAACGACCCTATTACGTCTAGCGGGACGTCCTCTCTTCGGCGGCATCTGAGATAAAGACGAGAGAGAGTTAAAACATAATGTAAGACAATCTATTTAGCAGAAGATCGCATACATAGGCAGCAAAACAATCCTAGCATTAAGTTCTATATCAAAGAACGCTACGGTAGAACGTGACAAGTCAGCATAGATCCTAAAGACTCTAGAACCTGATGCTCTGATACCATCTGTGACAACCCGCTATTCGAAATAAAAGGGTGGCCAGCCCTATACCCCGATAAAATAGGAAATCATGGATAATATCATCCTCAGCATCACCACAATATACAAAGTATAAGGAATAACCACTCTATATTCCAGAAAACGGGTTATCAAAAACTTTGATTTGAAATAAAAAGGAAAACATTTTCAACAACCCATCATAGAAATAGAGGGTGGAAACCCCCACAAGCGCATATAAGAAATCCCGAAAGATACAAAGGACCGAATAAAGCTTCGGTCAATACCATCCATACAACATACTTATAGCATCAAGTGTTACATAATAAATTCATTATACATTTACAACAGTTTGGGCAACATGCCCGAATGAACTGAACCTAACTAGAAACACAAACAGAGGCGTCTACTCAAAATCCCGTGAAACCCGCACAATGTCACGGCTCCTCAAAACATGCGGAAGGGAAAAGTCATTACGGGCGACCGTGCGGCGGAACACCTGAACGGATAATATAGATATACATATACAACAAGAAAAGGAAAACCGGTCAGAGCCGGGTATATGTGATCAATAGATAAATGACAAGTATGATAATGATGCACAATTAAGCATGGATGATAGTCTAGCATGTTAACAGCATATGAGGAACTGAAACTAGTGAAGGACTACATAGAGTGAGACTCACAATAAAACAGAATTAAAAGTGCTTATGAGCCTTTATCATCTTTAATCATATTTCAATTCAAGTATACATTTTCCATTCCTTATCAGGAATATAATTGACATCATGTGCTCTATATGGCACTAATCTCAATAACATGCTCTTTGCGGCATAATTTTGCGCTTTATGGCATTAATGTTCCATCGAGTCCAACTCGATAATTTGAATAGTCATATTTATAAATATAACGCTTCTAAGACCGCTCGTCCGGGTTTCCCCACTGAGCGCGTCCCTAAATAACCATCATCTTCCAGGGCCTAACATAAGACAACCTGGATCCTATCGAAAGCGTCGGGAAGCGGCCATGAGCCTGCGTGGTAGCCAAGACCACACCCGGAATCTCCCTACCCCCGCAGAACATATAAATAACCATAAACGCTCCCATGGCCTAGGACTATATCCACCCTGCATTCATTAGCCAGGGGGCTTCACCTAACGAGCGGACTTCCCTTAAGATGGCATTTAGAGAGGTGTGTATCATCCATTTTTTTTCTATTAATTTCCATTACATGATTAGTAAATTATCATTTACCTGAACAATTTTCCCATTTTAAATAAATGTATAAGTTAAATCGGGACTACACATGATGCGTACCGACATAACATCCTCGATAAGGAATTCAGACTCTAAAGTTATCCCCAAGGCCTCTTTTAGGCTTTACTATAAACCATTAAGTCAAAATGTAACTCAAGTTGAATTCTAAAGTCTCCAAAATTGACCTTAATACATTCTAGACCCATATAAACTACAAGACAAAAGTGATGCCTAAACATCACCTTAAATTCCCCCTTGAATGAATCCTAGATGAACCCTTTCGAGTCTAGGATGTCGACCCAACTCAACTAGAACTCTAAACCTTATGTTTACTTCATTTAAGAAGGTCCCTAATCAAAATCCTAAAGAAAAGGGGCTAAAAATGAAAAAGAAAAATTTCAAAAAGTGCAGGGTTACCGAATCGATTCGCCCCCTTGGCCGAATCGATTCGGCCAGAAAATTTGAGATTCTGCATAATAGCCGAATCGATTCGCTCAGAGGGCCGAATCGATTCGGTCTGAAAATCTGGGTTTCTGCATAACTGCCGAATCGATTCGGATAAATTCCGAATCGATTCGGTCAACAAGACCTGGGCACTGGAACTAACCGAATCGATTCGCCCAGGGGGCCGAATCGATTCGGGCCTGCGATTTTGCCAAGAAATGGCCATGGAGTCTTGGACTCCATTTTCTACCCAAACTCCAATTTCTTCCAACCAAACTCATATACCAACACTATAAGAACATCAAAGATGCTATTGATCATCTTCAAACCCCATGAATCAACTTAGAGTGAATCAAAACCCAAAATATATAAGAAAACCCTAAGTTCTCTAAACTAAAATCAATACACCATTAACATAACAAGTCATCTATCTCAAGACACAATTTAGCAAGTAAAAACTTGCCTTGATTCAGCAAATATGCAGTTTCCTTGGTGTAGTAGCAATCTCTCTCAATCTCCAAAGCTTTCCCTCCACTCTTCTCTTTTCTCTCTTAGGTTTAGGAAGGGATTTTGGGGAAAATAGAAGACTTAGTAGGCATAAATCGTGACTTAAGACCAAATGCCCCACTAAATTAATCAAAAGTGCGATAAAATAATACGCAATAGCCTAATTAAGGCACAACCAGTCAAAAATGCCCAAAACTATAAAATACAATATGGTACATTATTTGACTATTTCACACGTTCCGGAATCAACTGCAACCTCCAAATTATCATTTGGACATTTTAAAATTCAATTTAGGTTCCGGTCTCATAATTAAGCCAAATATCATTTTATATTCAGATGATATTAATAAGCATGACATAGTAATATTTTCCCATAATTATGATATGTATGCAACCTCATAATAAATATCAACTTTTCTACATTGAATTCATCATTCAAATCATAACCCGACACTAGGTTCCAAATACTATGCTAAGTAATTATTATAAAATACGGTCTCATAAGCGAGGGTTATTACATGTGGATAGTGTTGTTGCTTTATTAACAAGTGGAAAAAATTATTTGAATAATTTGTCAATTGGATTTGATCCTCAATTTTAATGTTTAATGTAGTTTCAGAATTTATTATTTCGCTAATTATTTGTGGTGTATTGAACATTATTTATTGAATTAAAAATATATCACTTTCCTGTGACTTTCCTGACAATCAAACAGACAAATTTTTAATTTTCCTGCAAGAAAACATTGTCAACCAAACGCACACGGGAAAATGATTTTCCTTTTCCTTTACTTCACTTCACCTAACTTTTCCCGGGAATCATTTTCCCGCTTAAGTTTCCTGATAAACAAACGGAGCCTAAATGAATCTAATCTATCTAATACCTAAATATAATTTTGGTGTCTCTTACGGTGAGTTTGCCACGTGGCTTTAAGTTTTAAATACGGCTTTAAGTTTTAACTTTTGTTTTCGGCTTCCAAGAAAACCCATTCGACTTCGGTCATGACACCTCATATTGATTTTCAAGAGAACCTTTTAAAATCTCCAGTCATTAGAGCAACAGATTTGTAAATAATAACCAAAATTCAAAGATTCCTCTCTCCAGAGGGCGGTCAAACTCAAACACAACCAGAGTCATCACATGGCAAACTGAATAAATAGAGTTAGGGTTTTCAGATCAATATCAAGTTATATCAACAATTTCTAAATCGATGAGATCGAGAGTAGTTGGTCTCATCTGGCGTTGTTTTTTTAGATGGAGAGAGAAAAGATTTTATATTGCTTTTATTATCAGCCATGTGTTTGTACGTATCATACGACCCGCCACAAATGGGTATGGCCATAAGGGTGCATCAACTTCGCTGAAAACATTTGGGATCAGTGCATGTCTCCAATCAACGCACTTGAATATGGCATAATTGACGGGGTTACTGATGAAGATTGCAATTTTTTACTTCAGAAATCCCAGATGACAATGTATATTAGATTTAGACAGGGCAGCTAAATCGGGTAAACCGATTGATGCGATTCAACCTTCTATGTTTTGGGTGTGGTTCAATGGTTAGATTTTGGTAGTACAGACTCTGGAGTGAGAAGCCATTTTACAACTCAAAATTGATATTGATATTGTATCTTTACTCATGAAAATGGGCTTAGAGATGAACTTGAGATTGTTTTAGTTATAGGCAATGTTTCCATATTTCTTAACACAACTTTTAAGCAAGCAGATATGGTGTTTCATTTATAAAAAAAAACATGTCATCGAGAACGACCATAAGCGGTACAGATTCTTTGAGGTTTGACGGTATATCTTCATTGTACATATTTATAAATTTGTATGGCTTTGGAAATGGATGGTCATACTATATGTTTATGGCTTATGTTAAATATAAATTTACTATTACTCACTCTATATGTTGATTTTTAAATGCATATGTTGATAACTTCATATATATAAAGTACAAATCTTTCTCCAATTTTTTGGTTGTACATGAGTGGATTGTGGGCTAAAAGTTTCATTAGATAATTGAATTATATGTTTTCACTATATAGACAAATTCATTTTAAATAATGATTGCTTAAATTAAAATTTAGTATCCACTAAAAATACTCTTCCATGTACATAATATCCTTTGTTGAAGAAATTGGAATAAGGACATTGAAGTTGTATATTATATGTGTGTTCAATGGATTTCATAGGATGGGATGCTTATGTTATACTGAAATTATGTATTCTTGATCCATGTATACAAGTAAACGTTGTTGTAAATGGTACGTAATGTTCACATTTCACACCTCTACTACGATGTACATTTTTATACAACGTCTTAAAATCGCCTACGGATTGTGAAATTTAAAATTAAAACGGATGCTCTACGTAACTCTCATAAAGGAATTACAAAATAGCTACAAAACGCTCGCGCATCGCGCGGGGCTAAAATCTAGTTTTGATAAATTTTAAATACTTAGGTCCACTGATTATCTTCTTGTAGAAGTTCACGCTAGTGGCATAACAAGTGGACCAAATAGTAAATTATCCTTAAATATTTAAAAAAAATACTTTTTACACAAAAATTCTCCATCTACGAGGACCAGTCAGAAAAAGGACACCTATCATCCTACGTGGTAATATTTATACGTATTCGGCACCCGAGGAGAGTTAGTCGGCACCCGAGGAGAGTTGGTCGGCATACCAACCAACACATGGCATACCAAGCAACTCAAGGAAGATCAATCATCCTACAAGACCAACAGTTAGATTCATTATATATTGATATAAATGTCTGAATGTATAAAGACATTGTATATCTTTAACTCCCATCACTATAAATACATGTATTCCCTTAGCCAAAGGGACGGACAACTAAGAGACACCATACACAAAATACACATCTCTCTCTCTCATCATATTGTGCTATTGTACACCCCTGGGAATAAAATAGCAGTTAGGGGTGGCAATTTTAGAAACGATACGGAACGACACGAAATTGACCCGAAATTGACACGATATTTCGTGTTCGTGTCGTGTCGTGTTATCGTCTTTTTTAGGCCTGAAATTTAAGAAATTATGGTTGTCGTGTCGTGTCGTGCCATGTTATTTTTTATTCGTATCGTGTTCCTGTCAGCTAAAAAAACAATAATTCGTGTCGTGTCGTGTTCGTGTCCAAAAAAACCTTGTCGTGTCGGGTCAAAACACGACCCGTTGACCCGAATTGCCACCCCTAATAGCAGTGGAAGTAGGTTTTATTCATAGCTGAACCACTCTAAAAATCCTTGTCTCCTATGTGGTTGATATGATCACCATTTCATCTTCAATTATCATCTTCATTCCTTCATTTCTATCTGTTGTTGATGCCGATAAGATAACATAGATGCTATTTCTAGTCATCAACAGATTGGGGTCGTCTGTGAAAATTCGACACAAGAATTCTTTCCTTTTTATTATTTGAAATGGAGATCATCATCAAAAGCTAAGTCTTTTTATCTTTTTATATGAACAATTACATTTTATACATATATTGTTTCATTCAATCATGAATCTCGTGTATATATATATTCATGAAATGAATACTTTTTAGAATTCATATAACACTGTTATGAATAGTGATTTGCCACATTATATACAATCTAAAATTCGGGTATGTTAACCACACCGTTTTATTTATATTAGTGAATTTTACACTCAATTTTCCACCTATAGATCTGGACAACCACATCAAATTTTGGTAATTTTCATGATTGATTTTGAGACGAGATCCAAAAAATCTCTAATGGCTGTTCAAATTTTCTTTATATATTTTTTTTTTCTATCTGTAATCGGAGAATAGAAAAACAAAAATTCAAAATAATTTTCTCTCTCCTGACAATCAATCCAGATCTACTTCAAACGTACTCATCAATTTAATTTACTTGAGAAAATATCTGTCAAGGTTCTGAACAAACCCGTTCATAGGAGTAAAAATCCAAAACGATTCCCTTTTCTTCAGAATATTAATCCTATCTTCACATTTGGATCCGATAATTTAGATTTATTTGTCCTCTCATATACCCGATTATATTAATTTATTGGTACAATAAATTTTTGACTGGCCGCCGACTTAGACAACTATTCTACAACAACAATAATGAAACCAGATCGGAGAAAACCATATCATCTTGAATCCGGACATAAACCTGGGATATGATACAGAACATCAAAATACTCGGATTTTTATTCACTTGCACAAGGTGGTTGGTGGAAAATCCTAATTTTGTTCAACTGGTGTTATTTCTGGCCTTTTACCCCGATGTTCGTTTGTCGACGATATTTGTTAGTCGTTTATATCGGTCGGCGACCACCTGCTTCTTTATTGGCACTCGACAAATATATCACAGGTTGGGCCATCTTTTACTAAAGGGAAACTTCACCAGACCATTTTTGTTGGTCGGAGATAAGATATGAAGATTCATCAACAACGTTAAAATAATTCTATCCAACTACGAGACTCATACTGTAGCTCGATGGAACCAATTGCTGGTCGGCGACGGGTATTGCACATTTATCAGTTTGTCCCGACCTCCCATCACTGGTCGGGAGTGACGAATTCTTCTGGCAAAAAAAAAAATTATTGGCCGAAAACATTTTTGTTGGTCGGAGATATTTTTCTGTACCAAAAGTTGAACAGGTCGGCAACAGTGCTCGACCATTGTTTGTTCGTCCAATAGTCCATTTTTTTGGTCGGTAAAACTAGCTAAGCAGGTCGACGATCATCTACTTTTTGGTCGGTGACATCTCAGTCTTGTTTGGAGGCTTCAATTTACTGGTCAGCAACACCCAAGCCGTTGGTCGGCAGTAGTAGAATCTTGGGGTATTAAAAAAGTGGAGCACCCCAGATATTTCTTTAAACACAGTTCAGCTTGGGGACAAACAGGGGGCTTAAGTCTTTTTTAATTTGTGATCACCCCAAAAATATTTTTAAAACCAAGTGATAAATAATTTTCAAACATCAACTTAAACCTGATTAGTTGTTGGAGATTAAATAACTTTACAAAAAATTCTACTTCTTATTTATGGCATTTATTTGATAAAAATGTGCTCACATGACACGCATTTGGCACAAAACATTTTATTTCATATTTTGAAATTTTTATTGCTTTATGCTGATACACATCATATATTGCTTGGCTGAATAATTACTCTCATGACAATAACTACCTGATCTAGTTTCAACAAATGTTCGAGCAGCTTATTAAAATTCCATTGGGACAAGATTCAATACCAAGGAAACTAATTGTAAATTGTCCTTGTATTTTTAGTTGGGTTATTCTACATGGCTTTAAAATGGATTGTAATTAAGAAAATTTTCAGTAAGGTCCTACTCATTTATTTTCCCTGACCCGTTGCCCCTTCTTCCTTCAATTCTTCATGGGTTGATGATCTCTCTCCCCTATTTAATTTATGGGATGCATATATTATAGGTGGAAATAATGATTGTGTTACCCTTCATTTGGAAGCTCTCAATCTAGAAACTTTATATTTTGAAAAGTCTCATCTACCCTTATCTCTTTTGAGTGGCAGGGGAATCAAGAGGATTGCACAAAGGCGGAGCTAAACAAAATGAAATGAGACGGTAATGTCAATTCAGATATTAAAGAAATTATTTCTTAAAAGACATTAGCTGCTATCGATGTCTATACGTTGAAGAGGCACAAAAGACTTTTTTGTGGGTTTGTAGGTTGAGTTTATGTTGGTTTTGTTAGGATGAATTTTATGGCGATTTGTAATTATGTATGTGGGTGTTATTTTTTCTCAATTAAAAAGGCTGCATAGAGAAAGACGTTACACAAAATAGATTGTCGAAAATATTAATATGGAAACTCTTTTTCTCCTTCATCTAATAGGTCTGTCATACAAACTCTCCTAGCACCAAAATGGTTGATGTTAATATTAATGGATACCCACGTGGATGATGTTAACAATTGATGGATACCCATCAAATTAATAGCCTTTCACATTATTTTTTTGCTAGATGGTCCCATCTACTGATTGTATGATTGTATATTGTTCTATACCCTTGGATATATAATATATATCGTCTATAAATTCAATTTTTTGATCAGCTTTTTACAGTCTAGTCCCTTGACCGGACATTTTAAACTCTTTAACCGTGCTAATTAACTTTTAAACGATTAGGTCAATATAGATACATTTTTTAATCATTTCCATCATTTTGTTATCATTGACCTAATCATCGATTGACAGTTTTTTCAATAAGCTAGGATGTTCTCTTTCTTCCTTCCACTTCTGTCAAACAGTTTCGTCCTCTCCAATAATTTTTTGAAGAATTAATTTAATTAGCAATTGGCAGCTCCTCCAATAACTTAAGATCTTTTTCTTCTTTTCACTGATGTTCAACCAGCTTTGTTCACTCCAAGAAATAAGGTATCAATTTGTTCGAAGAAATCAATTCTTTTCGCTTCTGTTTAACCTAGATTTACCTTTGCATTAATTCAGTAATTTTTAAGTTTATACTTGTTATCAAGAAATTTTTTGCATGTCGATCAATTAAAATAGGTGTATGTATTTGTTTTCAATTAATTTAAATAATTGTAATTGTGTAATTCATGTGCTGAATTAACTCGAATATTGAATGAATGATTTAATTGTGTGCTTTGATAATCTTTTCTTTTTTAATTTTATATGAATATATTTTGACTTTGTGTTTTGATTTTGTAATAGGTTATGCATGTATATATTTTGATTGTGTGTTTATGTGTGTATCTTCACGTGTGTTCATGTGTGTGTACTTTTTGCATATATAGGTTGTTCATGTATATGCCTTATAACAAAATTCTAGTAAAATAAACGTAATTTGATATAAAGTACACGTGAATTTCTAATGATTATTTCTCATCTTTTGTTTTGACTTTAATTTGGCATAATGTTAATGTGCGTTTACTTTGTTACTTTTGACTCATGACTTAATAGACTCACCATGTGTTTGTTGGGCATGTATTTGTGGGTCCACTCCAACGACGTTAATCAATCTTGAAGTTTAACAAAAGTACAATTATTTATATATATTTCACAGCAAAATTGCAGTAAGGTACATGCGGTTTGATATAAAGTACACGTGAATTTCTAATGATTAATTCTCATTTTTTGTTTTGACTATAATTTGGCACAGTGTTAATGTGCATTTACTTTAAAACTATTGACTCATGTTTAATAGACTTGTCATGTTTTAGTTGAGCATGTCTTTGTGTGCCCGCGCCAGTGGTATTGATCAATTTTGAAGTTTAACAACAATACAATCATTTATATATACCTACAGAGGAAAATTACAATAAAGTACACGTGAATTTCTAATAACTAATTCTCATTTTGTGTTTCGACTTTAATTTGCCATAATAATAATGTGCATTTACTTTGTTACTTTTGACTCGTGACTTAATAGACTTTTTATGTATTAGATGGGCATCTGTTTGTCGGTCCGCACCAACGGCGTTGACCAATCTTGACTTTAATAAAAGTACAATCATTTCTATATAGCTCACAACAAAATTGTACTAAAGTACACACAGTTTTATATAAAGTACACGTGAATTTCTCCTTTTTTATTCTCATTTTATTTTTTAATTTTAATTTGGCATAATGTTAATGTCATTTACGTTGTTACTTTGTTTGGTGACTTAATATACTAGTCATGTCTTAGTTGGGCATGTGTTTGCGGGTCCGTGCCAGCGGCATTAATTAATCTTAAGCTTTAACAAAAGCATTTTTCTATTCAATTTAATTCAGATCATAATGAAAAGTTGTAAGATTGACTAGTGTTGTTGTTTGAATAATATCGCTTTCATTGAAATATTTAAAGACAACTTATTATATTTCATATGCAATGAGTTATGTGGTAGGTTTATGGATTTAAAAGTTGGATCTTTTTCATTGAAGTACGACTTTAGAGATGAAATTCGGTACATGATGGTTTGTGATAAAGATGTTCGTTGTATGTTACGGTCTCAAGTGATTCTCAAAATTGATTTTATTTGGATATATGTCTTTAATTCACTAGCTTTAGCCACTTATATAATTCACAAACGGGTTAAATGCACATATAGAATTAGTGAACGAGTTGACTGTAGTTATACAAGTTGCGAGAGGGTTGAATTCAGTGGTACAAGTAGAGAAAGGGTAAACTATATATCATCAGCCACTACTGTTGATATTAGTAGTGGAGTTGAAAATGATATTTATATTGGAGGTGTGGATCCGAGTACGTCAAAAGTTTTATCTCTCCAATAATTGAAAGACATATATTAGTCATGAAGAGTAGTATTTTGAAGGAGGTATGGTTGAGTTTCGGGATAAGTTACGAAAGTATGTTGTTGAGGTTGGTTTCAAGTATATATATTTAAAGAATGGCACAACTCGGGTGACAGCAGATTGTTTAAAAATTAGTATGAGAATTGCATGTGGTGAGTTCATGCTTCATTATCGACAGCAAATGGTTACTTTTATATAAGAAGTCTGGACAATAATCATACTTATAGGGGTGTATATCGTAGTTCGTTAAGCAAAATGTCCAAGTTGGTTTCGACATTGCTTGCTGATGAGCTAAGGGATAAACTTTTGCTCAGATCAATTGATGTAGTTAGAGATATGAAGAAGAACTACGGTCTTGATATAAGTTATCATCATGCATGGCGTAGGAAAGAGATGGCTGCTGCTGATTTGCATGGTGATAAGAAGGTTTCCTATGCACTAATTAATGATTAAAGGGAACTTTTACTGTAGTATCATCCAGGATCGCATTGCATTCTTGACTTGGAACCGGAGAATAAGCTATTAAAGGGAGTTTTTGTAATGTTTGTAGGATCCATTTATGGATTTCAGTATTGTAGACCTACTTTGTTTCCACTGGCACCATGTTTTTAGCATATCATATAATTTGCATGTACTGATATATTTCATTACATTTTTAATCATTTATCCTCTTGCATATGCAGTTGTTGATTCAGAGACGGAGGATAACTGGATGTGGTTTCTCATTAATTTGCATGATGCACTAGCTCATCAAGATCGAAATAATACATTCATATCCGATCGGAATAATGGTCTTATTGAAGGTAATTCTAAGGTCTTTCCAATGTCTGCACATTCCTACTATATACATCATTTATAAGAAAATATAAATAAGAAAATAAGGGGTAATTGTGGGAACTTGCAAAAGAAGCGTATACAAGTTTTCATATATTGTGTATATGCTATTAATAATTGATGAGTTTTAGAAGAATATTGATGCCCTAAAGAAGGAAGGTGGAGCTAGTGTTGTTGATTTTCTTAATAATTTGCCTTCAGATAATTGGTCTTGTGCATATTTCACCGGCAACCGTTACGGTGACATGGCACCAAGTGTTGCGGAATCATTCAACTCTTTGATCTTAGATGAAAGGCATTTATCGATAATGAATATGCTAGACAAAATGAGGATCGAGATTATGAATTTCAATGCAAACAAACTTATTGAATCTGAGACATGGTCAAAGGAGTTTTGTCCTATTTTTGATAGATTACTGACTGAAAATTGGAATAAAAGTAGTCGTTGGAATATTATCCAGTCGAGTCAACATGTATCTGAAGTTCATTCAAATGTGCGGGCCACTGTTGACTTCGAACATGGAATTTGCTATTGTAAGAGTTGGCAGCCACGATGCTTTTTATGTTCTTATGTTGTTTTTGTTGTACTAAAGATAGGTGGGAGTATTTATGATCATATTTAGGATTATTATAAGGTTTCTTTCTATAAAAATCATAATCACCACCTATGGTTCCTCTTCCTGATTTGATGTCCCTAAACATTCCATTACCTGAAAATCCAGCCATCTTTCCTCCATTAATAAAGAGACCGGCAGGGAGGCCAAGAAATAAGAGAATAAAATTTGTTAGTGAGGTAATAGTAAGGGAAGTTACTTGTTTTAAGTGTAGTAAAACGGATTATTACATGTCCACGTGTATAGAACCAATTTGATTCCACTTAATATTGTTCAATTCATTCATTGCAACAATAGTTTTGATTAAAATCAAAGAAGATCACATTTGAATAAATTAATTTTATTTTATTGTTGAGTGTTCATTTCTGTTATAAAGTACATGCATTTTTTTACAAAGTACACACACATTACATTGAACAAATTTATTTCAATGTACGTGTACTTTATAGCACTTGTGTTTACTTTCGTAAAGTACACGCATAATACATAAAGCACACGCACATTGAAATTGATTTTGTTGAGTCCATTGTGCGCATACTTTATAAAAACATGTGTATACTTACAATGAAATAACATTGTTTGCATATTAATTGGCTTAAAGTGTATAAGTTATAATTTTTATTTCAATTTTCATAGTATTCGTTTAAATTGTATAACTTATAATTTCTATTTTTTGCTTGTACTTTATATATCATTGCATTTACTTTGGATTCGTGTTAGTCATTTTTTACATTATAAATTATAAGAATAATTCAAGAACAAATGTTGCTAAATTCTCAACTTTCGTCACATAATCTAAACTGTTCATTTACTATCTTTCTCTCATTTATGAAACACACCCTAGTCTTCCATTTGTTTTATTTGCTTCACTTTTTAAAGGTTATGCTTCTATTCAATTATCTTCCAATATTTAATGAACAAGTCACTCATATTTTTAACATTTTTACGTTTATTATGGTCCGCACCAGCGGCATTATTATCGAAGTATTGTTAGAATATGGTTTGCGCCAGCAATAATATTCTTAATTTAGAAAATTTACGCACTCTCCACATTTAATTCATGTATTTCAGTACAAAAGTGTATTTAATGTACATTATAAAAATGTACAAAAATGCGCTCTCCGTATTTAATGTATTTCAGTACAGAAATCTACTTTATAAAAAATGTACTTTATGCATGTATTTTATAGAAAAATATATTTTAAATTATTTTCAATGTGCATGTACTTTAATAAATAATGCATGTACTTTGGTAAAGTACATGCATGAAAAATAAAATACATGCACATTGAATTTTTTTTATATTAATTGATTTCTTAGTTGTGTTGTTTTCATTTTTATATAATTGTCAGTATATACATATTGTCTATATTTTCATAGCTCCTATATTAATTGTGGTGCACACAAGGGGCATTTTAAACTCTATATTATAAGTTTATGGACTATTATCATCAAAATAAAAAAAGACATGTATTAAAAGAAAAGATAATTTTATTTATTAATAAAAAAAATTACATTTGATTTGAAAAAAGGGAAAAATTACAATTGATTTGATAAATAAAAGACCCGTCAAATATAAAAAAATATCATCTAAAAATTGAAGTAAACTGTCGATGTGGTTCGGCAGAGCGCCAATAAAATTCTAGATGACCCGAATTCCATGCTCCAGTGACTAAAGGACCCGAGTCGTATAATCCCTATCCTTTATACAATTTTTCAGAAGTATTTTGGCCTCGTAGGTATATAAATTAACAAGGGCTTCGTGAATTTTCGACGGTAGCACATATTCTTAAAATAAGTCGTATGGGATGGGTGGGAATCCGGAGGATTCTTCTTTAACGTATTCGTCAAAGGCATCAATTGCTCGAATAAAAAATGAAATGTCTTCCTCAATCATTTGTAATTTTTTCCTATAATTGTTTGCATTTTCAAGAGCTTCTCACAAAGACTCGGTTGGTACAATCATTTTGACATTTTTGTATTTTAATTTAGAAAGGTACAAATTACAACAATGTTATATTTTTTATAGACCATGTATGGTTTACGATTTTGAGCCCAATAATTATGGTAAGTGGTGATTGTATTGATAAATGAACTAAATAATGTGTAAACTTTCAAGTTTTGAATGTATTTAATCGATGTTGACTTAATAAATAGTGTAGTATATGGGTGTACAAGTGTAATTCTTTGGACATATTCTTGTACACTTGTAATTATTTTTTATTTTATGTGTACTTTGTAATGTTGTGCGTGTTCTTTAACAATATTGGTTTAGTATAGGTAAATAAAGCAAAGTACACGCATACAGTTACAAAGTACACGTGAACTTCTGTAATTGTGTACGTGTTCTATGTACTATTTACATGTACTTTGTGATTCCTTGTTTGTTCTGGACAAACATTGCAAAGTATATGCATATCATTACAAAGTACACGTGAATTTTTGTTTATATTTTACGTTACTTTGAGATTATGTGCTTGTTATGGGCAAACAAAACAAAGTACATACATAATACTACAAAGTACACACATTATATGCTTGTACTTTACATGGTTTAATCGATAAACATTCAAACAATATGCATATACTAATGTTAGAATATATTTATTCCTTTGTATAACTTACGTATTGAATGGTCCACGTCAGCGGTACCATTTTTTTAGTACAAATTATATGGAACTATACTGAATAAAAAAACAAAAAAAATGACAATTATTTGTCCTTCTATTAAAAAAAAATTCAAAAAAACTTTACAATTATTTATACTCCTATTAATAATCAGCGAATATAAATTAGCCATATATGCTTTTTGTTGGAGCATTTCATCATCTTGAAATGATGTTCTAATCACAGTTCATTTGACAATTTGTTCCATGTAGTATATTCAGAATACGCCACGGTCAACACTGAAATTAAAATAAAATAAATATATCAGTTAGCATAAAGTGAATGAAATTTATTGAAATGTGTCGTGATGAATTATGCGAGTATTTATTCAAGAGTGTTTGATCTTACCCATTATTTTGTCTCGGGCATTCATGAACTCTGGATAGTTCAAAATCGAGTTCATAACTCAAGAGCCAGTCAATTGTTGTTTTTTCCTTTTTGGATAGTGCATCTTCAAAATCCACCCATTCCATGTATCTTTGTAATTTACCTCCTTCACTTATTTGTGGAGCTTGCTCCTTTAATTTGTACTATATTTCTTTGAAAGAAGAAAACTGTCAAGAGGAAAAATCATAAGTGTATATAAAATACAAAGTACATGTAATGTAAATAAGTTTATGGCGTAACCATCCTATTGGCATCGTTGTAATATGATGTGAATTTGATTATTGTCCAACTGGCGGAGAGAGTCCACATGGACAACTTTATTTTCTTGTTTGTATATAACTAACAATGTAAAAATGTCCTGCATTATCTCCTATTGTATGTCCAATAGGAATTAATAGAATATTATAAATTCCAAAATATTTGTTTATTTGTTACTTCTGTATGTTGTAATTATTATTTCGGTCGACTTCCTATTAAAGGTAATAGAATTGTTAGTAAGAAACAAAATGATAGTATTTATCTGATGGTGATAGACAAAGCTTTAGGTATTATTTTCCTTACCTAAGCATATAAGTTAAAAGTGTGCGTAGCTCGGAGCCCATTCTTCTTCAATTTCTTCTCCAGTAAGTAGGAGAAGGGTTGAATTATTTGTTTTACACATTTAAAAAGTTAAGGATATAAAAATACAAATTTAATAAATGCCATATGTTTCGATTACATTATTGGTTTGATATTTCTTCACCTTTCAACAATTCTTTAATATAGTCGGTGCAAATAAATAATGAGTCTTATGTTCTATAGAGACAATCGTTGAATTTCAAGACAGAAAACAATGTTAGAATAATAATTGAAATATGTATGTAATATATGATCAATAAAAAATATGCGTGTACTTTCTAAAGTACACGCATGTTGTTCAGTACAATAATGCGCGTACTTTACAAAACCAATCATTTACTTGAGTAATAAATGCGTGTACTTTATTAAATTATGAATGTTCTTCATTTCAAAATGCGTGTACTTTATAAAAATATTAGATTATATAATATGGAGCTATAATTTAGAAAATTAACAGACATCGTAATATTCGTATGTATACATAAGTACATTACACAATAAATAATAAGTGTGTTTCATAATAAAAATAAGTTGGTTTCAAAGTAAACAAACAAAAGACTTTACCCTGTTTCCTTCACCAGTGTGAAATATTCTTGCAATTTATTTTGGGCTTTTTCTATAAGGTATTTTGTACACTTGTAGCTTTGCAGGACTACTTCGTCTGTTGATTTTGATGAAGACTTGCCTTTATTGTTCTGCCCTTTTTCTTTTTTTATGCCACAATAGTAAATTTATTGATTGGTCTTTTTTTCCTTTCAGCTGCAATTCAGCAGGAGCTTCATTTGAAGGATTTTTATTCTTTTCTTCCTTTGACAAATTATTAATAGGATGTCAATATATAAAATCATCATCAATCTTTTGTTTCAATTCGTCCCTTTCTTGGATTCTCACATACATTTAGTTTTGTAGCTTTATTTCTTTATACTTTTTAGAAAGGGAGAACCTCAAATTTGTTATCTGTTGATTGAGAATTTTATTTGTTGTTTCCTGAAAAAATAAAACATCACGTTTAACTTATGGATTATTCCATGACATTCCATAAACCTTAATGAAAATGAAACAAATGTCAAATAACAAGTGAATCTGTGGATTTACTACATTGATAATGCGTATACTTTATTAAACTATATGCGTACTTTATAAAACTATGCGTGTACTTTATAAAACTATGGATGATCATCATTAGATGCGTTTAATTTATGAATATATGCGTATACTCTGCCTTATTTGCCAATAAAAAACAAAGTATACCTAAGTACACACAAAATATTATAAAGTACACATAAAAGTAAAAATAAGTTCATGTGTACTTTGTAGTGATATGCATGTACTTTATATTCTGTCCAAAGAATAAACAAGAAATTCCAAAGTACACATATAACATTACAAAATACACGCAAAATTATATATGTACTTAAATAACCAATGCATGTACTTTATTGCCAATGCGTGTAATTTAATATAAGTATGGTCAAATGATTACAAATATCACCAAATTACCTCCTCATTGAGTTTTCTAAAAGCTGAATCTTTATCTTTTAAGAACTTTTTTTTGGTTTCAGACAAGTAGTTAATGCTTTGCTGAAGTTGTTATGTTGTGATCCTCTGACTTTCTGATGAATCTTTAGCACCATTCAACTTATTATTTAAAATTGATTTTTCAATTTTGAGTTGGGCATAATCTTCCTCCAACTTTTTATTCGGTCATAGGCGTTCTTCTTCGACTCTTCAAGTTGATTTTTCAACTCATTATTCAAACAAATTTATTGGGCCTTATCCTCCTCTAACTTTTTTATTTGATCGGTGACGTTATTTTTTAACACTTGAAGCTGAAGTTTTAATAGTGTATTGAAAAGAATCTGTTGGGCTTTATCTTCCTCCAATATCTTAAGATTCTCTTCAGCTTGACACCTTGCTTCATTACTTTCTTTGAGTTGGGTATCTTTCTCCTCCAAGTTCAATTTTATTTCAGCACTCTCTTAAGTCAATTTGCTAACCTGTTGAGCCAAATTGACTTTGTTTTTAGAGGACTTAGCCATCCAATGTATTGGAACGTCCCAATCATCTGAATCGGAATCGGAATCGGAATCAAAATTTGACGAAGAAGTTGAAGTTATTTTTACTGATATTTATGATATACCCAAATAAAAACTGGGCAAGTTGTCATCTTTCACTTCTTTGTTCTCTCTCTTTGAATTTACCTTCTTAAAAGTAGCCTTTGTAATGTCATTAGAGAGCATCCATTCTTTCAAAGATGATAAGCTTCACCTAATAAATCTCAGTTAAAGTACACACATAGTTCATAAAGTACACGCACATTGAAGATGTTTTTAGTCATTTCAATGTGTGTGTACTTTATGTAAATATGCGTGCACTTTATGAAATTTGTAGATGAGAGAGTTTGTCAGAAATTTAAGGATAGTAGAAGACCAGTCATACATAATCATAGCATCTATATTATCAATGTATGGAGTGAAAATTCTCCTATTATAAAGTTTGTGTTGGAGAATAGGAGCATTGTCATGAAGTGGAGGGCAACAAGCTTAACAAAATTATTACTGCCCTCGTCGGTGTCAAGCTCAACCGACTTCTTCAATCCCTTTGTAATATTTGATTTTCCAATCTTTTTATTGAGTTCGAAGTAGCGGTTGAGAAATTCTAATTTGGAGGCAGACTGATCGAATCTCTTCTTCAAATTTATTTTATTTTTCCCCTCAATTATTGGGATGCCAAATATCTGACTTATATTATCGGATCTTATTTGAACATCGCTAATCATACTAAAACACTTCCTCACTTTTTATATAGCATGACAATCTAAAGAATGTTTTTATAACTTTTTTTATGATCTCCCTATCACTCTTTTTATTATCTCCCTCCACGACATCGCCGTTGTAGTGGGAATTGAACAATAACCAAAAATACGTCTTCTTAAGAATCTCAATATTCTTCTCGTTTATTTTGTCTCAAATATCAGACAAACCGTGATAGAAGCTTACGACATTCAACCTATATTGGTCGAATTTATTGATTTCTTTGTCTTCCTCTTATTATCTGCTTTTGTTGGCCTCTTGGGACAACTCTTACCAACAATTTCTTTTTCAGGATTCTTTCCCTTTTGCGCACTTGTCTTCAAAGTCAATTCTATAAATAAAATGCGTAAAGATTAAATTACATGCATAAAGATTAAAATACACGCATAAATAAATAAAGTGCACAGATATTGCAATGAAATATAAGCTTCAAAACATAACATACAAGGCGTTTGCAATAAAATGCACGCATCAAAACATAAAGTACATGGATTTTGTATTGAAGAACAAATATATTTCAATAGAGTACATGAATGTTTAACAAAAGTACATGCAATATTCTCTTAACACTTCATACAAATCTCAACAAATTACAAGAAATACGTAATACAAAATTTCAATAAATAGATTCCCTATCGTCTGTAATATAGTAATACCTAAGACCTGTTGTTTGATAAGTTATAAACCAAGATTCTCTAATCGTAATATATTCATAGAATAAGTGACACAATAGATCCATACTAACGCGCCAGCCCTTTCAAAACCTCTTAAACAATACTGATCAATTCGTTTTGCTAAATTCTTTGCTTTTGATTAAGTTACTTTAAGATTTTGTACATCAAAAGTGCACTTAATGTCTTCAAAGTAGTAGTAAAAACTAAGTAACTTTTTCGCTCTATCATTAATGCGAATCATAAAATTAATTATGTCATTATAAGTAGTATTGACTGTCAATGTGTAAGGTTTTATATTGTTAAGATCTTCAAAGATGCACCCAACAGTTTTGTAGTTGAGCAAGCTTGATGGTATGATTCCTACATAATAACACAACCCAAATACTTTTTATAAACATTGGAGTATCAATAAAATGTCGTTGACGAGAACCATATTAACATAGGATATATTAAATATAGAGAGGATGTATATATTCCATAAAGTACAAGCACATTGGATTTAACCAAATCAATCTCAATTTGTGTGCACTTTATGTAATTGGGTGTATTTTATGAAATTACACACATAATACATTAAGTACACGCACATTGGATTGAACCAAATCAATTTCAATGTGCGTGTACTTTATGAATTTGCCTGTATTGTTTGAAAGTACACGCAAATTCATAAAGTACATGCACATTATAATTGATTTGGTTCAATCCAATATTACCATAATAATATACAAACTATTAAATTTCTGTGACACCCTGACTAATTAAATACCGGGTAGCTACTCCTTTATTCAAATTAATACAAAATGTCAAGTTGGTTCAGTTCATATCATCACTGTCGAAAATGTTTATTTAAACAATTACTAGCCAGCTGATATTTTAAAAAGTGAGATTTCAATTTTAATTTACTTAGATTAACATGCAACCAATTAAATTATGAGCTAAAGGTAACACAATCACATCACAATCACAATAAAATAGTAATGGAATAAAAATGAGTCTGGAGGAATACTCCTCTGAATAATCCAAATACTGAATAAAACCAAATACAAGTCTGAATAATTAATTTATTAACTCCAATACTGAAATAAACTAAGTATGATAAAACTATCTCTAAAAGAAGTGGGGCGACATGCCCTAACAACTGAAGAAATCTGAAATGGAGTCAATATAGAAAGTGGAGGCGTCTACTATTGAGGTCATGTAACTTCCACATCAGCTACAACACGTCCCTGGAATGGAACTCCTAAGCTTGGTGTCCCTGTGGCTGGACACCTAAAAGGTTTTTACAAGAAAATAGATTTGAAAGCAAACGGGTCAGAGCCCGAGGTGAAAACAGTTTAAAATATAGCAAGTGTTTAATAACATTAAACAGTGAATATAAAATACATGTTAGTTACGTGCACTCACATGAGTTCCTCGCCTCTTAACTAATTATGCACTCCTAACGAATCGGTAACCCGTCCTAGTTATGTCACTAACTATTAGTCTATTTCACCACCTGACTTTACGATATAATATAAGGGTCGATACCAGACATTTAAATATAAACTGTGAGTCTTCCTTTTTTATTTCTCAGATTTACCTAATATAATTATTATATGAATTTCCCATTTTTAACTCTACTACAAATGTCCCAAGTA
Source organism: Sambucus nigra (assembly GCA_949130495.1). Classification (NCBI taxonomy): domain Eukaryota; kingdom Viridiplantae; phylum Streptophyta; class Magnoliopsida; order Dipsacales; family Adoxaceae; genus Sambucus; species Sambucus nigra. Next base: position 390,793,353 of record OX422207.1, on the reverse strand, counting down.
TTCACATTTACATTTTAATAAAAAGTTTATTTCAATTACCAATATATTAATCTCATCATAAATATACAATAAGGGAACCCCTAGGCTAAGCTGCGGTGCACACATTCTCTGCTATCAAATCCCGATGCATCACGTACATAAGGACCACGTGTACCGAATCTCTCAGGAACCGTCTCAATAGCAAAAATCACACATAATGGAGGCGAACATAGTTCACATACCCATGGGTCACGCACATACCTATGCTCCCATGGTCAGCTGACTTATTAACTCACAAATAAGTCATTCACAACCCTATGTCCTTAAGGTACCAATCTAAATCCCCCCGTAGGCACACAAGGATTAGATGGCCCAATTCAAAAGCTGACCTCCTGTGATAGCAAGTATGGTAGGTATGTTATACACATAAGTCCATATACTAAGCAATCACACCACTTAGATATCTTAAAATATTAAATAAGGTATATTCTACATTCCTATACCGTTATTCCAATTTCTACATCTTTAAGTTTCCAAATAACATATATTATAGACCGCCAACACATCTCATGTCGTAGTTTCAAGTACATAAAGCCTAACTCACAAAGGTTACCAAGTCTCCTATTATTCCCACATTTAAATACACTATTCTTAAGATCCTCATTTCTGTCATTAACCTTATATTACCCAACTATCTAAAACTTACTCATCAATTCTCACTCTCAAATAGTATCACACTCGTCGAGCCTTATTAAGTTTAATATGATTCCCAATTTGACTTCTAATTATAATTTGAGTCTCACAAATATGCCTAATGGTCTTTCTTGAATCTAAGAGTATTCACAAAGTTCCCACCAATAGTTTTCTAGGGCCGAAATTGTTAAATTCTAACAAAAGAAAAATATAACTGATTCTGGGAAGGTCGATCGATCGACCTGGGAGTATCGATCGATCGATGATGGTCGGTCGATCGATCGACCTGAGAGTATCGATCAATCGAACGCACCAGATAGGTTCCGTCCTGCTTCGTTTTTCAATCCAAAACTTGTCCCAAAACTTCATTACAGGGTATGAAAATTTAATCTAACGTTTTAGACTCATCATACAACCAAAATACATCATTGTTAACGTTCCAAAACCTTTTAATCATCAATCATTGGCATTATATGGATCAAAACTTCAATAAAAACCCTAGTTTTCTATTTTCTTCAAGAACATTGATAAATCTCCTCTTTAATCCGTTTTTAAATCATCAAGAGTTATATTTGGGGTACTGAATTCGTTCAGAACAGATCTACATATAATTCCTAACCAAAGTTTAGAGTTTTACCTCAAATTCATTGGGGGTTTTCATCAAATCTTTCAAGGCAATCATAAATTTCTACACTAAGCATGGAGGAAATATTCATTGAACTAATGAAACCAAATCACTTGCCTTAGGTTTGATGTTCTGATTCGTTGCTGGTGCTCAAAGGCTGATTCTCTCTTCTTTTCGGTCACAATTCCGTCCAAAATGGTGGTGGTGGGTGGTGGTTTTGGTTTGGAACCCTTTTGGAACTTCTCTCTAACTTCTCTCTAATTCCCGTTGCCCACTCTCTTATTTTTGGCTGATAATGGCCTTAGTGGCTTTTCTAATAATATATAAATAAACTCTAAAGTTCGTGGGTCTTAATTCCTTAATTTTTAAAACTACCAAAATACACTGGTTTGGCCTAAAAATGCCCCGGGACCCAAACTAAACCCTCGACTAGTGTTTTCTGACTATCTCGACCCTTTCGGACACGTTGGCGCACTCAAAATGACCATACGATTGATAAAAATATGATTTGCTTTTTAAATCTAATTAAACTGATTTCTGACGTGACTAACACGCGCGTCCCAACTTAATTTCTTAAATTGTCATATTTATAACTCTTGACAAATTTAATACTTTTCAATCAGTAATATTCAATATTATCATCATAATCAAATACCAACTCGCGTCTCGCTAGTATTTAAATCCGGATTAATTTCCAATTAATTCTCATTTAATTTATCCATAACATAAAAATCAATAAAATTACGGGGTATTACAATTTCATTGGCTCGAACCACAATTAATACGACATATGAAAATACACAGAGCTTGTATATATTCCCCAGTCCTTAATAAATTCCACTGGCGCGGACTACAATTAATATAAGATCTATACAAATACAAAGAGTAAGTACATATTCCAATCATGTATATATTCCCAGTCATCATTATGACTCAAACCATAATTAATATGACGTATGAAAATACATAGAGTTTGTATATATTCCCCAACCCTTAATAGATTTCGCTAGTGCAGACCATAATTAATATAGAAGGTACAATAATATACAGAGCATGTATATATTCGTATTCCTCAATAAAATCCGCTAGCGCAGACCACAATTAATATGACTATACAAATATAAAGAGTATGTACATATTCCAATCATGTATATATTCCCAGTCTTCAATAAATGATGTCTACATGATGAAATGTATAGTGATGAAATACATAAATATGCAGTCCTGAACATGCAAAAAATGTATTTTACATTTAAAATCGGGAAATAAATGTACAAGCTAGATTCATATTGTATTTTTTCATATCAAGAACAAATACAATGTGATTTCATCAGTCCATGTATAATGTTTACAAATTTATACATTAGAGATTTCAAAATACATAATAAAATAAGGAGAAAGTTATATAAAACCTAAGGACACAAAAATAGTACATGGAATACACAACATAACACTCAAAATACAATGACAAACAGATGATATTAGAAATATAAAGGTAAGAACACAACATATACAGAGTGTATGGTATAATCTTAAGAACAAAACTTAAGAACATAATATTACGTTAAATTCACAATAAATTACATTAAATACCTATATGAGCATGTATTCATACTTGTTAGTGTTATTTGGAAGAATTTGATTGAGAACGTGAATCGTTTGTTAGAACTTCCACGATTAGGGTTTTGATCGCTTGAATTTCTGTGAAGTGTGTTTGTGCTGGTATTCAAGGGTATTTATATATTGTTTTGGGCCTGAAATTTGATTGAGAATGAGAATCGTTTTGGGGTTTTGATCGAAGAGACAATACGATTAGGGTTTTGATCGAATAGAGAATACGGTCATTTTAACGCTTGATTTTTTTTTTAAGTATGTTTGTTTTCTAATTCAGGGCTATTTATATGTGGGACCTAATCATTTTAAATTTATTGGGTCTAGATTTAGTGTCCAAAATTATTAGTCCAAGGACTCGCCAGTAAAAGCCCCTTTTTTGAATTGGTTAAATTTTGTTTTAGTTTTTCTTATGACTTTATATGGTTTTATTTTAATTTTTTTAAAATATGGGATGGGTTGTAATAGAATATTGTACGAAAAATCACTAACTAATGAATTGCATTCATGTGTAGATATTTTCTAAATAGTTTCAAATAAAAAATAAAATCTTTTTTGTATAATATAGATTTCTTTTTGTGATTATTTTTTAAAATATTGAATAGATAAAGTGCATATGAGATAGAAGTAGATGGTCATTTTTTTTGGTACCATATTAAACAATGTTTGCATGATATATAGACCAATGACGGTGTTTTGAATGAGAAGAGTAGTATTTTTTTCTCTCTTATTACATCTGTAAGGGAATTATATATATATATATATATATATATATATATATTGAAAAAGGCCTACGTATCGCACGGGACTAAAATCTTGTTTATAAGTATAATTGTACCTATAGTCATGTATCTACATTAATAATTATAATATACTTGGACTTATTAAAAAACATTATTTTTAGCTTGTTCTTATCATTAATTTTTAAAGATATATCACCGTGTTTCCCAAAATATTAGGATATTTGTTAAATGTTTATATTGAGATCCTAATGTATTTGTTATACCTATTAACTCTTTAATATTTATTATTTATTTCTAATTAGTCATTCCATTAAAGTTAATAGATTTCATTTAATAAGTGCTCCTATTTAAACATGTAAAATTAATTTTTTAATCTTATTAAACCTTCTAATCATTTTTTTAATATTTAGTACTTTTAAATTTGTTAAATAATTATATTTATTTTCAAATTTGTTACATATTTTTTTTAGAAATTCGTTATATTTAAAAATTAATATTATAAGGCATTGTATTTTAATTTTCTATTCTAAAACTAGTTAACTATTATTTTTTTAGCCTAAATTATTCTATACAGATCAATGACATAATATTCAATGATTTGAAAATCTAATAAAATAATAAAACACTAAATAAATATTAGGCACATTTAATTTACCAAAAATAATACTATAAACAAGTCATTAATTGCTCCACATATCAGAGTAACTAGAAAAAATAGCATACAATGAAAAAGTAAACATCACATATTCAGTCAAAAAAGTTCTATATTACCTTTAAATTAAATGAGTGAAAAAACAAAAATAGACCAGTGATTACTGATAGATTAAGACAAAAAAAAAGGAATAAAATAGAAGACCTATGAATTAAAGTTAAATTATAGAACTTTTTATTTATAATTTAATATGTTTTAAAATTAAAAAAATAATATATAATGTTTCAATATTTAAATTTATAACAATTTTTTTTTAAAATATAATTTTTTACGAGTTACAAAATAAATTTTAATATATTTTAAATTACTAAATAGTAAAAATTAGGTTGAAAGGTTTAATAAGGTTAAACAAATAATTTTAAATGTTTAAATTGGGGCGACTAGGAAAATTAGGCGAAATTCGTTAACTTTAATAGTTTTTTTAATAGAATTATTGATTAGAAATAAGTAATAAACATTAAGGTCTCAATAGGTACAAAAAATACATTAGGGGCTAAATGAAAATATTTAAAAAATATTAGGGATCATTTAGGTAATTTATCCCAAATAGTATTTGGAGTTGTTTAATAGAATTGATTTAGGATGCGTAGCCTGTAACACCCCGCCCGCCCGGGGAGAGCGAACGGAGCTATGGAGTATTACTTAGACGCCTATTTTCATTTGATTCACAGTATTCTTTTAGTTAGGGCATGTCACCCAAAGGAATTCAGTTATCTCTTTTCTATCTGAGTCAAAATTACAGTCTTGTACTCGTGTCTTTTTAATACATTTAATATTGTTGGGATTTCTGTAATGAATTTATATTATTTGGGAATGTTTATTCGAATTGCATTTAAATTATTTTGTGTTATCTATTTGGTTATCAGTGTTGTAGAATAAAATGTGTCGTGTTATTCTTAAACTGGAAATGGATTTTGTTAGATTAAAATTTGGAAATTTTTTAACACCAGCTTAATTGGGTATTGGGTGAGTTGTAAATGTTTTCGACAGTGATGCTAAGAATGAGCCAACTGTATATTCTGTTTTAATTTGGTATGGGACTGGCCACCCGGTATTTAATTAGGCGGGGTATTACAAGTGGTATCAGAGCATCAGGTTCTAGTGTCTTTTAGGGTCTGTACGTCTTATTGTGTTTTCAGCTTAGCGTTCTTTGATGTAGAGCCCTATGTTTAGTATTGTTGATTTCTTTGGTAAGATTCTGTATATATTAGTGAATCTTATTTGCGTTCGGACGGGTTCGTACAAGAAGTATGACAGATGAGGGCCATTGGACGGATAGCGGAGATCGTACCTAGGAGGTTATGAAGTATGTTCGAGTATGATGACCGTAGTCGAGGTCACCCCTATTATGGAAAATTGAGGAGAGTCATCAGTAGAAGTTCTTGAAATGCGGGAATTTTGTGTGTTACCTAACGAAGGCATTATATTCAAAGGCTTGGATATATAGTGGAGTGTGGTTAACTAGAACTGAAAATTTGGGATAAAATTTTTCTTGACTTATTGGAGCAAAGTTATAATAGTGGAAGTCAACGACCACCACCCGCGAATGAGGGTATGTTTTCTATCTAAGGAATTTGAGGCGTATATTGATTTTTTTGTAGCGATTAATATTGTATGGGTAAAAGGGTTGCTAAACTTGGCCTATAGCACTGTTATTTACGTAAACTCACTGACGGGTGTGGGACACCTATATTCTACATGTTATCACGTGGGTTTAATTTTTATCATAGGATTACTTACTTTGGGCATGTCCGAGCATGATGTGATTATTGGTATGGATTTACTTGTGGTATATGAGAACGTATGTACAACTACTAGCCAGCATCTTGTCTTTAATAAGAGAGTAGATGAGTAGACTTTTTAATTACGATCGATAAAACCTGTAGAGATAGGTTATAAACTATTGACTAAGGACCTGAGGAGTTTTTATGACTGACTACTTTAGGTAGTAGTGTATTGGGGGGGTTCCTTGTTTGGATTTCTCTTGCGAGACACCCCACGCATGAAACTAATAACCGTTGGGAGTCGAAATAAGTTAGGTCTTTAGGATATGAGTTTATAACCTATGCGATAAATAGTATTATGAAAGTGGTACGATAGGGTGTATGGGCGCCCTGGATGGTTGGATTGTAGTATTTTTCATAATTGTACAACCGTAAGTAGTTATGACTTCAGGATTTTTTTGAGAATCATTTTTCCCAAAGTTTTTCATGAGGACGATATAGGGAAGATTGGGTAAAGTTTAAATTCGATTCAGTTGAAACTATATGGTGAGGCTTGGCGTATAACATCAATGGGGATTTTCGTTAATGTACTGTATGGGTGGTACGACATAGATTACTTGCGATGTGAGATTTATACTCAGAGTTGACCTTACCAGTATGATTTGTCTTTCCGAATATCGGGACGAAATTCTGTTATAAGGTGGGAAGTATGTAATACCCCATAATTTTAATGACTTTTAAAATGGGTTATATTTTAAATTAATGGATTAATTGGATTTTATTATAAATTAATTCATTTGGGTTTTATCCGAATTGTGGATATTAAAATGTATGATTCTGAATATTACTTAAAGATATTTAGGTAATATATGAATGTGATGTTATTGATATGGCTGTGAGTTGTCAATTCAGTAATTTGTATTTTTACTCGGACGCGGTATGGGACATGTCGGGACTAATTTATTAAATTAAAAAGGAAACTTATTTTTACATCAACCTTATAGTCGTTTCGACTGCGTCGTTGCGTCCGAAAGGGTTGAAATAGTCAGAAAAGTCTATTTGGATGTTAATTTTGAGTCTCGGATCATTTGAAAATGAAAAGACAACCCAAAAGGTCATTTTGGTCATTTTTACAAGGGGGATGAATAGTGATTTCAGATTTTGTCCTATTATAAGTATTTGGAGGTTAGTTGTACGTGGTTCATTCTTCTCCTCTACACAAAAATTGAGAGGTCACCTTTTGAGAGAGAGTGAAAGTGTGATTGGGAGAAGAGAAGGTTGCTTGGAAAGGAGGAGAACCAAAGGTCAAAGGTCATCACCACCAACCACCACCGGAGAAAGGGAGAACCGCATGTGTTATTCTACACCAAAGGATCAGACCTTCATTAGAGGCAAGTGTTTGATATTTGTAATTTAAGTTTGTATATTGTCCATGTTAGAGTAGTTGTAAAAAGAGATGATTTTCATGTTTGGAAGATGAAAAGATGAAGTTTTAAATGGACTTTGGAAACTAAAAATATATAGGAATCAAACTCATGTTGTAGGTAGATAGTAATCCACGAAATAATCATGAATCTGTTGAAGAAAATCTGGAAACCATTGATATTCTTGAAGATATTAGGTTGATAATTTTCTGAAAAAATTAGGAGATAAATATGTTTTTAATTCAATCTCTTGATGATTCTAGGATGTTTTGATCATTAGAAATCATTTATATATGTTGATATATCTTGTATTAAGGATTATAAGTCGTTTGGGTTGTAAATTTGAAGGTTTGAATGAACAAAAATGGTGAAACCCGTAGTAGAAGAAATGAAGAAAAACTGGGCTGATACCTGAGTGATCGATCGATCGACCCCCTGCCTTCGATCGATCGACCTCCCCATGATTGTTAAAGTTATTTCTTTTTAATGTTGATTCTTATCCCAAACCTTTTGTAGATATTTGGTGATTATTAATTGGATATTATGGGACTTAGAAAAGATCAGTAGACCCTTGATAAGATTTGAATTAATGTGATTGGGATTTAATTGATTAGAATAATGATAATTAAATTGAAAGATATTTCGGTTGCTAGATTCATGTGTTGGATTCTAATTGGTATGCATGAGGATTAAGGATAGGTTCAGTAGGGCAGATTTAATATAAGTGAGGGTAGCCTTAGGGTTACAATTTGAACATCAATGACCGAGTTTAAGCTCATTATTGATTTCACAAGGGTTGAGTGTAGTACAAGAGCGTAGTGGTATGGATCATGGATAGAGATGGGAGTTTATAACACATTTGGTTAAAAGAGGATATAAGGTTATACCGATCGCGTATTTGAAGTTGACGGGCCTCCTCGATCGACAAAGTTAAGTAGTAGTGTATTGGAGGGGTTCCTTGTTTGGATTTCTCTTTGCGAGACGCTCCGCGAATGAACCTTAACGACTTCGGGAGTGGAGAGATGTTATAGGATGCGAGGATAATTAAATTATGAAGTAAAGTTATGATATTTTAATACGTGGGATTTAAAGAGATATAATGCTACGTATAGGAACTATCTTAGGGTAATGTAAGTACCTCGTTGATATTATATTATAGGTATGATAATGTCTATTTGATTGATTGATGATTTATGTGTATGACATACCTAGCTTACTTGCTATCGACGGGAGGTTTACGCGTGAGGGCAGTCATATCCTGATGAATCCATGGGATCTTTGATTTTTCGCTCGAGAACATAGGTCTATGAAAGACTTATTGGGGAGTTGATAAGTCCGCTGACTGTGGGTACGTAGGTATGTGCGTGACCCATGGATACGAGAACTATGTTCGCCTCCAACTTATATGTTGTTGTTTTTGGTTCGAGGAATCTTTATCGAACCTTTAGTCCCCTATTCGGTGACCAGCGATGATGGGACTTGATATCAGAGTAATGCATTGCACCGCAGCTATGACTCGGGGTGCCGTATTATATATGTATATATATATAATGAATTGTATGAATGTATATAGTGGTTAAATCTATCTACGGTGATAATTGTAGATAACGGTGAATAGAGAAAGAGAATGGAATTAAGTTAATGAATGTTTATTCTTATAGAATTGAGAAGCTTAATTCATATTAATGAGAAACGATTTATGTTAATGAGAAACGTATATGAAAGATTATATGACGTATGGTATGGGACATACGGGGTTATGATATGGGATGGAATCATATTATGGAAATTTGTGAAGAGGAACCATTAACTAGGAGGTTAATAGGAAACGTTAAGTGTGCACTCTAGATGAGAGGTGAGAATAGCAAGTGAGAGTTGGATGCTAACATGTACATAATAAATGCTTTATTGCACTTGTTAAATACTTGTTTTTTTCAAAATCATTTTCACATCGGGCTCTGACCCGTTTTCTTGCATATTTTCTTTTCTATTGTACCTTCTATAGCAGGTGTCCAGCAGCAGGGACACCAACCTTAGAGAATTATGACGAGCTATGGAGCTATGGAGTATTACTTAGACGCCTATCTTCATTTGATTCACATTATTCTTTTAGTTAGGGCATGTCGCCCAAAGGAATTCAGTTATCTCTTTTCTATCTGAGTCAAAATTACAGTCTTGTACTCGTGTCTTTTTAATACATTTAATATTGTTGGGATTTCTGTAATGGATTTATATTAGTTGGGAATGTTTATTCCAATTGCATTTAAATTCTTTTGTGTTATCTATTTGGTTATCACTGTTGTAGAATAAAATGTGTTGTGTTATTCTTAAACTGGAAATGGATTTTGTTAGATTAAAATTTGGAAATTTTTTAACACCAGCTTAATTGGGTATTGGGTGGGTTGTAAATGTTTTCGACAGTGATGCTAAGAATGAGCCAACTGTATATTCTGTTTTAATTTGGTATGAGACTGACCACCCAGTATTTAATTAGATGGGGTGTTACATAGCCATATAATCATAATATGTGAGATTTGTTAATGTGTGATCCTCTTCATTTCCAGTTTAGTCATCAGCCCCAATTATAATAAGTCAAACAAAACGTGGGTATTGGGGGAGTGCCATTACGACAAAAAAAACTTGTTGAAATAAGGAAGAGCTTTAATAAAAATAAATGATCAAAACAGAGTTAGAAACAACAACTGTTACCTTCCCACTTACTTTTAAATCGTTTTCCCACTAGTTATGCAAATATGGCTATTTCAATATGATTCGTGCAAACTTCACAAACCATCTAAGGAATTTTGTTTCTATCAGCAACGATCAGAAGTTGTGAACTCCAAATTTTATAATTTTTATAGTCATGTCCTATATTCTTTATATGAAAAGTTGTCGTTGTGGCTCAAAATTATTTTCGAAACTTGAATTTTAGTGTCACTATCTTATATTACTGTTAAATGACTGTGATAATTAGGGAGAGGGTAGGTGAATTGTTTTTTTTTTTTGATTAAGAAGGGTAATCCCGGGCCAGCTTGCGCGCACCTCGGACTAATCACTCCTTCATTGTACCCTTATTAATGACAGTTCAATATAGTTATAAAAATTATTTTTTTCATTTCGGTAAACTGATTGTAAAATTCTTTGTGGGAATCATGGGGTGGAGAGTTAATGTTGTTAAAATGCTTGAAAGACATTTAATCCGAATATGTAACTTTCAGTGATGAGCAATCCAAATCACATATTGAATTAAAGTTTCTAGATTTTATTCTAAAAAGTCATGTGAAATAATTTTTTATAATTGATGATTTTGAGTTCATTTGTAATTGCACTTATTACAAAACACATATAAAAGATGACTGCAACCAAACAATATAAAAACCTCTAATTCTTAAGTTGTACTTTTAGGTTGAAATGTAATTATAAAACATGATACATAAGTATCAAACTAACCATAGGTAGAATTGATAATATTTGTAAAAATTAACCTCATACATATACAATAAGTACATTTTGACTGCAGCACATAACTTGTACAAGTAGTAACAATTTAGCTCAAATTCTGATTGAATGACTGTACAAATTAAATAATGGGGTAATTTGTTAAAAATGAAGTTTACTTCATAGATTAGTATTTTTATGTATAATTATGAATGGAATAATACTAACCGAATAATAAAAATCACACCCACTACTCCACTACTATTAGTCTTATAACTTTATGGATATCAAATGGTTAGAGGTGAATAATTGATTTTGTGATGTATGGGTCATCTGTGAAACATGACGATTAGTTCAAAAGATTGAGTTTTTACCTAAAAATTGAAATAAAAATGAAAACGTAAAACTAACTGCATAAGCAAATTCATGGCATAAGCAATATAAAGTAAATGGTAGGGCAACTACTACAATGTAAATAATTGAATACATACCATATCAACATGTATAACATATATATTGAGTAATTTATGTTATACTCTTATGTAGAAATCCGATGGATAACTATAATGGCTATATGCATATGGCAAAAGGAGGCGAATCGTCAAAAGGAGAATTGGATCAATTCAGGGCAAATATGATGACATTCAACACCAACATAAAGGGTGAGAATTGGGAGGCATTGCACAAAACACCATTTTGGACCCTTCTTAACACATACACGCAGGTAACCGACCAGTTTTACAAAAACACATGACTCAAACATCATAAACATAATCAATCATTTTGATATTTTAATAGGCAAATTCAACCTCAGGGGAATTAGTTGATTTCAATCCAGTTCATGTGTCACATATACTAGGAATAAATGATTATGGTGAACATAAAAAAATACACATAATATAAGTGCCAAAAGAGGCATTCATCAACAAATGTTTCAACACAGACATACAAATTTCAAAGAAAAAGGTTGAACTTGATTTGCTAATCGCATTACGAGGACAAAACAACGAAGATACAAGTGATGTAGTTTTCCTAATATCGTTGTATTTTTTTCGCTCGTGTTTGCCATAATTAAGAATTCATTGGGTTTGATATTCGCAAAATACATAGACGATGCAAAGAATATAAAGACACGAATTTGGGCGGAAGCGGTTCAAAAGTGGCTTCTCTACTCAACAAGAAAGGAGACATGTGATAAAATCCCATCCATCGTTACCTGTTGCATTCCAGTGCTTTTAGTAGTTATAATAGCAATTTTCATTTGTTTTTATGCTATAAACTAAAACTAAATTCATATATAAAAATTGTTTTCGTTTATAGCAAAAAAACTATGAACTCACCATATGTATATTATTTAAAACTTGTGATTGTAATTGGAAACTGTACAGGACTATAAATTATCATATTTATTGTAATGTTATATTGATCGATATATAATGCATACTAAATAATTCCATGATTTTTTATTGGTGTGTGTCTTACATTGTGTGATATCTAGTATGCAATCATCACCCTCGAGCGCAATTAAGAAATGAAAATTGAAAGATTTTTTATGATTCTGCATAAATGAAATAAATCGAAAGAGTATTTATGTTGATACAACTCACTTTATATATGTTTATATTCATTGCCAGTTATTAAAAAAAGATTATATGTCAATCATTTGTAGATAGGTTATGACGTATGCCTAAACATACAAATATAACCTAAACATGTTGCAACACACATGTGCATTAACTAGTTTACATAAAAGTGGTTATTTGGAACTTTTTAGATGAGATCATCGTTTGTGTATATAGTAACATGACATTGCAATCACTTTGACTTTATAAGATTGTCATCGTTATCAACCCAATCCATGAACGATAAAATTTCACACCTCGATTCCTCCGTTGGAACCTTCATAGTTTGACAAAAGACTCACAAACATCAATATGAATTCACTACAGATATGATTACATTTTGGTGATAATATATGATGTTAACCAATATTTACACCATAGTGCTGAATTTTTTAACCTTGAATTCTTTTTTCACGTCCGAAACCTCAAGAAACCCCAAGTAGGATAGGTAATATAGGGAAAATACTAGACATTGTCATAAGGAATGATGGAACTGAATCAGAAAGTGACTGCAAACTTTAAGTTATAAAAGACCGAACTACAACTATACGGTTGCTAAAAGTGTGTCACGCCTGGAAGAGGGGCGTTATTAGGATGCAATCATATTATCGAGTATACCACCCCTTAAAAGGCAACACAAAGATCACTCCAAACACTAATGAGGGGTTTGAAAAATCACAGTGTGGAAGCATCAAGCAGTTGTAATAACCCTTGTTTTTGAGTAATTAATTTTATATAAATTTTCCATGTGAGGTAATTATATAAAATGATGGAAGTTGGAGTAAATATTATTTTAAGTGATTTATAAGATAATATTCACTAAATTTTGCATATTTACTATTAAGTAATGTAAATAACATCATGTTATGTTTTATTGCGTCATTGTGCTTTAAGCGGCAGTTATGGTTTAAAATTGATGTTAGAAAATGAAATGATTTATGTTATCCCAGATGCAAATTTAGAGGGCGCTGTTAGTCCTGAAATAGTCGAGATGGTCAAATTAAGTGCCATGTTGTATTTTTGAGTTCCGGGTACTTTTGATCGATTACGGCTTAATTATGTTGTTACGAGTCATTTTAATGGTGTAGTAACATTTAAAGATGGAATTTAGTGTTAAATGAACGTTTAAGTCTTCCAACCCCTTTTATTTCTCAATTATATGTTCCTAAACCTAGAGAGAAAGAGAGAGAAAGAGAATTGTGGAGAAAAGAAGAGAAAAAGGAAGAGAATTGAAGATTGGAGTTTGAATTTGTTTATACCGAAAGACAATCCGAGATTTCAGCTTTAAGGTAAGTTTCCAACTTGCAAATCTATGATCTATTGTCAATAAATTGTATTGATAGTTGAGTATTTGAATAAATTGAACAATGATTGGGTATTGAGAAAAAAATGGGTTTACAACCTTAAAAATGGTATTAGACTTGATACAAATTGGTTTTAGTACGTGTTGATTGGTTTAAAAATGGTTTGGAGTTCACATGGGTCGATTTGGAGGAGATTTGAGCAAGACGTATGAGTTTTGGGCAAAATTAGGGTTCATAACCCGTAGCCCTCAAACTTGGCAAATCTGCCAGGGCGAATCGATTCGCCCTCCCTAGTGAATCGATTCGCTTAGAAGGGAGGCTACAGGTCTGGTGGGCCGAATCGATTCGGGTTAAGGTCGAATCGATTCGCTTTTAAGGGCGAATCAATTCAGCCCCTGGGGTGAATCGATTCGGAATCTTGCTGTTTTAGGATGTTTTTGCTAGGTTAGTTTTTAGCCATTTTCTTCTAGATTTAAGGCCTAGGAACCTTCTATAATGAAGTAAAATAGAGTACTAGAGTCTTATATTAGGATTATGAATACTCTAGACTAGAAGGAGGTTATTGGGCTTACTTCGGGGGCTATATATTGGATGTGAGGTAATTTCTTAAGTTAGTAAACTAGCCTAAGACTAGAGAAAAGTAAGTTTACATAGTTTTAGACTTTTAGAGATTGGTATGAGGTAATCTCACTTGATGGCTTATTGGGTTATCGTAAATTTATGGAGATTCATACGGAGATAATTAAACATTGAGGTTTATGATCATGTTATTAAACGATTATTGCTCCAGATAAAAAAAAGTGATATATCCTTAAATTTGGCATATTTTCTGAACGGTGAATTGCATATACATACCTCTCTAAATGCTATCATAAGGGAAGTTATGCGCATGAGGTGAAGTCCCCTGGCTAGTGAATGCAGGGTGAATATAGTCCTCGGCTATAGGACTGGTTGTTATATATTGTAATGTTACTTTTCGAAGTGAGGTAATTCTGGGTGTGGTTATGACTCACTATCGAAGGTATATGGCCACTTCCCAACGTCATGCGATTTAGGATGCCCAGGTTGTCTTGGTGATAGGCCCTGGAAGATGATAGTTATTTAGGGGCGCATCCAATGGGGTGAATCCCGGAATGATGGTCTTAGAATCGTTATATGTTATGATTATAACTATTCTTATGAAGTGGTATTTTATAAATGGTGAATCATTTTATGAAATAAGCTGTTTTGGAAATAAGTCTCCTAATAAGGAATAGACTTGCAAATTCATAATGTGCTAAATGGAAATGGAACCTTATCAAGTGAAATTGTGTTATATTGTCATGCATAAATGAATAGTTATCATTGTCATTGATATTGCGCTAGGTTGTGCATTTAGATTGAGAGGTGAGGACTATTATTATTAATTGTTAGAGAGCGAGAAAAGATTATTCATGAGGATTTGATATTCATAACTGTCATGCATTTTATTTACATGGTGATCATATCAAACCGGGCTCTGACTCGTTTATATCTCTTGTTTTTGCATGAATTCTCTTCATGCCCAGGTGCTCCGCCGCAAGGACGCCCGTAATGACCCTTCCATCCAAGTGTCATGGAGCTATATCATTTTGCGGATATTGTAGGATATTTGTTATAGACGCTTCTATCTTTTTGTACTCTAGCTATGATCAGTTTACACATTCGAGCGTGTTGCCCAAGTTTTGTACTTGTTTAATATATTGTGATAATTATTTAGTACTCTGTGTAACCTGTTTGTAATGGTTTGTTAACCGACAGCCTATTCGGTTATTATATGGCCAATGAATGTAATTGTTACTTATCTTTTATCAACCATCTCTTTAAATTGGATTGTCTAAAGGATTTTCTTTAAACTTACACTACACAAAAATGGCCAAATTATCACCTTTCAGTCGGCCACCCTTGTTATGGTCATTGACCGTGACAACAAACACGCATTTTGTGTCACGGTCATTGACCGTGACAAGACCGTGATAATAATTTGTCACGATCATTGACCGTGACAAGTCCGTGATAACTATACGCTGTCGCCACATAAGGTTTTTACCCCCAGCTCATAGTTTCAGATCTGAGAAAAGGTTCCAATTTTTTATTGGGCGGGGTTGAACATAGGCTACCGTCGAGATAACTTTCGGGTTTAGAAATTAAAAGTAAATCTTCAGAGTATGGCCCTAATATGCCAGGTAAGAATCCCAAATTTAAGAACGTCAAGCATAAGAAGACCCCAACTGGGAATAAAACTGAGACAAGAAAGGCATGGTCTCGGAGGTCAATTTTATTTGACTTGCCTTATTGGAAGAATAACTCGGTGCGCCATGTATTGGATGTGATGCATGTAGAGAAGAACTTCGCTGAACATATTGTGGGCACTTGCCTTGGGGGAGTCATTCAAAGGATGGAGAAAATGCACGAAAAGACCTTAAATCGCTAAAACTTAAGCCACAACTATGGTTGAAAGAAGATAGTAGGGGAAGGACAATAATTCCCCCTGGTGCGTTTACTTTGACGAGTGGGGAAAGGAAGGTGCTTCTAGACACAATATATAATTTGAAGGGCCCATCTACTTTTTCATCCAACTTGTAAAGGATTGTGAATTATGCTACTCATGATCTACATAAGTGTAAGTCCCACGATTGGCATGTGATCATGCAATTGGTTCCTCTATTGTTTAAGCATTGTTTCTCGAAGCCCAAGGATTTGCGTAGGGATATTATGAAAATTAGTATTACCTTCTCCCTCTTGTGTGAGAAGGTAGTCAATCGAGAACACATAGTGCCCGCAAAATTGGCGGTGACCGAAGCGATTTGTGTGTTGGAGAAGTACTTTCCCCCAGCATTCTTTGACATAAGTGCTCACTTGTTGGTACACCTATGTGACGAGGAACTTCTTTGTGGTCCAGTTAGATATCCGTGGATGTATCCATTTGAAAGATTGATGAAAGTTTTTAAAGATTACGTCAAGAATACACGATACATTGCAGGATCAATTGCAGAGGAATACATCACCATGGAGTCATCAATATAAACTCGAAAATATATGCCTGACTCGACCAGCGTTGATGACACTAATGAGTTCGTCGATGATGGTGGTCATGTGATGGGGAAACGAGTGAAATTAACGATTTTGCAACATGAACAAGTAGATTGTTATCTATTTGACACACATGAAGATGTCGAAGAATGGAAAAAGTAAGTTTCGATTATTATAATGTTTAACATTATTTTAGATTATTTTATACATGATTAATTTTATAATATGCAGAAAATATGAAGCCTGTGAGAACAATAAAAGACGAAAAACAATGGTACAATCAGACATCGAATTTAGGCTGTGGTTGACACAAGAGGTAATTATAATGAAAATAGTCGTTATATAACGTTACATTACACTCAAATTTTACCATTAATATAATTAATTTATCTATATTCTCAGCTCCTAAATACGGGTGATGCAACATCAAGGCTTGCTCGTCTAGACACTGGACCCTTGTTCGTGGCACAAGAGTACAAAAAGTATCGATTGAATGGTAACATTTTCGGCGCTAAAGTGTACAAGGAAAGTACAAATGTACAAAACTCAGAAATTTCTTACAAGGCTCTTACTTTCTTTCAAGCGAGCGCAAAAGATAAAAACATCGTTGAAGCTGAAATGACTTACTATGGTGTAATCCAAAATATATTTGAATTGGATTATATAAGCTTCAAAGAGGTTGTATTTTACCGTGACTGGGTAAGAGTTGAGGATAAAAATGCTTGTAAAGTTGATCCTGTCACCAATTTGATCATGGTTGACTTGTCCAAGTTGAAGAGCAACGACCACGTGAGCGATGAGCCGTTTGTTTGTGCATTTTAAAAGGTTAAGCAAGTGTTTTACTCGGAGTATATAAACAACGAGCCATGGTCAATTGTCCAACACGCGCCAAAGCGTCTAAATAGTAGTGTGGATGACTTGGCTGCTCCTACCGAATATCAATCCATTTTTGATGATAACCCGAATTTGAAACAATTTTTTAATTTGTAATAAATATTCCAATTTGTACCGAAAAATCCATTTTTAATGCTTTTAATTGATTTGCACTTAATCATTTTCACTATTGTGTAGTGTGTGTGCGTGGAGAGGAGATTAATACATAAATATTCCAACTACATCTAAGTTTTGTTTATACTAATCCATGAATATACGCCTCTTACCTTTAATAGGTGATTAGTACATAGTTATTTGGGGTGTGCTATTTGTGGAGAGGAGACTGAATCTCTTCGTCTATTCGAACACTAAGAAATGCCATAATCCTATGGAGTGATGTTCTGAAAATTTCTCCTAACCGTTGTGTAGCCAAACATCACCAGTTGAAGTTGTCAATTCCACTTTCCATACCCCACCACTTAGAACCTCTAGAAAAACATGGGAGACCATTGGAAGCTGGAATTGACAACTTCAACTGGTGATTTTTGGCTACACAACGGTTGGAAGGAATTTACAGAGCATAACTCCATAGGATTATGGCATTTCTTAGTGTTCGGATATGAAGGGAATTATATTTGACACGATTGCCTCGGGTACATTAGTTGGAAGGAGGTGCCATATGAGCTCAAGTTAGCTGTTTGGGTGGCACTAGAGGTAATGTATTTATATTTATATTTATATGAATATTTCGATTTCGATTTCGATTTCGATTTCGATTTCGATTTCGATTTCGATTTAAATTTATATTTATATTTATCTATATTTGTGGGGCGGATACTAATTTTACTTTATTTTATTTCAGGGGACAGGGAGTGGCCCTGGGGGTAGGCCACATAGGCTCGATACTTATGTGGCTCTTCGGACGAGAAGGAAAGGATAAGGAGGTGTCCCTGAGAGAAATCAACGTTATAATGTTGATATAATAGGTATATTTGAATGTATACTTATATAATGTTACATTACACTCAAATTTTAAATAGTTTCTATTTTGAATCTATATTTAGATTATCTCTAGTTTATTTGGATATATGATGTTTGAATTAGTACAACGTTGCTATAACAGGTACAAATATACTGCTGGGCAGTGGCAGTGGCCATACTGCCTAGCAAATTTTTTTAAAATTCTGCCCAGAATTTTCACGGTCATTGACCGTGATAATTTTTTTTATAAAAGGGTCAAGGCTTTGTAACGGTTAATAACCGTGACTAAACGTGTCACGGTCAGGGACCGTGACATGACCGTGACAATTCTAACGAACTTGTCACGATCAATGACCATGACAAGTCCGTGACAAAAAAAGTTGTCTCTCCCCGAATTGTCATGGTCATTGACCTTGACAAGTTGAACTTGTCAAGGTCAATGACTGTGACAATTAGGCAGATTTGGTGTAGTGTTACAAATGATTTGACATCCGTTTTCTAAAATAATTGGTGGTTATCTTGTATATTTATTTTGACGACAGTGATGCTAAGAATGGACCATCTATGATTCCTGTAATAATTGGAATATCGGGCTGGCCACCTCTTATTTTAATAAGCGGGGTGTCACAGCAGTGCAAAAAAAATGTCAAAATACTATAATCAGGTTTTTTTTAATGATTATATGACCAACAAACTCACTACTAAATGAGATGTAATGGAAATTGAAAGGTGGGATTATGAGTTGTATAATACACAGTTATAAAAGGCTGAATGCATAGATTGTATAGAGGAGAAAAATAAAGAACTCGAGGGCAAGATGAGCCTTTGTTGCGGTTATTAAGAAATCTAAAGATCATGTCGACAATGAGAAGAGACGATTTGCATCGTTCGAACAAAGACTAACATAAAATGTAGTTATGACAGGGACATTATAATGCAAATTGAGCGTCGATATTAAGCATTCAAATGGGTTAGTTAGGCATTTAAATGACATCACAGTTAAACGGATGAAGATGCATTGTGAAGTTGAATAATAATAGACTGCAGAACATTAATTAATAAGTGTTACCAAACATTGCAGGGAAGAGTTAATTAGGCTGAAGACAGAACTCAACTAAATTTATGAGCTAGTTGATTGCGAGAAAAATCATATAGATAAAATTATAGTAGACAAAGAAGAGAATATCGCTAATCTTAAGTCTGTCCTATATGCAGTTCAAAATGAATCAGAATAGCTCCACATAAATTTAAAAGAAGCGCAAAAAATGACAAACGTGATAAAAGAGAGTGTCAATCAAAGATTTTTGCATGTGATGGCATAATAGCAAAATTGAACGTAAAAATTGTCACACGAATGAAAGATGTGGAAAGGATGACCGAAGTTGTAAAAAATAAGAAAAATTAATAGATAAGCATGTAAAGGAGCTTGATTGGCATTGGATGAAATTATTTTGCATTGATAATGACAATCGAGACCTACGAATGCGTAACTTAACACTTTGTAGCATTGTAGAGAAACTTGGGGTCAACCCTAACTGCCTGAATAGTTTAATACTTCATGTTAAAACTAGAAAAAATAGAGTAACAAATAATATTACAACATACGATTATTAACCTAAACAAAAGAATGGAAGATGAGAGGGTCGACAATTTTATTGAAAATTAGATGGCTACAAAGCAATGTACATTGATTAAGACCACGAAAGAAGATGAATATAGCGAAGAAGAATTGATCATGATTCTAGAGGGGGATATAGAGTAAACACCGAACTCCACAAAAATAGTAAGGAAGATTCGCAGCCTGCTTAAGGCAAAGCTTGTCCACATATTGGATAGCAAAACACAACAAAATATGAAGACTTATCGTAAGATAGATCCAGTCGGGTAAGAACCACTCATTCATTATCAAATGATATACATCGTACAAAATAACGTTGAAGCAAGTAAAAAACTCTGATCTTGATGAAATCTATAGAAGAATGCTTAAGGAACAATAAAGGAAGAGATAGGTTCAGAGGTGAAAGGTATTACTATTAACTAAGAATCTCAAAATGAAGGGTGTGAGATCCTTTTATCAATAAAATGGTCATTGAGACACTTAGTTCTTAAGCCATTATGAACTCAAAGGATGACGTATGAAGCAACACACTCCAACAACCGTGAA